>CM060911.1:17635000-20135000 GCA_030737875.1 Allium sativum
GGAAGCTGCTTTCGAACATAAGAAGAATTAGTTAAAAGTGGTTAAAGGTATAATATTTTTAATTAACTAGTTAACAATCGTTAATTTATTTAAAATTTATAATGTGTGTATATATTTCGTACGTTATCAGAATCAAACAAAACCGATTGCATTGGAATCATATTTTCAATAGCTACGCATCCGAATTGATTTGGCAGGATTTGGAGCCAATTGGGATTTTTGTCTGATTTTAAACATTTGTTTAAAATTAGATAAAAACGATGATAAATCATCGAATTAAAATCATGGTGAGTAAACTTACTCTTTGGTTCGTTTATAATGTATTATAAATGAATTTTATTTAGTATATAATTTTTATGTGTTGTTTGTTGGCTGTTTGGATGCATTGATGAATTATTTATTGTGGCTATTATATATATATATATATATTAGTTATATATAGGCTTGGTATTTGAATATTCCCATAAATTTATAGCAGATGAGACCATATGCACCGCACATAATAGCGGATGGCCCTTTTTACCGTGATATGTCACCTCGAAGCGAGATTGGTATTATTTATGTTGTTTAAGATTTGTGGATGAAGAAAAAACAGGTTGGAGGGATCCAGCTGGATTCCTTATAAATTTATTTTATTGTTGTTCCATATTTATTGCATTATATGATGTGTGATAGATTATTATTATGTGCTTGAGTGTTTGAATATCACTGGCCAAAAATATTGATACTTAAGAATATCATAAAAAGAAATTTTAAGATTTTAAATAGGAAAATTTATTTTTCCAAAATAGAAATTGAATTTCGAATAGCCTAGGGAAGCGATTTGTAGTTGTACCGACTGAGTTGCACAAAGGAGACACTGGCAATTTTTTTTTGAAAATGTAAGGAGTCAGAAAATTTTTAAGAAAATTTGATAACTAGAAATCAATTATATATGGAATTTAATAAGAGAATAAACTTATAATGGAATTTTATAAGTAAAAAAGAAATTTATAAAATTAAATCCTTGGAGGTTGGAAGGAGAAACATGTACACGTTTAGAAGTGGATAATTGGCAGTATTTTAGGTTGTCCTAATGATGTTTTACACTACATCCGTGTTAACCCAAGTAAGTGTGATTTTGGAAATATAAAAACGAATTTTTCCTAAGTTTAGAAATGAATGATTTCATGGAAGGGATAAGTAACTGGAAATGTTTTACAATTATAAATAGAAGATATTTTCTAAGTATAGGAAAAAAAGAACATGGAAATGTTTTCCAATTGTCATAAAAGGACAAAACGATCTGAAAAATATTTAGGAAAAAATATATTGAAAGGAAATTAGGAAATGATTTAATTAATGAAATATTAATTAAAAAGGCTCAGTGATTGTTTGATGCAAATCAGTTATATTTTCTTTTAGAAATAAGGTATTTGGATGAGTGTTTGTTTCTTCGAGTTAAATAACCGACTATCAAAATTCTGGACAATTAAATGTTATCGTTGTCAATATGGGGAGACTAGTTAGATTTATTATTTGAAACCACAATGTATTGGCGAAAGCATTGCAAGTTAGATTATTTTGAAGATAATCAAAGACAGAGTAAAGTGCAAAGGCTTTTTCTATTAATCCAAGCTAGAAAATCCTAAGATGGGTTAATGGACATAGTTTCTTTGGTTTTGTTTAGACCTAGAACGAATTTGTATTGACGAACGTCTATCAGAGTACTTCCAATGATTACATACCTTGGTTTTTTTAAAAATATATCGAGTATGGTGGCGGAGAAGACAACTTCTCTTAGCTTAACACCCAGAGTATATTTGTGCAAATTAATTAGTAATTGACGGATATGAAAATGTGGCATTCAAAGTGAATAAAATGGCCAAAAAGGTAATAGTAGCCTCAGGCCACGTCGATCGGAAAGATGACAAAAATCGGGTAGGCAACATGGCTATGTGGGTCGCACCCATTAAGGTGTATTATCACCTAATCTAGAGAAAAATAATTTGTTTCTTATTCTATCGCTGTTGTATGCTTTTGGAAACAGTTGCTAATCATAACTGTTGGTGATAATACATTTGGTACACTTAAGCAAAATAAGTGGTCAGTTATGTGTGGCCGGGTTGCAAGACGTTCTTGTTGAACCCATTGTATTCCTCTCTAGAGATACATTGTCAAAAGGTGGTTCCATACCTTGTCATAGTTGGAAATCCATTTCTCAGTAAGCACCCGAGTTTTTGATTGTATACTATGTATGTGGAGCATGAGATGCAAGTGTTTCACTAGATTGCTATTGATTTGATTAGACCCTAATATAATATCAGAATAGTGTTGATACAAAGAATGTTTTGGCTCATTGTAAGGTAAAAACCATACATGTTTATGTGTGGATCGGTCTTATGATTGTCTTTTTTTTAAGGAAGGATTTTCATAGTAAATCAAGTGATTGGAGTTTACTCACACCATTCCTATGACTGACCCATAGTTTATTTATTTTGTTTTACCCTAAATGCTTGGGTTCTCAAATTTGTGCGGGCAGTCAAGTAGTTCAGGTGTTTAAAGATATACTTTGAGGAGCTTGGAGCAGGAGGCTTCAGCGTTTGATATCTACTATTTATTTCTGCTGTAATGTATTGTGTTTTACTCTGATGATGATATGTATATATGGTACAGAATTATGTGATTAAAAGCTGTTATATATATATATATATATATTATTTTATTCCGCTGCATTGTCAGGTTCTGTGTTGTTATTTCTATACTTCTTTTATCTTCTCCTTCTTTACCCATAATGATTCGTATTTTTATGGAATTTAGGTTGGACGTATGGTGTATTTTGTCACATTAAAGCTTACTAATTTGCGGGTCGTTACATTAATGGTCATATATTCGTCTATCACATGTTATCCCTAGATTAGATCTTGCTAGTCCGATGGCCAAGATCCTCTAGTAAACCTATAAATAAAGTAAAGAATAATCCTCTCATTTCATAAATTCTTTTTCCTCTATGCCTAGTTTTTCCTCCTAATTTTTTGTGGTTGAGACCTAAATTAAATAGTATCTTTGATGAAGAAGATAAAAACTGAAATATTAGAAGATTTAAGAGATGCAGATTGAGGAACGCCAAGGTTCCCAGCTTAGGACCTTAGGTGAGTGGAAAGAACTGCAAATTTTAAAATAAAGATCAAAAATTGGGGCTTAATTTTGGTTTTAAATTTACATGTTTTTAGTATTATAGTACAATACTATTTTTTTAATTTATAGTTTAGTACAATTTATTTATAGTCATTACAACTTATTTAATTAATACAATTTATTTTATTTACTTACAGTTAAGTAAATTAAATTTGCAATTTGTTTATAGTTAATTTACATTTCTTTTACATTTGTTAAGTAGCTTATATTTCTATACTTTTTAGATTTAAAGGTAGTTTTAAATCCATGTAATTTATTGTGAAAATAGTATAAACGAGAGAGAAATTTCATATAACGTGGGTTTAAATAGAAAATGAAAATTTTACAAAAATGTCAAACAAAAATTTAATATACGTAAATTTGTAAAAAGAAAAAAAATGAATTTTTATAAAAAGTAAATAGAAGTTAAGAAACAAGTTTCTAAAACTTATAGCTTTATTATAACATCTTTTATAACAAAAAAGAAAGATGAAGAATAAAATTGTTATAATATTATCATATGTATAGCCTTTTTTTAAGCAGTGACTATCATGAAATGATAAAGAACCTTAAAAGTTTAGAATATCAAAATAATAGGAAACAACGTAGTTGAGGCCCGTCCCAACGATGAACTTGATGTTCATCGATGGAAGTAATAAGTAATTATAATTTAACCTAGCAGAGTTTGGGGTCCATCCTAACGATTTGCAGGCATTTATGTCGGCATCAGAAATAAGTGGCGGATAGTTTAAAGACTCAGGCATAAGGAGCTGAAAGGGTAGCGTAACTAGATTGTTGTTTAGGGGCCTGTCCCAATGGCGAACAAGCATGCATGCCGAAATGGACTAAATACAGTGAAACCCGAGTTGGTGTGTCTTGCATCCTGCAGAAAGGGAAAGATAAAATATATCAAAGCTTACAATAAAATATCGCAAGGTAGAACGAATCAAATATAGCAATAAATAAATTCTACTTATTAACAAGTGTCTCTAAGTTGTATAATCTTTGTCACCTGTTTAACATATGGGTTTGTTATAAGGAGGGGGTCAGAACTAAAGTTCTAGTGAATGGACAAATTATACTTTCTATAAATAACACTACATATATCGTTCTATCACTGGTTTACCTTTATTAAATTATTTGGGTTTATTACACATTACACTTTCGATTTCATGCATAAATCGTACTAATCTTCTCCCAAGTAGATTAACCTAATAAATCATATATATGTAGCCGTAAGCCCCTCGCCTTAAGTTAATCCACATTACCCTTCTCGAGTGGTCTCCATCACCATGCTACGAAAATAAACTAGACCACGCTACAAAAGGCATACTATGTCTCTACCACTATTCTATGAGAACATACTAAGCCAGTAACAACCCGAATTTCAATAACATATTAAGATCATAAATCAAGGCAGAATTAGATTTTAAAATAAGAATCAGGGAAAACGGGTTGCGCCATTGCGTTCGTCTCGGAATTCTGCATGAAATCGAGTCTGAATTTTCGAAAAACGGAGTCCGTATGAGGGAGATATGACCCTCCGAAGTTTCAGGATTTTCAGAATCGAAAATAGCTCGAAATTCGAATTCGAAATTCGAATTCAAACCCCAGCGCATACTGGGCGGGAATTTTCCCGCCCAGGGCCAGGTCGACCTGGGGGTCGAGACTATGGTCGACCTCCCAGGGGCCAGGTCGACCCTATGGTTGGCCTGGGGGTCGGCCTGGTGCCAAAACCCAGTTTTGAGCCTGGGTTCACTCTGATGTATCTAGACTCGTTTCGTGACCAGATTCTTGACTCTAAACCTATATAAACACCCTCCTAGCCCCATTCTCTCTACACCAATTCTCTCTAGCCTTATGCTGCTCAAATTTTAGTTATAATTAAAAGAAAAAAGGACTACTTCTTCTCCATCAAGACTACGCATAGAGATTTGCAAATTGGGGGTTTTCAATTAAAACACGATTAATCAAATAGAGATTCAACATCAACTTCTGCTTTCTAATTCTCAATCCGCGCACTGTAAGTTCTAGTTACTTTGAGATTTAAACTTGCTAATTGTAATTTGGACATGAGATAAAGTGAAATTGGACAAAAGTATGATAATCAATTCACATCTATTCTAGTTTCTATCTTGGATCTTGACATTTGGGAATATTGCTATGAAATCAGTTTGGACCTATTCATGCTGTAAATCAAACTCTTTCATGTCCATAACATTATCATGCCTGTGATGTTGAATCAGTCTATTATTTACAAGTTTGGGACTATCACCTTATGCCATGACTATCACCTTATTATGCTAGATTTGAAATCCTATTATTTTCTATATGCCAGTGATGTTGTAACCAATTATATCGAGTTATAACATGCAAGTCTTGTAATCCCTTTTATCACTTTATGCTCGTCCTTTGTGCCTATCATAGTCTTGATGTTATTCCCTTTATTTCTGGATTTGGATTTACTTGTAATTTAGATCGATTCACGTTTACGTGCGATGGGAATACGATTAGGGTAGATTAGGCAAAACATGAATTGGTTATGAACATGAATCATGAACTTGATAATAGGCATAAGTTGAAACTTGACATGAAACTTGACATGAATTTGACATGAAATTTGAATATGGACATGACACTAGAATGAATTTGAAAATGGCTAACTCGAGGTTGGGTTGAGTTTGCAGTGTAATTCTGCCCGGAACCGCCCGGCAAATCCAGTGACTGCAAACAATAGGATCCAATGTGGGTAGTTGGTCATATCGCGCTTGAAACCCGAGGTCAGACTGAGTTGTGGTGTAAATCGGCCCGGAACCGCCCGGCATATCCAGTGACCACAACAACAGGTCTGATGTGAGAGGGTGGGGTGCATTAATGAATTAATGCCACATGATAGGGTTAAGTCATGAACATGAAAGACAACACTTAACCAACTTGACACATGATTAGTGGGGTTAAGTCATGAAATAGAAAGACAACACTTAACCAACTTGACATGCTAGACTGATAAGGGTTAAGTCACGAATTTAAATGACAACACTTAAACTATTGGACGGAAACCCTAGTTACACGGTCCACTTCAGCAGTAACCCACTCAGATGTATCATGGTACCCTGGAACTAGGCAGGGTGGGGCACGATTACTGGGCTGATTGTAAGTGACCAGAACGATGGCTGAGTTGGTGCGCCAGTGTAGGTTCAGGCGGACTATGGTCGTGCACGTAGTCCGGAGTTGAAAAAGTATGCATTGGGCATCAGTAGGTTTACACTGTGCGTGCTTGATTCGTGTCGGGGGTTGGCACCCTAGGGCTTGATACACCCTATGGTGGACTCAGCACAGGTAACTACATTCGTGATAGGGCCGTATGACACAGACACATGAACGAGCTAGGACTTGTAGGGAGCCGATCGATTAATAGATCGTTTCGTGGGACCAAGTAATGGGTCATTTCATGACATTGGACAAGGGATCATTTTATGGTCAACACATGACGCGGGCTGGGATACTAGTACGTGTGGTGCAGAGCAAATAGATATCATAGAAATATTTTAATGGTGAAGCAGAGAAATCTTGCGATGCTTGATAGAAATCTTGCGAAATTATACTTAGTTTATCTTGAATGGGAACCATGCGATGTTATACTTGACAAAAATCATATGATGTTATTCTTAGTTATCGTGCATGTAGCTTATCTTGTCATCATGCTTATGTTTATTTTCAGTTTATTCATGCCATGTTATCTTTACCTGTTTTATGCTGAAAGTCACTAGGACTTACTCAGTCTTTATGACTGACCCGTTTTGTTTCGCCTCATTTTCTTCCACCCCCCTCCAAGTTCGCATGGTGGGAATACAGTTTAGTTCGGATATTACCAAGCTGCCAGGCTCTTTCATGTACGGCTTGGATCTCTCTTTGCTATGGCTTGCTTTGCTTTATTGGGTAATACTACAACTTATTTTTATGCTTCTTTGTTTTTGAGCAAGACAGATATTTTAGCTATGTAATTGGGTATTGGAAGTTGATGGGCTTTTATTGTAAACAATTATATTTAATAAATGATTTGAAGTACTTCTACTTTACCTTCCACTGTTTTATATATGTCTGTCTTGTAATATTTCTGTTCCAGTACCCATAATGCTCCATTGAAGTTAAGGCATTCCCTTTGTGAGTGACCTTAACGGATGTGGGGTGTTACTAAGCCACTCTACGAGAATGTACCAAGCCTCTACTGCCGCACTACGAAAACGCCCAAATCTTGAGTTTCCCTATAGAACTCAGTCGAGAGGTTTCTATATCTGTAAAGAAAAGTTTTGTTAGGCCTACAATACAGATATCCATAGATTGGTTTAACTCTTTCTCGATGGTTATGGCCCTGCAAGCCGCCTAACAAATGAAAGACCATTCAAAGAGATAAGTGGTCATGCCACTAACAAATAATCTAAGAATCCAATTTCATGTTGTCCCTCATCCAATGTCCTAATGGTGAAAGATTATTGGCCTGTTGGTTTAGCTCCAGTCTTTCCCGTACTCGCAACGAATGATGATGATAGGTATTCGACGACTTACTGTCCTTATCGGTTCCTGGCCAAGAAGCCTACTCTTGGAGTCAAGATAACTATCGAATCCTAAAAATCATCCCATTAGCCCTTTAGGATGCCCTCGACATAAATGCAGCCAATGCATACTCTATGGATGGAACCATACAGACCTGCTTCTATCGATACAACTTCATTAATCCTACCACAGAGGACCATCTCAGTGTATCCTCACATCCCATAGAAGTCCCACACTTCTTTCCAGTCCCATAGAATAATAAGTTGGACATGCTGCCATAATGCCTCCGGACACCTACAATGATTTTCCGTATTGGCTCTTCATCCCCTCGGATTGGACCAAATGCATATTGCTACTTTATTAGACCCTATGTCTAATTTACCGTTATGCGTTTTCCTTACTTTTCTTTTCGTTGATTTACGTTATTCATTAATTTATTTAATCTAAAATTATTTGTTCATTAATCAACTTTATTAATTACCGTAGAATTGCCTAATCGTAAGGCCACCATAGAATATCTTTTAATCATAAGGACACCATAAAATATTGCTTAATCACATAGCCACCATAGAATTATTTTAGGGTTATTAAACTTAATTCCAATTTCAAGTTTATTTGTAGTAAACTTTACTTCTTTCCTTTCACTTTTCCAATTATAACTTTCATATTATAATCTTTCTTATATCACAGAATTACACACCATTTCCATTGAACTGTACTAATTAAGTTAAATGGTTACAAGTTTACATTAAGCCTTCTATATTCTTTTCTTTTCAATATCCCTTTCAACTAGGTCACCCTTTTTCTTTTCGTCTTTGTAATTAATTCTTTAGAAAGTTAGGCATATTCTTGTTTGATTGGTTATTGAACCCGCACAATAATCTATTTTCATAGTTTGAGGTAACTGCAACAATAGAAACGCATAATTACAAGATATTCCTTTTTATCATTTTTAGGCTACTGGAAAGTGAGCAATATGGCTACATCCCTATTTCTCCCTCATCCACACATTTATTTCTTTTTAATGCTTGCAATTAAGTTTTCCATTTTTCATACAAACCAAACTATGGAAATATATTCCCTTTTTCCAAACAAATCAATCTTGGCTATTTCTAACTTTCTATTTTAATCGGTATACATTAATTCATATTTCTACTTATTTTTTGCATTTTTGACATAATTACGGTAAATTTGAAAACAATTGGGTTTATACCCTTTTATTTTTTCCAATACCAACAATTTCTATATTCTTTGTTAATCCATATAATATGGAATTGATGTTTCCTCTACATTCATGAAGTTTTCCCCCAATCATTACGAACCCACCATTCCATTCCAAACTCATGTCGCAAGGAAGAAAATAAACCATGTCATTGCTAAGTCAAGTCATCCTTCACCAAGTCCTTCCGAGGGGGTAAGTCGCCCTAAACCATGTCGTACTGCACTCATAACGTCAGACCTAAACTAAGTCGCTTAGCCTCCATGTCATCTTCATACTATGACGTGAGGCAAGCTCAACGTCATGGCATAAGCTTTCGTCTCGTCCTTAACTTATATCGTGTAAGATACAACTGTCTGAAGTTCATGTCGTGTGAAGACTAAAGGCGCATCATCTCGCTAAAATCAAGTCGCATCCAACCATGCCGCAACTGTCCATGTCATAACCAGTATGAAGCCGCATATATCATGTCGTGGACGATATAAGTCATACCGTTGCTAGTTAGATCCAGGCTATTGCCGGCTGGCTTCTAACTGACACGAGTCATGTCGTAGCCAAGCGACACAGATAAATGCACTACGTATTTTCACTCCCCTCACTCCTATAAATACCCCATGCACACCACTTTAATGGGGACCGAATTTTATGATCCTGAAGGGCTTCCCAGCCAATTCCTCAACCATTCTAAGTGATTCAAACATCTCTAATCATCTTCATTCAAAGATCAAACATCAAATCCACCATCAAGTCATGAGAATCTACTCAAGCGTTTGAAGAATAGTAATTCTACCTCTCTAATTGTTATACTTAGAGGATTCTTCCAATCCCCATTATTGTTTTGATTAGATTAAGAGAAGAGTTTGTAGGAATGAAAATCAATGTAATGAGAGAGTGATCAATCTTTGTAAACTTTCATGTGATAATGGAAATTTCTCTCTAAGTGGATGTATATCTATCTTAGATCGAACCACTATAAAAATTCATTGTTCTTTACTATTTTCTCTTTATTTTTTGATTGTGGCCTTATCTTTCTATTTCTAACTGTTTGGTGAAGTGCTTTCCGTAGCACCTTTGGTGTTTGAACTAATTTCGGTTTAAAAATTTGGCCCTTATCGTGGGGCCCATTCGTGCTTCCTTCTTCTAAGTCATTTGTAAAGATAAAGGTTGGAGCTCGTTCCTCCTATAGATTTTATAAATCTAAAGTCCAATCTACTCAACAAACTCTCTCTAAAGTTCATTGCCTTGTCTAAACCTTGGGTAGACCAAAGAAAGTTACTTGTAAGACCGTCGAAGATCCTGATAATGTCACTGATAACGCTACATCACCCACTAACCATTTTGACATTGGTGAGTCTTCTAAAGCTGGAGCGGCCGTAACAAGGAAGGAGTTGGATGAGGTTATTGCGGGTTTAACAAGTCAGATAGATAGCTCGGCCAATGCCATGCTGAAGAAGCTTGAATCCATGTTCGCTGATCAGGCCGCCACAACGAAGGTTACTTTAAATGCCACCCATGCAAAATCTGTTCAAACTGCTCGTATGGAAAATTTTAGCTCTTCTTCTTCATGCTCAAGTCAGGGAAAATCCGTTCAAGAGATTGACAATCCTAATAGGCCTCATCATGAAGAGGCAAAACAGCCTACACACAACTATTCTGAGAAAGTAACCCTTGACAAGTGCATGGCTCCACCAAAGGGGTACCTCCTCAAGTGGGAGGCACAGGGCCCCGAAATCCAAACCGTGACCGCTTTCTTAAGCAAATACCCGGTAAGGAGGATAGCGTCAACCCCATGGACCCGCACAACGAGGAGGAACGCATATCGAAAATGGTTCGCAAGATCATGGAGAAAATCCTAAAGAAAGAGGATGACGAAAAAGAATGGGGGTTTGCTCTTATTAAGACCCCACTCACGGAGAGGATCAAGGTGGCTCCCTACCTGAACAAGTTCAAACCTCCAATGGTACAAGATTATAATGGGACCAGCGATCCCAACATGTTCTTGTTCAAGTATAACTAAAATATGGACGGGGCATATGCCACAGATGAGCTTAAGTGCCTATATTTCCAAACTTATCCAGAGGGAGTGGCTTCTCTTTAGTTCACGAAGTTAACTCCAAAATCTGTGGTTGATTTTGCTGCTTTGGGCAAGCTGTTTAGAGAGCAGTTCAAGCTCCAAGCAACTAAAGTCCGAGATGTTATGAAGCTAAACGAGTTGGAACAAAGGCCAGAAGAATCCATCAAGGCTATTTTCACCCGATTTAACGCTGCTGCAACTGAGGTTGGAAATCATGAGCCCCACCTGGTACTAATGGCTTTGAAGGGAGCCATATGCAAAAAGTCTAAAATTGGGTGATGGATCAAAAAGAAGAAAACGAGTACGCTCGAGGAGCTATTCGGTAAGGATGAGGAATACATGAGTGCCGATGAAGATCAGCCTATGCCCTGGATATTCCTGAAAGTAGTGCACAACATGAAAGGAAAGACAATAATGCGCATGGGGGTCAAAATAATTCCAAAGGTCAGAAAAGGGGCAACGAGGGAAAAGATAATCGAACCAATAAGAAATTTCGCTTCTTTAAGAATTCTGAGTTGACTCCTTTGAACGACGCTATAGAAATCATCTTTATGGAAACTAAGGATACCGAGGAATATCAAACGCCAAAGCAAATAAAGGTCAATGATGATGCAATAAAATCTGGTAGGTTCTGTCGGTTTCATAACCAACCGGGCCATAATACGAAGAGTGAAGGCATATGAAGAACCTAATTTAGGAGTTAATAAGAAAGAACATAATCCAGCAATATATAAAGAATCCACAGAATACTCAAGTCGCTCAATGGCAAGAACGTCTGCAGGATAGCCTGGTCTGACGCAAAATGCTCCAACCACTAATATTCCAAGGCAAATCGTCAACACGATTTCAGGAGGATCCCACCTAGTCGGGAGAAGCTCGGGGGACATCGTGAATTATACTAATGAAATGAAGAACCATCTGAAATAAGAAAAACTCATGGTATGAACAATACCTATCCCGCAAAAATGCCAAAGACTACATGGGATGACGCCGTGTTCAGAGATAGGGATTCAGACGGATTGCTGACACCAACAGTCGACCTAATGGTTATTATCATCGGCTTGGGTCCAGCTTTGGTAAAAAGAGTCTTGGTGGACAGCTCGACATCTGTTAATGTCCTTTTCATTAATGCATTCAATAAGATGAATCTCTCTATAGATGATGTAAGGGCTTGCCAGAACAAGATCCATGGGTTCATAGGGAAACCCACTCATCCAATTAGTGTCATCGAACTTCTTGTAGAGCTCGGGGAAGGAGGGAAGAAGGTCTCCATGAAACAAACTTTTGTTACAGTTGATGAACTTTCATCTTACAATGCCTTTCTTGGGAGACCGGCTGTAATGACCCGCCCTGCACGAACCGACATTTACTCCAAAGGTGCGCTGTAAACATGTCCAGTTAGTACGGAACGGTTGTCAGAAGGAAAGAAAGAAGATGAAGAATCAACAAGGAACTTGTAGAATGTCTCACAGCGCATGGAACAAAATACAATAACAACATACTTGACATAAAACAGGTGAGACAGTGCACAAGCTGAAAACAAACTATCATAGCAGCGGAAAATCCAAATGCAGCTTATGTTCCACATCATCATTATTACAACTTTTCAAACTGTCTCTAAAGGTAAAAGCAAGATAAGGGAGGTACACTAATAATGCCCAAGTAGTGACCATCAACGACACAGGGAGAATATCTATATATATCATACGTGGAAGCCTCCTGCTCGCCTCCGAATCAGCGACTCGTGCATCACTAGCTAACCTGTCTCTAGTCTGCTCGTGAGAGCACCCAGAGTAATAAGAAGAGAAATAAAACTATGGGTCAGACAAAAAGTCTGGTATGAGCGATAAGCAACAAAACAGTACAATAACAGGTATAATCCAACCATACCTGAACCTGGACCTGCAACCAAAGAGTTAGCACTACATACTGTACAATACTATAAGGTGCCACTATACAGATGGTGTAAATAATATGGGGGTGGGGTTGTGCATGTCATAGTGATGGCAAACAAATCAAACATAGCAACCATCCTCACATCTCTCAATCGGTGCGTAAAGCATACGATATCCACTACCTTAGTCACCTATCCATTGGGCCATGATGGAATCCAATCCCGTACAACTATCACTACAAGCCTACTATCCGTTTCTCTGTGGTGAACCAAAGTTATGAATACCAACAACCCCTTTTGCACACGTTCCGCCGCAAATCCCAACTCATGAAGTCGACTCGTTGGTTCCCAACTGGATCCTGAGCTCTAACTTCTTATTTGGACTACCTTTGCATCTCGGGTTATTGGTCATCACTGGATCGGTTCGGTTCTCAGCCCTTCTTCTTTGTCGGTTTGGATCGGTCTTTATTCAGTTCATGATCATCATACAGGCTCAGGTTCATCTCAGTTCGTAGCACCCCATTTAGATCGGTTCGGATTGGATGACCTTCGCCCATCGGTTCGGATCGGCCTCCTTCCAAGTGCTCCGGATCGGGTTGTGGGCTCCACGTCCCTTCGTAGTATGTCGGTTCGGTTCGGGTGCTCTCTGGCGGGTCGGATCAGTGTACCCTTTCCACTTCCCCTTTCTCTTCCGTTCTGATCCCCTTCTTTAGCTCGATCCGATCCCAGCTCAACCATTGTGGCCTTCCTTTTTGCCATACTTTCCCTTGTGCCAATCCTCGGTTCGGTTCGGTGATCCCTTGCCCAGTCCACCATCCGATCCGAGCACATCCCTCCGATCCGATCCAAAAGCATGCACCATTTTCTGCAACTTTTTCCAGCGAGTGTTTTACGCCATTCGACGGTATTTTCGACCATTCTATCTATTCTAATCAATCACAAAGCATTCCACAAAGTCATAGCAACAACTAGAAGTGACCTCAAACACCAAAACATTAATATGATAGGTTAAAATGGATCAAACATAGCCAAAACTCCATATTTACCCTTAAACATTTCAAGCATAATTAATGATAGGATTAGCAAAACTTAACCAAATTAACCCAAGTTCATATCAGAGGTCTAAAACATCATTTAAGAATATATAAATATTTTTCCAGAATTTATTAGTGTATAAATTCGCTAATCATCACTAATTACCCTTAATTAACCATAATTAGTGAGGAATTATGAAAATCACTCACCTTAGCCACAAATAAAACCTCAAAACTGAAATAAATCTCTGTTTGGAGCTGTTCCCAATGTAACACAGTAGCTCTAACTTTGCCTTGGTGCTTTCTCTCCTCATTTTGATGTTGCTAATCTTAATCCTTGATTAGAAAGTGATTTGGAGGTCATTTAGAGGTTGGAGGCCATTTTTAGGGTTTCTAAGAGGCAAGTGGAGGCTAGAAAACTGAAATGGAATGAAACCCTAACTCTTTTCAGCCTCCACATAACTCTAATTCGGAAATGGGTTATGGGCCCATTCACTAATCACCCTATTTGGCCCGGTTAAGCAGTTTTTCACCTTCCAAACCTTATTTCAGCCATATCTCCCAAACGGTAAGTCCGTTTTTCACATGTGACCACTCTACGGAAAGGTAAACCCTCATCCGAAGCCAATGGAAGTGGTTTCAGGTCAAAACTCCTTTCCAATCAAAAGTTATGGCCGAAACAAGATTAGCTAGGGGAAAAATGGTCATTTAAAAATCGGCAAAAATCTTGAACATTGGAAATGACCCCAATGGTCGTCTCCCAAAGCCACATGACCATACGACTTTATATAAGAAAGATATAAATATTCTACGATCCTCCGATGCGTGGAATGCGGGTTGTTACATTCTCCCCTCCTTAAGAAATTTCACCGCCGAAATTCCCTAACCAAAACACACAAAGGGTTCTGCATGCCTATCAGCCATAAAACAACAATCAAACATGCAAAACAAGCTTATCCTAGCATGCGGAATGACTAAATTGCAAAGTAAATCTTACCAGGCGAAGAGCTTTGTATACGACTTTCTTATGTCATTCTCTACTTCCCAAGTATAGTCGTTCTCTCGCCATCGATTCCCATCTCTACCCTAGAGGTAATTTCTAATAGGTTGGGATCGTCCCTCTAACTGGAACCGATCCACTTAATCTTGATCGATCTAATATTCAAGCTTATTAGCGTTTCTGAATCCAATTCACATTTAAGTCTGAAGTCATATCCCACGATATAGTTGCTTCCATTCTAGAAAAATAGCCTCTAAACTGGCATGTCACCTACCTAAATGTATCAGCTATCGCACCCAGTCCGGTACTATGACATTCGTCTACTGACATCTTCTTAGGTAATCCAACCCTATACGCCAAATTTTCAACTACATTTCAAATGTCCTTTCAAGTCCAACTTGAGTCCTTCCTACATTCGTACTGCACGTCCAACGTACATTTACCTCCTAGAGGCAAACTAGACCCATCCAATGAACCTAGGTACTCCACTTATACTCGTACTGCACGTCCAACGTACGTTCACCTTCTAAAGGTGAACGAGACTCATCCAATGAATCTGGGTACTCTACCTTCAAGTCCAAGTCCAACTTGAAGCTCCTATATCCGATGAATCCCCAAGGTCAACGGACGCTCCACAATGCCCAACATACTTCAAGTCTAACATAAAGTATCTTACACCCGTCATATCACCATGATCAACGAACTTATACTATTTCCATTCAACAGGACCCTACAGGTGATACTCAAGAGAAGAGAGGTAGGATCAAACACAACAACCATAGCATCCATCAAAAAAATCCTATCTATCACCTACTAAAGCAATGAATACGTCGATATCTGTATGTCTGGTCCAACCAACATTAATAACTAATGGAAACTCTGCCTCCAAACGGACTACCGTACGTCCAACGTACGTTTATCCTCCAAGGATAACTAGATCACGTCCAATGGATCCAAGGTAAGTGGGCGTCCCAAGATACCCCTACTTTTAGTCCGCCTGAAACACTCGAGTCCCTCCCAAGTCTATCCATTATCTTGCTACCCTCTCGAGTCCAACTCGAGCTAATCCAATTCCTTGCAGCCTTCTCGAGTCCAACTCGAGTCAATGTATTACCCATGTAATGACCCGGGTTTTTGACGACTTTGGTTATCTCCATAAACTCAATGATGGCTAACCAAACGTCGAAAAATACCAGTCATTAGTGAAAGAAATTAGAGGGTGAGGATAGATAAGATAGAAACTTAGAATAGAAGAAGAAGAAGAACACAACATCAGAGTAACACGAACCTCACAGCGGAACGAATAACATATAATATATATAACATAACTTGAAATATACATCTGTACTTGAATATACATATCATTATCAAAGTATAGCACTTACAACACAGCGGAAATAACTATAGCTATATAATCCTGAAGCCTCCTGCTCCAAGCTCTTCCAGTATATCTGTAAATCCGGACTACTTGACTACCCGTACAAAATTAGGCACCCAAGAGTTTAGGGAAAACAATAAAATAAACTCTGGGTCAGTCATGGGACTGGTATGAGTAAAACAGTTTTAAAACAGTTCGAACAAGTAAATGATATCTCATAAGACCACGCCGTATAACGGAACGGGTTTTCCCTTATGAGAATCCAAAATATCTTTATACCAAAAACCTTTTGATATTATAATAATGTCTATCAACCACAATATAATAACCATCTAGCAGAAACGCTTTCATCTCACGATCTACATATATAGTATACAATCAAAACCGCAAGCACATATTAGGTAATGGATTTCCAACTATGACAAGGTATGGAACCACCTTTCTCTAGTGTACCTCTAGAGAGGAATACACTGGGTTCAACAAGAACATCTTGCAACCCGGCCACACATGACCGACCACTCATTTCACTTGAGTGTATCGAATGTATATCACCAATGGTTGGGATCAGCAGCCGTTTCCCGAATGGGACAGCATCAACAATAGATTTTTAGAAGTAAATGAAACTCTATATCAGGTGATTATACACCCTACTTCGGTGTGACCGACTTAGCCTTGCTGCCTGCCCGATTTCTGTCATTTACCGGTTGACGAGGCTAGAAGCTACACTTTATCATCACACCAGATTCACTTTGAATTCCACATCGTCAAATCCATCAAATCACCGATTGACGTCCTCAACCATACATTATGTGTTAGCTAAAAGAAGTTTCCTTCTCCGCTTCCACTCTTGGTACGGTTGGAGAAATCAATATACGTGATCATCTGGAAATACCCTGTCAGACATCCGTCCATACAAGTCATCCAGGAACAGGATGAACCGAAGGCACTATTCTATAAATAGGATAGCCCTTGCATAACTCCGTCTTCAATTTCCTTTGGCATATATGATTCGCAATGGTTATGCCAATACAGAGTGGTTCTTTGGATAATAATCCAACCGGTCTCTCCATATTAACAACGTTAAAATGGTCAAAACTTCGATAGTATGTGATTTAACTATCGAAGAAAAACAGGTATGCAAACAACGATATTATTTCCAAATGGACATTTATATCGATCAAACATCATTCAACATTTATCTCTTTATTTCATTAATTTACTTATCTCCTGTTTCCCTATATTCAATATTTCTTATTTTCTAAATTTGGAAAATATACATTATTAACAATGGAAAACATTTCCATTTCTTGTTTTCTTTATTAGAAAACATTTCTGGTTTCTTATTTGGAAAACATTTCCAAAGCTTCTTCATTGGACTTAGACAGATGTTTAAACAAACCATCGCGATGCGAACTCAAACCATTTCCTTTAATTACTAAATTCCCTTAACCATCCTTTACTATCGAACCTTAACCATTCCTTAGTTAAAAATGAAGTCAATCAAGTTGGGGTAATACTACCTCTCAGACCTTAACTAAAAAACGTTTCTAACCTTGAAATAGACAAAGTTCACTTTATATTTCTTTAACTGACTTCCTTGCTTAACCTTTCTTTCTAGTAACTATATTCAATCAACTCTTTTCAATTAACTCTATTCGATTAACTCCTTTGGATTAACTCTATTCACTTAACTCCTATCGAATAAACTATATTCGATACCTCCTCTAACTCTATTCGAATAAACTATATTCGATTAACTCCTTTGGATTAACTCTATTCACTTAACTCTTGTCGAATAAACTATACTCGATAACTCCTCTAACTCTATTCAAATAAACTATATTCGATTAACTCCTCTAATTCCATTCGAATAAACTATATTCGATTAACTCCTCTAATTCCATTCGAATAAACTATATTCGATTAACTCCTCTAATTCCATTCGAATAAACTATATTCGATTTATTCCTTTAACTCCATTTAACTCTATTCGAATAACTTATATTCGATAACTCTATTTAACTCTTCTTCGAATAACTAATATTCGATAACTCCTTTTACTTTTTTCGAATTACTAATATTCGATTTATTCCTTTAACTCCATTCAATTAATTCTAACGGGTTAACTCTTATTCGAATACAAATATTCGATTAACTCTATTCAGCTAAGTCGACTCGACTAACCCCTTTTCGAATAACATATTCGATTTACTAACTTCCGAATACCTTATTCGATTAACTCCCTTCAAATACCATATTCGATTTAACTCTATTCGAATAGCTAAATTCGATTAACTCCTTTTCGAATAAACTATTCGTTTATAAAGATTTACTTTTAGTAACCGTTCTTCACTTTACAAATGATTTCCTTTTTAGTAACGTTTTCCTTTTTATAACATTTTCCCTTTTTCTAAATATCTCCTATTTATAAATATTCCAATTTATAAATATTTCTTATTTATAAATATTCCAATTATAAATATTTTATTTTCAAATATCACTTTGAAAAATTCCTCTTTATCAACATTTTGGTATGTTATGGTATTCAACATATCAAATCACGATGAACAATATCGTTCAAACACATATAATCGACAACATATTATATATCTATCACATTATATATTACAATATATGAATCACAGTAAAATAAATGTTGAGGAATCCAGTTGGATTCCTCCAACCTGTTTCCCTGCATCACAGATGTTAAACAATAAAGATAACTTCACTTTCAGTTCCATATGATATATTCTGTTAAACAGAATCAATATAGAAATTCAACTAACTGACTAGCAGTTCAATCAAACAGTCAACGCACAGTCAATCAGCCAATAATTAGCAGTTCTAAAAATACAACATGAAATTATAAACTATTCAGAGTTAGTGAGATTTATTCACATTGGACGATCATCGTTGATAACGATAACCATCGCTTGATTCATACGGACATTTTATTTTGCTATAAATCGTAACGCGCTCCGATGGACTTCCCGTCAGTTCCATCATGTAGTGCTCGTCCATACGATCCCAATGGTCTTGTTTTGTTTAATTATGACAACATATGAATAAGATATGAATTTTACAAGTTAAATACACTATATTCTTTGAATTAACTTAAATAATAAAATGCATTGGGCCCTACCCTTGTTAAGACACGGTCCATCTTCATTGTAATTACCCAAACCCGCTCAGTGTTCTTCTCCCTCTCCTGGATAACGAAGCCGCCCATCTTAAGTTACCATGGTCATGATTTCCACCTTCAATCCAACACCGATGCTCAACTGAAAATCAAAACCATCCACATCCTTGAAATCTCCTACAAAATCTCATCTCCCTCATACCCAATTGATCAAACTCGGCCTCCTCAATCGAATTCCGTCGTTCAGCCCCTCCCTGCGCCGTACAGAAAAGTTGCGACATCTTTCAAACCCGAATCCCATCGAACTTCACCATTTGGTGCTATAAAACACCACAAACACTGCTACATACTTCAAACCGTGATTCAACACTTCAATTGACCTGCGATTTTCAACCCTAACTCATGGTGAGTTTCCAACGATGAGGAAAAGCGTTCGAGTCCTATAAAAATCGTACTGTGTTGAAGAGAATTGCATCCTGATCTTGAATATCTTCTTGCTTTGATTTATAGGATTTATTTCTATTTGATCTTGATTTTCTTTTGGTATTTCTTACTTACGGTTTTATCATGAGCGGCGGTGGGAATTTGTTGACCGTGGAAATGAGGATTAGGTTTAGAAATGTTTGAAGGGGGTATTTATAGAAGGTATAAATATCTAGATATTTATTTAGATATTTTTATTTATCTTTTTATAAACGTTTTCGCCTTCTAGTAATTCATGTGATCACACACAATATTCAAAAATCACCAAACTGGACATGTAGCTAGAGTTCGACATTACGGTCCCAACGAAACTGGTTTCGGCGAATTCCGACTCCGTTTGCTCACAAAGCGTATTTTTAACCATCGAAATACTGACTATTTTTCACTCTAAAAATCCGTACGGCCACATACTGACTTCAAAAATCACGGAAATTGAAATCTAGCAATAATTTAACATTGCGGATCCAACAAAATTAGTTTCGTCGAATTCTGAGATCGTTTGCAAAATTGGCTATTTTTAAAGCTCTAAATAACCTATTTAAATATATTTAAATATAATTAAATTTAATATTTAAAAATAAATATTATCGTCTATATTCACAGTGTGATACCGTATAGCTTCAGAATATTCCTATATGGATTTCTAACTTGATTTTCAAATCTGGGTCAACCCGATATTCGATTTATATTGAAGTTCCTTTTTAAAAATATAAATAATTCCTTTATAAATTATAAAGGAATTCCACAGCGATTTTTCTAAAATTTGATTTGGACGTAAATCAAAATCTACACGACAAAATCCCAATTTTTCTCTTCCACTAGAAAGATATACTCCACCAGCTCCACACGTTTCTTGTTTCACAGAAATCCAGCTTAAAACGAATCATGTACATTTAGTTGAAGTTCGAATCGCATATTTATGAACTGCAGCGCCATTTCGAGCTCGATTTTAATTATATTATAATTTATACGTTCAAACTGTCGTTTATATAATATATTCGTTATTATAATTCAACTCTAAACTGAATTATATACTTTGAATTGTCCAGTTCACATTATATTGTCAATTCACTATTTTTGACTATTTCAGAATTAAATATATTATTTAATTTATTATTTTTAATTAAATATTCACCATTATTTAATTCCACGACCATTAAATTCACTATATCACTATTTATATAATTAAATAAATTAATTATAATACCCTCTGCGAATGCGGGTCATTACAATCTTTCCCACTTAAAATAATTTCGTCCTCGAAATTGCTAAAAGGTAGAGGACGACCCTATCGACTGGTTAGAACATATTTGTTCATTTCTTAACTTCAGTTTCAACTGAACCAATTTAATTTCAATTAAATATTGATTAATTAATTCTTATCAACGAAAATTTCCAAAGATCCTAAAAATTTTCTAACGTCTTAACCCTTCGAAAAATTTCGCCAGCACCTCCTTTGTACTGGTCAATCGGTCAAACTCCCAGTCGCCTCTCTAGGCCTTCTCCAACCCAAAAGAAAACCAAACAGCCAAGCGGCTCGCCACTTCGGCTCATAGATCTCATGCTTATATCGAATATAAAATTATACCTTTTGTCGGCATATCATTTTATCCTTTCCATCTGTTATCAATTGTAACACACCGAAAATCAGTTAATACTAATATTCACAAATGAAAGAATAATTAATTACAAATATAAGAATATTGGGAAACGGGCTACGCCATTGTGTTCGTCTCGGAAAAATACGCGAAATAGAGTCCGAAATTTTGTGAATCGGAGTTCGTATGACCGAGATATGGCCTCGAGAAGTTTCACGAAAAATTCAAATTTTAAAACAGATTTCAAAAACACAGAAATGGAGGCAGGCGGGATAACTCCCGCCCAGACCAGGTCGACCTGGGGGTCGACTTGGGAGTCGACCTGGGGGGGGGGGGGCAGGTCGACTTGGGAGTCGAACTGGGTGTCGACCTCCCTGGTCGAGCCCAGGTGACCTGGGTGCATCTGGTTGGGTTTTCGGGCTGTGTTTTGAAGGATGGACGAAACTAATGGCTCTAATATATTCTAGGGTAAATCTAATGGCCTAAATGCATCCTAACATCTATAAATAAGTGGGTAGACTCTAACCCTAAATCACTTGAAAAATTGGAGAGCTACCGACATGCCGTTGCCATGGAGTTCAGCGTAGCCGTCACAAACTAAAGAAGAAGGAGAAAGCCTAGCCTACAACTAAATCTACTCAACAAACAAATTAAATCAAAGACTCTTTCTATTTCTCTTCTTTAAATTGTGAGTATGATGAATCTCACAATATTATTATAAAATAATTTGATTAAGTTATAAATGGATCACAAGAAAGTGATATGAATTGTTATGTATTTGTGAATTATGTTGTTATGCTATTATGTTATCATATATATATGTTGTTATGTTGTAGTGATTATGTTGTAAATAATCCTATGCTATGTCATATGTGATTAATCATGCTATGCTATGTTGTAAATCATATCATGCTATGTTGCAAATTATGATATGCTATGTTGTAAATCTTATATATGTTGTAGATCTCATATTATCACATATGTTGAAATACTTATGTTATATGATAATGATGTCATGTTAAGTTGTGTTGAATCATACAAGTTGTAAAATCAGGATGTTATTATTTATGCGAATTGGATCATGTTTAAAGTTTATGTTTTTTTTATAATAGATCTTGATTATGGGAATTTGCCTATTGAGTTAGGTGTACCCATATACATGAATCTACAAATTAATTGGATCTTGAATATGGGAATTTGCCTATTAAGTTAGGTGTACCCATATACATGAATCTATGATTAAATGAATTTTGATTTTTAGGAATTTGCCTATTGAGTTAGGTGTACCCATATAAAACCATATTGTTAATGATGTTGATTCACACATGTCCTATACAAGTTTATGAAATTTGATCAAAATCATATTATGTGAATTATGAATAAGTTGACACCCTTAGATCCATGACATGTACAACCTTATGCAAGTTGTAATTTTGGATGTATGCAAGTTTCACCCCTTGTTATGATTTATTTAGTCACATATATATGTTGTTGTTGTGAATATTTTCTTTTATGCTATGAGTTAGACTTATCGGGTCTAGCATACATTTTACGAATAAACGTTCAAACGTGGGGTAGGGGTAATATTAGGAAATTAATAAATTGGGGGTGCAATTGATATGATTTTGCATGCCTTAAATGGATGTCCATAATTGAGTCAATTATGGACATTGTTAAATTTGGAATTAATTAATAATTCAAGTAGGGAATTATTAAAATTGGGGAAAGTGGATTATTAATAATAATCAATGCTTAGGACACGAGGTTGGACCCGTTTGTGACGTAAACCTGCCCGGACCCGCCCGACAAATCCAGTAGTCACAAATGTCGACCCAATGTGTGAGGTCCTAGGCCCAAACTAAAGCATAACAGTTGTAAAGACACGAGGTTAGACTCTTTTATGGTGTAAGACTGCCTGGACCCGCCCGGCAAATCCAGCTGCCATAAATGCCAGTCTAATGTGAGAGGTCTTTATGAGGTTATGGCCTTAATGAATTAAGGAATACTTAACCAGATAATCATGTAAGGTGGGACATGGGGGTTAAGTAGGTGCCTTGGGTGGCATTAGGAATCTAGTGGTTGCGTTAAGAGGCATTTGAAATACGATTAGACTTAACAAAACACACATGTAAATGAACATGACTAAGTGGGTTAAGTGGATGGACTAATGGGACAAGCTTAGGTGGAATGCTTGTGGGGAATAATGGGGGCCCATTTCAACCAGTATCCCAAAACGTATCTTTGTGGGCTCGACCCAAGTCGAGGACGGGACACGCATACTGGGTTTGACTATAAGAGGCCAAAACAGGGAGCGGTGGCAACGCAAGTCCAACGGGTTTCATATGCGTGTGTGGACCCGGGCTGGTAGGTAAGACGTTGTTACATCGTGTAGTTATAACCCTTGCATCTCCGTTATATCGGGTTGCCACTTTAGGGGAATGATACACCCCACTGTGGGGCCAGCACGGGTATCTACGAGTAGGGAGCCGATCGAAAAATGGAAAGTGGGGTACACCTAGTGGAGATAGGGGCAGGCGGCACCTATGTAGTCAGCTAGGAGTACGTAAAGCCATTAAGAAAGTTTCTAAGTGAAGCTAAGTGGGATCAATCTTTAGGGTGACTGGTGTGGTGCAGTATAGTGTTTATCCTTTAGTATTTAGGAACGCCTATAACGTTTCCTTTAGCGATTGTCTATGTCCTTAATCTGCTCTTTCATAGACATTTCCTTGTTTTCCAGCTTATGCCTTAGTCCAGTTATTTTGATAGTAGTATTGTAGAATTATCATACTCGCCAGACTTTATGTCTGACCCCCTCTTTTCCATCTTTCTTTTCCTTCAGGTCCTCAGGTTGGGCCAAGTTCTAGTGGAGTCTAGTTGGACCGCTTATC
Organism: Allium sativum; assembly: GCA_030737875.1. NCBI lineage: Eukaryota > Viridiplantae > Streptophyta > Magnoliopsida > Asparagales > Amaryllidaceae > Allium > Allium sativum. Next base: position 17,659,418 of record CM060911.1, read on the forward strand.
TCTTGGGAAGCTTGGGCTGCAGAAGTAAAGTCCAGCTTGTTATCTTTCTTTTTAATGGCTATTTGTTGTAAAGGGGATTATGTATTTTGTTTTTGAAGACGGATGTTGTACTTGGTTATAATCTATGGTTTTATGATGTAACAGACATATTTAATTTCCGCTGCAATAAAATGAAGTTTTAGATTTCCAAGTGCTATTTATTGTATGTCTTGTTGTAATTTCTCTGTTCTATATTCACTTATGACCTCCATGGAAGTTAATGCATTCCCTTTGTGAGTGACATTAATGGACGTGGGGTGTTACACGTGGTATCAGAGCATAAGGTTACCAGAACAGATAAAATTTTTAGAAAAATATTTTTCTAAAGTATTTTTGGAAGAAGTGCTTTCAAAAACATGTTATTTAGAGAGAGTTTTTATGAAAAACATAATCCCAAATAGCCATATCCTTATCTTTGTCTTTCGAATTCTCCATTTTGAATCTTTCCTTTTTCGTTTTAGCATGGCTGAAGATCTTAATCTCCCAGAAGGTGTGATGGTTCCATGGTGGTTTAGGAGATATTTGGAGGCTAGGGCCACCACTGCAGGCCCAGCAGATGCTCCTCCACCCCCAGTTGCACCCATTCCTCCTCCTCCTCCTCGTGTTGACACTTTTGCAAAGACGTGCAAGGAATTTAAGGCTATGGGAGGAAAAACTTTTCAAGGGACTGAGACGTTTGTTTAGGCCAGAGACTGGCTTAAGGGGACAGAGGAATTGTTGGATATGTTTGAAGTGGAAGATGGGAGGAAAGTCTGTTTAGCTGCTTGTCTAATGAAGGGAGAGGCCTCGTTTTGGTGGGAGGTCACTAACGGGGAACGTCCAGTTGATTCATGGGCGGATTTCAGACGAAGGTTTGAGGCAAATTTTATTTCAAGGGCAGAGGATAATTTAAATATGGAAAAATTCCTGACATTAAAGCAAGGGAGCTTATTAGTGAAGGAATATGTCAATAAATTTAATCAGTTAGCAAGGTTTGGCTTGGAGTTGGTGAACACGCCAGAGAAGAAAGCTTTGAGGTTCGTTAGAGGCTTGAATGAACCGTTGCAAGGGTTGGCTATGACTCACATCCCTATGGGAGCCACCTTTGAAAGGCTAGTAGAAATGGCACTTATGCATGAGGATAAGGCAGTTGAAAAGAAGGGGGATCAGAAGAAACCCCAACAGCAAAATAAGAAGGGTGGTAAAAACAATAATGGCAAAGGGAAGAAGAGATGCTTCAATTGTGGGACGCCTGGCCATCTCAGCAAAGATTGTAGAAAGAAAAAGAAGACTGGTTGTTTTCATTGTGGAGATGCGGGACATTTGGTGAAGGACTGCCCAAAGAAGGGGCAGAGGGCAGGGTCTACCTCGGGAGGACAGGTGCAGGCTCTTATGGCACCAGGGCAGGCAAGGGGGCAAGTTCAGGCTATTGCGGCCCCACCGCTGCAAGAAAGAGGTAGAACAATTTCTGTTGAAAGCTTAGTTTTTCTGTTTGATCATCCTGTCCGTACCTTATTCGATTCTGGCGCATCTCATTCGTTTATCTCTGCATCATTAGTTGAATTACTGCACTTGAACACCAGTTTAGTAGAGGATCCCTTGGTTGTTTCAAATCCAATTGGGGGTTCGGCTCATTTGACCATGATATGTTTGGATTTGAAAATCTCTATACTTAGCGTTGAATTTAGATGTGATGCTTATGTATTGGGCTTCACGGGCTATGGGCTAATTTTAGGAATGGATTGGTTATCTAGAAATGGGGCCATTCTTGATTGTGAAAGGAGAGAAGTTAGGCTTGTGACTCGCCTTGGTAATGCTCTCGACATCTTTTGTAATCCCATAAATTCCGTTATGCTAAGTTATCTTGAATCGCTTGACGCGTCTGTAGAGAATCTGCGATCGGTAGAGGTGGTCCGGGAATATCCGGATGTGTTTGAGGAGGTGCTTACCTCCAAAGCGGGAGATAGACTTTCGAATTTATCTTGTGGATAATGCTAAACCCGTATCTTTGCCAGTGCGCCACATGGCTCCTCGTGAAAGGAGGGAACTCAATAAGCAAGTGAAGGAGTTGCTTGAGAAGGGGTTCATAAGACGTAGTATATCGGAGTGGGGTGCTCCAGTAGTATTTGCTACAAAGGCGGATGGGTCCCTTAGACTTTGTGTGGACTATAGAGAACTAAACAAGCTTACTAAAAAGAACCGACACCCACTACCGAGGATTGACGATCTCTTTGATCAGTTAGTTGGCGCCTCAGTGTTTTCGCAGTTGGACTTAGCCACTGGCTTTCATCAACTGAGAGTGGCTGAGGATAGTATAGATAAGACTGCTTTTAGGACTCCTGAAGGATTCTATGAATGGCTAGTGATGCCCTTTGGTTTGACAAACGCCCCCGCATATTATGTTGATTTGATGAGTAGGGTGTTTAGGGAGTACCTTAACAAATTTGGGGTAGTCTTTGTGGATGACATCTTAGTCTTTTCTAAGAATGAAGAAGAGCATGCCCTACATCTTAGGGAAGTGTTGGAAACCCTTCGAGCGCATAACCTTAAGGCAAAATTTTCTAAGTGTCACTTCTGGAGGAAAGAAGTACGGTTCTTAGGGCACGTGGTTTCCAAGGAAGGGATAGCAGTGGATCCCGCAAAGGTGGTGGCCATCCAAGATTGGAAGGTCCCTAAAAATGTAACCGAAGTAAGAAGTTTCTTGGGTTTGGCTGGCTATTATAGGAAGTTTATCAAAGACTTCGCAAAAATATTAGCTCCATTAACACGGTTAACGAAGAAGAACCTGGTTTTTACGTGGGACGAAGATTGTGATGATGCGTTCCAACGTTTAAAGAGAGCCTTAACTTCAGCCCCAGTCTTAGTGCTGCCAGACGGGAATAAACCATTTACCGTCTATACTGATGCTTGTGGGACGGGACTTGGCGCGGTCCTCATGCAAGAGGGAAGAGTAATAGCCTATGGTGGGAGGCAGTTGAGGGTTCATGAAAAGAATTACCCCACGCATGACCTTGAGTTAGCCGCAATTGTTTTCGTGCTTAAGTCTTGGCGTCACTATCTTCTTGGTGAAAAATTCGAACTGTTCACTGACCACAAATCATTAAAATACTTATTCTCTCAGAAGGATTTGAATTTAAGGCAACAACGGTGGATGGAATTCTTAGCTTCCTACGATTTTGAAATAGCATATACCCCGGGCAAGGGTAACGTGGTAGCAGACGCCTTAAGTAGGAAAAAGTTGTCCTTGAGTCCGTTGTTTGTTGAACGACAAAGCTTAGAATTCATCTCCATGTTTGACTTTAGACCCTCCGTTGACCTAGTACCTGGTTTGTTAGCATCCTTGGAGGTTAGACCTATACTTCTAGGACGAGTTGGTGAGGCACAGTAAGACGACCCACAGTTGGTTGAGAGAGTAGAAAAGCTCAAAGGAGGGGAGTCGTCTAGCCATCTTCGTAGGTATACCCTAGACGATAAGGGTTGGTTACGAAGGGATAATAGACTTTGTGTACCACAAGCCGAAGACTTAAGGAAGGCCATTCTTGATGATGCTCATCGCTCAAAGATGACCATTCATCCCGGCGAAGACAAGATGTACAAAGATATGAAGCGGGTTTTCTTTTGGGCCGGTATGAAAAAGGATGTGGCCGAGTACGTCGCTAGATGCTTGGTGTGCCAACGAAAGCGGAACAAAAGAAACCCGGTGGGTTGCTTCACCCATTGGAAGTTCCACTATGGAAATGGGAAAGCGTCTCAATGGATTTTGTGGATGGATTACCAAGATCAAGGAAGGGTAATACGGGGATTTGGGTTATAGTAGATAGAATTACTAAGAGCGCCCATTTTATTCCCGTGAAAAGTAAGAGGACTGCTCCGTGGTTGGCTTCTGTATACATTAAAGAGATAGTTCGTTTGCACGGTATTCCTTCTAGTATAGTAAGCGACCATGATCCCATCTTCACTAGCGAATTTTGGAAGAGTTTACAAGAGGCGGTAGGGACTCAGCTATGTTTGAGCACCGCATATCATCCTCAGACGGACGGCCAGACCGAGAGGGTGAATCGTATTCTAGAGGATCTTTTAAGGCTTTCTATCCTAGACTTTGGGCGTACATGGGAAGAACACCTTCCATTGGTAGAATTCGCATATAATAATAGCTTTCAGTCTAGTATTGGCATGGCACCTTTCGAAGCTCTTTATGGAAGGCCTTGCCGTTCGCCTATATGTTGGTGGGAATCTACCGATAAAATCCTACTTGGGCCCGATATGGTTAGGGAAACCTCGGAGAAGATTGATTTGATTCGAAGGATGATGAAAGCAGCACAAGATAGGCAGAAATCGTATGCTGATAAGAGGAGGCCAGATCTTGAGTTTGACATTGGGGACATGGTTTTTATCAAAGTATCTCCGTTACGGAATGTTGTTCGCTTTGGGTCCGTTGGGAAATTAGCGCCAAGGTTTGTAGGGCCATTTCCTATAAAAGACAGGATTGGGAAGATGGCGTATAGGGTGGAGTTGCCTGAGAAACATAGTGGAGTACACGACGTATTCCATGTATCACATTTGAGGAAGTGTTTGCACAAGACCGCGGAGGTGTTAGAGCCGAGCTTGCTTAAAGAGGTGGAAATAGAGCGTGATGCAACAATTAGACGAGTCAGACTAGTTAAAGTGCAATGGGGAGATGATGAGAGCAACGCTACTTGGGAGACAGAAGAGAAGATGCGTTCGTTGTACCCTTTTCTTTTTGAGGGTATGTCTTTTAATTTCTCCTTTATCGCTTAGCTTATCTTATCTTTAGTATGTCCTCTCATTAGTATCTTTGACCTTTAGTTAGGATAATCCTATGGTTGAAACATTTGTTTGAGACATGTTATGTATGATGGATGCAAAATGGATGCAAGTGTTTGCTAGTGGTTGCTCGTGGATGCATATATACACACACTTTAGGCACTAGATCGGCTCAGTCACTACATATTGCATATTGCATAAATGAATGTATTTAGTATAATGGATGTATAATGGTTGTACCATCATATAGATGTTGCATTCGGTTGAATGGATGTGCATGCATATTGAAGTAGTATGTAAGCAATTAGGATCTTTTTCATACATAATGGATGCATGGCACTATCATGAATTGCATCAAGGAGGTCAACTGAATCAGTGGACCGCCTGATTTTGCATTAGATACGGACATATACACACACTATGCATTTAAACATAAAAGCATTAGAAGTCTATAAGGATAGTGGATGCCAGTGTTTGATGATTGAGTAGATGGTTGATTGGATGTTAGGTTAAACATTCTTCTTGACTTGAAGATTTCGGGGTCGAAATCCTTTAAGGAGGGGAGAATGTAACACCCCATAAATCAGTTAATACTAATATTCACAAATGAAAGAATAATTAATTTCAAATATAAGAATATTGGGAAACGGGCTGTGCCATTGTGTTCGTCTCGGAAAAATACGCGAAATAGAGTCCGAAATTTTGTGAATCGGAGTTCGTATGACCGAGATATGGCCTCGAGAAGTTTCACGAAAAATTCAAATTTTAAAACAGATTTCAAAAACACAAAAATGGAGGCAGGCGGGAAAACTCCCGCCCAAACCAGGTCGACCTGGGGGTCGACTGTGGAGTCGACCTGGGGGGGGGCCAGGTCGACTTGGGAGTCGAACTGGGTGTCGACCTCCCTGGTCGAGCCCAGGTGACCTGGGTGCATCTGGTTGGGTTTTCGGGCTGTGTTTTGAAGGCTGGACGAAATCTAATGGCTCTAATCTATTCTAGGGTAAATCTAATGGCCTAAATGCATCTTAACATCTATAAATAAGTGGGTAGACTCTAACCCTAAATCACTTGAAAAATTGGAGAGCTACCGACATGCCGTTGCCATGGAGTTCAGCGTAGCCGTCACAAACTAAAGAAGAAGGAGAAAGCCTAGCCTACAACTAAATCTACTCAACAAACAAATTAAATCAAAGACTCTTTCTATTTCTCATCTTTAAATTGTGAGTATGATGAATCTCACAATATTATTATAAAATAATTTGATTAAGTTATAAATGGATCACAAGAAAGTGATATGAATTGTTATGTATTTGTGAATTATGTTGTTATGCTATTATGTTATCATATATATGTTGTTATGTTGTAGTGATTATGTTGTAAATAATCCTATGCTATGTCATATGTGATTAATCATGCTATGCTATGTTGTAAATCATATCATGCTATGTTGCAAATTATGATATGCTATGTTGTAAATCTTATATATGTTGTAGATCTCATATTATCACATATGTTGAAATACTTATGTTATTTGATAATGATGTCATGTTAAGTTGTGTTGAATCATACAAGTTGTAAAATCATGATGTTATTATTTATGCGAATTGGATCATGTTTAAAGTTTATGTTTTTTTTATAATAGATCTTGATTATGGGAATTTTCCTATTGAGTTAGGTGTACCCATATACATGAATCTACAAATTAATTGGATCTTGAATATGGGAATTTGCCTATTAAGTTAGGTGTACCCATATACATGAATCTATGATTAAATGAATTTTGATTTTTGGGAATTTGCCTATTGAGTTTGGTGTACCCATATAAAACCATATTGTTAATGATGTTGATTCACACATGTCCTATACAAGTTTATGAAATTTGATCAAAATCATATTATGTGAATTATGAATAAGTTGACACCCTTAGATCCATGACATGTACAACCTTATGCAAGTTGTAATTTTGGATGTATGCAAGTTTCACCCCTTGTTATGATTTATTTAGTCACATATATATGTTGTTGTTGTGAATATTTTCTTTTATGCTATGAGTTAGACTAATCGGGTCTAGCATACATTTTACGAATAAACGTTCAAACGTGGGGTAGGGGAAATATTAGGAAATTAATAAATTGGGGGTGCAATTGATATGATTTTGCATGCCTTAAATGGATGTCCATAATTGAGTCAATTATGGACATTGTTAAATTTGGAATTAATTAATAATTCAAGTAGGGAATTATTAAAATTGGGGAAAGTGGATTATTAATAATAATCAATGCTTAGGACACGAGGTTGGACCCGTTTGTGACGTAAACCTGCCCGGACCCGCCCGGCAAATCCAGTAGTCACAAATGTCGGCCCAATGTGAGAGGTCCTAGGCCCAAACTAAAGCATAACAGTTGTAAAGACACGAGGTTAGACTCTTTTATGGTGTAAGACTGCCCGGACCCGCCCGGCAAATCCAGCTGCCATAAATGCCAGTCTAATGTGAGAGGTCTTTATGAGGTTATGGCCTTAATGAATTAAGGAATACTTAACCAGATAATCATGTAAGGTGGGACTTGGGGGTTAAGTAGGTGCCTTGGGTGGCATTAGGAATCTAGTGGTTGCCTTTAGAGGCATTTGAAATACGATTAGACTTAACCAAACACACATGTAAATGAACATGACTAAGTGGGTTAAGTGGATGGACTAATGGGACAAGCTTAGGTGGAACGCTTGTGGGGAATAATGGGGGCCCATTTCAACCAGTATCCCAAAACGTATCTTTGTGGGCTCGACCCAAGTCGAGGACGGGATACGCATACTGGGTTTGACTATAAGAGGCCAAAACAGGGAGCGGTGGCAACGCAAGTCCAACGGGTTTCATATGCATGTGTGGACCCAGGCTGGTAGGTAAGACGTTGTTGCATCGTGTAGGTATAAGCCGTGCATCTCCGTTATATCGGGTTGCCACTTTAGGGGAATGATACACCCCACTGTGGGGCCAGCACGGGTATCTACGAGTAGGGAGCCGATCGAAAAATGGAAAGTGGGGTACACCTAGTGGAGATAGGGGCAGGCGGCACCTATGTAGTCAGCTAGGAGTACGTAAAGCCATTAAGAAAGTTTCTAAGTGAAGCTAAGTGGGATCAATCTTTAGGGTGACTGGTGTGGTGCAGTATAGTGTTTATCCTTTAGTATTTAGGAGAGCCTATAACGTTTCCTTTAGCGATTGTCTATGTCCTTAATCTGCTCTTTCATAGACATTTCCTTGTTTTCCAGCTTATGTCTTAGTCCAGTTATTTTGATAGTAGTATTGTATAATTATCATACTCGCCAGACTTTATGTCTGACCCCCTCTTTTCCATCTTTCTTTTCCTTCAGGTCCTCAGGTTGGGCCAATTTCTAGTGGAGTCTAGTTGGATCGCTTATCTCTTGGGAAGCTTGGGCTGCAGAAGTAAAGTCCAGCTTGTTATCTTTCTTTTTAATGGCTATTTATTGTAAAGGGGATTATGTATTTTGTTTTTGAAGACGGATGTTGTACTTGGTTATAATCTATGGTTTTATGATGTAACAGACATATTTAATTTCCGCTGCAATAAAATGAAGTTTTAGATTTCCAAGTGCTATTTATTGTCTGTCTTGTTGTAATTTCTCTGTTCTATATTCACTTATGACCTCCATGGAAGTTAATGCATTCCCTTTGTGAGTGACATTAATGGACGTGGGGTGTTACATCAATTCAGCAGATACAAGGGTTATCCCAATCAAATTCCAATCTGCTTTTATCCACAACACAACCATTCGCTTTTTTACCAAGCCAAATATCATTTCAACTCGAGTTTCTTATCGATTCCCCACTCTTAACTTGATTATCACATTACACTTCAAATTTGAATCTCACAATCCAATTTGTCTTGATATCATTCTAATTCAACCTCAGTTACCAATTTACCGGATTTACTTTAATTCAAAATTTCTTTCATAATTTTCTGTTACATTTGTTTTTAATCCAAACAGTATTTCCCTGGGAGTTTTTAAACAGTTTCCTCTTTTCAAAAGTCAAATTTTCCTTTTTAAACATGTCACTGAGCCCTTAATTAATATTCCATTAGTTAAATCGCTTCTCTATTTCTTTATCAATATTTGTTAAACAAATATTTTCAATAACCATATTGGCCTTTTATATTATTTGGAAAACATTTCCGAATATCGCCTTCCTTTATTTTCTAAACTTTTAGAAAATATATGCTATTTATAATTGGAAAATATTCCAGTTACTTATCTCTTTTCCGATCTCGTTTATTTCTGTACTTAGGAAATATTCTTTATTATATTTCCAAGCTTACACTTATTTGGGTTAAAACGGATGTTGTGTAAAACATTGTTACGACAACCCAAATACTGTATTCAACTAACTCTTATGCAACATTGATCTTCGAGCCTGAAATCTTACCATTTATTTGTTAATAATGAAATCAATCAAGTTGGGGTATAACTACCTCTCAGACCTTGACTGAATAACATTTATAATGTCGAAACAGATATGACTAATTACTCGAATAATCAATACCATACAACTACTTATTCACTTTTAAACACGTATACGCTTCCTCTTTCTTTTCTTACTAGATTTTATTCTTAGTCTTCCTTTTTGATTTTACTATTCTATTTCTAAGTTCGTTTCCTTATCGACTTCTATATATATATATCGATACGTTGATTTATAACTATCAAATTATCTTAAAAATATTCTAACTCCTTAAATTCCTGGAAAAATTCGCCAAAACCTCCTTTGTACTAGGAGCATTGGGATATTTCAAATAGCCTCCCATGGCCCGCACCAATCCAAAAGAAAAAGAAAAAGCCAAGCGGCTAGCCGATACGGCGCATAAAATCTCATATATGAATTAAATACATACCTTTTTGTCGAGCACTCTATCTATATACCTTCATACCTTATCCATACCTATCTCATGTATATTTATACCTGCCCAATCTATTTTAACTATACCTGATCGTTTTAACTCAATTCGTTAATTAATTTGTTAATTAACTCTTTCGTCTATTTCACTTTTATATTTGAACATGACATGTTCAAATATATTTTAACTTGCTTATTAACTAATTTGAATCAAAATTTCAAATTTAAGTTCTATATTCGATTTCGAATATCCATTTACAAATTCGATTCACCTTTCAAAGTTCAACTTCAAATTCAAAACTCGATTAACTAATTCCTCTTCGACTTAGTTAATTCTATTCAATTTCTATTCAAATTTTATATCACTTCTATTATTCAAATTCTATATATCAAATTCTATTCAAATTCTATATATCAAATTCTATTCAAATTCAATTTCTATAGTTTAAATTCCATTTGAATTCTATATTCAAATTCTATATATTCAAATCTTATATTTTAATTCCATTTGAATTCTATATTCATATTCCATTTGAATTTCTATATTCAAATTCCATTTCACTTTCGATATTCAAATTCTATATTTGAATTCCTTTATATTTTCTATATTCAAATTCTATATTTGAATTCCATTTGAATTTCTATATTCAAACTCCATTTGAATTTCTATATTCAAATTTTATATCACTTCCATTGAATTTCATATATTCAAACTCCCTTTGAATTTCATATAGTTTCTATTTCAAACTTTCTTTATTCATTCTTTATTATAAATCCTATTTTGAAATTCGACACAACTTGTCTTTCCCAAAACAAATTCAAAACAGTATCTCTGGTAGTAATTCGTCACTTACAACTCGAAAATGAATACTGATGATGCAGCTGTCATCATCAGAATCTATTTTCCAGCGATCGAAGTGAGTTCAATACTATAAAACCATTTCTAAACATTTCCACTTTGAAATTCATTTCAAAATATAATTCAAACTTCTTGTAAAACAGTTTAAAATCTCCCAGGATCTTAAATTTCCCTTATTTTTAATCCAAATCCATTTACAAACACTTACCCAATTTTCCAGAATTTTAATTCAATCCCTGGTTTAAATTTCAGATTTAACTCACCTGATTTCACGTATTTCACTTGTATGAATTCTGATTGGTTATTTACGTAACCATTTAATTTATAATCTTACTCGATTATAATAACAACCAATATATCCACTATATTATAATTTTGATATATATATATATATTCTCTATATCAAGATATACCTTGGGTAAACTTATTTTAATTTACCCTTTTTTTTTAAAACATATCGTGTCGACCCATCGTATTCGAGTGTTTAGTAACTCCTACCGATATAGTGGATCAAACTGATCGACCAGAACCCATAAACAACTCAACCAATGAATCTCTACAATATAAAATTATTTTTATATCATCCACAAATACATTCACTCGTATATATACACTCAACTCAATCTAGGGTATTACTAACCCTATCTCTACTGAGTCACACCAAAGAGCCAAGGTAATTCACTTAACTTAAGCTTTGATACCAACTGTAATGACCCGGGTTTTTGATGACTTTGGTTATCGCCATAAACTCAATGATGACTAACCAAACGTCGAGAAATACCGGTCATTAGTGAAAGAAATTAGAGGGTGAGGATAGATAAGATAGAAACTTAGAATAGAAGAAGAAGAAGAACACAACATCAGAGTAACACGAACCTCACAGCAGAACGAATAACATATAATATATATAACATAACTTGAAATATACATCTGTACTTGAATATACATATCATTATCAAAGTACAGCACTTACAACACAGCGGAAATAACTATAGCTATGTAATCCTGAAGCCTCCTGCTCCAAGCTCTTCCAGTATATCTGTAAATCCCGACTACTTGACTGCCCGTACAAAATTAGGCACCCAAGAGTTTAGGGAAAACAACAAAATAAACTCCGGGTCAGTCATGGGACTGGTATGAGTAAAACTGTTTTAAAACCATTCGAACAAGTAAACGATATCTCATAAGCCCACGTCGTATAACGGAACGGGTTTTCTCTTATGAGAATCCAAAATATCTTTATATCAAAAACCTTTTGATATTATAATAATGTATATCAACCACAATATAATAACCATCTAGCAGAAACGCTTTCATCTCACGCTCTACATATATAGTATACAATCAAAACCGCAAGCACGTACTGGGTAATGGATTTCCAACTATGACAAGGTATGGAACCACCTTTCGCTAGTGTATCTCTAGAGAGGAATACACTGGGTTCAACAAGAACATCTTGCAACCCGGCCACACATGACCGACCACTCATTTCGCTTGAGTGTATCGAATGTATATCACCAACGGTTTGGATCAGCAACCGTTTCCCGAATGGGACAACATCAACAATAGATTTTTAGAAGTAAATGAAACTCTAGATCAGGTGATTATACACCCTACTTCGGTGCGACCGACTTAGCCATGTTGCATGCCCGATTTCTGTCATTTACCGGTTGATGAGGCTAGAAGCTACGCTTTTATCATCACACCAGATTCACTTTGAATGCCACATCGTCAAATCCATTAAATCACCGATTGACGTCCTCAACCATACATTATGTGTTAGCTAAAAGAAGTTTCCTTCTCCGCTTCCACTTTTGGTACGGTTGGAGAAATCAATATACGTGATCGTCTGGAATTACTCTGTCAGACATCCGTCCATACAAGTCATCCAGGAACAGGATGAACCGAAGGCACTATTCTGTAAACAGGATAGCCCTTGCATAACTCCGTCTTCAATTTCCTTTGGCATATATGTTTCGCAACGCTTATGACAATACAGAGTGGTTCTTTGGATAATAATCCAACCGGTCTCTCCATATTAACAACGTTAAAATGGTCAAAACATCGATAGTCTGTGATTTAACTATCGAAGAAAAACAGGTGTGCAAACAACGATATTATTTCCAAATGGAAATTTATATCGATCAAACATCATTCAACATTTATCTCTTTATTTCATTAATTTACTTATCTCTTGTTTCCCTATATTCAATATTTCTTCTTTTCTAAATTTGGAAAATATACGTTATTAACAATGGAAAACATTTCCATTTCTTGTTTTCTTTATTAGAAAACATTTCTGGTTTCTTATTTGGAAAACATTTGCAAAGCTTCTTCATTGGACTTAGACATATGTTTAAACAAACCATCGCGATGCCAAATCAAACCATTTCCTTCAATTACTAAATTCACTTAACCATCCTTTACTATCGAACCTTAACCATTCCTTAGTTAAAAATGAAGTCAATCAAGTTGGGGTAATACAACCTCTCAGACCTTAACTGAACAACGTTTCTAACCTTGAAATAGGCAAAGTTCACTTTATATTTCTTAAACTGACTTCCTTACTTAACCTTTCTTTCGAGTGACTATATTCGATTAACTCTTTTCAATTAACTCTATTCGATTAACTCCTTTGGATTAACTCTATTCACTTAACTCCTGTCGAATAAACTATATTCGATAACTCCTCTAACTCTATTCGAATAAACTATATTCGATTAACTCCTTTGGATTAACTCTATTCACTTAACTCCGGTCGAATAAACTATATTCGATAACTCCTCTAACTCTGTTCGAATAAACTATATTCGATTAACTCCTCTAATTCCATTCGAATAAACTATATTCGATTAACTCCTCTAATTCCATTCGAATAAACTATATTCGATTAACTTCTCTAATTCCATTCGAATAAACTATATTCGATTAACTCCTCTAATTCCATTCGAATAAACTATATTCGATTTATTCCTCTAACTCCATTTAACTCTATTCGAATAATTAATATTCGATAACTCTATTTAACTCTTCTTCAAATAACTAATATTCGATAACTCCTTTTACTTTATTCGAATTACTAATATTTGATTTATTCCTTTAACTCCATTCAATTAATTCTAACTGGTTAACTCTTATTCGAATAACAAATATTCGATTAACTCTGTTTAGCTAACTCAACTCGACTAACCCCTTTTCGAATAACATATTCGATTTACTAACTTTCGAATACCTTATTCGATTGACTCCCTTCAAATACCATATTCGATTTAACTCTATTCGAATAGCTAAATTCGATTAACTCCTTTTCGAATAAACTATTCATTTATAAAGATTTACTTTTAGTAACGGTTCTTCACTTTACAAATGATTTCCTTTTTATTAACGTTTTCCTTTTTATAACGTTTTCCCTTTTTCTAAATATCTCATATTTATAAATATTCCAATTTATAAATATTTCTTATTTATAAATATTCCAATTATAAATATTTTATTTTCAAATATCACTTTGACAAATTCCTCTTTATCAACATTTCGGTATGTTATGGTATTCAACATATCAAATCACGATGACCAATATCGTTCAAACACATATAATCGACAACAGATTATATATCTATCACATCATATATTACAATATATGAATCACAGTAAAATAAGTGTTGAGGAATCCAGTTGGATTCCTCCAACCTGTTTCCCTGCATCACAGATGTTGAACAATATAGATAACATCACTTTTAGTTCCATATGATATATTCTGTTAAACAGAATCAATATAGAAATTCAACTAACTGACTAGCAGTTCAATCAAACAGTCAACACACAGTCAATCAGCCAATATTTAAAAGTTCTAAAAATACAACATGAAATTATAAACTGTTCAGAGTTAGTTAGATTTACTCACATTGGACGATCATCGTTGATAACGATAACCATCGCTTGATTCAGACGGACAATTTATTTTGCTATAAATTGTAACGGGCTCCGATGGACTTCCCGTCAGTTCCATCGTGTAGTGCTCGTCCATATGATCCCAATGGATCTTGTTTTGTTTAATTCTGACTACGTACGAATAAGATATGAATTTTACAAGTTAAATACACTATTTTCTTTGAATTAACTTAAATAATAAAATGCATTGGGCATCATCCTTGTTAAGACACGGCCCATCTTCATTGTAATTACCCAAACCCGCTCCAGTGTTCTTCTCCCACTGCTGGATAACGAAGCCGCCCATCTTAAGTTACCATGGTCATGATTTCCACCTTCAATCCAACACCGATGCTCAACTGAAAATCAAAACTATCCACATCCTTGAAATCTCCTACAAAATATCATCTCCCTCATACCCAATTGATCAAACTCGGCCTCCTCAATCGAAGTCCATCGTTGTGAAAACCCGTAACTTCCCCCTAAAGGAAAGCGGCGGATAGTTCGAGAACAAGCCACAACATAACACATATAAAAGAACATTTCATTGTTAATTAAAACAATGCATCACATTACAAGAATATACAGAGTATATTTGAATAAATATTACACAGAAATAATAGAGATTACAATACATTGTATAGCAGCGGAAAATAATACAATACACAACTAGAAGAGATATACGGATACAAAGCTTTCCGGATATCATTCCAGCTGTAAACCAGGATCCTGTGAATATAAATCTGCAAAACCAAAACTACTAGCTGCCCGTGCGGAAAATAGGGGCACCCAGAGTTTAGGTTAAAACAATAAACTCCAGGTCAGTCATGGGACTGGTGTGAGAACTAAAACAGTTAATCTTTATTTTTAAAGTTAGGTAAATCAAGGGACCACGCCGTATAACACGGAACGGGTTTCCTCCCAAGAATACCGGTGCATAAAACAAACAGCGCAATGCTAAATAAAGAAAAATGAAGCTATTATAAGACCTAGGTCCTATCACACAATGCAACGCAAGCCGGGGGATAGGGTTTTCCCTTATAACAGCCAAAGAATGCTTGATACGTTTAAAACAAATCATTTGATACTATTATAAGAGCATAGTGTATAAAACAACTTCAAATCATAAGTATCAATCATAGGCGGCATGAATGCCCCATAACACTATGTCGCCACATATAGGTTTACAATCAAAACCGCAATGTCGTATTGGAAGTTGGGTTATCATTTATGGTATGAACCGAGGCTAGGGGCAAGATCCTCTACCGATTCGAGACGCTCTAGCCCGTGTCTCAGGAACAGCCGCAACTGCCCCTTGGATCGTCAGGGCCGGTCCACCGATGTGGATTATTATGCCTGAACACTGCGTTTCCCCGCCCTTTGGGGCGTAAGCCTGGCCCGTCAGCCGACCAGAAGCATCGGCCGAAACCGATATCACGAGGCGCCTCGCTTTTCAGCAAGTAATAATAAGCAACATCCACATGAGTCAAACTCGTCAGCCAGTTCAAGCACTGACGCCACTCCTAACTAGAAAGAAACGAATGTCCTCCCTGATGTCCGTCTCCCGTTTTAAGTTCATACCTGGTGTGATACTCGCGAATCAACGTTACACAAAGCTACGCCACACAAGGCCGTGCTTTGATCATCAACCACAAGACTTTGCTTTTCAACAGAAGCCTTGATCCATGCAACTCAGCATGCCACATTGTCAGTCCATACTGTACCACTGATTTCTGCCAATATATAACCTCTAGGCTCGTACGTCTCAGAGAAGGGTGTATAGCAAGAGAATAAATTCTCTGCCACCAAACAGAAAAATATTTAGCAGAGATCACCAATACAGTATAAAGGAATACAATGTCAGACACACTATCCATTTACAAGTCCGTTCTGGGTCTGAACGAAACCGGAGGCACTTTCCTCGCATATCCATCCATCTCCAAGTACGTCTGGACGACCACCAACTATTTCCATCCTGTTGGGTGTACAGCCCAATCAGGATCGTCGGTAATTATCCAAACGATGTGAAGACTTCCGGTCTTCAACTTCCGTCCTCATCTTCGAACATATCGTCGAATCGGTTATTCAGAATGGGTATAAACCCGGCCTTTCCGAACAACTCGCGTATATTAAAAATAAATGTTACACAAACACAACATACGCCTCATTCCAATTCATCAGTCACTAACCGTAAATTAATCAAGAGAATAATTCCCCAAATATTAACCCCGAAGGCCGAAACCAACATCAAATCAATATCCAGAAAACCATTCTGCTTAGCTAACCGACAGTTAGTTTCTAAATTTCACATTCATAGGAAAAGGTTCCCATTAATTTTATCCAAGATAAATTTCTTGAACTTATTCTTTAATCTATTTTTGAATATAAATTCAAACTAGTCGGGATTAGCGAACCTTACCGAAGTAATCATTTGTTTTAATTTCCCAATCCCAACCTATTCATCCCATGAAGTAAAACTGGTAGTACTTCATATCTAACACCACGGTGTTATCGGTAAATTCAATTACCATTTCACGTTCAAATCTAATTAAAGATTTAACTATCGCCTGGAGCAAAACTGGTGATACTCCATCCTCGATCATTTCAATCTAATTAAAGATTCATTAAAACTCCACTTAGTTTTAATCGTTAACTGGGTTAAAGAATCAGTGTCATTTGAAACACGGTTCACGATAAACCCAAAATCACGTTCCATTAATTATCGGGTTAAAGAACGAGTGTTATTTAAAACACTGTTCACCAAAAATCAATATCAATTCAATTCCAATTAAATATTATTTAATTGGTACACTTCATTAAATCCAAATAAAAAGATTTAATCTTTTCTTAACTGGGTTCAAGAACAGTGTTAGTCAAGACACCATTCACGACAAACCCAAATCACATTTGATATTAAATACAAGGCTCTGAATAGAAAATATATCAGCTTATATTCAATATCAAATTCTACGACCAACCGATATCGTATTG
Organism: Allium sativum; assembly: GCA_030737875.1. Taxonomy (NCBI): domain Eukaryota; kingdom Viridiplantae; phylum Streptophyta; class Magnoliopsida; order Asparagales; family Amaryllidaceae; genus Allium; species Allium sativum. Next base: position 17,676,910 of record CM060911.1, read on the forward strand.
GAAATAACGATATACATATCTACATCTTTCAAATTTCCATAACAACATCTGTATAATCACGAAATCTAACATCGAAATATTCCGAAGACAATTTCGATTCAAATCCATTCCAATGCAATCATTGGAAATTCTGGTTGTTTTCAAAACCATTTCAAATTCAATTTATTTATTTAAAAATAAATAGAATTATAATTCTAGTTCAAAACTAGTTTATTTCGATAAAAACCTATTTTTATCTTTTCAAATATGGAGTCTTTCATCCCAATTCTTTCTAAATCATTTCTTATGATTTTACACAAATTATTACTATTTTTAATAATTTTATCAAGGCCCGTACAGTCGATTTCCATCAATGGCCATCGAACTGCACTTACAGCGACCTTTTTCAAATTTGATTTGGACATAATTCCAAATCCAACCGTTAGATTTTGAATTTTTAATATTCATTAGAAAGCTCTTTTCGATACGAACCCAACGGTACCGGTTTTAGGAGAATCCGACGGTCGGATCTCCCGTAATGTTCGTTTGAAATAAATGGTCGAAATTCACGAACTGCCGCGGCGCGGCGCGTTCTATTCAGGCCATTATATTATATATATAACATATATATAATATATATTTCGTCGATTACTATTTAAAACGAATTATATAAATAGTTTTAAATTCGTTTCAAAAATAATTTCGACTTCCATTTCAATTCAAATCAAAATTGAATTCTTCCTTATAAATTCGTTTTAAAATTCATTTCTATTCAATTCAAATTTCAATTCAAATTGAAATCATTTCAATTCGCTTTCAATTCAATTTGAATTCGTTTTCAATTCAATTCAATTTCAAAGTCGTTTTCTATTCGATTCATTTCGAAATCGTTTTATATTCAATTCATTTCGAAATCGTTTTATATTCAATTCATTTCGAAATCGTTTTATATTCAATTCATTTCGAAATCTTTTTATATTCAATTCATTTCGAAATCGTTCTATATTCAATTCATTTCGAAATCGTTTTATATTCAATTCATTTCAAATGAATAAAATCGATATAAATACCGTTCACGTCAAAATGGCGTCAATCTAATCAACACGGCTTCAAATATTTCTATTTTCAAATATTCTATTTCAAAGATTTCTTATTATCAAAATACTTCGTTCAACACATGACTAATCTCAACGGATGAGTTTAGTCAACACATGAACCTTTATTCTATATTGATAAAGATATAAATTTTATTATTAAAATATTTCGTTCAACACATGACTAATCTCAACGGATGAGTACAGTCAACATATGAACATTTATATTTTATAATTCTTTATTTTCTAAATTGGAATAAGGCCCAATCAATCACCATATAAAATTAATTATATGGATTTTCATACAACACATGTATATAATAGCATTGAAAAATAATCAACCATCAACCAAAGTGCACTACACTGTATAAGCATCAAATATAGATATCTAACGCTTATAACAGCCTGTCAATCAATCGATCGACATATTTAATCAATCAGGATGGGTGAATTTCAAATTTCATCCCAACACCCGTGTGGGGTTTCAAACAATCAAACACAGATTTTAGTTGTGCAGTTGGGCGATGTGTATAATTTATCGACCCAATCAAAGAGAAGGATTTAATTTTTAATTTATTTATTTAATTTATTTTCAAAAAGTTGACTTTTACATACGACCTCGGAACGAGGCCCACCGCCTGTCGTCCATAGCTAATTACCCCCATTCCGAACACAATGGGATATGTATTGTAGGTTGATTTGATCGTTTCGATCAGTTTCCGTTAAAATGAACATATAAAGTTATATATGAATTTAAACGCGCATTTCAATCTACCGAGGTCACATACTAACTAGAAAAATTCCAGAAAAATATTTTCTAGCTTCGTATTGACGATACGGTCCTAACAAAACTAGTTTCATCGAATTCTGAGACCGTTGGAAAAATGGCCATTTTCCAGTCGATTAAAATCAACTAAAACCGGTCAAACGCGTTTTCCTTTGCCACGCTCATATATTGATTCGAAAAATTATGAAATTTGGAATCTAGCAATAATTCGACATCACGGACCCAACAAAACTGGTTTCGTCGAGATCCGAGGTCATTTGCAAAATGTCCATTTTTAAGGGCCTGAATTCCATAGCGACTATTCAGAATTTTCAACTGGACATATCTTTTGATTCCCGCTATGAAATCTTGATTTTTCGGATTCGTTGGAAAGATATTCACGAATAGATCCTATTATTTTTGGTTTCACTAAAATCCGGATTGTTTTGCACCTGGTACATTCAGTTGAAGTTTGAAATCGGATTATCGAACTACCGCGCCATTTTCAATTCCTTTTATAATTATAAATAATTATTTATATTCTAACGACGACGTACATAATATATACGTTCTAATTATATTCAAAATAAATTTCTCGTTGATTTTATTTAAAATAATCTATTTTAAATAATCAAAATTCGCTAAAATTGCCAAAATAAATTTTTTAAACTGGTCCAGATTTTCGGGTTGTTACAATCGTTCAACCCCTCCATGCGCTGTACAGAAAAGTTGCGACATCTTTCAAACCCGAATCCCATCGTACTTCACTATTTGGTGCTATAAAACACCACAAACACTGATACATACTTCAAACCGTGATTCAACGCTTCAATTGACCTGCGATTTTCAACCCTAACTCACGGTGAGTTTCCAACGACGAGAAAAAGCATTCGAGTCCTATAAAAATTGAACTGTGTTGAAGAGAATTGCATCCTGATCTTGAATATCTTCTTGCTTTGATTTATAGGATTTATTTGATCTTGGATTTTCTTTTGGTATTTCTTACTCATGGTTTTATCATGAGCGGCGGTGGGAATTTGTTGACCGTGGAAATGAGGATTAGGTTTAGAAATGTTTGAAGGGGGTATTTATAGAAGGTATAAATATCTAGATATTTATTTAGATATTTTTATTTATCTTTTTATATACGTTTTCGCCTTCTAATAATTCGTGTGCTCACACACGATATTCAAAAATCACCAAACTGGACATGTAGCTAGAGTTCGACATTACGGTCCCAACGAAACTGGTTTCGGCGAATTCCGACTCCGTTTGCTCACACAGCGTATTTTTAACCATTGAAATACTGACTGTTTTTCACTCTAAAAATCCGTACGGCCACATACTGACTTCAAAAATCACGGAAATTGAAATCTAGCAATAATTTAACATTGCAGATCCAACAAAATTAGTTTCGTCGAATTCTGAGATCGTTTGCAAAACTAGCTATTTTTAAAGCTCTAAATAACTTATTTAAATATATAAATATATATAAATATAATTAAATTTAATATTTAAAAATTAATATTATCGTCTATATCACATTGGGATACCGTACAGCTTCAGAATATTCCTATATGGATTTCTAACTTGATTTTCAAATTTGTGTCAACCCTTTATTCGATTTATATTGAAGTTCCTTTTAAAAATATAAATAATTCCTTTATAAATTATAAAGGAATTCCACAACAACTTTTCTCAAATTTGATTTGGACGTAAATCAAAATCTACACGACGAAATCCCAATTTTTCTCTTCCACTAGAAAGATATACTCCACCAGCTACACGCGTTTCTTGTTTCACAGAAATCCAGCTTAAAACGAATCCTGTACATTCAGTTGAAGTTCGAATCGCCAATTTACAAACTACAGCGCCATTTCGAGATCGATTTGAATTATATTATAATTTATACGTTCAAACTATCGTTTATATAATATATTCGTTATTATAATTCAACTCTAAACTGAATTATATACTTTGAATTGTCCAGTTCACATTATATTGTCAATTCACTATTTTCGACTATTTCAGAATTAAATATATTATTTAATTTATTATTTTTAATTAAATATTCACCATTATTTAATTCCACGACCATTAAATTCACTATATCACTATTTATATAATTAAATTAATTAATTATAATACCCTCTGCGAATGCGGGTCATTACAACCCATAAACTCAGACCCAGTCTTGAGTACCCATTACCTACAGACCCTAGTCCAACGTGAGTCGTTTCCCTATTCGTTGCATCTCCAAGATCAACGAACACCCATTTTCTTTTGTGTGTTCAAGTCCAACTTGAATCGTCCTAAACTTCGTTGCATCTTCCATGATCGACGAATACATCCTATTTCTTCAAAAAGAACATCAACATAAGGTCCTAAACAATCCATTACTTTGCATCTTTCTCGAGTCCCACTCGAGTCATCTCATAACCCTATCGAGTCTAACTGGGGGCAGTCCATACCATCGAATAGTCTTATCCTGTCACAGCTATCCATTACTCCTCGAATAAACCAAGATATTATCCAATGAAAATCACAACAACTACTTATCCCTCACGCAAACCATCCTAGTCAAACTCGACATTCCCAAAGCACAAGCCCCAAAGGCCTAAACCAATATCAGACAAGCACCCAAGGAACATCTCCTCGGAATTCGGACAATCCACGTGAAGTGATACTAGCAAAACAACTAAGCATTGGAGCACTCATTTGCCTCCCAGAGACAACTAGAACTTATTACAATGATAACCTCTTAGCTTCCTTGACTCCAGTTACTATCACCATCACTAGGTAGGTACCTAATATCACCCTATTCCTTTAGAGTAGATTGACTCCCCAAAATAATGCTTAACCCAGTAAAGCCCAAAACAAAGTAATTACAAACAAACATACATCCACAACTCGATAAGACCACGTTACGACAAATCATACTGAGGCTAGTCGAACCACCAATCGGGTTCGCCGCTATTAAAGGTCTATCCACTAACTCAGGTTTGTCAAACAAAACTCGATCAAAAACATCTTAAATAGAAAGCATACCTCGAATAACGACACCGTTTTCCTTCTGCGCCGCAGTTGGGGCATTCGACGAAGAAGGAACAACGTTGATAGCATATGCTTTCACGATCTTCTTCTCCCTAGGAGGTTGTGGACATTCATTCTTGTGATGTCCCACTTGGTCACAATTAAAGCACTTCCTTTCCCCAGGATTTTCTCGACAATCTCTAGCATAGTGGCCCTTCTTGCCACAACTAAAGCACTCGCCATCGTTCTTATTTTTCTTATTCTGACCATACATGGTTTGGTCTTGTTTCCTCTTATTCTGGGAATTATTCTTGCCTCCACCGCCTTCTCGTGGCTTTGGCTCCTCTGCAGATGCAATAACAACCTCAGTCTTTGTCTTAGGGTAAAGACTCTCTGACCTCAATGCTTTCCCCACATCTGATTCAAACGTCTCATCGATGTGGTTAATAAGCTTTTCCCCTAAGTATTGATCCAAGCCTGTTATAAACTTCTCGTTCTTCTTCTCTGGAGTATCGATAAGGGATAATCCATACTTCGACAAAGTGTCGAACTCAGCAATATAGTCCGAGACTGCCCTACCATTCTGCCTAAGCTCCAAGAACTTCCTAAACAATTCCGACTTCTGAGAAGCTAGGATAAACTTGTCGCTAAAGCGAGCCTTAAACTGATACCAAGTAACCTGATCCTCTGAAGTGGCTGTCTTAATAGCATTCCACCAATTCATCGCTCGTCCTTGCAGCTGACGAGACGCTAGCCTTCTCTTCATCGCATCCTCGATACCCAAGTCGTCGAAGATACGATCACAGCTATCCAACCAATCCTGAACATCCGTGGTCGACTTCGTTCCGTGGAATGGCTTCCCACAAAGTTAGTGTAATCCTTGCACAGCTTGGCGCAATCGACCCTAGGCGCCTGCACTATTGGACCACCACCATTACCGACATTGGGAGCTGCCCCCTGCACATCCCTTAGCATTTCTCTCATGAGGTCAGTAAACATCGTCCTCATGTTAACAACATTCCCATTATTGGCCCCTCTACCAGCACCTCTTGCGTATCGGCTCATCGTTCAATCTGCAAAGAGAAAACGATTAACCATCTCCGTGGTGGTGCTAGTGCAGTGCGACTTCATCCTTTGCTATACTAATAGTATATATATAGCTTTTTGAAAACCAAAGTAATCACAAATACGCAATCTCATATACGTACTATCCCTCCCTAGTGTCTTTTCCTAGGTTAATTACGCAACCTAGAGCTCTGATACCAAATGTAACCACTCACCCCGCACCAACCGACATTTACTCCAAAGGTGCGCTGTACACATGTCCAGTTAGTACGGAATGGTCGTCAGAAGGAAAGAAATAAGATGAGGAGTCAACAAGGAACTTGCAGAATGTCTCACAGCGCATAGAACAAAATACAATAACAACATACTTGACATAAAACAGGTGAGACAGTGCATAAGCTGAAAACAAACTACCATAGCAGCGGAAAATCCAAATGCAGCTTATGTTCCACATCATCGTTATTACAACTTTTCAAACTGTCTCTAAAGGTAAAAGCAAGATAAGGGAGGTACACTACTAATGCCCAAGTAGTGACCACCAATGACACAGGGAGAATATCTATATATATCATACGTGGAAGCCTCTTGCTCGCCTCCGAATCAGCTACTCGTGCATCACCAGCTAACCTGTCTCTAGTCTGCTCGTGAGAGCACCCAGAGTAATAAGAAGAGACATAAAACTCTGGGTCAGACAAAAAGTTTGGTATGAGCGGTAAGCAACAAAATAGAACAGTAACAGGTATAATCCAACCATACCTGAACCTGGACCTGCAACCAAAGAGTTAGCACTACATACTATACAATACTCTAAGGTGCCACTAAACAGATGGTGTAAAGAATATAGGGGTGGGGTTGTGCATGTAATAGTGATGGAAAACAAATCAAACATAGCAACCATCCTCACATCTCTCACTCGGTGCGTAAAGCGTACTATATCCACTACCTTAGTCACCTATCCATTGGGCCATGACGGAATCCAATCCCGTACAACTATCACTGCAAGCCCACTATCCGTTTCTCCGTGGTGAACCAAAGTTATGAATACCGACAACCCCTTTTGTACACATTCCGCCGCAAAGCCCAACTCATAAAGTCGACTCATTGGTTCCCAACTGGATCCTGAGCTCTAACTTCTTATTTGGACTAACTTTGCATCTCGGGTTATTGGTCATCACTGGATCGGTTCGGTTCTCTGCCCTTCTTCCTTGTCGGTTTGGATCGGTCTTTATTCAGTTCATGGTCATCATACAGGCTCGGGTTCATCTCAGTTCGTAGCACCCCCTTCAGATCGGTTCGGATCGGATGACCTTCCCCCATCGGTTCAGATCGGCCTCCTTCCAAGTGCCCCGGATTGGGTCGTGGCCTCCAAGTCCCTTCGTAGTACGTCGGTTTGGTTCCGGTGCTCTCTGGCAGGTCGGATCAGTGTACCCTTTCCATTTCCCCTTTCTCTTCCATTCCGATCCCCTTCTTTAGCTCGATCCGATCCCAGCTCAACCATTGTGGCCTTCCTTTTTGCCATACTTTCCCTTGTGCCAAGCCTCGGTTCGGTTCGGTGATCCCTTGCCCAGTCCACCATCCGATCCGAGCTCATCCCTTCGATCCGATCCGAAAGCCTGCACCATTTTCTGCAACTTTTTCCAGCGAGTGTTTTACGCCATTCGACGGCATTTTCGACCATTCTATCTATTCTAATCAATCACAAAGCATTCCACAAAGTCATAGCAACAACTAGAAGTGACCTCAAACACAAAACATCAATATGATAGGTTAAAATGGATCAAACATAGCCAAAACCATATATTTTCCCTTAAACATGTTCAAGCATAATTAATGATAGGATTAGCAAAAATTAACCAAATTAACCCAAGTTCATATCAGAGGTCTAAAACATCATTCAAGAATTTATAAATACTTTTCCAGAATTTATTAGTCTATAAATTCGCTAATCATCACTAATTACCCTTAATTAACCATAATTAGTGAGGAACTATGCAAATCACTCACCTTAGCCACAAATAAAACCTCAAAACTGAAATGAATCTCTGTTTGGCATTGTTCCCAATGTAACACAGCAGCTCTAACTTTGTCTTGGTGCTTTCTCTCCTCAATTTGATGTTGCTAAGCTTAATCCTTGATTAGTAAGTGATTTGGAGGTGATTTAGAGGTTAGAGGCCATTTTTAGGGTTTTTAAGAGGTAAGTGGAGGCTAGAAAACTGAAATGGAATGAAACCCTAACTCTTTTCAGCCTCCACATAACCCTAATCCCGAAATGGGTTATGGGCCCATTCACTAATCACCCTATTTGGCCCGGTTAAGTAGTTTTTCACCTTCCAAACCTTATTTCAGCCATATCTCCCAAACGGTAAGTCCGTTTTTCACATGTGACCACTCAACGGAAAGGTAAACCATCATCCGAAGCCAATAGAAGTGGTTTTAGGCCAAAAATCCTTTCCAATCAAAAGTTATGGCCGAAACAAGATTAGCTAGGGGCAAAACGGTCATTTAAAAATCAGCAAAAATCATGAACATGGGAAATGACCCCAATGGTCGTCTCCCAAAGCCGCATGACCATACGACTTTATATAAGAAAGAAATAAATATTCTACGATCCTCTGATGCATAGAATGCAGGTTGTTACACCGGCCTTAGCCGCATTCAGGATAGCAACGACTCCATGGTGCATGACCATGAAATTTCCGACATAGAATGGAGTGGGCGTGATTAAAGGGGACCAGAAGGCGACAAGGGAATGTTACATGGCAGAGTTGTATGAAGCTAAGAAGAAGGAGACAAAGAAGGATGTGGGGGCTCTACCTCGCATTCATGATTCCCCCTTATAGCAGCTAGGGCGGGGCCCTTGCACTGGCGAGCACAATGTAGTTGGACCCACGGAAAGACAGCGTGGGGGAGAGTAGAGCGCCACCAGCTGAAGCCATAATCCTAATTCCAGTACATGATAAAGATCCTGACAAAGTGCTGAAAATAGGATCTCAGCTAGGCCTGAAGTTGCAAAAAGATTTAACTATGTCTTTAAGAGCGAGTTTAGACGTTTTTGCTTGGAATCACTCTAGTATGTGTGGAATTTCATCTGATGTAATAGTACATAAATTGAATATTAATCCAAGTTTGGCTCCAATAAAACAAAAAAGGCGAATTCAAGGACCTGAGAGATCTATAGCATTAAAAGAAGAGGTGGATAGGTTGCTGAGAATAATTTTATATGAGAATCCACATATTCTGATTGGGTCTCTAATCCAGTCCTTGTAAAGAAGTCCAATGGAAAATGGAGGGTGTGCATAGATTATTCAGATATCAATAAGGCATGTCCCAAAGACAACTTCCCATTGCCTAGAATCGATCAACTTGTAGATGTGACAACGGGGCATGAACACTTATCCTTCATGGACGCCTACTCCGGATACAATAAGATAATGATGTATAAGCCAGATGTGGAAAATACAAGCTTCATAACGAATAGAAGGCTTATATTACTACAAAGTCATGTCGTTCGGACTAAAAAACACAGGAGAAACATACCAGCGCCTTGGAAATTCCATGTTCAAATCACAAATTGGGAAGAAAATGGAAGTCTATGCAGACGATATGCTGGTAAAATCGAAGAAGGCTAACGATCACTTAGAAACCTTGGCAGAAATGTTCCATATCCTCAGGAAGTATGGGATGAAGCTAAATCCGCTAAAATGCTCGTTCGGAGTCGCATCAGGGAAATTTCTCGGATTCATAGTCAACGCCAGTTGAATAAAACCCTTCTCAAGTCATAGCCTTACGAGAAATGCGAGCTCCTAGAACAAAGAGAGAACTCCAAAGCTTGAATGGGAAGGTAGTTGCACTAAATCGATTTATCTCAAAGGCCACTGATTGATGCATGCATTCCACTCTTCGATGCTTTGAGGAAAGGGAAGAAGGATTTCCGATGGACTCCTGAATGTCAAGCATCCTTCGACAAGTTAATCAAGCACACGGATTCATCACCAATGCTATCAAAACCTAAAGATGGAGAGGAATTGTTCCTATACTTGGCTGTCTCGTCTCATGCATTAAGCGCTGCGCTTGTCTGAGAGGATGCAAAGGTTCCATGGCCAGTATACTACATTAGTAAAAGGCTTGGTGAGGTGGAACAAAATTATTCCAAGTTAGAGAAGCTTGTGTATTGTCTGCGTATTGCCTCAAAGAAGCTGAGGCCATATTTCCAAGCCCATCCTATAAAGGTTCTCACTGACCAATCGCTAATTCAAGTTCTCTTTCGCCAAGAAACTTCGGGAAGATTATTGAAATGGAACATAGAGCTCAGCCAATATGACATCACTTATCATCCTCGAAGAGCTATTAATGGGCAAGATTTAGTGGATTTTATCGCCGAATTCATGGATAGGGGTGAAGAAACAAAAGAACCAGCAAAAATGATGGCTAGTTGGAAGCTATTCATTGATGGATCTAGGAATGATTTCTACTCGGGGGCATGAATAGTCCTAGAAACTCCCGATGGCCACTCCTTATGCTATGCTCTACGGTTGGAATTCCCATCAACAAATAATGAGGTTGAGTATGAAGCATTGATAACAGGATTAAAATTAGCAAAAGTGTTGAATCTGAAAACCTTGCAAATTCTCAATGACTCACAACTGGTAGTATGTTAGGTCCGCAAATAATTCCAGACCAAAGTTAGAAACCTTCCCGCTTATCTTACTAAAGCCTTGGAACTTCTCAACGGTCTCGACTACTGCACAATATCTCATACTCCCAGGGAAGAAAATTCAAAGGAAGATTCTCTCGCTAAATATGTCGACTCCTCAGATGCATAGTTGCTGTGTTTGATTCCCGTCGAAGTCCTTTCAACTACCTCTATTGAATAAGCGGATGTTGATTGGATTATGGAGATTGTTGAAGAACTTGTATCTTGGATGACCCTAATCAAGGAGTATATTCTTAATGGAACACTTCCAAAGGAACCAAAAAAGTGGAGAAATATATTGCACAAAGCTCCATTGTACCTTATCCAGGATGGAAGGTTATATAGGCGAGGCTTCTCTATGCCTCTGCTGCGATGTGTAACCAAAGAGGAGTCCAGAGTGATCTTGGTAGAATTACATGAAGGGGAATGCAGAGGTTACATAGGTGGTCAAACACTAGCCAAGAAAATTCTGCGACACAGCTACTTCTGGCCCGAGATTTGCAAAGATTCCAAGAGCACCTCCCACAGAGCTGACTCAAATGGTCAGCCTATAGCCATTTGTTGTCTGGGGGATAGATTTAATTGGAGCATTGCCTACAGCTAAATCAAGTATGAAGTATGTAATAGTAGCCGTTGATTATTTCACTAAATGGGTTGAAGCTAAGCCACTGGCTACTATTACTTCAAAAAAGATGGTCAACTTTGTCCTGAAGAACATCATCTGTAGGTTCGAGGTACCGCAAGAAAATAATTACTTATAATGGAACTCGGCTCTAAAGCAGTGAATTCTTAGATTTCTGTGATAAATACAAGATTAAGAAGAGTTTTGCAGCCGTTGCTCATCCGCAGGCCAACGGGCAAGTTGAAGCAATCAATAAAATCTTAAAGTCAACCATCAAGATGCGTCTGGAAAAAGCTAAAGGTGGTTGGGTGGATGAGCTCCCCCTTGCACTACAGGTATATCAGATAACTCATAAACTGCAACTGGGGACACTCCATTCTCGCTTGCATTTGGATTCGAGGATATGATCCCGGTAGAGCTGTAATTTCCCACTCATCGTAGAATCCACTTTAATCAAGAAGAGAATGAGAAGTTGCAACTCGAAGCACTCAAATTGCTTGAAGAAAAAAGGAAAGAAGCGGAACTCAGGTTTGCTGCTTATCAGAGAAGGATAGCCAGACATTTCAATTCTAAAGTCAAATGGAGAACCTTTGCAATTGGGGACCTTGTTCTAAAGAAAATCATGACAGGAAATGGAATTTTCGGACCCAACTGGGAAGGACCATATATGATAAGCCGAAATTCTTAAATGGCACCTTCGAGCTAAAAACGACGGCCGGGATCTGAAACGACTAAACTTTCCTATAAAGGAAAGCCTGGATTGAGTTGAGAACACAACAAATCAGAATGCAAACAGAAGAACATTTCACGGCTATTACAACAATTTACATCAAGGTACAAGAATATACAGAGTATGAACGAATAATATACATTTGATAAATATCAGAGATTTACAAATTACAATGTAGCGGAAAATAATACAAAGCACAACTGAAGGAAATACACGGATACTAAGAGCATTCCGAATATAGCTCCAGCTGTAAACCAGGATCCTGCGAATATAATATCTGCAAAACCTAAAACTACTAGCTGCCCGTGTGGAAAATAGGGGCACCCAGAGTTTAGTTTAAAACAATAAACTCTAGGTGAGTCATGTGGCTGGTGTAAGAACTAAAACAGTTATTAACTTGATTTTTTAAAGTTAGGTAAATCAAGGGACCACGCCGTATAACACGGAACATGTTTACCCCCAAGAATACCAGTGTGTAAATAAATAGCACAATGCTTTTTGAAAAAATGAAGCTATTATGACCCAGGTCCCATCACACAATGCAACGCAAGCCGGAGGATAGGGTTTTCCCTTATAATAGCCAAACATGCTTGGTACGTTTAAAACAAATCATTTGATATTATTATAAGTGCATAATGTATAAAACAACTTCAAATATAAATGTATCAATCCTGGACGGCATGGGTGCCATCTATCATGTCGCTAATACTAGGCTCTACAATCAAAACCTAAATGTCACATATTGTAAATTGGATTTCCGTCATGAACCAAGGAAAGGGATCATCCCTACCGCTTCAAGACACTCTAGCCAATGTCTCAGGACTACACACTCTGGGTGCCCTAGGTAACATGCAGGGCCGGTCCAGACTAAGTGCATGGTGGATTCATAATTCCTGAACATGCGTTTCCCCGCCCTATCGGGCGTAATTGAGCCAGATGACTCAATATCCATCGGCTCCATAGTAACCGATATATCTGAGGTGCCTCGCAATCCAACAACCACGTAAGTAAAAATTTCAGGGCTCAATACCATAACACCACTCCTAGCTAGAAGGAAACGCACTACCTTCCCTGCTGTCCTCGCCCGTTTCTAGTTCATACTGGGATGTGAGGCTCGCGAATTAATGCTACACAAAGCTATGCTATATTAAAGCCGTGCTTTGATCATCAGCCACAAGACTCTTCTTTTTAATAGAAGCCATGATCATTTGCATGTCAGCATGCCACATAGGCAAATCACGCTATGCGAATGATGCCTATCGATATATAACCTCTGAGCTCATACATCTCAGAGAAGGGTGTTAAGAAAGAGAATAAATTCTCCGCCACCAAACAGATATATATTTAATAGAGATCAATCAGCACAGAATAAAATCCAATGTCAAACACACATCCATTTAAAAGTTCGTTCTAGGTATGAACGAAACCGGAGGCACCTTATTCCTCGTCCCATATGTCCAATACAGGAGAGAGGTCCTCGCATATCCAGTCGATCTCCAAGTACGTTTGGACGATCACCACATATTACCCTGTCTTGGGTGTACAGCCCAATCAAAACATCTGTAATCATCCAAACGATGTAAAGACCTACGACCTTCAACTACTATCTTCATCGTCGACTTATCATCGAATCAGTTATTCAGAATGGGTATAAACCCGACCTTTCCGAATAACTCGCGTATATAATAAACAAGTGCTATAAAAACACAACATACGCCTCATTCTAATTCTGAATATTCTTTTATTTGAATATTCATATAATTTGGGAAAGGCTCCTATTAATTTTATCAAAGATAAATTCTTTAAATGTATTCTTTAATCTTCCTTTGGATATCAATTCAAACCAAATTAAGGTTTATCCAAACTAGTCGGGATTAGCCCACCTTACAGAGGTAATCATTTGTTCAATTTCCCAATCCCAACCTATTCATACCATGGAACAAAACTGGTCATACTCCATATCTAACACGGTGTTATCGGTAAATTTAATTACCATTTCACGTTCTAATCTAACTAAAGATTTAACTATTGCTAGGAGCAAAACTGGTGATACTTCATTCTCGATCATTTCCCAAATTTGATAATTTAAATTATCAATTCCCATTTCAATCTATTAAAATATTCATTAAAACCCCACTTAGTTTTAATCTTTCCAAAAATCAGTATTAATGATTATTTAACTTTGAGAATGCAAACATGCCACATTGACAATCTACATCGTACTATTGACCTTTGCCGATATATGACCTCTAAGCTCGTACGTCTTAGAGAAGGGTGTTAAGCAAGAGAATAAATTCTCTGCCATAAAAAGAAATATATTTACTGGTGTAAGGACCCGTAACTTCCCCGTTAAGGAAAGCGCGGATACTATTGAGGACAAGACAAAATAGAACGCATACAGAAGAACATTTCATTGTATATTACAACAATGCATCAGATTACAAGAATATACAGAGTATGAATAAATATTACACAGAATTATCAGAGATTTAAATTACATTTAAATACATAGCAGCGGAAAATAATACAACACACAACTAGAAGGGATATACGGATACAAAGCTTTCCGGATATCGTTCCAGCTGTAAACTAGGATCATGTGAATATAAATCTGCAAAACCAAAACTACTAGCTGCCCGTGTCAAAATAAGGGCACCCAGAGTTTAGGTTAAAACAATAAACTCCAGGTCAGTTATGTGACTGGTGTGAGAACTAAAACAGTTAATAATCTTTATTTTAAAGTTAGGTAAATCAAGGGACCACGCCGTATAACACGGAACGGGTTTCCTCCCAAGAATACCAGTGCATAAAACGAACAGCGCAATGCTAAATAGAGAAAAATGAAGCTGTAATAAGACCCAGGTCCTATCACACAATGCAACGCAAGCCGGGGGATAGGGTTTTCCCTTATAACAGCCAAAGAATGCTTGATACGTTTAAAACAAATCATTTGATACTATTATAAGTGCATAGTGTATAAAACAACTTCAAATCATAAGTATCAATCATAGGCGGCATGAATGCCCCATACCACTATGTCGCCAGATATAGGTTATACAATCAAAATCGCAAAGTCACGTATTTGGAAATTGGATTTCCATCTATGAACCGAGGCAAAAGATAGTCCTCAACCGATTCGAGACTGCCTAGCCCGAGTCTCAGGATCAGAGCTCGAGTGACCCTTGGATCGTCACGGCCGGTCCACCGATGTGGATTAAAATGCCTGAACATTGCGTTTCCCCGCCCTTTGGGGCGTAAATGAGCCAACGAATGACTCCATCGGACCCGGATCGTCCGATCAAACCGAGGCGCCTCGCAACAGCAACAACCACATAAGTCAAACTCGTCAGGGCGTGTAAAACCACTGACGCCACTTCTAGCTAGGAGGAAACGCAGGCCCTCCCTGAGGTCCGTCTCCCGTTTTTGGTTCATACCGGGTGTGAAACTCGCGAAGTAAACGTTACACAAAGCTACGCCACAAAGGCCGTTCTTTGATCATCACCACAAGACTTTGCTTTTCAACAGAAGCCTCGATCAATTGCCACTTAGGCATGCCACACAGGCAATTCACTCCATGCGTTTGATATCCATCAATATATAACCCCTGAGCTCGTACGTCTCAGAGAAGGGCGTTAAGCAAGAGAATAAATTCTCCGCCGCCAAACAGATATATATTTAATAGAGATCAATCACACGGACTAAAATCCAATGTCAGACACACAGTCCATTTACAAGTCCGTTCTGGGTCTGAACGAAACCGGAGGCACCTAGTACCCCGCATATCCATCGATCTCCAAGTACGTCTGGACGATCACCAACTGTTTCCATCTTCTTGGGTGTACAGCCCAATCAAGATCATCAGTAATTATCCAAACGACATGAAGACTTCCGGTCTTCGACCACCGTCTTCATCTTCGACTTATCGTCGTATCAGTTATTCAGAATGGGATAAACCCGGTCTTCCCGAATAACTCGCGTATATTTTAAACAAGTGTTACACAAACACAACATACGCCTCATTCCAATTCAGAATATTCTTTTATTCACAAAATCACATTCTTAGGGAAATGTTCCCATTAATTTTATCCAAGATAAATTCTTCTAAATTTATCCTATAATCTTCCTTTGGATATCATTTCAAACTAGTCGGGATTAACGAACCACACCGAAGTAATTATTTATTTTATTTCCCAATCCCAACCTATATATCCCATGGAGAAAACTGGTAATACTCCACATCTAACACCACGGTGTTATCGGTAAAATTAATTACCATTTCACGTTCAAATCTAATTAAAGATTTAACTATCGCTTGGAGTAAAACTGATGATACTCCATTTTCGATCTTTTCAATCTAATTAAAGGTTCATTAAAACTCCACTTAGTTTTAATATTTCTCTGGGTTAAAGAATCAGTGTCATTTAAAACACAGTTCACGATAAACCCACAATCACATTCCATTAATTATCGGGTTAAAGAACGAGTGTTATTTAAAACACTGTTCACGATAAACCCAAAAATCAATATCAATTCAATTCCAATTAAATATCATTTAATTGGTACACTTCATTAAATCTAAATAAAAAGATTTAATCTTTTCTCAACTGGGCTTAAGAAAAGTGTTAGTGAAGACACCATTCACGACAAACCCAATCACATTTGATATTAAACACAAGGCTCTGAATAGAAAATATACCGGCTTATATTCAATATCAAATTCTACGACTAACAAATATCGTATTGGAAATAACGATATATATATCTATATCTTTCAAATTTCCATAACAACATCTGTATAATCACGAAATCCAACATCGAAATATTCCGAAGACAATTTCGATTCAAATCCATTCCAATGCAATCATTGGAAATTCTGGTTATTTTCAAAACCATTTCAAATCCAATTTATTTATTTAAAAATAAATAGAATTATTTTTCTAGTTCAAAACTAGTTCATTTCGATAAAAATCTATTTTTATCTTTCCAAATATGGAGTTTTTCATCCCAATTCTTCACAAATCATTTCTTATGATTTTACACAAATTATTACTATTTTTAATAATTTTATCAAGGCCCGTACAGTCGATTTCCATCAACGGCCATCGAACTGCACTTACAGCGACCTTTTTCGAATTTGATTTGGACATAATTCCAAATCCAACCGTTAGATTTCTAATTTCTAATATTCGTTAGAAAGCTCTTTTCGATACGAACCCAATGGTTCCGGTTTTAGGAGAATCCGACGGTCGGATCTCCCGTAATGTCCGTTTGAAATAAATGGTCGAAATTCACGAACTACCGCGGCGCGGTGCGTTCTATTCAGGCCATTATATTATATATATAATATATATAATATATATTTCGTCGATTTCTATTTAAAACGAATTATATAAATAGTTTTAAAACTCGTTTCAAAAGTAATTTCAACTTCCATTTCAATTCAAATCAAAATTGAATTCTTCTTTATAAATTCGTTTTAAAATTCATTTCTATTCAATTCAAATTTCAATTCAATTTGAATTCATTTCAATTCGCTTTCAATTCCATTTGAATTCGTTTTCAACTCAATTCATTTCGAAATCGTTTTCAATTCTATTCATTTCGAAATCGTTTTCAATTCTATTCATTTCGAAATCATTTTCAATTCTATTCATTTCGAAATCGTTTTCAATTCTATTCATTTCGAAATCGTTTTCAATTCTATTCATTTCGAAATCGTTTTCAATTCAATTCATTTCGAAATCGTTTTCAATTCAATTCATTTCGAAATCGTTTTCAATTCAATTCATTTCGAAATCGTTTTCAATTCAATTCATTTCGAAATCGTTTTCAATTCAATTCATTTCAAAATATCAGATTTTGAAATCACTTTCGATATTCATTATAAAATGAATAAAATCGATATAAATATCGTTCACGTCAAAATGGCGTCAATCTAATCAACACGGCTTCATATATTGATATTTTCAAATATTCCATTTCGAATATTTCTATTTCAAATATTTCTGTTTTAAAACTGGAATGGGGCCCAATCAATTACCATATAAAGTTAATTATATGGATTTTCATACAACACATGTATAATAGCATTGAAAAATAATCAACCATCAACCAAAGTGCACTACACTGTATAAGCATCAAATATAGATATCTAACGCTTATAACAGCCTGTCAATCAATCAATCGACATATTTAATCAATCAGGATGAGTGAACTTCAAATTTCATCCTAACACCCATGTGGGGTTTTCAAACAATCAAACACAGATTTTATTTGTGCTGTTGGGCGATGTGTAAAATTTATCGTCCCAATCAATGTCCTTCAAATAGGTGTACATAAACAAACCGTCTGGTTTGTAAATGGATATTTATTTATTCACATTCACGTTAAAAATTATATTTTTAACGACAAAACATTTTACTCCAACATATGAATTTCTATTCAGTTCATTCTTTAAATAAAATGATATTTTTATTTTCTAACTTATTTTAGAAAATTTCGGCAGCATAACGACACGATACTAGAAACGGGACAAGGCCTAGCCTTATACCCGGTCTAGTGAAGGCCCACGCCATTCACACATCAATCAAATTCACCAAACAACCAATTCAAATCAAGTCATCAAATTAATTTATGCAACCAAACAAACAAGTCCATGGTCTGTGGACGATTGTGTCGGGTGCTACTAAGCACTGTCTGCATCCTAGTATATATATATAACTAGAAAAAGAAATTGAAAGGTGAGAAATTCTCACAAATAGCTATCCTAGCTCCACGGCACTTCATTGATAGAAATCTTCATCGCTATCGCATCTTCGTCATCTTCGTTGCCCGTAGCCACTACATATATAAAAATCACACATTTTTATATTTTGATGTCTTTAAAATAAAAATAACATTTTTATTTATTCACTTTCAATTTAAAAATCATATTTTTATAATTGCTTCATACCTTTAAAAATCGAATTTTTACTTCGCTATTCCATATATAAAAATCATATTTTTATTTCGAAGTTCAATATATAAAAATCATATTTTTATTTCGAAGTTCAATATATAAAAATCATATTTTTATTTCGAAGTTCAATATATAAAAATCATATTTTTATTTCGAAGTTCAATATATAAAAATCATATTTTGAACAACGCTATATATAAATATAAATCACTTCTTTTATGTTTTCAAAAATCAAATCTTGGCTATATATATTTATCTTTCCAAAAGAACACATTTTTATTTCGCTCTCATATATATATTTTTCCTTCTAATCTACACGTACAAAGATCGGATTTTTATTCCTAACCTATCCATATAAAAATTGGATTTTTATTTACCATAACCTTATGCATATAGATCAGCTTTTATTCTTGTTTTAAATTAAAACAACCTGAAATTAAAACATAATATATATAAAAACTTACTGATTTAGGTCGAAGGGATTGTTTGGGGTTCACCGGAGGTTGGAGCACGACTAGGGCGCGCTGCAGGCGTCGGTGGTGAACCAGGGAGGGGCAGCGCAGGTCATCAGGTGGCGGAAGGCTCGCGGTCAGGCGCTGGGTCGATTTCAGGCGGGGGTTCGGGCCTTGGGTGTTGCGACTGGGAAGAGGAGGTGGAGGAGCGTTGATGCGGTGGAAGAAGGGGGTGAGCGTGGGCTTTGTGGGTATCGGGTTCAATTGGAAGAGGGGGCGGAGCTTCGTCGCGAGGAGGAGAGGGGATGGAGGAGGGTGGTGCGGAGAAGGGCGCCTCGTCGGGGGCGCGGTGGCTCAGCCCATCGGAGGAGCGACGGGTCCTCCTTCTCCCTCCTTTTTTTTATTTTCTTTTTCGATTTTGGAATGGTCAACGATGGAGGGGCCTGAGAGATAAAGGGAAGAGATTTATATTATTTATTTAATATTTATTTTGAATTTTAAATTCTATTGAGTAACCTTTCCATTCGAACTCGAAATCGAATCTGCCGACTGTCGTCCCTAGCGTATTACCCCCATTCCGAACACAATGGGATATGTATCGTAGGCTGATTCAACCGTTACAATCGGTTTCCATTGAGTTTACATTTAAATCACTATATTGAATTTTAAACGTATTTTTCAAATTACCGGGGTCACATACGAACTTTAAAAATTCCTGAAAAATATTTTCTAGCTTCGTATTGACGATACGGTCCTAACAAAACTAGTTTCGCCGAATTCTGAGACCATTGGAAAAATGGCCATTTTCCAGTCGATTAAAATCAACTGAAACTGGTCAAACACGTTTTCCTTTGCCACGCTCACATATTGATTCGAAAAATTATGAAATTTGAAACCTAACAATAACTTGACACTGCGGATCCAACAAAAGTGGTTTCGTCGAAATCCGAGGTCATTTGCAAAATGTCCATTTTTAAGGGCCTGAATTCCATAGCGACTATTCAGAATTTTCAACTGGACATATCTTTTGATTCCCGCTATGAAATCTTGATTCTTCGGATTCGTTGGAAAGATATCATCAATTAGATCCTATTGTTTTTGGTTTCACTAAAATCCGGATTGTTTTGCGCCCGGTACGTTCAATTGAAGTTTGAAATCGAATTATCGAACTACCGCGCCATTTTCATTTCCTTTTATAATTATATATAATTATTATATATTCTAACGACGACGTATATAATATATACGTTCGAATTATATTCAAAATAAATTTCTCGTCGATATTATTTAAAATAATTCATTTTAAATAATCAAAATTCGCTAAAATTGCCAAAATAAAAATTTTAAACTGGCCCAGATTTTCGGGTTGTTACAATCTCCCCCACTTAAAACTTTTCGTCCCCGAAAAGGAACAAAGTCGAAAGTGGTTTGATTATTCAACTCTACGTTCGATCTGGCTTCCATTCTCCAACTTTTCAGTTTCTGAGAATTTTCAAATTTTCAAAAATTTGGCTAACACCCTAAATTTTCGAAAAATTTCGCCATAACCTCCCCTGCACCGGGAGCATCGGGGAATTTCAAATAGCTTCCCCGGTCCTTCAGATCTCAAAAAGAAAAAGAAAAAGCCAAGCGGCTAGCTAATAGGCTCACAAAATCATCATCACCCAAAGAAAACAGGAAATTATGTAGTAAACATGTACCTATTTGTCGGGCAAACAAATTTTATTCTCTGGCTCTAGCCTCCTTGCTATGACCTGTTCAAGGTAAGTACATATATGCAAGCAAATGCGACCAATTTTCAATACAATTCAATATTTGGTTCAATTAGGCTAAATGTTTAAAAATTAGCAAACAAATAAACAAACAACACAAACATCAATCAATTAGTGAATTAGAGTTTCAAATTCATAATTTTGATATATATACAAAAATCATGTTTTTGATGCCAAATCACAACAATAGGCCCTATCTAATTTTGGTTCTCACACCAGTCAATAGGAAATATATAAATATCACACCTTCGACACTCGAATACTAATTCTGATGATGTAGCTACAATCATCAGAATCATCTACGGGCGACTAGAGTGTGAATCTATATCTATCCAGTATATTAAAACTTCAAATACACGTTTGCAAGGCGTATATGCAAAATCTTTATATACTGGACTGTCCTAATCAATATAAATAAATAATCAAATACGAATAATTGATTTAAATTTTCAAAAATATACTCTTCACACTCGTTCTAGGATACTACTGATCCCATCTCTAACGAGTCATTCCCATTGGATATTACTAATCCAATATCTGATGAATTCTTTCGTATGGTTCTAATGTGTCTTGTTCTCTGCTTTGTAAACCAAAGCTCTGATACCAAACTGTAAGGACCCGTAACTTCCCCGTTAAGGAAAGCGCGGATACTATTGAGGACAAGACAAAATAGAACGCATACAGAAGAACATTTCATTGTATATTACAACAATGCATCAGATTACAAGAATATACAGAGTATGAATAAATATTACACAGAAATATCAGAGATTTAAATTACATTTAAATACATAGCAGCGGAAAATAATACAATACACAACTAGAAGGGATATACGGATACAAAGCTTTCCGGATATCGTTCCAGCTGTAAACTAGGATCCTGTGAATATAAATCTGCAAAACCAAAACTACTAGCTGCCCGTGTCAAAATAAGGGCACCCAGAGTTTAGGTTAAAACAATAAACTCCAGGTCAGTCATGTGACTGGTGTGAGAACTAAAACAGTTAATAATCTTTATTTTAAAGTTAGGTAAATCAAGGGACCACGCCGTATAACACGGAACGGGTTTCCTCCCAAGAATACCAGTGCATAAAACGAACAGCGCAATGCTAAATAGAGAAAAATGAAGCTGTTATAAGACCCAGGTCCTATCACACAATGCAACGCAAGCCGGGGGATAGGGTTTTCCCTTATAACAGCCAAAGAATGCTTGATACATTTAAAACAAATCATTTGATACTATTATAAGTGCATACTGTATAAAACAACTTCAAATCATAAGTATCAATCATAGGCGGCATGAATGCCCCATACCACTATGTCGCCAGATATAGGTTATACAATCAAAATCGCAAAGTCACGTATTTGGAAATTGGATTTCCATCTATGAACCGAGGCAAAAGATAGTCCTCAACCGATTCGAGACTGCCTAGCCCGAGTCTCAGGATCAGAGCTCGAGTGACCCTTGGATCGTCCGGGCCGGTCCACCGATGTGGATTAAAGTGCCTGAACACTGCGTTTCCCCGCCCTTTGGGGCGTAAATGAGCCAACGAATGACTCCATCGGACCCGGATCGTCCGATCAAACCGAGGCGCCTCGCAACAGCAACAACCACATAAGTCAAACTCGTCAGGGGGTGTAAAACCACTGACGCCACTTCTAGCTAGGAGGAAACGCAGGCCCTCCCTGAGGTCCGTCTCCCGTTTTTGGTTCATACCGGGTGTGAAACACGCGAAGTAAACGTTACACAAAGCTACGCCACAAAGGCCGTGCTTTGATCATCACCACAAGACTTTGCTTTTCAACAGAAGCCTCGATCAATTGCCACTTAGGCATGCCACACAGGCAATTCACTCCATGCGTTTAATATCCATCAATATATAACCCCTGAGCTCGTACGTCTCAGAGAAGGGCGTTAAGCAAGAGAATAAATTCTCCGCCGCCAAACAGATATATATTTAATAGAGATCAATCACACGGACTAAAATCCAATGTCAGACACACAGTCCATTTACAAGTCCGTTCTGGGTCTGAACGAAACCGGAGGCACCTAGTACCCCGCATATCCATCGATCTCCAAGTACGTCTGGACGATCACCAACTGTTTCCATCTTCTTGGGTGTACATCCCAATCAAGATCATCAGTAATTATCCAAACGACATGAAGACTTCCGGTCTTCGACCACCGTCTTCATCTTCGACTTATCGTCGTATCAGTTATTCAGAATGGGATAAACCCGGTCTTCCCGAATAACTCGCGTATATTTTAAACAAGTGTTACACAAACACAACATACGCCTCATTCCAATTCAGAATATTCTTTTATTCACAAAATCACATTCTTAGGGAAATGTTCCCATTAATTTTATCCAAGATAAATTCTTCTAAATTTATCCTATAATCTTCCTTTGGATATCATTTCAAACTAGTCGGGATTAACGAACCACACCAAAGTAATTGTTTATTTTATTTCCCAATCCCAACCTATATATCCCATGGAGAAAACTGGTAATACTCCACATCTAACACCACGGTGTTATCGGTAAAATTAATTACCATTTCACGTTCAAATCTAATTAAAGATTTAACTATCGCTTGGAGTAAAACTGATGATACTCCATTTTCGATCTTTTCAATCTAATTAAAGGTTAATTAAAACTCCACTTAGTTTTAATATTTCTCTGGGTTAAAGAATCAGTGTCATTTAAAACACAGTTCACGATAAACCCACAATCACATTCCATTAATTATCGGGTTAAAGAACGAGTGTTATTTAAAACACTGTTCACGATAAACCCAAAAATCAATATCAATTCAATTCCAATTAAATATCATTTAATTGGTACACTTCATTAAATCTAAATAAAAAGATTTAATCTTTTCTCAACTGGGCTTAAGAACAGTGTTAGTGAAGTCACCATTCACGACAAACCCAATCACATTTGATATTAAACACAAGGCTCTGAATAGAAAATATACCGGCTTATATTCAATATCAAATTCTACGACTAACAAATATCGTATTGGAAATAACGATATATATATATATCTATATCTTTCAAATTTCCATAGCAACATCTGTATAATCACGAAATCCAACATCAAAATATTCCGAAGACAATTTCGATTCAAATCCATTCCAATGCAATCATTGGAAATTCTGGTTATTTTCAAAACCATTTCAAATCCAATTTATTTATTTAAAAATAAATAGAATTATTTTTCTAGTTCAAAACTAGTTCATTTCGATAAAAATCTATTTTTATCTTTCCAAATATGGAGTTTTTCATCCCAATTCTTCACAAATCATTTCTTATGATTCTACACAAATTATTACTATTTTTAATAATTTTATCAAGGCACGTACAGTCGATTTCCATCAACGGCCATCGAACTGCACTTACAGCGACCTTTTTCGAATTTGATTTGGACATAATTCCAAATCCAACCGTTAGATTTCTAATTTCTAATATTCGTTAGAAAGCTCTTTTCTATACGAACCCAACGGTTCCGTTTTTAGGAGAATCCGACGGTCGGATCTCCCGTAATGTCCGTTTGAAATAAATGGTCGAAATTCACGAACTACCGCGGCGCGGCGCGTTCTATTCAGGCCATTATATTATATATATAATATATATAATATATATTTCGTCGATTTCTATTTAAAACGAATTATATAAATAGTTTTAAAACTCGTTTCAAAAGTAATTTCAACTTCCATTTCAATTCAAATCAAAATTGAATTCTTCTTTATATATTCGTTTTAAAATTCATTTCTATTCAATTCAAATTTCAATTCAATTTGAATTCATTTCAATTCGCTTTCAATTCCATTTGAATTCGTTTTCAACTCAATTCATTTCGAAATCGTTTTCAATTCTATTCATTTCGAAATCGTTTTCAATTCTATTCATTTCGAAATCGTTTTCAATTCTATTCATTTCGAAATCGTTTTCAATTCTATTCATTTCAAAATCGTTTTCAATTCTATTCATTTCGAAATCGTTTTCAATTCTATTCATTTCGAAATCGTTTTCAATTCAATTCATTTCGAAATCGTTTTCAATTCAATTCATTTCGAAATCGTTTTCAATTCAATTCATTTCGAAATCGTTTTCAATTCAATTCATTTCGAAATCGTTTTCAATTCAATTCATTTCAAAATATCAGATTTTGAAATCACTTTCGATATTCATTATAAAATGAATAAAATCGATATAAATATCGTTCACGTCAAAATGGCGTCAATCTAATCAACACGGCTTCATATATTGATATTTTCAAATATTCCATTTCGAATATTTCTATTTCAAATATTTCTATTTTAAAACTGGAATGGGGCCCAATCAATTACCATATAAAGTTAATTATATGGATTTTCATACAACACATGTATAATAGCATTGAAAAATAATCAACCATCAACCAAAGTGCACTACACTGTATAAGCATCAAATATAGATATCTAACGCTTATAACAGCCTGTCAATCAATCGATCGACATATTTAATCAATCAGGATGAGTGAACTTCAAATTTCATCCTAACACCCGTGTGGGGTTTTCAAACAATCAAACACAGATTTTATTTGTGCTATTGGGCGATGTGTAAAATTTATCGTCCCAATCAATGTCCTTCAAATAGGTGTACATAAACAAACCGTCTGGTTTGTAAATGGATATTTATTTATTCACATTCACGTTAAAAATTATATTTTTAACGACAAAACATTTTACTCCAACATATGAATTTCTATTCAGTTCATTCTTTAAATAAAATGATATTTTTATTTTCTAACTTATTTTAGAAAATTTCGGCAGCATAACGGCATGATACTAGAAACGGGACAAGGCCTAGCCTTATCCCCGGTCTAGTGAAGGCCCACGCCATTCACACATCAATCAAATTCACCAAACAACCAATTCAAATCAAGTCATCAAATTAATTTATGCAACCAAACAAACAAGTCCATGGTCTGTGGACGATTGTGTCGGGTGCTACTAAGCACCGTCTGCATCCTAATATATATATATATATATATATAACTAGAAAAAGAAATTGAAAGGTGAGAAATTCTCACAAATAGCTATCCTAGCTCCACGGCACTTCATTGATAGAAATCTTCATCGCTATCGCATCTTCGTCATCTTCGTTGCCCGTAGCCACTACATATATAAAAATCACACATTTTTATATTTTGATGTCTTTAAAATAAAAATCACATTTTTATTTATTCACTTTCAATTTAAAAATCATATTTTTATAATTGCTTCATACCTTTGAAAATCGAATTTTTACTTCGCTATTCCATATATAAAAATCATATTTTTATTTCGAAGTTCAATATATAAAAATCATATTTTTATTTCGAAGTTCAATATATAAAAATCATATTTTTATTTCGAAGTTCAATATATAAAAATCATATTTTTATTTCGAAGTTCAATATATAAAAATCATATTTTGAACAACGCTATATATAAATATAAATCACTTCTTTTATGTTTTCAAAAATCAAATCTTGGCTATATATATTTATCTTTCCAAAAGAACACATTTTTATTTCGCTCTCATATATATATTTTTCCTTCTAATCTACACGTACAAAGATCGGATTTTTATTCCTAACCTATCCATATAAAAATTGGATTTTTATTTACCATAACCTTATGCATATTGATCAGCTTTTATTCTTGTTTTAAATTAAAACAACCTGAAATTAAAACATAATATATATAAAAACTTACTGATTTAGGTCGAAGGGATTGTTTGGGGTTCACCGGAGGTTGGAGCACGACCAGGGCGCGCTGCAGGCGTCGGTGGTGAACCAGGGAGGGGCAGCGCAGGTCATCAGGTGGCGGAAGGCTCGCGGTCAGGCGCTGGGTCGATTTCAGGCGGGGGTTCGGGCCTTGGGTGTTGCGACTGGGAAGAGGAGGTGGAGGAGCGTTGATGCGGTGGAAGAAGGGGGTGAGCGTGGGCTTTGTGGGTATCGGGTTCAATTGGAAGAGGGGGCGGAGCTTCGTCGCGAGGAGGAGAGGGGATGGAGGAGGGTGGTGCGGAGGAGGGCGCCTCGTCGGGGGCGCGGTGGCTCAGCCCATCGGAGGAGCGACGGGTCCTCCTTCTCCCTCCTTTTTTTTTATTTTCTTTTTCGATTTTGGAATGGTCAACGATGGAGGGGCCTGAGAGATAAAGGGAAGAGATTTATATTATTTATTTAATATTTATTTTGAATTTTAAATTCTATTGAGTAACCTTTCCAATCGAACTCGAAATCGAATCTGCCGACTGTCGTCCCTAGCGTATTACCCCCATTCCGAACACAATGGGATATGTATCGTAGGCTGATTCAACCGTTACAATCAGTTTCCGTTGAGTTTACATTTAAATCACTATATTGAATTTTAAACGTATTTTTCAAATTACCGGGGTCACATACGAACTTTAAAAATTCCTGAAAAATATTTTCTAGCTTCGTATTGACGATACGGTCCTAACAAAACTAGTTTCGCCGAATTCTGAGACCGTTGGAAAAATGGCCATTTTCCAGTCGATTAAAATCAACTAAAACTGGTCAAACACGTTTTCCTTTGCAACGCTCACATATTGATTCGAAAAATTATGAAATTTGAAACCTAACAATAACTTGACACTGCGGATCCAACAAAAGTGGTTTCGTCGAAATCCGAGGTCATTTGCAAAATGTCCATTTTTAAGGGCCTGAATTCCATAGCGACTATTCAGAATTTTCAACTGGACATATCTTTTGATTCTCGCTATGAAATCTTGATTTTTCGGATTCGTTAGAAAGATATCATCAATTAGATCCTATTGTTTTTGGTTTCACTAAAATCCGGATTGTTTTGCGCCCGGTACGTTCAATTGAAGTTTGAAATCGAATTATCGAACAACCGCGCCATTTTCAATTCCTTTTATAATTATATATAATTATTATATATTCTAACGACGACGTATATAATATATACGTTCGAATTATATTCAAAATAAATTTCTCGTCGATATACAACTGGAGATCAACCATACAGTTCGAAATACAATGTTAGACATGTAATCCTATCTTTAATTGGGTTAAAGAACTAATGTTATTTAAAACACAGTTCACAATAAACCCAAATCACATTCCATTAATTATGGAATCTTCACGGAAAACAGATCAATATATATAATCGATATCAATTTCCGTATCTGACTAATAATATAAATGGAATAATGACAAAGCCTTTTAAATTCCATATATATTAACAGTCTTCCTCCATTGAAGCTCATTTTGATTATTATCAAATCGAATTCCATTCAATTCCAATTTAATATATTAAATTGGAAAACTTTACTTTGGAAAATTCCAGTTAAATCTTAATAAAATGATTTATAAATTCCAAATCACATTTCACTGTGAATCTGGTTAAAGAACGAATGTCGTTTAAAACACAGTTCACAGTAAACCCAATTCACATTCCATTTTATTCTAATTAAATGTTAATTAACTGGAAACACTAGTAATCTTAATTAAAAGATTTATTGTTTTCTCAACTGGGTTTAAGAACAGTGTTATTTAAAACACCATTCACGACAAAACAAAAATCCAAATCTTTTATTCAATTCCAATTATTAATTAATTGGAAATCTTCACTAAATCTTGATTAGAAGATTTATTCTTTTCTCAACTGGGCTAAAGATCAGTGTAATATAAGACACCATTCATGACAAATCCAATTCTTTTATTCAATTCCAATTATTAATTAATTGGAAATCTTCACTAAATGTTAATTAGAAGATTTATTCCTTCCTCAACTGGGCTTAAGAACAGTGTTAATGAAGACACCATTCACGACAATTCCAAAATCCAATTTAATATTAAATACAAGGCTCTAAATAGAAATTATATCGGCTTATATTCAATATCAAATTCTAAAATCAACTAATATCGTATTGGGAATAATGATATATATATCTTCCAAATTCCTCCACAATATCTGTATAATAACGGAATCCAATATCGAAATATTCCGATGATAATTTCGATTCAAATCCATTAAAATTCATATATTGGAAATTCTGGTTATTCTTAAAACCATTTTAAATCCAATTTATTTGTTTAAAAATATTGGATTTATAATTCTAGTTCATAACTAGTTCATTTCGATAAAAATATATTTTTATCTTTTCAAATATGGATTTTTTCATACCAATTCTTTCCAAATCACTTATTATGATTTTAAACAAATTATTGATATTTTAATAATTTTATCAAGGCCCGTATAGTCGATTTCCAAAAACAGTCATCGAACTGCATTTACAATGACCTTTTCCTAATTTTATTTGGGCATAATTCCAAATCCAACTGTTAGATTTCAAATATCTTATATTCGTCGGAAAGCCCCTTTCGATACGAACCCAACGGTATGGTCGGATCTCTTGTAATGTCAATTCGAAGTCAATGGTCGATGTTCGCGAACTACCGCGGCGCTGCGCGTTCTATTCAGGCCATTTAATATATAATATATATATATATATATATATTATTATATTTCGGCGATTTCCATTTAAAAAGTATTTCATAAATCATTTAAATTTCGTTTTAAAAACGATTCCAACTTCATATTCAATTTCAAATCAAAATTTAATATTCCATATGACAAATATATAATTGATAATAGTTTCAAAACTTAGATTTTGAAATCACTTCCTTTTCCATATTCATTATAAAATTGATATAAATATCGTTCATGTCAAAATGGCGTTAATCTAATCAATACTGCTTTATATATTTAAATATTTTCATGTTCATCCCAAATCGGACATCAAAATCATATTTTCATTTATTACTAAATATTATTTTAAAATATTAGCTATTTTAAAATATTCATTATTCGTCATTTTAAAATATTCATTAATTTAAAATATTCCTTCTTTCTGAATTGGAATCAGACATAGTCAATTACCATATAATTTTATTTATATGAATTTCATACAATACATGTATATAATAACAATGATAAACAATCAACCATCATCCAGAGTGCATTTTACACTGCATAAGCATTAAATATAAATATTTAATGCTTACAACAGTCTGTCAACCAATCGATTGACATACAACTAAACAATTGGGATTAGTGTACGTCCAGTATCATCCCAATACCCGTGTGGGGTTTCAATCAACAAATACTGAATATTATTTGCGCAGTTGGGCGATGTGTAAAATATATCGTCCCAATCAGTATCAGATAAATGGGTGTACATAAACAAATTTTCCGATTTGTTTACAATTTTTTTTCCATATACTCGTTAAAAATCATATTTTTAACTATAAAATATTTATTTCAACAGATGGCTATTTTATACAGTTTGTATATACAATAAAAATGAGATTTTTTTATTGTCCAAATATTTTATTCCATACATGAATATTTTATACACTTCATATATATAATAAAAATGATTTTTTTATTATTCAAATTTTTTATTCAACACATTGATATTTTGTACAATTCATATATACAATAAAAATGATATTTTTATAATTCAAATATTTTATTAACACATGAATATTTTATACAATTCATATATACAGTCAAAATGATATTTTTATAACTCATATATTTTATTCAACACATGAATATTTTATTTGATTCATATATACAATAAAAATGATATTTTATAACTTAAATATTTTATTCAACACATGAATATTTTTTACAGTTCATTTATACATCACAATCACAATCTATTTTCACAACACATTACAATCAAACAAGTCGTCCATGGTCTGTGGATGACGGTGTCAGGAGCTACTGAGCCACGTTAGCAACCTAGTATATATTTAACTGTAAAATAATTAGTGAGAAGGAGTTCTCACATTGGAATCCACTCCACCATTTTTATTTTTGAATTTCTATTTTGATTTTGTTCGCATTTGAATTTTCCCGAAATTCCAACATGCTCCAAATTGGGCCCGGTTAGTCTTGTTGTGAAGCACTCGTCCCTACGATCGCAAGGATCTAGTTTCGCGTGATTTGGACCTCGTATGAAGAAGATATGATAGTTTAAAGGTCGATGACATTTTAAAGTAATTAATTAAAATAATTAATAAATAATAACGTTTTAATACGTTATCTTCTTCCATCGTATAACCTGACTGTGAAATCCATACGCTCAGAAACTAGGGCTTCCATTTGCACCACCCACCATCGACCGTTCGACGATTGGACCTCCTCCCTTGAAGTGCCTACAAACCCCGTGACTCCCCTCTGATTCTCAACCAACTCGGTGGTATGAAACACCCCCAAAACTCGTGCGACGGAACCCACTTTGGGCTGGAAATTCGAGTAGAATTTACCATGATAATTCACTAAACCAGTTTGGATTTGTAGAGGGAAGATAGCACTTCGATTTTGCTTTTGAAATGGTTGGATTTCATTGAACAGATTAAGAGAAATCGGGGTGGGAAGAATTGAACAATATCGGCCGAATAAATCGTTGGCGGCGGGTTTTATAAAATTAGGTTGTAGAGAATATTGATTGGCCAGTTTATATATATATATATATATATATATTATTTTTATTTTTATTAAATTCCAAAAATACCCATTTATCAATATGAACTCCAAATCGAACCCAACGACCATCGCCCATAGCCAAATACCCCTGTTTCGAACACAATGGGATTTGTTCGGTAAGCCAATTTTACCGTTTCGTACAGTTTTCATCAAAATTAAAATATAAATTAATATAACAATCAAAATTGATTTCAACGTACATTTTAATTTACCGGGGCCTCATACTGACTCCATAAATTGTAGAAAAATAAATCTGGCTATGCTTTGATGATACGGTCCTAACAAACTAATTTTGTCGAATTTGGAGACCATTTGAGAAACGGTCATTTTTCAGTCAATTAAAGGATCCGTTTGGCACAGGTCCCTATTAAGTTTCAAAATTAGGCTCACATCCAGTCCAACTTTTCATGTAAATTTAGTCCCTATTTTTCAAAAATACACTAAAAATAAAAAAAGATATAAAAAAAATCATGAAAAATCATATTTAAATCAAACATGTTCTCATCCAAAAAAAAGCTCGTAAAAAAATCAAAAAATGCATCAAAATCAAAAAATACAATAAAACAGCGAAAAATGTAGTAATTTGCATCAAGTCATGCACATATTTGCAAAACTTGCATTCATTTGTGCAAGTATTTCAAATGTTGAATTTGCGTTTGTTTTTTTACATACATGTATGCAAGGTAAACAGATTCTTGCATACAAGTGTGCAACAATCTTCAGGCAAAATTTTCGCTTCATATTTTTACATGTAATACTTGCATACATGTGTGCAAGTATTTCAAATAGTTGCATACATGTATGTACGTTTTTTTTAATTTCCGTGAATTTCTGTTAATATTTCCAGATTTTAGATTTTTTTTTACATTGCGGTTCTTTTTTTTTAAAACATAAAGAAAAGGCGGAATAAAAAAAAGGGACAAAGTTTCCCATTCGTTTCCGCCCACTCTTTTTGAGCTACCACCTAATAATTTTTGTCCCTTCCACCTCCTTCCACTTCTCCTTTTCCATTTTTTCACAAAAAATTGCTCTCTTGCATTAAAAAATATATTCTAAAATCTGGAAATATTCCCCTCAGTCCACACAAATAAAAAAAAAGTTGCATAAATGTATGCAACTATTACTGTAACGACCCGGATTTCGCCCGACCCCAAACGATCGCAAGATCGATCAAGACCGTTCAAAACCCGCGTACGTTAACTTTGGGCATACAACACATCAGGACAACAGCACAGACTTTTATAACATCAATAATAAATGTTACATAAGAGTACAGAATATATCAGAGTACATCAATAAATAATACAATGGAAGATACATTTACAATAAATTAAATACATTGCAGCGGAACTAATCTCAGCGGAAGGCCATCAATATTCTGGACCCAGCTTCAGACTTCAATCCAGGATCCTGCTTAACTATATCTGCAAAAAGCTACTCGACTGCCTGTGTGAAAAGAGGGCACCCGAGTTTGCAAAGCGAAACAAACTACAGGTCAGTCGTGGGACTGGTGTGAGAATTCTATACTTAAACTTATCTAATAAATAGGCTAATCACAGGACCACGCCGCTAACGCGGAACGGGTTACTCCATGGGATTGCCAATGCATAAATAAAGTAAATTGTCAAATAACGCAATGCTTTTTAGAAAAATGAAACCATTATAAGACCCAGGTCCCATCACACAATGCAACGCACACCAGAGGATAGGGTTTTACCTTATAATGGTCAAAAGATGCTTGATACGTAAAATACGATATTATTAGTGTGTGTATATATATATTTAAAACATTTCAAGTATAATATCAATCCTAGACGACATAGCTACCATCTACTAGGTCGCCATACTAGTTATACAATCAAAACTGCAAGGTCGTATTGGAAATTGGGTTTCCATCATGAGTCAAGGCTAGGGAGGAGCTCCTGACTGATTCGAGACACTCTAGCAATGCCTCAGGATTCGGATGCTGGCGAACCCTTGGATACAGCAGGGCCGGTCCACAAATAATTTAGTGGATTAGTTATGCCTGAACACACGCTCCCCGATCCTATTGGACCTACAAATCAGCCGAGGGCGACCGATAAGAATAAACCGAGGCCTCGCAAAAATTCCATCAACCACATAAGCAAATGTCGGGCCGTGTTAAAGCCCAACACCACTTCTAGCTAGAAAGAAACGTGTGCACTCCCTGCGTTCCCTTCTCCCGTTTTAGACTCAATCGGTGTGTGAGGCTCGCGAAGTCACGATATACACAAAGCTATGCCTAAAGAGACTGTGCTTTGATCATCAACCACAAGGCCTGCTTTTCAACAAAACCTTGATCATTTGCATCTTAGCATGTCACATTGTCAAACACTACCATATTATTGATCATATACCAATATATATATAACCTCTAAGCTCATACGTCTTAGAGAAGGGTGATAAGTAAAGAATAAATTCTCCACCACCAAACAGAAATATATAATCAGTAGCGTTCAACAAATACAGCAGAAAGGAATACAATGTCAGACACGCAATCCATTTACAAGTCCTCTCTGGTTCTAAGCGAAACAACGTGTCCGTCGATCTCCAAATGCGTTTGGACGATCATTACCAAATACCTTGCCTTGGAAGGCCAATCCCAATTCAAGATTCCAGTCATCATTATCCCAACGATGTGAAAACCTTCGGTCTTCAATCACCATCTTGATCTTCGACTCTTGATCGTCGTGATAATTAATCAGAATGGGTTAAATCCGGTCTTTCTGAATAAATCGCGTATTTTGTGATTAAAAAGCCAATATTGGAAAATCACACATTTCGCCACATTCCAACTCAGAGTATTCTTTTAATAAAATATTCGTTAAAAAAAATATTCTCATTAATTTTATCAAAGATAAACTCTGAAAATAAAATCTTAAATCTTCTTTAAAAGATTTATTAAAACTCCAATTTTGATTTGCTGTCAAAAATCATTATTACAAGATCATTTATTTCAAATCTATAAACCAGATTTACGAATTCCAAATAATAATTTCAATGTAAATTGGATTAAAGGACAAATGTCGTTTAAAACACCGTCCACGATAAATCCACTTCACATCTCAATTTATTTATAATTACAAATTCTAGAAATCTTAATTAAAAGATCTCCCTTTAAATCTTAATTATTATAAAAACATATTTTAAAATAATCATTAAAAATTTTTTTTATATAAAAGATTCTAAATGAGATGTAGTCTTTATATTACAAATTATTATCTTTTCTAAATATTCTATGTTTTAACATATACTTGATTAAAAATATATTTTATGAAAATATATTCACTTTATATAAAATGGATCTCTAATGTAAAAATATTCTTATTTAAAAGAACATCTTAATCGAACTGCGTCTCAAACATTTACCACATAATTTGGATTATATGGATTTCACACACACATCATATATATGACAATATCAGTATAGTCATCAAATCATCTATATCCATCCAAAGTGTAATTTCCACTGTGTAAGCGTTAAAATTAAATCATAACGCTCATCGCAGCCTGTCGATCTAACGATCAACATACAACTAAATATTGGGATTAGTGTATGTAAATTTTCATCCCAACACCCGTGTAGGGTTTCAACCAACAAACAAATAATAAACTAATTTGTGCACTTGGGCGATGTGTGAAAATTATCGTCCCAATCACATACACAAGTCGGGTAACTTGTGAATGGAAGTGTAATACACAACATATAATCATGACAAGAAAATATCTCTATTGCAATGAATGAATAAGCATAAGAACTTCGTCTCTATTGACAATTTCTATTCCGCTAGTTTAAATTCAAACAAAAAAGAGTTAATTTTTTTTGGCCATTCTAATAGGACAAAAATGATAATTTTGATTTAACTATCCTATCTTGACAAGTATATATCTTGCCAAACATATGATATATATATATATATAAATTGCTTTAACTAATTCATTTTGACAAAAATGAATATTTTTGACAAAATGTCTATTTTGGTTTAACTAGTATAAATTGACTATAATGAATAATTGTTTCAACAATGTAAATTGATAAAAGTGAATATTTTGTTATTAACTAGTATAAATTGACAAAAGTATTTATTTCATTTTAACTAATCATTTTGACAAAAATGCATATTTTGTTTCCACTGGTATAAATTGATAAAAGTAATTATTTTATTCCAACTAGTGTAAATTGACAAAAGTTATTATTTTATTTTAACTAATCAAGTTTGACAAAAATGTTTATTTCATTTTAACTAAATTAAGTTTGACAAAGATGTTTATTTCATGTTTATGTTTGCAAATAAAATGTAAATTTTATTTTGGATGTTATATTGCATTGTGGAATGCAAATAAAAGCACAAACTTGATTTTCAAAGTATATTTACATTTGTGAATGTAAAAAGAGCAAATTTTATTTTCAATATACATATATATTTACATTTGTGAATGCAAATAAAAGAAATAATTTTATTTTCAATGTAAATTTGCATTTGTGAATGCAAATAAAAGGGCAAGCTCTATTTCTAAAATATATTTGCATTAGGGAATGCAGATAAAAGAACAATTTATATTTTAATGTATATTTGCATTAGAGGATGCAAATAAAAGAATAAACTTTATCTTCAATGTATATTTGCATTGAAAAATGCAAATAAAAAGTTAACTTATTTTTCCATGTTATATTTGCATTAGTGAATGTAAATAGAAGAATAAATTTTAGTTTCAACATATATTTGTATTGGTGGATACAAATAAAAGGGTAAATTTTATTTCAATGTATGTTTGCATTAGTTAATGCAAATAAAAGATTGAACTCAAAATTTCAATTCTAGAATAACATAAAAAAAGGGTATTTCATTGTTTACACTTTTCTATGTGTCCTAATAACAAATAAAAGAATCCTTTTATTTGTTTATACTTTTCTATACATTCTACTAACATATAAAAGAATATTTTATATGTAAATATTTTTCTATGAATTCTAATGTCAAATAAAAGTGAATCTTATTTGTATAATAAATACTAATTCTTAAATGACAAATAAAAAGTAGATTTTATTCGTCTAATAAATTCTGAGTTTCAAATGACCAAAAAAGTGAATTTTATTTGTGCAACAAATTCTAAGTACATATTTGTGTTGTAGCATGAATATAAAAAGATGGACTTTATTTCTATGTCATATTTGTATTGAAAAATACAAATAAAAAGACGAACTTTATTTCTTTGTTACATTTGTATTGAAAAATACAAATAAAAAAGATAATTCATTTTCTAACTTATATTTGTGTTGAAAGACACAAATAAAAATAATAATTCATTTTCTGAGTTACACTTGTGTTGAAAAACACAAATAAAAAGATACTTCATTTGCTAAGTGTATATTTGTGTTAAGAACACAAATAAAAAGAAACAATTCAATTTCTATGTTAATATTTGTGTTGAGTACACAAATAAAAGAGCAATTCAATTTCAATGTTAATATTTGTGTTAAGGGACAAAAATTAAAAAGACATTCATTATTCTATGTGTATTTGTGTTAAGAATACAAATGAAAAGATGATTCATGTTCTATGTTTATGTTAAGAACACAAATATAAAGATAATTCATTTTTTATCTTATTTTCTATGCAATATTTGCATTGTAAAATGCAAATAAATAGATAATTCATATTCTAAGTTTTATTTGTGTTGGTAAACACAAATAAAAAGATAATTCTTTTGCTGAGTTATATTTGTGTTGAAAAACACAAATAAAAATAATAATTCATTTCTATGTATATATTTATGTTGAAAAACACAAATAAAAGAATGGTTCTTTTTCTATGTTATTATTTGTGACGAAAAACACAAATAAAAGAGTGGTTTCTTTTTCTCAAATAAAATGTAAACACTTATATTTTTTTCTCAAATATTACTTTTAATTTACAAATATAATGTAAATAAAGTTTTGTTTTAAAAATATGTTTTTAATATCAACAATAAAATTTAATATTTTATAACGATTCTAATTCTATAATATCCTATGTTTAAGGTGACAGTAAAAAAGAATTTTTTTACTGTAATTCATAAACCGTGTCTGAAATGTAAACCAATAAAATAGGATTTTTTTTTTCGTTAGCCAAATTCTGTTGTAATGAAACAAATGAAAATATATTATATTCGTTGTTCATATTCTATTGTAAATAAACAAATAAAAATAATATATTATTTGTCGTTCAAATTTTATTGTAACATCAAAATAATATAGTAAATAATTTAATACTTTTAAATAAATTAGAGCAACTATACTTTGATTTAAATCTGAATAAAATATGATTTAGATCTAATTCTCTAACCACAAATACATTCAACAATATATTACATTCAATGCAGATCTAGCCTATCATGAACAGCCAAACCATACAACCAACAACAATTCATCAATCACAGAACATTTCAGAACTGAATTAGTATTATAATACAATAATTTTTAACGTGAGAAAAATAATTAAAAATAAATTAAATAATAAAATTCAGGTTCTCACATTGATTTTTGCTGAAAATTCGACTGTCTCGGATTCAGCTCTGGTCTGCTTCATCGCGAAGATCTCGGAAAGACGAGTCCAACGCAACTTACGGTTCGTCAATCGGCCCTCGTATGAAAGAGATATCGATTTTTAAAGATCGGATAAATTAAATATTAAATAAATAAAATAATATTATAATATTACTCTTCTTCCTCGTCGCTACTGTCACGGCCGAACCCATTACGTCGTTTCAAGCCTCCTGCACGCCCCCCTCCGAGCCACCGACCGCCGATCAGACCCCGCCAATCCGACGCTCCGCCCGCGAGCCACCACCGCCCAGAAGGCCACCCAACTCGGCCTCCTCCTCACCTCGAAAATCGAACCCGAACGTCCCCACTTCCTCGCCAGAATTCGCGAAATCCGTGCACCAAAGCCCAATCTTAACCGTATGGATTTGTAGAGCTCTCCGTCCTCTTCGATTTGATATATAGTTTGTAGATTTTCACTGAACGGATTGAGAGAAATTGATGTTTGAAGTTGGGATATTTCTGGCCATTGTTTTAATAGGTGGTGGCTGAAAAAAATTAGGGTTAGGGTTTTATTTTCGGATTTTTTTATTATTTTATTATTAAAAATGTGTTAAAAAGGTGAAAATGTGGGCTGTCTCCGAATTGGGCTTGCTTACTGTCGATCTTAACGTTTTGAGGCCTTCTAAACGCAATGGGATGGGTCTCGGGGTCCAATTCCGAAATCTGTAGAAAATTTATTTAAAATCCCATTAAAAATTAATTAATTAAATATCGATCGTACATTTAAATATGTCGGGGCCACATACGACCTCAGAAAATACTAAAAAAAATATTTTTAGCTTTCTTATGACGATACAGATCCAACAAAATTATTTTTGTCGAATTGTGAGACTGTTTGAAAAATGGCTATTTTTAAGGCGTTTAAATTTAACTGAAATAGTCAAAACACATTTTCGTTTGCCACGCTCACATATTAACTCAAAAAATTCTGAAAATTGAAACCTAGCAATAATTTGACATTTCGGTTCCAACAAAAGTGGTTTCGTCGAAAATCGAGGTCGTTTGAAAAATGACTATTTTCAAGGCCAATATATTTAATATTAAAAATACATTTTTAAACAAATAAATTCCCAAAACTCAAAATATATAAGTGTTTTTACTTTTTAAATGCAGAAACATCATTCCAGACTCAATGGAAGTGGTTTCGATTCCAAATTCCTTCATATGTGAAAAGTAGCCTTTCGGGCCATATATATATTATATATATAAATTCTACAGCGACCTTTTTGAATATTGAATTGGCCATAACTTTTGATTTCCGCTATGAAATTTCAATTTTTCAGATTCGCTAGAAAGGTATGATTAAACAGATTCTAATATTTTTGGTTTCACTCAATTCTGATTTATTTTGAATCCTGTACATCCAGTTAAATTTCAAAATTAAATTCTAAAACTACTGCGCCATTTCTAACTCCATTTATATTTAAATTAAATTTGTTCATTTAAACTTCGATAAAAATAAATTCTAGCCATTATTATTTATAATAATTCACTTTATATCTTCAAAATTCATTAAAATTTTCTAAAATAAAAATTTTAAATTGGTTCAGAATTTGCGGGTTGTTACAATTACTAATAGTTGCATACACGTATGCAACTATTTGAATACACATGCAAAAAACCCGCAAACCTGTTGAACATTTGCATACAAATTTGCTGCTATTCAGAATAGCTGCATACTTGTATGCAGTAATGCGTTGAAAGGCAGAGGGCATGGCAATATGTGCATACATGTATCCAAATATTTGAAATATGTGCATGTTTTCATGCATTTTACTGCATATTCCGCTGTTTTGTGTATTTTTTGATTTTGACTTGTTTATCGATTGTTTTTCCACCTGATTTTTTTGGCATGAACATGTTTTATTTAATAATGAATTTTCATGATTTTTTTTATATTTTTTATATGTTTTTGAAAAATAGGGACCTAATTTACATGAAAAGTTAGACCGGATGTGAGCCTAATTAAGTTTCGTTTTAGGGACGTGTGCCTAATTTTCACTCAATTAAATTCAAACTGAATTGACCAAACACGTTTAAATTCGCCACGCTCACATATTGATTCCAAAAATTATGAAAATTGGAATCTAACAATAATTTGACATTCCGGATCCAACAAAATTGGTCTCGTAGAAAACCGAAGTCGTTTGCAAAATATCTATTTTTAAGGGCTATATATATTTTATAAATTCCATAGCGGCTATTTTGAATTTTCAACTAGACATAATTTTTTATTCCCGCTATAAAATCTGGGTTTTTAACATTCGTTGGTAAGATATTTTCAAGCAAATTCAAATATTTCTAGTTTTACTAAAATCCGGTTTATTTTGAATCATGTACATTCATTTGAAATTTGTAATCGAATTTTCAAACTACAGCGCCATTTTCAATTCCTTAAAATAAATACTTATATTCTAACTTCGATTTAAATAAACTTATACGTTCTAGTTCTATTCAAAATAAATTTCTAGTCGTTATTATTTAAAATAAATCATTTTAAATATTCAAAATTCATTAAAATAGCCAAAATAAAATTTTAAATTGGTTCCGATTTTCCGGATTAATACAATCTCCCCCACTTAAAATCTTTTTGTTCTCGAAAAGGAACGAAGTTGGACGTTGTTTAACTAACCAGCTCAACTTTCATTTTGGCTTTCATTCTTCAACTTTTCAGTTTATAAGAATTTTCAAATTCTTCAAAAATTGGGCTAACACCCTAAATTTTTGAAAAATTTCTCCATAACCTCCTTTGTACGGGGAGACATTTAAAACCACAACTATCCACGCAGGGCCCTCCTCATCCAAAAAGAAAAAGAAAAGGCTAAGCGGCTAGCCAATCAGCTCATAAAATCATCCAAACCCCATAAATTAGTAAACATGTGCCTATTTGTCGGGCATACAATTTTATTCCTCTTCTTTAGCCTCCTTGCTATGACATGTTCAATGTATACACATGTATATGCATGAAATTCCATGCAATTTTCACGTCAGTCCAATATTTGATTCAATTTGGCTTGATGGTTAAAAATTTTAATTAATGAAACCAATAATCAAATAACACAATCAGCAATCAATTAGTTGATTATTGTTTCAAACACATAACTTTTATATATGTATATATATATATATATATATATAAATCGTATTTTTGATGCCAAGTCACAACAATAGATCCTATCTAGTTTCGATTCTCACACCTGTCAATTGGAAATATATAGAAATCCCACTTTCGAAACTCGAACACAAATACTAATGATACTATAGTAATCATCAGGATCGCCTCTGGGGGATTAGAGTGTGACTCTATATCTATTCAGTATATTAAAACTTCGAATATACGTTTTCAAGGCGTAGATGCAAAATCTTTATATATTAGATTGTCTAAATTCAATATAAAATAAATATTCAAATGTGTATATTCAAAACAAATTTTTTTTTTTAATTTTTATTTTAAAACAACACTCTTCACACTAGTTCTAGGATACTACTGATCTTATCTCTAACGAGTCATTCTCATTGGATATAACTAATCCAATCTCTGATAAGTGCTTTCGTTCGTTTCTAATGTGTCTTGTTCTCGGGCTTTGTAAACCAAAGCTCTGGCACCAGCTGAAACGACCGGAACTTCCCCGTAATGGAAAGCCCGGATTGAGTTGAGAATACGACAAATCAGAATGCAAACATAAGAACATTTCATTGCTATAACAATAATTTACATAAGGGTACAAGAATATACAAAGTATGAACAAATAATATACATTTGATAAATATCAGAGATTTACAAATTACAATGCAGCTGAAAATAATACAAGACACAACTGAAGGAAATACATGGATACAGAGCGTTCCGAATATAGCTCCAGCTATAAACAAGGTTCCTGTGAATATAATATCTGAAAAACCCAAAACTACTAGCAGCCCCTATTGAAAATAGGGGCACCTAGAGTTTAGGTTAAAACAATAAACTCCAAGCCAGTCATATGACTGGTGTGAGAACTAAAACAGTTATAACTTGATTTTTTTAAGTTAGGTAAATCAAGGGACCACGCCGTATAACACGGAACGGGTTTACCCCCAATAATACCAGTGCATCAAATTAACAGAGCAATGCTTTCTGGAAAAATGAAGCTATTATAATACCCAAGTCCCATCACACAATGCAACGCAAGCCGGAGGATTGGGTTTTCCCTTATAATAGCCAAACATACTTGGTACGTTTAAAACAAATCATTTGATACTATTATAAGTGCATAGTGTATAAAACAACTTCAAATATAAATGTATCAATCCTAGACGGCATGGGTACCATCTATCATGTCGCCAATACTAGCCTGTACAATCAAAACCGAAATGTCACGTATTGGAAATTGGATTTCCGTCATGAACCAAGGCAAGGGATCGTCCCTATAGCTTCGAGACACTCTAGAAAATGTCTCACGACTACACACTCTGGGTGCCCTAGGTAACATGCAGGGTCGGTCCACACTAAGTGCATGGTGGGTTCATAATCCCTGAACATGCGTTTTCCCACCCTATAGGGCATAATTAAGCCAGATGACTCGATATCCATTTGCTCTGTAGTAACTAATATATCCGAGGTGCCTCGCAATCCAACAACCACAAAAGTAAAAATGTCTAGGCCCAAGCTAGAAGGAAACGCACTACCCACCCTGCCATCTTCTCCTGTTTCTGGTTCATACCGGGGTGTGAGGATCGCGAATTAACACCACACAAAGCTATGCTATATTAAAGCCATGCTTCGATCATCAACCACAGGACACTATTTTTCAATAGAAGCCTTGATCATTTCGATCTCAGTATGCCATATAGGCAATTCACACCATGTGACTGATGTCTATCGATATAAACCTATGAGCTCGTACGTCTCAGAGAAGGGCGTTAAGTAAGAGAATAAATTCTCCACCACCAAACAGATATATATTTAATAGAGATTAATCAGCACAGAATAAAATCCAATGTCAGATACACATCCATTTACAAGTTCGTTCTGGGTCTGAACGAAAATGAAGGCACCTTAATCCTCGTCCCATATGTCTAATACAAGAGAGAGGTCCTCGCATATCCGGTCGATCTCCAAGTACGTCTGGAGGATCACCACTTAT
The DNA here is from genome assembly GCA_030737875.1 of Allium sativum. Lineage (NCBI taxonomy): Eukaryota > Viridiplantae > Streptophyta > Magnoliopsida > Asparagales > Amaryllidaceae > Allium > Allium sativum. The sequence continues at coordinate 17,720,380 of CM060911.1, forward strand.
TACAATGTCTTGGGTGTACAACTCAATCAAGACATCAGTAATCTTCCAAACGATGTGAAGACCTCCGGTCTTCAACCACCGTCTTCATCATTGACTTATCGTCGAACCAGTTATTCAGAATGGGTATAAACCTGGCCTTTCTGAATAACTAGCGTATATAATAAATAAGTTCTATAAAAACACAACATATGCCTCATTTCAAGTCTGAATATTCTTTTATTTAAATATTCATATAATTTGGGAAAGGTTCCCATTAATTTTATCAAAGATAAATTCTTTAAATTTATTCTTTAAGCTTCCTTTGGATATCAATTCAAACCAAATTAAGGTTTATCCAAACTAGTCAGATTAGTGCACCTTACCGAAGTAATCATTTGTTTAATTTCCCAATCCCAACCTATTCATCCCATGGAACAAAACTGGTCATACTCCATATCTAACACCACGGTTTTATTGGTAAATTTTGATTACCATTTCACATTTAAATCTAATTAAAGATTTAACTAACGCTAGGAGCAAAACTGGTGATACTCCATTCTCGTTCATTTCCCAAATTTGATAATTTAAATTATCAATTTCCATTTCAATCTAATTAAAGATTCATTACAACGCCACTTACTTTTAATCTTCCCAAAAATCAATATTAATGATTATTTAACTTTGAAAACACAAACATGCCACATAGACAATCTACACCGTACTATTAATATCTGCCGATATATAACCTCTAAGCTCGTACGTCTTAGAGAAGGGTGTTAAGCAAGAGAATAAATTCTTCGCCATCAAACAGATATATATTTAGCAGAGATCAACCATACAGTTCGAAATACAATGTTAGATATGTAATCCTGTCTTTAACTGGGTTAAAGAACTAATGTCATTTAAACACAGTTCGAAATAAACCCAAACCACATTCCATTAATTATGGAATCTTCACGAAAAAAAGATCAATCTATATAGTTGATATCAATTTCCGTATCCGACTAATAATATAAATGGACTAACGACTTAGCCTTTTAAATTCCATATATATTAACAGTCTTCCTCCACCGAAGCTCATTTCGATTATTATCAAATCGAATTCCATTCAATTCCAATTTAATATATTAAATTGGAAAACTTTACTTTGTAAAATTCCCGTTAAATCTTAATAAAAACATTTATAAATTACAAATCACATTTCACTATAAATCGGGTTAAAGAACGAATGTCGTTTAAAACACAGTTCACAATAAACCCAATTCACAATCCATTTTATTCTAGTTAAATGTTAATTAACTGGAAACACTAATAATCTTAATTAAAAGATTTATTCTTTTCTCAACTGGGTTTAAGAACAGTGTTATTTATGACACCATTCACGACAGACCCAAAATCCAATTCTTTTATTCAATTCCAATTATTAATTAATTGGAAAACTTCACTAAATCTTAATTAGATGATTTATTCTTTTCTCAACTGGGCTTAAGAACAGTGTTATTTAAGACACCATTCACGACAAACCCAAAATCCAATTCTTTTACTCATTTCCAATTATTAATTAATTGGAAAACTTCACTAAGTCTTAATTAGAATATTTATTCCTCTCTCAACTGGGCTTAAGAACAGTGTTAATGAAGACACCATTCATGACAAACCCAAAATCCAATTCAATATTAAATACAAGGCTCTGAATAGTAATTATATCGGCTTATATTCAATATCAAATTCTAAAATCAACTAATATCGTATTGGAAATAACGATATATATATATATCTTCCAAATTCCTCCACAATATCCATATAATCACGGAATCCAATATCGAAATATTCCGATGATAATTTCAATTCAAATTCATTCCAATTCATATATTGGAAATTCTGGTTATTTTTAAAACCATTTCAAATCCAATTTATTTATTTAAAAATATTGGATTTATAATTCTAGTTCATAACTAGTTCATTTCGATAAAAATATATTTTTATCTTTTCAAATATGGAATTTTGCATCCCAATTCTTTCCAAATCATTTATTATGATTTTACACAAATTATTGATATTTTTAATAATTTTATCAAGGCCTGTACAGTCGATTTCCAAAAACGGTCATCAAACTGCACTTGCAGCGACCTTTTCCTAATTTGACTTGGACATAATTCTAAATCCAACCATTAGATTTCAAATCTCTTATATTCTTTGGAAAGCTTCTTTCGATGCAAACCCAACGTTTCTGGTTTTAGGAGAATCCGACGGTAGGATCTCCCGTAATGTTAATTCGAAGTCAATGGTGTAATTTCGTGAACTGCCACGGCGCGTTCTATTCAGGCCATTAAATATATATAATATATATATTATATACATTTCATCGATTTCCATATAAAACATTTTTTATAAATCGTTTAAATTTCGTTTTAAAAACGATTCCAACTTCATATTCAATTTCAAATCAAAATTGAATACTCCATATCATTAATATATAAATGATAATATTTTCAAAACATTTGATTTTGAAATCACTTCCTTTTCCATTTTCATTATAAAAATGAATTAAATCGTTATAAACATCGATCACGTCAAATGACGTTAATCTAATCGACATGGCTCTATATATTTAAATATTTTTGTGTCCATCCCAAATCGGACATCAAAATCATATTTTGATCTATTACTGAATATTATTTTAAAATATTAGTTATTTTAAAATATTTATTATTCCTCATTTTAAAATATTCGTTAATTTAAAATATGCATTCTTTCTGAATTGGAATCAGACACAGTCAATTACCATATAATTTTATTTATATGGATTTCGTACAACACATGTATATAATAACAATGATAAACAATCAACCATCATCCAGAGTGCATTCAACACTGCATAAGCATTAAATATAAATATTTAACGCTTACAACAGTTTGTCAACCAATCGATTGACATACAACTAAACAATTAGGATTATTGTACGTCCAATATCATCCTAATACCCGCGTGGGGTTTCAATCTACAAATACGGAATATTATTTGTGTAGTTGGGCATGTGTAAAATATATCGTTCCAATCAGTATTAGATAAATTGGTATAGATAAACAAATTGTCTGATTTGTTTATGAATATTTATTTTATTCATGTACTTGTTAAAAACTCATATTTTTAACTATAAAATATTTATTTCAACACATGGCTATTTTACACAATTTGTATATACAATAAAAATGATATTTTTATTGTTCATATATTTTATTCCATACATGAATATTTTATACAGTTCATATATACAATAAAAATGATATTTTTATTATTCAAATATTTTATTCAATACATGAATATTTTATACAATTTATATGTACAATAAAAATGATATTTTTATAATTCAAACATTTTATTCAACACATGAATATTTTATACAATTCATATGTACAATAAAAATAATATTTTTATTATCCAAATATTTTATTCAACACATGAATATTTTATTCAATTCATATATAAAATAAAAATGATATTTTATGATTCAAATATTTTATTTAACACATGAATATTTTATACAGTTCATTTATACATCACAATCACAATCATTTTTTACAACACATTACAATCAAACAAGTCGTCCATGGTCTGTGGACGGCGGTGTCAGGAGCTACTAAGCCACATCTACAACCTAGTATATATTTAACTGTAAAATAACTAGTGAGAAGGAGTTCTCACATTGGGATCCACTTCGTCATTTTTATTTTTGAATTTCTGTTTTGATTTTGTTCGCGTTCAAATTTTCCCAGAATTCCAACGTGCTCCAAATTGGGCTCAGTTTGTCTTGTTGTGAAGCTCTCGTCCCCACGATCGCAACGATCCAGTTTCGCGCGATTTGGACCTCGTACGAAGAAGATATGATAGTTTAAAGGTAGATGACATTTTAAAGTAATTAATTAAAATAATTAATATATAATAACGTTTTAATACGTTATCTTCTTCCATCGTATAACCTGACCGTGAAACCCATACACTCAGAAGCTAGGGCTTCCAATCGTGCTACCCACCATCGACCGTTCAATGATCGGACCTCCTCACTTGAAGCGCCTACAAACCCCGCGCCTCCCCTCCGATTCTCGACCAACTCGGTGGTCTGAAACCCCCTCAAACCTCATGCAACAGAACCCACTTGGGGCTGGAAATTCGAGCAGAATTCACCACGATAATTCACCAAATCGATTTGGATTTATAGAGGGAAGATACCACTTCGATTTTGCTTTTGAAATGGTTGGATTTCATTGAACATATTAAGAGAAATCGGGTGGGAAGAATTGAACAATATCGTCCGTATATAATCGCTGGCGGCGTGTTTTATAAAATTAGGTTATGGAGAATTTTGATTGGCTAGTTTATATATATATATATATTTTATTTTTATTGAATTCCAAAAATACCCATTTATCAATACGAACTCCAAATCAAACCCAATGACCATCGCCCCTAGCCAAATACCCCTATTCCGAACACAATGAGGTATGTTTGGTAAGCCAATTCGACTATTTCGTTCAGTTTTCATAAAAATTAAAATATAAATTAATATAACGTTCAAAATGATTTCAATGTATATTTTAATTTACCGGGGCCTCATACTGACTCCAAAAATTCTAGAAAAATAAATTTGGCTGTTTTGATGATACGGTCCTAACAAAACTAATTTCATCGAATTTGGAGACCGTTTGAAAAACAGTTACTTTTCAGTTGATTATATTCAAACTAAATTGACCAAACACGTTTAAATTCACCACGCTCACATAATTATTCCAATAATTATGAAAATTGGAATCTAACAATAATTTGACATTCTGGATCCAACAAAAGTGGTCTCGTCGAGAACGGAAGTCATTTGCAAAATATTTATTTTTAAGGGCTATATATATTTGGGCCATCAATTTCTAACACGACTCGAAAAACGACTCGTAACCCGCATGAAAAAAAACCCGACCCAACCCATTTATAAACGGGTCAATTTCGGGTCAACCCGCTCCGACCCATTTAATAAACGGGTTGACTCGACTAGATCCGTGAACCCGTTTATGACATGTCATGACCCATTTAATATAAAACAGATTTTTATTACTCTACGATCTGCAAAACATAGGCCTAGCCCATTCCACTACCCATTTGTTGCTTTACCCTAATTTACCAATTACCAAGTCGCCACTCATTCAGTCATTCTAGTTTCTATGGTTATACCTCTTCACTTCTTTAGACTTCAGTTTCCTCTTTCCTTTTACACTGAGCCCTAGATTCTATGATATCCTTTTGAAATCGTGCATCAGATCGAAGAACAACAGCGGCACCAGGATAAAGCTTTCGCAACAGCATCGTCCCGAGACTCTCGAGACTCGACAAATTTGACAAGGTTTGTAAAGTCCATATTCTTTACCAAAATTCTGATTGCTATTCAATTTGGATGATATAAATATTTGAAACCCGCAAGGTTTTTTATACAAATATTTTCTTAACGGGTTACACGAATCAAACCCGAAACCCGCACGATTACAAATGGGTCAACCCGAAACCGACCCGTTTCATAAACAGGTTAAGCTGACTTGACCGGAACTCAACCCGAACACGACTTGACCCGACCCGAACCCGACCCAACCCGACCCATAGACAAACCTAATATATATTATATAAATTCCATAGCGACTATTCTGAATTTTCAACCGGGCATTACTTTTTATTCCCATAATGAAATCTGGATTTTTCACATTTGTTGGAAACATATTTTCAAACAGATTCAAATATTTCTAGTTTTACTAAAATCCGGTTTATTTTGAATCCTATACATTCATTTGAAATTTGAAATCGAATTTTCAAACTACCACGCCATTTTCAATTCCTTTTATAATTAAAATAAATATTTATATTATAACTTTGATTTAAATAAATTTATACGTTCTACTTCTATTCAAAATAAATTTCTAGTCGTTATTATTTAAAATAAATCATTTTAAATATCAAAATTCATTAAAATAGCCAAAATAAAAATTTAAAATTGGTTTTGATTTTCTGGGTTGTTACAGGATCCTACTTCCCAGATCTTGGAATAGCATACACATCCCTCGATACTTTGCTCAATATTTCTTTCACATATCTTCAAAAGTTGTAAATGCCATGCATTGTAAATACCATGCAAATGTCATCACAAACTTTGTAAATATTGATGAAAGAAATTGCCTTACTTGCCTAAATCATATATCTGCAAATTCTTGTTTACAAGTTGCTAAAATTCGATTTTGATTGCAGGTCCCCTAAAAAAAGAACGTTGACGCATCCATAACCTAGTAAAGCCCGGTAACCGTTGCAGCACGTCCCGATTGGGATAGCTCAAGCATTCATTGCTCAATGCTCAAAGCATCATTTGCAACGAATACGAAAGTGTGGAGCACGACATTGTAAATAAGGGACACTAGTAGCTGAACGGTCAAATGATGCGGCATTCAGATTACAAACAATGTTGTAAGTTTCACCGTAGGGACACCTTTCTGATTGCAAGGCCCAAGACCCTAGTTCCATGAAACCTGATAAAGGAACTAGCGTCCGCTCCATGAAACGATGCAACCCTAAACCAAAGACTCCCAGAGGGGCACCCAGTCAATTGACAGTACCATTAATACATGGTCCGATTGTGACAAACACTGGGCTTCAAAAAGACCTCTTTGGGGGCATCCGATCAGATGTTGGGTCCTCCAAATCCAGTTACTGACAGATTTAAAAGACCTCTTCGAGGGTATCCGATCAAATGTTGGGTCCTCCAAATCCAGTTACTGACGGATTCAAAAGACCTATTCGGGGGCATCCGATCAGATGATGGGTCAGTTATTGACGGATTCAAAAGACCTCTTCGAGGGCATCCGATAAGATGTTGGGTCCTCCAAATCCAGTTAATGTTGGATTCAAAAGACCTCTTCGGGGGCATCCGATTAGATGCTGGTCCTCCAAATCCAATTACTGACGGATTCAAAAGTCCTCTTCGGGGGGCATCCATTCAGATGTTGGGTCCTCCATTTCCAGTTACTGGCAGATTCAAAAGTCCTCTTCAAGGGCATCCGATCAGATGCTGGGAAATTCCTCTTCAGGGGCATCCAATCAGATGCTGAGTCCTTTAAATCTAGTTACTAATGGATTCAAAAGTCCTCTTCGGGAGCATCCTACCAGATGCTGGCTCTTCAAAATCCAGTTACTGACGGATTCAAAAATCCTCTACAAGGGCATCCAATCAGATGCTGGGTCCTCCAAATTCAGTTACAGACAGATTCAAAAGACCTTTTCGGGGGCGTCCCACCTTAAACCGGGTCTTCGAAATTTAGTTATTAGCTTGTTCTCATTAGAGGATTGAGCATGATCAACTAAGTTAAAAATCATTGGATTATAAGTAAATTAGAAAATTCTGAATGTAATTGCAAAAGCAATAGACTTAGCTGTTACGGCAGGAATTTCCGATGTTTTAATCATAGCTAAGAGAATCTAAATATGGTTTATCGTACCCAGCCCACAAAAGGCTGTGACGAAATTTGGTATGGGGACATAATCATCACATTAAGAAAAACCAGTAAAGCTCATCAAATCATACCACCAGCTCGTCGCAACTTTACACTAGATAAAAAGGACCTGGAACCTACAAGGACTACTCCTATCAACAAAGTTGAATCCCTTGAAATGACTAAGGTAAACTTGAGGGTTGCAATATAGTGGTAAAAACAAAAAGTGGTTATTTACAAAAAGAAGTCTCAAATGCTACCTCAATCAAAATAAAGAAAATTCAGTAAAATTGGTCGAGTAAATCCAGTTAATAATGATCCGTGGCTACAAAAAAGAGAAATCAATAATTACAAAAAGTACCACGAAGTCATTATAATACCAGGCATTACAGCAACGAAAGAACTTGTAATATAGAAAACTTGTGTTGTAAGCATGAAGAGAAATAAGTACGAGATGCAAAAAGTACATCAAAGCTAAACGAAAAGCTTAAGTACAACAAGCAGAACATAGATCACAAGTTTCACACAGAAGTTTCAAGTATTATGTAACGACTCGAACTTCCCCGGTCTCCGAAGAGAAGAGAAAGAACGAATTGTATTGAGAACACAACAAAATAGAACGCAGACGGAAGAACATTTCATTGTATATTACAACAATTCCATCAGAATACAAGAATATACAGAGTATGAATTAATACTACACATTATAAAATATCAGAGATTACAATATATTACATAGCAGCGGAAAATAATACAATACACAACTAGAAGTAATACGCGGATACAAAGCTTTCCGAGTATCGTTCCAGCTGTAAATCAGGATCCTATGAATATAAATCTGCAAAACCAAAACTACTAGCTGCCCGTGTCAAAATAAGGGCACCCAGAGTTTAGGTTAAAACAATAAACTCCAGGTCAGTCATGGGACTGGTGAGAGAACTAAAACAGTTATTAGTCTTTATTTTTAAAGTTAGGTAAATCAAGGGACCACGCCGTATAACACGGAACGGGTTTCCCCCCAAGAAGACCAGTGCATAAAACAAACAGCGCAATGCTAAATAAAGAACAATGAAGCTATTATAAGACCCAGGTCCTATCACACAATGCAACGCAAGCCGGGGGATAGGATTTTCCCTTATAATAGCCAAAGAATGCTTGATATGTTTTAAAACAAGTCATTTGATACTATAATAAGTGTATAGTGTTCAAAACAATTTCAATCATAAATATCAATCATAGACAGCATGGGTACCATATATCATGTCGCCATACTAGGCTCTACAATCAAAACCGCAAATGTCACGTATTTGGAAATTGGATTTCCATCTGTGAACCGAGGCAAAAGATAGTTCTCTACCGATTTTAGACAATCTAGCCCATGTCTCAGGAACAGCTGCAACTACCCCTTGGATCGTCAGGGCCGGTCCACCGATGTGGATTATAATGCCTGAACACTACGTTTCTCCGCCCTATGGGGCGTAAATGAGCCAACAAATGACTCCATCGGACCCGGATCTTCCGATCAAACCGAGGCGCCTTGCAACAGCAACAACCACATAAGTCAAACTCGTCAGGGCGTGTAAAACCACTGACGCCACTTCTAGCTAGAAAGAAACGCATGTCCCCTCTGAGGTCCTCTCCCATTTTTGGTTCACCACCGGGGTGTGAGGCTCGCGAATCAACGTTACACAAAGCTACGCCACGCAGGCCATGCTTTGATCATCAACCACAAGACTTTGCTTTTCAACAGAAGCCTTGATCAATTGCCACTTAAGCATGCCACACAGGCAATTCACTCCATGCGTTTGACATCCATCAATATATAACCCCTGAGCTCGTACGTCTCAGAGAAGGGCGTTAAGCAAGAGAGTAAATTCTTTGCCGCCAAATAGATATATATTTAATAGAAATCAATCACACAGACTAAAATCCAATGTCGGACACGCAGTCCATTTACATGTTCGTTCTGGGACTAAACGAAACCGGAGGCACCTAGTACCCCGCATATCCATCAATCTCCAAGTACGTCTGGACGATCACCAACTGTTTCCATCTTCTTGGGTGTACGGCCCAATCAAGATCATCAGTAATTATCCAAACGATGTGAAGACCTCCGGTCTTCAACCATCGTCTTCATCTTCGACTAATCGTCGAATCAGTTATTCAGAATGGGATAAACCCGGTCTTTCCGAATAACTCGCGTATATAATAAATAAGTGTTACACAAACACAACATACACCTCATTCCAATTCATCAGTCACTAACCGTAAATTTATCAGAGAATGATTCCCCAAATATTAACCCCGAAGGCCGAAACCAACATCAGATCAATACCCAGGAAACCATTTGTCTTAGCCAACCTACAATTAGTTTCTAAATTTCACATTCATAGGGAAAGGTTCCCATTAATTTTATCAAAGATAAATTCTTTTAAATTTATTCTTTAATCTTCCTTTGAATATCACTTCAAACTAGTCGGGATTAACGAACCTTACCGAAGTAATCATTTGTTTTAATTTCCCAACCCCAACCTATTCATCCCATGAAGTAAAACTGGTTATACTTCATATCTACCACCACGGTATTATCGGTAAATTCAATTACCATTTCACGTTCAAATCTAATTAAAGATTTAACTACCGTTTGGAGTAAAACTGGTGATACTCCATTCTCGATCTTTTCAATCTAATTAAAGATTCATTAAAACTCCACTTAGTTTTAATCTTTGACTGGGTTAAAGAATCAGTGTCATTTAAAACACGGTTCACGATAAACCCCAAAATCACATCACATTTCAATCAGTCCCTAACCGTAAATTAGCAAGTGAGCAATTCCCTAAGTATTAACCCCGAAGGCTGAAACCAACATCAGATCAATACCCCATAAATCATTCAACTTAACTAATCTCCGGTTAGTTTCTGATTTTCTTAACTCCTTTGGGTCTAAGAACAGTATTATTGAAGATACCGTTCACTACAACCCAAAATCACATTCCATTAATTATCGGGTTAAAGAACAAGTGTTATTTAAAACACTGTTCACGATAAACACAAAAAATCAATACCAATTCAATTCCAATTAAATATTATTTAATTGGTACACTTCATTAAATCTAAATAAAAGATTTAATCTTTTTCTCAACTGGGCTTAAGAACAGTGTTAATGAAGACACCATTCACGACAAACCCAAATCACATTTGATATTAAATACAAGGCTCTGAATAGAAAATATATCGGCTTATATTCAATATCAAATTCTACGACCAACAAATATCGTATTGGAAATAACGATATAAATATATATCTTTCAAATTTACACAACTATATCTGTATAATCACGAAATCCAACATCGAAATATTCCAAAGATAATTTCGATTCAAATCCATTCCAATTCACTTATTGGAAATTCTGGTTACTTTTGAAACCATTTCAAATCAACTTTATTTATTTTAAAAATAAATAGAATTATTATTCTAGTTCAAAACTAGTTCATTTTGATAAAAATCAATTTTTATCTTTTCAAATATGGAGTTTTTCATCCCAATTCTTCACAAATCATTTCTTATGATTTTACACAAATTATTACTATTTTTAATAATTTTATCAAGGCCCATACAGTCGATTTCCATCAATGGCCATCGAACTGCACTTACAACGACCTTTTCCAAATTTGATTTGGACATAATCCCAAATCCAACCGTTAGATTTCTAATTTCCAATATTCATTAGAAAGCTCTTTTCGATACGAACCCAACGTTTCCTGTTTTAGGAGAATCCGAAGGTCGGATCTCCCACAATATCCATTCGAAGTCAATGGTCGAAAATCGCGAACTACCGCGGCGCGGCGCGTTCTATTCAGGCCATTATATATATATAATATTTATTATATATATTTCATCGATTTCCATTTAAAACGTATTATATAAATCGTTTTAAATTCGTTTTCAAAACGATTTCAACTTCTTTTCAAATTCAAATAAAAATTGAATTTTTCCTTATAAATTCGTTTTAAATTCATTTCAAATTGACTTCAATCCAAATTGATTTCTAATTCGATTTGAATTCATTTTCTTTTCAATTCAATTCAATTCAAATTCATTTTATATCCAATTCAATTCGAATTCGTTTTGTATTCAATTCAATCTAATTCGAATTTCAATTCTTTTCAATATAATTCGAATTTCAATTCTATTCAATTTTAATTCGAATTCTACTCTATTCAATTTTAATTCGAATTCTATTCTATTCAATTTTAATTCGAATTCTATTCTATTCAATTTTAATTCGAATTCTATTCTATTCAATTTTAAGTCGAATTCTATTCATTTCAAAATATCAGAATTTGAAATCACTTCTTTTTCTATATTCATTATAAAAATGAATAAAATCGATATAAATATCGTTCACGTCAAAATGACGTCAATCTAATCAACACGGCTTCATATATTTCTATTTTCAAATATTCTATTTCAAAGATTTCTTTTTCAAAATTGGAATGAGGCCCAATCAATTACCATATATTGTTAATTATATGGATTTTCTACAACACATGCATACAATAACAACGATGAATAATCAACCATCATCCAAAGTGCATTCTACAATGTATAAGCATCAAATATAAATATTTAACGCTCATAACAGTCTGTCCATCAATCGATCGACATACAGCTAAATAATCGGGATTAGTGTACGCCAAATATCATCCCAATACCCGTGTGGGGTTTCAAACAATCAAACACAGATTTTATTTGTGCAGTTGGGCGATGTGTATAATTTATCGTCCTAATCAATATCAATCAAATCAGTGTATATAAACAAATCTCTGATTTGTTTTATAAATATTTCTTTTATATACACGTTAAAAATTGTATTTTCAACTATAAAATATTTTTAACCATATAAATATTTTATTTCATTTCACATCACATCACACAATTAACTACACATCAAAATAAAACAAACAAGCAAACAAGCCGTCCATGGTCTGTGGACGATGGGTGTCGGGTGCTACTAAACACCGTTTGCATCCTAGTATATAATTTAACTAGAAAATTAAATTAAAAGTAAGGAGTTCTCACCGAGGGTTCCACTCCATCGTAGAAATTTCTGAAAGTCAGAACAGTCTGGATCTGCCCGTACTTCCAACGTAGTCTTCTCCACGCTGTTCATATTAAAATCATATTTTTATTATCGCCACTATATAAAAATCATATTTTTATTCTTCCTATAATATAAAAATCATATTTTTATTCTTTCTATAATATAAAAATCATATTTTTATTATCGCCACTATATAAAAATATTGTTTTTCTTCATATTAAAAATATTGTTTTTAATAACTTAAAAATCCTAACTTTAATAACTTAAAGATCATATTTTTACTATAAACTAAAATCAATTTCCATTATTCATGTATAGAAAAATCCTATTTCTAGATTGATACCTATCAAACCTTTTCCACAAAAAAAACTAAGATTTTCTATTTTGAAAAATCATAACCTTTTCTAAAAAAAAATCAAATCTTTATTTAAATGAAAAATCTAATTTTTATTTATATGAGAATACATCTTTCTTCTTTTGTTTCAAGTGAAAGAAGAAATCACATTTTTCATATGCTATGTATTTATTAAAAACTGAAAATAAATTAAAATAAATAAGAAAAAAACAAACTTACAGTAAAATTGAGGGGGGGGGGGGGCACGGCAGTGCTCAGGAGGAGAAGGGGGTGCGGTCTCAGGCGATGGGCGTCGGAATGGGCTACACAGCGCCGGCGGGTTTGGGTTTCAGGGGAGGGCTAGGGTTCGTCGTTTATGCGGAGGGAGGTTGGAGAGGGAGGAGGGGATCGAGCGGGGCTGGTGGTGGGTCATCGTCGACGTGGGGCGCACGCTGGCGGAGTGTCGGGCGTGGGGCCTGAGCGTCGGCGATGGGAGGTCGGGTTCGATAGATTTCTTCTTTTTTTTTATGCGTTTGACTTTTGAAGGGAGAGAGAAGACATTGGGGGGGTTATATAAATATTTATATATTTTATTATTTTTAAATTTCGAAAAGCAACTCTTTATTTCGAACTCGAAATCAAACCCACCGACTGTCATCCCTAGCTAATTACCCCCATTCGGAACACAATGGGATATGTATCGTAAGCTGATTCGATCGTTTCGATCAGTTTTCGTCAAATCAAAATATAACTCTATATATTTAATTTGAACGCACATTTCAATTTACCGGGGTCACATACTAACTAGAAAAATTCCCGAAAAATATTTTCTAGCTTCGTATTGACGATATGGTCCTAACAAAACTAATTTCGTCAAATTCCGAGACCGTTTGAAAAATGGCCATTTTCAAGTCGATTAAAATCAACTAAAACTGGTCAAACGCGTTTTCCTTTGCCACGCTCACATATTTATTCGAAAAATTATGAAATTTGAAACCTAGCATTAATTTGACATCGTGGATCCAACAAAAGTGGTTTCGCCGAAAACCGAGGTCGTTTGCAAAATTTCCATTTTCACGGGCCAGAATTCCACAACGACTATTCTGAAAATTCAACTGGACATAACTTTTTATCACCGCTTTGAAATTTCAATTTTTCTGATTCGTTGGAAAGATATTCTCAATTAGATTCTATCATTTTTGGTTTCGCTAAATTCCGGTTTATTTTGCACCGGGTACATTCATTTGAAGTTTGAAATCGAATTATCGAACTACCGCGCCATTTTCAATTCCTTTTATAATTTAAAATAAATATTTATATTCTAACGACGATTTATATAATATATACATTCGAATTCTATTCAAAATAAATTTCTCGCCGTTTTTATTTAAAACACTTCATTTTAAATAATCAAAATTCGCTAAAATTGCCAAAATAAAAATTTTAAATTGGCCCAGATTTCCGGGTTATTACAATCTTCCCCACTTAAAACTTTTCGTTCCCAAAAAGGAACGAAGCCGAAAGTGGTTTAACAGAACAACTCAACTTCCACTATTTCCATTACGGCTTAAGTTCAACTTTTCAGTTTCTAAGAACTTCTCAAATTTTTCAAAAATTCGGCTAACACCCTAAATTTTCGAAAAATTTCGCTATAACCTCCCCTGCACCGGGAGCACCGGGAAAATCCCGAAATTGCCATACTTGCCTTCTGATCTCAAAAAGAAAAAGAAAAAGCCAATCGGCTCATAAAATCATCATCACCCAAACAAAACAGTAAATTATGATAAACATGTAACAATTTGTCGGGCAAACAATTTTATTCTTCGGCTCTAGCCTCTTTGCTATGACCCGTTCAATGTAAGTACATGTATATGCAAGCAAATGCGACAAATTTTTAATACAATTCACTATTTGGTACAATTTGGCTTAATGGTTAAAATTTTAATTAATCAAACAATAATCAGACAACACAACCATCAATCAATTATTTGATTAACGTTTCAAATTCATAACTTTGATATATAGTCAAAAATCACATTTTTGATGCCAAATCACAATAATAGTCCCTATCTAATTTGGTTCTCACACCAGTCAATAGGTAATATATAAATATCACACCTTCGACACTCGAACACTAATTCTGATGATGTAGCTACAATCATCAGAATCATCTCCTGGCGACTAGAGTGTGAATCTATATCTATCCAGTATATTAAAACTTCAAATACACGCGGATCAGACGTATACGCAAAATCTTTATATACTGGATTGTCCAAATCAGTATAAATTAAACAATCAAATATGAATAATTGATTTAAATTTTCAAAACAAAACTTGTTTTCCCTTTTTAAAAATATACTCTTCACACTCGTTCTAGGATACTACTGATCCCATGTCTAACGAGTCATTCTCATTGGATATTAGTAATCCAATCTCTGATGAATTCTTTCGTATGGTTCTAATGTGCCTTGTTCTCTGAGCTTTGTAAACCAAAGCTCTGATACCAGCTGTAACGACCCGAACTTCCCCGGTCTCCGAAGAGAAGAGAAAGAACGAATTGTATTGAGAACATGACAAAATAGAACGTAGACGGAAGAACATTTCATTGTATATTACAACAATTCCATCAGAATACAAGAATATATAGAGTATGAATTAATATTACACATTATAAAATATCAGAGATTACAATACATTACATAGCAGCGGAAAATAATACAATACACAACTAGAAGTAATACGTAGATACAAAGCTTTCCGAGTATCGTTCCAGCTGTAAATCAGGATCCTGTGAATATAAATCTGCAAAACCAAAAGTACTAGCTGCCCGTGTCAAAATAAGGGCACCCAGAGTTTAGGTTAAAACAATAAACTCCAGGTCAGTCATGGGACTGGTGTGAGAACTAAAACAGTTATTAGTCTTTATTTTTAAAGTTAGGTAAATCAAGGGACCACGTCGTATAACACGGAACGGGTTTCCTCCCAAGAATACCAGTGCATAAAACAAACAGCGCAATGCTAAATAAAGAACAATGAAGCTATTATAAGACCCAGGTCCTATCACACAATGCAACGCAAGCCGGGGATAGGGTTTTCCCTTATAATAGCCAAATAATGCTTGATACGTTTTAAAACAAGTCATTTAATACCATAATAAGTGTATAGTGTTCAAAACAATTTCAATCATAAATATCAATCATAGACGGCATGGGTACCATACATCATGTCGCCATACTACGCTCTACAATCAAAACCGCAAATGTCACGTATTTGGAAATTGGATTTCCATCTGTGAACCGAGGCAAAAGATAGTCCTCTACCGATTTTAGACAATCTAGCCCATGTCTCAGGAACAACCGCAACTGCCCCTTGGATCGTCAGGGCCGGTCCACCGATGTGGATTATAATGCCTGAACACTACGTTTCTCCGCCCTAAGGGGCGTAAATGAGCCAACAAATGACTCCATCAGACCCGGATCGTCCGATCAAACCGAGGCGCCTCACAACTGCAACAACCACATAAGTCAAACTCGTCAGGGCGTGTAAAACCACTGACGCCACTTCTAGCTAGAAAGAAACGCATGTCCCCCTTGAGGTCCTCTCCCGTTTTTGGTTCACCACCGGGGTGTGAGGTTCGCGAATCAACGTTACACAAAGCTACGCCACGCAGGCCGTGCTTTGATCATCAACCACAAGACTTTGCTTTTCAACAAAAGCCTTTATTAATTGCCACTTAAACATGCCACACATGCAATTCACTCCATGCGTTTGATATCCATCAATATATAACCCCTGAGCTCGTACGTCTCAGAGAAGGGCGTTAAGAAAGAGAATAAATTCTCCACCGCCAAACAGATATATGTTTAATAGAAATCAATCACACAGACTAAAATCCAATGTCAGACACACAGTCCATTTACAAGTTCGTTCTGGGTCTGAACGAAATACGAGGCACCTAGTACCCCGCATATCCATCGATCTCCAAGTACGTCTGGACGATCACCAACTGTTTCCATCTTCTTGGGTGTAAGGCCCAATCAAGATCATCAGTAATTATCCAAACGACATGAAGACCTCCGGTCTTCAACCATCGTCTTCATCTTCGATTAATCGTCGAATCAGTTATTCAGAATGGGATAAACCCGGTCTTTCCGAATAACTCGCGTATATAATAAATAAGTGTTACACCAACACAACATACGCCTCATTCCAATTCATCAGTCACTAACCATAAATTTATCAGAGAATGATTCCCCAAATATTAACCCCGAAGGACGAAACCAACATCAGATCAATACCCAGTAAACCATTCATCTTAGCCAACCTATAGTTAGTTTCTAAATTTCACATTCATAGGGAAAGGTTCCCATTAATTTTATCAAAGATAAATTCTTTTAAATTTATTCGTTAATCTTCCTTTGAATATCACTTCAGACTAGTCGGGATTAACGAACCTTACCGAAGTAATCATTTGTTTTAATTTCCCAACTCCAACCTATTCATCCCATGAAGTAAATCTGGTTATACTTCATATCTAACACACAGTGTTATCGGTAAATTCAATTACCATTTCACGTTCAAATCTAATTAAAGATTTAACTATCGTTTGGAGTAAAACTGGTGATACTCCATTCTCGATCTTTTCAATCTAATTAAAGATTCATTAAAACTCCACTTAGTTTTAATCTTTGACTGGGTTAAAGAATCAGTGTCATTTAAAACACGGTTCACGATAAACCGCAAAATCACATCACATTTCAGTCAGTCCCTAACCGTAAATTAGCAAGTGAGCAATTCTCTAAGTATTAACCCCGAAGGCCGAAACCAACATCAGATCAATACCCCAGAAACCATTCAACTTAACTAATCTCCAGTTAGTTTCACTCCTTTGGGTCTAAGAACAGTATTATTGAGGATAGCGTTCACGACAACCCAAAATCACATTCCATTAATTATCGGGTTAAAGAACAAGTGTTATTTAAAACACTGTTCACGATAAACCCAAAAATCAATACCAATTCAATTCCAATTAAATATTATTTAATTGGTACACTTCATTAAATCTAAATAAAAGATTTAATCTTTTTCTCAACTGGGCTCAAGAACAGTGTTAATGAAGACACCATTCACGACAAACCCAAATCACATTTGATATTAAATACACGGCTCTGAATAGAAAATATATCGGCTTATATTCATTATCAAATTCTACAACCAACAAATATCGTATTGGAAATAACGATATAAATATATATATCTTTCAAATTTCCACAACCATATCTGTATAATCACGAAATCCAACATTGAAATATTCCGAAGATAATTTCGATTCAAATCCATTCCAATTCACTTATTGGAAATTCTGGTTACTTTTGAAACCATTTCAAATCCACTTTATTTATTTTAAAAATAAATAGAATTATTATTCTAGTTCAAAACTAGTTCATTTTGATAAAAATCAATTTTTATCTTTTCAAATATGGAGTTTTTCATCCCAATTCTTCACAAATCATTTCTTATGATTCTACACAAATTATTACTATTTTTAATAATTATATCAAGGCCCATACAGTCGATTTCCATCAACGGCCATCGAACTGCACTTACATCGACCTTTTCCAAATTTGATTTGGACATAATCCCAAATCCAACCGTTAGATTTCTAATTTCCAATATTCGTTAGAAAGCTCTTTTCGATACGAATCCAACGGTTCCGGTTTTAGGAGAATCCGACGGTCGGATCTCCCACAATATCCATTCGAAGTCAATGGTCGAAATTCGCGAACTACCGCGGCGCGGCGCGTTCTATTCAGGCCATTATATATATATATATATATATATATGTATATATATAATATATTTATTATATATATTTCGTCGATTTCCATTTAAAACGTATTATATAAATCGTTTTAAATTCGTTTTCAAAACGATTTCAACTTCTTTTCAAATTCAAATAAAAATTGAAATTTTCCTTATAAATTCGTTTTAAATTCATTTCAAATTGACTTCAATTCAAATTGATTTCTAATTCGATTTGAATTCATTTTCTTTTCAATTCAATTCAATTCAAATTCATTTTATATCCAATTCGAATTCGTTTTATATTCAATTCAATTCAATCTATTTCGAATTTCAATTCTTTTCAATATAATTCGAATTTCAATTCTATTCAATTTTAATTCGAATTCTATTCTATTCAATTTTAATTCGAATTCTATTCTATTCAATTTTAATTCGAATTCTATTCATTTCAAAATATCAGAATTTGAAATCACTTCTTTTTCTATATTCATTATAAAAATGAATAAAATCGATATAAATATCGTTCACGTCAAAATGGCGTCAATCTAATCAACACGGCTTCATATATTTCTATTTTCAAATATTCTATTTCAAATATTTCTTTTTCAAAATTGGAATGAGGCCCAATCAATTACCATATATTGTTAATTATATGGATTTTCTACAACACATGTATACAATAACAACGATGAGTAATCAACCATCATCCAAAGTGCATTCTACACTGTATAAGCATCAAATATAAATATTTAACGCTCATAACAGTCTGTCCATCAATCGATCGACATACAGCTAAATAATCGGGATTAGTGTACGCCAAATATCATCCCAATACCCGTGTGGGGTTTCAAACAATCAAACACAGATTTTATTTGTGCAGTTGGGCGATGTGTAAAATTTATCATCCCAATCAATATCAATCAAATCAGTGTATATAAAAAAATCTCCGATTTGTTTTATAAATATTTATTTTATATACACGTTAAAAATTATATTTTCAACTATAAAATATTTTTAACTATATAAATATTTTATTTCATTTCACATCACATCACACAATCAACTACACATCAAAATAAAACAAACAAGCAAACAAGTCGTCCATGGTCTGTGGACGACGGGTGTCGGGTGCTACTAAACACCGTCTGCATCCTAGTATATAATTTAACTAGAAAATTAAATTAAAAGTGAGGAGTTCTCACCGAGGGTTCCACTCCACCGTAGAAATTTTTGAAAGTCAGAACAGTCTGGATCTGCCCGTACTTCCAACGTAGTCTTCTCCACGTTGTTCATATTAAAATCATATTTTTATTATCGCCACTATATAAAAATCATATTTTTATTCTTCCTATAATATAAAAATCATAATTTTATTCTTTCTATAATATAAAAATCATATTTTTATTATCCCCACTATATAAAAATATTGTTTTTCTTCATATTAAAAATATTGTTTTTAATAACTTAAAAATCCTAACTTTAATAACTTAAAGATCATATTTTTACTATAAACTAAAATCACTTTCCATTATTCATGTATAGAAAAATCCTATTTCTAGATTGATACCTATCAAACCTTTTCCATAAAAAAAACTAAGCTTTTCTATTTTGAAAAATCATAATCTTTACTAAAAAAAAATATCAAATCTTTATTTAAATGAAAATTCTAATATTTATTTATATGAGAATACTTCTTTCTACTTTTGTTTCATATGAAAGACGAAATCACATTTTTCATATGCTATGTATTTATTAAAAACTGAAAATAAATTAAAACAAATAAGAAAAAAACAAATTTACAGTAAAATTGAGGGGGGGAAGCCACGGCAGTGCTCAGGAGGAGAAGGGGGTGCGGTCTTAGGCGATGGGCGTCGGAATGGGCTTCACAGCGCCGGCGGGTTTGGGTTTTAGGGGAGGGCTAGGGTTCGTCGTTTATGCGGAGGGAGGTTGGAGAGGGAGGAGGGGATCGAGTGGAGCTGGTGGTGGGTCATCGTCGACGTGGGGCGCACGCTGGCGGAGGGTCGGGCGTGGAGGCTGACCATCGGCGATGGGAGGTCGGGTTCGATAGATTTCTTTTTTTTCTGCGTTTGACTTTTGAGGGGAGAGAGAAGACAATGGGGGTTATATAAATATTTATATATTTTATAATTTTTAAATTTCGAAAAGCAACTCTTTATTTCGAACTCGAAATCAAACCCACCGACTGTAATCCCTAGCTAATTACCCCCATTCCGAATACAATGGGATATGTATCGTAAGCTGATTCGATCGTTTCGATCAGTTTTCGTCAAATCAAAATATAACTCTATATATTGAATTTGAACGCACATTTCAATTTACCGAGGTCACATACTAACTAGAAAAATTCCCGAAAAATTCTATCTAGCTTCGTATTGATGATATGGTCCTAACAAAACTAATTTCGTCAAATTCCGAGACCGTTTGAAAAATGGCCATTTTCCAGTCGATTAAAATCAACTAAAACTAGTCAAACGCATTTTCCTTTGCCACGCTCACATATTGATTCGAAAAATTATGAAATTTGAAACCTAGCAATAATTTGACATCGCGGATCTAACAAAAGTGGTTTCGCTGAAAACCGAGGTCGTTTGCAAAATTTCCATTTTCACGGGCCAGAATTCCACAGCGACTATTCTGAAAATTCAACTGGACATAACTTTTTATCACCGCTATGAAATTTCAATTTTTCTGATTCATTGGAAAGATATTCTCAATTAGATTCTATCATTTTTGGTTTCGCTAAATTCTGGTTTATTTTGCACCCGGTACATTCATTTGAAGTTTGAAATTGAATTATCGAACTACCGCGCCATTTTCAATTACTTTTATAATTTAAAATAAATATTTATATTCTAACGACGATTTATATAATATATACATTCAAATTCTATTCAAAATAAATTTCTCGACGTTTTTATTTGAAATACTTCATTTTAAATAATCAAAATTCGCTAAAATTGCCAAAATAAAATTTTTAAATTGGCCCAGATTTCCGGGTTATTACATATTATGAGCGTGAAGCATCAAGCGAGGACTGGCACCCGCATATACAACCAGTCTAAACATAGCATATAAAAGGAAATAACAAAAGATGAGGCAAGTCGGTCATAGCCCCTATTTCTTTTTCTTTCCATCGCCAGATTTTCCTAGTTCCTGAACGATGTGCTTTCCTCCTCTACGCCAAGAATGTGATGAAGACTTAGCCCTCTTGTTCTCGTCTTCCAAACCGGCTAGTTCCACACCCCTTTTTGCAAAGGAGGCAATGACTCTATCCCGAGATTCAAGGGCCTTGATAAGCTGGATCTTGTCATTCTGTAAGGTACGGATTCGCTCAATGTTCTCTCTATTTAACCTTTGGAGATCGTAAGCAAGCGTATGCCAAGCACCCAATTGCCTTACATCATGATTCCTAACCATATTCATTTGCGTCTCAAGCTGATCCTTAGCAGCATCAAATTATGCAAGCATGCGATCTTTCATAGCATCCATCTTTCCTGCAATGATCCACTTGTAGTACGGTTCTATGTCCAAGTTAAAGCTCATACCTTACTGACACCAACCCTTGAGTCGTCAAGCAAGCACAGGGTTGCATGGTTTAAAAACATAACAAGGCCTATTTATAATCATTTGAAGATCAGCAGGAGTTGGTGTGATGGATGGAGAAGCCAAAGATGGCTAATCGGAAGTAATCTAGGTATCTGGCATGGGAGGTTTACCAGTTTATGACACCTCCGAAGGTCACCATTGTCCAAATTCTTCCTATTCTTCTTTAGCCTGCTTTTCTTTTTATTTTTCTCCACCATTTTCCTCTTTTTTCCTTTTAACATGAGTTTCATCCTTGGGCCTAGGAAAAGAGATAAAAGCAACAATTCAGTTTGTGTTGGGCATCAAAAGCTATTTTAGTTCAAAGTTTTGATATTGATGAAGATAAGTCAAATAGTACGCTAAGCGCGCATGACATGAAAAAATGATCTCTAAAGATGCCTGATCCGTCTTATGGTTTAAGGTTACTTAATGGCGTGATAACCAAGTCGTGCTGTCACTTTAATGGATCCAAGCCCCCAGAAAGTCAAGCCGTTCAGACTCCCTTGGAATCTCAAGTCATTCTAACGACTTGGGAGCTAAAGATGTTCAGGTGACATAACATATCATACGGTTTGAATCATATAATTTTTACTATGACTCAATAACTTATATCGTTGTAACGACTTGGGATCATGATATGAGTTATAATTTCAAATGGTGACATGCAATCAACCAAAAGCTACATTCACAATTTAAGGCAATGCATGTAACGGGTTTGAAGGTTAAACCACTTACTTAATTCAAGACTCAAGTAAATTAAGGTTTACGTCGCTCCTCACGTAAACCGTTCTGGACTTCCTATATCGGTTCTATGGCATGAGGTTACGATTCACATCAAAAAAACCATGCCAACAGCTTAAAACATAAAACCTAATTCAAATGTGACAAAAACATGCATATTTTAGCATCAACGATCAAAGTTTAAAGTATTATCAAGATCATTTCAGCAAACTAGAGCAATCAAACCCTAACATGCAAGTAAATCAACAAATATATATGGGAATTCATGTCTCGAGCAATTCAACAAACAAGAATGTGCATTACACCAAATCAGAGTTTTCGAAGGACCGTGGTATTCCAAATCCCTCATACAGAATTTTAAACCCAATACAATCCAATTCGATCTCAATTCGGACCATTTCAAAACCAAGAATTCACACTCTAAAGCCCTAAAAATTCAAGCATTCATTCAGACTAAAAAAAAATGCTTAAATCTGATTTCGAGCAGAAATTGTTTGCAATAGTTTTCTGATTGATTGACAACGAAAAACGCTTTGGAATCAAGGGTACGAGTGTTGAATCGATCGAATTGGTGTTGGTTATTGGGGCAGTCAAGTTCGTTGAAGCAAGCCGGAGTCTGACAGCAATGCCGTGATCCGATTGAATAGATTAACGGAGGGGAACACAGTTTCTCTTCTCAAAACAAAGACGCCATTAACAGGGAGAAAGCTTTAAATGGATTTAAATGTAAATTTTATACGAATGGACAAGCGGTTTGAAAGTTAATATAGAAGAGCGGAAGGTAGTTGGGCTGGAATAAGATGGTTTAGAAACCCAATATAGTCGGAAGGCACAGAGCAACATAAGGACCCTATATGAGTTACAACATGGCATTGGGGAACGAACGACATGCGACATGGAAGCAAGAACGAAATGTCTCTTCAAAAAAGGCAATTAACGAATTGACAAAAATACTTGACAAACAACATCAAAAGTTTTGTAGTTCGGAGCCCGCAACATTTTCAATAAATACAAACTTCGAGGGGCAATTGTTAACCCATAAAATGTGGAATTGATGTTTCTTCTGCATTCATGTCATTTTCCCTTAAGTCGTTACGAATCCACCATTCTGTTCCAAACTCATGTCTCAAGGAGGAAAATAAACCATGCCATTGCTAAGTTAAGCATCCTTCACCAAGTCATTCTGAGGAGGGTAAGTCTCCCTCAAACCATGTCGTACTCCACTCATAACGTCAGACTTGAACTAAGTCGCTTAGCCTCGATATCGTCTTCATACCATGAAGTGAGGTAGGCTTAACGTCATGGTATAAGCTGCCATCTCATCCTTGACTTATATCATGTAAGATCCAACCGTCTGAAGTTCATGTCGTCTGAGGACTAAAGGCGCAACATCTCACTGAAGTCAAGCTGCATCCATCCATTCCGCAACCATCCATGTTATAACCAGTATGAAGCCGCATGTATCATGTCGTGGCCAATATAAGTCATACCATTGCTAGCTAGATCCAAGCCGTTGAAAACTGTCCCACGCCAGGCTGTTGCCAGCTGGCTTCTAACCGACATGAGTCATGTCGTGGCCGAGCGACATGAATACGTACACTACATATTTTCACTCCCCTCACTTGTAATGTCCCCATTTTTAACGGCTGGATAATTAATTTATTTAATTATTAAATATCGATTTGGTGATATCGATAACTTGAATTAGATAATATTGAATATTTAATTAATATAAATAATAGAATAATTTATTTATTTTCGAAATGGTCGAAAATAGTTGAATTCCCAATATTGTGTGAACTAGATCATTTATAAGATATAATTCAGTTAGAGTTGAATTATAATAACGAATATATTATTTAAATGAAGTTTGAACGTATAATTATAATCGAGCTCGAAATGGCGCGGCAATTCGTAATTTGGCAGTTCGAACTTTAAACGAATATACAGAAGCTGTTTTAAGTCGGATTTCTGTGAAACCAGAAACGTTGGAATCTGTTGAAGTATATTTTTCTAAGGAAAGAGAAAAATCGAGATTTTGTTGTGTAGATTTTTAGTTATGTCCAAATCAAAATTTCAAATAGTCACTATAGAATCGTTCATCGACCGTAATAGTTTATTTGAAATAACCACATACTGGATTCAAATTTAGACAAGGTTCTTTTGAGACATAGTGATAATTTAATTTTTAGAATTTTACTGCAATTTTTAATAAATTAAATACACAACTTTTTATTTGGAGTATTTTGCACCCTGTATCAATATTTTCGGGTTTCAAGATATGAGTAAACCTACCGATATTATTATATTTTTGAAATCGTAGCACATCACTGATCACAACAGTATTTTTATTTCTGTAGATAGCAGTCCGTACATTAACATAGTTTTTAGTAACGGACACCGAAATCACATGAATTTCAAACTAACATATATGTATATGTCATTCCTTCATAGACAAAGTTTCTGTTTCATTTCAGAAAATATTTTGCAAATTATATATCATCTCTTTTAAAACCGCAAGAGAGACTGTTCTCCCTTCCTTCCAGACTGTTTCCTTTTTCCTCCCTTTCTTTTCACGAATGACAACGAGTCACTGTCCATGCTTCTTTAAATGCATTGCAATGTAAAATCCTATTATATTAAATTCGAATCCACTTTCCCTGCATATGCTGCATGCTCCTCTGAGCCACGCACTTCAACCTGTACTGTAAAAAATAAAAAAAACTCATACCGTAACAATGAAGCTACCCAAGACATAAGAAATACATGTCTATGTTTAATAGCATGTTACCATTCACACAGGCTATGTTGAAAGCTGCGTGCACCTATCAGTAAATCACGCAGAGAACTCAAACGCACATGCCATGAGCAGGACTGAAAGGAAATCAAAAATTCGCAGTGTGTTTCCAAATCTGAATCCTACTCTATACACTGAAAAGGTATGTCATGGCTAATCGCTTGCTACTGTATCTGTGCCTACATGTACCCCCTTCCTTGGTCGTCAAGCTATTCACTTCTATATATATGTGACCTCAATCCTATATTCTCTTCGTTCTGAAAACCGCAAACACAATAGAGAAAAAGAAATAAAAACCAAACCGTAAGAGTACAAATGATGACAGCGTGTACAGGGGAGAAGTGGAGCTGAAAATGGCCAAAGAGTGAGATCTGGGCCTGAGGAGACCAAACTGTTGTGGGACATGAATGGCTTTGAAGGACTGTGAAGCATGGTGTTATGCGGTGAGCAGTTCAAAATAGTGAAGCACGGTGGAGGAAATACTGGGCATTTAAGCATGCAAGTTTTGTTTAAAATAGGAAGTGAATGGCCGGTTGTTTACTAAAAGCGGACGATAATGTTTTGGAGAAGTTGAAATACGGAGCGGGTGGGTTTTAAGTAGTAGGAAGCGGGCCAAAGTTTTAATTGTAGAGCCCAACAAAACTTAAAAAAAAAAGAGACGCAGCTTTGAAATCTGTATTTGGGGAGGCTGCTTCACGTAAAAGGGTGTTGTGTACAAATGGAAAGCATGGAGAAGCAGGGCCGATCTGGTGTTGAAATGTATTGGATCAAAATGGTAAGCGCACACATATAATAAATAATAATGATGATTCAAATAATTAAAGTACTTATTAAACTGGTAAATAAAATATCTTCATCATACATTCTTAGAATTTGACAACCTTAGATTCTTTGGAATCGTACGGATACGGACTACCGTTTGGAGATCGTTTCAAATTTCAAACACAAATAAAACATCGGATTCGGTCTACCGATCAACCGTAAATCGTTATTTAAGGATTTACGACTAAGGTGAGTAATCTCACTAACTCTGCTCAATTTATATTTTTACAAAATATTTTTAGAATTTATCAATAATGATTATTTGCTATGTGTTGGCTGTTTGGTTGAACTGCTAGTCAGTTGATTGAAAATATAGATAACGATATAGATATAAATCGTTAATCAAATATTGATTCTGTTTAGCAGAATATTTCATAGTAAAATGAAATTGATGTTAATTTTATTGTTTGACATCTGTGGATGCAGGGAAACAGGTCAGAGGGACCCAACTGGGTTCCTCAACATTTATTTTACCATTTTTTTTCATATATTGTGTTATATGATGTGATATAAAATCTGTTGTTGATTTTGTATGTTGGAATGATACCGGTCATTGTTATATGGTACGTTAAATACCATAAAGAATACTAGAATGTTAAAAAGGAAATTTTCAATGTTATATTGAAAAAGAAATATTTATAAAATCAAAATATTTTAGAAAAAGAAAACTATATATTTAGAAATAAATAGATTAGAAAGGGGATATTTATATGTAAATCAAATAGATAGAATTGAATAGGAATATTTGTAAAACTATTTACAAATGGAATTGAAAAGAAATATTTGTAAACTATTTACAAATAGAATTAAAAGGGATATTTATTTGAAAAATAGATAGAATAGGAAGAGAAAATATTTGTAAAATAAATAGAAAGGGAATAGTTAGATTATCAAAGGAATTACTTATAAAATCAATGGATTTTATATAAATAGAAAATATTTTTAAAATAAATGGAATTATAAAAAAGGAGTTTATTTTATAAATAAATTGATTTTAAAAGGAATGCTGGAAAAGTGACTAGTATTGTAGAAAAGGAGAATTTTACATTTGAAAGGTTTAGACCCGTGCTTCGCACACGGGTATAACATGCTGTGGATTTAAAGCGAAGATTTTAAATAGAATCTGTTTTACCAGATAAAGTGTGACGATCCCAGAATCCGAGGGGCGGTATTAAGGATAATCATTGGAATATAACACATTAATCATCATAGCAGAGTACAAATAATAGCAGAAACAATAAATAGAATAATTTTACATGGGTATGACAGCGGAATCACAACATGTAGGAAACATCAGAATAGCATAACGTGGGATATAACTTAGTAAATAAAAAGGAAAGTGATCAATCATCATCGCCAGAGGCGGAATACATACATGCAGTGAGACATAATAAGGGTATCAGTCTTCATCGCCGAAGGCGGAATACATATACATATAATAAGAAATACGGAAAGTAAATCAGTCTGCATCGCCAGTGGCGGGATCATAATATAAGTACAGTAATGGCGAAAAATATCAAAGTCATCTCTGTGAAGTCAGCCTCGCCATGAGCCAAAAATGCACTCTATGCAGCAGTGCAGAGCCAAAAACAACCTGCCACCTGTGTACTAGGCTGCCCGTGTGAAAATAAGGGCACCCGCGTTTGCAAAGTGAAACAAACAACGAGTCAGTCATGGGGACTGGTATGAGGAATCTATTTAACAGTTAAACAACAGTAAATAGCAAATCATAGGACCACGCCACTTTCGCGGAACGGGTTTACTCCAGTGATTACTAGCGCATTTAAAACAAAGTAAATTCTTTTAAAACAACGCAATGCTTTTTGAAAGAATGAAGCCATTATAAGACTCAGGTCCCATCACACAATGCAACGCAAGCCGGAGGATAGAGTTTTACCTTATAATAGCAAATATGCTTGATACGTATAAAGCGAAATCATTTGATATTATTACTAGTGCATATATGTTTCAAAAATGAATAGCATCATAAATATCAATCATAGACGGCATAAGTGCCCCATACCACTATGTCGCCATACTAGTTCTACAATCGAGTCCGTTATTTCGTATTGGAAATTGGATTTCCGTCATGAGTCGAGGCAAGGGGCAAGCTCCTCTCTGCTTCGAGACACTCTAGCAAATGCCTCGGGACTACACACTCTGGGTAACCCCTGGATGCGGTTGGGCCGGTCCTCTCTTATGTTTGAGGATTGGCAATTCCTGAACACACGCTTCCCGATCCTTACAGACCTATAATTGTAACACCCCGTATTTTCTGAGAATATATAAAAAAAATGGTTAATTATGAAGAAGTTATTAAGCCTTTAAGTTTATATGCATATGAGAGAAATATATATAGATATATATAAAAATTAAAAAAATAAACATGCAAAAAAGGTTCAAAACAACAAATTGGGAAGGGGAATAACCGAACCGGCCCATTTTTGAGGTCGACCCAAGCCCTGTTGGGTCGACTAGGGGTTAATCCAGGGTGTTTGGCTGTCATCCCGTGGGCCGATTCGCTCAAATGCAGATTTTGCATTTGAATGGTTCTCATGATTTAGGGTTAATCTAATGGTCCTAAATAACTTCCTACACCTATATATACATCCCTAACCTAAACCTAAATCTCATATACAATTCTCTAGCCTCCATTGCTCTCTTCCTCTCTAAAAATATATAAATCAATGGCGTCTCTACTCTGCTGAAACCTAAGCTAGGACTTGTGCTTCTTCTTCCTCCAATTCTGATTAGGACTAAAAGAGAAAAGCTACAACACCTTTTTCTTTTAGAATCCAACCAAGGCAAGTACAGTTATTGTAACGACCCAACTTTCGAACACATTTCAAGTTGTGCCATTAATGAGAAATGAGAATAGATAGAAGACAAAACACAGAACATCAGAATCTCACAGCGGAATTTTTCACAAAAAGATAATACTTTATAATGTTACACAACAGTACATAATACATCAGATCATCACATGTCCAGTGATACAACTATTTCATGGTACGTCAGTAATTATACATAACCTTCTTGACTAACTACAGACTTATAATTATACAGTAGACAGGGTAGGTAGACCAGCACACTGATAATCTTCATTCAGCTTCACAAGTTATCCGATCCTGATTCACTTGTCTATTCATAACAAGCGTTATGAATACCCAAGAGTTTAAGGGAAAACACAGAAAAATAAACTCTGGGTCAGTCAGGGGACTGGTATGAGTAAACAGTTTGAAAACAAATAAAAATATCTCATAAGACCACGCCGTGAAGACGGAACGGGTTTTTACCTTATGAGATCAAAACACTTCGTATACTTTTAAAACAGATATTATTATAATATCAAGGGTTTTCACACATAAATTTAGAAATCTAGGAAAAATGCTTGCATCTCACATTTTCCGATATAGTATACAAATACAAACCGCTTGGCGCTTAGGGAAATTGGATTTCCAACTCTGACAAGTTATGGGACCACCTTCCGCTGATGTACCTCTAGAGGCAAGTACACCTGGGTTCAACAAGAACATCTTGCAACCCGGCCCTCACATGACCGACCACTCATTTCTCTTGAGTGTATCGAATGTATATCACCGATGGTTGTGCGCGGCAACCATCCCCGCATGGGCAGAATCGATAGATTTAGAAACAAAAAGAATTTCTCTAGATAGGTGATACTACACCCTAATGGGAGCGACCCACATAGCCATGCTGCCAGCCCGATTTTTGTCATTTCCTGGGTGTGAGGCTTGAGGCTAGACTCGCTTCATCATCACTGGTTCATTACTTTGAGTGCCACATCGTCCGGACTTCCCGATCACTAATTGACTTCCTCAAAAATACATTATAGGTATACGGCGAGAGAAACGAATTCCACTGCCACCATATAATTACGTTTGAAAAGATCAACGTACGTGACCAGTCAGAATTACTTTGTCGGACACTCGTCCATGCAAGTTGTTCTGGGTTTGAACAAACCGAAGGCACTATTTAAAAATAGTCCTTGCACAACTCCGTCTTCAATTATCTTCGATAATTTCTAACGCGCATCGTAGAATCAATTCAAAGTGGAATATAGATTCCGGTCTCTTTGAAATGATTAACGAACAAATTTCACTTCAAATTATAATTCTAACAGGATTATAATCTAATCTGTATATATGGTTACAGTCAAACCAAACAGAACATGAACATCTTGTAAATATATGATGCATTGATCATCTTTTCAAAACGGTAAAATTTTCCGTGTGCGTCGCACGGGTTTCTCTTTCCGTTTTGTTCATCACTCCTAAAAATAAATTCTTACTTTATTTATCTTCAGAAAAATATATCTCATCATTATAACTTACTCTGGTTATTCGTGAACGAATAGATCTGATGATTTATAATCAATTCAACGATTTTTTTTTATATTTCGTATCGTTTCGTCAAACTTCTCCATCGACACTTATTCTCGATCTTCCTTTCCTTCTCTCCATACTGATAAAAATTCTCCTCTTTTGTTTTATCAGTTTAAACATGATTAAAACATTTGTCCATAGTTCTTGTCTAAAAATACAGAACTGTTCATGGTCAGTTCTTTATATCTTATCTTTTAGATTACAGAGAAAAAAAAACCGACAAATTTTACTGTATGCGTTACATACAGTTTCCCCACTTTATTTGAAATTAAATATTCCATTTGAAAATACGTTTCAAAATTTAAAATTTAAACTAAATAAAGTTACAACCTTCGTTGACTTCTCGTCATCCGTCAAGATCATACTCGATCTTTTACTTTGGCACGACTTGTCATTGTTTGACTCCATAAGTACAATATTTTATTAGAAAATCTCTTCTAAAAATCCTTTCAAATTAAATTTATAATTTAAATTGAATTACAATTTCTGTATTTATTTTCCAGTTCCGGTCGAAAACTGCATTTCCATGTCCTGATTCACTTACCTTTCAAATTTCTAGTAAATTAGATAAAAGTATTATTATTACTTATATACTTGTTTTTATTTTCTATTTTATTCAAACCTTTATTTTGTTTTTAAGACTAGTTGGAATTAGAATTATAGTTTAAAATCTTCATTCCAAACTGAATTTGCAAAGTGCCACATTATTCAAAGTACCAGCTAAAATTTCCCGTGCTATGCTCATGGATCCGAGCCAAGATCCCATAGTTTTGGGCAAGTACCAAGTGCCTGGTACTTTGCCAAGTACCACTTATAACTCCTTGCCCAACCACTCAAAACACATGCGCAACCCCCCCTCCCTGGTAAGTACCACATTCTTTCTTTCTTCTTCCTTCTTCCCCTCTGGTCTGTGCACGTGCACACATGATGGCGCCACTGCCCTCCCCCACTAACCACCTAGTCACGTCGGCCATCACTCCCTGGCCATCAGACACCACTCCGACCATCTCTTCTCCGCCCATGGCCGATTCTCACCGTAACACCCCTATTTGGCAAAAGCGATGTCATCCAGGCAAAACCCCGCCAGTGCCCCAGCCGTACACCGATCGCCGTCCGCTTCCAGCCCTGACACCACGACCCACTGACGCCCCGAAACCCCCAAGACCGCACCCCTGAATCCCCATCATTTCCGAACAGTTCAAACCCAAAACTGATGAACCCAAAATAGTTTTAAAAACCTAATTCCTTTGATTTTGCAAAATCTATGAAACTAAAAATTTAATCCGCATTTTTCCCATAATCTACACTTTCCCATGTTCCTCCCGACCATGTGCCATCTCCTCCCATCAATTGATGCGCCGGAATTTTGTCAAGTTTCCTATTCTGATCATTCCCAAATTCCCGACGATATAGGTTATTAAAAATCACAAAATTTCTTTTAAAAAGCATCATTTTCTCCTGTGATTCGATTCATGTATTTGTTTTGATTTAATAACAACTTTGAAATTCTGATCATACAGAGGGTTTGAAACTGAATACTGTGTTTTCCTGCTTTGTATACAGGGAATGCTTTGAGGTTAATTTGTTCTTCTAACCTACTTTAAGGTTTTTGAATCATGGTTTGGAAACATAATAACATCGTACTCCTACGTCGAATCATGAATTAGCAGATCACCTTTGTGTATGATACATAGTTCAACAGAAAAAAACACAGAACATGGTGATCAAAGTGTCAAACAATTTTAAACCATTTGTACTTGAGTTGAGTGATAAACATGCATTTGTTTGATCCGACTAACATATAAAACATATCATTCCTACAGGTTCAATACAACAATGACCATTCCTAGTTCAAAACCATAGACAGAACAGTTTAAATATGCAGGAATTTCAAAACAGGAATTTAAAAACAGTTTTTACTCACTTTAATAGCTTCCAAAACTGTTGTTTTCTTTTGCTAAACTTTTGAACTGCTGTGTGTTTTGTGTGATTGAAATGGTGCATGTGTTGGTCTTTATATAGGGCTGAGAAATGAATAAAATACTGTGCATTTATTGTTGATGTGAACCAATATAACAGCCCTCTTTTCTTGTCAATGAAAAACCAGACAAACACCTCTTTCTCTCTCAATATCTTTGCAGTTTTCACATGGCATATTTCAGCCTATATACCTCTCTAAACCCCTAAGCATTGTACCAATGTCTCCCCTTTAGCCTTGACAAAAAAACACACATTAAATGTGCTATGTACCATCCCTCTTTCTACCCAATTTTCCTCTTTTGTTCAATCTAAATGTATGATCCTTTTGTACCGAATGCACTCAGCTTTTCACATGCATATAGCTCACATTTCCTTATGCAACACATGCTGATTTAACAACAACTATATAATACAATTCCTTGGCTCCCAAGGTAGGCAAAATTCTGAATTTTCTGTACCTAGTTTCTCACGGCCATGTGAGTTTTGCAAAGGAAAAACTTGCGGAAAATCACCTCTTAAGGGTTTAACTAGTGTAGGCAATGTGGTGATGTTTAAATATGATTTTGTGGATCATCATACCCATGTGTTTTCTTGACACAGTGGCCGTGACATTGAAAGTAGTAAAGGTTCTTTTATTTTCAGAAAATCAGTTGAAATGTAATGATAAGATTTAAATCATAAAATGTTGCAACCATATTGATTTTATCATGTGCAAATATACATGTTTTTCCCATCATTTTCTAGTGTATAAATCTAGGGTAGTTGTATATGGTGTAGGTGTATTTTGGGGTGCATATGAGAAAGGAAATATATGTATAAATAAATAAACAAAACTGAAATTGTCTTCATCAAGATCTATGTTGTCATGCGCCTAAAATATCCTTATTTGCTAGCATGTTCATAGTGATACAAGGGTGTAAGTATGATTTGCAAAGATGTTGTTTTATATAACCACGCAAATGTTGTTATATATACATGCTATTATATACTGGTTGATAGTTCTGAATTTCTTTAAATCTTGCTTTTCAAATTGTATTTGTACTCAAGATAAATTAAACTGTTGTTTGTGATTGACGTAAATACCGGGTCATTACATTCTACCCCCCTTATAAAAATTTCGTCCTCGAAATTTGTAAGTAGTGGATTTATAGTTATCGACTTATAAACACACATCAATAAATAAAACAAACATCAGCAATTATTCCTATTCAAAAATATCTGTCCAAATCCCCTTAACTCACAAGTCAATCTTCTTAACTTCGTTAAGTATTTTCCCAAATCTTTAATTTACATACTTAACGATCTCCATTTCAGAACTCAAACATGATTTGTTTTCACAAATCGACCCATTCACTTTGACTGAGTCCACACACAAATAAATACTTAAGTCTAGTCTCAATTTCAGTAAAATCCAAATTTTAACTCAATTAAAAATTCTAACTCGATCTCCGGTATCAATGTGATTGGATATTACCCCAATTTAATCCAACCATATTCATTTTATCTCGGGCTGACCCTACTTTATTAACTCCTTTTATAAGAAAAGAGTAAGGTACCTTCTGAAACATCTTCCATTTTCACACTCTCAGAAGTTGATGGCTTATCCATTAAAGCGTAGACCTTTGGTTGCTGTGACTTCTTCATAAGCGGACAGTCTTTAACCAAGTGCCCATGCTGATGACAGTTATAGCATGCAAATCTCTGGGGAATAGCATCACTTGTTCCCTTTGGTTGAGATTGCTCCGGCTGCTGAGTCTGCTGTGGCTTTTCTGCTGCTGGCTTCGTGCAGAATTTGGCAATATGTCCTTTCTGCAAACAGTTGTGACATATGGTATCCTTGAATCGTTCTTTGGCCTTTACTCCCATCTTAGGTACTTCCTTGTTGTTGTTGTTCCAGTTCGGATTGAACTTCCTTTTGTTTGGATTCTCACCACTAGTTCCTCCCGTCTGTGCTGCTTTAGCAACTGGCTTCTTACCCTCCAGTGCTTCATAACGAATAGCCATATCTACTAGATCAACGAATGGAAGCTTTAGATGTCCAATCATCTGAACTTGTAGGCCATCTTTCAACCCTGCTATGAACATCTCATTCTTCTTAAGTGAAGTGTTAATCAGTTCCGGGCCGAAGCAAGAAAGCGAGTTGAATTTGTTCTCATATTCTGATACTTTCAGATTCCCTTGCTTGAGATCAATAAAATCTCGATACATCCTTGTTTTTCCGGCAGCAGGCAGAAATTGAGCTTCAAATGCCTCTTTGAATTTGTCCCAAGTAAAACTTTCCTCAGGAACATTAGCGGTTTGGGCATCCCACCAAGTTGCAGCAGTTTCTTGCAGTTGCCATGATGCCAAAAGACGCTTCTGATCGTCATTCAACTTTAACCCTTTGAAAATCCTTTCACAAGACCTCATCCAGGCTTGGACTTCGGTAAAAGACTCAGTTCCTTTGAAAACTTTTCCTCCCAGAGTCGTATACTCCTTACAAATAGTCGCAAAGCTCTTATCCTGTTGAACTTGCGCAACTTCCTCTACTGTCTCACCCTGGTCTTGGGATCCAGTAGTGCGACCAGTAATAGTGGAAGATCCCCTAGCTCGACCTCTTCGTGCACGGGTACTCATTTTGATCAACTGAATATAACAGGTTGTCAATCGGGACTTAATAGGGTATATATAATCTAGGTATAACATCCAAGTTGTTTAAGTTCATTTTAAATTTTATAAAAATACGCTCCCTCACACTCACCCAAAGCCTAGGTAATCAAGAACCTGGCTCTGATACCAACTGTAACGACCCAACTTTCGAACACATTTCAAGTTGTGCCATTAATGAGAAATGAGAATAGATAGAAGACAAAACACAGAACATCAGAATCTCACAACGGAATTTTTCACAAAAAGATAATACTTTATAATGTTACACAACAGTACATAATACATCAGATCATCACATGTCCAGTGATACAACTATTTCATGGTACGTCAGTAATTATACATAACCTTCTTGACTAACTGCAGACTTATAATTATACAGTAGACAGGGTAGGTAGACCAGCACACTGATAATCTTCATTCAGCTTCACAAGTTATCCGATCCTGATTCACTTGTCTATTCATAACAAGCGTTATGAATACCCAAGAGTTTAAGGGAAAACACAGAAAAATAAACTCCGGGTCAGTCAGGGGACTGGTATGAGTAAACAGTTTGAAAACAAATAAAAATATCTCATAAGACCACGCCGTGAAGACGGAACGGGTTTTTACCTTATGAGATCAAAACACTTCGTATACTTTTAAAACAGATATTATTATAATATCAAGGGTTTTCACACATAAATTTAGAAATCTAGGAAAAATGCTTGCATCTCACATTTTCCGATATAGTATACAAATACAAACCGCTTGGCGCTTAGGGAAATTGGATTTCCAACTCTGACAAGGTATGGGACCACCTTCCGCTGATGTACCTCTAGAGGCAAGTACACCTGGGTTCAACAAGAACATCTTGCAACCCGGCCCTCACATGACCGACCACTCATTTCTCTTGAGTGTATCGAATGTATATCA
The DNA here is from genome assembly GCA_030737875.1 of Allium sativum. Taxonomy (NCBI): domain Eukaryota; kingdom Viridiplantae; phylum Streptophyta; class Magnoliopsida; order Asparagales; family Amaryllidaceae; genus Allium; species Allium sativum. The sequence goes on from CM060911.1 coordinate 17,757,031, forward strand.
CCGATGGTTGTGCGCGGCAACCGTCCCCGCATGGGCAGAATCGATAGATTTAGAAACAAAAAGAATTTCTCTAGATAGGTGATACTACACCCTAATGGGAGCGACCCACATAGCCATGCTGCCAGCCCGATTTTTGTCATTTCCTGGGTGTGAGGCTTGAGGCTAGACTCGCTTCATCATCACTGGTTCATTACTTTGAGTGCCACATCGTCCAGACTTCCCGATCACTAATTGACTTCCTCAAAAATACATTATAGGTATACGGCGAGAGAAACGAATTCCACTGCCACCATATAATTACGTTTGAAAAGATCAACGTACGTGACCAGTCAGAATTACTTTGTCGGACACTCGTCCATGCAAGTTGTTCTGGGTTTGAACAAACCGAAGGCACTATTTAAAAATAGTCCTTGCACAACTCCGTCTTCAATTATCTTCGATAATTTCTGACGCGCATCGTAGAATCAATTCAAAGTGGAATATAGATTCCGGTCTCTTTGAAATGATTAACGAACAAATTTCACTTCAAATTATAATTCTAACAGGATTATAATCTAATCTGTATATATGGTTACAGTCAAACCAAACAACACATGAACATCTTGTAAATATATGATGCATTGATCATCTTTTCAAAACGGTAAAATTTTCCGTGTGCGTCGCACGGGTTTCTCTTTCCGTTTTGTTCATCACTTCTAAAAATAAATTCTTACTTTATTTATCTTCAGAAAAATATATCTCATCATTATAACTTACTCTGGTTATTCCTGAACGAATAGATCTGATGATTTATAATCAATTCAACGATTTTTTTTTATATTTCGTATCGTTTCGTCAAACTTCTCCATCGACACTTATTCTCGATCTTCCTTTCCTTCTCTCCATACTGATAAAAATTCTCCTCTTTTGTTTTATCAGTTTAAACATGATTAAAACATTTGTCCATAGTTCTTGTCTAAAAATACAGAACTGTTCATGGTCAGTTCTTTATATCTGATCTTTTAGATTACAGAGAAAAAAAAAAAACCGACAAATTTTACTGTATGCGTTACATACAGTTTCCCCACTTTATTTGAAATTAAATATTCCATTTGAAAATACGTTTCAAAATTTAAAATTTAAACTAAATAAAGTTACAACCTTCGTTGACTTCTCGTCATCCGTCAAGATCATACTCGATCTGTTACTTTGGCACGACTTGTCATTGTTTGACTCCATAAGTACAATATTTTATTAGAAAATCTCTTCTAAAAATCCTTTCAAATTAAATTTATAATTTAAATTGAATTACAATTTCTGTATTTATTTTCCAGTTCCGGTCGAAAACTGCATTGCCATGTCCTGATTCACTTACCTTTCAAATTTCTAGTAAATTAGATAAAAGTATTATTATTACTTATATACTTGTTTTTATTTTCTATTTTATTCAAACCTTTATTTTGTTTTTAAGACTAGTTGGAATTAGAATTATAGTTTAAAATCTTCATTCCAAACTGAATTTGCAAAGTGCCACATTATTCAAAGTACCAGCTAAAATTTCCCGTGCTGTGCTCATGGATCCGAGCCAAGATCCCATAGTTTTAGGCAAGTACCAAGTGCCTGGTACTTTGCCAAGTACCACTTATAACTCCTTGCACAACCACTCAAAACACATGCGCAACCCCACCCCCCTGGTAAGTACCACATTCTTTCTTTCTTCTTCCTTCTTCCCCTCTGGTCTGTGCACGTGCACACATGATGGCGCCACTGCCCTCCCCCACTAACCACCTAGTCACGTCGGCCATCACTCCCTGGCCATCAGACACCACTCCGACCATCTCTTCTCCGCCCATGGCCGATTCTCACCGTAACACCCCTATTTGGCAAAAGCGATGTCATCCAAGCAAAACCCCGCCAGTGCCCCAGCCGTACACTGATCGCCGTCCGCTTCCAGCCCTGACACCACGACCCACTGACGCCCCGAAACCCCCAAGACCGCACCCCTGAATCCCCATCATTTCCGAACAGTTCAAACCCAAAACTGATGAACCCAAAATAGTTTTAAAAACCTAATTCCTTTGATTTTGCAAAATCTATGAAACTAAAAATTTAATCCGCATTTTTCCCATAATCTACACTTTCCCATGTTCCTCCCGACCATGTGCCATCTCCTCCCATCAATTGATGCGCCGGAATTTTGTCAAGTTTCCTATTCTAATCATTCCCAAATTTCCGACGATATAGGTTATTAAAAATCACAAAATTTCTTTTAAAAAGCATCATTTTCTCCTGTGATTCGATTCATGTATTTGTTTTGATTTAATAACAACTTTGAAATTCTGATCATACAGAGGGTTTGAAACTGAATACTGTGTTTTCCTGCTTTGTATACAGGGAATGCTTTGAGGTTAATTTGTTCTTCTAACCTACTTTAAGGTTTTTGAATCATGGTTTGGAAACATAATAACATCGTACTCCTACGTCGAATCATGAATTAGCAGATCACCTTTGTGTATGATACATAGTTCAACAGAAAAAAACACAGAACATGGTGATCAAAGTGTCAAACAATTTTAAACCATTTGTACTTGAGTTGAGTGATAAACATGCATTTGTTTGATCCGACTAACATATAAAACATATCATTCCTACAGGTTCAATACAACAATGACCATTCCTAGTTCAAAACCATAGACAGAACAGTTTAAATATGCAGGAATTTCAAAACAGGAATTTAAAAACAGTTTTTACTCACTTTAATAGCTTCCAAAACTCTTGTTTTCTTTTGCTAAACTTTTGAACTGCTGTGTGTTTTGTGTGAGTGAAATGGTGCATGTGTTGGTCTTTATATAGGGCTGAGAAATGAATAAAATACTGTGCATTTATTGTTGATGTGAACCAATATAACAGCCCTCTTTTCTTGTCAATGAAAAACCAGACAAACACCTCTTTCTCTCTCAATATCTTTGCAGTTTTCACATGGCATATTTCAGCCTATATACCTCTCTAAACCCCTAAGCATTGTACCAATGTCTCCCCTTTAGCCTTGACAAAAAAACACACATTAAATGTGCTATGTACCATCCCTCTTTCTACCCATTTTTCCTCTTTTGTTCAATCTAAATGTATGATCCTTTTGTACCGAATGCACTCAGCTTTTCACATGCATATAGCTCACATTTCCTTATGCAACACATGCTGATTTAACAACAACTATATAATACAATTCCTTGGCTCCCAAGGTAGGCAAAATTCTGAATTTTCGGTACCTAGTTTCTCACGGCCATGTGAGTTTTGCAAAGGAAAAACTTGCGGAAAATCACCTCTTAAGGGTTTAACTAGTGTAGGCAATGTGGTGATGTTTAAATATGATTTTGTGGATCATCATACCCATGTGTTTTCTTGACACAGTGGCCGTGACATTGAAAGTAGTAAAGGTTCTTTTATTTTCAGAAAATCAGTTGAAATGAAATGATAAGATTTAAATCATAAAATGTTGCAACCATATTGATTTTATCATGTGCAAATATACATATTTTTCCCATCATTTTCTAGTGTATAAATCTAGGGTAGTTGTATATGGTGTAGGTGTATTTTGGGGTGCATATGAGAAAGGAAATATATGTATAAATAAATAAACAAAACTGAAATTGTCTTCATCAAGATCTATGTTGTCATGCGCCTAAAATATCCTTATTTGCTAGCATGTTCATAGTGATACAAGGGTGTAAGTATGATTTGCAAAGATGTTGTTTTATATAACCACGCAAATGTTGTTATATATACATGCTATTATATACTGGTTGATAGTTCTGAATTTCTTTAAATCTTGCTTTTCAAATTGTATTTGTACTCAAGATAAATCAAACTGCTGTTTGTGATTGACGTAAATATCGGGTCATTACAGTTATTCTCCGCTATAAACGTTAATTATAATTTTGATATGCTTTTAAATCTGAGTTTGAGGTTGTATATATATTCTCTTCTGTTAGATCTGTTTTCTGTGACTGTTCTGTATTCCTTTCTTCTTTTCTGTTTCTATAGCCAGGCTACCACGAGCTTGTGCCCAATCTCATAAAGAGATTAACGTATGAACGCAAAATTTGGGACAATTAATGAATGATGCGAAATTTGACAAGACTGAATTGAACGTATGACTTTAGATCTGAAGCATAAAATATATTGGACATGTGACTTGGGATTGGATGCATAAATTTGACTATGAACATGTAATTTAAATATTGCATGCATAGAGTATGTTGTAATTTAGATCTGTAACTAATTAGAGAAATGAACATATGTTATTTAGATCTGTAAGTAATTAGAAAAATGAGCATATGTTGTAAACTAGATTTAGATCTATGCATATTCTGTGATAAAAGAAAAGAGGAACCATTGTATGTTTACATATGATTGGAGACTTTGGACAAAATGCATATAAAAGTCAAGATCTGATTTTTAGAAGATATAATTTAAAGATTTAGATTGTTGGGTATATTTTGCATTATGATTCATGACTTGAAAAGAAGAAGGATATGGAAAGTTAGGTGTAAAGATTTACATTAATTAGGATATCTATTATTGTGATTACACCTAAATAGGAATTTTTGGATATATGGCATGCATTGTAATTAATGATTATATTTGGTATAATTTACATGTGAATCTGCTGTAAAATGCTAGTTTAACAAAAATTGGAACATATGTTATATGGTAAATTATGTCCATATTCTGCGCTATGTAAATTTATGCAAACATGGAATATATGTTCATATTGTGAATCATGACAATTATGTAGGCATATGAATTTAGGCCTAATTTATGATTAGGCAAGGCATGTAAATAGAACCTTTAGAAATATTAAATCTGCTAATTTGCTAAGTTGCCTAAACTGCTAGTTCTGTTATATGGCGTAGACTGCTATTTAGATTGAAATGCCTAATCTGTTAAATTTGTCTGTTGAGATGCCTAATCTGTTATGTGCTAAAATCTGCTAAGTTGCTTAATCTGCTAAATCCGTTACGTCGCCTAATCTGAAAAATCTGTTACCTGCTATATCTGTTGTTTTGATATAATTAGTCTGTTATTGGCGTAATTTGAATTGACTATAGTAATGAATAATTGACATGTATATTAGGCATAGGCATAAATGCTAAACTATTAATTAATTGACTGTAACACCCCGTAATTCTGTGACATTAAGATTCTCAAATTAAAGTATAATTAATTTTTAAAAGAAAAATTAAAAGAAAAATTAAAAGAAAAAGATCCATGCAGTTGTTTAATTTAAGTATTGTAACTAACATGAAAAGGAGAAGTAAGGAGAGAACAATAATTATTATTGTTCTAAGACTTATTAACAAAAGCGTCTGTAGCTCAGTTGGTTAAGGTATTGGATTTGTAGCATGGAGGTCGGGGGTTCGAACCCCAGCGGCGGCATAATTTTTTATCTTTGTTTTAGAGAGGGCCAACTGAACATGCAAATATATGTACGTATACAAATTCAAAATTTGAAAGGATAAGAACGTACATATAAGGAAATAAAGAAAATATATATATACATATGAGGATATATATATATATATATATGCAAAAATATATGTATACGAAAGATAAAATTCAAGATAAGGCTACAGTCAATGAAATATGGCAACATCATTTGAATTTTGAAAATAAAATGAAAGTTGTGCGTATATATACAGGCGTAAAATGGTCGTTAGAGGAATTGTATACATATAAGAATATTTCATGTGAATAAAACAGTTAAATAAATTCCAGAAATTCAAAAGTTTGAAAATCAAACTTTTACGCCAAAATAGCTTGTGGGACCCAATGCTGACTCAGCACTGCGTGTATGATAAGGTTTGGCTAGATTCATCTACGTACCTGGACTATTTTCTTAACTAGGTTCAATGCTGACTCAGCGCTGCGTGTACGATAAGGTCTTGAGCAGCTATATAAACAGCCCTAGTCTTCATTCTCTTTGCACCAATTCTCTTCTATCCTTATGCTGCTAAGATTCATGGCTTCTTCCCCTCCTCTAAATTTTCTTAAATAAATAAAATAAAATATGATTCAAGACGAGGAGATGCTGCTAAAAGACTTTTAAGGAGGGATTCAAATCAAAGTTTCAAGTGAAGAATTCAAAGGCTAGCTCAAACAAGTTTCAAGCAACGACGCACGAATCATAGCCACGCTTTCCTTCTTTTCTAGATCTGTTTTCTGTAAGTTGGTTATTTCTAGATCTGAATATTTTGTTTTATTTGTGACATGAAATTAAAGGAATAAAGGAATATGCCAAATCTCTCTCACTCTGTTCGAATCTGTGTTTATACTCTTGGACTAAATTAAGAACTGTTATGATTCGAGGACAAATAAGACTGTAACCGTGACTATGACTATAGAACTGTGGCCTTTGAAAGCATATGCCTTTGGACTATGACATAAGCCTTTGATTTTGGGACATATAAACATTGCCTATGACAATGACTTATGACTATGGGAATTATTTTCCCTTTTGGACTATGAGCATCGCATATGACTATGGACATTTCCTATGACTGTGACTGTGACTACAAGGATTATTTCCTTGACTAGACCTATACCTTTGATTTGGAGATAAACTATTACTTATGACATAATGAGGACAACTGTGATTTTGACACCCATGATTTATGATTAGGAAAATATTGCTTTAGTTTTGTGATTGAGAAGTTGGGTCTAAACCCAATTATTTATTCTACCTGTTCCTTGGTTTCTCTTTGGTTTTAAGACAGTGAGAATTTACCTATTAAGTTAGGTCTACCCATGTTCTTGAACCTATTTTGCCCATTCTTTGGTTTTAAGACAGTGGGAATTTACCTATTTAGTTAGGTCTACCCATATTCTTGAACCTACATTGTTATCCAAACCTTTTTATGCCAATTATTCCTTCTTGTCATTTTGATTCATTCCCTTTTTTATCTACGAATCTAGATTTATTTATAATCTAGGTTGAATCACGATTATTCGAACGGTGGGAATGCGATTTGGGAAAAACATGGAAATGAATATGAACGTAGTTGTAAACTTGGAAATTGGCATAATTTGGAATATGTATTATGACATGCATATTAAAATGAAAACGGGGAAATTTGACATGGATTAGGGAATATGTGATTTTGACATATTAAATTTAGCGTTAGTAAGTAAGCTAAATTTTAGGCATAAAATGTAAACTAGAAAAATAATTCTAGTTTTTCCATAAATTGTGAATTAGGATGTTAAACCAAGATTGGATTAATTAAGGTTGATTTGGAATAAGTATATTAACACAATTTTGAATTTATTCATAATTGTGAGCAATTGTCGTGTTTAGAATAAATTATGGTTAGCGACACTAAACTTGGTATAATTTACATACCAAAAAGTATAAATATGATAAATAAGAGAGAATGAGCCATAATAATAAATGTGACAATGTACATTAAAAGAGTAGTAATGAAATCAGTAAATTAGGAGTAATTTACTTATAGAATTCGTCATAAATGTTAAATTGTTCATTTACCACAAAATATGTAACTTGGTTAAATTTTGGCCATAAATTATAAACTAGGATATTTAATCTAGTTTCGGCAATGAAATAGGAAATGGCCTAAACTGCATGTTGGGTTAGGACTTAGGCCTAGAATATAAGTATACTAGTAGGCTTGACAAATAAATATAGGCCAAATTTGTCTAAAAAGGGGAAATGGGCTTTTGAAATAAATTGTTAACAATTTATAAACAAAAGAAAAGTATTTTGATAACACCCCTTTTTATAACACATAGACCAGAAGGTTCTAGGGTGACAAAGAGGATAGTGTCTAGGCTTGGGTTTGGAAAATACAAGTTTCCTGCCCTCCCTGGCTATCCCTAACTGATCCGAAGGACGGGATGGTTGTTTTCAAAACCAGATTTGGAAATTAATCAAAAACCCTTTGAACTTAGAAAACATGAATATGCCTAACCCGAGGTTAGACTGAGTTGCGGTGTAAACCTGCCCGGAACCGACCGGCACATCCAGTAACCGCAGCAATATCTGTCTAATGTGAGAGGTTGCGGCTTTAATTTATTAATTAAAGCTAGAATGGGAAGGTTAAGGAACACTTAACCAACTTAGCACAGTTAAAGCTAGAATGGGAGGGTTAAGTCCATGGGAATACTTAGCCAAATTAACATGTTGACTAGACTAGAAGGGGGGGTTAAGTAAAGTTATTACACTTAGCCAATTTAACATGTTAATTAGACAAGAGGTTGGGGTTAAGTAATACACTTAGCCAAATTAATATGTTAGCTGGACTAGACCATAGGGTTAAGTAAACTTGAATGCTTAACCATCAGAATATGATAAATGAATAGGGTTAAGTAAAAAGCATGAAGGGATAACACTTAACCAGTGTAATAGGATAAGGGAAGAGGGTTAAGATAGCTTGAATCGACTAAAGACGCTTAACCAACCCAACCTGGCGAGAAAGAAAACTAAGTAGTAGACCTCAGTTGAAAAAGGGACTAAGTAGTAAAACTTAGTTAAGAAAACAAGGAATTTGGAAACTAAGTGGTAAACCTTAGTTAGTAGAACTAAGTAGTAATTCTTAGTATAACACGAAGGAGCGGACATCCATCTGGTTTTAAGAAGGCTCCAACGAATTGGGTTACGAAGCCCGAGGGGACGTGAGGGTACTCTTGGTATCCCTCTGTGAGGCTGCAGATGATCATCCTGGGCTCATAGAGGTTAAGGTCTGCGTTAGAAGAACCGAGGGTATGCCTTGGTTGTAATATATATATGTGGCAACCTAAAGACTAGGATGGACCAGCGTGATTCGGCGAGAAGACGGTAGCCCTGTGATAGCAACTCGTCGTCTACCATCCATCTTGAGTCAGTCGAGATACGTGAAGCGGAAAGGCGGAGAACTCCAAAAGACCATAATTGCTATCTAGTTATGGGTGAGGATGGCCGTAGGATAGTGGGGCACCGGGGGCCGGCGTATAGTTCTCATTTTACAAAGGGTGCCTTTCATTAGTTGAGGGAGGGGTCAAGTGGGACCATAGCCACTGGAATAAAAACAGACCTTAGCATCTGCAACGGCAGATATCTGAAAGCTCCCGACCGAGTTCTGTATTCCTTTATTTGCCCTGTCATAGGACTCGGATCGCACATTACAGGACATGTGCATCTAGACAAGCGATAACGATTCGCGATACATGCGTGGGGAAGCCTAGGAACATATACCACTCTAGGTAGTGTGTCCTAGACTTGGGGGCATTGTTCGACAGGTAGCGTAATCCCTAGTTGGACTAGGTGGCATAAATCCTGAATCCGAGAAGCGTTCAGTAGATAGCGTAAACTCTAGTTAAATCTAGAAAGCACTTGATAGAAAACCCTAGATTTGATCTAGGTAATAAATAATGAATGTATGCCGGAAGGCAAATGGAAAATACAGGGATTGGGAACACGTTATCGTTACTAGTTGGGACACTAGGTAGGTGGTGCGGAGATATAGAAATCAGTATAACAAGGAAATAGCGAAGCGGCGAAGTATTAGAGCGAAGCGGCGAAAAGTATTAGAGCGTATCCAGTTTATCTTATCTTAGCATATCTTGTGATTACCTTGTCCAATCTTGTTGACCCTATCGTCATGGTGTAATCTTCTATTCAGTTAATTCATGTCGTTTTGTTTTCCATGTTCACATGCTAGAAGTTACTGAACTTACTCAGGCTTTATGTCTGACTCTGTTTTTCTTTCGTCTTCTTTTCTTCTGTTTCCCCCCCCCCCCAGGTGGTAGAGGAGGGAGTAGTATAGCTCAGGTTAAGTTGGACTGTCACTCTTTCCCAGCTTGAAGATTTATCGAAGTTTGCCTGGATTCTCTTTTCAGATGCTATGGCTGGCTCTTGCTAAAATCGGGGAATATAAATGTTGTTTTTATGCTTCTTTATTTTGTAAGACAGATGATACTCTGATATTGTAAAGAAACCATTGTACAAACTATTTTATCAATAAAGCAAAGTTTTATTTTCCGCTGTTTAATTTCTGTCTGTCTTGTAATTTATCTGCATCTTTTACCCTAAATACTCCACAGAACTTAGTGCATTCCCTTTGTGAGTGACACTAACGGACGTGGGGTGTTACACGTGGTATCAGAGCTGAAGGTTACCAGATCAGATAAAGGATTTGAAAATTTATTTTCAAACGGTTTTAAAAGAAGCATTTTCAAAAGAAGAGATTTGTTTTAAAGGCATATTCCCCAAAGCCATACGCACTATCTTCTCTTCCTCTGTTTAAATTCTTGTCTCCTTCTTTCTTGAGTCTTTGGGGCTCCTGGCTTTCTGGGAGGTAACCTCATCGAAGGGCAAAGTAGTGCCCGGCTTCCATCCATAGCTGTAGTTGTTTCATCTACGGGCAGTTTTCTTTCAAAGCTTATAAGGTTTTCCGGACGATGGAGGCAGTTTTCGAGAGATTTGTCAACATGACTACACACGGAAGGGGATGAGGAGTTTGGCTAAGGAGCATAACCCTAGGATGAGGAATTCATGGATGTAGACTTAGCACACGAAGGAGGAAGAAATTATAAAGCCTAAGACAAGAGGAAGTATCTTTACTAGGGTATGATAGGGCATATACTTAAGGACAAGGGCAAGAACGAGGACGAGATTTTCATAAGGACAAGTACATGCTTTCGCCACCAAGCGTACCTAGGAGAAAGGTAGTCCGGTTGGAAGAGTCTAGTTTTCTGTTCGTGCTATTTCCTTAGGTTCTTGCGCTTCTCATTTGTTCATATCCACTTTCGTAGTTGGGTCTCTGCACCATAGTACTTGTATAGTAGAAAGATCCCACTAGAGTCTCAAATCCAATTGGTGGTCCGACCAGTTTATTTTTTTGTTAGTAGGGATTTGAGAATAGCTATCGAGTTTGCTTATATCATCTCACGTAGATCATCTAAATTCGGGGGAGATATTCCTTGGGTGCTTGTCTGATATTGGTTTAGGCCTTTGGGGCTTGTACTTGAGGAATGTCGAGTTCGACTAGGATGGTTTGCGTGAGAGATGAATAGTTGCGACAGGCGCTCTAAAAAGCGCGTAGTGATCTTTCAACCCTTATAGTTATGGCATGGTGGATAAGGGAAAGACCTCTAATCATACACTTGGTACCGTGATTGACATCTGTTTATTTTGGAAATGGAGGTTAGGAACTTCACAATCGTGAAGATAAATTGTTTAAGATACAGTGGAGTAAAGCTCAAGAAGGCTAGATACTAGCAACATGCCTTTTTTCCTTAAGGGTGCATCCTTGATTTCTCTGTTTAGGAGCTTTACGCGTAGTTGTTTCTCTCTTTCCAAAGTATATCCTCTAGGTCGTATCTGCGATCCTTAGGTAGAAGCCAATGGATGTAAACATGTATTTGAAACATGTTATGGTTGAATGGTTGCAAATGGTTGCTCGTGGATGCATATGCATACGTATTAGGCACTAGATCAAGTTCGGACGCTCTCATATTGCATTTACATATATGCATTTGTTTATAAGTTGAACTTGATATGATATCATATGGACGTTGCATATGGATGAATGGCTGTGCACGCATGTAGTATTTACATGACTAGGGATGTTTGCATGCATGATTGGACGCATGGCACTAACATGATTTGCATTAAGGAGGTCAACTGAATCAGTAGACCGCCTGATTTTGCATTAGATAGAGACATACACACACACTATGCATATGAACATGAAAGCATTAGGAATCTTTTAAGGACAATGAATGCTTGCGATTGAATGGTTGAGTAGATGGGTGATTGGATGGTAGGACACATTCTTCCTAACTTGAAGATTTCGGGGACAAAATCCTTTTAAGTGGGGGAGAATGTAACACCCCGTAATTCTGTGACATTAAGATTCTCAAATTAAAGTATAATTAATTTTTAAAAGAAAAATTAAAAGAAAAAGATCCATGCAGTTGTTTAATTTAAGTATTGTAACTAACATGAAAAGGAGAAGTAAGGAGAGAACAATAATTATTATTGTTCTAAGACTTATTAACAAAAGCCTCTGTAGCTCAGTTGGTTAAGGCATTGGATTTGTAGCATGGAGGTCGGGGGTTCGAACCCCGGCGGCGGCATAATTTTTTATCTTTGTTTTAGAGAGGGCCAACTGAACATGCAAATATATGTACGTATATAAATTCAAAATTTGAAAGGATAAGAACGTACATATAAGGAAATAAAGAAAATATATATATACATATGAGGATATATATATATATATATATATGCAAAAATATATGTATACGAAAGATAAAATTCAAGATAAGGCTACAGTCAATGAAATATGGCAACATCATTTGAATTTTGAAAATAAAATGAAAGTTGTGCGTATATATACATGCGTAAAATGGTCGTTAGAGGAATTGTATACATATAAGAATATTTCATGTGAATAAAACAGTTAAATAAATTCCAGAAATTCAAAAGTTTGAAAATCAAACTTTTACGCCAAAATAGCTTGTGGGACCCAATGCTGACTCAGCACTGCGTGTATGATAAGGTTTGGCTAGATTCATCTACGTACCTGGACTATTTTCTTAACTAGGTTCAATGCTGACTCAGCGCTGCGTGTACGATAAGGTCTTGAGCAGCTATATAAACAGCCCTAGTCTTCATTCTCTTTGCACCAATTCTCTTCTATCCTTATGCTGCTAAGATTCATGGCTTCTTCCCCTCCTCTAAATTTTCTTAAATAAATAAAATAAAATATGATTCAAGACGAGGAGATGCTGCTAAAAGACTTTTAAGGAGGGATTCAAATCAAAGTTTCAAGTGAAGAATTCAAAGGCTAGCTCAAACAAGTTTCAAGCAACGACGCACGAATCATAGCCACGCTTTCCTTCTTTTCTAGATCTGTTTTCTGTAAGTTGGTTATTTCTAGATCTGAATATTTTGTTTTATTTGTGACATAAAATTAAAGGAATAAAGGAATATGCCAAATCTCTCTCTCTCTGTTCGAATCTGTGTTTATACTCTTGGACTAAATTAAGAACTGTTATGATTCGAGGACAAATAAGACTGTAACCGTGACTATGACTATAGAACTGTGGCCTTTGAAAGCATATGCCTTTGGACTATGACATAAGCCTTTGATTTTGGGATATATAAACATTGCCTATGACAATGACTTATGACTATGGGAATTATTTTCCCTTTTGGACTATGAGCATCGCATATGACTATGGACATTTCCTATGACTGTGACTGTGACTACAAGGATTATTTCCTTGACTAGGCCTATACCTTTGATTTGGACATAAACTATTACTTATGACATAATGAGGACAACTGTGATTTTGACACCCATGATTTATGATTAGGAAAATATTGCTTTAGTTTTGTGATTGAGAAGTTGGGTCTAAACCCAATTATTTATTCTACCTGTTCCTTGGTTTCTCTTTGGTTTTAAGACAGTGAGAATTTACCTATTAAGTTAGGTCTACCCATGTTCTTGAACCTATTTTGCCCATTCTTTGGTTTTAAGACAGTGGGAATTTACCTATTTAGTTAGGTCTACCCATATTCTTGAACCTACATTGTTATCCAAACCTTTTTATGCCAATTATTCCTTCTTGTCATTTTGATTCATTCCCTTTTTTATCTACGAATCTAGATTTATTTATAATCTAGGTTGAATCACGATTATTCGAACGGTGGGAATGCGATTTGGGAAAAACATGGAAATGAATATGAACGTAGTTGTAAACTTGGAAATTGGCATAATTTGGAATATGTATTATGATATGCATATTAAAATGAAAACGGGGAAATTTGACATGGATTAGGGAATATGTGATTTTGACATATTAAATTTAGCGTTAGTAAGTAAGCTAAATTTTAGGCATAAAATGTAAACTAGAAAAATAATTCTAGTTTTGCCATAAATTGTGAATTAGGATGTTAAACCAAGATTGGATTAATTAAGGTTGATTTGGAATAAGTATATTAGCACAATTTTGAATTTATTCATAATTGTGAGCAATTGTCGTGTTTAGAATAAATTATGGTTAGCGACACTAAACTTGGTATAATTTACATACCAAAAAGTATAAATATGATAAATAAGAGAGAATGAGCCATAATAATAAATGTGACAATGTACATTAAAAGAGTAGTAATGAAATCAGTAAATTAGGAGTAATTTACTTATAGAATTCGTCATAAATGTTAAATTGTTCATTTACCACAAAATATGTAACTTGGTTAAATTTTGGCCATAAATTATAAACTAGGATATTTAATCTAGTTTCGGCAATGAAATAGGAAATGGCCTAAACTGCATGTTGGGTTAGGACTTGGGCCTAGAATATAAGTATACTAGTAGGCTTGACAAATAAATATAGGCCAAATTTGTCTAAAAAGGGGAAATGGGCTTTTGAAATAAATTGTTAACAATTTATAAACAAAAGAAAAGTATTTTGATAACACCCCTTTTTATAACACATAGACCAGAAGGTTCTAGGGTGACAGAGAGGATAGTGTCTAGGCTTGGGTTTGGAAAATACAAGTTTCCTGCCCTCCCTGGCTATCCCTAACTGATCCGAAGGACGGGATGGTTGTTTTCAAAACCAGATTTGGAAATTAATCAAAAACCCTTTGAACTTAGAAAACATGAATATGCCTAACCCGAGGTTAGACTGAGTTGCGGTGTAAACCTGCCCGGAACCGACCGGCACATCCAGTAACCGCAGCAATATCTGTCTAATGTGAGAGGTTGCGGCTTTAATTTATTAATTAAAGCTAGAATGGGAAGGTTAAGGAACACTTAACCAACTTAGCACAGTTAAAGCTAGAATGGGAGGGTTAAATCCATGGGAATACTTAGCCAAATTAACATGTTGACTAGACTAGAAGGTGGGGTTAAGTAAAGTTATTACACTTAGCCAATTTAACATGTTAATTAGACAAGAGGTTGGGGTTAAGTAATACACTTAGCCAAATTAATATGTTAGCTGGACTAGACCATAGGGTTAAGTAAACTTGAATGCTTAACCATCAGAATATGATAAATGAATAGGGTTAAGTAAAAAGCATGAAGGGATAACACTTAACCAGTGTAATAGGATAAGGGAAGAGGGTTAAGATAGCTTGAATCGACTAAAGACGCTTAACCAACCCAACCTGGCGAGAAAGAAAACTAAGTAGTAGACCTCAGTTGAAAAAGGGACTAAGTAGTAAAACTTAGTTAAGAAAACAAGGAATTTGGAAACTAAGTGGCAAACCTTAGTTAGTAGAACTAAGTAGTAATTCTTAGTATAACACGAAGGAGCGGACATCCATCTGGTTTTAAGAAGGCTCCAACGAATTGGGTTACGAAGCCCGAGGCTTCGAGGGGACGTGAGGGTACTCTTGGTATCCCTCTGTGAGGCTGCAGATGATCATCCTGGGCTCACAGAGGTTAAGGTCTGCGTTAGAAGAACCGAGGGTATGCCTTGGTTGTAATATATATATGTGGCAACCTAAAGACTAGGATGGACCAGCGTGATTCGGCGAGAAGACGGTAGCCCTGTGATAGCAACTCTTCGTCTACCATCCATCTTGAGTCAGTCGAGATACGTGAAGCGGAAAGGCGGAGAACTCCAAAAGACCATAATTGCTATCTAGTTATGGGTGAGGATGGCCATAGGATAGTGGGGCACCGGGGGCCGGCGTATAGTTCTCATTTTACAAAGGGTGCCTTTCATTAGTTGAGGGAGGGGTCAAGTGGGACCATAGCCACTGGAATAAAAACAGACCTTAGCATCTGCAACGGCAGATATCTGAAAGCTCCCGACCGAGTTCTGTATTCCTTTATTTGCCCTGTCACAGGACTCGGATCGCACATTACAGGACATGTGCATCTAGACAAGCGATAACGATTCGCGATACATGCGTGGGGAAGCCTAGGAACATATACCACTCTAGAAAGTGTGTCCTAGACTTGGGGGCATTGTTCGACAGGTAGCGTAATCCCTAGTTGGACTAGGTGGCATAAATCCTGAATCCGAGAAGCGTTCAGCAGATAGCGTAAACTCTAGTTAAATCTAGAAAGCACTTGATAGAAAACCCTAGATTTTATCTAGGTAATAAATAATGAATGTATGCCGGAAGGCAAATGGAAAATACAGGGATTGGGAACACGTTATCGTTACTAGTTGGGACACTAGGTAGGTGGTGCGGAGATATAGAAATCAGTATAACAAGGAAATAGCGAAGCGGCGAAGTATTAGAGCGAAGCGGCGAAAAGTATTAGAGCGTATCCAGTTTATCTTATCTTAGCATATCTTGTGATTACCTTGTCCAATCTTGTTGACCCTATCGTCATGGTGTAATCTTCTATTCAGTTAATTCATGTCGTTTTGTTTTCCATGTTCACATGCTAGAAGTTACTGAACTTACTCAGGCTTTATGTCTGACTCTGTTTTTCTTTCGTCTTCTTTTCTTCCGTTTCCCCACCCAGGTAGTAGAGGAGGGAGTAGTATAGCTCAGGTTAAGTTGGACTGTCACTCTTTCCCAGCTTGAAGATTTATCGAAGTTTGCCTGGATTCTCTTTTCAGATGCTATGGCTGGCTCTTGCTAAAATCGGGGAATATAAATGTTGTTTTTATGCTTCTTTATTTTGTAAGACAGATGATACTCTGATATTGTAAAGAAACCATTGTACAAACTATTTTATCAATAAAGCAAAGTTTTATTTTCCGCTGTTTAATTTCTGTCTGTCTTGTAATTTATCTGCATCTTTTACCCTAAATACTCCACAGAACTTAGTGCATTCCCTTTGTGAGTGACACTAACGGACGTGGGGTGTTACATTGACCGCAAAGATAAACATGGCTAACTCGTGGTTAGAATGAGTTTGCGGCGTAAACCTTCCCGGAACCGCCCGGCACATCCAGTGGCCGCAAACAATAGGTTCTAATGTGAGAAGTTAGTCATAACATGCGCAAGACACGAGGTTAGGTATGGCTTGTGGCAGAAGTCTGCCCGGAACCGCCCGGCATATCCAGCGGCCACAAGCTACCGACCTAATGTGAGAGGTCTGTGCATTAATAATTAATTAATGCAAATCTAAGATAAGAATGACGTCTAAAACGTATTGGGGAAAATAGGGTTAAACCAACGGGATTAATAGGTGTAGTAAAACCCGTCCATGAATCTGTAGGCCCAATACAAAGTTAGACAAATCTGAAAAATCTGTACATCTGACCCGTTAGTCTGAAAACTTGTTAACTTAATTTGTGAACTAGTAAATCTGAATTCTGTATGTCTGAACTTGTAAACAAGTTAATCTGAAATCTGTTAGTCTGGGGACACAAGGTTAGGAGGGGAATTACTTGTGTCATCAGTTGTTTGGGACCCATATAAGTCAGTAACCCTTTCTGGTATCAAAACTTTGACCCAACAGTAAGTAGGGTCCGGGCACGCTTACTGAACTAATTATAAGAGGTTCATTCTGATAATGGCGAGGGGTGTTGATGGTGCGTTCCAACCGGGTCATGTGCGTGCATGGATCCCGGTCTGCCTCTGAGGATGTAAGACGCCGTGACATCTGTAAATAGGTCTGTGCCAATTGGTTGTCACTTTAGGGAGTGATACACCCTACTGTGGGGCCGACACAGGATATTTATGTATTAGGGAGCCGATCGCTTGGGGTAGGGTTTTAGGGTACACTCAGTTCTGTCTGTTTCTGTTGGTACCGTCTGTTTCTGTTGGGTGGTAACACCCGTCTGTTTCTGTGTGGTACCGTCTGTTCGGGTGGTAAAGGCCCATTACTAGTGTACACCTAATTCTACATTCTGTTTCCGTAGGGATTAATCTGTTTCTGCTTCCGTCTGTTTCTGATCGGGTAGTAAAGGCCCATTATTAGTATTCTGTTTCGGTTAAAGTATTCTGTACCCGTTCCTGCTTCAATTTAGACATTAGGGTGACACCTAATTCTGTTATACTAGTATTAGTGCAGAGAAGTGTAAAGCAATAGTTTATGTCATTCTGTTCTTCTGTTATATCTGCTACACCTGTTACAGTTATCTCTCATCCAGTTTTATGTTCATGTCATATTATTATTATCTGTTCATATGCTTAAAGTCACTGGACTTGCCAGACTTTATGTCTGACCCTTGTTGTTTCGCCTCTTTTCTTCCGTTTCCCCCCCAGGTTTTCTAAAGAGGGAATACTCTAGCTAGATCCGAACTTCTTCTGCTTGAAGTGCTTAAAGTATGGCTTGTCTTCTTCTGTGGGGATTATGATTTTAAACCATGCATTTTGAAGGCTTTTGTACAAGACTGATATTTTGTATTTGAATTCTGAGATTTGAAAGGATGTAACCATATTGATTTCTGTTTCCGTTGTAATAAAGTCAAAAATTTTCAAGTATTGTTTTATCAGTCTTGTAAGTTTCTGTTCTGTTTACTAAAATGCTCCACCAAAGTTAAGGCATTCCCTTCGTGAGTGACCTTAACGGAGGTGGGGTGTTACACTTGGTATCAGAGCTGAAGGTTACCAGATTTGATAAAAAGTTTTTGAAAACTATGTTTTAAAAAGGAAGTATTTTCAAAAGTAAAGCTTATTTTAAAAAAAACATAATCCCCAAAAGCCATATATCTTTCTTTTGATTCTTTGTTTCGAGTTCCTTCCTCTTTCCCTTTTGAATCTCTTCCTCCGCTTATAGATGCTTTTTCTAAGATATGTAAGAACTTCCGTGCGATGGGCGGAAAACCGCTTTATGGGACTGAGACGTTGTCGAGGCTAGAAGTTGGCTGAACGAAGTGGAGGACTTGTTGGTACCTTTGAGATAGACGATGGGAGGAAGGTTCAACCAGCTGCTTGGTTAATGAAGGATGAAGCTTCATTTTGGTGGAAGGTCACGAATGGAGAACATACATGAGAGACAAAGAAGGAAGAACCACCGAATAAGAAAGCGGGGCCCAAAAAGGAAACACAAAGGAAGGATGAGAAGACTGAAGATAAGAAGGGGAAAAAGTGCTTTACTTGTGGAAGCTCGACTCATCTGAACAAGGATTGCAGAAAAAGGAAGGGCGCTTGCTTCAACTGTGGGGAGATGAGACACTTCACTAGGGACTGCCCGAAGAGACGAGGACAAGGAGGGCAGGCGAATAATCTTGAGGCTAGTGGCTAGGACAGAAATAGGAAAATTTCTATAGTAGGTTTAATTTCTTTATCTGATTATGGAGTTAAGACTTTTTCTGATTCTGGTATTTTGATTTTGTAATCGATACTCTGCACTTTAATACTAGTATTATTTCTGAATTCCGCTGTAGGCTCAGACCCATAAGGGTTATGGCCCATCTGTTTGAGATTAAGGTTTGAGGGATATCTGTGTTAGGCGTCAAATATGACGCATATATTCTGAGTTTTTGTGGGATATGATTTTATCATGCTTAGCTTCCTAAGAATCATTAGGGAACCTGATCTGTATCAGTAGTCTGTAAATATCTGAATAATTCTGATTTCCAGTTTTGACATTGTCTAAAGAAGGTAATCCTCTGAGTGTCAATCTGATATTGATTTCGGTCTTTGGGGTTGATACTTAGGGGAATTATTTTCTCAACCAATGTCTAATGGGAACCAAGTCTTCGTTCTATCTGTACTCGCTTCCATCACTAGACCCTATCCTATCGATCGAGTGTTCAACTTATAGATAGGAATCCTAATGGGTGTAAACATGTGTTTGAGACATGTTATGTTTGATGGTTGCAAGTGGATGCAAGTGGTTGCTCGTGGACGCATATACACACACTAGGCACTAGATCGGCTCGAAAACACTCTCATACTGCATATGGATGTGTGAGCATTTTCAATTTTTGTGGATGCAAATTGATTGACTCAGCACATGGATGTTGCATATGACTGAATGGTTGTGCACTCATATAGAAATGATATGTATCGAGTAGGAAAATTGCATACATGTTGGACTCATGGCACTGGCATAATTCGCATTAAGGAGGTCAATTGAATCAGTGGACCGCCTGATCTTTGCATTAGATAAGGAACATATACACACACTTTTGCATATGTTCATACTGCATTAGAAATCCCTAAGGACAATGGAAGCCAGTGATTGATGGTTGAGTAGATGGGTGATTGGATGGTAGGACACATTCTTCTTAACTTGAAGATTTCGGGGACGAAATCCTTTAAGGAGGGGAGAATGTAACACCCCGTATTTTCTGAGAATATATAAAAAAAATGGTTAATTATGAAGAAGTTATTAAGCCTTGAAGTTTATATGCATATGAGAGAAATATATATAGATATATATAAAAATTAAAAAAATAAACATGCAAAAAAGGTTCAAAACAACAAATTGGGAGGGGGAATAACCGAACCGGCCCATTTTTGAGGTCGACCCAAGCCCTGCTGGGTCGACTAGGGGTTAATCCAGGGTGTTTGGCTGTCATCCCGTGGGCCGATTCGCTCAAATGCAGATTTTGCATTTGAATGGTTCTCATGATTCAGGGTTAATCTAATGGTCCTAAATAACTTCCTACACCTATATATACATCCCTAACCTAAACCTAAATCTCATATACAATTCTCTAGCCTCCATTGCTCTCTTCCTCTCTAAAAATAAATAAATCAATGGCGTCTCTACTCTGCTGAAACCTAAGTTAGGACTTGTGCTTCTTCTTCCTCCAATTCTGGTTAAGACTAAAAGAGAACAGCTACAACACCTTTTTCTTTTAGAATCCAACCAAGGCAAGTACAGTTATTCTCCGCTATAAACGTTAATTATAATTTTGATATGCTTTTAAATCAGAGTTTGAGGTTGTATATATATTCTCTTCTGTTAGATCTGTTTTCTGTGACTGTTCTGTATTCCTTTCTTCTTTTTTGTTTCTATAGCCAGGCTACCACGAGCCTGTGCCCAATCTCATAAAGAGATTAACGTATGAACGCAAAATTTGGGACAATTAATGAATGATGCGAAATTTGACAAGACTGAATTGAACGTATGACTTTAGATCTGAAGCATAAAATATATTGGACATGTGACTTGGGATTGGATGCATAAATTTGACTATGAACATGTAATTTATATATTGCATGCATAGAGTATGTTGTAATTTAGATCTGTAACTAATTAGAGAAATGAACATATGTTATTTAGATCTGTAATTAATTAGAAAAATGAGCATATGTTGTAAACTAGATTTAGATCTATGCATATTCTGTGATAAAAGAAAAGAGGAACCATTGTATGTTTACATATGATTGGAGACTTTGGACAAAATGCATATAAAAGTCAAGATCTGATTTTTAGAAGATATAATTTAAAGATTTAGATTGTTGGGTATATTTTGCATTATGATTCATGACTTGAAAAGAAGAAGGATATGGAAAGTTAGGTGTAAAGATTTACATAAATTAGGATATCTATTATTGTGATTACACCTAAATAGGAATTTTTGGATATATGGCATGCATTGTAATTAATGATTATATTTGGTATAATTTACATGTGAATCTGCTGTAAAATGCTAGTTTAACAAAAATTGGAACATATGTTATATGGTAAATTATGTCCATATTCTGCGCTATGTAAATTCATGCAAACATGGAATATATGTTCATATTGTGAATCATGACAATTATGTAGGAATATGAATTTAGGCCTAATTTATGATTAGGCAAGGCATGTAAATAGAATCTTTAGAAATATTAAATCTGCTAATTTGCTAAGTTGCCTAAACTGCTAGTTCTGTTATATGGCCTAGACTGCTATTTAGATTGAAATGCCTAATCTGTTAAATTGGTCTGTTGAGATGCCTAATCTGTTATGTGCTAAAATCTGCTAAGTTGCTTAATCTGCTAAATCCGTTAAGTCGCCTAATCTGAAAAATCTGTTACCTGCTATATCTGTTGTTTTGATATAATTAGTCTGTTATTGGCGTAATTTGAATTGACTATAGTAATGAATAATTGACATGTATATTAGGCATAGGCATAAATGATAAACTATTAATTAATTGACCGCAAAGATAAACATGGCTAACTCGAGGTTAGAATGAGTTTGCGGCGTAAACCTGCCCGGAACCGCCCGGCACATCCAGTGGCCGCAAACAATAGGTTCTAATGTGAGAAGTTAGTCATAACATGCGCAAGACACAAGGTTAGGTCTGGCTTGTGGCAGAAGTCTTCCCGGAACCGCCCGGCATATCCAGCGGCCACAAGCTACCGACCTAATGTGAGAGGTCTGTGCATTAATAATTAATTAATGCAAATCTAAGATAAGAATGACGTCTAAAACGTATTGGGGAAAATAGGGTTAAACCAACGGGATTAATAGGTGTAGTAAAACCCGTCCATGAATCTGTAGGCCCAATACAAAGTTAGACAAATCTGAAAAATCTGTACATCTGACCCGTTAGTCTGAAAACTTGTTAACTTAATTTGTGAACTAGTAAATCTGAATTCTGTATGTCTGAACTTGTAAACAAGTTAATCTGAAATCTGTTAGTCTGGGGACACAAGGTTAGGAGGGGAATTACTTGTGTCATCTGTTGTTTGGGACCCATATTAGTCAGTAACCCTTTCTGGTATCAAAACTTTGACCCAACAGTAAGTAGGGTCCGGGCATGCTTACTGAACTAATTATAAGAGGTTCATTCTGATAATGGCGAGGGGTGTTGATGGTGCGTTCCAACCGGGTCATGTGCGTGCATGGATCCCGGTCTGCCTCTGAGGATGTAAGACGCCGTGACATCTGTAAATAGGTCTGTGCCAATTGGTTGTCACTTTAGGGAGTGATACACCCTACTGTGGGGCCGACACAGGATATTTATGTATTAGGGAGCCGATCACTTGGGGTAGGGTTTTAGGGTACACTTAGTTCTGTCTGTTTCTGTTGGTACCGTCTGTTTCTGTTGGGTGGTAACACCCGTCTGTTTCTGTGTGGTACCGTCTGTTCGGGTGGTAAAGACCCATTACTAGTGTACACCTAATTCTACATTCTGTTTCCGTAGGGATTAATCTGTTTCTGCTTCTGTCTGTTTCTGATCGGGTAGTAAAGGCCCATTATTAGTATTCTGTTTCGGTTAAAGTATTCTGTACCCGTTCCTGCTTCAATTTAGACATTAGGGTGACACCTAATTCTGTTATACTAGTATTAGTGCAGAGAAGTGTAAAGCAATAGTTTATGTCATTCTGTTCTTCTGTTATATCTGCTACACCTGTTACAATTATCTCTCATCCAGTTTTATGTTCATGTCATATTATTATTATCTGTTCATATGCTGAAAGTCACTGGACTTGCCAGACTTTATGTCTGACCCTTGTTGTTTCGCCTCTTTTCTTCCGTTTCCCCCCGAGGTTTTCTAAGGAGGGAATACTCTAGCTAGATCCGGACTTCTTCTGCTTGAAGTGCTTAAAGTATGGCTTGTCTTCTTCTGTGGGGATTATGATTTTAAACCATGCATTTTGAAGGCTTTTGTACAAGTCTGATATTTTGTATTTGAATTCTGAGATTTGAAAGGATGTAACCATATTGATTTCTGTTTCCGTTGTAATAAAGTCAAAAAATTTCAAGTACTGTTTTATCTGTCTTGTAAGTTTCTGTTCTGTTTACTAAAATGCTCCACCAAAGTTAAGGCATTCCCTTCGTGAGTGACCTTAACGGAGGTGGGGTGTTACAATAATCGAGGCGCCTCGCATTCCAACAACCACAAAGGTGAAAAGTAGATATATATGTCAGGGCTGGTAAGTCACTGACACCACCATAGCTAGAAAGAAACGTCGTGCTCTCCCAGCGGTCCGTATCCCGTTTTTAACTCATACCGGCGTGTGAGGCTCGCGAATCTACGAAATACACAAAGCCAGGTCACGCAGACCGTGCTTTGATCATCAACCACAAGACTCTCCTCTGCAACAGAAGCCTTGATCACAGCATCTTGGCATGCCACATAGGCAGTCCACTCTATACGATTGATTTCCATCGATATATAACCCCTGAGCTCGTACGTCTCAGAGAAGGGCGTTTAGCAAAAGAAAAAATTCTCCGCCGCCAAACAGATATATATTTAACAGAGATCAATCAGTATAGAACAAAATCCAATGTCAGACACACAGTCCATTTACAAGTCCGTCCTGGGTCTGAACGAAACCGGAGGCGTCAATTCCTCGCAAATCCGTACAATCAACACATACATTCAGACGGCTACTACTTCCGTCCCCTTCCGGTAGCTACTCCGGTTAGGAACCTCAGTAGCGCCCATCCAACCGATACGAAGATCGTCGGTCTTGAATCGTCTTTGCATTTTCCAATTCGAATCGCTCGATAAATTATTTGAAATGAGGGTTAGCTCGGCCTTTTAAAATAATTCACGTCATTAGAATTTAAATCGATTCATTTTATGGTTATATTATTCGACATCCATCTTTCGGTTCTTTAGTGTTATTTTCGTGTCAAACACATACAACCATCAAATATCAAACAATTCAAGCCCAATTGGTTTATTTTCAATCCATATTTCTTATAATATTTTATAACGATTTTTCGCCATTTTTATTTATTTAAAAATGGCCATATTTAATTAAACGACGTTTCAGGTCATGTCGTGGCACAGGCGCTGTTTTTCCCTTAATTTGTTTTACACATATCGGGAAATCTAACCGTTGGATTTTTACAAGGTCTATATCAGTGGGAATATATTCCCAAAGCGAACCCAACGGTTCCAGTTTCGTGAGAATCCGACGGTCGGATCTTCCACACTAGTCGTTTGAAGTTACGGTTTCAAAATTCGAACTGCAGCGTCGTTATTCGATTTAATTTAATTATATTTATATTTATATATATAAATATAGTTCATTCTATAATTTCATCTATAGTTCATTCTATATTTTCAACTTCGTTTTCACTTCAAATATTTCACTAACGCCTTAAGATTTCGAAAAATTTCGCCATAACCTCCTTTGTACGGGGAGGGGTTTGGAAATTTATTGGGCCGTATTAGGTACCCAATAAATCCTCCAAAGCATTCACATATTTATAGTGATATATTTTGGTGTTTACGGGGGAGCATGTACTGATAATCACTCCAGAGAATAAATTCCCTTCACCCCGTTTCCGTGTTGAAATAAATAGTCCATGTGCCGTATCTAATAACTAGAGCGACGTGATTATTGTCAACTCCAGACCCGTGTGGGGTTTTTATTAATCTGGCAATTTATCGTTATAATTTATATAGTCCATATCAGTCATCAGTTCAACCTGTAGTATGTAGTCATCGCCATACAAGCCTCTTGCCTGTATGGTAAATCTTCCACCTCGTCACACAAGCTCCAGTTGCTTATGTGGAATATGACGAAGTATGCCTATCATCAAGAAGTATGCCATGTAGTGTGGTTCAAAATTAATTGTTACTATCCTTTGGCGTTATTTATTATTTCACACAGAATAACCAGCACTCCGCATCCAATGGCATTCACAGGAGTTGATATATAAATAAAATTGCGCAGCCAACTCATCAAGGTTTACCTATTTGTCGGGCACGCAAATAATTTCTTTACTCTACAGCTAATCCATTTTTCCTGTTCAACACATGTATATATATGCAGAACAAAGCTAATAATAATATTTCTAGCAAACTATTATTTACTTCAACACGTGTGTATTTTTAACTAAGCGCATTCATGATAAAAGGAATATTTTTATCATCAAAAATATTTATTCGACACATGTGTATTTTTAACTAAGCGTATACATGATAAAAGAAATATTTTTATCATCAAAAATATTTATTCGACACGTGTGTATTTTTAACTAAGCGTATTCATGATAAAAGGAATATTTTTATCATCAAAAATATTTATTCGACACATGTGTATTTTTAACTAAGCGTATACATGATAAAAGAAATATTTTTATCATCAAAAATATTTATTCGACACGTGTGTATTTTTAACTAAGCGTATTCATGATAAAAGGAATATTTTTATCATCAAAAATATTTATTCGACATATGTGTATTTTTAACTAAGCGTATACATGATAAAAGAAATATTTTTATCATCAGAAATATTTATTCGACATGTGTGTATTTTTAACTAAGCGTATTCATGATAAAAGGAATATTTTTATCATCAAAAATATTTATTCGACACATGTGTATTTTTAACTAAGCGTATACATGATAAAAGAAATATTTTTATCATCAGAAATATTTATTCGACACGTGTGTATTTTTAACTAAGCGTATACATGATAAAAGAAATATTTTTATCATCAGAAATATTTATTTGACAAGTGTGTATTTTTAACACTTCATATTCACTATAAAAATATAGTTTTCATTGTCGATTCATTATATTTTTAAAAGATGATAACATTCAACACATGAACTTCAACTCAACGAATGAATTGCATTTCAACACATGAATATTCTATATAGTTTGTATATATATAAAAATGTGATTTTTATCGCTAAAGCCATTTGTTTAAATTCAAATTATATTCAACACATGAATTTAAACTCAACGAATGAATTGC
The DNA here is from genome assembly GCA_030737875.1 of Allium sativum. Lineage (NCBI taxonomy): Eukaryota > Viridiplantae > Streptophyta > Magnoliopsida > Asparagales > Amaryllidaceae > Allium > Allium sativum. Next base: position 17,783,553 of record CM060911.1, read on the forward strand.
AACTCAACACATGAATATTCTATATCGTTTGTATATATATAAAAATGTGATTTTTATCGCTAAAGCCATTTGTTTAAATTCAAATTATATTCAACACATGAATTTCAACTCAACGAATGAATTGCAACTCAACACATGAATATTCGATATAGTTTGTATATATATAAAAATGTGATTTTTATCGCTAAAGCCATTTGTTTAAATTCAAATTATATTCAACACATGAATTTCAACTCAATGAATGAATTGCAACTCAACACATGAATATTCGATATAGTTTGTATATATATAAAAATGTGATTTTTATCGCTAAAGCCATTTGTTTAAATTCAAATTATATTCAACACATGAATTTCAACTCAACGAATGAATTGCAACTCAACACATGAATATTCGATATAGTTTATGTAATTTATTTCAACGAATGAAAATTATTCTAACACATAAATATTTCAGAAAATTTCGGCAGCATAACGGTAGGGTAGTTAAAACCGGGACCGTCCCTAGTACGGCTCCTCGCTCTACCTTAAAACCTCGCGGTTTTTGACAATGGGGATCATGCATCTAGTTCGCATGCAGGCGGCATGTTTTATTTTCAACTCCAAAATCCTATTCTATTTTGTTTCAACCACAAGAGGGTATTTTTCAACCACAAAGGTATTTTTCAACCATAAAGGTATTTTTCAACCACAATATCAACCACAAACAATTATTTCCAACCATTCGTCATACCATATAACATCACGTCAATCACAAGCAATAAATATCGTCCATGGTCTGTGGACGAGGGGAGTATATATATATAATATAATAATTCACTTGCATTTCATCACAATTCAAAGCATATATGTTTCATTCAATGCTTGTATAATTTATACATCGCTAATATAACTTATACAACACATGTACATGAGGTATACAATGCGTATATAATTTACACTTCGCTTATATAATTTATACAACGCGATTTCATTCACACAAATAGTTTAGATTCCTCACATTGGTTATTGCAGTGCTAAAAATCGTAGGAAGGTCAGAAAAATCCGCGGCTTCTTCTAGAATGTAGAGAGCCTCCTTGCGGTCACGGTGTCTCCTGTTTCATCGAATTTCGTTAAGATAACAAAAAGATACGATTTTTACAAGTTTGCAACGCTTTATAGTGTAAAAATCAGTTGAAAATGGTTTCAGCCGTATACCTCCTACGAGATCGAAAAATAGGGTTAAACTTTTCGGCAAAACCGCTAAGCGATAGGACGAAGGGCCAGCGCTGCGTCGAAGAGGAAGGAAAGAGCTTCCCAAAGCTACCCGAGATGATCAGCTCGGTGGTCTCCAGCACCCACGGCGGCGGCGCGAAGTTCGGACCTTCCTGGCGCGATATCTCCCTCAACACTCAACGATAATTCTTGAAATTGCTATGGATTTGAAGATCTCTGAACGCTCTTCAAAATGGATCTGAGTTTGCTTGATTTCGTTGTGTGGTTGTGGAGAAATTGAAGAGAGAAGGTTCAGAGCTTTTTCCGCGTCGTGCCTGGGAGTTTCGATGAAGAAGACGAATTCTGATTGGCCCGCTCCTTTTATTTTAATTTTTTAATTTATTTAATTCCTAAAATACCCCCTTTCACAGACGAACTCGAAATCTAACCCAACGACTGTCGCCCCCAGCTAAATACCCCCATTCCGGACACAATGGGATATGTTTCGTTGGCCATTTCGACTGTTACAGTCAGTTATTTTTCAAATTAAAATATAAAACATTTGATATTTAATTTAAACGTACATTTCAATTTGCCAGGGCCACAAACTGAATCTAAAAATTCCAGAAAAATAAATCTAGATTTGTTTTGACGATACGGTCCTAACAAAACCAGTTTCGTCGAATTCTGAGCTCGTTTGAAAAACGGCCATTTTTAGGTCGACCCATTTTAACAGAATTTGACCAAACACATTATCTTTCGCCCCGCTCACATACTAGCTTAAAAAATTATGAAATTTGAAACTTAGCAATAATTTGACATCCCGGACCCAACAAAAGTGGTTTCGTCGAATTCCGAGGTCGTATGCAAAATCTCAATTTTCAAGGGCTATATACACTATATAGCGACCTTTCTGAAAATTCATTTGGCCATAACTTTTGATTTCCGTTATGAAACTTCGATTTTTCAGATTCGTTAGAAAGGTATTGATAAACAGATTTAAATATATTCAGTTTCATTAAAATCCTTTATATTTTCCACCCGGTACAGTCAGACAAAGTTTGTATTCAAAATTTCAAACTGCCATACTATACCCGATTCTATATTTTATTGAAATATGCTATCTCAACTATTCAAATTTCTTGGTAATAACCTGATTTAAAAATTTTAAACTGGTTCACTTTTTCCGGGTTATTACAATCTCCCCCACTTAAAACTTTTCGTCCTCGAAAAGGAAATAACAGTTAAGTAGGAAATAAAATGTAAATGCAAAGTATTGTAAAGGTACCTTGCACCGGAGTTAGTCAGAGATGTCCACTCTGCATTTGGGATAGGCTTGTTTAATGCTTTCCTCTGTCTCCCAAGTATAGTCTCTAGGATCACTACTCCACTGCACTTTGACTAAATGAATCTTTTTCCTCCTTAGCTCTCTGGTTTCTTTGCCAACTATCTTTAATGGCTCTCTACTGAGTGCTAATTCTGGAGTTATGTCAATATCATGTTGCGCTGCTTCTTCCACAATAAGGTCGGGATCATGAACATGTTTTCTGAGTTGAGATACGTGGAACACATCATGTATACCAGGCAACCAATTAGGTAATGAAACCCTATATGCAAGAGTTCCAATCCGTTCAAGTATAGGAAAGGGACCAATAAATCTCGGTGCCAACTTCCCAGTCTTGCCAAATCTGATTACTCCTCGCATTGGAGAAACTCTTAAATAAACATAATCGCCAACGGCAAACGATATATCCCTTCTTCTCGCATCAACATAACTTTTCTGTCGGGTTTGTGCGGTTTTTAATCGCTTCTTAATGAAATCGACTTTATTCGATGCTTCTTGAATCATATCGGGCCCTAACACAAGTCTGTTGCCAGGTTCTACCAACATGCGGGAGATCTGCACGGTCTACCGTATAATGCTTCAAATGGAGACATTCCCAAACTTGCTTGATAGCTATTGTTGTAAGAGAATTCTGCTAAATGTAAGTGATCTTCCCATGAGCCTCCAAAATCTACAACGCTAGCCCGTAGCAAATCTTCTAAAATTCTATTCACCCGCTCAGTTTGGCTATCTGTCTGTGGGTGATAAGCGGTGCTTAGATTCAATTTGGTTCCCAATTCTTCTTGGAATGCTTTCCAGAATTTGCTAGTAAATAGGGGATCTCTATCACTGACTATATTGAGCGGCACTCCATGTAGTTTAACAATTTCTTTGAAGTAAATATGTGCTAGACTTTGAGCCGTTCTGTTGGATCGGACAGGTATGAAATGGGCAGTCTTTGTGAAGCGATCTACGATTACCCATATACTGTCATTTCCTTTCTTAGTTCGAGGCAAGCCATCGATGAAATCCATCGAGATTTGTTCCCACTTCCATCCTGGAATTTCTAAGGGTTGTAATAATCCAGCCAATTTATGCTGATCACTCTTAACTAGCTGACAAGTGGGGGCATCTGCTAACATATAATGAGATATCTCTTTTCATCGCCTTCCACCAGAATGTGCGCTTGATATCGTTATACATTTTGCTCACACCGGGATGGATACTTATTTTGGATTTGTGGCATTCATCAAGTATTTCTCTTTTTAGCTCGGAGATGTCGGGAACACAAATTCTTCCTTTTAATCTCAAAACCCCCTCACTATCCACTTGGAAGCTGGAGTCTATGCCTTCATTGATTCTTTTGATCATTACTTTTACAAAATTATCCTCCTTTTGTTGGGCCGAGATCCTGTCTATTAATGAAGACGTGATGGCAAAACTGGCGATGATTTCATTCTTTCTGCTGAGCGCATCTGCTACAACATTGGCTTTCCCCGGAGTGTATAGGATTTCAAAATCGTATGCTGCAAGGAATTCTAACCAACGCTGTTGTCTCAAGTTTAGATCTTTCTGAGTGAACAGATATTTCAAGGATTGATGATCGGTAAATAGTTCGAACTTCTCGCCCAATAAATAATGCCTCCAGATCCTAAAGCAAACACGATAGCTAATAACTCAAGATCATGAGTAGCATAGTTTCTTTCATGCGGCTTTAGTTGACGGCTGGCATAAGCGATCACTTGGCCTTTTTGCATTAACACTACGCCTAGCCCTCTAATAGAAGCATCTATCTATACAGTCAAGTCTTGGTTGCCTTCTATAATGGTCAATACTGGAGCAGTTGTCAACTTCAGTTTCAGCTCCTGGAAAGCTTCTTCACATTCGGGAGTCCATTTGAATTTCTCATGCTTCTTTGTAAGCTTTGTCAAAACTCCAGATATCTTTCAAAAATCCTGAACGAATTTCCGATAGTAACTAGCTAATCCAAGGAAACTCCGAACTTCAGTGGGCGTAGTAGGTTGTTTCCAGTTCTGAATCGCTGTAATTTTGCTTGGGTCTACAGCAATTCCTTCTTTTGATACGACATGGCCTAGGAATTTAACTTCATTCTGCCAGAAGACACACTTAGAAAATTTAGCTTTCAAGCCATTTCTCCTGAGAATTTTCAACACTTGTTCTAAATGTTTTGCATGTTCATCTTCCGACTTGGAGTAGATTAAAATGTCATCGATGAAGACTAGAACAAATTTATTCAACACACCATGGAACACTCTGTTCATAAGATCGACGAAGTATGCCGAAGCGTTACACAAGCCGATCGGCATTACTAACCATTCGTAGAATAAATCGGGACCCCTGAAGGCTGTCAAAGGAACACAGTCTTCGGCTATACGTAATTGGTGGAAACCTGTAGCTAGGTCCATTCTGGAGAATACTGTTGCTCCATTTAATTGATTTAACAGATCATCTATACGGGGCAAGGGATATTTGTTCTTCAGTGTCTGTTTATTGAGATCTCGGTAATCAATGCAAAGTCTTAAAGTACCGTCTGACTTCGGGACAAATACAACTGCTGCTCCCCATGCTGAAAAGCTCGGTCTGATCAGACCTTTCCAAAGCAATTCTCGGGTTTGACTACTTAGCTCTTCTTTTTCTTTCGGGGCCATTCTTCTAATTGGATGTACTACTGGTCGGGCGTTAGGAATTAGATCTATTCTAAATTCAATTTCTCTTTGCGGCGGTAAGTTTTCCACTTCTTCAAACACATCCGCATAGTTTTTCACGACCGGTATCTTTTCTATCGAAGGGGAAGTAATTTCTAAAGAAGTCCAAAATTCTGTTCTATTAATTTCTGCACCGAGACATGGTATAGTGATATGCCCCCGATTTTGTTTCAACTTTCACGATTCTTTCGGCACATCTAACTTCGGCCTTATATTGTGTCAACTAGTCCAGCCCCAGTATAATATCAAATTCGGAAAGGTCCATGACAATCGAATCAAAAGAAAACTTGTAGCAAGAATAAGAGATAGGCACTCTACAGCATAAACTGAGACTAACAGATCTTCCGATTGGGTTTCGAACTTTAATTGGTTCCTTAAGTTTTCTTCGTTTCAATTTTAATTTGTGAACAAGGTTACCAGAAATGAAGCTACGTGATGCACCAGTATCAAAAAGTACAGAAACAGGAATATTGTTAATGGTAAGGGTACCTCCCAAGACGTCGGGTTTACCTGATCCATCGGTGGTAGCTGGCGGGGTCTTCCCGTCATAGACATGAGCCACTTGAGCATTCTACTTCAGAGGACAATTCCTGCTATAGTGCCCCTTCATATGGCAGTTGTAGCATTCGGCTGAGTCATTTGCCTTTGGTTTCCTCGGAGCTTTGCATACATTAGAAAAATGACCTGGCTTCCCGCAGTTGTAGCAACTTCCTTTCGGGATCATTGCAGGTTTCTGAGTAGCGGCCGCGGTAATGCTAGATTCGGGTTGATCGGTTGAAGCCTTGCGCTTATTTCCAGCTTGGCTTTTGGCGCGGTCTTGGCTAGCATGCCTCTCATCCATGTCTTCTTAATTGCAAGCCATCTCTACTAGTTCTGAAAAGGAGAGTTTGATGTTGCTCATAGCTCTATCGTGGTACTTCCGCTTCAGCCCAAATATGAATCTCTTGTTCTTTGCTTTGTTGGTCGTAATCAGCTCTGGAGCATAGCGCGATAACTGGGTGAACTTATTTAGATAATCCTGAATAGAGAGATCTCCTTGCTTGAGATTAGCAAACTGCTCTCGCATCCTCTCTAGAGCCTGTTCAGGTACAAACTTCTCATTGTACATAGCTTTGAATTACTCCCAAGTCCTGACAGTACCAGCTGCATCCTCTGAGGTAATGGCATCCCACCACAGCTCTGCTTCCTCCTGAAGGAGCCAAATGCCAAGTTGGGCTTTGTTGTTAGTTCCCATACCCATGCCTTCAAAGATTTTCTCACAGGTTTTCAGCCAAGCTATAGCCTCGGTCACTGTGCCAGTGCCAGTAAAAGGTTTTCCCCCAAGGTTTCTGTACCTCTTCGCTACCTTATCTAGCTCAAAGTCTTCTGGTGCTGGTGGCTGAACAATAGGGCCTTCCACTACTACGGGGATATTCCCCCGTCCTCCTACTGCATCTCCTCGGCCTCCACGGCCTCCTCTAGCTGCTGCTCCTCGTGTAGCCATCTAAGAGAATACTGTATAAGCAAGAAAAGAGTCAAGCTCACAGATTTGATAATTTTCATAAATGATAAAGCAAGGGAATACAAGGAAAGATAATGATGATGTACTGATCAAATTGTTTTGCTAATCTGCTTAGCTCATTCTAGGACATTGCTAATCCTATCTCTAATGAGCTACTCGCATTAGAACACTACTGATTCTATTCTGACAAGGTGTTTAATGTGTTAGATCCCGGAAATAAGGTTAACCAAAGCTCTGATACCAACTGTGACGATCCTAGAATCCGAGGGGCGGTATTAAGGATAATTATTGGAATATAACACATTAATCATCATAGCAGAGTACAGATAATAGCAGAAACAATAAATAGAATAATTTTACATGGGTATGACAGCGGAATCACAACATGTAGGAAACATCAGAATAGCATAATGTGGGATATAACTTAGTAAATAGAAAGGAAAGTGATCAGTCATCATCGCCAGAGGCGGAATACATACATGCAGTGAGACATAATAAGGGTATCAGTCTTCATCGCCGAAGGCGGAATACATATAATAAGAAATACGGAAAGTAAATCAGTCTGCATCGCCAGTGGCGGGATCATAATATAAGTACAGTAATGGCGGAAAATATCAAAGTCATCTCTGTAAAGTCAGCCTCGCCATGAGCCAAAAATGCACTCTATGCAGCAGTGCAGAGCCAAAAACAACCTGCCACCTATGTACTAGGCTGCCCATGTGAAAATAAGGGCACCTGCGTTTGCAAAGTGAAACAAACAACGAGTCAGTCATGGGGACTGGTATGAGGAATCTATTTAACAGTTAAACAACAGTAAATAGCAAATCATAGGACCACGCCACTTTCGCGGAACGGGTTTACTCCAGTGATTGCTAGCGCATTTAAAACAAAGTAAATTCTTTTAAAACAACGCAATGCTTTTTGAAAGAATGAAGCCATTATAAGACTCAGGTCCCATCACACAATGCAACGCAAGCCGGAGGATAGAGTTTTTCCTTATAATAGCCAAATATGCTTGATACGTATAAAGCGAAATCATTTGATATTATTACTAGTGCATATATGTTTCAAAAATGAATAGCATCATAAATATCAATCATAGATGGCATAAGTGCCCCATACCACTATGTCGCCATACTAGTTCTACAATCGAGTCCGTTATTTCGTATTGGAAATTGGATTTCCGTCATGATTCGAGGCAAGGGGCAAGCTCCTCTCCGCTTCGAGACACTCTAGCAAATGCCTCGGGACTACGCACTCTGGGTAACCCCTGGATGCGGCTGGGCCGGTCCTCTCTTACGTTTGAGGATTGGCAATTCCTGAACACACGCTTCCCGGTCCTTACAGACCTATAATCGAGGCGCCTCGCATTCCAACAACCACAAAGGTGAAAAGTAGATATATATGTCAGGGCTGGTAAGTCACTGACACCACCATAGCTAGAAAGAAACGTCGTGCTCTCCCAGCGGTCCGTATCCCGTTTTTAACTCATACTGGGGTGTGAGGCTCGCGAATCTACGAAATACACAAAGCCAGGTCACGCATACCGTGCTTTGATCATCAACCACAAGACTCTGCTTTGCAACAGAAGCCTTGATCACAGCATCTTGGCATGCCACATAGGCAGTCCACTCCATACGATTGATTTCCATCGATATATAACCCCTGAGCTCGTACGTCTCAGAGAAGGGCGTTAAGCAAAAGAATAAATTCTCCGCCGCCAAACAGATATATATTTAACAGAGATCAATCAGTATATAACAAAATCCAATGTCAGACACACAGTCCATTTACAAGTCCGTCCTGGGTCTGAACGAACCGTAGGCGTCAATTCCTCGCAAATCCGTACAATCAACACATACGTTCAGACGGCTACTACTTCCATCCCCTTCCGGTAGCTACTCCGGTTAGGAACCTCAGTAGCGCCCATCCAACCGATACGAAGATCGTCGGTCTTGAATCGTCTTTGCATTTTCCAATTCAAATCGCTCGATAAATTATTTGAAATGAGGGTTAGCTCGGCCTTTTCAAATAATTCACGTCATTAGAATTTAAATCGATTCATTTTATGGTTATATTATTCGACATCCATCTTTCAGTTCTTTAGTGTTATTTTCGTGTCAAACACATACAACCATCAAATATCAAACAATTCAAGCCCAATTGGTTTATTTTCAATCCATATTGCTTATAATATTTTATAACGATTTTTCGCCATTTTTATTTATTTAAAAATGGCAATATTTAATTAAACGACGTTTCAGGTCGTGTCGTGGCACTGTTTTTCCCTTAATTTGTTTTACACATATCGGGAAATCTAACCATTGGATTTTTACAAGGTCTATATCAGCGGGAAGATATTCCCAAAGCGAACCCAACGGTTCCAGTTTCGTGAGAATCCGACGGCCGGATCTTCCACACTAGTCGTTTGAAGTTACGGTTTCAAAATTCGAACTGCAGCGTCGTTATTCGATTTAATTTAATTATATTTATATTTATATATATAAATATAGTTCATTCTATAATTTCAACTATAGTTCATTCTATATTTTCAACTTCGTTTTCACTTCAAATATTTCACTAACGCCTTAAGATTTCGAAAAATTTCGCCATAACCTCCTTTGTACGGGGAGGGGTTTGGAAATTTATTGGGCCGTATTAGGTACCCAATAAATCCTAAAAAGCATTCTAATATTTATAGTGATATATTTTGGTGTTTACGGGGGAGCATGTACTGATAATCACTCCAGAGAATAAATTCCCTTCACCCCGTTTCCGTGTCGAAATAAATAGTCCATGTGACGTATCTAATAACTAGAGCGACGTGATTATTGTCAACTCCAGACCCGTGTGGGGTTTTTATTAATCTGGCAATTTATCATTATAATTTATATAGTCCATATCAGTCATCAGTTCAACCTGTAGTATGTAGTCATCGCCATACAAGCCTCTTGCCCGTATGGTAAATCTTCCACCTCGTCACACAAGCTCCAGTTGCTTATGTGGAATATGACGAAGTATGCCTATCATCAAGAAGTATGCCATGTAGTGTGGTTAAAAATTAATTGTTACTATCCTATGACGTTATTTATTATTTCACACAGAATAACCAGCACTCCGCATCCAATGGCATTCACAGGAGTTGATATATAAATAAAATTGCGCAGCCAACTCATCAAGGTTTACCTATTTGTCGGGCACGCAAATAATTTCTTTACTCTACAGCTAATCTATTTTTCCTGTTCAACACATGTATATATATGCAAAACAAAGCTAATAATAATATTTCTAGCAAACTATTATTTACTTCAACACGTGTGTATTTTTAACTAAGCGTATTCATGATAAAAGGAATATTTTTATCATCAAAAATATTTATTTGACACATGTGTATTTTTAACTAAGCGTATACATGATAAAAGAAATATTTTTATCATCAAAAATATTTATTCGACACGTGTGTATTTTTAACTAAGCGTATTCATGATAAAAGGAATATTTTTATCATCAAAAATATTTATTCGACACATGTGTATTTTTAACTAAGCGTATACATGATAAAAGAAATATTTTTATCATCAGAAATATTTATTCGACACGTGTGTATTTTTAACTAAGCGTATTCATGATAAAAGGAATATTTTTATCATCAAAAATATTTATTCGACACATGTGTATTTTTAACTAAGCGTATACATGATAAAAGAAATATTTTTATCATCAGAAATATTTATTCGACACGTGTGTATTTTTAACTAAGCGTATACATGATAAAAGAAATATTTTTGTCATCAGAAATATTAATTCGACACGTGTGTATTTTTAACACTTCATATTCACTATAAAAATATAGTTTTCATTGTCGATTCATTTTATTTTTAAAAGATGATAACATTCAACACATGAACTTCAACTCAATGAATGAATTGCAATTCAACACATGAATATTCTATATAGTTTGTATATATATAAAAATGTGATTTTTATCGCTAAAGCCATTTGTTTAAATTCAAATTATATTCAACACATGAATTTCAACTCAACGAATGAATTGCAACTCAACACATGAATATTCTATATCGTTTGTATATATATAAAAATGTGATTTTTATCGCTAAAGCCATTTGTTTAAATTCAAATTATATTCAACACATGAATTTCAACTCAACGAATGAATTGCAACTCAACACATGAATATTCGATATCGTTTGTATATATATAAAAATGTGATTTTTATCGCTAAAGCCATTTGTTTAAATTCAAATTATATTCAACACATGAATTTCAACTCAACGAATGAATTGCAACTCAACACATGAATATTCGATATAGTTTATGTAATTTATTTCAACGAATGAAAATTATTCTAACACATAAATATTTCAGAAAATTTCGGCAGCATAACGGCAGGGTAGTTAAAACCGGGACCGTCCCTAGTACGTCTCCTCGCTCTACCTTAAAACCTCCCGGTTTTTGACAATGGGGATCATGCATCTAGTTCGCACGCAGGCGGCATGTTTTATTTTCAATTCCACAATCCTATTCTATTTTGTTTCAACCACAAGAGGGTATTTTTCAACCACAAAAGTATTTTTCAACCATAAAGGTATTTTTCAATCACAATATCAACCACAAACAATTATTTTCAACCATTCGTCATACCATATAACATCACGTCAATCACAAGCTATAAATATCGTCCATGGTCTGTGGACGATGGGAGTATATATATATATATATATATATATATATATATATAATAATTCACTTGCATTTCATCACAATTCAAAGCATATATGTTTCATTCAATGCTTGTATAATTTATACATCGCTAATATAACTTATACAACACATGTACATGAGGTATACAATGCGTATATAATTTACACTTCGCTTATATAATTTATACAACGCGATTTCATTCACACAAATAGTTTAGATTCCTCACATTGGTTATTGCAGTGCTAAAAATCGTAGGAAGGTCAGAAAAATCCGCGGCTTCTTTTAGAATGTAGAGAACCTCCTTGCGGTCACGGTGTCTCCTGTTTCATCGAATTTCGTAAACATAGCAAAAAGATACGATTTTTACAAGTTTGCAACGCTTTATAGTGTAAAAATCAGTTGAAAATGGTTTTAGCCGTATACCTCCTTCGAGATCGAAAACTAGGGTTAAACTTTTCGGCAAAACCGCTAAGCGATAGGACGAACGGCCAGCGCTGCGTCGAAGAGAAAGGAAAGAGCTTCCCAAAGCTACCCGAGATGATCAGCTCGGTGGTCTCCAGCACCCACGGCGGCGGCGCGAAGTTCGGACCTTCCTGGCGCGATATCTCCCTCAACACTCAACGATAATTCTTGAAATTGCTATGGATTTGAAGATCTCTGAACGCTCTTCAAAATGGATCTGAGTTTGCTTGATTTCGTTGTGTGGTTGTGGAGAAATTGAAGAGAGAAGGTTCGGAGCTTTTTCCGCGTCGAGCCTGGGAGTTTCAATGAAGAAGACGAATTCTGATTGGCCCGCTCCTTTTATTTTAATTTTTTAATTTATTTAATTCCTAAAATACCCCCTTTCACAGACGAACTCGAAATCTAACCCAACGACTGTCGCCCCTAGCTAAATACCCCCATACCGGACACAATGGGATATGTTTCGTTGGCCATTTCGACTGTTACAGTCAGTTATTTTTCAAATTAAAATATAAAACATTCGATATTTAATTTAAACGTACATTTCAATTTGCCAGGGCCACAAACTGAATCGAAAAATTCCAGAAAAATAAATCTAGCTTTGTTTTGACGATACGGTCCTAACAAAACCAGTTTCGTCGAATTCTGAGCTCGTTTGAAAAACGGCCATTTTTAGGTCGGCCCATTTTAACAGAATTTGACCAAACACATTATCTTTTGCCCCGCTCACATACTAGCTTCAAAAATTATGAAATTTGAAACTTAGCAATAATTTGACATCCCAGACCCAAGAAACGTGGTTTCGTCGAATTTCGAGGTCGTATGCAAAATCTCAATTTTCAAGGGCTATATACACTATATAGCGACCTTCCTGAAAATTCATTTGGCCATAACTTTTGATTTCCGTTATGTAACTTCGATTTTTCAGATTCTTTAGAAAGGTATTGATAAACAGATTTAAATATTTTTAGTTTCGTTAAAATCCGTTATATTTTCCACCCGGTACAGTCAGACAAAGTTTGTATTCAAAATTTCAAACTGCCATACTATACTCGATTCTATATTTTATTGAAATATGCTATCTCAACTATTCAAATTTCTTGGTAATAACCCGATTTAAAAATTTTAAACTGGTTCACTTTTTCCGGGTTATTACATAAAGTAAGAAGATAAATTTATAAATAATATTGTATAAATTAAATGAAACATTTATCATTGAATAAATGAGATATATAAGTCAGGACTTATATAGAGGAGTAAGAATCGATTTCAACATCGATATTTGAAACTGAATAATCAGTAGGAGTTAACCAGTTAGAGTTAATCATTTAGAGTAAATTGAACATAGCTAATTGAATTAGGATTTTATTGAATATTTGTTATTCAATTAGAGTTGATCGAATATAGTTAATTGAAATATAGTTAGTCAAACATAGTTATTCAGGATAAGTTGCCATTTCGTATGACTACTAGCGTAATTCGCAGGGCTGCAGATAGCCTATGGCGGTCGGATGTTTCCTGAGGGACTCATGCGTAACCATTGCCATCACTTCGATCTAGAGTCAAGCGAATGGAGTTAAATCGAATATTAGCTATTCGAAATAAAGTTGAAACAGACATAGTTATTCGAATATAAGTTAATCGAATATTAGTTATTCTAAAGGAGTTAATCAAATATAGTATATTTGAAAAGAGATCAATCGAATGTAAATCATTCGAAGAGAGATTATCGAATGTAGTAATTCAAAGAAAGATTTATCGAATATAGTTTATTCGAAATGAGTTATCGAATAGAGTTTATTCGAAGGGAATTATACGTTGAATTCGATTATATCGAAATTCGGGAAAAGTAATATTTATTTTTCGTTTTAATCAAGATTTATTTATTTATGAATAAATTAGTGGTTTGGTTATTTAGTTAAATTTAGTATAAAATTTATATTTTGAAGTAGATATTTAGGAAGAAGGGGTTATAATGCTATAGTCATAATCAATGTTTTAAAATAAAGAAGTGGATTCGTAAATAGAATACGAGAGTTTCGTATGGAAGTTGTTTAAGCTTTGGAAGGTGAACTTTGTCTATTTCGAGGTTAGGAATGTTATTCAATTAGGGTCTGAGAGGTAATTATACCCAACTTGATTGACTTCGTTTTTAACTAAGGAATGGGTAAGGTTCGATAGTGAAGATTGATTTAGTGAATTTAGTTAATGATTGTAATGATTTAAATTGGCCTAGAGATGTTTTATTTAACATCTGTTTTAAATCATATGAATGCACTTTGGGAACATTTTCCAAATATAATCAGAGATATTTTCTAATGAGGAAATTAGTTTAAAGGAAAAACATTAATCTAATTTTTAAATTAAGGACGTAAGTTTGGGTAATTAGGCTGAAGGACACCGCTCCCTATCCAATCGTCTCCATCATCGTTAATCTAATTTCTTGGCCAAATCAATCGTCTCCATCAACGCTTTCACAGCCGCCGTTCCCTTCATAGTTGTTTTCCCAAGCCGCCGCCGCCTCAAGCCTAGCTACCACCTTCCACGCCGTCACCGCCTCCCAAAGCCGCCGCCTTCACCTTCCACTTCCGTCACCGACCTCATGCCCTAGCCGATCCAAGTCGTCGCTGTCGTCCACGTGCCTTAGCTACCGCCACCGTCCAACTCATATCTATCATCGTCGTCGCCATTCAAGTCATCAAACGTGCTGCAGCTGTTGATTTCTTTTGTTTTAATTTTTTTTATGCTATATTCTCCTACCATTTCGTATTCTGCTTGTGCAATCCATTCTAATGTATTTAAAAAAATTCAAATGCAATATTCAGATATCATTCTATATATGCAATGCATACTATTTATGTAAAAAATTCAAATAATTTAACCAGTTATTATTCTTCATATGAAATGCATGCATTTGTAATTCAAAATCTGAAATGCTATATGCATCTATCATTCTTTATAGTATATGCATCTATCATTCTTCATATACAATGCATGTTGCAATATTTTAACAATTATAATGCTTTATTCATTTAGCATTCTTTGTTTGCAACACACGCTCATGTATTTGACAAAAATGCAAATGTTGTATACAACTATTATTTGAAATGTTTTACACATTTTAGTCCACTTTAAAAAAATAAAATGCTAAACGCAACTACATTTATTATATTATATACATGCTAGTTCATTTTACTAATATAATGCTATATTCAAACATTATTCTGCAAATTCAACACGTACTAATTAATTCATTTCAAAAATACAAATGATAAATTCAATTATCATTTATTATATTTTATACACGGTAGCTCACTTTAAAAATACAATGCTATGTTCAAATAGCATTTAGCATATTGAACATATGTTATTTCACTTTAAAAAATACAATGCTGAATTCAACTACATTCATTATATTCTATACATGATTATATTAATACAATGCTAAAAATATAATGCTATATTTAAATGTCATGCAACTTATTCTACTCATGTTATTTCAATTTAAAAAATACAATGCTAAATTCAACTATCATTTATTATACTTTATATATGTTATTTCATTTTATTTTTAAATAATGCTATATTCAACCATTATTTAGCTTACCATACATGATGCTGTATTCAATTTTATAATATAATGCTATATACATGCTAGTTCTTTTTTTAATATAGTCATATACAACTATTATAATGCTAGTTAACTTTAAAAATACAATGCTATATTCGGCTATCATTTATCATATTGCACATATGTTATTTCACTTTAAAAAATAAAATGCTAAATTTGACCATCATTTATCATATTCTGTATATGCTAGTTCTTTTTACGAATACAATATTATATTTATCCACCATTTTTCACATTTCATACATGTAATTCACTATAAAAATACAATGTTATATTTAATCGTCATGTAACGTATTCCACACATGCTAGTTCAATTTAAACATACAATGCTAAATTCAACTATCATTTATTATACTTGATACATGTTAGTTCATATTTTTAATATAACGCTATATTCAACCATTATCTAGCATACTACACGTGACAGTCAACTTTAATATAATGCTAAATCATTTTAAAAGATGCAATGCTAGATTCAACTATCATTATTTATATTCTACATGCAGTACTAGTTTAATTTACAAATATAGTGCTAAATTCAACTATCATTTAGAATATTACACGCATGCTAGGTCACTTTCAAATATACAATGCTAAATTCAACTATCATTTATCATATCTATACGTGCTAGTTTTCTAGCTTAAAAATACAATGTTAAAATCATCTATAGTTTAGCATATTCGTACATGCTAGTTCATTTTAAAAAATAAAATGCTAAATTTGACTATCATTTATCATATTCCATACCTTCTAATTCATTTTACAAATACAATGTTATATTTAGCCATCATTTAGTATGTTCTACACGCGACAGTCCACTTTAAAAAAAATACAAAATTCAACTATCATTTGTTGAACTTAATAATAGAAGAATATAACACATTTTTGTATAATAAACATTGTCAAATGTGAAAAACCACAAACACAATCAACAGAGAAAATCAAACAGAACAAAAATCAGACAATATTTGCATCACACTCGAGCAAAGTCAACAAACAGCCTGAAACTAACAAAAAACCAAATCAGCATAAAATACAAGGACATCAAGCTAAACTGCACATATAATAGAGCAAAATTCATAGCACATGCAGGAATGATAGTTTCATATATCATTTTCTTGGACAGAAACCAAAATCAGTTGAAACAAATCACATCAGTGTAATTTCTTTCTCTCAAAATCGCAAATCACAACAAGAATGAAAAACTCATTTGATTTGACATAAAATACACGATTTGATATAGATCGATCAAATTTGACAGAAAATACACGATTTCAGGCGTTGACCGATCGGATGATGGCTAGCGCTTGGAGAGGCGGCAGCGGCTTGGAGAGGCGGCGACCGCTTTGAGAGGCGGCGGCGGCTTGGAAGGCTTGGAAGAGAAGACTGACGATTTTATTTTGTGGGAAAAAATTTCCTTCAGGCGAAAATAAAAGTTGTGCGTCCTTCTGATGTAAAAAACAAAGTCGCGTCCTTAAAACTAAAATTTGACCAATGTTCTTCCTTCCGCCTATTTTCCTGTTTTCTAATTATAGAAAATGAAATGTTGATGAGAAAGAATACTGGAATGACAGTGATACGTGAAACAGAGATGGAAATGTTTTCCAATGATTGATAATGTATATTTTCTAAGGTCAGAAAATAAGAATTTACGAGTATATTGAAATGGGAAATGAATAAATGATTAATTTAATTAAAAGAGATAAATGTTGAATGTTGATTAATCGATAGAGTTTCCACTTGGAAATAATATCGTTGGTTGCACACCTGTTTTTCTTTGATAGTTTAATCACCGACTATCGAAGTTTTGACCATTTTATCATCTTCAATACGGAGAGACCAGGATCAGATTCACCATCTGAAAACCACTCTATATGGACGTTAGCGTTGCGATCAAGTATTGAAGACGGAGTTATGCAAGGGCTATCCTGTTTACAGAATAGTGCCTTCGGTTTGTCCAGTCCCAGGACAAACGTGAATGGACGAATGTCCGACAGAGTATATCTGAAGGATCGCGTAAGTTGATCTCTTCAAACGTACTTACGTTTGGTGGCGGAGGAATTCGTTTCTCTTAGCTTTATACCCGTGGTATTTTTGAAGATATCAAATTTGTGATTTGACGGGTATGACGATGTGGCATTCAAAGTGAATGGTGGTCAAGTGTTTCAAAATATATGTAATGACCTCATGCCTCATCAACCGGGAAATGACGGAAATCGGGCAGGCAGCATGGCTAAATGGGTCGCTCCCATTAGGGTGTATATCACCCATCTAGAGAAAATCCAATCCATTCTTTTATCAATGATCGATGTTGTCCCTTTTCGAGGAGACTGTGGGTGCTCCCAACCGTTGGTGATATACATTCGATACACTCAAGCGAAATGAGTGGTCGGTTATGTGTGGGCCGGGTTGCAAGATGTTCTTATTGAACCCAGTGTATTCGTCTCTAGAGATACACTATCGGCAGGTGGTCCCATACCTTGTTATGGTTGGAATCCAATCTCCAATAAGAGCCTATGGTTTTGTTTGTATATTATATAGGTAGAATGTGAGATGTGAGATGTAAGCGTTCTACTAGATTGATAAATTACTTGTGATTAGACATTATTTTAATATCAGAGAAGTATTGATTTCCAAAACTATTTTGGGTTATCGTAAGGTGAAAACCGTCCGTGTTTATGTGTGGATCGGTCTTGCGATTATCTTTTCTTTTGAAAAGGATTTTGAAAAGTTAAACCAAATGATTTGAGTTTACTCACACCAGTCCCATGACTGACCCAAAGTTTATTTTCGTTTTGTTTTCCCTAATTCTTGGGTGCCCAAATTTGTATGGGCAGTCAAGTAGTTTAGGTCTTTACAGATATGCTTGGAGGAGCTTGAAGCAGGAGGCTTCAGGATTATATGGCTATTGTTATTTCCGTTGTGTGTAAGTGTTGTACTCTGACAATGTTATTCTATGTATGTACATTGTTTTATTGCAAAGTTATATTAAGTATTATATTTTATTCGTTCCGCTGTGAGATTCGTGTTTACACCGATTGTGTCTTTCTTCTTCTATTCTAATTTTCTATCTTATCTATTCTCACCCTCTAACTTCTTTCTATAAATGATATGAAATGTTCGATGCCTGAATAATTAACATGGTAGTTTTGTGTTGATTTTCGGAGTCGAAAATCCCAGTTCGTTACAGTGGTATCAGAGCTGAAGGTTAAGTGATTATGTTGGCCTTGTGGCGTGACTCAGTAGAGATGGGGTTAGCAATACCCTAGATTGGGTCTGAGTGTATATATACGAGTGAATGTATTTGTAGATTTTATAAAAAAATGTTTTATATTGTATAGATTTGTTGGTTGAGTTGTTTGTGAATTCTGGTCGATCAGTTTGATCCACTGTATCGATAGGGGCTACCAAACACTCAAATACGATAAACCGACATAGTATGTTTCGATAGAGGGTAAATGAGATAATTTTACCCAAAGTATATTTCGATATAAAGAAAATATTTATATTCGAATTATTATAGTACATTGGATGTGTTGGTTGATTAAAATTGAAATGGTCATATAAATAACCAATTTGAGTTCGTAAAATATGAAAGCAGATTCATTAAATCTGAATTAAATCAGAATCAGATTTAAAATACTGAAAACTGAGAAAAATTCTCGTAAATGGATTTGAGTTAAGTATAAGAAAATTTTAAAATCCTGGGATATTTTAAATTATTTAGAAACATCGTGAATGATATTTTGAAAAAGGTTTCAAAATGAAAGTGTTTAAATATGGTTTTGATAAGTGATATAGTATTGAACTCACTTCGATAGGTGGGAAATAACTCTGATGATGTTGGCCATATCATCAGTGTTCATTTTCGAGTTCTAAGTGACGGATTACTACCAAAGAATTGTTTTTGAAATTGTTTTGAGAAAGGAAATTGTTTTTAATCCCGAAATGGAATAATTTATTTTAGAAAAACTAAACCGTTTAAAATCCCAGGATGATAGTATGGATTAAAAGCAAATATGAATTGAAATCAATTTTAACTAGAAATTGAATTGGATATGATATATAAAGTAAAATCAGATTTTGAATTGTGAGATAGTATCTGAAATGACATTGGATTGGTGAGTCAGGAATTTGGAATCGAGAATGAAACTTGAGTTTGAAATGGTAATTGGCTTGTTTAAGCGAATAGCTGTGTTGAGGATAAACTGATCAGAGATTGATTGGGATGACTTTGGAAAATGCTGAATTGGCAGCAGAATAAAAGGATTTAACAATATGCCCGACAATAAGAAACATGTTTGTTTTATGGATTTGGTGATTTATGGGCCGATTTGGCAAGCCGCTTGGCTATTTGATTTTCTTTTGGATTGGGAAGGGCCTAGAGAGGTGAGTTGATTGAACGGTATAAGGGAGGTGCTGGCAAAAATTTTCGAAATTTTTGGGTGTTAGAAAATTTTCAGGTTTATAGGAAATTTTTGTTGATAAGAATTAATTAATATTTTAATTGAAATTAAATTGGTTTAGTTGAAATTAAAGTTGGTAAGTAAACAAAAAAATTTGTACTAGTCAATAGGGTTTGTTCTCTACCTTAGCAATTTCGAGGACGAAATTATTTTAAGGGGGGAAGAATGTAATGTCCTGCATTTTTAACGGCTAGATAATTAATTTATTTAATTATTAAATATCGATTTGGCGATATCGATAACTTGAATTAGATAATATTGAATATTTAATTAATATAAATAATAGAATAATTTATTTATTTTCGAAATGGTCGAAAATAGCTGAATTCCCAATATTGTGTGAATTAGATCATTTATAAGATATAATTCAGTTAGAGTTGAATTATAATAACGAATATATTATTTAAACGAAGTTTGAACGTGTAATTATAATATAATTACAATCGAGCTCGAAATGGCGCGGCAGTTCGTAATTTGGCATTTCGAACTTTAAACGAATATACAGAAGCCATTTTAAGTCGGATTTTTGTGAAACTAGAAACGTTGGAATCTGTTGAAGTATATTTTTCTAAGGGAAGAGAAAAATCGAGATTTCGTTGTGTAGATTTTTAGTTATGCCCAAATCAAATTTTCAATTAGTCGCTATAGAATCGTTCATCGACCGTAACAGTTTATTTGAAATAACCACATACTGGATTCAAAGTTAGACAAGGTTCTTTTGAGATGTAGTGATAATTTAATTTTTAGAATTCTACTGCAATTTTTAATAAATTAAATACACAACTTTTTATTTGGAGTATTTTGCACCCTGTATCAATATTTTCGGGTTTCAAGATATGAGTCAACTTACCGATATTATTATATTTTTGAAATCGTAGCACATCGCTGATCACAATAGTATTTTTATTTCTGTAGATAGCAGTCTGTATTTAACATTGTTTTAAGTAACGGACACCGAAATCACATGAATTTTAAACTAACATATATGTATATGTCATTCCTTCATAGACAAAATTTCCATTTCATTTCAGAAAATATTTTGCAAAATATATATCATCTCTTTTAAAACCGAAAGAGAGACTGTTCTCCCTTCCTTCCAGACGGTTTCCTTTTTCCTCCATTTCTTTTCCCGAATGACAACGAGTCACTGTCCATGCTTCTTTAAATGCACTACAATGTAACATCCTATTATGTTAAATTCGAATCCACCTTCCCTACATATGCCGCATGCTCCTCTGAGCCACGCACTTCAACCTGTACTGTAAAAAAAAACAACTCATACCGTAACCATGAAGCTACCCAAGACATAAAAAATACATGCCTATGTTTAATAGCATGTTACCATTCACGCAGGCTATGTTGAAAGCTGCGTGCACCTATCAGTAAATCACGCAGAGAACAAAAACGCACATGCCATGAGCAGGATTGAAAGGAAATCAAAAATTCGCAGTGTGTTTCCGAATCCAAATCCTACTCTATACACTGAAAAGCTATGTCATGGCTAATCGCCTGCTACCCTATCTATGCTAACATGTACCCCCTTCCTTGGCCGTCAAGCTGTTCACTTCTATATATATGTGACCTCAATCCTATGTTCTCTTCGTTCTGAAAACCGCAAACACAATAGAGAAAAAGAAATAAAAACCAAATAGTAAGAGTGCAAATGATGACTGCGTGTATAGGGGAGAAGTGGAGCAGGAAAATGGCCAAAGAGTGAGATCTGGGCTTGAGGAGACCAAACTGTTGTGGGACGTGAATGGCTTTGAAGGACTGTGAAGCATGGTGTTATGCGGTGAGCAGTTCAAAATAGTGAAGCACAGTGGAGGAAATACTGGGCATTTAAGCATGCAAGTTTGGTTTAAAATAGGAATTGAATGGCCGATTGTTTACTGAAAGTGGACATCAATGTTTTGGAGAAGGTGAAATACGGAGCGGGTGGGTTTTGAGTAGTAGGAAGCAGGCCGAAGTTTTAATTGTAGAGCCCAACAAAACTTAAAAAACAACAACAAAAGAGACGCAGCTTTGAAATCCGTATTTGGGGAGGATGCTTCACGTAAAAGGGTGCTGTGTACAAATGGAAAGCATGGAGAAGCAGGGTCGATCTGGTGTTGAAATGTATTGGATCAAAATGGTAAGCGCACACATATATTAAATAATAATGATGATTCAAATAATTAAAGTACTTGTTTAAACTGGTAAATAAAATATCTTCATCATACATTCTTAGAATTTGACGACCTTAGATTCTTTGGAATCGTACGGATACAGACTACCGTTTGGAGATCGTTTCAAATTTCAGACACAAATAAAACATCTGATCCGGTCTACCGATCAACCGTAAATCGTTATTTAACGATTTACGACCAAGGTGAGTAATCTCACTAACTCTGCTCAATTTATATTTTTGCAAAATATTTTTAGATTTTATCAATAATGGTTGTTTGTTGTGTGTTTGCTGTTTGGTTGAACTGCTAGTCAGTTGATTGAAAATATAGATAACGATATAGATATAAATCGTTAATCAAATATTGATTCTGTTTAGCAGAATATTTCATAGTAAAATGAATTTGATGTTAATTTTATTGTTTAACATCTGTGGATGCAGGGAAACAGGTCGGAGGGACCCAACTGGGTTCCTCAACATTTATTTTACTATTTTTTTATATATTGTGTTATATGATGTGATATAAAATCTGTTGTTGATTTTGTATGTTGGAATGGTACCGGTCATTGTTATATGGTACGTTAAATACCATAAGGAATACTGGAATGTTAAAAAGGAAATTTTCAATGTTTTATTGAAAAAGAAATATTTATAAAATCAAAAGATTTTATAAAAAGAAAACTATTTATATAGAAATAAATAGATTAAAAAGGGGATATATATTTGTAAATCAAATAGATAGAATTGAAAAGGAATATTTGTAAAACTATTTACAAATGGAATTGAAAAGAAATATTTGTACACTTTTTACAAATAGAATTGAAAGGGATATTTATTTGAAAAGTAGATAGAATAGGAAGAGGAAATATTTGTAAAATAAATAGAAAGGGAATAGTTAGATTATCAAAGGAATTACTTATAAAATCAATGGATTTTATATAAATAGAAAATATTTTATAAATAAATAGAATTATCAAAATGGAGTTTATTTTGTAAATATTGATTTTAAAAGGAATACTGGAAAAGTGACTAGTATTGTAGAAAAGGAGAATTTTACAGTTGAAAGGTTTAGACCCGTGCTTCGCACACGGGTATAACATACTGTGGATTTAAAGCGAAGATTTTAAATAGAATCCGCTTTACCAGATAAAGTAAGAAGATAAATTTATAAATAATATTGTATAAATTAAATGAAACATTTATCATTGGATAAATGGGATATATAAGTCAGGACTTATATAGAGGAGTAAGAATCGATTTCAACATCGTTATTTGAAACTGAATGATCTGTAGGAGTTAACCAGTTCGAGTTAATCAGTTAGAGTAAATTGAACATAGCTAATCGAATTAGGATTTTATTGAATATTTGTTATTCAATTAGAGTTGATCAAATATAGTTAACTAAAATATAGTTAGTCAAACATAGTTATTCAGGATGAGTTTCCATTTCGTACGACTGCTAGCGTAATTCGCAGGGCTGCAGATAGCCTACAGCGGTCGGATGTTTCCTGAGGGACTCAGGCGTAACCATTGTGATCTCTGCGATCTAGAGTCAAGCGAATGGAGTTAAATCGAATATTAGCTATTCGAAATAAAGTTGAAACAGACATAGTTATTCGAATATAAGTTAATTGAATATTAGTTATTCTAAAGGAGTTAATCGAATAGAGTATATTCAAAAAGAGATCAATCGAATGTAAATCATTCGAAGAGAGATTATCGAATGTAGTAATTCGAAGAAAGAGTTATCGAATATAGTTTATTCGAAATGAGTTGTCGAATAGAGTTTATTCGAAGGAGAATTATACGTTGAATTCGATTATATTGAAATTCGGGAAAAGTAATATTTATTTTTCGTTTTAAACAAGATTTATTTATTTATGAATAAATTAGTGGTTTGGTTATTTAGTTAAATTTAGTATAAAAGTTATATTTTGAAGTAGATATTTAGGAAGAAGGGGTTATAACGTTATAGTTATAATCAATGTTTTAAAATAAAGAAGTGGATTCGTAAATAGAATCCGAGAGTATCGTAAGGAAGTTTTTAAAGGTTTGGAAGGTGAACTTTGTCTATTTCGAGGTTAGGAATGTTATTTAATTAGGGTCTGAGAGGTAATTATACCCCAACTTGATTGAATTCGTTTTTAACTAAGGAATGTGTAAGGTTCGATAGTGAAGATTGATTTAGTGAATTTAGTTAATGAGTGTAATGGTTGAAATTGGCCTAGAGATGTTATATTTAACATCTGTTTTAAATCAAATGAATACATTTTGGGAACATTTTCCAAATATAATCAGAGATATTTTCTAATTATAGAAAATGATATGTTGATGAGAAAGAATACTGGAATGACAGTGATACGTGAACCAGGGATGGAAATGTTTTCCAATGTTTGATAATGTATATTTTCTAAGGTTAGAAAATAAGAATTTACGAGTACATAGAAATGGGAAATGAATAAATGATTAATTTAATTAAAAGAGATAAATGTTGAATGTTGATTGATCGATAGAGTTTCCCCCTGGAAATAATATCATTGGTTGCACACCTGTTTTTCTTTGATAGTTAAATCACCGACTATCGAAGTTTTGACCATTTTATCATCATCAATACGGAGAGACCAGGATCAGATTCACTATCTGAAAACCACTCTGTATGGACGTGTAACGACCCAGAAAATCTGAGCCAATTTAAAATTTTTAAATGGGCTAAAATAATGGATTTTAAATATTTAAATAAATATTTTAAATAATAGCAATGAAAAGTGAGTTTGAATCGACAATTGAAAACGAATATAATTAATTATAATTATAAACAAGGCCTGAAACGGCGCTGCAATTTCAAAAATTGAATTCAAACTTTGTCGGACTGTACCGGGTGCAAAACAAAACGGATTTTAGTGAAACCAAAAATATTTAAATCTGTTAGTGAATACCTTTCTAACGAATCTGAAGAATCGAATTTTCATAGCGGAAAGCAAAAGTTATGGCCGAATGAATTTTCAGAAAGGTCGCTATGGAATTTATATAGCTCGTGAAATTGGCCATTTTGCATACGACCTCGGAATTCGACGAAACCACTTTTGTTAGATCCGGGACGAGAAGTTATGGCTAGGTTTCAAATTTCATAATTTTTGAAGCTAGTATGTGAGCGTGGCAAAGGAAAATGTGTTTTGGTCAATTATAGTTAAATTGGATCGACCAAAAATGGGCCTTTTTGCAAACGGTCTCAGAATTCGACGAAACTAGTTTTGTTGGGACCGTATCGTCAAAACATAGCTAAATTTATTTTTCTTGAATTTTTCGAATCAATTTGTGGCCCTGGCAAATTGAAATGCACGTTCAAATTAAATATTGAATGTTTTATATTTTAATTTGAAGAATAAATGACTGTAACAATTAAAATGGCTTACGAAACATATCCCATTGTGTCCGGGATGGGGGTAATTAGCTAGGGGCGACAGTCGTTGGGTTTGAAAAGGAGTTCGTTTTCGAAAACACTATTTTAAAATTAAATAAACCTCCCGGCCAATAGAAAATTTTCTTTCATTAATTTAAAAATAAAAAAAAAATCAAAAACCCTCCGTTATCCAGGCGCCCTCGACGAAAACCAAGCCGCCACCTTCTCTCCTCGTTTCCCGCCGCCACAGCCACTTCCACACCGCGCCACCGCCAGATCTCGACAGCCCTCCTCCCCCTCGTCACATCCATACCCTCCTCGACCCCCCTCATCGACCGTACAGCGTGAATCGGGCCTCCAAAGGCGCCGCCTTTGGACAGCCGCTGCCACCGCTAGGAGCCATCGCAGGGGACCCCACCACTGGCGCTGGAAAGGCCTCGCCTCCCTCTTCGACACCATATAAACCGATCGTCTTATCGCTTCCCGGATTTGCTGAAAATTGGCGACCTAGTTTTGAGCATTCAAACGAGGTATACGGCTTGTTTATTTTCAACTAATTTTCACACTTTAAAGCGTTGCAAAACTTTGAAAAATCATATCTTTTTCATTTCTTAACGAAATTCGATGAAACAGGAAACATCGTGACAGTGTGGACGCCTTCTACATTTTAGAAGAGACCGCATATTTTTCTGAGCCTTCTGCTATTTTTGGTGTAGTGGAACCCAAGGTGAGATTTCTAATTTATAAACGATATGGAAAACAACGATGTATAAATTATATAGTCGATGTATGAGTTATATAAGCGTTGTACACCTCATGTATACGCGTTGTATGAGTTGTACGTTCGATGTATAAGTTATATATGCGTTGTAAAAATTATATATATGTGTTAAAATAGAAGTGAATTGCTATATGTAAATATATATATATATATATATATATATATATATATATATATACGCCCCTCATCCACAAACCATGGACGATATTTATTGATTGTGATTGGTGAGAAAATTGATTGATAGCGAATGATTGTGTGGGATTGTTTGTGGTTGATATTGATTGATTGTGGTTGAAAAATACCCATTTGTGGTTGAGAAATATTTGGTTGAAACCACGTAGGATTAGTTTGTGGAAATGAAATAAATATATACATGCCGCCTGCGTGCGAACTAGATGCATGATCCCCATTGTCAAAAACCGCGAGGTTTTAAGGTAGAGCGAGGAGCCGTACTAGGGACGGTCTCGGTTTTAACTACCCTGTCGTTATGCTGCCGAAATTTTGAATGATATTCATGTGTTTGAATTATTTTCATTGGCTGAAACTATATTTATTCATTGAATAGAAAACCTTCATGTGTTGAATCGATATTCATTCATTGATTAGAAATTCATGTGTTGAATGGTATTCGTGTTTTAAATATAAAAATCACAATTTTATCTATATATAGAAACTATAGAAAACCTTCATGTGTTGAATCGATATTCATTCGTTGATTTGAAATTCATGTGTTGAATGGTATTCGTGTTTTAAATATAAAAATCACATTTTTATCTATATATAGAAACTATAGAAAACCTTCATGTGTTGAATCGATATTCATTCGTTGAATTGAAATTCATGTGTTGAATGGTATTCATATTCTAAATATAAATTGTTTCATAATAAAAATCACCTTTTATCAACTATATGGACTATGTAAAATAATCTCGTTTTAAAAGAAATTGTTTTATAATAAAAATCCCATTTTTATCACCTATATAAACTATATAAAATAATAGTGTTTTGAAATGAATTGTTTTAAAATAAAAATCACATTTTTATTATACACATGAATTGTTAAAATGGGAAGTGTTAAAAATAGCCACTCGTTCAAATAAATATATACGAGTTGAAATATTCATTAACTAGCTAATGATGTGATTTTTGCCTATACATGAAACATTAGAATGAATGGTGTTTTTAAACCAAATGGAATCAAATATGAAGTTGAATAGAAAAGATAAGTGATAAGAACTATATATATGTACATGCATATTTATTGAACAGGTTATAGCAAAGGGGCTAGAGAAGAGGAATAAAATTTTGTGCCCGACAAATAGGTACACATTTACTGTTTTGTTTGGGTGATGATTTTATGAGCCTGTTGGCTAGCCGCTTGGCTTTTTCTTTTTCTTTTCGACATGAGACGCCCGTGTGGCTATTTGGGAATTTTCCCAGCCCCTCCCGTACAAAGGAGGTTATGGCGAAATTTTCCAAAATTTAAAGGCGTTAGTGAAATATTTGAAGTGAAAACGATATTGAAATTGTTGAGTGAACTATATTTATATAAATATAAATAAAATTAAAACGAAACGTGGCCGTGCAGTTCGTGTTTTGAAACCGTGATTTCAAACAACTAGTGCGGGAAATCAGACCATTGGATTTTCCCGAAATCGCAATCGTTGGGTTCTCCTTGGAAAAATCTTTCCAACGGCACCAACTTTGTAAAAATACAACGGTTGGATTGTCTGGAATGTTTAATTCAAATCTGAAGAAAAACAGCGCCAGAAACGATTATATTTATTTATATTTATAAATATAATTATATTTAATCGAATAACGACGCTGCAGTTCGTATTTTGAAATCGAAACTTCAAACGATTGTACTGGGAGATCCGATCGTCGGATTTTCCCAAAACTGGAACCGTTTGATTCGTTTTGAAAAGACCTTTCTAATGATGTAAATTTTATGAAGATCCAACGGTTAGATTTCCAGATATGTGTAAATCAAATCTGAAGAGAAACAGCGCCACGGCCGCGCTATGGCCCGAAGCGTCGTTTTGAATAAATTGGCTATTTTTAAATAAATAAAAATAGCGATAAATCGTTATAAAATATTATAAACGATATGGAATGGAAATAAACTGAATTTGCTCGATTTATGTGGCTTTTGATGGTTGAATGTGTTTGGTGTGAAAATTACATTAAAGAACAAAATTGGTGTTGTCGAATAATTTAACCATTGAAATAAATTTATTTGAAATTCTAAATATACGAATTATTTGAAAAGGCCGAGTTAATTCTCATTTCAAATAATTGACCGACGATTGAAAGTCGAAGATGAAGACGGTGGTCGAAGACCGGAGATCTTCACCTCGTTTGGATGGTAACCGAGGTACTGATTGGGAGGCATCCCGAAATATGGATAATGAGTGGTGATCGTCCAGACGTACATGGTGATCGATGGGTTTGCGAGGTATTTAGTGCCTCCGGTTTCGTTCAGACCCATAACGGACTTGTAAATGGACTGTGTGTCTGACATTGGATTTTATTCTGTGTTGATTGATCTCTATTAAATATACATCTGTTTGGCGGCGGAGAATTTATTCTTTTGCTTAACGCCCTTCTCTGAAACGCATGAGCTCAGAGGTTGTATATCGATGGACATCAATCGCATGGCATGAATCGCCTGTGTGGCATGCTAAGATGCAGTGATCTGGGCTTCTGTTGAAAAGCAAAGTCTTGTGGTGATGATCAAAGCAGCACCTGTGTGGCGTAGCTTTGTGTATAACGTGAATTCGCGAGCATCACACCCCGGTATGAACCAAAAACGGGAAAAGGACCTCAGGGAGGGCATGCGTTTCTTTCTAGATAGGGTGGTGTCAGTGACCTACCAGCCCTAACATTTATATACTTTTCACCTATGTGGTTGTTGCTGTTGCGAGGCGCCTCGATTTGATCGGACGATTCGGGTCCGATGGAGTCATTCGTTGGCTCGTTTACGCCCCAAAGGGCGGGGAAACGCAGTGTTCAGGAATTTTAATCCACATCGGTGGACCGGCCCTGACGATCCAAGGGTCACTCGAGCTCTGATCCTGAGGGGCGGGCTAGAGCGTCTCGAATTCGGTAAGGACTATCTTTTGCCTTGGTTCATGACGGAAATCCAATTTCCAAATACGACATCGTGCGGTTTTGATTGTATACCTATATATGGCGACATAGTGGTATGGGGCATTAATGCCGTCTATGATTGATAGTTATGATTTGAAATTGTTTTTCAAAACATATAAACACTAGCAATAACATCAAATGCCTTTGTTTTATTCGTATCAAGCATATTTTGGCCGTTATAAGGAAAAAACTCTATCCTCCAGTTTGTGTTGCATTGTGTGATGGGAACTGAGTCTTATAATGGCTTCATTTTTATAAAAAAAAACATTGCGATGTTTAAAAGAAAGATTTTTTTTAAAGCACTGGCAATCCAATGGAGTAAACCCGTTCCACGAAAGTGGCGTGGTCCTGTGATTAGCCATATTATATATGTGTTGAATAGATTTCTCATACCAGTCCCATGACTGACTCGTAGTTTGTTTCACTCTCAAACTCGGGTGCCCCTTTTTCTGCACGGGCAGCCTTGTATTTAGGTTTAGCTGGTTCTTTCTGGATAGCTGGAGCTGAAGGTGGATTCTATCATTTATTTCTTTTTATGCTAATCAGCTCCTATCGTACATTATGTTTGTTTTCCGCTGTAGACATTTATGTATAGTTGAACTGTAATTGTACTAAGTAAGATCCTGTATACTGTGTAACTCTGATGATTACTTTTATCCAGTATATTCTATTGTTCATTATCTGGTGTATTTATTTATTTCTGTTCTGCTATTATCTGTTTCTGTGTTATATTCCAAAGATAACCCTTGTCTCCGTCAGTACGGGATTTGGGGTCGTTGCAGGACGTTAGCGTTGCGATCAAGTATTGAAGACAGAGTTATGCAAGGGCTATCCTGTATACAGAATAATGCCTTCGGTTTGTCCAGTCCCAGGACAAACGTGAATTGAAGAATGTCCGACAGAGTACATCTGAAGGATCGCGTAAGTTGATCTCTTCAAACGTACTTAAGTTTGGTGGCGGAGGAATTCGTTTCTCTTAGCTTTATACCCGTGGTATTTTTGAAGAAATCAAATTTGCGATTTGACGGGTATGACGATGTGGCATTCAAAGTGAATGGTGGTCAAGTGTTCCAAAAGATACGTAATGACCTCAAGCCTCATCAACCGGGAAATGACAGAAATCGGGCAGGCAACAGGGCTAAGTGGGTCGCGGCCATTAGGGTGTATATCACCTATCTAGAGAAAATCCAATCCATTATTTTATCTATGATCGATGCTGTCCCTTTTCGGGAAGACGTGGGTAGCTCCCAGCCGTTGGTGATATACATTAGATACACTCAAGCGAAATGAGTGGTCGGTTATGTGTGGGTCGGGTTACAAGACGTTCTTGTTGAACCCAGTGTATTCGTCTATAGAGATACACTATCTGCTGGTGGTCCCATACCTTGTCATGGTTTGAATCCAATCTCCAGTAAGAGCCTGCGGTTTTGTTTTATATTATATATGTAGAATGTGAGATGCAAGCGTTCTGCTAGATTGATAAATTACTTATGATTAGACATTATTATAATATCAGAGAAGTATTGATTTCCAAAATTGTTTTGGGTTATCGTAAGGTAAAAACCATCCGTGTTTATGTGTGGATCGGTCTTGCGATTATCTTTTCTTTTGAAAAGGATTTTGAAAAGTTAGACCAGATGATTTGAGTTTACTCACACCAGTCCTATGACTGACCCAGAGTTTATTTTCATTTTGTTTTCCCTAACTCTTGGGTGCCCAAATTTGTACGGGCAGTCAAGTTGTTCAGGTCTTTAAAAATATGTTTGGAGGAGCTTGAAGCAGGAGGCTTCAGGATTATATGGCTATTGTTATTTCCGCTGTGTGTAAGTGTTGTACTCTGATAATGTTATTCTATGTATGTACACTGTTTTATTGTAAAGGTATATTAAGTATTATATTTTATTCGTTCCGCTGTGAGATTCGTGTTTACTCTGATTGTGTCCTTCTTCTATTATAATTTTCTATCTTATCTATTCTCACCCTCTAACTTCTTTCTATAAATGATATGGAATGTTCGATGCCTGAATAATTAACATGGTAGTTTTGTGTTGATTTTCGGAGTTGAAAATCCCAATTCGTTACAGCACTCCTATAAATAACCCATGCACACCACTTTAATGGGGACCAAATTTTATGATCCCAAAGGGTTGCCCAAGTAATTCCTTAACAACTCTAAGTGATTCAAACATCTCTAATTTTCTTCATTCAAAGATCAAACATCAAATCCACCATCAAATCATGGGAATCTACTCAAGTGTTTGAAGAATTATGAATCTACCTCTCTAATTGCCATACCTAGAGGATTCTTCCAATCTCCTTGATTGTTTTGATTAGATTAAGAGAAAAGTTTGTGAAACTGAAAATCAATGTAATGAGAGAATGTTCAAGCTTTGTAAACTTTCATTTGATAATGGAAATTTCTCTCTAAGTGGATGTGGATCTATCTTAGATCGAACCACTATAAAAATTTCTTGTTCTTTACAAGTTTCTCTTTATTTTGTGATTGTGGCCATTTGATGAAGTGCTTTCCGTAGCACCTTTGGTGTTTGAACTAATTTCGGTTTAAACATTCATTATATTTTAACTCTAAAAGGTAACTTTATCAGTTACTATGGAAATTCTCAGATTTACCATTTAACTAAAAATTTACTATACATAATATTAATTATGCCATGCAAACATGTGTCAAAATTATTCGACAAGTTTTATCAAGTTTACCTATTTTCAATCCAATATTCTCTTTTTGTTACAATTTAAGACTTAGCCCAAAATCATTAAATTCTTTTTCTTATAATTTCAATTGAATCATATTTTTCCATTTGTGCCAAAAAAGAACTTCCATTAGTCATATACATATGTCAATGATGTAGATTTTTACATATTTAGTGCACAATCAAAATTCAACATAAAAATGTAAAATTTGACATAGAAAGGGGAAATAGGGCTGAGAGAATATCTTATTAATTTAATAGGAATCAAATGATAACATATACGATATATAAAAATATATAACTTAAGTCTACTCACCTTGCAATTTGTGCTCCAAATTTTAAATTTAATTCGTATCTAAGCCTATTATCTGTCCAAACAGGGTATCTGGATATCTAAATTTTGAATCTAATGCTTTTGCTCCTAAATCTTAAAACAAATAACCTAAATCTAATCTGTTTTGTTTTTGAAGAGTTTGGAGGGGAAAAGGAATGACATAGCCCAAGCGCCCTCTCAAAAAATTATGAGTTCAAGAGTTAGGCCTTGTTGGTTAATATACAGATGTCCGAACAAACCACGTTCACTAGATTCACGAAAATTAAATATGAGTTGTAAAAAAACACAACACATTTAGCCTAAATGGTTTGTGTTATACTTCTGCTGGGTCGATCCGTGGGTCTACCCATGCGTTGGACCATCTAAAATTTGGGTTGACCTAAACACGGTTTTAAAATAGGGTACATGGTCATTCCCCTGCATGATTTTTGTTGTGGTAAATGCTACTCTTAACATTATTATTTCTTAACCATTTTCGTTTGTTCTTCCCATTTTTGTTGCCCGTCTATTTCGAAATTCAAACGCATAATTAATATGCATGCATACATTGGGCTTTATTTATATATATTTACACAAGATTTCAAATGTTATTTCTAATGTAATATTTATTTCTGGTTTGATTAATTACGCATTAATTTTTCTTCCATTTTTAATATGCATTTTTTTAGCAAAGAAAAACTGATTTTTATAGTGGTCACAACCACTTTCATTATAACATATAATGAATACAAATTAATAAGAGGAGTCAGACCTTAATGCACACACACACACACACTCATTTTGGATGTGTACCATTTCTAGAATTAATATGCGTACACTCATTTTAAATTCGAACGTTACTATTAATTGTTTTTTCCATTTTTAAAATTTAACGTTACATTCTATTTATTAATTATAACGTGCTATTAAATAAATTCCACTCATTCTTTTGTAATGTCTTTTTATTTAATTCTCTTTGTAACACACGTTTATTTTCAAAGTCAAATGCGAGTCACCTTTGATATTTATGTTTATACATATTTTTATATACATGTGTGTTCACATGCGTGTCAACATTCCAGAATAAATTATTTACTTCTAGCTTTGACATTATTTTCATTTAAATCGCTTTTAATTTTATTAATGACATGCATTGTCAATCTAAATAAATGTTGCAATTTTAATGTTAATTACTTTCCCTTTTATTCTTGATCAATTATTAATCATATGCGTTTATTTTTCAAATTTCAAACGCACATTCATCTTCAAATTATCTTGATAATAATTTTATTATTTAAAACGCAGGGCGTTACATTCTCCCACCTTTTAGGAAATTTCATCCCCGTAATTCGGTGAGGGTAAAATTATGTAATTCCTCGCGAAATTTACAACCATCATGTGTATATCAGATTTTGCTACTATTCGTGTACTTGTCCAAAGTATAGCACATCATAAAAATTCACAAATGCAATGAACGCGTAAGCAATAACTCCTATATAAATGCACTTTTCTTTTAATAAAAATCTTTTGAAAACATGATGCTTAGAACATAAGTACGTTGCTAATTTTTACATGAATGCAATAATTTAAAATAAAAATAGCTTTTAATCCAAATTTTCCCACACCCTTACAAAATAACGACATAGTTCATCCAAATTTTGTATCCAAACCCTACTAACCAACTTTAAATTTGCGAAGTTCAAAAAAATTTAATTTACTTAATTTGATTTCTTAAGTTGAAAAAAGATAGAAAGTTGTAAATTCCGTATTTTCCATCTCTCTTTCGTGCACCTTTTTCCCCATAATTGGAAACTTCTATCGTTAATCTTACAGAAGTTCTAATTTTTTATTCCAAGCACAGTTTACATAAAAAGAATTTGTTTTTCGTACCCCAAACATTCTTTGGTAGAATGTATTTTCTCTTATTGTCCTTATTTACTGTAGTTTTCGTCTTGTTGTTTTCCGGAAATTTTGTTTGTTTTTCTTTTAGTTATCGATCTTTTGCTTTTATTTTATTTACAATATCCTATGTTTTTATTATACTCTAGTTATCATCATACACACCTAGAAAGACAATATCAACCAAACTATTCTATTTATCTATAATAGAATAGAATACTACATAAGAGTGCAAATTTGTACTAAAAGAAAACATGTTCTACTGCAATCACTACTAGGTAAAATATATAACGGCTAAATATGGCTATCCACAAGGACTAGGAGGCTTAGGACCATGCCTCTCTGGTAGAGAAAATGTTCTCATCACTGAATCTAGAAAACCATAATAGTCCTTCTTTCCGTTTACCACTCTCTACAAACTCATGTCTCATACCCCCAGTTCTCATTCCATTATAGATTAAGACAACCTGTCACACGTTTCTATTTCCTCAAGAAGTGCTAACTAAGGATTTCCTTAATTACAAGTCATGTCATAAGTTCACTTATAGAAATTCTAAACTTTCTCTTCCAATTCATTTCCTCTTTATCCTCTTCTTTTAAACCATGCATGTTTAAAATTTATCTTTGACTTCTTTCTATTAAACAGTAACCACTTGAAACATCTTTAATTCAATAAAATTCTATATTCTCAAGACCTTTCTCAAAAGTTAAAACTAGGGAAGATAGAATTATGTACTTTAACTTATTTGAGCTCTCATTTATTCTATTACACAATTATTTTTCAAGAGGAATTAATAAGATCAAGTTTCTACGAATTTTTTCTATTGAGGACTTTTACGTTTTGTGTAAAGTAACAAGGAGACTTCATTATATATATATATATATATTTGTTGAAATAGGTAGCACAAAATTATAACGTTTCACTTATATTTTGTACACCTTGTCCACTGCACATTTTCTTGTTACTTTCACAAAACACGTTTTCTTAGTAACTTATTGATTCATAAATACTTGCCTTATAATTTTTTTTTGTTCCAATAAGTAAAAATGTGTTCCAATCCATTCTTTATGTAAAACCACTATATTTTCTTTCACTCAAGATCGTCTATGCAACACATATGTCTAATTCATTTATTCATGCTTTCTCTTTACCACTTATATGGCTTAACCCCACAACTTTTTTACACATTTTCTTTTTCTTAATTTGCATAAATTCTTTTTTTCTTTTCAAAAATTATTCAAAGGTAACTCTTAATATTACAAACTAGTTAATTTCTACAATTATAAAGTTTATTTCTATAATTGTAAACTTTTAAACTTGAAAACATTTCCAAAAATCTTTTTCAATATTTTTTTCAAGTTCTTTTTAAAAGTTCAACTATGGAGATAAGTACAAAATGGTTTCTTAATGGCTGCTCCCAAAACCTTTTCGCGAAATTATATTTCATTGTTCAAAATTTCTCCTTTACAATAATTCCTCCAAAACTATTTCTAAACTGAAAAATGAGATTAGCGCCACTTTTGCGCCAAATGTATATATATAAATTCCTAATCCGCTTTTCTCCTTATTCTTTCTCAACTTACAAGGTCCTTTTGCCTAGTCCACAAAACTGAAATACCATAATTTTGGATATTAACATATAGAATCTTGTAACACCCCACACCCGCTATGGTCACTCGCTAAGGGAATGCCATAACATCGGTGGAGTATTTTAAGTGAATATAGAACAGAAAAATTACAACAGGACAGATATAAATCATACTTGAAAATTTAAAACATCATTTCCATTAAACAAAACATGTTTGGTTACATCACAAAACCATACATAATATCCATCCTGATAAAATAGAAGTACATAATCCCTTTACATAGATAATAGCCAAAATAGAAAAGATAAACCGAGCTTTACTTCTACGGTCCAAGCCCCAAAAGATAGATATAGCGGTCTGGTCCAAGCCCATTAGTGCTAGGACCACTCTGATAACCTGAGGGTTGGAAAAAGATAAACAACAACGGGGTCAGACATAAGTCTGAGTGAGTCCTATAACCCTAACAATACAATCATTAAAGTAATTAGGGTATGATATAAACAAGATACGGTACCTCTGGGGATAACGACTACACTGAGTAGCCCACAAAACACCGGATGTACTACGATAACCGAAACAACGTATTTATCCACCCAAGGATAATTTCTAGTTTACACCACCCCAGACCTACCCACCCAAGGGTAATTCCTACACTGCACCACACCAGTTCTACCCACCAAGAGTAATTCCTACTTAAAGGTTGATCCCATCTAAAGACTTAGAAAATATAACTAGTAGTTTCTGGTACTTCTAGCTGACCACGTAGGTGCCGTCTGCCCCTACCTCCACTAGGTGTATAACTGACCACGTAGGTGCCGTCTGCCCCTACATTCACTAGGTGTACCTAGTAATCTTACCCAGTAGTTTCATGTACCCCTACATAGGTGCCGTCTGCCCCTATCTTTACTAGGTGTACCCACTACTCCCCATCGATCGGCTCCCTACCGTAGATACCCGTGCTGGTCCCACAGTGGGGTGTATCACTCCCCTAAAGTGGCTACCCAATACTAACGGTGCACGGCTTTATATCTACACGATGCAACAACGGCTTATCTACCAGCCCGGGCCCACACACGCATATGAAACCCGTTGGACTTGCGTTGCCACCGCTAACCCGTTTTGGCCTCTTATAATCAAGCCCAATATGCGTGTCCCGTCACTCGACATGGGTCGAGCCCACAAAGATACGTTTGGGATATTGGTTGAAATGGGCCCCCACAAGCTACTACTTAAGCTTGTCATTTAATCTAGTGTATCCCACTTAACCCCTTTTTTATAATCATGCCCCCTTACATGTTAAGGTTTGGTTAAGTCATCTAATTATATTTCAATTGCCACTTAGGGCACCCACTAGATTTCCACATGCCACCCAAGGCACTTACTTGATTCCCACATGCCACCCAAGGCATTTACTTAACCCTTTAATCATGTTTATTTACATGTTCCACTTTGGTTAAGTATTCTAATCGTATTTTCTATTGCCACCCAAGGCAACCCACTAGTTTCCTCATGCCACCCAAGGCACCCCCACTAGTTACTACATGCCACCCAAGGCACCCACTTAACCCCTCATGTCCCACTACATGCTAATATGGTTAAGTGTTTCTTAATTAATTAAGACCGTGATCTCCCATAAAGACCTCCCACATTAGACTGGCTGTTATGACCGCCTGGTTAAGCCGGTAGAGTCCGGGCAGTCTTACGTCATAACAGAGTCTAACCTCGTGTCTTTACCTTAATCACGTATTTAATTTATGGCTAAGACCTCTCACATTGGGCTGATATTTGTAGCAACTGGTTAAGCCGGTCGGGTCCGGGCAGTTTTACACTACAAATGAGTCCAACCTCGTGTCTTAGTCGATTAATTACACTTAATTAATCACCCCCATATTAATTATCCCTAATTAATATCAAGTTTTCCATAACATGGGTAGACCTAACTCAATAGGTAAATTCCCATGGGGTAGACCTAACTCAATAGGTAAATTCCCACTTATGGTAATTTATTTTTATGGTATGCTTAATCATACCCAATCTTACATTTATTAACATATTTACCAACCCCATCGTTCCCCACGTAAATCGTCCTCATTTCATGACATAATAAAGGGGAAGATCCATCACAATTATCATGGGTTTAGCATACAACTTTGTCATGGGTTAAGAGGATGTCAACTTGCATATATGAGCATATATTAACCCAACCACATTTAACCCCAAACTTGCACATTATCATACACATGTCTTACATAACATGTTGAACTTGCATATAAGCATTCTCATAACTTGCATAACACGTTAGACATGCATTTAAGCCTACACATAACTTGCATAAGCATTCACATACTTGCATGGGCATTCATATACTTGCATAAGCATTCACATACTTGCATATCACATTAAGCTCGCATTTAAGCATATACATAACTTGCATAACATCATGCTCATAACTTGCATAATCTCATAAACTTAACTTGCATAACACTATGCACACAACTTGCATACCCTCATACACATAACTTGCATATGAACTTGCATAACAACATGCACATAACTTACATAACATGTTGAGCTTGCATGTAAGCATAACTTGCATAATATGTCGAACTTACATATATGACTTGCATCTTAAAGGAGGGTAAACATGCATAGCATATAAGGGTGCCATCTTGCATATGTATATACCATTTTTAAAAGGGTAAACTTGCATGTCATGATTTATGCATAATACCAAACACTTAGCATGCATAAAACCACTTACTTATCATGCATAGAATCAAATACTTATTATGTATAAAATCAAATAATTATTATGCATAAAATCAAATAATTATTATGCATAAAATCAAATACTTATTATGCATAAAATCAAATACTTATTATGCATAAACCCACCACTTAACTTGCATAAACCCAAACACATAACATGCATAAAACCCCATACTTAGTATGCATACAATCAAATACTTAGCATGCATATCGTCAAATACTTTAGCATGCATAACATCAAATACTTAACATGCATAACATCAAATACTTAACATGCATAACACCAACTACTTAGCATGCATAAAATCACATGCATAACTTGCATATCATGTTACATATAACTTGCATATATTCTCACATATAGTTTGCATAACATGTCACATATGCATAAATGTTTAACATGGTGTTTTGCATCATAAAACATGGCCTTAAACTTGCATTTTAACATAAAACTTGCAAATCACATATCATACAAACTTGCATAAATACATTTATCCACAAACATAGCCATGTCTTATCACATCCTACCATAATCAATTTAACAATTGATTATTAAAGCCATAGAAACTCACCAAAACCAAGATTAGCAAATCAATGAAGTAAAACTAGTTGCCAAATATGAAGAAGAAGGTGATTAGGGGTTGATTAGCTTGCAACTCTCTTCATTTGAATTGTGGAGGCCATGACCAAGTTTCATTTTGCCATAGTTTAGTTACAAAACCTAATTATGAATGAATTAGGATAGGGTTAGGGTCTTATTTATAGGATTAGGTTGCATTTTAGACCCTTGGATTAACCCTAGATTAGATTAGGACCCTTAGATTTAGGAAATCTCTAGAACCAGCCCTCCTAGCCAGCCTGAAACCCAACCTGGTGCAACCTGGTGCACCCAGGTTCACAAAACGGTGCCACCCTGTCGACAGGCAAGTCGACAGGCATGTCGACACCCCTGTCGACAGGCCTGTAGACAGCCCTGTCGACATGGGTTGGGCGGGAAGCTACCCGCCTGACCCCGCCTGGCCCATTCCAAATCTGAATATTTAAATTTTTAAATCTGTTTTAGTCTTGAATTTTCTGCAAACTTCATTGGGCCATAACTGGGCCATACGGACTCCGATTTTCGAAAACTCGGACTCTATTTCGCGTATTTTTCCGAGACGAACGCAATAACGCAGCCCGTTTCCCCTAATTCCCACATCTGAGATTATTTATTCTGTAATTAGTGAAATTTAGTATTAACTCAAAATTCGGGGTGTTACAAATCTTCTCTCTCTTTTTCCTTCAAAACATGTATACTTTTTACTATAGCCACTCATAGGCCTACCTTTTTCTTAAATTTTCTTAATCATTTCCTTAGTGTACAAAACTGATATCCCAATTTTTTCTATGTGTCGTTTCACTTAATTAGTGGGTTCTTGTATGGATTTTGATATATATATATATAATATACATTAAAAACACTAATACATTCACTTATTATCCATATAGGGATCCTAAAACTATGCTCTAATACCAGATGTAAAAACCTAAATTTCAGCGGGCTCAAGTATTTCGTAAAATGCTAAAATCCAAGTCCATTGAAACCCAAGTTGGTTTATTTGGTATCATGTAGAAAGGGAAAGATATAATATATCAGAGCTTACAATAAAATATCTCACAACAGAACGGATCAAATAT
Organism: Allium sativum; assembly: GCA_030737875.1. NCBI lineage: Eukaryota > Viridiplantae > Streptophyta > Magnoliopsida > Asparagales > Amaryllidaceae > Allium > Allium sativum. The sequence continues at coordinate 17,824,036 of CM060911.1, forward strand.
AATAGTAAGCAAATTCTTATCATAATATTGAAACTGTCTAACAAGTCTCTTTAAGCTGCTGTAACGACCCAATTTTGAGCCCGCCTCGAGCAGTGGTTAGCCCACTTGAAACGTTCTCAAAGGCAAATTGTTATGGGATACAACACACTGGAACAGAACACAAAAGAATAATTCATTGCTATTACAACAATTTTACATCAGAGTATAAGATACCAGAGTCCATCGCAAATACTAAATTTAGAATAAAATATACAACGGAAAGAACATTACATTAAGCTGAAGATATATCGATGCTTTGGACATAGCTTTAAGCTTCAATCTAGAATCCTGCTCAAAATATCTGCAAATCAAACTACCCAGCTTCCAGTGTTGAAATAATGGGCACCCGAGTTTGCAAGGAAAAAACAAACTACAAGTTATAAGAAACCCTACAGTTAACTTAACTTATTTTAAAATAAGGCATATCACGGGACCACGTTGTATAACATGGAACGTGTTTACTCCACACGAATTTCAGTGCAAAACAACTACCAAAATAGACTTATGGATCCTAGGATGCATCAAACAATATGCAATTCCTCAAACTACCCATTTAGGCTTAATTCCCAAACTTAGATTTTCAAAATCTAATTAACTTTACAAAAATTAATTCTTTGGACTTTATTCCCTATTTCTTATTTCAAATCATTTGAAATACATATCTAGCTTTCTTATCAAATTAGCTTTCATGCCGGGATTTCAAACCAAATCACATGGAAACTTAAATTTCAAAATATCATAATACATGCATAATTAAACGTATGCAACCAAATATCAAAAGGATTATTCCATCAATAAGGGAAAGGGCATACACCTTTATTCGCTCGATATACATATGTGCACCTCCCACTAACGGGGTAGGACTACACCAACCATTGACCAATTAAGGTCCTGGGTCACACCCATACTTTTAGTTCTCTAGGTTACCTGAAATCTTTAGCCATATACTAAATCATTTTAGATTCAGAAGTGGGAAAAAAAATCATTTTGCATTAATATAATCACAAGAACTTTAAAACCATAGTACTTCACATTGTCGATTAAGACATATGATCAGTTTCTGTTAATAATATAACCTTTGGGCTCATACATCTCAAAGAAGGATGTTAAGCGAAGAGAATAAATTATCTGCCACTAAATAGATATATCATGAACAACAACTAATTGGCTATGTTATGAAATACAATGTCAAACACACAATCAATTTCCAAATCATTTCGAAAACACTGGGTTTGTCCTCGAAATCCTTTCTATTTTATAAAACATTCCCCGCCCAAAATCGGGAAAAACATATCCTTTCACTTAAGAAAATTTCATTAAAAAACCATCCGCTAAATTGAAATGAAACCAATGACATTGCTGAACACCTCATAATCAAATCGTGAAATAAATCATAAAGTGTTAGCATACAAGTATTTCTACCAAACCAAATGCAAAATATAAATGTATATTTGCTCATAAACTGGTTGAACGCAGTCCAATCAATCAATCAATAATAATAAACATCAAAAGACAAGTATATTTGGTTCGTAAATCTTTCCAATCATCTATTATGATTAAACATAATTTTTCCCTATTTTTATTAATTTAAAAATAGTCCATTTTCAAAAATCCTGATTGCAAGTCCTTACAGATCTTGGTGCTCTTTTTATTCAAGTTTGATTTGGATTTATCTCAAGATTTAACCATTGGATCTTAACATTCTTAGATTTATTTGAAAACTCTTTTCATTTCAGATCCAATGTTTTTCGTTTTAGGAGAATCAGACGGTCGGATCCCCCGGTACGTCAGTTTGAAGTTAACGGTCGACATTCACGACTGTCGTAGTGTGACGAGTTTTATTCAAACCAAAACTTCAATTTATATTAAAAATCAAATCAAATCCATCTAAAAATAGTTTATTAACTATTTAATAACCATCAAAAAATAATATTTCCAATTTCAAATATTTCCAATAACAGGATATTATATTATTAATTTACCATTAAAATAATAATATTTTTCAAACTTAGTTATTTTAAGTCCAAGTTTTCTTGAAACTCGTTTCAAAAATGAATGGGAAAGTTTTGTAAAGGAAGTTGTTTTAAAACATTTGCAAAATACCCTTAATGAACTTCACTTTTATCAGTTACTATTCATTTTGAAAATAAAACTTGAATATGCCATAATTAGATGAAAACTAATCCAAATCCGTTCGTTCTAGTTGCAAAATTCATTGATATTTAAAAATCTTCGCGTACATCCAAATCGAATGTCAAATTCAAACATTGATTTTCAACATATTATAATATTAATAAAATATTCACTAAAAACCATTTTCCTGATGGAGACTTAATCAATGATCCAATAAACACTTTTATTTTTCATTTTCAAATAGTGTATTATATAACACTCAATCAATCATCAAACAACATTCAATGCACATACAAAGTGAAATGTCACCGTATAAGCCTAAAATAAAGAACGCTTACACAGATCTGTTAATCAATAGATTAACATACAATTCAACATTTTGGATTAGAGTCAATGATCATCCTCATACCCATGTGGGGTTTTAATCACATTCACAGACCAATGATTATTATAAACTACACACTTGTGAGATGTATATAATTATCATCCTAATACCAGTGTGAGGGTTTACATCACAATCCATGTGAAATTATCTATCACTTGGGAGATGTGTAAGCTAATTTCCATCCCAATTTGCGTGTTGAGTTTTGTATACAATTAATAAATAGTAGTTAATAAATTACTCAACCAAAACCACTTAAGGTTCAACAACATTTCAATCGACACTGTTTGTAATTTAAGTGTCGTACATCCAAGTAGTATCACATATATCAGATAAAAGTGATATTTTTATCACACTACTCAAATTTAACATCACATTAAACTTATATGATCCATTATTAATCATTATCAAACCTAATCAATTAACTATAAACGGTTAGTTTTATCTATCCATTTCTACTTGAGTTTCGGTTTCTCACCTTGGGTTTCCACTCCGCCAAATCTTTACGGAACGATCCGGACTCTTGCACACAACTAGGACACTCGTACGATGCCTATAAATTTTTCCCTAAGCCCGCGGAACTGATTTTTGTGGCTACATGGTTCCTAACCTCTACAAACAGAAAAATGGGTGCAGATCTGGGTAAATAGAGCAAACGGGTGAGGATACGGGGTCCAGGGAGATTCAGCCAGGGATAGGGCCCACCTTATTGGGCTGAAGGGGCATTGTTCCAGATGTTTGGGGATATGCGTAGGGGTATGTGGGGTGTAGGAAGCAGAAAGTTAGGATTTTAGAGGTGTTAATTGACAGTTAGTGTAAAAATTGGATTTTTGGAAGATTTAAGGGTAGAGAGGAGTTTGGAAAGGGAGGAGGGGAGGATGGCGTAGGTCTAGGGGGAGGTGGGGGCGCGCGGCCATGATAGCTTAAGGAAGGAGGAGAAGGTGTTAAGGAAAAATGGAAAGAAAATAAAGAGAAGAAGAAAAAAGGGAAGTTTTTTTTTATAAAATTATAATCACTCGGTTTGATGAGGTGTCGAAAGGAGAGAGATGGTGAACAAAACCACTTGAGGCACCTAGATGACTGACACCTCATTTAGCCACTTTAGGCTTAGTTTTTAATTTAAACGTTAATGTGTTTAGTTCATCGTTACGTCTCCTGCTCATGTGACCAAACAACAATCCCGTTTTACATGAAATTTTGAACCCTAAATAAAATGTAATTTCGTATTCAATGGAACAGATCTCGTCGAGTTTGAAGTCGTTTAACCCTCCATTTTATTTTTTATTGTGTTTTCGCTTAATTTTGACCAACTGACCGGGCACGTGTTTATTTCTTCTACACTCACATATTAACTTGAAAAATTATGAAATTTGGAGCCTTAACATTTTCTGATGTTCCGGATTCGATAAAATTGGTTTTGTCGAATTCCGAGATCATTTGAAAAATGTTCCTTTGTAAAGTTATGAAAATAGCATTAGACCATCACCTTTTTTAAGATCAGCTATAAATCCATGTAAAATTAATTAAAATTAAATTTTAAATTGGTTCCAAAATTTAAGGTTGTTACAATCTCCCCCACTTAAAAACTTTTCATCCGAGAAAAGGAGGAAAGATGTCAGCAAGTTTATTATTTAAAATATAGCCTTTCAAAACCAATTTTGAATATCTATTTCTTATTACGAATACACTCTCTCGTATACATAATACTCTTAACTCATTCTAGGTTATTACTTACCCTATCTCTAATGAGTTATTCCTTTAGGATGTTACTGATCGTAGCTCTGATAAGTCTTTTCTTTTTGTTCTAATGAGTTGTACTCCAAAGCTTTTGAATTAACCAAAGCTCTAATACCAAACTGTAATGACCGATTTTGAGCCCTCCTTGAGCTGGTGGATAGCCCACTCGAAACGTTCTCAAAGTAGGATTGTTATGGAATATGACACATTCGAACAGAACACAAAATAACATTTCATTGCTACTACAACATTTTTATATCAGAGTACATGATATTAGAGTACATCACAAATAATAAATTTACAATACAATATACAATGGAAACAACATTACATTCAGTGGAAGACTTATCGATGCTCTGGACATAGCTTTAAGCTTCTATCCAGAATTCTGCTCAAAATATCTGCAAAACAAACTACCCGGCTGCTCGTACGGAAATAATGGGAACTCGAGTTTGCAAGAGGAAAACAAACTACGAGTCAGTCATGGGACTGGTATGAGAAACCCTACAGTCAACTTAATTAACTTATTTTAAAATAAGACATATCATGGGACCACATCGTATAACACGGAACATGTTTACTCCACACAAATTCCATTGCACAAACAATTACCAAAAATAGACTTATGGAGCCTACGATTCATCAAACTACCCATTTAGGCTTAATTCCCAAACTTAGATTTTCAAAATCTAATAAACTTTACATAAGTTATTTCTTTGGGCTTTATTTCCGATTTCTTATTTCAAAACATTTGAAATACATATATAGCTTTCATATCAAATTAGCTTTCACTTTGGGATTTGAAACCAAATCACTTGGAAATTTAAATACCAAAATATCATAATACATGCATAATGAAACGTATTCAACAAAATATCGGGAGGTTTCCCCCATCAACAAGGAAAAGGGCACGCACCTTCATTCGTTCGATATATATATACATATATATATATATATATATATATGTGTGTGTGTGTGTGTGCGTGCATCTCCCGCTAACGAGGCAGGACAACACTAAGCATTGACTAATTAAGGTCCTGGGTCACACCCATACTTTTAGTTCTCTGGGTTACCCGAATCTTTAGCCACATACTAAATAATTTTATATCCCATAGTGGGGGAAAATCGTTTCGCAATAATAATAATCACAAGTACTTTAAAATCATAATATTTCACATTGTCGATTCATACATATGATCAGTTTCTGTTAACAATATAACCTTTGATCTCATACGTCTCAAAGAAGCATGTTACGCTAAGAGAATAAATTCTCCGTCACAATAAAGATATATCATTAACAGTAACAAATCAGTTATGTTATGAAATACAATGTCAAAACACACAATCCATTTCCAAATCATTTCGAAAACATCGGGTTTAGGTCTAGAAATCCTTTATGTTTTATAAAACATGTTTATAAAACACTCCCTGTCCAAAATCGGGAAAAACATTTCCTTTCACTAAGTAAAACTCATTTAAAAAACCATTCAATAAATTGAAATGAACCAACCGACATCGCTAAACACCTCATTGTCAAATCGTGTAATAAATCACAAGGTGTTAGCATACAATTATTTTTACCCAACCCAATGCTAAATATAAAAGCATATTTGCTTATAAATAGGTCAAGCACAAGCCAAACTATCAATCGACCATAATAAATATCAAAAGCCATGCATATTTAGTTCATAACTCTTTCCAATCATTTACTATGATTTAACAAAAAAATCCTTATTTTTATTAATTTAAAAATAGTTCATTTTCAAAAATCCTAATTACTGGTCATCACGGGTCCTGGCGCTGTTTTTATTCAAGTTTGATTTAAATTTATCTCAATATCTAACCATTGTATCTTAATATTCTTAGAGTTTTTGAAAACTCTTTTCATTTTGGTCCCAACGTTTTTCGTTTTGGGAAAATCTGATGGTCAAATCTCCCAGTATATCAGTTTGAAATTAACGGCCGACATCGGCGAACTACCGCTGTGCGACGAGTTCTATTCAAACCAAAACTTCGATTTATAATAAAAATCGAATCAAATCCATCTAAAAATAGTTTATTAACTATTTAACAACCACCGGAAAATTATATTTCCAATTTCAACTTCAATTTCAAATATTTCCAATAACTAGATATTATAATATTATTAAAATAATAATATTTTTTGAACTTAGTTATTTTATGTCCAAATTTTCTAACACTCGTTATAAAAATAAACAAGAAAGTTTTTTAAAGGAATTTGTTTCAACACGTTCCCTAAGTACCTTAACCAAACTTAACTTTTATCGGTTATTATTCATTTTGAGAATAAAATTTGAATATGCCATAACTAGATGAAAATTAACTAAAATCCGTTTATTCCAGTTATGAATATTCAAATATATTTTATAATCTTCATGTCCATCCTAAATCGGATGTCAAATTCAAACTTGGATTTTCAGCTTATTATTATATTAATAAAATATTAATCAAAACCCATTTTCGATGGAGACTTAACCAGTGAACCAATAACCACTTTTTTATTCATTTTCAATCAGTGTATTGTATTACACTCAATTAATCATCAAACATCATTCAATGCACATACAAAGTGAAATGTTATCTTATAACCCTTAAATAAATAACGCTTGCATAAATCTATTAATCAATAGATTGACATACAATTCAACACTTGGATTAATGTCAATTATCATCACAATACCCGTGTGGTGATTTTGATCACATTCACAAACCAATTATTATTATAAACTACAAACTTGTGAGATGTGTAAAATTATCATCTCGATAACCATGTGGGGTTTACATCACCATCCATGTGAAATTATCTACACACTTGGGAGACGTGTAGGCTAATCACCATCCCAATACCCGTGTGAGGTTTTCTACACAATCAACTAACAGTAATTAATAAATTACTCAGCTGAAACCATTTAAGGTTCAACAACATTCCAATCGACACTTTTTGTAATTCAAGTGTCGTACATGCATGTGATATCACATATATCATATAAAAATGATATTTTTAACGCTTTACTCAACATTTAACATCACAATAAATTTATATGATCGATTACTAATCATTATCAAACCCAGTCAATTAACTATAAAAAGTTAATTTTATCTATCCCTTTCTACTTGAGTTTCAGTTTCTCACCTTTGGTTTCCACTTCGCCAAATCTTTGTGGAAGGATTCCGAACTCTCGCACACGACCATGACACACGTACGGTGCTTACAAATTTTTCCCTAAGCTACCACTACAACAGAAATACCCTTTTGCAACTGCCGAAAACAGTTGTAATAAGTCTATTACAACTAACATCCACCAGCCTTTATATCCGGAGTTGTGATAGAACATAATCATTTTACAACTGTTTTTGATAGTTGCATTTTAACATTTCAACAACTGTTTTCGTCAGTTGCACTAATGGTTTATAAAAGTTGTAGAATCTACTGCAGCCTATAATGGCGATTGCAGCAAATATTTTGCAGCATACACTAATAATTCAGCTATTACAAGCACTATTAACCATAAATTTCATAATACTATAATTAAAATCTATATTTCATTAACAACAACCGCAATCATTTAAGTTATTCAAAACAACACAAACCGTTCACATTCATAATAATCGAAAACAATTCAAGTTTACACCCTTTTCGAATTTATAACTCTATTACAAAACATAACTAAATTGATAACAAATATCAATAAAAGTACATACACTTGAGAATTATTTGCTAACAATTTGATTCCGCTTGCAATGGCTATCATAACCAAGGAAACCACAAAGTAGTCGCTCATCCAAACTTCTCATCCCAGTAACTTTTCTACACGGGCTCTGTCAAGAATCCACCAAAGAAGTACACAAAGATTAAGACTTCTACTGCATATAACGTAGCTGTATATAAATTTTTTTTTTAAAGAAACCAGCACTGAAGCAATAAAAATGCATATACATATTCATGCACAAAATAGGAATAAAAGATTTACACAATTTGATGTGTGTTCTAGAGAACAGAGCAAGCACAGCAGGCTTTAGTTGGATAAAACCAAAGATAAATCCTTTGCTCTTTATTGCCTGTATTGCAACATGTAAGGTTTTTCCCAAGAACTCAAAGTTCATTTTATCATGTCTTGAATTTTGAGAAGATAGCTGCAATTTAAATGGAATAGAAATATATTAGATCTTCCATATGCATGAAATACAAAATGAATAACATGCATGGTACTTTCATACAGAAAAAGCCAAGCTGACATGCAAGTGAGCAGAATAAATACCTTGCTTGCAATTTAACCCATACAAACTAAGAACTATGTATAAAAAAACAATCTTACCCAACTGTCCCTGGAAAATTCTCATGAATGAAAGAATGGTACTTGTGTTCCCAATCTATATGCAATCACTGGACAAAAGCTGAAATATTTGTTGAATGTACATTTAGCTAAATTAACAAAAAATGTGATGCAAAATCCCACAGGACAAATCAGCCAAAGGTGAAAAATATTACCAAAGATATTTACAATTCTTTATTTTCGTAGGATTTTTATAATCTGGTGTGGAACATAACAGTACCATATGATATTCCGCTGGAAGCAACATCCAAATTTCGATCTAAAGGCATGTCAATGACAATTTTTTTTAAAACCTATCCCCCTTTTCGGATACTGTAACAAATACTAATTACTTTGGATATACTTATGAATTTAAAAGCGAACGAATGCTTTGATACAAGAAAGTTAATACTTCAATCAATTATATTATCTTTTTTATTTGGTAACACTTCAGGCTGCTTTAACTGCAACACCTTGTTGTTTTACAATGAATTATATTATGCCTATTAGTTTCAAAGCTTTCACTACACTCAATAAATTTATATCTACACAAAAGAAAAGGAGTACAAGCTTAAGTCAAAAGAATCCACATGGTTTTTCTGTCTAGAAGAAGAAAAGAAAAGAAATAAGCTTTGTTTCAGTTTAAAGAGAAAACACAATAATGATTAGTCTATGAAATGCAATAATTAACCCACTCACAAGCATAATTGATTGTCGAAGACACACTGCAGCAGTTAAAGATTTTTATGACATTTAACAGGGTTATCTCCAAAATATAATAGTGCATCGACTGAAAATAGACCGATCAGTTCCAAATGGTCCTAGGATTAAAAAAATTAAGATTGCATTATCACCTTTTTACATCATAACGTGGTTTCGAGAGAGAAAGAACTTGTAAAGCAGCATGATAAGCAGGAACAATCTATTAGGGAGAAACAAATCAGGACATTTAATGAATCCTGGTAATAATATCATGGTAATAAACTCCTTTTATAAAATATAAAACTGTAGAAATATGTAAAAAATAAACTTGCATTGGCATTATTTCAAAATGCACCAATACATGCATTGATGCATCTTCAAGGAACATAGCTGAAAGAAAATTTCAACACTGTAAGAACAAAACTGCTCATTTTAAAGAAGAAACTCCCATATTTGTAACCATCTCTGTTTTTTCTTGCCTTCAATTTATCAACAAAAATTTCTTTTATGATAACCATATCAAATTTTTATTATTATATCATTTTTGTACAGAAAGAACATAAAGGAGAAAATAATATATTTACAGCACCGATATTAAAGAAACTTCTGGTGATCGACCACATAAGAAACTAGTTCGTTCATGTAATATAAAACCTACAATACAAGCCCTTCGTTATGATTAGAACATAGGGATATATTTTTATAAGATACCAAGTCGGTGTTGTATTGATTTTCCAACCTTATTCGAGAACAAATCAAAATAATGATATATCAAAATTTTCTTAAATTCGGAGACGGGAAAAAAATACTAACATCAGAATGCAAATAAAATGAGAAATACATAAATGAAGTACCTTTTGTTCTTGTTAACATGCTAGCAAAAAATCATAACCGAAGATCCATGTCGTGCAATAGAGTTGGTTATTGACTGTTGCCATCTGTTTGGTCGAATTCTAAGAGTCTTTGCTGCCGCAGAATTCTAGATTCTACCTTGATGACTAAGCATGAACAGCCAACAACCTTCTTAGCCTTTCCTTCTGAATCAATTTTGCAAAGCCGAGGAAAACAATACATTACAATGGTAAACAGTGGAATTTTGACTGTAACATCAAATAAACCTAACAATGACTTTAGAAAATATTAATCACAAAGTCTAAAGCAATGCAAGGGTCAATTGATTATTGAAAGACATGCTGAAAATTTTAAATGGTTTGAATACAAATTACAGGTGTTGTTATTGGCGACCTACAACTAAATGGTAGGCTAAAGAACAATTTTATCAAAAGTCCAATGAATTACAATATTTGTGCAAACAAAATTAAAGAATCATGTTCGCACTCTATTTAACGACTGTCCCATTAAAAACTAAGGGTCATCACAAGAAAATATGTTAGAAAATACAGAAATTCTTCTATACTCATCAATACTTAGAGCTACAACTTACACGATTCAAGTTGCAGCTGTCGCCAAAGTCGAGAATCCATTCACGCGCCAGTCATGTGCTATGATTGGAAAGATCCTGCTTTTCCATTTCTGAAGTCGAGAATTGTGATGGCAAGGAAATTCGCTCGGTCCGAACCGGTCGTTAAACCGACCCAGACCATTCGAAACGCCCTATCGTTTGAGAACACGACAAAACAGAACGCATACAGAAGAACATTTCATTGTATATCACAACAATGCATCAGATTACAAGAATATACAGAGTATTAATGAATATTACACAGAAATAACAGAGATTTAAATTACATTTAAATACATAGCAGCGGAAAATAATACAATACACAACTAGAAAGAGATATACGGATACAAAGCTTTCCGGATATCGTTCCAGCTGTAAACCAGGATCCTGTGAATATAAATCTGCAAAACCAAAACTACTAGCTGCCCGTGTCAAAATAAGGGCACCCAGAGTTTAGGTTAAAACAATAAACTCCAGGTCAGTCATGGGACTGGTGTGAGAACTAAAACAGTTAATCTTTATTTTTAAAGTTAGGGAAATCAAGGGACCACGCCGTATAACACGGAACGGGTTTCCTCCCAAGAATACCAGTGCATAAAACAAACAGCGCAATGCTAAATAAAGAAAAATGAAGCTGTTATAAGACCCAGGTCCCATCACACAATGCAACGCAGTCGAGGATAGGGTTTTCCCTTATAACAGCCAAAGAATGCTTGATACGGTTAAAACAAATCGTTTGATACTATAGTCAGTGCATAGTGTATAAAACAACTTCAAATCATAAGTATCAATCATAGGCGGCATGAGCGCCCCATCCCACTATGTCGCCATATATAGGATTACAACTAAAACCGCAAAGTCACGTATTTGGAAATTGGATTTCCATCTATGAACCGAGGCAAAAGATAGTCCTCAACCGATTCGAGACGCTCTAGCCCGTGTCTCAGGAACAGCCGCAACTGCCCCTTGGATCCTCAGGGCCGGTCCACCGATGTGGATTATTATGCCTGAACACTACGTCTCCCCACCCTATGGGGTGCAAGTCTGGTCCGTCAGCCGACCAGAATGCATCGGCCGAAACCGATATAACCGAGGCGCCTCGCAACAGCAACAACCACATAAGTCAAACTCGTCAGGGCGTGTAAAACCACTGACGCCACTTCTAGCTAGAAAGAAACGCATGCCCTCCCTGACGTCCGTCTCCCGTTTTTGGTTCATACCGGGTGTGAAACACGCGAAGGAAACGTTACACAAAGCTACGCCACAAAGGCCTTGCTTTGATCATCACCACAAGTCTTTGCTTTTCAACAGAAGCCTCGATCAATTGCCACTTAGGCATGCCACACAGGCAATTCACTCCATGCGTTTAATATCCATCAATATATAACCCCTGAGCTCGTACGTCTCAGAGAAGGGCGTTAAGCAAGAGAATAAATTCTCCGCCGCCAAACAGATATATATTTAATAGAGATCAATCACACGGACTAAAATCCAATGTCAGACACACAGTCCATTCACAAGTCCGTTCTGGGTCTGAACGAAACCGGAGGCACCTAGTACCCTACATATCCATCGATCTCCAAGTACGTCTGGACGATCACAAACTGTTTCCATCTTCTTGGGTGTACAGCCCAATCAAGATCATCAGTAATCACCCAAACGACGTGAAGACTTCCGGTCTTCGACCACCGTCTTCATCTTCGACTTATCGTCGTATCAGTTATTCAAAATGGGATAAACCCGGTCTTCCCGAATAACTCGCGTATATTTTAAATAAGTGTTACACAAACACAACATACGCCTCATTCCAATTCATCAGTCACTAACCGTAAATTAATCAAGAGAATAATTCCCCAAATATTAACCCCGAAGGCCGAAACCAACATCAGATCAATATCCAGAAAACCATTCTGCTTGGCCAACCGACAGTTAGTTTCTAAATTTCACATTAATAGGGAAATGTTCCCATTAATTTTATCCAAGATAAATTCCTTGAATTTATTCTTTAATCTATTTTTGAATCTCAATTCAAACTAGTCGGGATTAGCGAACCTTACCGAAGTAATCATTTATTTTAATTTCCCCATCCCAACCTATTCATCCCATGAAGTAAAACTGGTAATACTTCATATCTAACACCACAGTGTTATCGGTAAATTCAATTACCATTTCACGTTCAAATCTAATTAAAGATTTAACTATCGCCTGGAGCAAAACTGGTGATTCTCCATTTCGATTATTTCAATCTAATTAAAGATTCATTAAAACTCCACTTAGTTTTAATCTGTGACTGGGTTAAAGAATCAGTGTCATTTAAAACACGGTTCACGATAAACCCAAAATCACTTCACATTTCGATCAGTCCCTAATTGTAAATTAGCAAGTGAGAAATTCCCTAAGTATTAATCCCGAAGGCCGAAACCAACATCAGATCAATACCTCGGAAACTATTCAACTTAACTAATCTCCAGTTAGTTTCTGATTTTCTTAACTCCTTTGGGTCTAAGAACTGTATTATTGAAGATACCGTTCACGACAACCCAAAATCACATTTCATTAATGATCGGGTTAAAGAACGAGTGTTATTTAAAACACTGTTCACGATAAACCCAAAAATCAATATCAATTCAATTCCAATTAAATATTATTTAATTGGTACACTTCATTAAATCTAAATAAAAAGATTTAATCTTTTCTCAACTGGGTTCAAGAACAGTGTTAGTGAAGACACCATTCACGACAAACCCAAATCACATTTGATATTCAATACAGGGCTCTGAATAGAAAATATCCCGGCTTATATTCAATATCCAATTCTGCGGCCAACAAAGATCGTATTGGAAATAACGATATATATATCTATATCTTTCAAATTTCCATAACAACATTTGTATAATCACGAAATCCAACATCGAAACATTCCGAAGAAAATTTCGATTCAAATCCATTCCAATGCAATCATTGGAGATTCTGGTTATTATCCAAACCATTTCAAATTCAATTTATTTAAAAATAAATAGAATTATAATTCTAGTTCAAAACTAGTTCATTTCGATAAAAATCTATTTTTATCTTTTCAAATATGGAGTTTTTCATCCCAATTCTTCTCAAATCATTTCTTATGATTTTACATAAATTATTACTATTTTTAATAATTTTATCAAGGCTCGTACAGTCGATTTCCATCAACGGTCATCGAACTGCACTTACAACGACCTTTTTCAAATTTGATTTGGACGTAACTCCAAATCAAACCGTTAGATTTCAAATTTCTAATATTCGTTAGAAATCTCTTTTCGATACGAACCCAACGGTTCCGGTTTTAGGAGAATCCGACGGTCGGATCTCCCGTAATGTTCGTTTGAAATAAATGGTCGAAATTCACGAACTGCCGCGGCGCGGCGCGTTCTATTCAGGCCATTATATTATATATATAATATATATAATATATATTTCGTCGATTTCTATTTAAAACGAATTATATAAATAGTTTTAAAATCGTTTCAAAAGCTATTTCAACTTCCATTTCAATTCAAATCAAAATTGAATTCTTCTTTATAAATTCGTTTTAAAATTCATTTCAATTCAATTCAAATTTCAATTCAATTTGAATTCATTTCAATTCGCTTTCAATTCCATTTGAATTCGTTTTCAATTCAATTCATTTCGAAATCGTTTTCATCGATATAAATATCGTTCACGTCAAAATGGCGTCAATCTAATCAACACGGCTTTATAAATTTCTATTTTCAAATATTCTATTTCAAATATTTCTTTTTCAAAATAGTTGTTATTATCAAAATATTTCGTTCAACACATGACCAATCTCAATGAATGAGTACTGTCAACACATGAACTTTTATTTTATATCGATAAAGGTGCAAATTTTATTACTAAAATATTTCGTTCAACACATGACCAATCTCAATGAATGAGTACTGTCAACACATGAACTTTTATTTTATATTGATAAAGATGTAAATTTTATTACTAAAATCTTTCGTTCAACACATGACCAATCTCAATGAAGGAGTACTGTCAACACATGAACTTTTATTTTATATCGATAAAGGTGCAAATTTTGTTACTAAAATATTTCGTTCAACACATGACCGATCTCAATGAATGAGTACTGTCAACACATGAACTTTTATTTTATATTGATAAAGATGTAAATTTTATTACTAAAATCTTTCGTTCAACACATGACCAATCTCAATGAAGGAGTACTGTCAACACATGAACTTTTATTTTATATCATTCTTTATTTTCTAAATTGGAATGAGGCCAAATCAATTACCATATAAAGTTTATTATATGGATTTTCATACAACACATGTATATAATAGCATTGAAAAATAATCAACCATCAACCAAAGTGCACTACACTGTATAAGCATCAAATATAGATATCTAACGCTTATAACAGCCTGTCAATCAATCGATCGACATATTTAATCAATCAGGATGAGTGAACTGCATATTTCATCCTAACACCCGTGTAGGGTTTCAAACGATCACACGCATATTTTATTTGTGCAGTTGGGCGATGTGTAAAATTTATCGTCCCAATCAATGTCATTCAAATAGGTGTACATAAACAAACCGTTCGGTTTATAAATGAATATTTTATTTTATTCACTTCACGTTAAAAATTATATTTTTAACGATAAAAAATTTTATTCCAACCTATGAATTTCTATTCAATTCATTTATTCAATAAAATGATATTTTTATTTTTCTAACTTATTTTAGAAAATTTCGGTGGCATAACGGCACGATACTAGAAACGGGACGAGGCCTAGCCTTATTCCCGGTCTAGTGAAGGCCCACGCCATTCACACATCAATAAAATCAATTTCATCTCACCAAACAATTCAATTCAAACAAATAATCCAACTAATCTATGCAACCAAACAAACAAGTCCGTGGTCTGTGGACGGTTGTGTCGGGTGCTACTAAGCACCGTCTGCATCCTAGTATATATATAAAACTAGAAAAGAAATTGAAAGGTGAGAAATTCTCACATATAGCTATCCTAGCTCCACGGCACTTCCAATGCAGGAAATCTTCACTGTTCTCGTCTCTTCGTCATCTTCGTTGCCCGTATTCACTACATATGTAAAAATCACATTTTTACTTCGCTATTCAATATATAAAAATCGAATTTTTATTTCGAAGTTCAATATATAAAAACTATATTTTTCATTCGAAGTTCAATATATAAAAATCGAATTTTTATTTCGAAGTTCAATATATAAAAACTATATTTTTCATTCGAAGTTCAATATATAAAAATCATATTTTTCATTCGAAGTTCAATATATAAAAATCATATTTTTCTTTCAACTTCTTATATAAAAATCGTGCTTTTATACCTTTTTTTAAAAACACTACTTCCTGTAAATCAAAATCACTCCTTTACCTTTCATACATATCAAAGACCTCATTTTTAATCCGCTACGACATTATAAAAATTCCATTCAAACTATAAAAATCAAATTTTTATTTTTAAACAACACTAATTTTTATTTTCAGAAATAAAGACATTTTTATTTCGAAAACTATATTTTTAAGCAAAGTTCAAAATCGGATTTTTAAATAATGTATATATAAAGAAAAACTAATTTTAAAACTGATTTTACTAATGATTTTAAACTGAATTTAAACATGGTTTTAAACGGAATTT
The DNA here is from genome assembly GCA_030737875.1 of Allium sativum. Taxonomy (NCBI): domain Eukaryota; kingdom Viridiplantae; phylum Streptophyta; class Magnoliopsida; order Asparagales; family Amaryllidaceae; genus Allium; species Allium sativum. The sequence goes on from CM060911.1 coordinate 17,840,514, forward strand.
AAATATGGTTTTAAACTGAATTTAAACATGAAAAATAAACTGAATTTAAACTTGAAAAATAAACTAAAAACCTAGATCAAAACTTACTCGGGGTGCTCGGTGGTCGGTGGAGGCAACTGGAGGCTGAGGGGCGAGCGGCTAGGGCTTGGCGTCGGAATGGTGGTGCCTGGCCACAGGCGGCGCGATGCGGGTGAGGTCGGGAGGCAGCTGCGAGGGAGGCGTCGCGGTTCGAGGGGGTCTTCGTGTTCGCGGTGGCCAAGGTGAGGCTGGAGGGAGGTTGGTCGGTGGAGGGTTTGGGCGGTCGGGCGGCGCCGTCGACGAACGGGAAGGGGGGCGCGATTAGGATTTAATAAATTTTTTTCTCTTTTTTTTTTTCTGTTGCAATAATTTAGAACGGGGGGGGGGGGGGGGGCCTGATATAAGGGAAGAAGAAAAAGGTTTTTTTATTTTTTTATTTATTTTATTATTGAAAAAGTTGACTTTTACATACAACCTCTAAACGAGGCCCACCGCCTGTCGTCCATAGCATTCTACCCCCATTCCGAACACAATGGGATATGTATCGCAAGCTGATTTGATCGTTACAGTCAGTTTCCTTTTGAATTTTCATTTAAATCACTATATTGAATTTTAAACGCACATTTCAATTTAGTGGGGCCACATACGAACTCGAAAAATTCCAGAAAAATATTTTCTAGCTTCGTATTGACGATACGGTCCTAACAAAACTAGTTTCGTCGAATTCTGAGACCGTTCGAAAAATGGCCAATTTCCAATCGATTAAAATCAACTAAAACTGGTCAAACGCGTTTTCCTTTGCCACGCTCACATATTGATTCGAAAAATTATGAAATTTGGAATCTAGCAATAACTCGACATCACGGACCCAACAAAACTGGTTTCGTCGAAATCCGAGGTCGTTTGCAAAATGTCCATTTTTAAGGGCCTGAATTCCACAGCGACTATTCAGAATTTTCAACTGGACATATCTTTTGATTCCCGCTATGTAATCTCGATTTTTCGGATTCGTTGGAAAGATATCATCAATTAGATCCTAATGTTTTTGGTTTCACTAAATTCCGGATTGTTTTGCACCCGGTACATTCAATTGAAGTTTGAAATCGAATTATCGAACTACCGCGCCATTTTCAATTCTATTTATAATTATATATAAATATTTATATTCTAACGACGACGCGTATAATATATACGTTCGAATTTTATTCAAAATAAATTTCTCGTCGATATTATTTAAAATAATTCATTTTAAATATTCTAAATTCGCTAAAATGGCCAAAATAAAAATTTTAAACTGGCCCAGATTTTCGGGTTGTTACAATCTCCCCCACTTAAAACTTTTCGTCCCCGAAAAGGAACAAAGTCGAAAGTGGTTTGATTAATCAACTCTACATTCGATCTGGCTTACATTTTCTAACTTTTCAGTTTCTGAGAATTTTCCAATTCTTCAAAAATTTGGCTAACACCCTAAATTTTCGAAAAATTTCGCCATAACCTCCCCTGCACCGGGAGCATCGGGGAATTTCAAATAGCTTCCCCGGTCCTTCAGATCTCAAAAAGAAAAAGAAAAAGCCAAGCGGCTAGCCAATAGGCTCACAAAATCATCATCACCCAAACAAAACAGGAAATTATGTAGTAAACATGTACCTATTTGTCGGGCAAACAAATTTTATTCTTCGGCTCTAGCCTCCTTGCTATGACCTGTTCAATGCAAGTATATGTATATGCAAGCCAAAAGCGACCAATTTTCAATACAGTTCAATATGTGATTCAATTAGGCTAAATGGCTAAAATTAGCAAACAAATAAACAAACAACACAAACATCAATCAATTAGTTGATTAGCTTTTCAAATTCATAACTTTGATACATATATAAAAATCAGATTTTTGATGCCAAATCACAACAATGTATTCTAGCTATATTAGTTTTGGTTCTCACACCAGTCTAATGGAAATATATAGAAAATCACACCTTCGAAACACGAACATAAATACTGATGATGTCATGACAATCATCAGTACCATCTTCGGGCGACTAGAGTGTGATGCTTTATCTATCCAATATATTAAAACTTCGAATACACGCGGATCAGACGTATACGCAAAATCTATATATACTGGATTGTCCACATTAATATAAATAAATAATCAAATACGAATAATTGATTTAACATTTCAAAACAAAAATTTGTTTTCATTTTAAAAATATACTCTTCACACTCGTTCTAGGATGCTACTGATCCCATCTCTAACGAGTCATTCTAATTGGATATTACTAATCCCATATCTGATGAATTCTTTCGTATGGTTCTGATGTGTCTTGTTCTCTGAGCCTTGTAAACCAAAGCTCTGATACCAACTGTGACGGCAAGGAATTTCGCTCGGTCCGAACCGGTCGTTAAACCGACCCAGACCATTCGAAACGCCCTATCGTTTGAGAACACGACAAAACAGAACGCATACAGAAGAACATTTCATTGTATATCACAACAATGCATCAGATTACAAGAATATACAGAGTATTAATGAATATTACACAGAAATAACAGAGATTTAAATTACATTTAAATACATAGCAGCGGAAAATAATACAATACACAACTAGAAAGAGATATACGGATACAAAGCTTTCCGGATATCGTTCCAGCTGTAAACCAGGATCCTGTGAATATAAATCTGCAAAACCAAAACTACTAGCTGCCCGTGTCAAAATAAGGGCACCCAGAGTTTAGGTTAAAACAATAAACTCCAGGTCAGTCATGGGACTGGTGTGAGAACTAAAACAGTTAATCTTTATTTTTAAAGTTAGGGAAATCAAGGGACCACGCCGTATAACACGGAACGGGTTTCCTCCCAAGAATACCAGTGCATAAAACAAACAGCGCAATGCTAAATAAAGAAAAATGAAGCTGTTATAAGACCCAGGTCCCATCACACAATGCAACGCAGTCGAGGATAGGGTTTTCCCTTATAACAGCCAAAGAATGCTTGATACGGTTAAAACAAATCGTTTGATACTATAGTCAGTGCATAGTGTATAAAACAACTTCAAATCATAAGTATCAATCATAGGCGGCATGAGCGCCCCATCCCACTATGTCGCCATATATAGGATTACAACTAAAACCGCAAAGTCACGTATTTGGAAATTGGATTTCCATCTATGAACCGAGGCAAAAGATAGTCCTCAACCGATTCGAGACGCTCTAGCCCGTGTCTCAGGAACAGCCGCAACTGCCCCTTGGATCCTCAGGGCCGGTCCACCGATGTGGATTATTATGCCTGAACACTACGTCTCCCCACCCTATGGGGTGTAAGTCTGGTCCGTCAGCCGACCAGAATGCATCGGCCGAAACCGATATAACCGTGGCGCCTCGCAACAGCAACAACCACATAAGTCAAACTCGTCAGGGCGTGTAAAACCACTGACGCCACTTCTAGCTAGAAAGAAACGCATGCCCTCCCTGACGTCCGTCTCCCGTTTTTGGTTCATACCGGGTGTGAAACACGCGAAGGAAACGTTACACAAAGCTACGCCACAAAGGCCTTGCTTTGATCATCACCACAAGACTTTGCTTTTCAACAGAAGCCTCGATCAATTGCCACTTAGGCAAGCCACACAGGCAATTCACTCCATGCGTTTAATATCCATCAATATATAACCCCTGAGCTCGTACGTCTCAGAGAAGGGCGTTAAGCAAGAGAATAAATTCTCCGCCGCCAAACAGATATATATTTAATAGAGATCAATCACACGGACTAAAATCCAATGTCAGACACACAGTCCATTCACAAGTCCGTTCTGGGTCTGAACGAAACCGGAGGCACCTAGTACCCTGCATATCCATCGATCTCCAAGTACGTCTGGACGATCACAAACTGTTTCCATCTTCTTGGGTGTACAGCCCAATCAAGATCATCAGTAATCACCCAAACGACGTGAAGACTTCCGGTCTTCGACCACCGTCTTCATCTTCGACTTATCGTCGTATCAGTTATTCAGAATGGGATAAACCCAGTCTTCCCGAATAACTCGCGTATATTTTAAATAAGTGTTACACAAACACAACATACGCCTCATTCCAATTCATCAGTCACTAACCGTAAATTAATCAAGAGAATAATTCCCCAAATATTAACCCCGAAGGCCGAAACCAACATCAGATCAATATCCAGAAAACCATTCTGCTTGGCCAACCGACAGTTAGTTTCTAAATTTCACATTCATAGGGAAATGTTCCCATTAATTTTATCCAAGATAAATTCCTTGAATTTATTCTTTAATCTATTTTTGAATCTCAATTCAAACTAGTCGGGATTAGCGAACCTTACCGAAGTAATCATTTATTTTAATTTCCCCATCCCAACCTATTCATCCCATGAAGTAAAACTGGTAATACTTCATATCTAACACCACAGTGTTATCGGTAAATTCAATTACCATTTCACGTTCAAATCTAATTAAAGATTTAACTATCGCCTGGAGCAAAACTGGTGATTCTCCATTTCGATTATTTCAATCTAATTAAAGATTCATTAAAACTCCACTTAGTTTTAATCTGTGACTGGGTTAAAGAATCAGTGTCATTTAAAACACGGTTCACGATAAACCCAAAATCACTTCACATTTCGATCAGTCCCTAATTGTAAATTAGCAAGTGAGCAATTCCCTAAGTATTAATCCCGAAGGCCGAAACCAACATCAGATCAATACCTCGGAAACTATTCAACTTAACTAATCTCCAGTTAGTTTCTGATTTTCTTAACTCCTTTGGGTCTAAGAACTGTATTATTGAAGATACCGTTCACGACAACCCAAAATCACATTTCATTAATGATCGGGTTAAAGAACGAGTGTTATTTAAAACACTGTTCACGATAAACCCAAAAATCAATATCAATTCAATTCCAATTAAATATTATTTAATTGGTACACTTCATTAAATCTAAATAAAAAGATTTAATCTTTTCTCAACTGGGTTCAAGAACAGTGTTAGTGAAGACACCATTCACGACAAACCCAAATCACATTTGATATTCAATACAGGGCTCTGAATAGAAAATATCCCGGCTTATATTCAATATCCAATTCTGCGGCCAACAAAGATCGTATTGGAAATAACGATATATATATCTATATCTTTCAAATTTTCATAACAACATTTGTATAATCAAGAAATCCAACATCGAAACATTCCGAAGACAATTTCGATTCAAATCCATTCCAATGCAATCATTGGAGATTCTGGTTATTATCCAAACCATTTCAAATTCAATTTATTTAAAAATAAATAGAATTATAATTCTAGTTCAAAACTAGTTCATTTCGATAAAAATCTATTTTTATCTTTTCAAATATGGAGTTTTTCATCCCAATTCTTCTCAAATCATTTCTTATGATTTTACATAAATTATTACTATTTTTAATAATTTTATCAAGGCTCGTACAGTCGATTTCCATCAACGGTCATCGAACTGCACTTACAGCGACCTTTTTCAAATTTGATTTGGACGTAACTCCAAATCCAACCGTTAGATTTCAAATTTCTAATATTCGTTAGAAAGCTCTTTTCGATACGAACCCAACGGTTCCGGTTTTAGGAGAATCCGACGGTCGGATCTCCCGTAATGTTCGTTTGAAATAAATGGTCGAAATTCACGAACTGCCGCGGCGCGGCGCGTTCTATTCAGGCCATTATATTATATATATATAATATATATAATATATATTTCGTCGATTTCTATTTAAAACGAATTATATAAATAGTTTTAAAATCATTTCAAAAGCTATTTCAACTTCCATTTCAATTCAAATCAAAATTGAATTCTTCTTTATAAATTCGTTTTAAAATTCATTTCTATTCAATTCAAATTTCAATTAAATTTGAATTCATTTCAATTCGCTTTCAATTCCATTTGAATTCGTTTTCAATTCAATTCATTTCGAAATCGTTTTCATCGATATAAATATCGTTCACGTCAAAATGGCGTCAATCTAATCAACACGGCTTTATAAATTTCTATTTTCAAATATTCTATTTCAAATATTTCTTTTTCAAAATAGTTGTTATTATCAAAATATTTCGTTCAACACATGACCAATCTCAATGAATGAGTACTGTCAACACATGAACTTTTATTTTATATCGATAAAGGTGCAAATTTTATTACTAAAATATTTCATTCAACACATGACCAATCTCAATGAATGAGTACTGTCAACACATGAACTTTTATTTTATATTGATAAAGATGTAAATTTTATTACTAAAATCTTTCGTTCAACACATGACCAATCTCAATGAAGGAGTACTGTCAACACATGAACTTTTATTTTATATCGATAAAGGTGCAAATTTTATTACTAAAATATTTCGTTCAATACATGACCAATCTCAATGAATGAGTACTGTCAACACATGAACTTTTATTTTATATTGATAAAGATGTAAATTTTATTACTAAAATCTTTCGTTCAACACATGACCAATCTCAATGAAGGAGTACTGTCAACACATGAACTTTTATTTTATATCATTCTTTATTTTCTAAATTGGAATGAGGCCCAATCAATTACCATATAAAGTTAATTATATGGATTTTCATACAACACATGTATATAATAGCATTAAAAAATAATCAACCATCAACCAAAGTGCACTACACTGTATAAGCATCAAATATAGATATCTAACGCTTATAACAGCCTGTCAATCAATCGATCGACATATTTAATCAATCAGGATGAGTGAACTGCATATTTCATCCTAACACCCGTGTAGGGTTTCAAACGATCACACGCATATTTTATTTGTGCAGTTGGGCGATGTGTAAAATTTATCGTCCCAATCAATGTCATTCAAATAGGTGTACATAAACAAACCGTTCGGTTTATAAATGAATATTTTATTTTATTCACTTCACGTTAAAAATTATATTTTTAACGATAAAACATTTTATTCCAACCTATGAATTTCTATTCAATTCATTTATTCAATAAAATGATATTTTTATTTTTCTAACTTATTTTAGAAAATTTCGGCGGCATAACGGCACGATACTAGAAACGGGACGAGGCCTAGCCTTATTCCCGGTCTAGTGAAGGCCCACGCCATTCACACATCAATCAAATCAATTTCATCTCACCAAACAATTCAATTCAAACAAATAATCCAACTAATCTATGCAACCAAACAAACAAGTCCATGGTCTGTGGACGGTTGTGTCGGGTGCTACTAAGCACCGTCTGCATCCTAGTATATATATAAAACTAGAAAAGAAATTGAAAGGTGAGAAATTCTCACATATAGCTATCCTAGCTCCACGGCACTTCCAATGCAGGAAATCTTCACTGTTCTCGTCTCTTCGTCATCTTCGTTGCCCGTATTCACTACATATGTAAAAATCACATTTTTACTTCGCTATTCAATATATAAAAATCGAATTTTTATTTCGAAGTTCAATATATAAAAACTATATTTTTCATTCGAAGTTCAATATATAAAAATCGAATTTTTATTTCGAAGTTCAATATATAAAAACTATATTTTTCATTCGAAGTTCAATATATAAAAATCATATTTTTCATTCGAAGTTCAATATATAAAAATCATATTTTTCTTTCAACTTCTTATATAAAAATCGTGCTTTTATACCTTTTTTTAAAAACACTACTTCCTGTAAATCAAAATCACTCCTTTACCTTTCATACATATCAAAGACCTCATTTTTAATCCGCTACGACATTATAAAAATTCCATTCAAACTATAAAAATCAAATTTTTATTTTTAAACAACACTAATTTTTATTTTCAGAAATAAAGACATTTTTATTTCGAAAACTATATTTTTAAGCAAAGTTCAAAATCGGATTTTTAAATAATGTATATATAAAGAAAAACTGATTTTAAAACTGATTTTACTAATGATTTTAAACTGAATTTAAACATGGTTTTAAACGGAATTTAAATATGGTTTTAAACTGAATTTAAACATGAAAAATAAACTGAATTTAAACTTGAAAAATAAACTGAAAACCTAGATCAAAACTTACTCGGGGTGCTCGGTGGTCGGTGGAGGCAACTGGAGGCTGAGGGGCGAGCGGCTAGGGCTTGGCGTCGGAATGCTGGTGCCTGGCCACAGGCGGCGCGATGCGGGTGAGGTCGGGAGGCAGCTGCGAGGGAGGCGTCGCGGTTCGAGGGGGTCTTCGTGTTCGCGGTGGCCAAGGTGAGGCTGGAGGGAGGTTGGTCGGTGGAAGGTTTGGGCGGTCAGGCGGCGCCGTCGACGAACGGGAAGGGGGGCGCGATTAGGTTTTAATAATTTTTTTTCTCTTTTTTTTTTTTCTGTTGCAATAATTTAGAACGGGGGGGAGGGCCTGATATAAGGGAAGAAGAAAAAGGTTTTATTTATTTATTTATTTATTTATTTATTTATTTTATTATTGAAAAAGTTGACTTTTACATACGACCTCTAAACGAGGCCCACCGCCTGTCGTCCATAGCATTCTACACCCATTCCGAACACAATGGGATATGTATCGCAAGCTGATTTGATCGTTACAGTCAGTTTCCTTTTGAATTTTCATTTAAATCACTATATTGAATTTTAAACGCACATTTCAATTTAGTGGGGCCACATACGAACTCGAAAAATTCCAGAAAAATATTTTCTAGCTTCGTATTGACGATACGGTCCTAACAAAACTAGTTTCGTCGAATTCTGAGACCGTTCGAAAAATGGCCAATTTCCAGTTGATTAAAATCAACTGAAACTGGTCAAACGCGTTTTCCTTTGCCACGCTCACATATTGATTCAAAAAATTATGAAATTTGGAATCTAGCAATAACTCGACATCACGGACCCAACAAAACTGGTTTCGTCGAAATCCGAGGTCGTTTGCAAAATGTCCATTTTTAAGGGCCTGAATTCCACAGCGACTATTCAGAATTTTCAACTGGACATATCTTTTGATTCCCGCTATGTAATCTCGATTTTTCGGATTCGTTGGAAAGACATCATCAATTAGATCCTAATGTTTTTGGTTTCACTAAATTCCGGATTGTTTTGCACCCGGTACATTCAATTGAAGTTTGAAATCGAATTATCGAACTACCGCGCCATTTTCAATTCTATTTATAATTATATATAAATATTTATATTCTAACGACGACGCGTATAATATATACGTTTGAATTTTATTCAAAATAAATTTCTCGTCGATATTATTTAAAATAATTCATTTTAAATATTCTAAATTCGCTAAAATGGCCAAAATAAAATTTTAAACTGGCCCAGATTTTCGGGTTATTACAAGAATCCATTCATCTCTTGCTCGGTCGTGATCCATCATGTAGAAATCTAATGGATTTCGTGAAACCCTAAATAATTTAGGGGAAACTAACGAGCTAATGTTTGGAAAATAGGGACTCGATGAGGAAGCTTCTGGATGAGTAAGCTTTTAATTAAACAACTCAGCAGGCATCGCACAAATAAATATATTAGTGAGCCTGCTTGAAAATTCAGGTGCCGCTGTTTTTTTGGAACCGTAAAGTTTGCTTTGATTAAAACCAGCGTGTGCAATTGAATAAAGGTCTAACGCTGTTTGTTTCAACGATCGGTTAAGCAATCTCGAATCAATTCTAGCTAGTTAAGTCATTTAAACATTCGCTTTGTCTATGAAGTCCATTCAACATAAGAAATAAAATGAAAACATAATGCAATTTTTTTATAAAAAGATGTATAACTTTGTTGATGAATATTTTATCAAGTTGTAAATTTACTTAAAATTTTATTTATTGATTTTTGAATTTATCAAATTTCAATTTTTTTTTAAATATTTAAAATGTAATTTTTTACAACTTTTAAACTTTTTAAAATACTAATGGTTAAATAAAATTAAGAACTATAACTATTATATATATATATTAATATTACTTCTAATTATCAAAATGTTGCTTATTAGTCATTAATTGTTAAAAATTAATAACTAAATAGTAAATATTTAACTATTGGCCTTAATTATTTATTATTACTTCTTAATTACGAGTAGCAATTATTAATTAATAATAATCAATAGTAAATATTAAATGTTGTAATATCAAATTGCACTCACAATTTTTAACAAATTTTACAAATATTTAAAATTTATTTTAACTAATTTCTAATTTTCAAAATTCCGAAGATATACGTTATAATTTTCAGCGGTAATTATTAAATAATAAATCGAACTAAAAAACAAAAATTAATCAATTATTGCTTTTTAATTTTTATTTATTATTTATTACATATTAATTATATTTTAACATTTGTTATTGAAAGTTAATTATTATGTATATTACCAATTATCAATTATTAATTATCTAATAGTAATAATCAAAAGCTAATTACTATTTTTAGTTAATAAATATTATCTATTAATAATTAATAGTAATTATTGATTTGCAAGGTTACTATAAAATTGATTATTGAATATTATTTATTTGTTTTACTTATTAATAATTATATTAATCATTGATTATTTAATAATATTTGTTGATGTTAATTATTAACCTTTTTTATTGACTGTTTAATTACTAATTATTAAGTATTATTATTTAATTACAAGTATTTAATTATAATTATTAGATAGAGTAAAGTGAAAATTTTAAAAATGAATATAATAATCGACCAAAAAGAAGAGTGGTTAAAAACAAACATCTTTTACAACTGACAAAAATAGTTGTAATAGACATTTATTACAACAGGCAAAAAATAATAGTTGCGAAAAATATACATCTTTTACAACTGACAAAAATAGTTATAGTAGATATTTATTACTACTGACATGAAAAAAGAGTTGTCGAAAATAAGTATCTATTACAACTGGCCAAGGAGAACAGTTGTAATAGGCGTCTATTACAACTGGTAGCGTAAAAGAGTTGTTAAAAAGTAAACTATTATAACTTACAAAATAAAACAGTTGTAACAAATATCTATTACAACTGTCATTTTGTGACAGTTGTAAAATTACAGTTGTAGTAGGGTATTTTTGTTGTAGTGTACGTGACTGATTTTGGAGGCTACTGGGTTCTTAACCTCTACAGACGGATAAATGAATCCATATCTCGGTATACAGAGCAAAAGGGAAGGGATACGGAGTCCAGGGAGGTTCGACTGTGGGTGAGGCCCACGTTTTTGGGCTAGAGGGGAACTGTTGCAGGTGTGTGGGGTCAGGCGTGGGGTATGTGGGATGTAGGAAGTGTAAAGTTGTAATGACCCGCATTGGCAGAGGTATTATAATTTATTTATTTAATTATATAAATAGTGATATAGTGAATCAAATGGTCGTGGAATTAAATAATGATGAATATTTAATTAAAATAATAAATTAAATAATATATTTAATTCTGAAATAATCAGAATTGGCGGAAATGGTGATATGGTGTGAACTGGATCATCTGTGATATTTAATTCAGTTTAGAATTGGATTAGAATAACGAATATATTTAATTAATGAAGGTTGAATGTATAAATTATAATATAATTATAATCGAGCTTGAAATGGCGCTGCAATTCGCTATTTGGCGATTTGAACTTCAACTGAATGTACATGATTCGTTTTAAATCGGATTTCTATGAAACAAGAAACGTTAGGAGCTGGTGGGGTATATTTTTCTGATGGAAGAGAAAAATATGGATTTCGTCGTGAAGATTTTGAGATATGTCCAAATCAAATTTTAAAATAGTCGCTATAGAATCGTTTATCGACCGTAACGGGTTATTCGATATAACTAGAGGTCGGGTTTGAATTTAGACAAGGTTCTTTTGGGACATAGTGATAATTTAAATTTTAGAATTTTACTGTAATTTTTAATTAATTTAATAAGCGACTTTTTATTTGAAGTATTTCGCACCCTGTAATCAACTTTGTGAAGTTTCAAAATATGAGTCAATCTACCGGTATTATTATATAATCGGGATCGCGGCACCTCACTGAACACGACTGTATTTTTATTTCAGTCCCAACGCATACTAAAGTTAAGAGAGCAAAGAAAAGGGCTTCTCCGAGAATGTATACACTATCTTTTCATGCGCAAAATGAAAACACAACTGAAAAATGTGGCTTCCGTTTGAACCACACTTTACTTCATGGTAAATCTTTGTTCCACGTCGGCAACATATGAAAAGTAAGAAAAAGAAAAAAAAATATCTGTTGTATCTACACCACATAATCAACCTAACTCCTCCCTTAAGACCTTAACACCTCATTCTTCTGTAAATCAAGAGAGGCTGCCACAAACAACTTTCACAGTAAAACAAATGAGGAAAGAAAAATTCAAAGTAAAATCTGATAAAAACCTATAAATTCTCAAACATTTATATTTGAGATGCTGGGATGTTGCTCTTCGGTTTGATATGAGTTTCACTGCGTTCGATCCCCTTTTCTATTCGCTGTCTTCTTGGAGCGTCGCCTAGGCTTGGGTTGTTCGATAGTTTTAGGAACCGACGGATGAAATGGGGTTCGGTTTTGAGTTCGGCAGGGTGTAGAGAGCTCGATTGGATTTTTCGGGGATGATCCGCGTCAAAAAGTGTCGCTGCCTCCGGTACAGTGCGTTAAAACGTTGTTCGATGCAACCGGGAATAGGAGGGCGAGTCCGAAGGTGAGGGTTGGAGGTGGAGGAGAATTCGAAGGAGAAGCTTTCGGTAGTATTTGTTTTTGGTTTAGCAAATCAACGAAGTAGAATGGTGAGTTTGAAATTTCGGTCAACGATTGTGTATAGGAGGAGGGATTTGCGGAAATTTCTTTGTTTAGGGAAGAAAGGGTTGTGAAGCGGGTTTTGTAAGGAAATTGGGCCAGTGAGAATTTATGCGGTGAGGCCCAATTATTTAGTTAAAATAAAATTAGTTTTTATTTTAAATTTGTACAAAACTGATGTATATCATAACTATTGCATACGATATCGGAATTCAGCAAAACAAGATCCATTGGGATCGGATGGATGGTGGCTACACCGTGGAACTGACTGGAAGTGGATTCGAGCTCGTATGAATTTAAGGCAAAATAAACTATTTGATTCAAATCAAACAAATAGTTTATCGTTCTTTAATGATGAACTGCCAAAGTGAGTAAATCTCACCAACTCTGAACAGTTTATATTTTCACGTTGTATATTTAGAACTGTTAATTATTGGTTGATTGACCGTGTGTTGATTGTTTGATTGAACTGCTAGTCAGTTAGTTGAATTTCTATATTTGATTCTGTTTAACAGAATATATCATATGGAACTGAAAGTGATGTTATCTATATTGTTTAACATCTGTGATGCAGGGAAACAGGTTGGAGGAATCCATCCAACTGGATTCCTCAACAATTATTTTACTGTGAATCATATATTGTGATATATGATGTGATATATAATCCGTTGTTGATTTTGGGTGTTTGGACGATATTTATCGTTGTTATATGGTATGTTAAATACCATAAGAAATACTGGATGTGGGAAAGGGGATTTTCAAAGTAAAGAAGATTTGAAAATGAATTATTTTTATAAAATCGACGAATTTTATATAGAAAAGGAAAGGGATTTTATAAAAGAAAATAATTATAAAATCGAAGGATAAGTTATAATAAAAGGAAATATTTATTGGCTAGATAAATAGAATATAAAAGGAGATATTTATTTGTTAAATAAATAGAATTGAAAGGAAATATTTGTAAGTCATGTAAAAATAGAATTGAAAGAAAATATTTGTAAGTCATGTACAAATAGAATTGAAAGGAAATATTTATAGGAAATAAATATAAACAAATAGGAAAGAAATTAATCAAAGAAGTTAGTTAAAAAGGGATAAATCAAAGGAGTTAATCTGAATGAGTTAATCGAAATGGAGATAATCGAATATTAGTTATTCGATTAGAGTTATTCGAAATAGAGTAAATTAATTAGAGTTGATCAGTTAGGGATAACCAGTTAGGGTAAAACTATTAGGGTTAATCAGTTAGGTTAAACCGTAGAGTTAAACCTGTTAGAGTTAATCAGTTAGGTTAAACCAGTTAGAGTTAATCAGTTAGAGTAATCGAAAGGAGTTAATCAAACTAGAGTTATTCAAATGTAGATAATCGAATATTAGTTATTCGATTAGAGTTATTTGAATAGAGTTAAAGGAGTTATCGACTAGAGTTAAATCAAATAGAGTTAATCCAATAGCGTTAGTCCAATAGAGTTAATTGATAAGGGTTAATCGAATAGAGTAAATTGAATAGAGTTATCGAATATACCTTATCGAAGGGAAGAATTATCGAATAAGAGATGATTCGAAGGAGAGTTACGTAAGGAAGTTGTTAAAGAATTAAAAGGTGAACTTTGTCTATTTCAAGGATAGAAACGTTGTTCAGTTAAGGTCTGAGAGGTAGTATTACCCCAACTTGATTGACTTCATTTTTAACTAAGGAATGGTTAAGGTTCGATAGTGAAGGTTGGTTAAAGGAATTTAGTTAATAAGCATAATGGTTTGAGTTGGCATCGCGATGGTTTGTTTAAACATCTTTCTAAGCCCAATGAAGGAGTTTTGGAAATGTTTTCTGATATAGAAAACAAGAAATGGAAATGTTTTCCAAGGGTAATAACATATATTTTCTAAAATTTAGAAAATAAGAAATGTTGAATATAGGGAAACAAGAGATGAAAAATGAACTAAGGAGATAAATGTTAAATGATGTTTGATCGATATAAATTTCCATCTGGAAATAATATCGTTGTTTGCACACGTATTTTTCTTCGATAGTTAAATCACAGACTATCGAAGTTTTGACCAATTTAACGTTGTTAATATGGAGAGACCGGTTGGATTATTATCCAAAGAACCACTCTGTATTGGCATAAGCATTGCGAATCATATATGCCAAAGAAAATTGAAGATGGTGTAAAGTGCAAGGGCTATTGTATAAGTCTTAGATAACCGTGCCTAAGATGGATATACTAAATAGTGCCTTCGATTCATCCTGTTCCTGGATGACTTGTATGGACGGATGTCTGACAGAGTATTTCCAGACGATCACGTATATTGATTTCTCCAACCGTATCAAGTGTGGAAGCGGAGAAGGAAACTTCTTTTAGCTAACACATAATGTATGGTTGAGGGACGTCAATCAGTGATTTTATGGATTTGACGATGTGGCATTCAAAGTGAATCTGGTGTGATGATAAAACGTAGCTTCTAGCCTGACATCTAGTAAATGACAGAAATCGGGCAGGCAGCATGGCTAAGTCGGTCGCTCCGAAGTAGGGTGTATAATCACCGGATCTAGAGTTTCATTTACTTCTAAAAATCTATTGTTGATGCTGTCCCATTCGGGAAACGGTTGTTGATCCCAACCCTTGGTGATATACATTCGATACACTCAAGCGAAATGAGTGGTCGGTCATGTGTGGCCGGGTTGCAAGATGTTCTTGTTGAACCCAGTGTATTCCTTTCTAGAGGTACACTAGCGAAAGGTGGTTCCAGACCATGTCATAGTTGGAAACCCATTACCCAATACGTGCTTGCGGTTTTGATTGTATACTATATATGTAGAAACGTGAGATGAAAGCGTTTCTGCTAGATGATTATTATATTGTGGTTGATAGACATTATTATAATATCAAAAGGTTTTTGATATAAAGATAATTTGCATTCTCATAAGGGAAAAACCCGTTCCGTTATACGGCGTGGTCTTATGAGATATCGTTTACCTGTTCAAACTGTTTTACTCATTCCAGTCCCATGACTAACCCGGAGTTTATTTTGTTTTGTTTTCCCTAAACTCTTGGGTGCCCAATTTTGCACGGGCAGTCAAGTAGTCGGGATTTACAGATACTTGAAGAGCTGGAGCAGGAGGCTTCAGATGACATAGCTATGGTTTATTTCCACTGTGTTGTAAGTGTTGTACTCTGAAAATGTTATTGTATACATATCCTGATTTTATCTCAAGGATATATTATCTATTATATGTTATTCGTTCCGCTGTGAGGTTTGTGTTACTCTGATGTTGTGTTTCTTCTTCTTCTATTCTAAGTTTATATCTTATCTATTCTCACCCTCTGTTTTCTTTCTATTAATTTCCTGATTTTCAGTTTAATTTGGGGTTGGACTTGTGTTTTTGGTCAGCTCAAATTGGACCAGAATTTTGGGTCATTACAATTGGTATTAGAGCTTAAGTTAAGTGAATTACCTTGGCTCTGTGGCGTGACTCAGTAGAGATAGGGTTAGTAATACCCTAGATTGAGTTGAGTGTATATATACGAGTGAGCATATTTGTTATTGATATAAAAATTGTTTTATATTGTGGTGATTTATTAGTTGACTTGTTTATGAGTTCTGGTCGATCAGTTTGATCCACTTTATCGGTAGGAGTTTATAAACACTTGAATACGATGGGTCGACACGATATGTTTTGAAAAGAGGGTAAATGAAAATAAGTTTAACCAAGGTATATCTTGATATAGAGAAGATATATATATCAAAATTATAATATATTGGATATATTGGTTGTTATTGTAATCGAGTAAGATTATAAATTAAATGGTTATGTAAATAACCAATCAGAATTCATATAAGTGAAATACGTGAAATCAGATGAGTTGAATCTGAAATTTTAAACCAGAAATTGAGTTAAAACTCTGGAGAATTGGATAAGTGTTTATAAATAGATTTGGATTAAAAATAAGGAAAATTTAAGATCCTGGGAGATTTTAAATTGTTTTACAAGCAGTGTGAATTATATTTTGAAATGAATTTCAAAGTGGAAATGTTTAGAAATGGTTTTATAGTATTGAACTCACTTCGATCGCTGGAAAATAGATTCTGATGATAACAACTGCATCATCAGTATTCATTTTCGAGTTGTAAGTGACGAATTACTACCAGAGATACTGTTTTGAATTTGTTTTGGGAAAGACAAGTTGTGTTGAATTTCAAAATGGGATATAGAATTTGAATATATATAATTTGAATATAGAAATTCAAATGGGATTCATAATATAGAATTTGAATATATAGAATTTGAATATAGAAATTCAAATGGGATTTATAATATAGAATTTGAATAGAATTTGATATATAGAATTTGAATAATAGAATTTGACATATAGATTTTAATAATAGAAGTGATATAAAATTTGAATAGAAATTGAATAGAATTAACTAAGTCGAAGAGGAACTAGTTAATCAAGTTTTGAATTTGAAGTTGAACTTTGAAAGGTGAATTGGATTTGTAAATGGATATTCGAAATCGAATATAGAACTTAAATTTGAAATTTGGATTCAAATTAGTTAATAAGCAAGTTAAAATATATTTGAACGTGCCATGTTCAAATATAAAAGTGAAATAGACTAAAGAGTTAATTAACAAATTAATTAATGAAATAAGTTAAAACGATCAGGTATAGTTAAAATAGATTGGGCAGGTATAAATATACATGAGATAGGTATGGATAAGGTATGAAGGTACATAAATAGAATGCTCGACGAAAAGGAATGTATTTAATTCATATATGAGATTTTATGCGCCGTATCGGCTAGCCGCTTGGCTTTTTCTTTTTCTTTTGGATTGGTGAGGGCCATGGGAGGCTATTTGAAATATCCCGATGCTCCTGGTACAAAGGAAGTTATAGCGAATTTTTCCGGGAATTTAAGGAGTTAGAATATTTTCAAGATAATTTGTAATTAGAAATTAACGTATTGATATATATATAGAAGTCGATAAGGAAATGAACTTAGAAATAGAATAGTAAAATCAAAAAGGAAGACAAAAAATAAAATCTAATAATAATAGAAAGAAGAAGCATATACGTGTTTTAAAGTGAATAAGTAGTTATATGGTATTGAATGTTTGAGTAAGTAGTCATATCTGTTTTGACGTTATAAATGTTATTCAGTCAAGGTATGGTAGGTAGTTATACCCCAACTTTATTGATTTCATTATTAACAAATAAATAGTAAGATTTCAGGCTCGAAGATCAATGTTGAATAAGAGTTAGTTGAATATAGTATTTGGGTTGTCGTAACGATGTTTTACACAACATCCATTTTAACCCAAATAAGTGTAAGCTTGGAAATATAATAAAGAATATTTCCTAAGTATAGAAATAAACAAGATCGGAAAAGAGATAAGTAATTGGAATATTTTCAGTTTAATTTGGGGTTGGACTTGTGTTTTTGGTCAGCTCAAATTGGACCGGAATTTTGGGTCATTACAAAAGTTAGGATTTTGGAGGGGTTAATTTGAAAATTAGTGTAAAAATTGGATTTTTGGAATATTTATAGTGAGAGAGGAGTTCAACAAGGGAGGAGGGGAAGGGAAGGGCTGGCACAGTTCTAGGGGGAGGTGGGGGAGGCCTGGCCGTGGTAGCTTAAGGAAGGAGGAGAAGGAGTTAAGGAAATATGGAAAGAAAAGAAAGAGAGGATGAAAAACGAGAATGGGGGTTTCTAATAAAATTACAATCACTCAGATTGATGAGGTGTTTGAAGGAGGGAGATGGTGAACAAAAACAATTGAGTCACCTACATGATGGACACCTTGTTTAGCCACTTTAGGCTTAGTTTTTAATTTAAACGTTAATGTGTTTTAGTTCATCGTTACTTCTTTTGCTCGTGTGATCAAACGACAATTCCGTTTTACATGAAATTTTGAACCCTAAGATAAAAGGTAATTCTGTATCCAACGAAATAGGTCTTATCGAGTTTGGAGTTTGTTCGACCCTCCGTTTAGTTATTCTTTATTGTATTTTCGCTTATTTTTGACAAATTGACCGGGCATGCGTCTATTTCTCGCACGCTCACATATTAACTCCAAAAATTACGAAATTTGGAACCTTACCATTTTTCGACGTTACGAATCTGATAAAATTGGTTTTGTTGAATTCCGAGATCATGCGAAAAATGTTCCTTTGTAAAGCTATGGAAATAACATTAAACAATCATTTTTTTAAGATCAGCTATAGATCCTTGTAAAATTAATTAAAATTAAATTTTAAATTGGTTCCAAAATTTCAGGTCGTTACAGCTGCACAATCTTTGCCACCTGTCTAGCCTTCAAGTTTGTTATGAGGAGGGGATCAAAATAAAAGTTCTATCGAACGAACAAATTATACTTTCTATAAATAACACCACATACATTATTCTATAACCAATTTACTTTTATTAAGTTATTTGGGTTTATTACACATTGTGTAACGAACAGTAATTTCTGCTCCAGAAATCAAACATAAATACCTTTGCCGTAACTCATGTCGACCTTCCAAACACCGAAAACACTGGACGTTATTAGAAAGAAATTAGAGGGTGAGAAAAGAAAGAAAGAAATATTAGAATAGAAGAAGAAGAAGAATCACAAACACAGAGTCTCACATCGCAGCGGAACAAAATATAATACAGAAATAATCTTTATTGAGAGCTTTAAAAATGCTTACAATGTCAGAGTACATCACACCACGGGACAGTTATAATAACATGTTCCCATATACAGTACACATCAGAATAGTAGCTATATAATATCATACGTCTGGACCCTTCCAGCTCGTTTCTGGACTTCACAGCATTCGATAACCTGAACCTTTATACCCCGGGCTAACCCGAGCATTTACAAAACACCGGGTCGGTATGGTGAACCAGAGTGAGTAAAATCTCGCACAATATTGAGGGTGAATCATCCAACATGATTTTAAAGTTCAAAATCTTTTCAAAAGAAAAGGATAATCATAAGACCAAATCCACACATAAATACGGACGGTTTTTACCTTACGATAACCCAAAATAGTTTTCGAAATCAATATCTTTCCTGATATTATAATAGTGTCTAAATACAAGTAAATATCAATCTAGTGGAACGCTTGCATCTCACGCTCCACATATATAATAAACAATCAAAACCGCGGTGCTTATTGGAGATTGGATTCCGACTATGACAAGGTATGGGACCACCTGCCGATAGTGTATCTCTAGAGGCGAATACACTGGGTTCAACATGAACGTCTTGCCACCCGGCCCACACATGACCGACCACTCATTTCGCTTGAGTGTATCGAATGTATATCACCAACGGTTGGTGTAACACCCACCTACGCTAGGGTCACTCACAAATGGAATGCACTAGGTTTGGTGAAGCATTATCAAGGTAAACATGCACAGAAATATTACAAGACATAACATATATATATATAAAACAGCGGAAGTAAAACAAATTTCATTACCTTATAAAATAAGGTCTAAAGCCTTTTACATCAGAATACATCAAAACCTGCCTTGCAATAGTAAAGAAGCATAAACCTTTTCATAAATTATTCCCCAAATAAAACAGTAAGGTAGCCATAGCCAAGAAAAGTCCAAGCCATGCATGATGACCTTCAAGCGGAGGAAGTCCGAACTAAGTAACAGTGTTTCCTCCCTGAAAACCTGGGGGGGAACGGAAGACAAAGAGGCGAAAGAAAACGGGGTCAGTCATAAAGACTGGTAAGTCCTATCTACTTCCAGCATAAAAACAGGTAAAGGTAACATGACATGCATAAACTGAAAGTAAACATAAGGATGACGGCAAGATAGATAAGCTGAACCAAGATAACCAGATGTACTACTGTAGCAAGATAAACTAAGGTATCATGATAAACTACGGTGTCAAGATAAATCAAGGTATCACATCGTCAGGTTCCTATCAAGTATACTATCCCAAGGTATCTATCATGTACAACATCCCACGGTATCTATCATGTATAACATCCCAAGGTATTTACCATGTATATTCGCTCTGCACCTCTCGTACTAGTATCCCAATCCGCGTCATGTGTTAACTATGAATGTCCCTTGCCCAATATCATGTAATTGTCCATGTCAACCTAATATATAACATATGTAGGTTTTTCCCCACTCGTATGTTTCTATGTATAAGTTCAGTCCTTTGCCGTAGGCCGTACGGGCTTTCCCATGTAGTACCATCGTATCCTTAAAGTTGTTTTGGACTGTTACCCTTGACCTGGTTATGTTTCCTTACCATGAACTATCGCGTGTTCACTTAGGATCTATGTCACCTAGGACCACTAGGGATTATACTACCTAATGAACGTTTCCGTGTCACGGTTTGGGTTCAGCCACCTAAGGCCACTAGGGATTATGCCACCCGTCAACCGCGCCCTTTATCCTGCGTATGTATCGTGAATCATTTTCCATGTCTAGACGCACATATTCCTCAATGTGCCATCCGAGTTCCATGCCAGGGCAAATCAAGAAATACGGAACTCGGTCGGGAGCTTCAAGTCGTCTGCTGATGCAGATAT
The DNA here is from genome assembly GCA_030737875.1 of Allium sativum. NCBI lineage: Eukaryota > Viridiplantae > Streptophyta > Magnoliopsida > Asparagales > Amaryllidaceae > Allium > Allium sativum. The sequence continues at coordinate 17,861,818 of CM060911.1, forward strand.
CAAGGTCTGTTTTTGTACCCGTGGCTATGGTCCCACGTGACCCCTCCCTCAACTACTGAAAGGCAATAAAAGAAAAATCATGTATGAGAACTACCTCCCGGCCCCACTATAGCCCCACTTTCCTATGGGCCAACCTCACCCATGACTCGATAGCAAGAACATGGTCTGTTGGGAGTTCTCTGCCTTTCCGTTCGTACACGATTGACTAAAGATGGTAGGTAGTCGACGACGCGCTATCCAGGGCAAAATCAAGTATCGTCGACTCCACGCTAATCCATCCCAGTCTTTAGGTCGCTCGCAGAGCAACCAAGGCATACTCTTGGCTCTTCTACCGCAGACCTTAACCCCTGTGAGGCCGGGTTTCATGGACCATCTGCCACCTCACAGAGGGATACCAAGAGTACCCTCACGTCCCCCGAAGCTACCGCTTCGTCACCCAGTTCGTTGGAGCCCTTATCTAAGTCAGATAATTTGCTCCCCCTCGTGTTTTAAGCGATGACCTACCGTACCAGGTTACTCATCTATTCATGAACTAGTCCCTTGTCCTTGGCTAAGAATTATTACTTAGTTATACTTAACTAAGGTTTACCACTTAGCTTCAATTCCCCGTTACCCTTGATTAACTACGATTTTCTACCTAGTTCCTCTACTAGGGTTTTGCCTATTGGGTTAAGTGTTGTTATTCAAGTTCATGGCTTAGCCCGCCTATGAATCATGTCAAGATCGGCTAAGTATTCAAGTCCAAGACCTAGCCCTACAAGTTGGTTAAGTATACCAAGAAGCTCATGACTTAACCCTATTCAATCATCAAGTCAATTTGGTTATGTACTTGTTTATCTTAACCCTATCAGGTTATCGTGTTAGATTGGTTAAGCACAGATTATCTTAACCTCATCGGATTATCGAGTCAGATTGGTTAAGCATAGGTTAACTTAACCCCATCCACTAATCGTATTATAATGGTTAAGTATATTTAAAAGGTCTTATGACTTAACCCTATCAGGTCCGCATATTAGATTGGTTAAGTATAGGTTACTTAACCTCATCAAATCATCATGTATAATTGGTTAAGTATAGGTTACTTAACCCCATTAAATTATCTTGTTAAGTTGGTTAAGCATTGGCTACTTAACCCCATTGAATTACCAAGTCTAGATTGGTTAAGTGTTTAATTTAACCCCATCGAAGTACCGTGTTTAGATTAGTTAAGTGTAGGTTACTTAACCCCATCTAATTACCGTGTTTAGATTAGTTAAGTCTAAATTACTTAACCCCATCAAATTACCAAGTCTAGATTGGTTAAGTGTTTAATTTAACCCCATCGAAGTACCGTGTTTAGATTAGTTAAGTGTAGGTTACTTAACCCCATCTAATTACCGTGTTTAGTTTAGTTAAGTCTAAATTACTTAACCCCATCTAATTACCAAGTCGGATTAGTTAAGCATGAATTACTTAACCCCATCCCCTAATTGTCTTGTATGGTTAAGTGTCATTAAGAAATCAAGCCCGGTCCCACTTAACCTACCCATTCGTGTCATATCGGTTAAGTGTCATTAGTCAAATTTACTTAACCTTATCATGTGGCATTAATTTAATTAATGCACTCTCAACCTCTCACATTAGACCTTGTTGTGGTTACTAGTTAAGCCGGGCGGGTCCGGGTAGTTTTACACCACAACCTAGTCTAACCTTGGGTCTTAAGCGCGACATGACCAACTTCTCATATTGGATCCTATTGTTTGTAGACACTAGTTAAGCCGGGCGGGTCCGGGTAGATTTATGCTACAAACTCAACCCAACCTCGAGTTGGCCACTTTCATGTTTGGTCTAGTATTATATTACACCTACAACCCATACGTGTCTAGCCCCAAGTTCCATGTTTTCATACGTGTCATGTTCATGTTTAAGTGTTTCAAGAGTGTCACATTCTCATGCAACCCCATGTCAAGTTTTCGTGCCACATTCAAGTCAAGTTTTTCATGTCGTACCCACGTTTTTCCTAAACTACCCAAACGTATTTCCAACCCAAGTGGAAGCGAGTCACATAGTAGGGTATTATGCCAACATATTGGCCACAGACATGCATAGTATCATAAGGGAATTTGGCCACAAACATGCATAGATTCATAAGGGAATTTGGCCACAAACATGCATAGTATCATAAGTGAATTTGGCCACAAACATGCATGATACATAAGGGGTATGGGTTCATTTACATGCATAAGCCCCAAAGTCAAATCTTTGCCAATGTTTCACAAGTCAAATGGTTCCCTAAGGTACATGCTAGCATTCCATAGATAAAGATTCAAACTTGCAAGATATACTAGGTTAAACATAACATGAATAGCATGATTTAGTCACTACGCATAGCCAAAGGTCATAGGTTCAAGCAAAAGAGGCATGACAAGGTTCACATAGGCTAGCATACTTAGTTTAATCTCGTTTTATTCCATGCCATCATTAAAACTACCGTTTGGATCTAGAAGTAGCTAGAACTTACATAGCGAGGCTTAGGAAGAGGATCATGCATCATCTTGACGAAGAAAGGTGGCTCCTTTGTCAAAGAACCGTCATGAAATCGCCGTAACAACGTTGATCGAGCCTCGATTTGGTGTAGCAAGCTTGCACCCTTTGATTCGGATCCAATTTTCATGCATAGTCTCTTGGAGTTGGAGATGGAGGCCATGATCACTTGGCATTTGGGCAGCACTTCGTGGCATGAGTGATTTGTGAGGGTTTAGGGTAGGCTTAGGGGTATTTTTATAGAGACTAGGAGTAGTTTAGGTCGTTAGATTAACCCTAGGATAGATCCAAGCCCTCAAAAATTGTCACAAGCCTCCAAACACAGAGCCAAAACCAGAAGCAGGTGCACTAGGTCGCTGGTTCGACCAGGGGGTGTTGACCCAAGGGTCGACCCTTGGGTCGACACCCATGTCGACCCCCTGGAGGGGAGGTCGACCCAGTGTCGACACCCTGTGTGTCTGGCGGGAATTTTCCAGCCTCTCTGTTTGGGCTGAATTTCAAATCTGTTTTCGGTTTTGAATTTTCGTGAAACTTCATTGGGCCATAATTTGGTCATACGGACTCCGTTTTTCGAAAATTCGGACTCAATTTCGCGTATTTTTCCGAGACGAACGCAATGGCACAGCCCGTTTATCCTGATTCAGATTTTATAATTTAATTCTGCCTTGACTCTTGTCTTAACTTGTTGTTTAATATTCGGGTTGTTACATTCTCCCCTCCTTTAAGGATTTCGTCCCCGAAATCTCCAAGTTAGGAAGAACGCATCCTACCATCCATCATCCATCTACTCAAAACATCATCCATAGGCAAACATTGTCCTTAAACGATTTCTAATGCCATATGAACATATGCAAAACGTGTGTGTATATGCTCCTTAGATAATGCTAATGATCAGGCCCGAATGATCTTTCTAATGCAAAATATGTTTAGTGCCATGAGTCCAACATGTATGCAAATAGTCCTAGTCATATAAGTACTATATGCGTGCACAAACATTCATTCATATGCAACATTCGCATGATAACACATTCAATTTCATCCATAAACAAGTATAAATACCCGTGCATATGCAACATGAAACGTGACCGCGTCAATCTAGTATCTAATGTGTATTCGCGCATCCACGAGCAACCACTTGCAACCATTTGCAACCATATCAATCATAACATGTTTCAAACACATGTTTACATCCATAGGATTCTACCTAAGGTTCTCATGATAGGATCGAGGAGATAAACAAGGTAAACTCCCTACGGGGTTTGCAACAGAAACAGGACCGAGAGGATATTCACCAAAAGATAACATGCGAGAAAGCTCTACAGGAAAAACCAGGGATCGAGGATACACTCTTTAAAAAGAGGTACGATGCGCGTGTCTAGCCTTACGTCTTCTAAGTCGCGTTTCCTTGAGCTTAATTCCTCGGTGCCTTGACCATCTTTTTAACTCCATGATTTCGTAGCTCCTTGATTCCTATTTCCAAGATATGAGTTAGAATTCATTTCATTGTCGCCTCTTATTCCACTTTTACTTATCCTTTCCCTAGTATACTTAGCTCAAACGTATCCACTTACTCATGCAAGCTCTCCAAAATTCACTAGGGAATTCTGGATCCCGTTTGCCGATGCCAATCCATGTTGCCAAGAGTACTTACTAGGGTGATTCCCATAACTCATGCATAAGCGAAACGAACCATCCGCCTTAGCGGCGAATTCTATTCGAATGGATTACCAACAACTGCATCCCGAGATTCTAGGTAACTAACCAAGACAGAACCCCAAAAGGTTACACGAGACTTCGAGGGTATCACCAAGGTGAGTCGAGGGTCCAACTACCCTCTTTCCAAAACCGAGAATGGCACCCCTTATTGGGTGACCACTTTATCCCTAGAATCCATCCGTAGTCGAGACATGTCATTCTCAAATCCAAACAAGTCATGAACAAATGGACCAACTCTCCAACCAGATTTTTGGGACAAAAACTGGGATCCTCTACCATGCTAGTACTAAGGTGCAGAGACTCAACTATCCAAGCAGACTTAAATGATACGATGATCAAGACAAAGTCTGGACGGGATGATAGAAAAGAACGGCTAAACCTTTACCAGAAACGGTACCATCTCTTTTAGGTACCCTAGATATGGGAGCGTACAATTGCCCTCTCCGATGATCTTGTCTTTGTCCTCCTTGATGGACTAAGCCATACCAACAGTTGCTTATCCTTAAGCTCGCGTCCTTTATCCTTACTCTTATTATCCTTCCTTGTATCACGGCAACAGGTCTCTCGAGAACCACCTCCATCGTACGGAAAACACATACGTGGCTAGACAAAGATGAGTCACAGTTAGAACTACTATGACTACAGATGGAGGAAAGAAAGGAAAAGAGATTAAATCAAGGAATCAAAGGATAGTGCTAATGGCCTTTGGGGAATAGCCTTTTAAAACACAACTTTTCTTGAAAAATGCTTCTTTGTAAACGGTTTTTCAAATAGTTTTCAGAAGGTTTTTTAAAAACTTTTCCCCAGTCTGGTAACCTTCTGCTCTGATACCAAATGTAACACCCACCTCCGCTAGGGTCACTCACAAAGGGAATGCACTAGGTTTGGTGAAGCATTATCGAGGTAAACATGCACAGAAATATTACAAGACAGAACATATATATATAAAACAGCGGAAGTAAAACAAATTTCATTACCTTATAAAATAAGGTCTAAAGCCTTTTACATCAGAATACATCAAAACCTGCCTTGCAATAGTAAAGAAGCATAAACCTTTTCATAAATTATTCCCCAAATAAAATAGTAAGGTAGCCATAACCAAGAAATGTCCAAGCCATGCATGATGACCTTCAAGCAGAGGAAGTCCGAACTAAATAACAGTGTTTCCTCCCTGAAAACCTGGGGGGGGGGAACGGAAGACAAAGAGGCGAAAGAAAACGGGGTCAGTCATAAAGACTGGTAAGTCCTATCTACTTCCAGCATAAAAATAGGTAAAGGTAACATGACATGCATAAACTGAAAGTAAACATAAGGATGACGACAAGATAGATAAGCTAAACCAAGATAACCGGAGGTACTACTGTAGCAAGATAAACTAAGGTATCATGATAAACTACGGTGTCAAGATAAATCAAGGTATCACATCGTCAGGTTCCTATCAAGTATACTATCCCAAGGTATCTATCATGTACAACATCCCACGGTATCTATCATGTATAACATCCCAAGGTATTTACCATGTATATTCGCTCTGCACCTCTCGTACTATTATCCCAATCCGCGTCATGTGTTAACTATGAATGTCCCTTGCCCAATATCATGTAATTGTCCATGTCAACCTAATATATAACATATGTAGGTTTTTCCCCACTCGTATGTTTCTATGTATAAGTTCAGTCCTTTGCCGTAGGCCGTACGGGCTTTCCCATGTAGTACCATCGTATCCTTAAAGTTGTTTTGGACTGTTACCCTTGACCTGGTTATGTTTCCTTACCATGAACTATCGCGTGTTCACTTAGGATTTATGTCACCTAGGACCACTAGGGATTATACTACCTAATGAACGTTTCCGTGTCTCGGTTTGGGTTCAGCCACCTAGGGCCACTAGGGATTATGCCACCCGTCAACCGCGCCCTTTATCCCGCGTATGTATCGTGAATCGTTTTCCATGTCTAGACGCACATGTTCCTCAATGTGCCATCCGAGTTCCGTGCCAGGGCAAATCAAGAAATACGGAACTCGGTCGGGAGCTTCAAGTCGTCTGCTGATGCAGATATCAAGGTCTGTTTTTGTACCCGTGGCTATGGTCCAACGTGACCCCTTCCTCAACTACTGAAAGGCAATCCAAGAAAAATCATGTATGAGAACTACCTCCCGGCCCCACTATAGCCCCACTTTCCTATGGGCCAACCTCACCCATGACTCGATAGCAAGAACATGGTCTGTTGGGAGTTCTCTGCCTTTCCGTTCGTACACGATTGACTAAAGATGGTAAGTAGTCGATGACGCGCTATCCAGGGAAAAATCAAGTATCGTCGACTCCACGCTAATCCATCCCAGTCTTTAGGTCGCTCGCATAGCAACCAAGGCATACTCTTGGCTCTTCTACCGCAGACCTTAACACCTGTGAGGCCGGGTTTCATGGACCATCTGCCACCTCACAGAGGGATACCAAGAGTACCCTCACGTCCCCCGAAGCTACCGCTTCGTCACCCAGTTCGTTGGAGCCCTTATCTAAGTCAGATAATTTGCTCCCCCTCGTGTTTTAAGCGATGACCTACCGTACTGGGTTACTCATCTATTCATGAACTTGTCCCTTGTCCTTGGCTAAGAATTATTACTTAGTTATACTTAACTAAGGTTTACCACTTAGCTTCAATTCCCCGTTACCCTTGATTAACTACGATTTTCTACCTAGTTCCTCTACTAGGGTTTTGCCTATTGGGTTAAGTGTTGTTATTCAAGTTCATGGCTTAGCCCGCCTATGAATCATGTCAAGATCGGCTAAGTATTCAAGTCCAAGACCTAGCCCTACAAGTTGGTTAAGTATACCAAGAAGCTCATGACTTAACCCTATTCAATCATCAAGTCAATTTGGTTAAGTACTTGTTTATCTTAACCCTATCAGGTTATCGTGTTAGATTGGTTAAGCACAGATTATCTTAACCTCATCGAATTATCGAGTCGGATTGGTTAAGCATAGGTTAACTTAACCCCATCTACTAATCGTATTATAATGGTTAAGTATATTTAAAAGGTCTTATGACTTAACCCTATCAGGTCCGCATATTAGATTGGTTAAGTATAGGTTACTTAACCTCATCAAATCATCATGTATAATTGGTTAAGTATAGGTTACTTAACCCCATTAAATTATCTTGTTAAGTTGGTTAAGCATTGGCTACTTAACCCCATTGAATTACCAAGTCTAGATTGGTTAAGTGTTTAATTTAACCCCATCGAAGTACCGTGTTTAGATTAGTTAAGTGTAGGTTACTTAACCCCATCTAATTACCGTGTTTAGATTAGTTAAGTCTAAATTACTTAACCCCATCTAATTACCAAGTCTAGATTGGTTAAGTGTTTAATTTAACCCCATCGAAGTACCGTGTTTAGATTAGTTAAGTGTAGGTTACTTAACCCCATCTAATTACCGTGTTTAGATTAGTTAAGTCTAAATTACTTAACCCCATCTAATTACCAAGTCAGATTAGTTAAGCGTGAATTACTTAACCCCATCCCCTAATTGTCTTGTATGGTTAAGTGTCATTAAGAAATCAAGCCCGGTCCCACTTAACCTACCCATTCGTGTCATATTGGTTAAGTGTCATTAGTCGAATTTACTTAACCTTATCATATGGCATTAATTTAATTAATTCACTCTCAACCTCTCACATTAGACCTTGTTGTGGTTACTAGTTAAGCCGGGCGGGTCCGGGTAGTTTTACACCACAACCTAGTCTAACCTCGGGTCTTAAGCGCGACATGACCAACTTCTCACATTGGATCCTATTGTTTGTAGCCACTAGTTAAGCCGGGCGGGTCCGGGTAGATTTATGCTACAAACTCAACCCAACCTCGAGTTGGCCACTTTCATGTTTGGTCTAGTGTTATATTACACCTACAACCCATACGTGTCTAGCCCCAAGTTCCATGTTTTCATACGTGTCATGTTCATGTTTAAGTGTTTCAAGAGTGTCACATTCTCATGCAACCCCATGTCAAGTTTTCGTGCCACATTCAAGTCAAGTTTTTCATGTCGTACCCACGTTTTTCCTAAACTACCCAAACGTATTTCCAACCCAAGTGGAAGCGAGTCACATAGTAGGGTATTATGCCAACATATTGGCCACAGACATGCATAGTATCTTAAGGGAATTTGGCCACAAACATGCATAGTATCATAAGGGAATTTGGCCACAAGCATGCATAGATTCATAAGGGAATTTGGCCATAAACATGCATAGTATCATAAGTGAATTTGGCCACAAACATGCATGATACATAAGGGGTATGGGTTCATTTACATGCATAAGCCCCAAAGTCAAATCTTTGCCAATGTTTCACAAGTCAAATGGTTCCCTAAGGTTCATGCTAGCATTCCATAGATAAAGATTCAAACTTGCAAGATATACTAGGTTAAACATAACATGAATAGCATGATTTAGTCACTACGCATAGCCAAAGGTCATAGGTTCAACAAAAGAGGCATGACAAGGTTCACATAGGCTAGCATACTTAGTTTAATCTCATTTTATTCCATGCCATCATTAAAACTACCGTTTGGATCTAGAAGTAGCTAGAACTTACATAGCGAGGCTTAGGAAGAGGATCATGCATCATCTTGACGAAGAAAGGTGGCTCCTTTGTCAAAGAACCGTCATGAAATCGCCGTAGCAACGTTGATCGAGCCTCGATTTGGTGTAGCAAGCTTGCACCCTTTGATTCGGATCCGATTTGCATGCATATTCTCTTGGAGTTGGAGATGGAGGCCATGATCACTTGGCATTTGGGCAGCACTTCGTGGCATGAGTGATTTGTGAGGGTTTAGGGTAGGCTTTGGGGTCTTTTTATAGAGATTAGGAGTAGTTTAGGACATTATATTAACCCTAGGATAGATCCAAGCCCTCAAAAATCGTCACAAGCCTCCAAAACAGAGCCAAAACCAGAAGCAGGTGCACCAGGTCGCTGGTTTGACCAGGGGGGTCGACCCAGGGGTCGACACCCATGTCGACCCCCTGGGGGGGGTCGACCCTAGGGTCGACACCCATGTCGACCCCCTGGAGGGGGGGTCGACCCAGGGGTCGACACCCTGTGGGTCTGGCGGGAATTTTCCTGCCTCTCTGTTTGGGCTGAATTTCAAATCTGTTTTCGGTTTTGAATTTTCATGAAACTTCATTGCGCCATAACTTGGTCATACGGACTCCGTTTTTCGAAAACTCGAACTCTATTTCGCGTATTTTTCCGAGACGAACGCAATGGCATAGCCCGTTTATCCTGATTCAGAATTTATAATTTAATTCTGCCTTGATTCTTGTCTTAACACGTTGTTTAAAATTCGGGTTGTTACAGTTGGGCTCAAATCACCATTTACCGAATAGGGACAACATCGAAATAGATTAAAGAAGCAAATGGAATCTATCTAGATAGGTGATTATACACCCTAATGGGAGCGACCCACATAGCCATGCTGCCTGCCCGATTTTTGTCATTTACCGGTTGTGAGGCTTGAGGCCAGAAATTTCTTCCTGAACATCATATCCTTATTCACTTTGAATGTCACATCGTCAGATCCGCCAGATATCACTAATTGATGTCCACAAAAATACTCTAGTGGTTAAGCTAAGAGAACCGTCGTCCTCCGCCACCAACTATGGTACGTTTGAAGAAATCAACGTACGTAATTCCTTTGGAAATACTTTATCAGACATCCGTCCATATAAGTCATCCAGGAACAGGATGAACCGAAGGTACTCCCCTACTGCATCCAATATAGGAATCACCCCATGGATCAGTAGCGAGAAGTCCTTGCAACCCGTAGATTCCAGCCACGACAGAACCACAGTTTATCTCCGGGAGCTAACCAGAGATTATTAGTAATACTTCCTATTATGGAGATCTACGGTCTTCAATGCTCCATCTCGATCATCTTCTGATCTCTTCACGTATTTGTTGGTCGGAATGGTTTTCGAATATAACTTCGATCCCGGTCTTTCCGTACCAACAATCGAATTAGATAGATTTGATAGTCGGTTTTTTAACTATCAAAATAATCAATGTTTCAATCATCACAATCCAGTGGGTTCACTGGTTCAATATTCGGCATTACTTGGCCTTTTAATTAAATAAATGTAAGTTTAAAACTCTTAAAATATTTCGATATTGAAATTATAGTTTCATCGTTTTATATTCACATAAGATTTGTTCTATAAACAAACTCACTTTTCCATTTCCTTTCTAATCCGAAAATATCGTTATATTTTCGACAATCCCTTTTTACTTTCCCTTACTTCTTAAATCCTCATTATATAAATATATATAGTCCAAATCATCATCGAAAGGTTGCATTATTATTTCTCTAATGAAATAATTAATCATTACTATTCTATTTTACCATTACAACTACTATCACCTCCAGATACTTCCGCTGTCGTTCGAGTTAGGGTATTTAGTTACCTCTCAGACCTTGACCAACAACGTTCATACCTACAGATAAATATAAGTCGTAATCCCAAAAAACCAGTATTTCAATCCAATATCCATTCACATTCCCTCTAACTATTTCTCGCTCGAAATTCTCATTTCAATTGCCCATCTTTACTCAATCCATTTTCAGCAACGTTAATTGAAAGTTAACATTATACACCTCAAATCTCTTTTATGTTACTCTGGTTTATCATCAACTCTTTATCTCACTTTCCTTTTACTTAATTCGAATAATTAAGTAATATTTATTTACTCTAACACATTTGCTTGACCATTCCTTTCGCAACTTCGTTATAAAACTCAAGTGTTAAACAAAACTTGTTCACACTCTACTTTCGTCATTCAATTGAATTCCATATTTACTTAGATTACTTTTTAAAAAGATTTCCCACTAAAAAGTAATTTTATAAATTATAATTAATTACAATAATAATTTATTTCAACCATTAACTACATAGATAGTTAATTTCTTCTATTAAAATAAACGGTAAATCCCTTTTTTAATATCTAACAATATTTATTAAACTATTTTCTATTCAGAACATACTAATTTAGAAATCAATGCAAATAAATTGTCGATTTATTCACTTAAAACACGATTACCTTATTAACAAATTTCTATTTGTTTTTCCCTTTAAATCAATTAATAACATAATTAATTAATTTAAATAATTCCATTGAATTGTTTCTCAACAACACAACTATCCAAACTTAGCCCTTAAATTTCCTTATTCTCACATTTTCAAATTTGATTAACATCAGTTTGATTTTGTAAGATCAATTTACAATTGATTCTAACCATAAATATTCATTTCTTTTGAATGAAGTTTTATTCAATATATATATATATATTCAAAATCTATCACCAGTTATAAAATAAATTTTATAACTTCAGTTCTATCTATAAATAAATAATTTCCTTTCAGGCCATTTACTGTCGATTACTTAACCAATAGAGCTCATTGGTTAAAACCAAACACAGGGTGTATTTCCAACAAATGATCAATGTAAAATCAATCACCCAAACATGACAGTTCATATGATCATATGAAAATAAATAATATATTTGAGGAATCCGGTTGGATCCCTCCAACCTGTTCGTCTCTGTATACAAATGGTTATGTCCACACAGTTTAAACCAATTCAAACAAATCAACCAATTCAAACAGATCAAACAATCCAAACCATTTAAACACGTTTATAAATAAACGTCACCAATAAGGTAAGTTACCTTTATTGGAACCAATCGTCAAAATAACGATTTGGTATTTTACTTAAATTAAACGACGGTTTAATTTCATCAGTTAAATAAATAAATAGAGATAAACTAGCGAACAGTCAACCATAGCAAAGAGAGCACACAAAATTAAAACCCAATTTATATAAAATATGAATGGGAAATAAACTGAGTGATTTTAACTCACCTTGGTTTTGTCCAGTAACTTCAAACTCGATTAAGATAATCGAAACAAGGGGGGCCACGTGTACATCTTCCTCCAGGCAATATGTGAAACCGTCCCCTTCACTTACTACCCACGTGTGAACTCACTGCTCCTCCCACTTCATACTAACGCCACCAATCTTCATTGATTTGCTTTCCTTCCTTTTCTTTCCATTTGCTACACACGGTCTCTCCCTTATCTACTTTTCGCATGCACCGAAACAGCCGCCACTTCACTGCTTTGATCTCTTTTCCACGATGATGCCTGCAGCTCCCTTCCAGACATCATGATGCCCATCTTCGAACAGTACCCTCACGAGAAAACTACGCCACCTTTTCTCATTACTTCTTCTACGACAAATCTACTCACTACAGGTAAATCCCTTCACAACCAAATGCTTCTCGCCGTCCCCAACAACTTCCACGCAACACAAGAACACCTACTGACTTTGCTACCCTAACACCATCTACTGCCAGTAAAACATTTTTAAAGTTAGGCCATTGAAAATTTATACTGCTATAGTTCTCTCAACTTTCTCACATCCCCTTACCATCAACGCCTGCCAACCCCGTAACGTAGATCGCATGAACAGTGTATGACTGGAAAGCTACACACCACCGGAGCATGCCTCGAACCCACTAACGCCACGAGCTCAGCCCCTTATCGGATCACGGTTTTACAGAGTTTTGGTTTTCTTTTCATTTTGCTTCAGAAAGAATAGTTGGGTTCTTATTCGTTCTCTGGAGAGTAGAAAAGAGAATGATGTCTTATGGAAGAAATGAGGACCAAGCAGCTATTTATAGAACAAGCGGATGGGATAAAAACAGTGTTAAATCATAGGTGCGGATGTAGCTATAGAAAAGAAGGGTGATGCGGCGTATTTTCTTATCAAATGAAGTCGTAGTTGTGCTCTATTTTTCTTTAATATAGGATGATCACTTCATGCTTAAGATTGTACGTTCTGTACCCTTTTATATGCTATTGTAAGTTTATATCCAGGGTGAGCTATGTGTGTAGATGCCGCATTTTCTTTTTAGGCCTGCGTCCATGAATTGTCATTCCTTAGACTGTGTGTTTCATTTATTTGATGGGGGTGCACAATCGTATCTTCACTTCATTTGGCTGGCGCTAAGGAGGAGGCTTTGAATAGGTTTGCAGGGAAGTCATTTTCGGACTTCAGAATGACATGTGCGTGATATTATAACATGTATAGGCTCCGCTTTAATTTAGTCTATGCATGAGTAGATGTGAAAATACTAGCAGGAAAGGGATGGCTGAAGGTTGTTTGGTCAGATCATACGAGAGGAAGAAGATATGCGAGGTGGACAAAATGAAGACAGTGTGCTTTCATTTCCTATTTTAGGCCAGTGTATTATCTTTTTCCAAATTTCTTTTCGAATGGATGCAGTGTAGCCGACATACTAGCCTACACAGCTTTCAAGTCATAGCACATGCGTATGTACTTAGCGTAGGATAGTTGTGCTGAATTGTTATTTGCGTTGACGTGAACAGTTAAGGCTGGATGTTGATAAAAACCCCTACAAATGACTTCTGTCTTCTGATAAAAACTAATCTTGGTGTAAAAAGATATTCCGGATCCAATGGGACAAGTTTCGTTGAAATCCGAGGTCGTATGAATAAATTTCCTTTATAAAACATGAAATAAACACGCGTTTAATTTTTTCACGATCACCAGATAAATCAAATCAACTTGAAACCTTGCAATCATATAATAATTCTTCAATACGAACCCAACGGCACCAGTTCCGTCGTATTCTGAGACTGTTTCCCCGGTAGGCTATTTTTACGTGCACCGCAATGCCCTTTTGAACACCAAATTAACCGATCTCCAAAAATAACAAACTATATGCTTATCCTGACTCTAATCGTCGATACGAACTCAATGGAACTGGTTTCGTGGCCTAATTCGGTCGTCTGTTCAAGTTACACTCGAAAACCTCTTTATTAATTTAATTACGCGCTATAGAAAATGAACGGGCGTTTACAGCTACCGTGGTCACATGTAACGACCCAGAAAATCTGAACCAATTTAAAATTTTAAATTGGCTAAAATAATGGATTTTAAATATTTAAAATAAATATTTTAGATAATGGCAATGAAAACTGAGTTTGAATCGACAATTGAAAACGAATATAATTAATTATAATTATATATAGAATTGAAAATGGCGCAGTAGTTCGATAATTCGATTTCAAACTTCAATTGAATATACCGGGTGCAAAACAATCCGGATTTTAGTGAAACCAAAAGTATTTAAATCTGTTAGTGAATATCTTTCTAACGAATCTGTCCAATCGAAGTATGATAGCGGGAATCAAAAGATATGTCCAGTTGAAAATTCTGAATAGTCGCTATGGAATTCAGGCCCTTAAAAATGGACATTTTGCATATGACCTCGGATTTCGACGAAACCACTTTTGTTGGATCCGCAGGGTCAAGTTATTGTTAGGTTTCAAATTTCATAATTTTTCGAATCAATATGTAAGCGTGGCAAAGGAAAACGCGTTTGACCAGTTTCCGTTGATTTTAATCGACTGGAAATTGGCCATTTTTCAAACGGTCTCAGAATTCGACGAAACTAGTTTTGTTAGGACCGTATCGTCAATACGAAGCTAGAAAATATTTTTCTGGAATTTTTCTAGTTAGTATGTGACCCCGGTAATTTGAAATGTGCGTTTAAAATTCAATATAGTGATTTAAATGAAAATTCAAAAGGAAACTGATTGTAACGATCAAATCAGCTTACGATACATATCCCATTGTGTTCGGAATGGGGGTAAAACGCTATGGACGACAGGCGGTGGGCCTCGTTTCGAGGTCGTAGGTAAAAGTCAACCTTTTTGCAAAAATAAATAATTAAATAATAAATAAAAAAATATAATCTCCCCCTTTTTCCTTCTGCTTGCCCCCCCCCCCCCCCCTTCATTATAATTTCAAACGGAAAAGAAAGAAAAAAAAAACCCTAAGCAGGCGATCGACGCCCAGAAGCCATCGCCACCTCGTTCGAACTCCGAGCGCCGCCCACCGCCTCTCTCCGTTCGAACCCCCGAAGTCGCCCACCGCCTTTTCTCCGTCGAAGCTCGAAGCCGCCTCCCGTTCGAAGCCCTAGCGCCGCCCCTCGAAGCCAGAAGCCCTCCGACGCCACCAGAGAAACCCCCCCCCCCTTTTTTCTGTAAGTATTTCTTTTATTTTATTATTTTATTTTTATTTTATAAAAGGATTTAAACTGATTTGGTTTTAGATTTTAAAAACTGATTTTGTTAAAAGTATAAAACTGATTTTGTTAAAAGTATAAAACTGGTTTTTAAAAAAAAAGTATAAAACTGGTTTTTTAAAAAAAGTATAAAAACTGAAATTTTTAAAAAGGTAAAAAACTGATTTGTTTTAAAATAAAAACTGATTTGTTTTAAAATAAAAACTGATTTGTTTTAAAATAAAAACTGATTTGTTTTAAAATAAAAACTGATTTGTTTTAAAAATAAAAACTGATTTGTTTTAAAATAAAAACTGATTTGTTTTAAGATAAAAACTGATTTGTTTTAAGATAAAAACTGATTTTTAGAAAAGATAAAAACTGATTTTAAAAGCAATTGAAAACTGATTTTAAAAACAAAGTAAAAATCAGATTTTTATATATTGAAAGTCGAAGTAAAAATCAGATTTTTATATATTGAAAGTCGAAGTAAAAATCATATTTTTATATATTTAAAGTCGAAAGAAAAATCAGATTTTATATATTAAATAGCGAAGTCAAAATTCGATTTTTATATATTAAATAGCATAGTAAAAATTCGATTTTTACATGTGTAGAGAATACGGGCGAAAGCGACAAAAGGCGAAGATTTCTATAAAGGAAGTGTCGTGCAGTTGGATAGCTATTGGTGAGATTTCTGATTTAAAAATATTATATATGTGTGAAATGAAAGTGAATAGCTATATATAAATATCTATATATATATATACGCCCCTCGTCCACAAACCATGGACGATATTTATTGGTTGAAATTGTTGTGAAAATTGATTGATAGCGATTAATTGTTTGGGATTGATATTGGTTGATTGTGGTTGAAAAATACTCATTGGTGGTTGTGAATTATTTGGTTGAAACCACATAGGATTAGTTTGTGGAAATGAAATAAATATATACATGCCGCCTGCGTGCGAATTAGATGCATGATCCCCATTGTCAAAAACCGCGAGGTTTTAAGGTAGAGCGAGGAGCCGTACTAGGGACGGTGCCGGTGTAACTACCCTGCCGTTATGCTGCCGAAATTTTGAATAATATTTGTGTGTTTGAATTATTTTCATATGCTTAAACTATATTTATTCATTGTATAGAAAACATTCATGTGTTGAATTGATATTCATTCGTTGTTTAGAAATTCATGTGTTGAATGGTATTCATATTTTGAAATAAATTGTTCGATAATAAAAATCACATTTTTATCGATATATAAAAACTATAGAAACATTCATGTGTTGAATTGATATTCATTCGTTGTTTAGAAATTCATGTGTTGAATGGTATTCATATTTTGAAATAAATTGTTCGATAATAAAAATCACATTTTTATCGATATATAAAAACTATAGAAACATTCATGTGTTGAATTGATATTCATTCGTTGTTTAGAAATTCATGTGTTGAATGGTATTCATATTTTGAAATAAATTGTTCGATAATAAAAATCACATTTTTATCGATATATAAAAACTATAGAAACATTCATGTGTTGAATTGATATTCATTCGTTGTTTAGAAATTCATGTGTTGAATGGTTTTCATATTTTGAAATAAATTGTTTGATAATAAAAATCACATTTTTATCGATATATAAAAACTATAGAAACATTCATGTGTTGAATTGATATTCATTCGTTGTTTAGAAATTCATGTGTTGAATGGTATTCATATTTTGAAATAAATTGTTCGATAATAAAAATCACATTTTTATCTATATATAGAAACTATTGAAAACATTCATGTGTTGAATTGATATTCATTCGTTGTTTAGAAATTCATGTGTTGAATGGTATTCATATTTTGAAATAAATTGTTTGATAATAAAAATCACATTTTTATCGATATATAAAAACTATAGAAACATTCATGTGTTGAATTGATATTCATTCGTTGTTTAGAAATTCATGTGTTGAATGGTATTCATATTTTGAAATAAATTGTTTTATGATAAAAATCCCATTTTTATCACCAACTTGAACTATATAGAAAAATAGTGTTTTGAAATGAATTGTTTTACAATAAAAATCACATTTTTATTGTATGCATAAATCGTTGAAATGTGAAGTGTAAAAAATAGCCACTTGCTCAAAATAAACATATATGAGTTGAGATATTCATTAATTAGCTAATGAAATGATTTGCACCTATTTATGTAACATTAGAACGAATGGAGTTTTTAAACCAAGTAGAAATCAAATATGAAGTCGAATAGAAATTGATAAATGATAAGAACAGTATATATATGTACATGCAATATTCATTGAACAGGTTATAGCAAAGGGGCTAGAGAAGAGGAATAAAATTTTGTGCCCGACAAATAGGTACACATTTACTGATTTGTTTGGGTGATGATTTTGAGCCTGTTGGCTAGCCGCTTGGCTTTTTCTTTTTCTTTTGGAGATTAGAAGGACCGGGAACGCTATTTGCGATTTCCCGATGCTCCCGGTACAGGGGAGGTTATGGCGAAATTTTTCCAAAATTTAAGGCGTTAGAAAAATATTTGAAGTGAAAACGATATGGAAATCATTGAATAAACTATATTTATATAACTATATAAATATAAATAAAATTAAAACGAAACGAAGCCGTGCAGTTCGTATTTTGAAACCATGATTTCAAACGACTAGTGCGGGAAATCCGACCATTGGATTTTCCCGAAACCTCAACCGTCGGGTTCGCCTTGGAATAATCTTTCCAACGGCACCAACCTTGTTAAAATCCAACGGTTGGATTGTCTGGAATGTTTAATTCAATTCTGAAGAAAAACAGTGCCAGAAACGATTATATTTATTTATATATATATATATAATTATATTTAATCGAATAACGACGCTGCAGTTCGTATTTTGAAATCGAAATTTCAAACGATTGTACCGGGAGATCCGACCGTCGGATTTTCCCGAAACTGGAACCGTTGGGTTCGTTTTGAAAAGACCTTTCTAATGATGTAAATTTTGTGGAGATCCAACGGTTAGATTTTCAGATATGTGTAAATCAAATCTGAATAAAAACAGCGCCACGGCCGCTTTATGGCCCGAAGCGTCGTTTTGAATAAAATGGCTATTTTAAAATAAATAAAAATAGCGATAAATAGTTATAAAATATCATAAGCGATATGGAATGGAAATAAACTGAATTTGCTTGATTTGTGTGGCTTTTGATGGTTGAATGTGTTTGGTGTGAAAATTACATTAAAGAACACAATTGGTGTTGTCGAATAATTTAACCATTGAAATAAATCGATTTGAAATTCTAAATATACGTGAATTATTTGGAAAGGCCGAGTTAATTCTCATTTCGAATAATCGACCGACGATTGAAATTCGAAGATGAAGACGATGGTCGAAGACCGGAGATCTTCACCTCGTTTGGATGGTAACCGAGGTCCTGATTGGGAGGCATCCCGAAATATGGATAATGAGTGGTGATCGTCCAGACGTACGTGGTGATCGAAGGGTTTGCGAGGTATTTAGTGCCTCCGGTTTCGTTCAGACCCAGAACGGACTTGTAAATGGACTGTGTGTCTGACATTGGAATTTATTCTGTGTTGATTGATTTCTGTTAAATATACATCTGTTTGGCGGCGGAGAATTTATTCTTTTGCTTAACGCTCTTCTCTGAGACGCACGAGCTTAGAGGTTGTATATCGATGGACATCAGTCGCATAGCATGAATTGCCTGTGTGGCATGCTAAGATGCAGTGATCAGGACTTCTGTTGAAAAGCAAAGTCTTGTGGTGATGATCAAAGCACCGCCTGTGTGGCGTAGCTTTGTGTATAACGTGAATTCGCGAGCCTCACACCCCGGTATGAACCTAAAACGGGAGAAAGGACCTCAGGGAGGACATGCGTTTCTTTCTAGCTAGGGTGGTGTCAGTGACCTACCAGCCCTGACATTTATATACTTTTCACCTATGTGGTTGTTGCTGTTGCGAGGCGCCTCGGTTTGATCGGACGATCCGGGTCCGATGGAGTCATTCGTTGGCTCGTTTACGCCCCAAAGGGCGGGGAAACACAGTGTTCAGGAATTTTAATCCACATCGGTGGACCGGCCCTGACGATCCAAGGGCCCACCTGAGTCTGGGTCCTGTGGCTCGGGCTAGAGAGTCACGAATTCGGTAAGGACTATCTTTTGCCTTGGTTCATGACGGAAATCCAATTTCCAAATACGACATCGTGCGGTTTTGATTGTATATATATATATGGCGACATGATATATGGTACCCATGCCGTCTATGATTGATAGTTATGATTTGAAATTGTTTTCAAAACATATAAACACTAGCAATAATATCAATTGCCTTTGTTTTATTCGTATCAATCATATTTTGGCCATTATAAGGTAAAACTCTATCCTCCGGTTTGCGTTGCATTGTGTGATGGGAACTGAGTCTTATAGTGGCTTCATTTTTATAAAAAGCATATCGATGTTTAAAAGAAAGATTTGTTGTAAAGCACTGGCAATCCAATGGAGTAAACCCGTTCCACGAAAGTGGCGTGGTCCTGTGATTAGCCATATTATATATGTGTTGAGTGGATTTCTCATACCAGTCCCATGACTGACTCGTAGTTTGTTTCACTCTCAAACTCGGGTGCCCCTTTTTCTACATGGGCAGCCTTGTATTCAGGTTTAGCTGGTTCTTCTGGATAGTTGGAGCTGAAGATGGATTCTATCATTTATTCCCTTTTATGCTGTTCAGCTCCTATTGTACATATTTTGTTTATTTCCGCTGTAGACATTTATGTATAGCTGAACTGTACTTGTACTAAGTAAGATCCTGTATACTGTGTAACTCTGATGATTACTTTTACCCAGTATATTTTATTGTTCATTGTCTGGTGTATTTATTTAATTCTGTTCTGCTATTATCTGTTTCTGTGTTATATTCCAAAAGATAACCTTGTTTCCGTGAGAACGGGAAATCGGGTCGTCTCATCGTGGTATCAGAGCTTTGGTTAAGCTTAGTTCTGGAATATAACATTTGAACGAACTCGTCAGAAATAGAACCAGTAGTGTTCTAGGACGGGCAACTCAATACAGATAGGATCAGCAATATCCTAGTATGAGTAAAGAAGAATGAGATTACACCTCGATAGACACATTTACACTTCAAGTATTTGTCTCTATATTTTAAAATATCTTTTCTGTGACCTGACACTTGATCTGCTAACTGCAGAAGTACTAGAAAAATGAGTGCCAGAAACAGAAGGAATACAGAACCCGATCTAGAGGCTCTATTAAAGAAATATCGAAATCTGAACGGAGCGCAATTCTCGGGCAATGAATCTATTATTCAAACTCAAGCTTGGTTGAGTTCTGTCGAAAGAATCTTTGAGCATATCCAGCTGAGAGATGACCAGAAACGGTTAGTAGCATCTTGGGCGCTCAAAGAAGAAGCTTTAATCTGGTGGGAAACAATCATCAGAAATAATCCAGAAGGTGATATCACCTGGGACAGATTCAAAGTGATTTTCCTGGAAAGATTTACTCCTCCCGAAGCAACCGAGAGATTATGTGAAGAATTTTCTTATTTGATTCAAGGCGATATGACCATTCCCGAATATCACAAGAAATTCAACGAACTTGCTCACTTTGCTCCTCATCTGATTCAGAATACAAAGAGGAAAAATCTGAGATTTATTCATGGGCTCCAAAGGAAATACCAGAATAAAGTATTGGGGCATGTGAAGCTTCCTTTCTCAGAAATGATTTATATGGCCTATCAGTATGAAGACCTCCACAAGAAAGGAATGTTGCGCGACGAAGAAGAAGTCTGTTCTAGTGACAAAGTAGAGTCGGAAACTGATATTCCTGAAGTTAGTACGAGGTCTGAGATCAGTAAAGAGCCTAAAGTAAATCGAAAAAGGGCTAGATCTGAAAAAGAACCTGTCACGACTGCCATATGCAGTAACTGCAATAGACAAGGACATCTCTCGATAAGTTGTAGGTCTCTAAAGAAACAAGTTAAGGATGGGTCTAAATCCGGTGGGAGGCTACAAGAGAAAAGAGGATGTCATAAGTGCCGCCAGGCCGGTCATATTGCGAAAAACTGCCCGCTATTCAGAAAGACTGAAATAGTTCAAGTAAATGAAGTAGCAGAAACTTCCGAGCCCTCATCTGTTCAGGAAAGGCCAAATGTTTTAGAAGGCATGCTAACTGTCAAAGATATTCCAGTCAAAGTACTGTTTGACACTGGCGCGTCACGAAGTTTCATTGCCAAGGATGCAGCTAAGAAACTGGATTTGAATTTGAAAAAGCTGAAGGAACCAATGACTGTCCAGAATCCTGTTGGGGTTCCATTGATCTCAGTTGGATTTGTAGAGTACCGGTTTCTTTTTCTCGTTATCGATTCCCTACCATCGCAGTCGTCATGAATTTTAAAGAGTTTGATCTTATCTTGGGGTTAGACTGGCTGACCAAATATAAAGCTGAAGTTAAATGCGCCGACAGAGTCGTAAAGGCGAAGATTAAATCAGGTGATTATATAACCATTCCCTGTGAAGGTCAGAATGCTAATAGAAAAGACTTCTGGGCAGCTCTAAATGTTTCTCCATCCCAAATTGAAAATGTTCCTGAAGTCACAGAGAATATTCCTGACCTCATTAAAGATATTCCTGTCGTCAAGAATTATGCGGATGTGTTCGAGGAAGTTGTTCGCTTACCTCCGCAAAGAGAAATAGATTTTAAGATTGCTTTGATTCCCAATGCAAGGCCGGTAGTTCACGCTATTCGAAGAATGTCCTTGAAAGAGAAGGAGGAATTAGACAATCAAACACGACAGCTCGTATGGAAGGGTCTGATCAGACCTAGTTTCTCTGATTGGGGGGCAGCTGTGGTATTTGTCCCAAAATCTGACGGTACTCTACGGCTATGCGTGGACTATCGTGATTTGAACAAACAGACGATAAAGAACAAGTATCCATTGCCGCGGATTGATGATTTGTTGGATCGATTAAATGGAGCACAAGTATTCTCACGAATGGACCTAGCTACAAGATTCCATCAACTTCGAATTGCCGAAGAGTGTGTTCCAATGACAGCGTTCAGAGGCCCCGACTTATTCTACGAGTGGTTAGTAATGCCGTTCGGCTTATGTAACGCTCCGGCTTACTTCGTCGATCTAATGAACAGAGTATTTAGGGGAGTACTGAATAAATTTGTTCTGGTTTTTATTGATGATATTCTAATCATCTCTAAATCAAAGGCCGAACATGAAAAGCATCTGGAACAAGTTCTAGAAATTCTGAGGAATGTATTGAAAGCAAAGTTTTCCAAATGTATATTCTGGCAGGATGAAGTAAAATTTCTGGGCCATGTTGTATCGAAAGAAGGAATCGCTGTTGATCCAAGTAAAATCACGGCTATTCAAAACTGGAAACAGCCCAGCACCCCCACTGAAGTCCGTAGTTTTCTCGGATTGGCTAGCTATTACCGAAAGTTCGTTAAAGACTTTTCGAAGATATCTGGTCACTTAACGAAGCTTACAAAGAAGCATTCTAAGTTCAAATGGACTCAAGAGAGTGAGGAGGCTTTCGAAGAGCTAAAGTTAAGATTAACGACAGCTCCAGTGTTAACCATCATTGATGGCAACCAGGATTTAAAAGTATGGACTGATGCGTCTAGAGAGGGCCTTGGCGCAGTGTTAATGCAAAGAGGCCAAGTAATTGCTTATGCTAGCCGTCAACTGAAGCCGCACGAGAAAAACTATGTAACTCATGATCTTGAGTTATTGGCTATCATATTCTCTTTGAAAATCTGGAGACATTATCTTCTGGGCGAGAGGTTTGAACTGTTTACAGATCACCAGTCGTTAAAGTATCTGTTCACTCAGAAGGATTTAAACCTGAGGCAGCAACGTTGGCTAGAGTTTCTTGCAGCATATGACTTTGAAATTATATATACTCCAGGAAAAGCCAATGTCGTGGCCGATGCATTAAGCCGAAAGAATGTAATGATCGCCAGTTTTATTATCATGACTTCATTGCTAGATAAGATATCTGCTCTTCAGGAGGATGATCACTTCATTCAGAAGATCAGAGGGATAATTCAACAAGGCGAGCCTTCGAGTTTTCAAGTAGACAATGATGGGATTTTAAGGCTCAAAGGTCGAATATGCGTTCCTAACATTCCTGAGCTTCGAAAAGAAGTTCTGGATGAATGCCACAAGTCAAAACTCAGTATCCATCCGGGAGTAAGCAAAATGTATAATGACATCAAGCGCACTTTCTGGTGGAAGTCGATGAAAAGGGATATTTCTTTATATGTTAGTCGATGCCCTACTTGCCAGCTAGTTAAAAGCGACCAACAGAAATTGGCTGGACTATTGCAACCACTAGAAGTTCCTGGTTGGAAGTGGGAACATATTTCTATGGATTTTATTGATGGTTTGCCCAGAACCAGAAAGGGAAATGACAGTATTTGGGTGATCGTAGATCGCTTCACGAAGACCGCCCATTTTATACCTGTCAAATCAAATAGAACCGCTCAGAGTCTGGCGCAGATTTACTTCAGGGAAATAGTTAGACTACATGGAGTGCCGCTCAGTATAGTCAGTGATAGAGATACAATATTCACTAGCAAATTCTGGGAAGCATTTCAAGTCGAGCTAGGAACGAAGTTAAACTTGAGCACCGCTTATCATCCTCAGACAGACGGTCAGACTGAGAGGGTAAATCGCATTCTAGAAGATCTATTGCGGGCTTGTGTTATAGATTTCGGTGGATCATGGGAAGACAATCTACATTTGGCTGAGTTCTCTTATAACAACAGCTACCAGGCGAGCCTGACAATGTCGCCATTCGAAGCATTATATGGTAGACCGTGCCGATCTCCTGCTTGTTGGGTCGAGCCTGGAAATAGACTTGTGTTGGGTCCCGATATGATTCGAGAGCGGCCGACAAAGTTGATTTTATTAAGAAGCGATTACTCGCCGCTCAAAGCCGACAAAAGAGCTATGCCGATAAAAGAAGAAGAGATATATCCTTCGAAGTTGGCGACTATGTATATTTGAAAGTATCGCCGATGAGAGGAGTTATCCGGTTCGGTAAAACTGGAAAGTTAGCACCCAAATTCATTGGTCCGTTTCCTATTCTGGAACGGATTGGAACTCTCGCTTATAGGGTCAAACTGCCTGACTGGTTGCCTGGGGTGCATGATGTATTTCATATATCTCAACTTCGAAAGCACGTTCATGATCCAGACTTGATCGTGGAAGAAGCAGCTCAACAAGACATTGAAATTACTCCGGAATTAGCTGTGAGGCGAGAGCCGCTAAAGATTATCGGCAAAGAAACCAAAGAGCTGAGGAACAAGAAGGTTCACTTAGTCAAAGTGCAATGGAGTGGAGATCCGAGAGATTGTACTTGGGAAACCGAGGAGAGCATTCAGAAAGCTTATCCCAGATGCCGAGTAGATATCTCTGATTGACTCCGGTGCAAGGTATATTTACCATACTTTACCTCACCATTTAATTCTCTATTCTATTATAATTGTTTGAATGATTTTAGAAGAAAAATAGGAATTAATTTGTATGGCTTTGAAAGGTTAAAAACAATTGGATTGGTTGTTGTGTTGTGTGATCGTAGATTTATCAAACCACTTTCGACTTTATTCCTTTTCGGGGACGAAAAGTTTTAAGTGGGGGAGATTGTAACGACCCAGAAAATCTGAACCAATTTAAAATTTTTAAATTGGCTAAAATAATGGATTTTTAATATTTAAAATAAATATTTTAGATAATGGCAATGAAAACTGAGTTTGAATCGACAATTGAAAACGAATATAATTAATTATAATTATATATAGAATTGAAAATGGCGCAGTAGTTCGATAATTCGATTTCAAACTTCAATTGAATATACCGGGTGCAAAACAATCCGGATTTTAGTGAAACCAAAAGTATTTAAATCTGTTAGTGAATATCTTTCTAACGAATCTGTCCAATCGAAGTTTGATAGCGGGAATCAAAAGATATGTCCAGTTGAAAATTCTGAATAGTCGCTATGGAATTCAGGCCCTTAAAAATGGACATTTTGCATATGACCTCGGATTTCGACGAAACCACTTTTGTTGGATCCGCAGGGTCAAGTTATTGTTAGGTTTCAAATTTCATAATTTTTCGAATCAATATGTAAGCGTGGCAAAGGAAAACGCGTTTGACCAGTTTCCGTTGATTTTAATTGACTGGAAATTGGCCATTTTTCAAACGGTCTCAGAATTCGACGAAACTAGTTTTGTTAGGACCGTATCGTCAATACGAAGCTAGAAAATATTTTTCTAGAATTTTTCTAGTTAGTATGTGACCCCGGTAATTTGAAATGTGCGTTTAAAATTCAATATAGTGATTTAAATGAAAATTCAAAAGGAAACTGATTGTAACGATCAAATCAGCTTACGATACATATCCCATTGTGTTCGGAATGGGGGTAAAACGCTATGGACGACAGGCGGTGGGCCTCGTTTCGAGGTCGTAGGTAAAAGTCAACCTTTTTGCAAAAATAAATAATTAAATAATAAATAAATAAAAAAATATAATCTCCCCCTTTTTCCTTCTGCTTGCCCCCCCCCCCCATTCATTATAATTTCAAACGGAAAAGAAAGAAAAAAAAAACCCTAAGCAGGCGATCGACGCCCAGAAGCCATCGCCACCTCGTTCGAACTCCGAGCGCCGCCCACCGCCTCTCTCCGTTCGAACCCCCGAAGTCGCCCACCGCCTTTTCTCCGTCGAAGCTCGAAGCCGCCTCCCGTTCGAAGCCCTAGCGCCGCCCTTCGAAGCCAGAAGCCCTCCGACGCCACCAGAGAAACCCCCCCTTTTTTCTATAAGTATTTCTTTTATTTTATTATTTTATTTTTATTTTATAAAAGGATTTAAACTGATTTTGTTTTAGATTTTAAAAACTGATTTTGTTAAAAGTATAAAACTGATTTTGTTAAAAGTATAAAACTGGTTTTTAAAAAAAAAGTATAAAACTGGTTTTTTAAAAAAAGTATAAAAACTGAAATTTTTAAAAAGGTAAAAAAACTGATTTGTTTTAAAATAAAAACTGATTTGTTTTAAAATAAAAACTGATTTGTTTTAAAATAAAAACTGATTTGTTTTAAAATAAAAACTGATTTGTTTTAAAAATAAAAACTGATTTGTTTTAAAATAAAAACTGATTTGTTTTAAGATAAAAACTGATTTGTTTTAAGATAAAAACTGATTTTTAGAAAAGATAAAAACTGATTTTAAAAGCAATTGAAAACTGATTTTAAAAACAAAGTAAAAATCAGATTTTTATATATTGAAAGTCGAAGTAAAAATCAGATTTTTATATATTGAAAGTCGAAGTAAAAATCATATTTTTATATATTTAAAGTCGAAAGAAAAATCAGATTTTTATATATTAAATAGCGAAGTCAAAATTCGATTTTTATATATTAAATAGCATAGTAAAAATTCGATTTTTACATGTGTAGAGAATACGGGCGAAAGCGACAAAAGGCGAAGATTTCTATAAAGGAAGTGTCGTGCAGTTGGATAGCTATTGGTGAGATTTCTGATTTAAAAATATTATATATGTGTGAAATGAAAGTGAATAGCTATATATAAATATCTACATATATATATACGCCCCTCGTCCACAAACCATGGACGATATTTATTGGTTGAAATTGTTGTGAAAATTGATTGATAGCGATTAATTGTTTGGGATTGATATTGGTTGATTGTGGTTGAAAAATACCCATTGGTGGTTGTGAATTATTTGGTTGAAACCACATAGGATTAGTTTGTGGAAATGAAATAAATATATACATGCCGCCTGCGTGCGAATTAGATGCATGATCCCCATTGTCAAAAACCGCGAGGTTTTAAGGTAGAGCGAGGAGCCGTACTAGGGACGGTGCCGGTGTAACAACCCTGCCGTTATGCTGCCGAAATTTTGAATAATATTTGTGTGTTTGAATTATTTTCATATGCTTAAACTATATTTATTCATTGTATAGAAAACATTCATGTGTTGAATTGATATTCATTCGTTGTTTAGAAATTCATGTGTTGAATGGTATTCATATTTTGAAATAAATTGTTCGATAATAAAAATCACATTTTTATCGATATATAAAAACTATAGAAACATTCATGTGTTGAATTGATATTCATTCGTTGTTTAGAAATTCATGTGTTGAATGGTATTCATATTTTGAAATAAATTGTTCGATAATAAAAATCACATTTTTATCGATATATAAAAACTATAGAAACATTCATGTGTTGAATTGATATTCATTCGTTGTTTAGAAATTCATGTGTTGAATGGTATTCATATTTTGAAATAAATTGTTCGATAATAAAAATCACATTTTTATCGATATAAAAAAACTATAGAAACATTCATGTGTTAAATTGATATTCATTCGTTGTTTAGAAATTCATGTGTTGAATGGTATTCATATTTTGAAATAAATTGTTTGATAATAAAAATCACATTTTTATCGATATATAAAAACTATAGAAACATTCATGTGTTGAATTGATATTCATTCGTTGTTTAGAAATTCATGTGTTGAATGGTATTCATATTTTGAAATAAATTGTTCGATAATAAAAATCACATTTTTATCTATATATAGAAACTATTGAAAACATTCATGTGTTGAATTGATAATCGTTCGTTGTTTAGAAATTCATGTGTTGAATGGTATTCATATTTTGAAATAAATTGTTTGATAATAAAAATCACATTTTTATCGATATATAAAAACTATAGAAACATTCATGTGTTGAATTGATATTCATTCGTTGTTTAGAAATTCATGTGTTGAATGGTATTCATATTTTGAAATAAATTGTTTTATGATAAAAATCCCATTTTTATCACCAACTTGAACTATATAGAAAAATAGTGTTTTGAAATGAATTGTTTTACAATAAAAATCACATTTTTATTGTATGCATAAATCGTTGAAATGTGAAGTGTAAAAAATAGCCACTTGTTCAAAATAAACATATATGAGTTGAGATATTCATTAATTAGCTAATGAAATGATTTGCACCTATTTATGTAACATTAGAACGAATGGAGTTTTTAAACCAAATAGAAATCAAATATGAAGTCGAATAGAAATTGATAAATGATAAGAACAGTATATATATGTACATGCAATATTCATTGAACAGGTTATAGCAAAGGGGCTAGAGAAGAGGAATAAAATTTTGTGCCCGACAAATAGGTACACATTTACTGATTTGTTTGGGTGATGATTTTGAGCATGTTGGCTAGCCGCTTGGCTTTTTCTTTTTCTTTTTGAGATTAGAAGGACCGGGAACGCTATTTGCGATTTCCCGATGCTCCCGGTACAGGGGAGGTTATGGCGAAATTTTTCCAAAATTTAAGGCGTTAGAAAAATATTTGAAGTGAAAACGATATGGAAATCATTGAATGAACTATATTTATATAACTATATAAATATAAATAAAATTAAAACGAAACGAAGCCGTGCAGTTCGTATTTTGAAACCATGATTTCAAACGACTAGTGCGGGAAATCCGACCATTGGATTTTCCCGAAACCTCAACCGTCGGGTTCGCCTTGGAATAATCTTTCCAACGGCACCAACCTTGTTAAAATCCAACGGTTGGATTGTCTGGAATGTTTAATTCAATTCTGAAGAAAAACAGCGCCAGAAACGATTATATTTATTTTTATATATAAATATAATTATATTTAATCGAATAACGACGCTGTAGTTCGTATTTTGAAATCGAAATTTCAAACGATTGTACCGGGAGATCCGACCGTCAGATTTTCCCGAAACTGGAACCGTTGGGTTCGTTTTGAAAAGACCTTTCTAATGATGTAAATTTTGTGGAGATCCAACGGTTAGATTTTCAGATATGTGTAAATCAAATCTGAAGAAAAACAGCGCCACGGCCGCTTTATGGCCCGAAGCGTCGTTTTGAATAAAATGGCTATTTTAAAATAAATAAAAATAGCGATAAATAGTTATAAAATATCATAAGCGATATGGAATGGAAATAAACTGAATTTGCTTGATTTGTGTGGCTTTTGATGGTTGAATGTGTTTGGTGTGAAAATTACATTAAAGAACACAATTGGTGTTGTCGAATAATTTAACCATTGAAATAAATCGATTTGAAATTCTAAATATACGTGAATTATTTGGAAAGGCCGAGTTAATTCTCATTTCGAATAATCGACCGACGATTGAAATTCGAAGATGAAGACGATGGTCGAAGACCGGAGATCTTCACCTCGTTTGGATGGTAACCGAGGTCCTGATTGGGAGGCATCCCGAAATATGGATAATGAGTGGTGATCGTCCAGACGTACGTGGTGATCGAAGGGTTTGCGAGGTATTTAGTGCCTCCGGTTTCGTTCAGACCCAGAACGGACTTGTAAATGGACTGTGTGTCTGACATTGGAATTTATTCTGTGTTGATTGATTTCTGTTAAATATACATCTGTTTGGCGGCGGAGAATTTATTCTTTTGCTTAACGCTCTTCTCTGAGACGCACGAGCTCAGAGGTTGTATATCGATGGACATCAGTCGCATAGCATAAATTGCCTGTGTGGCATGCTAAGATGCAGTGATCAGGACTTCTGTTGAAAAGCAAAGTCTTGTGGTGATGATCAAAGCACCGCCTGTGTGGCGTAGCTTTGTGTATAACGTGAATTCGCGAGCCTCACACCCCGGTATGAACCTAAAACGGGAGAAAGGACCTCAGGGAGGACATGCGTTTCTTTCTAGCTAGGGTGGTGTCAGTGACCTACCAGCCCTGACATTTATATACTTTTCACCTATGTGGTTGTTGCTGTTGCGAGGCGCCTCGGTTTGATCGGACGATTCGGGTCTGATGGAGTCATTCGTTGGCTCGTTTACGCCCCAAAGGGCGGGGAAACGCAGTGTTCAGGAATTTTAATCCACATCGGTGGACCGGCCCTGACGATCCAAGGGCCCACCTGAGTCTGGGTCCTGTGGCTCGGGCTAGAGAGTCACGAATTCGGTAAGGACTATCTTTTGCCTTGGTTCATGACGGAAATCCAATTTCCAAATACGACATCGTGCGGTTTTGATTGTATATATATATGGCGACATGATATATGGTACCCATGCCGTCTATGATTGATAGTTATTATTTGAAATTGTTTTCAAAACATATAAACACTAGCAATAATATCAATTGCCTTTGTTTTATTCGTATCAATCATATTTTGGCCATTATAAGGTAAAACTCTATCCTCCGGTTTGCGTTGCATTGTGTGATGGGAACTGAGTCTTATAATGGCTTCATTTTTATAAAAAGCATATC
This sequence comes from Allium sativum, assembly GCA_030737875.1. Taxonomy (NCBI): domain Eukaryota; kingdom Viridiplantae; phylum Streptophyta; class Magnoliopsida; order Asparagales; family Amaryllidaceae; genus Allium; species Allium sativum. The sequence continues at coordinate 17,892,565 of CM060911.1, forward strand.
GATGTTTAAAAGAAAGATTTGTTGTAAAGCACTGGCAATCCAATGGAGTAAACCCGTTCCACGAAAGTGGCGTGGTCCTGTGATTAGCCATATTATATATGTGTTGAGTGGATTTCTCATACCAGTCCCATGACTGACTCGTAGTTTGTTTCACTCTCAAACTCGGGTGCCCCTTTTTCTACACGGGCAGCCTTGTATTCAGGTTTAGCTGGTTCTTCTGGATAGCTGGAGCTGAAGATGGATTCTATCATTTATTCCCTTTTATGCTGTTCAGCTCCTATTGTACATATTTTGTTTATTTCCGCTGTAGACATTTATGTATAGCTGAACTGTACTTGTACTAAGTAAGATCCTGTATACTGTGTAACTCTGATGATTACTTTTACCCAGTATATTTTATTGTTCATTGTCTGGTGTATTTATTTAATTCTGTTCTGCTATTATCTGTTTTTGTGTTATATTCCAAAAGATAACCTTGTTTCCGTGAGAACGGGAAATCGGGTCGTCTCATCACATATGACATCGGTTTGCCACGCAGTTTGATTTTCTTACAATAATTTAACGATACGGTTCCAGTGAAACTAATTTCATCGAAAACAAAGACCGTTTGCAAAATGGCCATTTTAAAGGCCGATAGCGATTTCCATAGCGAATATTTCAAAAATTTGATTTGGCCATAACTAACAATCTACAACACGAAATCTGAATTTTTTTCTCTTTCATATGAAAACTATCATCACTACGGTTCCAATGTTTCTCGTTTCACAGAAATTTGACTTATACCGAACTCTGTATATCCCTTTGAAGTACAAAACTCCAAAATACGAACTGCACGCCATTTTCAAGCTCGATTTATATTATATATGAATATATATATCGTTTAACTTCATTTTAAATAGCGATTTAAATGTAAAAATCCATTTATATTTCAAATAAAATATTTAAAACCCATTTAAATATTCAGATTCAAATGGTCCAAAAACACGGGTCGTTACACATTGTATTTTCAATTTCACGCTTAAATCATACCCATCTACTTCCAAATAGATTAACCTAATAAATCATATATATGTAGTTATATTCCCCATGCCTCAAGGTACTCCCCACAGTACCTTTCTCGAGTGGTCTACATTGCCAGAATGCGAAAATGTCCTAAATATCAATTTCCATGCTATGAAAATGCACTAGACAACTCTACGAAGGCGTACTAATGCCAGTTGCTCTTTTGCTGCTCAAATTTTGACTCTTCTGCCAGTTGCTCTTTTGTTGCTCAAATTTTGACTTCCTTTTCTTAGAATTGTCAGAACTTCCCTGTGACTGAGATGACTGCACCGCCTGTTTCTGCTTTCCTTTATTGTTGGGATTCTCAAATCTGATCGCCATATCTACGAGATCAGTAAAAGTTCCACGGACATGGCTAATCAAGCGGTCGTAAAACTCTGGTTTGGCACCACGAATAAACTTTTCATTCTTCTGCAGCGGGGTTTCAATCAAATTGGGACCATACTTTGAGAGTTCATTAAATTTTCTTTCGTACTCCGCGAAAGTCATATCACCCTGCTCTAAATCCATAAACTCTCTGTAAAGTTGAGTCTTCCCCGAGTCAGGCATCCACTTTGTCACAAAGACATCCCTGGGAAGAGATTGATTTAAAATCAAGATAGATTCGAAAAAGAGCAACCAAGATCGGAAGAACAAGCTTAAGCTTTACCTGAACCGTTGCCAGGTGATGTTTGATTCGATGGTATTAGCTGTAACTGTCCGCCACCAATAATAGGAAACCCCCTTCATCTGCCAAACGGCTAATTGACGCATCTGAGCATCAGTGATAACAAGAACGGTGAAAATCCTCTCGAGATTATCCAGCCACTGCTCAGCTTCGACGACACCTTCTAAACCCGTGAATTTGGTACCTCCTAGCTGATCATACTCTTTGCAAAGCTTAGTAAACTTGGTTGGTTGGGCTGGCTGAATAACTGCTGCGGGATCAGCTGGGCCATCTCCCCGACCCCTACCTCTGGCATTCCTTCTAGTACTCATCTGGAAAGGTTCAAACGAATCTTTAGAACAAGGGGTAAAGATTATAGTCAAAAGAAAACAAAAGAAATCTACATCGAGGTTTTGAGGGTCGAACGAATATAATTCTATGATTAATTTTCTCACTCTAGAGTATTAGTACCCTATCTCTAATGAGATTTACTCTATATGCTAAGTTTGCCTAAAACCAGGCTCTGATACCACTTGTAACGACCTACCATTTTAAACGATTCAAATCGACAATAATCCACACATGTATGACTTGAATTGCTCAAAATAGTAAATTGTTATATAAATTGGCAATACTTAGCTTATACAACAAATAAATCAATCACAGAATCACAGATCATAGAGTATTAATACATTTGCTGCGGAAATAACAACATAGTAGTTATAAATATATACCGTATGTATATAATAGTACAGTAGAAACTGACATTTTATCACTGAAACAACCCATATATTAACATAAAATAATTTATATAGGCCAACATGCTCGTAATTCACCATTGGAAAGTTGATGGTTTACTGCAGTTGCAAAGGAACAGCAAGCAAGAAATGGATCAAATTTGATAGGAATGTCTTACAATACATAATATAAAAATTATAAGAGCACACAAAGCGCATACTGATTTAATCCAAAGAACTCACGTCTGAAGAAAGGAAAGCGGAGCACGTTACACGGCGGAGATGAGTTGACGCGATCAGGTGGTTTGCTGCGAAGTAACTTGCTGGTAAAGAGGTTGCGTTGGGTATTTTTTCGGTGAAGATTTTTTTCGGTGGAAGGTTTAATTGTAGTGGAGAAAATGGTTAATGCGAATGCTTAAAAATGAAGATGTACAGTAGCTTAATATTTGCATTCCATACAATCCGCATGGAGGACGTGGTATACTCTTAGGCCAAAGAAAAGGATCTCAAGATGTAATGACCCAACTTTCCAGTACCTCGGGAGTTGTATCATTATATAAGAAAAAGAAATAGATAGAAGATTTTTTTTCTTATATAATGATACAACTCCCGAGGTACTGGAAAGTTGGGTCATTACACAAGACCTTTTCAAATGTTTTGAATTGTTGAACGTGCAAAATGAAAGTCAGTAAAGCATTTAAATTACAAAGGCAAGACCAAAAGAAAAGGATGAAAATGAACTACACGTAACATGCAAATATGGATGCCATGCACCTCACATTTTTGTCCCACTTTCATGAGAGAGTAGAGAAAAAATTCAAATTCAAGAAGTAGAAAATGATAATGGCTGAAAGGAAGGCGGAAACATAATTTAGGGCACGTCATCGTTCCAAAAAAACACACGGATGGACACAAAACTCAAAAAAATAAAATTACATAGGGTAGAGTACCGATATAAACGCTGTTTTATTCATACGGTGGTCCGTCGAGCACCAAAATGCGCAAATGAATATATCATGGTGATCAGCGCGACGAGACGAACGCAATGGTACAAAAACATCAGTGTCATGACTCTTTTATCAAAAACTAATATTTTTAAATTACGGTACACTGCTACTTCGTACGGAAAAATTCAAACGGAGCTAGAATCATCCGAATTTCGCGAAACGAATTACGCCATCGTCATCAGAACAAGCAAAATATTTTTCTCATGTGCAGATATTTAGGTTTCAGAAATGACTTCGTTCGCTCAATATTTGAACCGACTTACGTTGAAATAATGCTACCAAATGGACTTTTAAATTTTTTGATGAAAATGTACCACTAGCTATCTTTAAATGGACGCATACCAAAAATAAATTTTCTTCCGTTGTTCATATCGACCGTTAACATTCGAGACAAACTTTGATTTATTCGATGTTTAAACATAGAAAATGACGAATCGTTACACTCTCCCCCACTTGAAACTTTTCATCCTCGGAAAGAAATGGAATTGGAAAAGTAACTTACAAGATAGAACAGAAATGATAGATTTGAATAGAAGAATACCTGAATCAAATAGTTCTGGGTTCGAAGCACGTATGCTTTCCTCAGTCTCCCAGGTACAATCTCGATCCTCTATACTCCACTGTACTTTGACCAAGTTAACAGATTTTCTTCTTAGATGTTTCATCCTACTATCGACAATACGTAGTGGCTTCCTCTCGATGGTGAGATTCGACTCCACATCCAAAGTCTCTAATGTAGAGGGCTGAACAAATAATGAAGGATCATGAATGTACTTACGAAGATGCGATACGTGAAACACGTTGTGCACTCCCGAAAATTTCTCAGGCAACTCCAATCTGTAAGCCAAAGAACCAACTCTATCCAAGATACGAAAAGGACCAATGAATCTAGGAGCTAGCTTCCTTTTCCGACCAAAACGAATCACATTCCTCAACGGTGAGATCTTAAGGAAAACTTGATCCCCTACTGCAAATTCAAGATCCTTTCTCTGTCTGTCCGCATATTTCTTCTGCCTATCCTGAGCGATTCGCATCTGCCTTCTAATCTCCTCGACTTTCTCAGTTGCTTCCAATATCATATCAGGTCCAAGAACAAGGCGGTCGCCCGACTCAATCCAACAAGCTGGTGATTTACAAGGTTGTCCGTAAAGAGTGGTAAACGGAGACATCTCGATGCTTGCTTGAATTTAAAAGAACAGAATCCAATTGAATCAAAATTTGATTTAAACCCGACTGATTCTAAATCTAAATAAAAGATATACCTGATAGCTGTTATTATAGGTGAATTCGACGAGATGGAGATGATCTTCCCAAGTTCCTCCATAATCAAGAACACAAGCATGAAGAAGATCCTCTAGAACCTGATTTACAAGTTCCGTTTGACCGTCAGTTTGAGGATGGTAGGCAGTGCTGAGATTTAGACGGGTACCCAGAGCTTCTTGAAAAGCTTTCCAAAATTTGCTAGTAAAGATAGGATCACGATCGCAAACTATACTGGATGGAACACCATGAAACCTTACAATCTCCTTCATATAAATCTCTGCTAAGCTCGAAGCTGTGCGACTAGCTTTGACCGGAATAAAATGAGCGGATTTGGTCAATCGATCGACTACTACCCAAATACTCTCGTTACCTCTCCTCGTCCTAGGCAAACCATCAATAAAATCCATAGAAACCTGATCCCACTTCCAAATAGGGATCTCAAGAGGTTGCAACAATCCAGCGGTCTTCTGGTGATCAGCCTTGACCTGTTGGCAAGTGGCACAGTTACTAACGTATGTGGAAATATCCCGCTTCATGCCGCTCCACCAATACAACTTCTTCATATTCTGATACATCTTCGTGACACCGGGATGGATAGAAAGTCTGGAACGATGATTCCCCTTAAGAACTTCTTGCCTCAAGCCATCAACATTCGGAACACAAATACGATTATTTATTCGTAAAACCCCGTGTTTATCAATATGAGCCCCTAATTCATTATGTTGATCTCCTTCTCTATTCTGAATGTTATCCTTCATGAGCTTAATCATTTCATCATCATCTTGTTTGGCTATTATACGGTCCATAAGAGATGAAGTAGCCACTATCTGATACAACATGGCCTTCTTTCGACTCAATGCATCCGCTACCACATTGCCTTTCCCTAGTGTATAATTAATGTCGAGGTCATAAGCTGCTAAGAACTCGAGCCACCTAACTGGCCTCTGATTCAGATCTTTCTATAAAAATATATACTTAAGCGACTGGTGATCGGTAAAGAGTTCAAACTTAGTACCTAAAAGATGGTGCCTCCATAACTTCAAAGCAAACACAACAGCGAGCAATTCCAAATCATGAGTGGCATAATTAACTTCATGCGTCTTCAGCTGGCGACTAGCATAAGCAATAACCTTCCCATTTTGCATCAACACAGCACCCAATCCTTCTTTACAAGCATTTGTGTATACCGTTAATCCTTCACTTCCATTTGGAACGGTAAGAATAGGAGCAGAGGTAAGCTTTTGCTTCAACTCATTAAATGCAGCTTCACACTTATCGCTCCAATCAAACTTGGCATTTTTCCGAGTCAAAGCAGTAAGAGGGGCAGAAATTTGAGCAAAATTCTCGATAAATCTTCTATAATAACCGGCTAGGCCTAAAAAGCTACGGATGTCAGTCGGAGTCCTAGGTCTCTCCCAATCATTAATCGCAGCGATCTTAATTGGGTCAACGGAAACTCCATTCTCTGAAACAATGTCCCCAAGGAATCGGACTTCATCTTTCCAGAAATGGCATTTAGAGAATTTGGCTTTCAACTGATGGTTTCTAAGTGTTTGAAGAACAAAGGTCAAGTGTACTATATGTGTAACGACCCGGATTTTTCAGCTATTTGATTTGAATATTTAAACTCGTTTTAAATATTTTATTTGGAAATATTAATGAATTTTAATATTGAAGTTATTTAACGATGATTAAACGTTTATATTTATATTTAATATAAAACGAACTCGAAATGGCACGGTAGTTCGTAATATTGAGTTTGAACTTCAATTGAATATACAGAATCCGTTTCAAGTCGGATTTCTGTGAAACAAGAAACATTAGGATCGATTTGACTATATTTTTCTAATGAAAGTGGAAAATGGAGATTTCGTAGTATAGATTGCAAGATATGTCCAAATCAAATTTTCAAATAGTCGCTATAGAATCGTTTATCGACCGTAACAGTTTATTTGAAATAACTGCATACCGGTTTCGAATTTAGACAGGATTCTTTTGAGACATAATGATAATTTAATTTTTAAAATTTTACTGTGATTTTTAATTAATTAATTTGCAACTTTTTATGTGGAGTATTTTGCACCCGATATCAATATTTTGGGGTTTCACAATATGAGTTAACCTACCGATATTATTACATTTTTGGGATCGTGGCACCTCGCTGGACACGACTGTATTTTTATTTTTGTCCGTGGTCGTCTGTGAGATGGGATCAAACCAAACCTTTGTGAAGCAGTACACATTTTGCGGAACAGAGAAACCACATGTTTAATTTTACTACTGTACAAACCTACCCCTAGTTTTGCAGTAGAGCACATGCCATTTGAAAGACTTCTTTCTAGCTTGCACGATGAGTCCCCTTGTAAAATCCCATCATACAGCTAAATGAAGGAGCACAGCTACTCGTAAGGACACCACAGGCTAACCGTTCAAATCACAAGCTAATGAAAACACATATTGCTCTGATGTGCCTACACAGTCATGGAGATGAAAATACGTTCATCCGTAAAACCCACAGGCTACATCTGATATGAAAAAGGAAACACTGCATACCCTAACATTTGTAGACACAGCTAATATATATAAGGGGAATCAAATCGAAATTTTTACATTTACGCGGACAAGACTTAAGCTTTTAAAATTGTGTACAACGTCCTTGTTGTTTTCCCAGTGGAGGCCTCATGAAATAAATCGTGCACAGCTAATATAAATCAAAAGCATGCCTACCTTCAAAAGCAGCCACTCTTCACTGTGCCTAAGCACGTCATATCTCATATCTGCAGCTTTCAAGAGTACCCTTTTCAATTGCTTGGCTACCCAATTGCTTGTATTGCTTTCCAACAGTCTACATTGACTAAAACAAATAGCTGCACCTACTGGAGAACCGAAATGACCACCATTGTATTTCCTTTTCGATGTACAAGCTGCAACACCTATATATGTTTTGTAATTTCTTTTCAGCTTTAACAAACCGTGCCGACCAAGTTTACAAACTTCTAGCCTATTCAATCAAATTAAATGCAGCAAAGCCTAGTCGCAGACCAAAATTATAGTATATAATATAATGTCGTGGCCACCACGTAAAATTCTATTATAAATACATGTTGTTCTTCCCATTTAGTCAGAGAACTTTTAAACAAAGCTTCTCCTTCACAAACTTAAACAAATTTTAAACATCTCATTTTCTTTTGCCAACGCAATGAACTGGAGTGGCATGAGGTCTGGTGGCGTTGAGAAGTGGGGGCGATGATGAAGAAGTAGCGGATGGGTTTGGGGATGCATGTAGTGGTGTGAGGACTGTTTGGGGTGCACGCTGGAGTTGGTTCCAGGAAAAAACAAAAAGAGAGTGATTGAAGTGGCTTCAACTTGGACGCTGGAAGGTTAGTGGAGTTGGGTGTGTTGTTGGTAGAAATGTGTACACTGGTGTGTTCACAGGAGGTTTCAGCGAAGAGAATACATATTTGAAGAAGAAACCCCACTGTAGCTTGTGGGTTCATTTGAATGTGGGTAAGTTAATGGGCTTGGGCCGATTAGGAAAAAAAAAGGAAACAAAGTGGTGAGTTGAAGTGATGAACAGGAGGTTTTGCAGCCACCAAATATTGGAGCAGCGGTTTCTGTATTGATGTGGAAGGTGAACATTTCAGTGCGTTTTGGTGGGTGAAGTGAACAGTACGTGGGATAGTATTGGCAACAAAGTACAGGGAAAGGAAGATTGGTAAGGCCGTATTATTTTAGATTAACATTAGATTTAAAACAAAAACTTTTATAATATTGTTCACTAAATTATTCGCACATATATTATCAGAATTTCGCGCAACTGGTCGCACTGGAACCGTGTGAATGGTAGCTACGATATGAACTGGTCTGATTAAGATTCGATGCATTCGGTATTTTTAATTAAATTAAAAGTTAGTTTAATTTAAAACAAGCGTTGAAACGACGGACAATAAATCAAGGTGAGTTAAACTCACTCAGTTCCCCTTTTTTTTTATAAGTCGGGTTTATTTATTTATATGCCATGTTTGCTAATTTTTGGTTGATTTGATTGTTGAGATGTTGTTAAACATGGTTATATCGATTATTTAAATTAAACCATTGTTTAATTTAAATGAAACGACATCGTTATTTTTAACGATGGTCTCCAAACAAGGTAACTTACCTTGTTGGTTACGTGTATAATATAAACGTATTTGATTGAATTGCATGCTTGAACTGATGTTAGTAGTTGACCCTTACCAGTTAAATTTATTATCATCATCATGCGAACTGTTAAACTCATATGATTGGATTTTTGAGTTGGCTATTGATTGTGGAAACCAAAAATTTCAACATTTGTTTGGTTTTAATCAATGAGTGATATTGGTTAAGAAATTTATAGCAGATGGCCATAATACGAACTGTTTTATAAAGATTTATTTACCGTCAGGTAGATCGATAGAAATGAAGTTATGAAATTTATTTTATAACTGAATATAGATTTTAAATATATTATTTTAATTGGTTTACAAAAAGGGAAATTAAACCAACCACATATGGTTGTTTTAATCATTATGTTTATATCAAAATCTGCCGTGTGCGAAGCACGTGCCTCATCTTGATTATGATTTAGGAAACCAGTTCTCATGTTTTGATAAGCAAGTGAACAAAAGTTAGCACAACGATTAATTATTTTAATAAACAATTAAAATGAGATTTTATCGGATTGATTATTATTTAAATAATAATCAAGTGGAATTATTTAAAATAAGTGGAAAGATGGATTAAGACTGGATTAACAAAGTTAATCATGTTAGAGTCGACTAAGCCAACTGTTTTAACTAAAATGGAATTACTAAATTTATTTATTCAGTGGAAATGATAAATGGTTAAGTAAAACATTTTTAAATGTTGATATTTAATTATCATTTATTTAATAATGAAAATAGAGAATTAATTTTCTTATTGATGCATGGTTATGAACTAATGAAGTTTTGGAAAGGAAACAAACTACAACCCAAGTTTGAACTATAGCGGTCAGGCGAGTTAAGTTAATTATATGCGATATAGATTCGTCGTAATAAGAGATGAGATTTCATCGAGTTATTACTAAAATGAGATTTGGTTTGGTATTGGGAATGAAATATCGGGTTTGGTATTACAACTGATATCGTCTTAAGATAAGAACGTTGTTGATCAAGGTCTGAGAGGTAATTAAATACCCCAACTTGAACGACTTCGGGATTATCGGATGATGGTATTAGTTGTGATGGTAAAGAAAGTAGCGTAATTTATCTTGAAAATAATAGTGTAACGTTATTTGGGAATATATAAATGGGGTTCCAAAGTAAAAGGAAATAAAAGGGCTTGAGATATGAAATTGTATTTCCATGATAAAGGAAAAAAGGATTTTGAAAATATAACGATATTTTCAAAGAAGAGAAATGGGTTGTCCTGAAAAGGAAAATGGCGATTATAGTTTCAAATAACGAAACATAAGAGATATTGTAACGATCGTTCAAAATGAAATGGTTTCCCAAGTATATTAGAGAATTAGTAACATCGTAGAAATGTTTTGAAATAATAGAAAAGGGAAAACTGGATATGATCTTAAGTTATTTTCCCATGTATATAATAAAATGATTTGAGAATATTTACATATTAAAATGATTTCAGAATAATATATATTAATACTGATATATTATTTGAAAGGCCAAGGGATGCTGTATAAACCAATGAACTTGTATTTATTTATATGTTTGTTTATTTTGATAGTTAAATAACCGACTATCAAAATCTGGCCTAACGTTATTGGTACGGAAAGACCGGGATCGAATTTATATTCGAAAACCATTCCGACCAGTGAATACGCAAACGTGGAAGATGGTGATCAAGATGGAGCTATTGAAGACCGTAAATCTTCATGAATGGAAGGATTATTGTTGGATTTCTCTAGCTGATCCCTAGAGATATTTTGAAAATGATTCTGTCAGGATTAAAATCTACGGATTTCAAGGACTGCTCGCTACTGATCTATAGGGTGATTCCTAGGATGCGGTAGGAGGGTGCCTTCGGTTCATCCTATTCCTGGATGACGTGTATGGATGATATGAACAGGGGCCAGATGTGTCAAAAGTCGATTATAACCTCAAGCCTCATCAACCGGGGAATGACAAAAATCGGGCAGGCATCATGGCTATGTGGGTCGCTCCCATTAGGGTGTATAATCACCTATCTAGAGAAAATCCTTTTGCTTCTTTAATCTATCGATGCTGTCCCTATTCGGGAAGAGGGTGGGTCGCTCCCAACCGTTGGTGATATACATTCGATACACTCAAGCGAAATGAGTGGTCGGTCATGTGTGGGCCAGGTTGCAAGACGTTCTTGTTGAACCCAGTGTATTCGCCTCTAGAGATACACTATCGGTAGGTGGTCCCATACCTTGTCATAGTCGGAATCCAATCTCCAATAAGCGCTGCGGTTTTGTTTGTATACTATATATGTGGAGCGTGAGATGCAAGTGTTCCACTATATTGATATTTACTTGTATTTAGACATTATTATAATATCAGAAAAGATATTGATTTCAAAAATGTTTTGGGTCATCGTAAGGTAAAAACCGTCCGTGTTTATGTGTGGATTTGGTCATACGATTATCCTTTTCTTCGAAAGATTTTAACTTTAAAATCCGGTTGTGTGATACCCTTAATACTGTGCGAGTTTTTCTCACTTTGGTTCACCAGACTGACTCGGTATTTTGTAAATGCTCGGGTTAGACCGGGGTGTATAGGTTCAGGTTATCAGATGCTGTGAAGTCCAAAGACGAGCTGAAGGTGTTCAGACGTATGATATTATCTAGTATTATTCCGTTGTGTGATGTATATGAGGACAGATTATTATAACTGTCCCAGTTATTGATGTACTCTGATGATTGTAAGTTTTTATTTCAAAGCTCTCTATAAAGTTTATTTATATATTATATTTTGTTCCGCTGCGATGTGAGACTCTGTGATGTGTTGGTTCCTCTGCTTCTTCTATTCTAACTTTCTTTCTTTCTTATCTCACCCTCTAAACTCTCTCTTATAGCTTTCTGGGGTTTCCGGTACTTGAGTTTCGGACACGAGTTGTATTAGTGTCGAGATTCGAGTGTTGAAATTCCCGGGTCGCTAAAATATGCTCCTTCTCAGACTTAGAAAACACAAGAATGTCATCGATGAAGACAAGGACAAACTGGTTAAGAACATCTCGAAAAACTCAATTCATAAGATCAACAAATTAAGATGGAGCATTGGTTAATCCAAAAGGCATTACTAACCATTCGAAAAATCCACTATCGGTTCGGAAAGCTGTCTTGGGAATACTCTCCTCGGCTACTCTAAGCTGGTGGAAACCAGAAGCCAAATCAAGCTGAGAGAAAACTTTAGCTCCATAAAGCTGATCGAACATGTCAGTAATACGAGGCATGGGATAACGGTTCTTCATTGTGAGTTTGTTCAGCTCTCTATAATCAACACACATCCTTAAAGAACCATCAGACTTGGTGACAAAAACAACAACAGCTCCCCATTCAGAAAAACTAGGTCTAATCAGACCTTTGGAAAACAAATCATCAATCTGGTTCTTCAATTCAACTTTCTCCTTAGGTGCCATTCGTCTGGGAGGAAGGACAACTGGACGGGCCCCAGGAATAAGGTCAATACGAAATTAAATTTCGCTCTTAGGTGTAAGAGAAGTGACCTCACCAAATACATCGGGAAAATCCTTGACTATAGGAGTAGAGTCAAGGTCACTAGGATGAGAGTCAAGAGAGAATATAAAGCTGCCTGCATAGTCCCGAGGCATTCGACATTCGATGACTAAGGATTCTCCAAGATCACTTACCAAAGAAACAGTTCGGGCCTTGCAGGAAATAGTGGCATCATACTTCCTAAGCCAATCGCCACCAAGCAGAATGTCGAAGGCATCAAAACCCAAAACATAGAAATCTGCAGTAAAACGACGTCTATTATAAAGGAGTTTTACCCCTCTACAAATCATACTCAGGTTGGCGGGACCGCCAATAGGGTTAGATACACATAAAGGTTCAGTTGCTACTTGAGGATGCAAAAGGTGCTCAAACTTATCACAAAGGTCAATAGAAATAAAACTATGCGAGGCTCCAATATAAAAAAGAACACGAATAGGCAAATTGAATAAAGTAAAAGTGCTCTGAAGGGTACCTTGGTCATCAGGAGTAACGGGAGTAGTAGAAGATGTCATGGAAAAGACTCCACTCGCCTTGGCTCTTTGCTGGGTGGGACAGTCCTTCTTAAAATGACCCGGCTGTAAGCCAATGTGGCATAAGTTGGTCCGAGTCGTCTGAGGTGGAGGGATTGCGGCTTTGGAATTGGTTGGACAATTGGTGGAATAATGGCCCTTCTGATTGCACTTAAAGCAGGTGATATTAGATAAGTTGGTAGGATTCTTACCAATGCCCTGACTCTTCTGCCAGTTGCTCTTTTGCTGCTCAAATTTTGACTTCCTTTTCTTAGAATTGTCAGAACTTCCCTGTGACTGAGATGACTGCACCGCCTGTTTCTGCTTTCCTTTATTGCTGGGATTCTCAAATCTGATCGCCATATCTATGAGATCAGTAAAAGTTCCACGGACATGGCTAATCAAGCGGTCATAAAACTCTGGTTTGGCACCACGAATAAACTTTTCATTCTTCTGCAGCGGGGTTTCAATCAAATTGGGACCATACTTTGAGAGTTCATTAAATTTTCTTTCGTACTCCGCGAAATTCATATCACCCTGCTCTAAATCCATAAACTCTCTGTAAAATTGAGTCTTCCCCGAGTCAGGCATCCACTTTGTCACAAAGACTTCCCTGGGAAGAGATTGATTTAAAATCAAGATAGATTCGAAAAATAGCAACCAAGATCGGAAGAACAAGCTTAAGCTTTACCTGAACTATTGCCAGGTGATGTTTGATTCGATGGTATTAGCTGTAACTGTCCACCACCAATTATAGGCAACACCCTTCATCTGCCAAGCGGCTAATTGACGCATCTGAGCATCAGTGATAACAAGACCGGTGAAAATCCTCTCGAGATTATCCAACCACTGCTCAGCTTCGACGACACCTTCTAAACCCATGAATTTGGTACCTCCTAGCTGATCATACTCTTTGCAAAGCTTAGTAAACTTGGTTGGTTGGGCTGGCTGAATAACTGCCGTGGGATCAGCTGGGCCATCTCCCCGACCCCTACCTCTGGCATTCCTTCTAGTACTCATCTGGAAAGGTTCAAACGAATCTTTAGAACAAGGGGTAAAGATTATAGTCAAAAGAAAACAAAAGAAATCTACATCGAGGGTTTGAGGGTCGAACGAATATAATTCTATGATTAATTTCTCACTCTAGAGTATTAGTACCCTATCTCTAATGAGATTTACTCTATATGCTAAGTTTGCCAAAAACCAGGCTCTGATACCACTTGTAACGACCTACCATTTTAAACAATTCAAATCGACAATAATCCACACATGTCTGACTTGAATTGCTCAAAAGAGTAAATTGTTATATAAATTGGCAATACTTAGCTTATACAGCAAATAAATCAATCACAAAATCACAGATCACAGAGTATTACAACATTTGCAGCGGAAATAACAACATAGTAGTTATAAATATATACCGTATGTATATAATAGTACAGTAGAAACTGACATTTTATCATTGAAACAACCCATATATTAACATAACATAATTTATATAGGCCAACATGCTCGTAATTCACCATTGGAAAGTTGATGGTTTACTGCAGTTGCAAAGGAACAGCAAGCAAGAAATGGATCAAATTTGATAGGAATGTCTTACAATACATAATATAAAAATTATAAGAGCACACAGAGCACATACTGATTTAATCCAAAGAACTCACGTCTGAAGAAAGGAAAGCGGAGCACGTTACACGGCGGAGATGAGTTGACGCGATCAGGTGGTTTGTTGCGAAGTAACTTGCTGGTACAGAGGTTGCGTTGGGTATTTTTTCGGTGAGGATTTTTTTCGGTGGAAGGTTTAATTGTAGTGGAGAAAATGGTTAATGCGAATGCTTAAAAATGAAGATGTACAGTAGCTTAATATTTGCATTCCATACAATCCGCATGGAGGACGTGGTATACTCTTAGGCCAACAAAAAAGGATCTCAAGACCTTTTCAAATGTTTTGAATTGTTGAACGTGCAAAATGAAAGTCAGTAAAGCATTTAAATTACAAAGGCAAGACCAAAAGAAAAGGATGAAAATGAACTACACGTAACATGCAAATATGGATGCCATGCACCTCACATTTTTGTCCCACTTTCATGAGAGAGTAGAGAAAAAATTCAAATTCAAGAAGTAAAAAATGATAATGGCTGAAAGGAAGGCGGAAACATAATGTAGGGCACGTCATCGTTCCAAAAAAACACACGGATGGACACAAAAATCAAAGAAATAAAATTACATAGGGTAGAGTACCGATATAATACGCTGTTTTATTCATACGGTGGTCCGTCGGCACCAAAATGCGCAAATGAATATATCATGGTGATCAACGCGACGAGACGAACGCAATGGTACAAAAACATCAGTGTCATGCTCTTTTATCAAAAACTCATATTTTTAATTACGGTACACTGCTACTTCGTACGGAAAAATTCAAACGGAGCTAGAATCGTCCGAATTTCGCGAAACGAATTACGCCATCGTCATCAGAACGAGCAAAATATTTTTCTCATGTGCAGATATTTAGGTTTCAGAAATGTCTTCGTTCGCTCAATATTTGAACCGACTTACGTTGATATAACGCTACCAAATGGACTTTTAAATTTTCCGACGAAAATGTACCACTAGCTATCTTTAAATGGACGCATACCAAAAATAAATTTTCTTCCGTTGTTCATATCGACCGTTAACATTCGAGACAAACTTTGATTTATTCGATGTTTAAACGTAGAAAATGACGAATCGTTACATGGCCTATCTGTTTCTCGGTGGCTATGGCCCCACTCGGTCTTCTAACTAGTGAAAGACCATTCAAATAGCTAAGTGAGCGTTCGTCTAACAAACAATCTAAGAATCCAATTTGGCATTGTCATACATTCAATGCATCGATAATGAAATATCATTGGTTTGTTGGTCTAGCTCCAGTACTTGCCATACTCGCACTGACTTATGATGATAGGTATCCGATGACTTACTATCCCTATTGGATCCTGACCACGAAGCCTGCACTCGGAGTTGATGTAGCCATCAAATCCTAAAAATCATCCCATCGGCCCTATAGGCTGCCCTCGATATAAATGCAGCCAAGGCATACTCTATGGATGGAACGATACAGACATTCCTCTGTGGATACAACTTCGTTAGTCCTACCATAAAGGACCATCTCATAGTATCCTCACGTCCTGTAGAAGTCCCGTACTTATTTCTAGTTCCGTCGAATAATAAGTTGGACATGCTGCCACAATGTCTCCAGACACCTACAATGATATTCCCTATTGGGATCCTTATCCCCTCGAACTGGACCAAATGCATATCGCTACATTATTAGACCCTATGTGTAATTTACCATTATGCATTTTCCTTACTTTTCTTTCCATTGATTTACATTATTCATTAGTTTATTTCATCCAAATATTATTTGTTCATTAATCAACTTTATTAATTACCGTAGAATTGCCTAATGGAATGGCCACCATAGATGATCTTTTAATCACCAGGCCATCATAAAATATCGTTTCATCACATGACCAGCATAGAATATTTTTGGATTATTAAACTTAATTTCCAATTTCAAGTTTATTTATAGTAAATTTTACTTCTTTCCTTTCACTTTTCCAATTATAACTTTCATATTATAATCTTTCTTATATCGTAGAATTACACACCTTTTCCATTGAACTGTACTTATTAAGTTAAACAGTTATAAGTTTACATTTATCCTTCTATATTCTTTTTCTTTTCAAAATCCCTTTCAATTATGTCACCCGTTTTCTTTCCGTCTTTGCAATTTGTTCTTTATAAAGTTAGGCATGTTCTTGTTTGATTGGTTATTGAAATCGCACAATAATCTATTTTCATAGTCTGAGGTAATTGCAACAGTAGAAAGCCATAGTTGCAAGATATTCCTTTTTATCATTTTTAGGTTACTGGAAAGTGTGCAATATGGCTACATCCCTATTTCGCTCTAATCCACACATTTGTTTCTTTTTTATGCTTGTAATTATGTTTTCCATTTTTCTTGTAAACTAAACTATGGAAATATATTCCATTTCCAAACTAATCAATCTAGGCTAATTCTAAATTTTAATTTTAATTGGTATATATTAATTCCTATTTATTACTTATTTTTCCCTGACATAACTACAATAAATTTGGACAAAATTGGGTTTATACCCTTTTCTTTCAATCACAACAATTTCTATATTTATAATATTCTGAACCTAAACGGTGATTTTAATAATTACTATGGAAATTCTAATATTTACCATTTAACTACAAATTTATTGTACATAATATTAATTATGCCATGTGTAACGACTTGATTTTTTGACCCTAGAGTCGACAATAATACTTCCATGGTATTAACATGCCGAACATCCAAGTACTGGAAATCAAAATCATTAGGGGTTAAAGAAAAATAAGATAGAACAGAATCTCACAATCACAGTGGATAACATATAATATACAACGAGTCTTTGCAAAACTGGAAGAACTTTTATTTAATATACATATACAATCATCAGAGTAGACAACAAATACAAACCTGGACAGTAGCAAAAACATGTCTGGACTACTATGTATCATAAGAACAACAATGTAGCAGAAATAAAAATCTACAGAAATATGTTTGGACTCCACCTCCTCTTCTAAGCTCATAATGCATCCGGGAAAAACATGAACAACTTAGCTGCTGATAATAATTTAAGCACCCTAGAGTCTACAGGAAAGAAAAAAACTCTGGGTCAGACACGTGTCTGGTGTAAGTAAACTCAAACAACATGATTATTATATTTCAAAACCATTTTTAAAACAAAGGTATTTTGTAAGTCCATCCTGCACATAAACATGAATGGATTTTTACCCTATGATAGCCAAAACACCTTATAGAAAATCCCATGATATTTTAATAGTGTCTAAAATACAAGTACTTAGAAAATAGCTGAAATGTTTGCATCTCACGTTTCAATATAGTTGGTTTACATCTAAATCCACCAATACACGTATTGGAGTTTGGATTCCATACAATGACAAGGCACTGGGGTACAACCTATCACGGTACCTCTCTAAATAAAGTGTACCGAGAGCCTCACATGGACTCCCTGCGAACCAGGACCAACCAACCCCTCTCTGGATTGTACCGAATATTTCATCACCGTGGTTGTGATCAGTAACCACCAAATCTTAAGCATATAAAAAGGGTCAGTACCGAATCTAGATCAGGTGATGACAATACCCTAATGGGTGCGACCTACATAGCCCTAAAGCATATCCCCTGTTTTAGTTATTACTGGTTGATGAGGATAGAAGCTACGTTTTTACCTTTCATTCATGGCACAAATCCATCTTCAGACGCCACATTCCCGTTACTTCGATCAATTATTGACGTCCACAAAAATACAAACTCCGAGCTCATACATCTTAAAGAAGTGTGCTAAGCTAAAAGAATTTGCCTTCTCTGCCACTAAATAGATGTATGTTTGTAAAAATCAATGTACATGATCTGAGAAATGCAATGTCAGACATCCATCCATACAAGTTATCCCAGAATTGGATAAACCGAAGGCGCTCTTTTACCACATCTTGTCAGAAATAATTCCTAGGACTAGTAACAAGAATTCCTTGCAATACAAAAATTTTAGAACATTCGGACCACTGTGCAATATATATCCTAGTAGCTTTCCACAGATGATAAATAAGCAGTCATTTCTTCCCAGAAGGTCTTCGCCTTCAACTCCAGTCTTCAAGTTAACATTGATTTCAGCATCTTCAATATCTTCCACATTCGTCACTCATCCGGATCAAAGTGGTTTTAGATACTTGATCTTATCCCGGTCTCTTCGAAATGACTATCGATAGTTTCCAATAATGTAACAACCCGGAATTTTGGGGCCAATTTAAAATTTTTATTTTAGAATTTTTAATGAATTTAGAATATATAAAATAGTTTATTTTAAATAATAACGCCTAAAAATTTATTTTAATTGAAGTTAAAACGAATAAGTTTAATTTAATTTAATTATAAAAGGAGTTTAAAACGGCGCGGCAGTTCGAAAATTCGATTTCTAACTTTAACTGAATGTACAGGATTCAAAATAAATCGAATTTCAGTAAAACCAAAAATATTTAAATCTGTTCGATAATATCTTTCTAACAAATCAGAAAAATTGAAATTCCACTTTAAAAATAGAAAGTTATGTCCAGTTTAAAATTTAGAAAAGTCGCTATAGAATTTATATATATTTTAATATAATATATTGGCCTGAAAAATAGTCATTTTTCAAACGACCTCTGTTTTCGACGAAACCACTTTTGTTGGAACTGGAATGTCAAATTATTGTTAAGTTTAATTTTCCAGAATTTTTCGAATTAATATGTGAGCGTGGCAAAAGAAAATGTGTTTTGTCAATTTCAGTTAAATTTAATTGACCAGAAAATAGCCATTTTTCAAACGGTTTCGGAATTTGACAAAATTAGTTTTGTTAGGACCGTATCGTCAAGAGAAAGATAGAAATAATTTTCTATAATTTTTAGAGTCCGTATGTGGCCTCGGTAAATTAAAATGTACGATCAAATTAAATAATTAAATGATTTATATTTAAATTTGAAGAAAAGTGGGCTTAGACGATCAAACGGGCTGACGATACCTAGTCCATTGTGTTTGGAATAGGGGTATTTGGTTAAGGCCAACATTTTTTGGGCTGGATTTGGAGTTGTTAAGAGTTATCAGGCTTTCTTTATTTGATTAATGAATTAAATTAATATTATATTATATAAATATATGAATTAACCTAATCTAAACCCCAGGAACATACAGCCGCCACCAACCTTATTTCAATGGCCGAAATAACACAATTTTGATCCCTTATTCTTCCTCAATCCCATTAGAATTAGAACATCAAACCAAAGCGGAAATTCAAGAGCAACTCGAGGCCTTTAAGATCATACGACAATGATCAAAAATCGTTTGGTATACGGTTCGATTCTGGCCCACAAAGGAGCACCGCTTGGAGCGGATTTTGGGGCGCCATAGGGGATCGGACTTCGAGAGGCTGGGCGGCGCTGGATGGTGGAGGTGCGGGCTTGGGTGTGGTGCAAGTTGATCGGTCGGAAACGGCCTCAGGTGGCGTGCGATGGGAAGGTTTGAATTTGGAGTTGGGTTCGGCCAAGAAACTGTAAAACGAACGATGTAGGAAGGAGGATCGGCCTTTGTGATTGAAGAGTAATTAGTGTATGAAATTTTTAATTACTATAGTGAATTAAATATTTAAATTCTATAAAGGTTTAAATAACAATAACTTCTACATACAGTATCGGAATCCAACAAATTTAGGTGCGTTGGAACCGTGATGAAGAGATCTACGCCATGAAGTAGATTAGAGCTGAAACCAAGCACTTTGAAAATTCAGATATAAACAACTGTGAGATTTCTTTTTTAAAATTCAAAATTTATTATTTATTTCATTGTGAAATTTATGTTCATTCTGTATAAAATTCATGTGGTGTCGTGTGTATATTTATTGAAACGTTGATTGTGTTGTATTGCGATGAATCACTGCATGGAATTGTGTGTATCATGTTTGTTATGAAATGGATGAAACTAACATATCATTTTGTTATGACATTAGAATTGAAAATAAGAATATATCATTTTTGTCATAACCAAATAATGAAACAAAATTATTAATTTTGTTGAAACCTAAAAGTTGGAAACAAAAGTTATTATTTTGTCGAATTAGATTGTCGACAAAAAAAAACTTCTCATCTTTTTTGTTTTGCTGAAATAGAAATGGACGATAAAACCAAAGTTATCCTCGTTATGTGTTTTCGCTGAATTAGCATTAGTAGAAAAAAAATGTCCGTTTTGTAAAAAAAAAAAAAATAATGTTTACACTAGATTGAAATTTTCGTCTCAGCTAGAAATGTTAACATTATATTAAAAACATCGTTTGGTTAGAAAAGTTAACAATAGAATAAAAGGACATTTTAGTTATAAAATGTTGAAATAGTTAAAAAGGACATGTTAGAAATAAATTTGTCATCTTAGTTAAAATTTCATGATAGGAATTTAATTATCATTTTAGTTAAAAAGGACATGTTTGAAATAAAATTGTCATTTTAGTTAAAATGTCATATTAGGAATTTGATTACCATTTTAGTAAAAAGTATAATTATTAAAATAACACTTTTATTGATAATTGGTTTCAATAAAAAGATTTAACATTCAAGGTTTCATTTTTATTGATAACTGGTTTAAATAAAAGGATTTAACATTAAAAATTACATTTTTATGTAATGTTGCTTTCAACCAAGATATTGTCATTTTCTTTTCAGAACAAAAAGAATAGATTTTTTGTGTAACATTCTTTTCCAACAAAAAGAATAGATTTTTTTGTGTAACATTCTTTTTCAACAAAAAGAACAGATTTTTATGTAACATTCTTTTTCAATAAAAAGAAATAATGTTTTTATTGTCACATTTATTACAATAAAAAGTGTAGAATTATAAATTATGTTTTTGTTATCATATCGATTACAATATGAAGTGTTGAACTAGAAAAATACCATTTTTTGTGTCAAATTTGATTAGTGAATAGAAGAAACATTTTTGCTTACATTAAAAAAGTTAGACAAAATAGTCATTCTTGTCACATTAAAAGATTAGACAAATATTCATATTTTGTTGCATTTAAAAGATTAGGCAAAAGTATCATATTTTGTACATTGACAGGAATTTGACAAAATGATCATATTTTGTACATTAAAGGGAATTAGACAAAATTACAATTTTTGTCACTTTAAAAGAATTAGAATAAAAGATAAATTTTTGTCATTTAAAAAAAAAGGAGGTAGTAAAATATTCATTTTGTCATTTATAAATGAATGAGACAAAAAATATAATTTTGTTAAATAAATAAGAGTTAAGATTTTATCGCCATTTGTTAACAATAAAGAGGATTGAAATAAAATTTATGGTTTTTATCGTCATTTGTTAATAATAAAAAGAATGGAAATAAAAGGCTAGATTTTTATTGCGATTTGTTCAAAATAAAAAGAATTGTAACATATGCTTGTGAGGTTGAAATGTTTGATATATTAGAGATAAATGTTTAGTATATTCAAGTTTGAATATTACACTCCCATTTACAAGTTACACGACTTGTTTATGTGATTGGGACGATAATTTTCACACATTGCCCAAGTGCACAAATAATTTATTATTTGTTTGATGGATTAAACCCCACATGGGTTTTGGGATGATATTGGACACGCACTAATTCCAATATTTAGTTTTCTGTCAATCGATGGATTGACAGTCTGTGATGAGCGTTAGTTATTTACTGTAATGCTCACACAGTTATAAATTCCACTTTGGTCGTCATTTGGATGTTTAATAATTATTTATCATGATTGTTGATTACATACAATATATGGTTGTTGAGTTAGTCACATTCCAGTGAAGAATATTTTAGAAAATGTTTTAGAAAAAGAATATTTTAGAAAAGAATATATTTTATATAAATATATTTTATTGAATGAGCTAGTTATTAACCAGAATAAATCATTAAATTAAGATTTAATGAAGTTTTCCAATTTGCTAATATCTAATTGAAGATTAAATTGAATAAATTGGATTTTGGATTTGTCGTCAATAGTGTCTTAAATAACACTGTTCTTAAACCCCGTATGAAAAGAATAATCTTTTACTTTAGATTATTAAAGTTTCAATTATATTTAGTAATTGAAATAAGATGAAATGTGAGTTGGGTTTATTGTGAACTGTGTTTCTAAGCGACATTTGTTCTTTAACCCAACTGACAATGAAAATATGATTTTGAATTTATAAATCTTGTATCAAGATTTAAATGGGAATTTTCCAAAGGTAAGGTTTTCCATTTTAATATATTAAATTGGAATTGAATGAAATTCGAATTAATAGTAACCGAGATCAGTTTCTGTAAAAGAAGACCGATACTACATATGGAATTTAAGAGGCTTTGCCGTTATTCCAATTATATTATTGGTCGGATACAGAAATTTATAATGATTATATATTGATATGATTTCTGTGAGGATTCCATATTTTATGGGAGATGATTTTGGGTTTACCGTGAACTATGTTTTAAATGACATTAGTTCTTTAACCCAGTTAAAGATAAGATTAATTTCTTAAATTTGAACAATCATTGAATAATGATTTTTGATATTTAAAACCAAATTGGGGTTTTAATAAATCTTTAAAAGACAGATTTAAGAATAATTTGAAGAATTTATCTTTGATAAAATAAGGTGAATGTTATATTTAAAAGAATACTCTGAATTGGAATGTGGCGTTGGATGTGTTTTTATAGTACTTTATTTTTAATTATAAAAATACGTGAGTTATTCGGGAAGACCGGGTTTAGCCCATTACGAATAATTACTACGACGATGAAGAGTCGAAGATGAAGACGGTGGTTGAAGACCGACAATCTTCACATCGAATGGATGTTTTGCTAGTGAGACCCATGATGGGAGTAGCTACCTTGAAGGGGCTTCAGTGGTGGCCGTCTGGACTATTGTTGATTGTTCAGATTTGGTTTTCGCTCAGGCCCAGAGCATAAGCCTGTAAATGGATGCGTGTCTGACATTGGATTTCATTCCATGTGAATTATATTGATTTTTATTAATGTATATCTGATTGGTGGTGGAGAATTTATTCTCTGCTTAACACACTGGTATATATTAATAGGATTGATCACATGGCGTGAATTTTCAATGTGGCACACCAAGATGCAAATGATCAAGGCTTTTGTTGAAAAGCAGGGCCTTGTGGGATGATCAAAGTATATCCTATTACGGCATAGCTTTGTGTATATCATGACTACGTGTGCCTCACACCCCGGTATGAGTCAAAAACAGGATATGGACCGTAGGTAGTACAAACGTTTCTTTCTAGCTAGTGGTAGTGTCAGTGCTTAAACTGGCTGGCATTTTACTTATGTGGATGATGGATTTTGAGGCGCCACGGATTTTTATAGGCCGTTTGTGGTCATACTATAGGTTCAAAGGAACCGGGAAGCGTGTGTTCAGGAATTGCTAATCCACTACCGTTAGGTGGGGACAGGCCCTACCGCTCCAAGGGTTGCCCATAGGTGTGATCCTGAGGCATTTGCTAGAGTGTCTCGAATCGGAGAGGAGCTTGCCCTAGCCTCGACTCATGATGGAAATCCAATTTCCGATACGATCTTGCGGTTTTGATTGTAGAACTAGTATGGCGACATAGTAGGATGGGGTACTATGCCGTCTATGATTGATACATTATGATTGAAATGTTTTTGAAATATATATACCCATATATATATATACACTAATATTAAATCCGTTTTATCGTATCAAGCATCTTTTGACCATTATAAGGTAAAACCCTATCCTCCGGTTTGCGTTGCATTGTGTGATGGGACCTGGGACGTATAATGGTTTCATTTTTCAAAAAAGCATTGCATTGTTTAACGATTTACTTTATTTTATGCACTGGCAATCCAATGGGGAAAACCCGTTCCTCGTTAGCGGCGTGGTCCTGTGATTAGCCATATTTATTAGATAAGTTAAGTTAAGATTTCTCATACCAGTCCCAAGAATGACCTGTAGTTTGTTTCACTGGCAAACTCGGGTGCCCATATTTTCCACACGGGCAGTCGAGTAGCTTTTTGCAGATATATTTACAGGATCCTAGTTTACAACTGAAGCGATATTCGAAAAGCTCTGTATCCGTGTATTCCTTTCTGTTGTATATTTGTATTATTTTTCCGCTGTTATTTAAATGTAATGTAAATCTCTGCTATTATTGTATTTCTATTATGTAATAAGTATTCGTACTCTGTTATATTCTTGTACTCTGATGTAATTGGTGTAATCAGCAATAAAATGTTCTTCAGTTTGTGTTCTAATGTGCGTTGTTCTCAAAGCAATTCAGGCTTTCCTTTATGGGGAAGTTTGGGTCATCACATGTGGTATCAGAGCTTTGGTTTACAGAGCTCGAGAACAAGACACATTAGAATCGAACGAAAGAATTCATCAGAGATTGGAGTAGTAATATCCAATGAGAATAACTCGTTAGAGATAGGATCACTAGTATCCTAGAAAGAGTGTGAAGAGTATTATTTTCTTTAAAATAAAAATGAAAACAAATTTAGTTTTGAAAATTTTATCTTAAATACGTATTTGAGTATATTATATTTTAATGTGGATAATCGAGTATATAAAGATTTCAAATATACGAGTAATTAACGGATATTCGAAGTTTTAATATACTGGATAAATATAGAATAACACTCTAGTCGCCCGGAGATGAT
Source organism: Allium sativum (assembly GCA_030737875.1). Lineage (NCBI taxonomy): Eukaryota > Viridiplantae > Streptophyta > Magnoliopsida > Asparagales > Amaryllidaceae > Allium > Allium sativum. The sequence goes on from CM060911.1 coordinate 17,917,835, forward strand.
TTTGATGATTGCTAGCGTCATCAGAGTTTATGTTCGAGTCTCGAAGGTGGGATTTCTATATGTTTCCATTGACTGGTATGATAACCAAAACTTAGTTAGTACACATTGCAGTGATTTGCACTAAAAATATGATTTTTGACTATATATAAAAGTTATATATATTTGAAAAGTTAATCACCAAATTGATTGTTGGTTGTGATGTTTGATTATTAGTTTCACTAATTAAAATATTGGAATGATAACTAATAAAATTATTGAAACCAATAAATAAAAATTTAAAGTTGTGTTGGTTAATTAAACAACTTTTAGTTACGTTCCTTTTCGAGGAAGAAAAGATTTTAAGTGGGGGAGATTGTAACAACCGGGAATTTTGGGGCCAATTTAAAATTTTTATTTTAGAAATTTTAATGAATTTAGAATATTTTAAATAGTTTATTTTAAATAGTAACGCCTAAAAATTTATTTTAATTGAAGTTAAAACGAATAAATTTAATTTAATTATAAAAGGAGTTTAAAACGACGCGGCAGTTCGAAAATTCGATTTCTAACTTTAACTGAATGTATAGGATTCAAAATAAATCGAATTTCAGTAAAACCAAAAATATTTAAATCTGTTCAATAATATCTTTCTAACGAATCTGAAAAAATTGAAATTCCACTTTAAAAATAGAAAGTTATGTCCAGTTTAAAATTTAGAAAAGTCGCTATAGAATTTATATATTTTTTAATATAATATATTAGCCTGAAAAATAGTCATTTTTCAAACGACCTCTGTTTTCGACAAAACCACTTTTGTTGGAACCAGAATGTCTAATTATTGTTAAGTTTAATTTTCCAGAATTTTTCGAATTAATATGTGAGCGTGGCAAAAGAAAATGTGTTTTGTCAATTTCAGTTAAATTTAATCGAGCAGAAAATAGCCATTTTTCAAACTGTTTCGGAATTTAACGAAATTAGTTTTGTTAGGACCGTATCGTTAAGAGAAAGCTAGAAATAATTTTTCTGTAATTTTTAGTGTCCGTATGTGGCCCCGGTAAATTAAAATGTACGATAAAATTAAATAATTAAATGATTTATATTTAATTTTGAAGAAAAGTGGGCTGAGACGATCAAACGGGCTGACGAGACCTAGTCCATTATGTTCGGAATAGGGGTAATTGGCTAGGGCCAACATTGTTTGGGCTGGATTTGGAGTTATTAAGAGTTATCAGGCTTTCTTTATTTGATTAATGAATTAAATTAATATTATATTATATAAATATATGAATTAACTTAATCTAAACCCTAGGAACATACAGCAGCCACCAACCTTATTTCAATGGCCGAAATAACACGATTTTGATCTCTTATTCTTCCTCAATCCCATTATAATTAGAACATCAAACCAAAGCAGAAATTCAAGAGCAACTCGAGGCCTTTAAGATCATACGACAATGATCAACAATCGTTTGGTATACGGTTCGATTCTGGCCCACAAAGGAGCACCGCTTGGAGCGGATTTGGGGGAGCCATAGGGGATCGGACTTCTAGAGGCTGGGCGGCGCAGGAAGGTGGAGGTGCAGGCTTGGGTGTGGTGCAAGTTGATCGGTCAGAAACGGCCTCAGGTGGCGTGCGATGGGAAGGTTTGAATTTGGAGTTGGGTTCGGCCAAGAAACTGTAAAACGAACGATGTAGGAAGGAGGAGCGGCCTTTGTGATTGAAGAGTAATTAGTGTTTGAAATTTTTAATTATTATAGTTAATTAAATATTTAAATGCTATAAAGGTTTAAATAACAATAAATTATACATACAGTATCGGAATCCAATAAATTTAGGTGCGTTGGAACCGTGATGAAGAGATCTACGCCATGAAGCAGACTAGAGCTGAAACCAAGCACTTTGAAAATTCAGATATAAACAACTGTGAGATTTCTATTTTAAAATTTATTATTTTTTTCACTGTGAAATTTATGTTCATTCTGTATTAAATTCATGTGGTGTCATGTGTATATTTATTGAAACATTAATTGTGTTGTATTGCGATGAATCACTGCATGGAATTGTGTGTATCATGTTTGTTATGAAATGGATGAAACAAACATATCATTTTGTTGTGACATTAGAATTGAAAACAAGAATATATCATTTTTGTCATAACCAAATAGTGAAACAAAATTATTAATTTTGTTGAAACCTAAAAGTTGGAAACAAAAGTTATTATTTTTATTATTTTTTCGAATTAGATTATCGACAAAACAAAACTTCTCATCTTTATTGTTTTGCTGAAATAGAAATGGACGATAAAACCAAAGTTATCCTCTTTATGTGTTTTCGCTGAATTAGCATTAGTAGAAAAAAAAATGTCCATTTTGTAAAAAAAAAATGTTTACACTAGATTGAAATTTTCGTCTCAGTTAGAAATGTTAACAATAGATTAAAAACCTCGTTTGGTTAGAAAAGTTAACAATAAAATAAAAGGACATTTTAGTTATAAAATGTTGAAATAGTTAAAAAGGACATGTTAGAAATAAAATTGTCATCTTAGTTAAAATATCATGTTAGGAATTTAATTATCATTTTAGTTAAAAAGGACTTGTTTGAAATAAAATTGTCATTTTAGTTAAAATGTCATATTAGGAATTTGATTACCATTTTAGTAAAAAGTATAATTATTAAAGATTACACTTTTATTGATAATTGGTTTCAATAAAAAGATTTAACATTTAAGGTTTCATTTTCATTGATAATTGGTTTAAATAAAAGGATTTAACATTAAAAATTACATTTTATGTAATGTTGCTTTCAACCAAAAAGAACACTTTTATTGTCATTTTCTTTTCAGAACAAATAGAATAGATTTTTTGTGTAACATTCTTTTTCAACAAAATGAATAGATTTTTTGTGTAACATTCTTTTTCAACAAAAAGAATAGATTTTTTGTGTAACATTCCTTTTCAACAAAAAGAATAGATTTTTTGTGTAACATTCTTTTTCAACAAAAAGAACAGATTTTTATGTAACATTCTTTTTCAATAAAAAGAAATTATGTTTTTATTGTCACATTTATTACAATAAAAAGTGTAGAATTAGAAATTATGTTTTTGTTATCATATCGATTACAATATGAAGTGTTGAATTAGAAAAATACCATTTTTTGTGTCAAACTTGATTAGTGAATAGAAGAAACATTTTTGTTTACATTAAAAAGGTTAGACAAAATAGTCATTTTTGTCACATTAAAAGATTCGACAAATTATCATATTTTGTTACATTTAAAAGATTAGGCAAAAGTATCATATTTTGTACATTGACAGGAATTTGACAAAATGATCATATTTTGTACATTAAAGGGAATTAGACAAAATTACAAATTTTGTCACTTTAAAAGAACTAGAATAAAAGAGACATTTTTGTCATTTAAAAAAAAAGGAGGTTGTAAAATATTCATTTTGTCATTTAAAAATGAATGAGACCAAAAATATACTTTTGGTAAATAAACAAGAGTTAAGATTTTATCGCCATTTGTTAACAACAAAGAGGATTGAAATAAAAGTTAAGGTTTTTATCGTCATTTGTTAACAATAGAAAGAATGGAAATAAAAGGCTAGATTTTTATTGCCATTTGTTCACAATAAAAAGAATTGAAACATATGCCTGTGAGGTTGAAATGTTTGATATATTAGAGATAAATGTTTAGTATATTCAATTTTGAATATTACACTCCCATTTATAAGTTACTCGACTTGTTTATGTGATTGGGACGATAATTTTCACACATCGCCCAAGTGCACAAATAATTTATTATTTGTTTGATGGATGAAACCCCACACGGGTTTTGGGATGATATTGGACACACACTAATCCCAATATTTAGTTTTCTGTCAATCGATGGATTGACAGTCTGTGATGAGCGTTAGTTATTTACTGTAATGCTCACACGGTTATAAATTCCACTTTGGTCGTCATTTGGATGTTTAATAATTATTTATCATGATTGTTGATTACATACAATATATGGTTGTTGAGATAGTCACATTCCAATGAAGAATATTTTAGAAAATGTCTTAGAAAAAGAATATTTTAGAAAAGAATATATTTTAGAAAAATATATTTTATTGAATGAGCTAGTTATTAACTAGAATAAATCATTAAATTAAGATTTAATGAAGTTTTCCAATTTGCTAATATCTAATTGAAGATTAAATTGAATAAATTGGATTTTGGATTTGTCGTGAATAGTGTCTTAAATAACACTGTTCTTAAACCCCGTATGAAAAGAATAATCTTTTACTTTAGATTATTAAAGTTTCAATTAAATTTAGTAATTGAAATAAGATGAAATGTGAGTTGGTTTTATTGTGAACTGTAATTCTAAGCAACATTTGTTCTTTAACCCAACTGACAATGAAAATATGATTTGGAATTTATAAATCTTGTATCCAGATTTAAATGGGAATTTTCCAAAGGTAAGGTTTTCCAATTTAATATATTAAATTGGAATTGAATGGAATTCGAATTAATAGTAACCGAGATCAGTTTCTGTAAAAGTAGACCGATACTACATATGGAATTTAAGAGGCTTTGCTGTTATTCCATTTATATTATTGGTCGGACACAGAAATTTATAACGATTATATATTGATATGATTTCTGTGAGGATTCCATATTTTATGGGAGATGATTTTGGGTTTACCGTGAACTATGTTTTAAATGACATTAGTTCTTTAACCCAGTTAAAGATAAGATTAATTTCTTAAATTTGAATAATCATTGAATAATGATTTTTGATATTTAAAACCAAATTGGGGTTTTAATAAATCTTTAAAAGAAAGATTTAAGAATAGTTTGAAGAATTTATCTTTGATAAAATAAGGTGAATGTTTTATTTAAAAGAATGCTCTGAATTGGAATGTGGCGTTGGATGTGTTTTTATAGTACTTGATTTTTAATTATAAAAATACGTGAGTTATTCGGGAAGACCGGGTTTAACCCATTACGAATAATTACTACAACGATGAGGAGTCGAAGATGAAGACGGTGGTTGAAGACCGGCGATCTTCACATTGAATGGATGTGTTGCTACTGAGACACATGATGGGAGTAGCTACCTTGAAGGGGCTTCAGTGGTGGCCGTCCGGACTATTGTTGATTGTTCGGATTTGGTTTTTGCTCAGGCCCAGAGCATAAGCTTTTAAATGGATGCTTGTCTGACATTGGATTTCATTCCATGTGAATTAAATTGATTTTTATTAATGTATATCTGATTGGTGGTGGAGAATTTATTCTCTGCTTAACACCCTGGAATATATTTGTAATAACCCGGAAATTCTGGGCCAGTTTAAAATTTTTATTTTGGCAATTTTAGCGAATTTTGAATATTTAAAATAGATTATTTTAAAAAGTATCGACGAGAAATTTATTTTGAATATAATTCGAACGTATATATTATATACGCCGTCGTTAGAATATAAATAATTATATATAATTATAAATAGAATTGAAAATGGCGCGGTAGTTCGATAATTCGATTTCAAACTTCAATTGAATGTACCGGGTGCAAAACAATCCGGATTTTAGTGAAACTAAAAATAATGGGATCTAATTGATGATATCTTTCCAACGAATCCAACAAATCAAAATTTCATAACGGGAATCAAAAGATATGTCCAGTTGAAAATTCTGAATAGTCGCTATGAAATTCAGGCCCTTAAAAATGGAAATTTTGCAAACGACCTCGGATTTCGACGAAACCACTTTTGTTGGATCCGTGATGTCAAATTATTGCTAGGTTTCAAATTTCATAATTTTTCGAATCAATATGTGAGTGTGGCATAGGAAAACGCGTTTGACCAGTTTCAGTTGTTTTTAATCGACCGGAAATTGGCCATTTTTCCAACGATCTCAGAATTCGACCAAACTAGTTTTGTTAGGACCGTATCGTCAATAGGAAGCTAGAAAATATTTTTATGGGATTTATAGAGTTAGTATGTGACCCCGGTAATTTGAAATGTACGTTTAAAATTCAATATAGCTATTTAAATGTAAATTTAACGGAAACTGGCCGAAACAGTCGAATCGGCTTGAGATACATATCCCATTGTGTTCGGAATGGGGGTAAAACGCTATGGACGACAGGCGGTGGGCCTCGTTTCGAGGTCGTATGTAAAAGTCAACTTTTTGAAAATTAATTAATTAAATAAAAAAAACCTCTCCCATTAAATCACATTGCCCCCCACCCCCCCCCCCCCCCCCCCCCCGTTTATTTTCAGAATCGTTTTATAAAAAAAAAAGAGAACACGATCGAAGAAATCGACCCAGCCCCTTCGCGCCTCCTCTCGACGCCGCAGCCGCCGCCTTCGATGGCGCGCCCACCCACCTCAGACCGACACCCCCCTCCTCACCTCCGAAACCTCTCTCCTCCCTCCCTCCAATGCGAAGAACCCCAAATCGAAGGAGCAGCCACCCTGCTCCACCTCGATTCGCGCGAGACCACCTCGAGCGCGCCCTCGAGCCCAACCCCTGCCTGAAACCGACGCCTCCGCCCCCTTAACCCCCGGCGAACACGAAACCCCTCCTCCGCCTACAACCGCCGACCACCAGACAGCGGCCTCCCTCCTCTATACGCGGATCCAAACCCCCCCATTTCGCCGTAAGCTCCTTCTCTTCATTTTATTTTATTTTGTCTTGTTTTAGTTTGTTTTAAATATTCAGTTTAGGTTAATCAATTTAAAATCTGAGTTTTATGAATTTTAAAATAAGAAGTTATAATTTTTATTGTAGAAAAGGTTGAATTTTTAATACAAAGAAAAGGTTGAATTTTAAAACAAGAAAAGATTTGGCTTTTAAAACAAGAAGGATTTGATTTTCAAATGGAAGAAAGGTTTAATCTTCATATAGCGTTCGTATGAAAAATATGGATTTTGTGAAATGAAAAGACGATACTTTTAAATATGAAAAGACGATATTTTTAAATATGAAAAGACGATATTTTTAAATATGAAAAGACGATATTTTGAGATGAGTAGTGAAGTAAAAATATGATTTTTATATTTTTAAAGTATTAAAAATATAATTTTTACATGATAGGAATATTAGAAATATCATCTTTATATGTGTAGAAAAATAAAAATGTGATTTTTATAATGGTATATTTGAAAAGGCGAAATCTTTATTTTAGAAAAGGCGAGATCTTTATATGTAAAAAGGCGAAATATTTATATGAAAAATAGCGTGATGAAAATATAATTTTTATCTATATAACATCGTTGTGAAAATATAATTTTAATATATTGAATAGCGAAGTAAAAATTCGATTTTTATATATGTAGTGGCTACAGCAACGAAGATGACCAGAATGCGATAACGATGAAGACTTCTACAAAAGAAGAGTTAGATGATTGGATAGCTATCTGTGAGAATTTCTCACCTTTAAATTTCATTTTCTAGTTATATATATACTAGGATGCAGACGGTGCTTAGTAGCACCCGACACAATCGTCTGCAGACCATGGACTTGTTTGTTTGGTTGCATAAATTAGTTAGATGATTTGATTTGAATTGTTTGGTGAAATGAATGGATTTGATTGATGTGTGAATGGCGTGGGCCTTCACTAGACCGGGGATAAGGCTAGGCCTTGTCCTGTTTCTAGTATCGTGCCGTTATGCCGCCGAAATTTTCTAAAATAAGTTAGAAGATAAAAATATCATTTTATTTAAAGAATGAACTGAATAGAAATTCATATGTTAAAATAAAATGTTTTATCGTTAAAAATATAATTTTTAACGTGAATGTGAATAAAATAAAATATTCATTTACAAACCGGACGGTTTGTTTATGTACACCTATTTGAAGGACATTGATTGGGTCGATAAATTTTACACATCGCCCAACTGCACAAATAAAATCTGTGTTTGATTGCTTGAAACCCCACACGGGTGTTGGGATGAAATTTGATGTTCACTCATCCTGATTGATTAAATATGTCGATCGATTGATTGACAGGCTGTTATAAGCGTTAGATATCTATATTTGATGCTTATACAGTGTAGTGCACTTTGGTTGATGGTTGATTATTTTTCAATGCTATTATATACATGTGTTGTATGGAAATCCATATAGTTAACGCTATATGGTAATTGATTGGGCCTCATTCCAATTTAGAAGATAAAGAATATTATAAAATAAAGGTTCATGTGTTGACTGTACTCATCCGTCGAGATTAGTCATGTGTTGAACGAAATATTTTAACAATAAAATTTATATCTTTATCTTTATAAAATAAAGGTTCATGTGTTGACTGTACTCATCCGTTGAGATTAGTCATGTGTTGAACGAAATATTTTAATAATAAAATTTACATCTTTATCATATATAAAATTAGAAACTAACTGGAAAATAGATAAGATGAGTGGTCTCCTGGATATTGATCTGATGTTGGTTTCGGCCTTCGGGATTAATATTCAGGGAATCGTTCTCTTACTAATTTACGGTTGGAGTCTGATTCAATATCAAACGATAGATACCTTAATTTTCATAAAATATATAATTTAACAAAAATAGTCACACGTGGACAGTACTCATTCGTTGAGATTAGTCGTGTGTTGACAAAAATAAATATTCATTTGTTGAATAGAATATTTGAAAAAAAAGAAATATATGAAGCCGTGTTGATTAGATTGACGCCATTTTGACGTGAACGATATTTATATCGATTTTATTCATTTTAAAATGAATATTGAAAAGTGATTTCGAAATCGAATACTTTGAAATGAAGTTTGAATTGAATTAAAAAGAAATAGAAAATGAATTCGAATTGAATATATAACGAATTTGATTTCAATTGAATATATAATGAATTTGATTTGAATATACAATAAATTGAATTGAATTGAAAAAGAATTCGAAGTGAATTTAAAACGAAGTGAAATGAATTCAAATTGAATTGAATAGAAAACGAATTTGAATTGAATTGAATAGAAAACGATTTTGAATTGAATCAAATAGAAAACCAATTTGAATTGAATCGAATAGAAAATGACTTTCAAATTGAATTGAATTAAAAACGAATTCAAACTGAATTGAAATTTGAATTGAATAGAATTGAATTTTTAAAACGAATTTATAAGGAAGAATTCAATTTTGGATTTGAATTGAAAAGGAAGTTGAAATTGTTTTTGAAACGAATTCAAAACTATTTATAAAATTCTTTTTAAATAGTAATCGACGAAATATATATTATATAGATTATATATATAATATAATGGCCTGAATAGAACGCGCCGCGGCAGTTCGTGAATTTCGACCTTTTATTTCAAACGGACATTACGGGAGATACGACCGTCGGATTCTCCTAAAACCGGAACCATTGGGTTCGTATCGAAAAGAGCTTTCTGACGAATATTTGAAATTTGAAATCTAACGGTTGGATTTGGAGATACGTCCAAATCAAATTCGAAAAAGGTCGCTGTAAGTGCAGTTCGATGGCCGTTGATGGAAATCGACTGTACGGGCCTTGATAAAATTATTAAAAATAGTAATAAATTGTGTAAAATCATAAGAAATGATTTGGGAAAGATTGGGGTGAAAAACTCCATATTTAAAAAGATAAAAATAGATTTTTATCGAAATGAACTAGTTTGAACTTATTTTAAAACCCGGGTTTTTATTTTTAAATAAATAAATTAGATTTAAAAAGGGGTTTTAAATAATCGGAATTCCTAATATATTTGATTTGAATTGAACTAGAATTGATTTGGGGGTTTATCGTGAACTGTGTTTTAAACAACACTAGTTCTTTAACCCGATGATAAATAGAATGTGATTTGGGTTTGTCGTGAACTGTGTTTTAAATAACACCTAGTTCTTTAACCCAGTAAAAGGAGTTTTAATGAATCTGTAATTAGATTGAAATGTGAATTGATAATCTAAATTATCAAATTTAGAAATTGAGCGAGAATGGAGTATCACCAGTTTTGCTCCAAAGCGATAGTTAAATCTTTAATTAGATTTGAACGTGATATGGTAATTAATTTTACCGATAACACCGTGGTGTTAGATATGGAGTATTACCAATTTTGCTTCATGGGATGAATAGGTTGGGATTGGGAAATAAAATAAATAATTACTTCGGCGTGGTTCGCTAATCTCGACTAGTTTAGAAAACCATAATTTGGTTTGAAACGACATCCAAAGGAAGATTAAAGGATAAATTTTAAAGAATTTATCTTGGATAAAATTAATGGGAACCTTTCCCTAAGAATATGAAATTTAGAAACTAGCTGTGGGTTAGCTAAGAAGAATGGTTTCCTGGGTATTGATCTGATGTTGGTTTCGGCCTTCGGGGTTAATATTTGGGAAATTGTTCTCTTGTTGATTTACGGTTAATGACTAATGAATTGGAATGAGGCGTATGTTGTGTTTGTGTAACATTTGTTTTTAATATACGCGGGTTGTTCGGAAAGTCCGGGTTTATACCCATTCTGAATAACCGATTCGACGATATGTCGAAAATGAAGACGGTGGTCGAAGACCGGAAGTCTTCACATCGTTTGGATAATTACCGACGATCCTGATTGGGCTGTACACCCAAGAGGATGGAAATAGTTGGTGGTCGTCCAGACGTACTTGGAGATGGATGGATATGCGAGGAAAGTGCCTCCGGTTTCGTTCAGACCCAGAACGGACTTGTAAATGGATTGTGTGTCTGACATTGGATTTTATTATGTGTTGATTGATTTCTATTAAATATACATCTGTTTGGCGGCGGAGAATTTATTCTTTTGCTTAACGCCCTTCTCTGAGACGTACGAGCTCAGAGGTTGTATATCGATGGACATCAATCGCATGGCATGAATTGCCTGTGTGGCATGCTGAGTTGCATATATCAAGACTTCTGTTGAAAAGCAAAGTCTTTTGGTTGATGATCAAAGCACGGCCTTTGTGGCGTAGCTTTGTGTATAGCGTGGATTCGCGAGCCTCACACCTCGGTATGAGTCAAAAACGGGATAAGGACCCAAGGAGTGCATGACGTTTCTTTCTAGCTATGGTGGTGTCAGTGACTTACCAGCCCTGACATTTATATACTTTTCACCTATGTGGTTGTTGGAATGCGAGGCGCCTCGATTATAGGTCTGTAAGGACCGGGAAACGTGTGTTCAGGCATAATTAATCCTCTAACGTAAGTGAGGACCAGCCTTGGAGGATCCGGGGTTGCCCAGAGTGCGTAACCCTGAGGCATTTGCTAGAGTGTCTCGAACGCGGAGAGGAGCTTGCCCCTTGCCTTGACTCATGACGGAATCCAATTTCCAATACGTGTAATTCGGTTTTAATTGTAGAACTAGTATGGCGACATAGTAGATGGTAGCTATGCCGCCTATGATTTATATTTATGATTGAAATTGATTTGACACTATACACTTATTATAGTATCAAATGATTTGTTTTAAACGTATCAAGCATGCTTTGGCTGTTATAAGGGAAAACCCTATCCCCCGGCTTGCGTTGCATTGTGTGATAGGACCTGGGTCTTATAACAGCTTCATTTTTCTTTATTTAGCATTGCGCTGTTTGTTCTATGCACTGGTATTCTTGGGAGGAAACCCGTTCCGTGTTATACGGCGTGGTCCCTTGATTTACCTAACTTTAAAACCAATATAGATAACTGTTTTAGTTCTCACACCAGTCACAAGACTGACCTGGAGTTTATTGTTTTAACCTAAACTCTGGGTGCCCCTATTTTCCGCACGGGCAGCTAGTAGTTTTGGTTTTGCAGATTTATATTCACAGGATCCTGGTTTACAGCTGGAATGATATCCGGAAAGCTCTGTATCCGTATATCACCTTCAGTTGTGCTTTGTATTATTTTCCGCTGCTATGTAATTTATCGTAATCTCTGATATTTATCGAATGTAATTTATTCATTTCTACTCTATATATTCTTGTATCTAATGGAATTGTTGTAATAGCAATGAAGTGTTCTTCTGCTTGCGTTCTATTTTGTCCTGTTCTCAAAGATCAGGGGTTTCGAACGGTCTAGATCGGTTTAACGACTGATTCGGATCGAGCGAAATTCCATGTCGTCACAATATTAATAGGATTGATCGCATGGCGTGAATTGTAAATGTGGCACGCCAAGGTGCAAATGATCAAGGCTTTTGTTGAAAAGCAGGGCCTTGTGGGATGATCAAAGTATAGCCTATTATGGCATAGCTTTGAGCATATCGTGACTTCGCGAGCCTCACACCCTGGTATGAGTCAAAAACGGGATATGGATCGTAAGGAGTGCACACGTTTCTTTCTAGCTAGTGGTAGTGTCAGTGCTTAAACTGACTGGCATTTTACTTATGTGGATGATGGATTTTGAGGCGCCTCAGATTTTTATAGGTCGTCAGTGGTCATACTATAGGTTCAAAGGAACCGGGAAGCGTTTGTTCAGGAATTTCCAATCCACTACCGTTAGGTGGGGACCGGCCCTACCGCTCCAAGGGTTGCCCATAGGTGTGATCCTGAGGCATTTGCTAGAGTGTCTCGAATCGGAGAGGAGCTTGCCCCTAGCCTTGAATCATGATGGAAATCCAATTTCCGATACGATCTTGCGGTTTTGATTGTAGAACTAGTATGGCGACATAGTAGGATGGGGTACTATGTCGTCTATGATTGATACATTATGATTGAAATGTTTTTGAAATATATATACCCATATATATACACACTAATATTAAATCTGTTTTATCGTATCAAGCATCTTTTGACCATTATAAGGTAAAACCCTATCCTCCGTTTTGCGTTGCATTGTGTGATGGGACTTGGGTCTTATAATGGTTTCATTTTTCTAAAAAGCATTGCGTTGTTTAACGATTTACTTTATTTTATGCACTGGCAATCCAATGGAGTAAACCCGTTCCGCGTTTGTGGCGTGGTCCTGTGATTAGCCATATTTATTAGATAAGTTAAGTTAATATTTATCATACCAGTCCCATGACTGACCTGTAGTTTGTTTCACTGGCAAACTCGGGTGCCCATATTTTCCACACGGGCAGTCGAGTAGCTTTTTACAGATATATTTACAGGATCCTGGTTTACAGCTGAAGCGATATTCGGAAAGCTCTGTATCCGTGTATTCCTTTCAGTTGTATATTTGTATTATTTTTCCGCTGCTATTTAAATGTAATATAAATCTCTGCTATTATTGTATTTCTATTGTGTAATAAGTATTCATACTCTGTTATATTTTTGTACTCTGATGTAATTGGTGTAATCAGCAATAAAATGTTCTTCAGTTTGTGTTCTAATGTGCGTTGTTCTCAAAGCAATTCAGGCTTTCCTTTATGGGGAAGTTTGGGTCGTCACAGATAAACTCAACCTTGGTTCTTTAGAAAAGAATTAGACAAGAATAACTATAGAGTTTACCTGCTAACCGTTATTGGATGGATTTCCTTATCCCTTGACCTTAGGGATCTAAGCGAGGGTGTACAAACAGTGAATCATTAATAGGGATGACTATGTTGTATAACTCAAGTGTTTCCCCAAGATATTTTCAAAATAAAAAAATTGGTTCAGATTTGATAGTCGGTTATTTAACTATCAAACAACACAGAAACAACCAATAGTTCATTTCAATAGTAATCACTGAGTGTCCTTTAATTAATTTCTTATTAGTTAAATTTCAAATCTATTATCCCAAATCATTCACATACTTAACGTCTGATATAAGTATGTACTTCAAACCAATTAAGATGGTTTTTCGTTTCTAATTCACCTTTAGTAGGTTACTATAACCTAAATCACTTCATTTAATTTCTTAAGACCTCCGTCTTTTAAGTATCAAATCGTTTATAGAATAATGTTTTGAAACCCAAAATCAATTCTCAATATCAAACAAATATCATTCCTCAGAAAAAAATGATGTCGTTCAAGTTGGGATATTTTAGTTACCTCTAGGACCTTGACCTGACGTCAATCTCATCTTTGGAATTATAGAAGTTTACTATTGCATGTTTCAAAAAGTTTAACTTTAATTAAACAAATTCCAAAAGTAAGTTTGAAAACTCATTTGAAATTCACCTTCCAACTTATAGCACATTTTACTTAATTCCTTTCATTAAGGAAATTTGTTATCACAATCGATACATTGGCTTCAAACTCATTTTAAAATCCAATCTTAAGTTCAAAGCTTTCTCTTAAGTCAATTGAATTAACTGAACCTTATATTTAATAATTTTATTAAATAACTACTTCTTAAATTATTCACTTAAATCCAAACATCATTATTAAATAAATTGATTAACTTCCAAATTATTTTAAAAGTAATCAACAAGTCTAATCCTTGTAACATCCCGAGATTTTGCGATAATTTAGAATATTAAATTTAGTGTATTTTTGAACAAAGTTATTTTAAATGTTAAAATTTTATTTTGTTCATATTGATAAATAATGAAAGTTGAAATTTAATATTGAAATATTTTGCTTCATGTAATTTATAATTGAAATACAAAAAATGAAGTGGTAAATGATCAATATTGGATTGTAAACAAAAACAAAGTTTATTTATGAAATTATTTTGAATTATATTTTTGATTTCGATAAAGATGATTATTTGGAAATGGAAATATCCAATTAAATATGATCTTTGATTATCGGTATGGTTAAAATAACAAAATTTAAGGACATGTCTATTTACTTACGTTTTCATATATAGATAGTTTTGTAATATTTTGACATCATTAATTGTTGTACATGATCAAATAGTCATGCACATTTTTATTACAAATTTCAATGATAGAATAAATAGATTTAAAAGTGGAGCATTCATATTCTCAAATCAACGAATTTTATACTTTCTTTTACGATGGCTAAATTGTTTTTGACATTTAATGTAATGTAGCAAACAAATGGAAGTAACAAAATTGTAATGAATGTTGAATTTATACAATAAAACGAACAAATTAATTCTAAAATTAATGAATTTATAAATTTTTGAATTTCATATAGGTTGGAAATTTTAAGTTAATTTATATGGTAATAATATACATTCGTTGTTTGTGTAAGGAAGGTCGACTGGTAATAAGTGTCATTATTTATGTGAATTGAAAATACAAATTGTAAATTGATTTATATGATAACTATTGAGAGTTGAGATTGATATTAGATTTTTTATGTTAAATTGGGTTAATAAATTAATAATTTAATTCTTGTAATAGATTGTGAAAATTATTGGTGTAATTAATAATTGAAATAAAATTTTGAATTGGTAAATAACGAAATTCGACTTACTTGAACAATAGTTACCTTGTTGGTTATAATTGGAATTAAAATTTGGTTTGTTTTGGTAAGTATTAAAATTAATGTGTAAGTATTTGAATGAAATGGAATTAATTTATAATTGGAACTAAAATTGAATTTGGATAATCAATAAAAATTGTAATTAATAGGAATCAATGCAATGGGATAATTGTTTATTTCTCCTATTGGACCCTCTAGACATATGCCAATAAAATTCAGTTATACCTCATCAGCAAATTTTCATTGTACGTATATTTTCCATCTGCTCATTTCTTTCTCTAATGGAAGAAAATATATTCTTCAAACCCTTACCTTAAACTCAAATTTAGAATCTAAAATTCAAATCTCCACAAAAATTTAACATATTATATACCAAATTGAAGATCGTGACTAGTAGAATCCATATCTACAATTCGTTTTTGCATGCAAGCGGTGGTGATGTGGTAAGTAGATATTTTATTTGTTAATAATATTATTATATATCTTGTATAACTTCTAATGTTAATAACTATTGCATACGAGGTCAGATTTGAGCGTCGTTTGTTGCGTTGCGATCATGGTGAAATTGCGGATGTTCTAGTACTGATTTAGCTATGGGTGGAGGCTGTAAATTTTGGGCTTTAGTTAGATCTTCGATTTACTAAAGACCTAAAGGTGAGTGGATTTCTCGCTCACAACCTACTAAATTATTCCCGTATTTGTTAAATTAAATTATGAAATTAGTTGGTTGTATGGTTGAAATGGATTATTGATTGGTTGCTTAAAAATTTGACATGCAAGTGTGTTAATGTGTAAATTGAGATTGATAAATAATTATTTTAATTAAATTAATCTCTAATTGAAATCTTGAACTTTATTAACCAATGAAATGATTTAAATAATTACCATTTGAATGAAATTGTTGTGATGAGTGCCTTGATTTGAAATTGACTGTTGGACTGTTATTGACACTTGAACGTTCATTGAATGTCTTAAGGCCATTATTCAAAAATATATTGGGAATTTTGGAAATGTGATTTAAATACGACTTTTATTACTCAAATTTAATCGTTTAAAACTGAATTTATTAATTCTCTTTAAATTTAATTTAAAATAAGAGTATTCGATGATTTTGGAAGTGTTCGAGATTTTGGGTTAAATATGAAATTAAATCCTTTTAAATTTGAAAGGTCGGAATTTGAATGTGTTTGGAATCGAGATTTGGAAATGTAATAAACTCTATCGGAATTGGAATATAACTTTTAAGTTATTAAAAATTTGGAAGAAAGAAACAATTATGGTTTTATATTAGTTAAGTATACATATATATACTATAGTTTTGAAATAAATTATATTATATTTATTATTTAAAGATTATTTTAGTAAAGCATTTAATACATATATACCTATAATTTGAAATAAAGTAAATTATATTATATTATTTAAAGAGTTTTTTATTAAAACATTTAATTTATATATATACATATTATGACATTTTTTCCTATAACACATACACATTTATATACCAGAACGTCCTAGGGTGACAGAGAGGATAGTGTCTAAGGCTTGGGTCTTGAAAATACAAGTTTCCTGCTCTCCCTGGCTATCCCTAACTGATCCGACGGACGACATGGTTATTTTCAAAATCTAATTTGGAAGTTAATCAAAACACCTTGAATTTAGAACAAATTTTTGAATCTTACAACGTCATTCATTATTTAAAATAATTTGAGCAAAAGATTTGAACCCTTAAATGTTGTTGAACCTATTTGGTGAATAGCTAATCTATAATACTTATGAAACGTTTTACCATTCCATGAAATTGATTAAATGTGAGAATTATTTTAAAAAAATTGTGTATAAGGCTTTAATTCCAAATTAGAAAAGACAAATGGAATTGATAAGAACGAATAGAGAGTTTTGAACACGGGACTTGGAAAGAAGAGATAAGACGGAAATTATGGAAATTAATTCAACCTTATCCAAAAATGAATTGATAACAAATTGAAATCGGTATAGTCCATAGATTTTGTTTTAAAATACTCTTATTACTTGGAAAGATCGAGATTGGATTTAAGTCCGAAAACCATTCCAGGTAATAATACGATGCTATTTTAAGACTTGGAAAGGACAAATGAAGACCGGAAATCTTTGGATTATTTGGATTGATTGCTGATGTCCTGAATCGAGCCGTACACCTGAAATAAGGTTATAAGTGGCATGAGGTCTAAATATATTTAAGGATATTCAGAGTTGTTCCATTCAGATCTAGAATGGACTTGTATGGATTGTGTGTCTGACATTGTAATTAACTGCGTAACACTAATTTTTGTTAATATATATATATATATATATATGTCGGGTTGTGGCAATTAATTATTCCCGTTTCTAAGTTTTACGTGCTTAGAGGTTATGTATTGATGGAAATTAGTGACATGTTGTAAATTGACAATGTGGCATACTCAAGTTATGGAATGAGCTAGTGATGATAACATTGTGTATATCGTGACTTCAACAAACCTCACACCCCGGATTGATGGTAAACTGGCGGTTAGGTTGTATACATTTTATTGAAACCTGAAAGCTTCGGCGGTAGATCTACTTTGGAAGTTGCGAAAAAAAAGGTATGTTCTGTGTCCGTGTCTAGATGTTAGCCGGTGATTTACATGGTGTTTGGTGTTCGAGACTGGATGAAAACCATGAATCATGAGGTTGCACCTAGTTCCGGATTGATCTTTCGTGTCAGGAACCATCATATTGGATCCCAACAACCAATACAAGCCTTTCGTTTTGTTTGTAAACTATGTATGTAATCATAGTCACTATGCTTGCTAAGATTTATATATTTATTTGTGAAATGGTTTTCAACACTATGCACTAATAATAGTATTAAAAGAAGATTTTCACGTATGAAAGCATGTTTGGTTATCATAAGACAAAACTCTCCCATTTGGTGTGCGCTTGCATTGTGTGATGTGGGACAAGCTTATGATAGCTTCATTTTTCCAAAATCATGTGCGAATTTTCCATAATACTTCTTTAGACTACTGCACCCATAACACTCATGTTATTTTGTATTTTAATTTGACTAATATGTGAATGATTTAGTTCTGATCCGAGTGTTTGTTGTGTTTCTTTTTATGCACTACGCTCGATTCAGTCGAAGTTGCAGTTAGAGAAGATTACCTTGCCTTGAAGATACTATCATGAAGATGAAGATGGAGCTCAACAGATGTATTATTTTTACTATTCCGCTGCAAAATTATTGGTATGTTGTATAATAGTTAACTCTGATAATTGTTGAAAAATAAAATCAAATATATGTTTTAACAGCTTCATGAAATGTTATTTATTTATTATATTTTGTCCTTCCGCTACGAGATTCTATATTTGTTTTCTTCTTCTACTCTTTTTCTTATTTTAATCCAAATAACTTTTCGTATTTTTGATCTGTTTATGTCGACATTAAGGATCATTGTCGATTTGAATGGTCAAAAATCTCGGATGTTACATTTGGTATCAGAGCTTTGGTTTAGCGAAAACCTTGGCTCTATTTGGGATTAACTCATTAGAGATGGGGTAGTAATACCCTAGAATGAGTTTGAGTGTATATGAGAGAGAGAGTACTTGTAATTTTGATTTAAAATGATTTTGAATTGTGTTAATTTGTTTTGTTGAGTATTTATGAATTCTGGTCGGTACTTGGGACACCAAGGCATCGATAGGGATTTCTAAACACTCGATTAGGATTCGTTGACATAATATTGTTTTGAATTGTATTTTATTTACATATAGAATTATTTGAAATATGTTAATTTTTATTTTGTTGATGATAATATTAAATTTTCATCATTTATTACTGGATTAATTAATAATTAAAACCATTGGTTGTTGATTGGTTTAAGAAAATCAAATATTGAAATTTATTGATAATAAAATAAGAAGTAAAATATGAATTTGAGAATTTGATTTCGGGTGGTTTTGTAATGTTGATTTGTGAATGGTTTTGAAATAATATATTTATAATTTTTTTTTTAAAAAAAAGTTGTTTCATATAGAAAAATTGTTTCATATGAGTTTTAGAAATAAGTATATACCATCTTGTCTTGGAAATGATTTCGGTGATGTGTGCACGCATCATCGATGATTATTTTCAAGAATCTAAGTAGGGGACATTTAATATTTTCTATACTTTGTTTTACGAAATTGAACTTTATTTAACTTTTATAGTATGGTTTTATGTAAACGATATATTATATGAAAAAAATTGAAAAAAAAGAGCCCGAAATTTAATTCTTTAAATCTTGAATAAGTAATGAACTGAAACTTCTGAATATTAAGAGAGTTAAAAAAATAAAAATCATAAGAATTGGATACTAAATTGAAACGAATGGTAACCATTGAACTTATATAATAATCAATTCGGTTCTATAACATGAATAACTTACCAATTAACTAAGAAGTTGAATGTTATAAGAATAAGCAATTAATTAATGCACAAGTATAAGAATGGAAAATCAAAGTAGAAAATTTTGATTGGCTATAAATAAAATTTAAGTTATGTAATAAACAAGATATACTTAGTTACATTGTGAAATTCAATTTAAGTAAGTAAAATGGATTAACCGAATCAATGATATATCAATTAAGAAAATTATTTAGTAATACACTAAATGCATTGATATCAATGATTGATTTTGCGAAAATATAAGTGAAAAGGCTTATAACTATAAACTTAACGATGGTTGAATGAATTAATTAAATTAATTAAAAACGAGCTCGTTGCGTAGCGGCTATTCGAAATTTTCCGAATTAAAGTTTAAATGAATGTATAGAGTCTAAAATAAGTCGGAATTTTTTGAAATAAGAATCTTTCATTTCTATTGGATTATAGTTTCCTAATGAAAGAGAATTTTTTTGAACTTGTAAATTTGAAGATATATGTAAATCAAAATTTCAGAAAAACAGCGCTAGGGAAATTCACGATTTAAAATTAAATTATAAGTAAAATGGATGATAATTAAGTTTAAACGAACTCTAAATTTGATCGATAGAAGTGTTGAAGGATATTGAACTAAATATGAAACATAATTCAGTGTAAGTCAAACTAAATATGAATTGGAAATTTTTGTCGTTTAAATAAAATGTCAATAACTCATGACTTGGGTAATTAATAAGTGAAATTAACTTAGAAAATTTTGTGAAAATGTGTGTGTTGTATAAGTTAATTGTTTCTAAGTTTAGTAGAATTTTATATTATTTTAATTTTATTTTTGCCACTTCATTCTACGTTCCTTTTCGAGGACGAAAAGTTTTAAGTAGGGGAGAGTGTAACATCCTGAGATTTTGTGATAATTTAGAATATTAGATTTAGTGTATTTTTGTACAAAGTTATTTTAAATGTTAAAATTTTTGTTTTATTTATATTGATAAATAATGAAAGTTGAAACTTAATATTGAAATATTTTGCTTTATGTAATTTATAATTGAAATACAAAAATTGAAGTGGTAAATAATCAATATTGGAATGTAAACAAAAACAAAGTTTATTTATGAAATTATTTTGAATTATATTCTTGATTTCGATAAAGATGATTATTTGGAAATGGAAATATCCAATTAAATATGATCTTTGATTATCGGTATGGTTAAAATAACAAAATTTAAGGACATGTCTATTTAATTACGTTTTCATATATAGATAGTTTTGCAATATTTTGACATCATTAATTGTTGTACATGCTCGAATGGTCATGCACATTTTTATTACAAATTTCAATGATAGAATAAACAAATTTAAAAGTGGAGCATTCAAATTCTCAAATCAACGAATTTTATATTTCTTTTACGATAGCTAAATTGTTGTTGACATTTAATGTAATGTAGCAAACAAATGGAAGTAACAGAATTGCAATGAATGTTGAATTAATACAATAAAATGAACAAATTAATTCTAAAATTAATGAATTTATAAAATTTGGAATTTCATATATGTTGGAAATTTTAAGTAAATTTATATGGTAATAATATTCATTCGTTGCTTGTGTAATGAAGGTCAACTTGTAATAAGTGTCATTATTTATGTGAATTGAAAATATAAATTATAAATTGATTTATATGGTAACTATTGAGAGTTGAGATTGATATTAAATTTTTTATGTTAAATTGGGTTAATAAATTAATAATTTAATTCTTGTAATTGATTGTTAAAATTATTGGTGCAATTAATAATTTAAATAAAATTTTGAATTTGTAAATAACGAAATTCGACTTACTTGAACAATAGTAACCTTATTGATTATAAGTGGAATTAAAACTTGGTTTGTTTTGGTAAGTATTAAAATTAATATTTAAGTATTTGAATGAAATAGAATTAATTAATTTATAATTGGAATTAAAATTGAATTTGGATAATCAATCAAAACTGTAATTAATAGGAATCAATGCAATGAGATAATTGTTTATTTCTCCTATTGGACCCTCTATACATATGCCAATAAATTCAGTTCCACCTCATCAGCCAATTTTCATTGTACGCATATTTTCCATCTGCTCATTTCTTTGTCTAATGGAAGTAAAATATATTCTTCAAACCCTTACCTTAAACTCAAATTTAGAATCTAAAAATCAAATCTCCACAAAACTTTAACATAGTATATACCAAATTGAAGATCGCGACTAGTAGAATCCATATATACAATTCGTTTTTGCATGCAAGCGGTGGTGATGTGGTAAGACGGATATTTTATTTGTTTATAATATTATTATATATCTTGTATAACTTTTGATGTTAATAACTATTGCATATGAGGTTGGATTTGAGCGTCGTTTGTTGCGCTGCGATCGTGGTAAAATTGCGGATGTTCTAGTACTGATTTGGCTATGGGTGGAGGCTGTAAATTTTGGGCTTTGGTTAGATGTTCGATTGACCAAAGTCCTAAAGGTAAGTGAATTTCTCGGTCACAACTTACTAATTTATTCCCGTATTTGTTAAATTAAATTATGAAATAAGTTGGTTGTATGGTTGAAATGGATTGTTGATTGGTTTCTTAAAAATTTGACATGCAAGTGTATTAATGTGCAAATTGAGATTGATAAATAATTATTTTAGTTAAATTAATCTCTAATTGAAATACCGAACTTTATTAACCAATGAAATGATTTAAATAATTACCATTTGAATGAAATTGTTGTGATGAATGCCTTGATTTGAAATTGACTGTTGGACTGTTATTGACACTTGAATGTTCATTGAATGTGTTAAGGCCCTTATTCCAAAATAAATTGGGAATTTGGAAATGTGATTTAAATACGACTTTTATTACTCAAATTTAATCGTTTAAAACTTAATTTATTAATTCTCTTTAGATTTAATTTAAAATAAGAGTATTCGATGTTTTGGAAGTGTTCGAGTGTAACAACCTAGAATTTTAAGTGTATTTTTATTTGATTATTTAATTTAATTTAATTCATTTAAAGCTCAGTTTGTTTGTACTTTTATAACTATTTTAGATTCTAAATTAAAATTAAAACATGAAATTGATTTACAATGAAACGTTTATCTTTAATATTTTGTTATTTTCATTTAGAAGTGATTTAAATAATTTTATATTGAAAACATTAAATTTTAGTCACTTCATTTGAATTAGTTTTTGAAGATTATTTGCGGTAGCGGCAATCGATATATCTCAAACAAAAATGAAAATGTAATATAAAAATAAAAATCTGGAAAAAATATATTTGAGATGCGTCTAGCCAGACATAGCGTAGAAATTAATTTCATCAGAAAATTTGAATGTTTGTCGGTCGCTTGCAAAGCTGCGCATATCAGTTCAAATTTTAACGATTTTGTAATCTCTCCAAAATCAGTTCGGACAAACACGAAAAATATTCTATTTGTTGTCACGAATCCAACGGTAAATTTCATTTCATAAAATACGGATGTTTTGACCTCCGTTTAAATGTTTTCTCGTGTCATTTTTCCTTTTAAAAGGGGTCCGTAATGCCTTTTTGAATGGAGCATCCTGACAATGCAAATTATATATCGTTATGTCCATCTCATCGCGATGGTTTCCAAAGTATATTCGTTTTCCAGTTTCGGTGCACGGTTCGCGCTGAAATTGCCAAAAGGATATGCAGTTCATTTTTGAAACAAAGCCATTTGAGTTCGAAGTGTCCATATTTGGATCCCTCATATTTTTCTAGTTATTTTGGGTCTGCAAAACCTGACATTTTATGTTTCTAAACCACCTAAATATTTTATTTTTTCTCAAAGTGGACACTTTCATTCTAAAATACATGCATGCATACATCCATTTCATACATGCATACGTGAAGAATTTCTTAACTATTCTCTTTATTCTTTGGCTTTTCCTAATGCTTGGCATCTTTCCTTTCACTTCCTTTTAAAAAAAAGTTTACTTTATTTTGTCCATGAAATAAATACATGAAGTGGACAGGCAAATGGATGCATGCGTTCCTTTGCATGCACTACGTTTGATTTTCCCAAACCATATTTCATTCGTTTCATTCTTTACTTTCACACGTTACAAAAATAAATAGCTTTGAAAACAAGACGGTATTTCAAAAGTCAGTAGTCGGTTCCATTTTGTTCACTCCCAATGATATTAAGCAACGCACCACTTCCTTCCAACCTCTTGTATCATTCATGCATGAAATGGGATCCTTCCAACTCAGTCACATGCCTACTGCTCTTCCTTTCTTTCTTTATGCTATATATATTTTTCTCATTGCTCAAACATTTTAGCCGCATCTTACATTAGTCTTCTACCGTCAGAATCCACCAAACCCACTAGACATCGCCTCCAACTTCACTCAAAATTTCAGCGCTGGCAAGAGCCCTCCATCTGTAGGACCCGCAACCACCTTACATCGCCTCTCCACTCCCCATTGTTAGGCCAAACCCAACTAACTTGCTAGTCGTGACATTTGTTCCTGTAGCTGTCTTTGTTTTGCTGAAGTACGCATTTCATTTTTCTGTCTTTGTATATTAAGTGAACATGGTTTGGAGTCTTGGCCGAGATCTGTTATGACATGGTTGAGGTGTTTAGGTGTCGAGTTTATTCTCCTCTTCCCAAAAAAAAGAAAAAAAAATAAAGAGGATTCAGATGGTTGGTTCTCCTTCCTGGCTGAGGCTCTGTTTGCTGAAATTGTTGTTGAAACAATTGGTGTCCAATTTCCTAAAGTTTGTCGTGCATCGGTTATTTTCACACTTGAAACCTCAGTTTGTATTGGAGACCTATAGCATTGACCTTGGATGCCGCTGCTCCATTTTGATTGTCATCATGCTTAACTCTTCATAGTTGTGTTTGTCTTGTTTCTATCCATTCTCATTCATTTTCCGTCAACATCAGTGCCTCGGAAGGTGAGTTTATCTCACACCTAACTTACATTTTTCATGGATGTTTGATCAATAATGAACTGTTATATGAAATGCATAGGAATGTTGGTAGGAATTGTTTGATTTGATATGTATGCACATTTCATATGTGACATGATATACTCATATGACACATAGTTGCACTGATGATGTATATGCTGTGATTGATGTTATGTGACTGTTGTTTGTGATTGTTGATACCCTAGATTAGGAAAAATCACTAAGGGTTGAAATGATATATACCCGAATGGACATTAGATAGGGAAAAATCATTATTGGTTGAAATGATAGACCTAAACGGTTTTTATTGAATTTGGGATTGCGGATTTAAAGTGATAAATATTCATATCACATGAATATAGGATAGGAAAGTATATACGGAAGTCGTTGGTCATGTCTCGACAAAAAATGATTTGGAACTTGATTTTTGAATAATCATTCATGAATTTTTTTATTTTAAACTTTTATATAATAAATAATTCTTTAAAACTTATTTCTATATTATTTTAATCTTATATATGTTTATAATTTCTAATTTGTTTTAGAATATTATAAACTTATATATATTTATTTTCAAAGTTAAATTTTAATTTATAAATATGATTTTGATTTGTATGTTTGAATTATAAAACACGATATGATTTTGAAATTGAAATATGTTATGATTTGTTGAAATTGAAATATAAGTTTTGTTACGAAACATACCAACGGTGTAAGTACGGAAATCCCGCCAATGCTAGTTTGATATTTACTTAACTAATTGACACTATTGCATCTAGTATATTAGTTGAATGGATACTTAAAGGATGGTGATCCCAAACATTCTTTAAGTTGTTGATTGCATTTCATCGAGCATTTCATTTGAGTTGATTTACTTCCATGAGAATGTTAATCCTGATCTGAATTATTTTGTTTTGCATTATGGTTCGGTTCAGATCGATTGTCACAACTTTCGAGATCCACTCTTGGAGTTTGGAGCTTATATTGGATTTTGTTCACTTACCTACCTGCTGATCAGTTGTTTATATCATTCTATTTCAGACTGTATCATTTATATATTGCATTAGACTTCCGCTGTATTATTTATGTAAATTCTATTATATTGTTTTTATGTATTTTCCGCGGCAAGATATCATGTAACTCTGTATCTGTGTCTGTGATTCTGTAATTTATTCTATTTACCTCAGAAGCAAATAACAATCTGTCGTTTTCGAGTAGTTCGAGTTGGTTTAATTACCGGCTTGAAGTGGTTGAAAATGGCGGGTCATTACAGTTGGTATTATGAGGTATAAACTCATTAGAGATAGGGTAGTGATACCCTAGAATGAGTGGAATCAGTCGCAAAATCATTCTTGTGAGAGAGCGTATTTTGAAACATAAAGTATTTTGAAATTTAAATCCTTTTGGAATTCTCACTCTTCGAATATGTTCTCTTCGATAGCTTCTTTGTTAAGTTATCCTTCGATCTGAATTTAAATTCCATTCTATTTGAATCGTTCCCTTTTTCAACTATTAGAATCATCCAATCTTCTGTGAACAAGATTTGGAATGATATTGAATATTCAAATTTATTGTAAAATAAAAAACTGAATTGGTATTGAAATGGAATTTCGAAAATCTTTGATATTGAATATTTGATATGAGTTTTCGAACCTTACATATATGGTAGATCTATAAAAGAATTGCGATTAATTCGAAAGTTATTGATTTGGAAGTCAATTGATTTAAATGAAACCTTATATAATGGATTTATATAAGAATAATATATTTGAAAACATGATATTGAAAATGAAATTTTATGTAAATTGATATTTATATAAGTGCGATATATTCGAAACGTGAAATGAAGTACTATATATATAGTATATATGTAACAACCCGTATTTTAATAACATGTTAAAACCATAAATAGTGGCAGAATTAATTTTTAAAATAAGAATCAGGGAAAACGGGTTACGCCATTGCGTTCGTCTCGAAATTCTGCTTGGAAACGAGTCTGAGTTTTCGAGAAACGGTGTCCGTATGACGGAGATATGACCCTCCGAAGTTTCAAGGATTTTCAGAACAGAAAAACAGCTCGAATTTGAATTCGAAATTCAAATTCAAACCCAGCGCAGACTGGGCGGGAATTTTCCTACCTAGGACCAGGTCGACCTAAGGGTCGACACTGTGGTCGACCTCCCAGGGACCAGGTCGACCTCCCAGGGACCAGGTCGACCCTATGGTCGACCTGGGGGTCGACCTTGTGCTGAAGCCCAGTTTTGAGCCTGGGTTCATTCTAATTTATCTGGTCTCGTTTCCAGTCTAGATTCGTCCGCCTAGTCCTATATAAACAGCCTCCTAGCCCCATTCTCTTTACACCATTCTTCTCTAACCTTATGCTGCACAAATTTTTGATGGACATGGCTTCTTCTTCAATTTAAATAAATAAGTTAAAATAAAACACGAAGATTATTCCATGAAGACAGCAGCTAGGAATTGCATATTGGGGATTTTCTTCTACAATCAAATCAAGATTCAACGATTCAATAATTCGACGACTAGCTTCTAGACTTGACTTCTGCATCTCAATTTCTTATTCCACGATCTGTAAGTTCTAGTTACTTTGAGATTTAAACTTGTTAATTGTAATTTGGACATAAGATAAAGTGAAATTGGACTTAAGTATGATAATCGATTCACATCTATTCTAGTTTCCATCTTGGATCTTGACTTTTGGGAATATTTCTATGAAATCAGTTTGGACCTATTCATGTTGTAAATCAAACTCTTTCATGTCCATAACATTATCATGCCTGTGATGTTGAATTAGTCTATTATTTACAAGTTTTGGACTATCACCTTATTATGCTAGATTTGAAATCCTATTATTTTCTATATGCCAGTGATGTTGTAACAAATTATCTTAAGTTATGTCATGCTAGGCTTGTAATCCCTTTTATCACTTTATGCTCGTCCTAGTTTTGATGTTATTCCCTTTATTTTTGGATCTGGATTTACTTGTAATTTAGATTGATTCACGTTTACGTGCGATGGGAATACGATTTGGGTAGATTAGGCAAAACATGATTTGGTTATGAACATGAATCATGATCCTGATAATAGGCATAAGTTGAAACTTGGCATGAAACTTGCCATGAAACTTGACACGAACTTGAAATGAAACCGAACATGGACACGACACTAGAATGAACTTGAAAATGGCCAACTCGAGGTTGGGTTGAGTTTGCAGTGTAATTCTGCCCGGAACTGCCCGACAAATCCAGTGATTGCAAACAATAGGATCCAATGTGGGTAGTTGGTCATATCGCGCTTGAAAACCCGAGGTCAGACTGAGTTGTGGTGTAATTCTGCCCGGAACCGCCCGGCATATCCAGTGACCACAACAACAGGTCTGATGTGAGAGGTTGGGGTGCATTAATGAACTAATGCCACATGATAGGGTTAAGTCATGAACATGAAAGACAACACTTAACCAACTTGACACATGATTCGTAGGGCTAAGTCATGAACTTGAATGACAAAACTTAGCCAATTTGACATGACACGTAGGTGGGATAAGTCATGAACTTGAATGATAACACTTAACCAACTTGACCTGCTAGACTGATAAGGGTTAAGTCACGAATTTAAATGACAACACTTAAACTATTGGACGGAAACCCTAGTTATGCGGTCCATTTCAGCAGTAACCCACTAGATGTATCATGGTACCCTGGAACTAGGCAGGGTGGGTGCAAGATTACTGGGCTGATTGTAAGCGATCAGAACGACGGCTGAGTTGGTGCGCTAGTGTAGGCTCAGGCGTACTATGGTCGTGCACGTAGTCCGGAGTTGAAAAAGCAGGCATTGGGCATCAGTAGGTTTACATTGTGCATGCTTGATTCGTGTCGGTGGTTGGCAACCTAGTGCTTTATACACCCTATGGGGGACCTAGCATAGGTAACTACATTCGTGATAGGGCCGTATGACACAGATACACGACGAGCTAGAACTTGTAGGGAGCCGATCGATTAATGGACCATTCCGTAGGACCCCGAAATGGGTCATTTCATGATATTGGGCCAAGGGATCATTTCATGGTTGATATATGACATGAGTTTGGGATACTAGTACAATTGGTGCAGCGAATCTTGAACATGCAATGCCATAGTTGATTTATACTTGAATTATCATGCTATCTTAGTCTATCTTGCCCATCTTGTCATCATCCTTATGTTTACTTTGAGTTTATACATGTCATGTTACCTTTACCTGTTTTTATGCTGAAAGTCAATAGGACTTACCAGTCTTTATGACTGACCTGTTTTCTTTCGCCTCTTTTTCTTTCGTTTCCCTCCCCCAGGTTCTCAGGGAGGAAGCTCTAGCACTTAGCTTGGATTTCGCTTGCTTTCGGTTCAGCTCATGTACGGTTTGATCTTGAGCTATGCTATGGTTGCATTTCTGCTACCTTTGGGGAATTAAGCTACTTTTGTTGTTTTAAATTTTATGCTTCTTTATTTACTCAAGGCATAATTTGTTGTAATGGAAAATAATAGTTGGTACTTTGGATGTAAGAGGTTTTGACTCTTTTTGAAAGTAATGAAATTTAGCTTTTGATTCTTTCGCTGCTTTATTTATGTTTTGTCTTGTAATATTTCTGTGTTTGTTTACCTCGATAACGCTCCTCCAAAACTAGTGCATTCCCTTTGCGAGTGACGCTAGCAGAGGTAGGGTGTTACAATATATGTTTTCCAAATAAAGATATGGGAAATACCTTCCATCGAAATTGCAATTCCTGAGAGAGGGATTGTGCTGGCGCTCGTCGAGAGTGTCCATCGGAAATCGTAGCTACGTTGGTGCTCCGTCGCTTGGAGTATCCACGAATATTAAAATTTCACTTAGTTAGATTAGGTTGATTATTATTACTTATCTATTCTAGCATAATTCGGGGGGGGGGGGGGGGTGGGGGCGAGATGCCTACAGTTATAATCGATTCCACTTGGATGGTGGCGTAACCGCCGCGTAACTACGATCTAGACGCCATAGCGAAATTCGGGGGCGAGATGCCTATAGTTACAAGCGATTTCTCTGGGATAGTGACGTAACCGCCATGTAACTGCGATCTATGGCAACAACCATGGCGAAATTCGAGGGGTGTGATACCTATGGTTACAAGCGATTCTACTGGGATAGTAGCGCAACCGCCGAGTAACCGTGATCCATGGGGGAAAGTATTTTCCATGTCTATTTTAAATGTTTTAAGTATTTTCACTGGGAGTTAAGACAAGGATATTTAGTACTTAGAGATTTTGGTCGTACTCCTGGCCAGCGTATGCCTAACGTCTGTAAGAATGACAGTAATCTTGTTAAACTTCGAGTTATCAAGTATTTTCGAATGTTAAATAACAAACCAATAACCTGCAATTAAATTTATATTTAATCTCAACATAATAAACTAAGAAAGAGATTTTAAATGTTTTAAAATAAATATTTCCATATATAAAATTTGTTTAATATTTAAATCTTCTTCTGGAATTTCCTTTCCATTCAAATCCATCTTCCTTCGTCGATCCTCTTTGTTTAGGTTCTTTCGTTCGTTTTGCTTTTAACTTGAATTCTATGACTTATCCTTGTCCACAACAAGGTAAGAAGTAGAAGGAGAGTGTAAGTCTTCCAACGAGTCTATTTTACTAAATATTGATTTGAAATAACTATTTTGAAAAGTATTATAATATAGAATTTCCTTAGTGTAGTATTGAAATTTTGATATATATTCTGTATAAATATAGAAAGATGTTTTGAGTATTTACCTAACATTAAAATTGGCCTATTGAATACGTAGTGATTTGGGTATACGTCTGATCAACGTATATGTTAAATCCTATAAGTAGTTGATAGATATAGAGTCACACTCTAGTCGCTTGAAAATAATTCTGGTGATGACTGCGCATCATCATCATTATCTATTTTCGGGTTTCGTAAGTGGGATAAATATATATTGCCAATCGAGACGTCGAGTCAATACTTATACTTATTTTGAAATGTTAGAAAATATTTAACATTGATTTAGATATATATAATTTTCAAAATATATATAGATATGAAGATAAATTTGGACAATTGTTTTAAATATTAATTATTAAAATATTATTTTCTTGCCTTGTTTCTTTTCGGGGACGAAAAAGTTTAAGTTGGGGAGAATGTAACAACCTTGAATTTTAAGTGTATTTTTATTTGATTATTTAATTTATATTTAAAATTTTATTTTATTCGTTTAAAGCTTTGTTTGTTTGTACTTTTATAACTATTTTTTATTCTGAATTAAAATTAAAACATGAAATTGATTTACAATGAAACGTTTATCTTTAATATTTTGTTATTTTCATTTAGAAGCGATTTAAATAATTTTATATTGAAAACATTAAATTTTAGTTACTTCGTTTGAATCAGTTTTTGACGATTATTTGCGGTAGCGGCAATCGATATATCTCAAATAAAAATGAAAATGTAATATAAAAATGAAATTCCGGAAGAAAAAAATATTTGCGATGTATCTAGCCAGGCATAGCGTAGAAATAAATTTCGTCAGAAAATTTGAATTTTTGTCGATCGCGCAATTTTCAATGCAAAGCTGCGCATATCAATTCAAATTTTAATGATTTTGTAGTCTCTCCAAAACTAGTTTGGACAAACACGAAAAATATTCTATTCGTTGTCACGAATCCAACAATAAATTTTGTTTCATAAAATATGGACGTTCTGACCTTCGTTTAATTGTTTTCTCGTGTAATTTTTCCTTTTAAAAGGGGTCCGTAATGCCTTTTTGAATGGAGCATCCTTACACTGCAAATTATATATCGTTGTGTCCGTCTTGTCGCCATGATTTCCAAAGTATATTCGTTTTTCAGTTTCGGTGCACGGTTCGCGATGAAATCGCCAAAAGGCTATACGGTTTATTTTTGAGAAAAAGCCATTTGAGTTCGAAGTGTCCATATTTGGATCCCTCATATTTTTCTAGTTATTTTGGGTCTGCAAAACCGGACATTTTATCATTCTAAACCACCTAAATATTTTATTTTTTCTCAAAGCGAACACTTTCACTCTAAAATACATGCATGCGTACATCCATTTCATACATGCATATGTGAAGCATTTCTTAACTATTCACTTTGTTCTTTGGCTTTTCTTAACGCGTGGCATCTTTCCTTTCACTTCCTTTTAAAAAAAAAGTTTACTTAGTTTTGTCCATGAAATAAATACATGAAGTGGACAGGAAAATGGATGCATGCGTTCCTTTGCATGCATTACGTTTGATTTTCCCAAACCATATTTCATTCACGTAATAACCCGGAAATCTGAGCCAATTTAAAATTTTTTTTCTGGCAATTTTTCGAATTTTGAATATTTAAAATGAATTATTTTAAATAATAATGACGAGAAATTTATTGTGAATAGAATTCGAATGTATATATTTATATAGGTCGTTGTTAGAAAATAAATATTTTATTTTAATTATAAAAGGAATTGAAAATGGCGCGGCAGTTTGAAATTTCGATTTCGAATTTCAAATGAATGTACAGGATTCAAAATAAACCAGATTTTAGTGAAACCAAAAATATTTGAATCTATTTGAGAATATCTTTCCAACGAATCCGAAAAATTGAAATTTCATAGTGGGGATAAAAAGTTATGCCCCGTTGAAAATTCAGATTAGTCGCTATGGAATTCTGGCCCTTAAAATGGAATTTTTGCAAACGGCCTCGGTTTTTGACGAAACCACTTTTGTAGGAACCGTGATGTCAAGTTATTGCTAGATTCCAAAATTCATAATTTTTATAATCAATATGTGAGCGTGGCAAAGGAAAACGTGTTTTGACAGTTTCAGTTGATTTTAATCGATTGGAAAATGTCATTGGTCTCCGAATTTGACGAAATTAGTTTTGTTAGGACCGTATCGTCAATATGAAGCTAGAAATTATTTTTCGGGAATTTTTAAAGTCTGTATGTGGGCCCGGTAAATTGAAATATGCGTTCAAATTCAATATATAGAGTTATATTTGGATTTTAACGAAAACTGATCGAAATGGTCGAATCAGCCTACAATACATATCCCATTATGTTCGGAATGGTGGTAATTAGCTACGAACGACAGTTGGTGGGTTCGATTTCGAGGTCAAAATTAAAAGTTGCTTTTTGAAATAAAATAATTAAATAATAAAAATAAAAACCCTCTTGATTATCTCAGCCCCCCCCCCCCCGTTCTTCATTCAGAACTAAAAAAAGAAAAAAAGAAAATGGAGGGGGGATCGCGATTCACAGCCGCAGCCCCCTCCCCCCCCCCCCCCCCCCGATTACTTCGCCGCCGCCTCAGAGTGGGGCGCGGCCGCCGCAGTTTCCCCCCTCTCTTCCTCCTCTGTCCTTCTCCTCCTCCCCATCTTCTGAGTCAGAGCGCGAGCCCCCATTCCCCACCAAAATCGACGCCGCCTGCCCCCTGACTCACCTCCGGCGCCGCCGAATCGGAGAAGACCCCCCTCAACGACTGATGATCCCCAGCGAGCTTCCCCCCTTCAAGCGAAAATGTAAGTGTTTAATTTCATGTTTATTTATTTAAGCAATTAAATATAGGATTTTCGTTAGGATTTATCAAGAAAGAATAGGTTTTTGTTATAGAAAAGATTAGCTTTTTAACACTGAAAAGATTTATTTTTTATTTTAAAACAAAGGTGATATTTTTATTGTTGAAATGGCGAAGTAAAAATGTGATTTTTATAAGGTAGAAATAATGAAGATGTGGTTTTTATATAGTAGAAATAATAAAGATGTGATCCTTATAGAAGTAGCCATGTAATAATATGATTTTTATACCATATAGATATTAAAAATTCGATCTTTATTATGTAGGAGAAATAAAAATATGATTTTTATTCATGTAGAGTAATAAAAATATAATTTTTATTATATTGCTAGCAAGATAAAAATATATTTTTTATCACGGAAATAGCGATGTAAAGGAGTGATTTTTACATAGGTAGCAGTGATATAAAAATATAATCTATATTATATGAACACTGGTATAAAAATAGAATTTTTATCTATATAGTAGCAGTATAAAAATGTGATTTTTATATACATAACAACAATATAAAAATGTGATATTTATATATGTAGTGGCTACGGACAATGAAAGTGACAAAAGGGGAGCACGACGAAGATTTCTACATAAGAAGAGTCGTGGCGTTTGGTGAGCACTTCTCACTTTTATTTCTATTTCTAGTTTGAAATATATATTAGGATGCAGACGGTGCTTAGCAGCACCTGACACCCGTCGTCCACAGACCAAGGATGACTTGTTTGTTTGATTGTTGTGTTGTGAAATTTGACTATTGATTGTGATGTGTAAAATATATATTCATGTGTTGAAGTAAAATAAATATTTATAAACAAATCGGACGATTGGTTTATATACACTGATTCAACTAATATTGATTGGGAGGATAAATTTTACACATCTCCCAACTGCACAAATAAAATCTGTGTTTGTTGATTTGAAACCCCACACGGGTATTGGGATGATATTTGACGTACACTAATCCCGATTGTTTAGTTGTATGTCAATCGATGGGTTGACAGACTGTGTAAGCGTTAATTATTTATATTTAATGCTTATGCAGTTGTGTGGTGCACTCTGGATGATTGTTGATTATTTATCGTTGCTATTATATACATGTGTAGTGAAAAATCCATATAATTAACATTATATGGTAATTGATTGGGCCTTATTCCAATTTAGAAAATAAATTCATGTGTTGAATAGAAAATAAATTCATGTGTTGAATAGAAAATAAATTCATGTGTTGAATTGAAAATATATTCATGTGTTGAATAGAATAAATTCATGTGTTGAATAAAAGCCGTGTTGATTAGATTGACGCCATTTTGACGTGAACGATATTTATATCGATTTTATTCATTTTTATAATGAATATAGAAAAAGTGATTGATTTCAAAATACAATGTTTTGAAAATATTATCATTTGTATATCGATGTTGTGGAATATTCAATTTTGATTCGAAATTGAATATGAAGTTGAAATCATTTTGAAAACGAATTTAAAACGATTTATATTATACGTTTTAAAAGGAAATCGACGAAAGATATATAATTTATATATTATATATATTAAATGGCCTGAATAGAATGCGCCGCGCCGCTGCAGTTCGCGAATTTCGACCATTGACTTCAAATGGATATTGCGAGAGATCCGACCATCGGATTCTCCTAAAAACGGAACCGTTGGGTTCGTATCGAAAAGAGCTTTCTAAGAATATTAGATATTTGAAATCTAACGGTTTGATTTGGAATTATGTCCAAATCAAATTTGGAAAAGGTCGCTGTAAGTGCAGTTCGATGGCCTTTGATGGAAATCGACTGTACGAGCCTTGATAAAATTATTAAAAATAGGAATAAATTGTGTTAAATCATAAGAAATGGTTTGTGAAGAATTGGGATGAAAAACTCCATATTTGAAAGGATAAAAATAGATTTTTATTGAAATGAACTAGTTTCGAATTAGAATAATAATTTATTTATTTTTAGATAAGTAAATTGGATTTGAAATGGTTTTGAAAATAACCATAATTTCCAATAATTGAATTGGAATGTGTAACACCCTGTAATTTTATAACATTAAAATTCACAAATTAAAGTATACTTAATTTTTAGAAAAGAATTAAGTGAAATGGGTTGCGCAGAGAAATATATATATATTGATATATATATATAAAAATTAAAAA
Organism: Allium sativum; assembly: GCA_030737875.1. Lineage (NCBI taxonomy): Eukaryota > Viridiplantae > Streptophyta > Magnoliopsida > Asparagales > Amaryllidaceae > Allium > Allium sativum. Next base: position 17,953,249 of record CM060911.1, read on the forward strand.
TTAAATAAATAAATATGCGAAAAAGTTCAAAACCGCGAATTGGGAGGGGAAATAACTGAACCGGCCCATTTTTGAGGTCGACCCGAGCTCTGTTGGGTCGACTAGGGGTTAATCCAGGGTGTTTGGCTGTCAACCCGTGGGCCGATTCGCTCAAATGCAGATTTTGCATTTGATTGGTTCTCATGGTTCAGGGTTAATCTAATGGTCCTAAATAACTTCCTACACCTATAAATACATCCTAATGCTAACCCTAAACCTAATTAAAATAGAATAGTTACGGTCATACCATCGCCATGGAAATCAATGGAGCCGCAGCCAAGTAAGAAAGAAGAAAAGCAAATTCAATTCTAATTCTCTCAACCCTAAAGCAAAGCAAAACTCTCTCTTTTCTTCTCTAAATTGTGAGTATGATGATCTTAACAAGATTATTATCATTTTAATTAGGTTGAGTTATGAATGGATTGTGAGTAGATGATGTGAATTATCATATATGTTGTTGTAAACCCCTTTTGCTATCATGTATATTGTAAATCCAATGTTATGTGATGATGATATCTTATATGGAGTAAATCATGCTATGATGATGTTATGTATGTTGAAAGTTTCTATGCTAAGTTGTAATGAATCATACATGTTAAAAAGGCCATGATGTTACCATCTATGCTAGTTAGTTCATATTAATTAAATCATCATGTTTGGGTTATGTTCATCTATATGACAAGTCACATATGCAAGTTAGATTGATTAGAAAAGTTATGAACATATACCAAGGCATCTATTATGACATCTAGAATTATGCTATGACATATGTGATATCCTATGCTAGTTCATACCATCATTATGTTGCCTAAAAACCCCATATGCAAGTTTATGTATAGATTTGGGCTATGATCATATCATATAAATTGAGACATTTAACAAGTTGACACCTTTTGATCCTTAACATGTGTAGTTTATGCAAGTTTCACCCCTATTATGATTAGATTTATTTTAATTGTATATATGTTGTGATAATTTATCTTTGTGCTAGGTGTTAGACTATACAAGTCTAGCCTATATTATGCATTGAATAAGCGAACGTATAAACGTGGGGTAGGGGTAATATTAAGGATTTAATATTAAAAAGTTGGGATGCAATTGATATGATTTTGCATGCCATAAGTGGATGGCCATAATTGAGTCAATTATGGACATCATTAAAAGTTGACTTAATTAATAATTTGAATAGGGAATTATTAAAACTGGGGTAAAAGATTTTAAGTGTTAATCAATGCTTAGGACACGAGGTTGGACTCGTTTGTGACGTAAACCTGCCCGTACCCGCCCGGCAAAATCCAGTAGTCACAAATGTCAGCCCAATGTGAGAGGTCCTAGGCCTAAACTAAAGCATAACGGTTGTAAAGACACGAGGTTAGACTCTTTTATGGTGTAAGACTGCCCGGACCTGCCCGGCAAATCCAGCTGCCATAAATGCCAGTCTAATGTGAGAGGTCTTTATGAGGTTATGGCCTGAATGAATTAAGAAATACTTAACCAGATAAACATGTAAGGTGGGACATGGGGGTTAAGTAGGTGCCTTGGGTGGCATGAGGAATCTAGGGGGTGCCCTTAGTGGCATGTGAAATACGATTAGTAAGACTTAACCAAACACACATGTAAATGAACATGACTAAGAGGGTTAAGTGGGATATACTAGTGACAAGCTTAGGTGGGTAGCTTGTGGGGGCCCATTTCGACCAATATCCCAAACGTATCTTTGTGGGCTCGACCCAAGTCGAGGACGGGACACGCATGCTGGGTTCGACTGTAAGAGGCCAAAACGGGGAGCGGTGGCAACGCAAGTCCAACGGGTTTCGTATGCGTGTGTGGACCCGGGCTGGTAGGTAAGACGTTGTTGCATCGTGTAGGTATAAGCCGTGCATTCTCAAGTTGTATCGGGTTGCCACTTTAGGGGAGTGATACACCCCACTGTGGGGCCAGCACGGGTATCTACGAGTAGGGAGCCGATCGAAAGTGGGTAGTGGGGTACACCTAGTGGAGATAGGGGCAGACGGCACCTATGTAGTCAGCTAGGGGTACGTAAGGCTATTTATAAAGTTTCTGTGTGAAGCAAGTGGGATCAAACAATAGGGTAACTGGTGTGGTGCAGTGTAGTAATGTGCGGTGCAGTGTAGTAATCATTCGTTAGTAATTAGGTGTGCCTTTACCGTTATCTTTAACTTTATCTTAAACGCTATCTTTATCTTCCTAAGAGTTCATAGACATTTACTTGTCTTCCAGCTTATGCCTTATTCTAGTTATTTTGATAATAGTATTGTTAGAATTATCATACTCGCCAGACTTTATGTCTGACCCCCACTATTTCTATCCTTTTTCCCCCTCCAGGTCCTCAAGTTGGGCCCAGCTCTAGTGAAGTTTGATTGAATTGCTTCATCTCTCTTTGGAAAGCTTGGACCGTTGAAGTAAAGTCCAGCTTGTTATCTTTTTAATGACTGTTTATGTAATGGGATTATATATTTTGTTTTTATGAAGATGGATATTATACCTGGTTATGATCTATGGTTTTATGATGTAACAAACATGTTTAATTTCCGCTGCAATAAAATGAAGTTTTAGATTTCTAAGTACTATTTATTATCTGTCTTGTTGTAATTTTTCTGTTCTATATTCACTCATAACCTCCATGGAAGTTAATGCATTCCCTTCGTGAGTGACATTAATGGACGTGGGGTGTTACAGAATGGATTTTAATCGAAATTGTCTTTGGAATATTTCGATGTTGGATTTCTTGATTATACAGATATTGTTATGGAAATTTGAAAGATATTTATATCGTTATTTCCAATACGATATTTGTTGGTCTTAGAATTTGATATTGAATATAAGCCGATATATTTTCTATTCAGAGCCTTGTATTTAATATCAAATGTGATTTGGGTTTATCGTGAACTCTGTTTTAAATAACACTTATTCTTTAACCCGATAATTAATTGAATGTGATTTTGAGTTTGGAGTGAATCGTGTTTTAAACGAAATTGGTTCTTTAACCCAATTAAAGACAGGATATTGATTTTTGTGTAGATTAAAACCAAGTGGAGTTTTAATGAATCTTTAATTAGATTGAAGTGATTGAGAATGGAGTATCACCAGTTTTGCTCCAGACGATAGTTAAATCTTTAATTAGATTTGAACGTGAAATGGTAATGGAATTTACCAATAACACTTTGGTGTTAGATATGAAGTATGACCAGTTTTACTTCATGGGATGAATAGATTGGGACTGGGAAATAAAATAAATGATTACTTCGGTGTGGTTCGCTAATCCCTACTAGTTTGAATTGATATTCAAAAGAAGATTAAAGAATAGATTTAAAGAATTTATCTTTGATAAAATTAATGGGAACCTTTCCCAAAGTATAAGAATATTTGAATAAAAGAATATTCTGAATTGGAATGAGGCGTATGTTGTGTTTGTGTAACACTTGTTTATTATATACGCGAGTTATTCAGGAAGACCGGGTTTATCCCATTCTGAATAGCGGATTCGACGTGGTGTCGAGGATGAAGACAGTGGTTGAAGACCGGAGGTCTTCACATCGTTTGGGTGATTACTGATGATCTTGATTGGGCTGTACACCTAAGAGGAGGGAATCAGTTGGTGATTGTCCAGACGTACTTAGAGATTGATGGATATGCGAGGTACAAGGTGCCTCCAGTTTCGTTCAGACCCAAAACGAACTTGTAAATGGACTGTGTGTCGGACATTGGATTTTATTCTGTGTGATTGATTTTTATTAAATATATATTTGTTTAGCAGCGGAGAATTTATTCTCTTGCTTAACGCCCTTGTCTGAGACGTACGAGCTCAGGGGTTATATATTGATGGATATCAAACGCATGGAGTGAATTGCCTGTATGGCATGCCAAGTTGCAAATGATCAAGGCTTTTGTTGAAAATAAAGTCTTGTGGTTGATGATCAAAGCACCGCCTGTGTGGCATAGCCTTGTGTAACGTGAATTCGCGAGCCTCACACCCCGGTTGTGAACCAGAAACGGGAGAGGACATCAGGGAGGGCATGCGTTTCCTTCTAGCTAGGGTGGTGTCAGTGCTTAAACTGGCTGACATTTTATACTTTTCACCTGTGTGGTTGTTGCTGTTGCGAGGCGCCTCGGATATATCGGTGACTATGTGGAGCCGATGGAGTCATTTGGCTCATTTACGCCCCAAAGGGCGGGGAAATGTAGTGTTCAGGCATAATAATCCACATCGGTGGACCGGCCCTGACGATCCGAGGCTTGCCTGCGCGCTTGCCTGAGACTCGGGCTAGACAGTCTCGAATCGGTGAGGACTATCTTTTGCCTCGGTTCACAGATGGAAACCCAACTTCCAATACGTGACTTTGCGGTTTTGATTGTAGAGCCTAGTATGGCGACATGATATATGGTACCCATGCCGTCTATTATTGATATTTATGGTTAAAATTGTTTTGACACTATACACGTTTGGTAATATCCAAATAATCTGTTTTTAAACGTATCAAGCATTCTTTGGCTATTATAAGGTAAAACCCTATCATCCGGCTTGTGTTGCATTGTGTGATGGGACCTGGGTCTTGTAATAGCTTCATTTGTCTTTATTTAGCATTGCGCTGTTTGTTTTATGCACTGGTATTCTTGGGAGAAAACCCGTTCCATGTTATACAGTGTGGTCCCTTGATTTACCTAACTTTAAAATTAAAGATTAATAACTGTTTTAGTTCTCACAACAGTCACATGACTGACCTGGAGTTTATTGTTTTAACCTAAACTCTGGGTGCCCTTATTTTCGACACGGGCAGCTAGTAGTTTTGTTTTTGCAGATTTATATTCACAGGATCCTGGTTTACAGCTGGAATGATATCCGGAAAGCTTTGCATCCGTATATCTCCTTCAGTTGTGTTTTGTATTATTTTTCCGCTGCTATGTAATGTATTGTAATCTCTGATATTTAGTGAATGTGTAATATTGATTTATACTCTGTATATTCTTGTATTCTAATGAATTGTTGTAATTAACAATGAAATGTTCTTCTGTCTGCGTTCCTTTGTGTGTTGTTCTCAAAGTACCAGCTCTTTCCTTACCGGGGAAGTTACGGGTTCTTACAATGGTATCGGAGCTTTGGTTTACAGAGCTCGGTGAATAAGACACATTAGAACCATACGAAAGAATTCATCAGAGATTGGATTAGTAATATCCAATGAGAATGACTCGGTAGAGATGGGATCAGTAGCATCCTAGAACGAGTGTGAAGAGTATATTTTTAAAAAGAAAACAATTTTTGTTTTGAAAATTTAAATCAATTATTCGTATTTGATTATTTATTTATATTGATTCGGACTCTCCAGTACATACAGATTTTGCATATACGTCTGATCCACGTGTATTTGAAGTTTTAATATATTGGGTAGATATAGAATCACACTATAGTCGCCCGAGGATGATTCTGATGATTGATCGATCATCATCAGGATTTATGTTCGAGTGACGAAAGTGAGATTTCTATATATTTCCAATTGACTGGTGGATAGGGCTTATTGTTGTGATTTGGCATCAAAAATCGGATTTTTGGACTATATATCAAAGTTATGAATTTGAAAAGCTAATCAACTAATTGATTGCTGATTGTGTTGTTTGATTATTGTTTGATTAATTAAATGTTGAACCTTTAGCCAAATTGAATCAAAAAGTGAATTGTATTGAAAATTTGTCGCATTTGCATACATATACATGTACTTACATTGAACAGGTCATAGCAAGGAGGCTAGAGAAGAGGAATAAAATTGTTTGCCCAACAAATAGGTACATGTTTACAAATTTCTTGGGTTTGGATGATTTTATGAGCCGCTTGGCTTTTTCTTTTTCTTTTGGATTGAAGAAGGCCATGGGAGGCTATATGAAATATCCCGAAGTCCCCGGTGCAGGGGAGGTTATGGCGAAATTTTTCGAAAATTTAGGGTGTTAACCAAATTTTTGAAAAATTTGAAAAGTTCTTTGAAACTGAAAGGTTGAAGAACTAAAGCGGTAATGAAAACAAAATGAAAGCTGAGTTGATTTGCAAAACAACTTTTGGCTTCGTTCCTTTTTTGGGACGAAAAGTTTTAAGTGAGGGAGATTGTAGTAACCCGGAAATCTGAGCCAATTTAAAATTTTTATTTTGGCAATTTTAGCAAATTTTGAATATTTAAAATGAATTATTTTAAATAATAACGACGAGAAATTTATTATGAATAGAATTCAAATGTATATATTTATATAGGTCGTCGTTAGAAAATAAATATTTTATTTTAATTATAGAAGGAATTGAAAATGGCGCGGTAGTTTGAAATTTCGATTTCGAATTTCAAATGAAGTACAGGATTCAAAATAAACCGGATTTTAGTGAAACCAAAAATATTTGAATCTATTTGAGAATATCTTTCCATCGAATCCAAAAAATTGAAATTTCATAGCGGGGATAAAAAGTTATGCCCAGTTGAAAATTCAGAATAGTCGCTATGAAATTTTGGCCCTTAAAAATGGAAATTTTGCAAACGGCCTCGGTTTTTGATGAAACGACTATTGATGGAACCGTGATGTCAAATTATTGCTAGATTCCAATAATTTTTCGAATCAATATGTGAGCATGGAAAAGGAAAATGTGTTTTGACAGTTTCAGTTGATTTTAATCGACTGGAAAATGCCCATTTTTCAAACGGTCTCGGAATTTGACGAAATTAGTTTTGTTAGGACCGTATCGTCAATATGAAGCTAGAAAATATTTTTCGGGAATTTTTAAAGTCCATATGTGGCCCCGGTAAATTGAAATGTGTGTTCAAATTCAATATATAGAGTAATATTTGGATTTTGACGAAAACTGATCGAAACGGTCGAATCAGCCTACGATACATATCCCATTGTGTTCAAAATGAGGCTAATTAGCTATGAACGACGGTCGGTGGGTTCGATTTCAAGGTCGAAATTAAAAGTTGCTTTTTGAAATCAAACAATTAAATAATAAAAATAAAAACCCTCTTTATTCTCTTAGGGCCCCCGTTCTTCATTCAGAACTAAAAAAAGGAGGGGGGATCGCGATTCACAGCACCTCCCCCCCCCCCCGATTACTTCGCCGTCGCCTCAGGGTGGGGCACCACCGCCGCAGTTCCACCCCCCCACCTCTCTTCCTCTTCCGTCCTTCTCCTCCTCCCCCTCTTATAAATCGGAGCGAGATCCCTCTCTTTCCCAACTAAAACTGACGCCGCCTGCCCCTGACCCACCTCCGGCACCGCCGAATCGGAGAAGACCCCCCCTCAACCACTGATGACCACTAGCGAGCTTCCCCCCTTTAAGCGAAAATGAGAGTGTTTAATTTTTCATTTATTTATTTAAGCAATTAAACTTAGGATTTTCGTTAGGATTTATCAAGAAAGAATAGGTTTTTGTTTATAGAAAAGATTAGCTTTTTAACAGCGAAAAGATTTAATTTTTATTTTAAAACAAAGGTAAGATTTTTATTATTGAAATGGCGAAGTAAAAATGTGATTTTTATAAAGTAGAAATAATGAAGATGTGATTTTTATATAGTAGAAATAATAAAGATGTGATCTTTATAGAAGTAGCCACGTAAAAATATGATTTTTGTATTATATAGGTAATAAAAATTCGATCTTTATTATGTAGGAGAAATAAAAATATGATTTTTATTCATCTAGAGTAATAAAAATAAAATTTTTATTATATTGCTAGCAAGAAAAAAATATAATTTTTATCACGGAAATAGGAATGTAAAGGAGTTATTTTTACACAGGTAGCAGTGATATAAAAATATAATCTTTATTATATGAACACCGGTATAAAAATAGAATTTTTATCTATATAGTAGCAGTATAAAAATGTGATTTTTATATACATAGCAACAATATAAAAATGTGATTTTTATATATGTAGTGGCTACGGACAATGAAAGTGACAAAAGACGAGCACGACGAAGATTTCTACATAAGAAGAGTCGTGGCATTTGGTTTGGCTCTTGGTGAGAACTTCTCACTTTTATTTCTATTTCTAGTTTGAAATATATACTAGGTTGCAGACGGTGCTTAGCAGCACCTGACACTCATCGTCCACAGACCATGGATGACTTGTTTGTTTGATTGCTGTGTTGTGAAATTTGACTGTTGATTGTGATGTGTAAAATATATAATCATGTGTTGAAGTAAAATAAATATTTATAAACAAATCAGACGATTGGTTTATATACACTGATTCGACTGATATTGATTAGGACGATAAATTTTACACATCGCCCAACTGCACAAATAAAATATGTGTTTGTTGATTTGAAACCCCACACGGGTATTGGGATGATATTTGACGTACGCTAATCCCGATTGTTTAGTTGTATGTCAATCGATGGGTTGGCAGACTGTGTAAGCGTTAATTATTTATATTTAATGCTTATGCAGTTGTGTGGTGCACTCTGGATGATTGTTGATTATTTATCGTTACTATTATATACATGTGTTGTGAAAAATCCATATAATTAACATTATATGGTAATTGATTGGGCCTTTTTCCAATTTAGAAAATAAATTCATGTGTTGAATAGAAAATAAATTCATGTGTTGAATTGAAAATATTCGTGTGCTGAATAGAATAAATTCATGTGTTGAATAAAAGCCGTGTTGATTAGATTGACGCCATTTTGACGTGAATGATATTTATATCGATTTTATTCATTTTTATAATGAATATAGAAAAAGGGATTGATTTCAAAATACAATGTTTTGAAAATATTGTCATTTGTATATCGATGTTGTGGAATATTCAATTTTGATTCGAAATTGAATATGAAGTTGAAATCGTTTTGAAGACGAATTTAAAACGATTTATATAATACGTTTTAAAAGGAAATCGACGAAATATATATAATATATATATTAAATGCCTATATAGAACGCGCCGCGCCGCGGTAGTTCGCGAATTTCGACCGTTGACTTCGAATGGATATTGCGGGAGATTCGACCGTCGGATTCTCCTAAAAACAGAACCGTTGGGTTCATATCGAAAAGAGCTTTCTAACGAATATTAGAGATTTGAAATCTAACGGTTGAATTTGGAATTATGTCCAAATCAAATTTGGAAAAGGTCGCCGTAAGTGTAGTTCGATGGCCATTGATGGAAATCAACTGTATGGACCCTGATAAAATTATTAAAAATAGGAACAATTTGTGTAAAATCATAAGAAATGATTTGTGAAGAATTGGGATGAAAAACTCCATATTTGAAAGGATAAAAATAGATTTTTATCGAAATGAACTAGTTTTGAATTAGAATAATAATTTATTTATTTTTAAATAAATAAATTGGATTTGAAATGGTTTTGAAAATAACCAGAATTTCCAATAATTGAATTGGAATGGATTTGAATAGAAATTGTCTTTGGAATATTTCGATTGTGGATTTTGTGATTATACAGATATTGTTATGGAAATTTGAAAGATATTTATATCGTTATTTCCAATACGATATTTGTTGGTCGTAGAATTTGATATTGAATATAAGCCGATATATTTTCAATTCAGAACCTTGTATTTAATATCAAATGTGATTTGGGTTTATCGTGAACAGTGTTTTAAATAACACTTGTTCTTTAACCCGATAATTAATGGAATGCGATTTTGGGTTTATAGTGAATCGTGTTTTAAACGACATTGGTTCTTTAACCCAATTAAAGACAGGATATTGATTTCTGTGAAGATTAAAAGCAAGTGGAGATTTAATGAATCTTTAATTAGATTGAAGTGACTGAGAATGGAGTATCACCAGTTTTGCTCCAGGCGATAGTTAAATATTTAATTAGATTTGAACGTGAAATGGTAATTGAATTTACCGATAACACCGGGTGTTAGATATGAAGTATGACCAGTTTTACTTCATGGGATGAATAGGTTGGGATTGGGAAATAAAATAAGTGATTAGTTCGGTGTGGTTCACTAATCCCGACTAGTTTGAATTGATATTCAAAAGAAGATTATAGAATAAATTTGAAGAATTTATCTTTGATAAAATTAATGGGGACCTTTCCCAAAGTATAAGAATATTTGAATAAAAGAATATTCTGAATTGGAATGAGGCGTATGTTGTGTTTGTGTGACACTTGTTTATTGTATACGCGAGTTATTCAGGAAGACCAGGTTTATCACATTCTGAATAGCTGATTCGACGTGGTGTCGAGGATGAAGACGGTGGTTGAAGACCGGAGGTCTTCACATCATTTGGGTGATTACTGATGATCTCGGTTGAGCTATACACCCAAGAGGAGGGAATCAGTTGGTGATCGTCCAGACGTACTTGAAGATCGATGGATATGCGAGGTACAAGGTGCCTCCGGTTTCGTTTAGAGCCAGAATGAACTTGTAAATGGACTGTGTGTCTGACATTGGATTTTATTCTGTGTGATTGATTTTTATTAAAAATATATTTGTTTGGAGGCGGAGAATTTATTCTCTTGCTTAACGCCCTTCTCTGAGAAGTACAAGCTCAGGGGTTATATATTGATGGATATCAAACGCATGGAGTGAATTGCCTGTGTGACATGCCTAAGTGGCAAATGATTAAGGCTTTTGTTGAAAAGAAAAGTCTTGTGGTTGATGATCAAAGCACCGCTTGTGTGGCATAGCTTTGTGTAACGTGAATTCACGAGCCACACACCCCGGTTGTGAACCAAAAACGGGGGAGGACATCAGGGAGGGCATGCGTTTCCTTCTAGCTAGGGTGGTGTCAGTGCTTAAACTGGCTAACATTTATATACTTTTCACCTGTGTGGTTGTTGCTGTTGTGAGGCGCCTCAGATATATCGGTGACTGTGTGGAGCCGATGGAGTCATTTGGCTCATTTACGCCCCAAAGGGCGGGGAAACATAGTGTTCAGGCATAATAATCCACATCGGTGGACCGACCCTGAAGATCCAAGGCTTGCCTGCGCGCTTGCCTGAGGCTCGGGCTAGACAGTCTCGAATCGGTGAGGACTATCTTTTGCCTCGGTTCACAGATGGAAACCAAACTTCCAATACGTGACTTTGCGGTTTTGATTGTAGAGCCTAGTATGGCGACATGATATACGGTACCCATGCCGTCTATGATTGATATTTATGATTAAAATTGTTTTGACACTATACACGTATAGTAATATCCAAATAATTTGTTTTTAAACGTATCAAGCATTCTTTGGCTATTATAAGATAAAAATCCTATCCTCTGGCTTGTGTTGCATTGTGTGATGGGACCTGAGTCTTATAATAGCTTCATTTTTCTTTATTTAGCATTGCGCTGTTTGTTTTATGCACTGGTATTCTTGGAAGGAAACCCGTTCCATGTTATACGGCGTGGTCCCTTGATTTACCTAATTTTAAAAATAAAGATTAATAACTGTTTTAGTTCTCACACCAGTCACATGACTGACCTGGAGTTTATTGTTTTAACCTAAACTCTGGGTGCCCTTATTTTCGACACGGGAAGCTAGTAGTTTTGGTATTGCAGATTTATATTCGCAGTATCCTGGTTTACAGCTGGAATGATATACCGAAAGCTTTGTATCCGTATATCTCCTTCAGTTGTGTTTTGTATTATTTTTCTGCTGCTAGTAATGTATTGTAATCTCTGATATTTAGTAAATGTGTAATATTGATTTATACTCTGTATATTCTTGTATTCTGATGAAATGTTGTAATTAACAATGAAATGTTCTTCTGTCTGCGTTCCTTTGTGTGTTGTTCTCAAAGTACCCGCACTTTCCTTACCGGGGAAGTTACGGGTTCTTACAATGGTATCGGAGCTTTGGTTTACAGAGCTCGGTGAATAAGACACATTAGAACCATACGAAAGAATTCATCAGAGATTGGATTAGTAATATCCAATGAGAATGACTCGTTAGAGATGGGATCAGTAGCATCCTAGAATGAGTGTGAAGAGTATATTTTTGAAACAAAAACAATTTTTTTTTTGAAAATTTAAATCAATTATTCGTATTTGATTATTTATTTATATTGATTTGGACTATCCAGTATAAACAGATTTTGCGTATACGTCTGATCCGCGTGTATTCGAAGTTTTAATATATTGGTTAGATATAGAATCACACTGTAGTCGCCCGGAGATGATTCTGATGATTGATCTATCATCATCAGGATTTATGTTCGAGTGACGAAAGTGAGATTTCTATATATTTCCAATTGATTGGTGGATAGGGCTTATTATTGTGATTTGGCATCAAAAATCGGATTTTTGGACTACATGTCAAAGTTATGAATTTGAAAAGTTAATCAACTAATTGATTGCTAATTGTGTTGTTTGATTATTGTTTGATTAATTAAATGTTGAACCTTTAGCCAAATTGAATCAAAAAGTGAATTGTATTGAAAATTTGTCGCATTTGCATATATATACATGTACTTACATTGAACAGGTCATAGCAAGGAGGCTAGAGAAGAGGAATAAAATTATTTGCCCGGCAAATAGGTACATGTTTACAAATTTCTTGGGTTTGGATGATTTTATGAGCCGATTGGCTAATCGCTTGGATTTTTCCTTTTCTTTTGGATTGAAGAAGGCCATAGGAGGCTATATGAAATATCCCGAAGTCCCCGGTGCAGGGGAGGTTATGGCGAAATTTTTCAAAAATTTTGGGTGTTAACCAAATTTTTGAAAAATTTGAAAAGTTCTTAGAAACTGAAAGGTTGAAGAACTAAAGCTGTAATGAAAAAAATGAAAGTTGAGTTGATTTCCAATACAACTTTCGGCTTCGTTCCATTTCGGGGACGAAAAGTTTTAAGTGGGGGAGATTGTAATAACCAAGAAATCTGAGCCAATTTAAAATTTTTATTTTGGCAATTTTTTTAATTTTTGAATATTTTAAAATGAATTATTATAAATAATAACGACGAGAAATTTATTTTGAATAGAATTCGAACGTATATATTTATATAGGTCGTCGTTAGAAAATAAATATTTTATTTTAATTATAAAAGGAATTGAAAATGGCGCGGTAGTTTGAAATTTCGATTTCGAATTTCAAATGAATGTACAGGATTCAAAATAAACCAGATTTTAGTGAAACCAAAAATATTTGAATCTATTTGAGAATATCTTTCCAACGAATCCGAAAAATTGAAATTTCATAGTGGGGATAAAAAATTATTACCAATGATATTAAGCAATGCACCACTTACTTCCACCCTCTTGTATCATTCGTGCATGAAATGGGATCCTTCCAACTCTGTCACATGCCTAGTACTCTTCCTTTCTTTCTTCATGCTATGTATATTTTTCTCAGTACTCAAACATTTTAGCTGCATCTTACATTAGTCTTCTACCGTCAGAATCCACCAAACCCACTAGACGTCACCTCCAACTTCACTCTCAATTTCACCACAGGCAAGAGCCCTCCATCTGTAGGACCCACAACTACCTTACGTCGCCTCTCCACTCCCCCTTGTTAGGCCAAACCCAACGAACTTGCTGGTCGTGACTTTTGTTCCTGTAGCTGTCTTTGTTTTGCTGAAGTACACATTTAACTTTTCTGTCTTTGTATATTAAGGGAACATGGTTTGGAGTCTTGGCCGAGATCTTTTATGACATGGTTGAGGTGTTTAGGTGCCGAGTTTATTCTCCTCTACCCCAAAAAAAGAATTTTTTTTAAAGAGGATTCAAACGGTTGGTTGTCCTTCCTGGCTGAGGCTCTGTTTCCTGAAATTGTTGTTGAAACAATTGGCGTCCAATTTCCTAAAGCTTGTCGTGCATCGGTTATTTTCACATTTAAAACCTCAGTTTGTGTAGGAGACCTATAGCATTGACCTTGGATGCCGCTGCTCCATTTTGATTGTCATCATGCTTAACTCTTCATACTTCTGTTTGTCTTGTTTCTATCCATGCTCATTCATTTTCCATCACCATCAGTGCCTCGGAAGGTGAGTTTAACTCACACCTGACTTACATTTTTCATGGATGTTTGATCAATAATGAACTGTTATATGAAATGCATAGGACTGTTGGTAGGAATTGTTTGATTTGATATGTATGCACATTTCATATGTGACATGATATACTCATATGACACGTAGTTGCACTGATGATGTATATGCTGTGATTGATGCTATGTGACTATTGTTTATGATTGTTGATACCCTAGGTCAGGAAAAATCACTAAGGGTTGAAATGACATATACCCGAATGGACATTAGATAGGGAAAAATTATTATGGGTTGAAATGATAGACCTGAACAGTTTTTATTGAATTTGGATTGCGGATTTTAAAGTGATAAATATCTGTATCACATGAATATAGGGCAGGAAAGTATATACGGATGCTATTGGTCATGTCTCGACGAAAAATGATTTGGAACTTGATTTTTGAATAATCATTTATGAATTTTTTTTATTTTAAAGATTTTAAACTTTTGTATATTAAATAATTCTTTAAAACCTATTTCTATATTATTTTAATCTTATATATGTTTATAATCTATTTTCTACATTGTTTTAGAATATTCTAAACTTATAAATATATATATTTATTTATTTTCAAAGTTAAATTTTAATTTATTAATACGATTTTGATTTGTATGTTTGAATTATAAAACACGATATGATTTTGAAATTGAATTATGATATGATTTGTTGAAATTGAAATATAATTTTTTTTATGACACATACCAACGGTGTAAGTATGGAAATCCTGCCAATGCTAGTTTGATATTTACTTAAATAGTTGACACTATTGCATCTAGTATATTAGTTGGACGGATACTTAAAGGATGGTGATCCCAAACATTCTTTAAGTTGTTGATTGCATTTCATCGAGCATTTCATTTGAGTTGATTTACTTCCATGAGAATGTTAATCCTGATCCGAATTATTTTGTTTTGCATTATGGTTTGGCTCAGATCGATTATCTCAGCTTTCGAGATCCACTCTTGGAATTTGGAGCTTATATTGGATTTTGTTCACCTTATCTACCTGTTGATCAGTTGTTTATATCATTCTGTTTCAAACTGTATCATTTATGTATTGCATTAGACTTCCGCTGTATTATTTATGTAAATTCTATTATAAATTTTTTATGCATTTTCCGCTATGAGATATCATATAACTCTGTATCCGTGTCTGTGATTATGTGATTTATTCTATTTACCTCAGAAGCTAATAACAATCTGTCATTTTCGAGCAGTTCGAGTTGGTTTAATTACCGACTTGAAGTGGTTGAAAATGGCAGGTAGTTTCATCGAGATTCTGGATTAAATATGAAATTAAATCCTTTTAAATCTGAAAGGTCGGAATTTGAATGTGTTTGGAATCGAGACTTGGAAATGTAATAAACTTTATCGTAATTGGAATATAACTTTTAAGTAATTAAAAATTTGGAAGAAAGAAACAATTATGGTTTTAAATTAGTTAAGTATACATATATATATATATTCTATAGTTTTAAAATAAATTATATTATATTTATTATTTAAAGATTATTTTAGTAAAGCATTTAATATATATACCTATAATTTGAAATAAAGTAAATTATATTATATTATTTACAGATTTGTTTTTTAGTAAAACATTTGATATATATATATTATGACATTTCTTCCTATAACACATACACATTTATATATCAGAACGTTCTAGGGTGACAGAGAGGATAGTGTCTAAGGCTTGGCTCTAGAAAATACAAGTTTCCTGCTGTCCCTGGCTATCCCTAACTAATCCGACAAACGGGATGGTTGTTTTCAAAATATAATTTGGAAGTTAATCAAAACCCCTTGAATTTAGAACAAATTTTGGAATCTTACAACGTCATTCATTATTTAAAATAATTTAAGAAAAATATTTGAACCCTTAAATATTGTTGAACCTATTTTGTAAATAGCTAATCTATAATACTTATGAAACGTTTTACCATTCCATGAAATTGATTAAATTTGAGAATTATTAAAAAAAATGTGTATAAGGCTTTAATTCCAAATTTGAAAAGACGAATGAAATTGATGAGAACGAATAGAGAGTTTTGAACAGGAGATTTGTAAAGAAGAGATAAGACGGAAATTAAGGAAATTAATTCAACCTTATCCAAAAATGAATTGATAACAAATTGAAATCGGTACAGTCCATAGATTTTGTTTTAAAATGCACTTATTACTTGGAAAGACCAAGATTGGATTTAAGTCCAAAAACCATTCCAAGTAATAATACGATGCTATTTGAAGACTTGGAAAGGACAAATGAAGACCAGAAATCTTTGGATTATTTGGATTGATTGTTGATGTCTTGAATCGGGCCGTACACCTGAAACAAGGTTATAAGTGGCACGAGGTCTAAATATATTTAAGGATATTTGGAGTTGTTCCATTCAGACCTAGAATGGACTTGTATGGATTGTTTGTCTGACATTGTAATTGACTGCGTAACACTAATTTTTATTAATATATATATATATATATGTATATGTAAAATTAATTATCCCCGTCTCTATGTTTTACGTTCTTGGAGGTTATGTATTGATGGAAATCTATGACATGTTGTAAATTGACAATGTGGCATACTCAAGTTATGGAATGAGCTAGTGATGATAACATTGTGTATATCGTGACTTCGACGAACCTCATACCCTGGACTGATGGTAAACTGGTGGTTAGGTTGTATACATTTTATTGAAACTTGAAAGCTTTGGTGGTAGATCTACTTTGAAACTTGCGGAAAAAAGGGT
The DNA here is from genome assembly GCA_030737875.1 of Allium sativum. NCBI lineage: Eukaryota > Viridiplantae > Streptophyta > Magnoliopsida > Asparagales > Amaryllidaceae > Allium > Allium sativum. Next base: position 17,970,016 of record CM060911.1, read on the forward strand.
ATGTTCAGTGTCCATGTCTGGATGTTAACCGGTGAGTTACCTGGTGTTTGGTGTCCGAGCCTGGATGAAAACCATGAACCGTGAGGTTGTACCTAGTTCTGGATTGACCTTTCGTGTCAGGAACCATCATATTGGATCCCAATAATCAATACGAGCCTTTCGTTTTGTTTGTAAACTATGTATGTAAGCATAGTCACTATGCTTGCTAAGATTTATATATTTATTTGCGAAATGGTTTTCAACACTATGCACTAATAATAGTATTAAAAGAGGATTTTCACGTATGAAAGCATTTTTGGTTATCATAAGACAAAACTCTCCCATTTGGTGTGCGCTTGCATTATGTGATGTGGGACGAGCTTATGATAACATCATTTTTCCAAAATCATTTGCGAATTTTCCATAATACTTCTTTAGACTATTGCACCATAACACTCATGTTATTTCGTATTTTAATTTGACTAATTTGTGAATGATTTAGTTCTGATTCGAGTGTTTGTTGTGTTTCTTTTTATGCAATACGCTCAGTTCAGCCGAAGTTGCAGTTAGCGAAGATTACCTTGCCTTCAAGATACTATTATGGAGATAAAGATGGAGCTCAACAGACGTATTATTATTACTATTCCGCTGCGAAATAATTGGTATGTTGTATAATAGTTAACTCTGATAATTGTTGTAAAATAAAATCAAATATATTTTTTAACAGCTTTATGAAATGTTATTTATTTATTATATTTTGTCCTTCCGCTGCGAGATTCTGTATTTGTTTTCTTCTTCTATTCTTTTTCTTATTTTAATCCCAATAACTATCCGTGTTTTTGATCTGTTTATGTCGACATTAAGGATCATTGTCGATTTGAATGGTCAAAAATCTCGGATGTTACAATCCTCCTTTTTGAAATACCTGGCAACTTACATCTCTTATTTTAAATAATTAACTAACTTAAAACATCATTAATTAATATATTAATTAACTTAAAAGGATCATTTATAAAAATGAAATAACTTAATCAGCTTTTAAATAAAATAATAATAATCTTGAACAATTATTAATCCCTAAAATTAATAATGTAACGGCCGGAAAATCCATACCAATTTGAGCTGACTAATATCCTACACATTCAACTCAAAGTGCACGAAAGTTCAAATCATTAATTGAAAGAAGTTAGAGGGTGAGAAAGATAAGATAGAACTAATAGAATAGAAGAAGAACATCAGAATCAGAGTAAACACGAATCTCACAGCGGAACGAATAACATGTATTATAACATAACTTTGAAATACACAAATTGAATTCGTATATACGTACAAGATAAGAGTACAATTCATATATATTACCGCGGAAATAATCTCTAACTAACTAATGGTGAAGCCTTCTGCTTCCAGCTCCTCCAAGTGAATCTGCAAAGCCTGAAAAACTTGACTATCCGTACAAATTTGGGCACCTAAGAGTTCAGGGAAAACACAAACAAATAAACTCTGGGTCAGTCATGGGACTGGTATGAGTAAATTTCAACCATATCGATTAACTTTAAAAATACTTTTGAAACAAAAGGATAATAGTAAGACCAGCCCACACATAAACATGGACGGTTTTTACCTTACTATAACCCAAGATAATTTTGATATCAAATCCAGTGATATTATAATAATGTCTAATCAAGTAAATAACCAAATAGCAGAACGCTGGTATCTCATGCTCCACACATATATAGTATAAAATTAAAAATCTCAGGGCGTTTATTGGAGAATGGATTCCAACAGACAAGGTATGGGAGCACCGTCCGATCAGTGTACTCTAGAGGGTATACACTAGGGTTCAACAAGAACGTCTAGCAATCCGGCCACACATGACCACCCACTCATTTAGCTTGAGTGTAGCAAATATATTATCATCCACGGTTGTTGGCCATCCAACTGTCATCCGAAGATACAGAGTCGAAAAGAAGAACAAATACGAATTTTCTCTAGATCGTTGACAATACACCATGCTTGGGTATGACCCAACTAGCCATGCTGCCTAGCCCAACTTTTGTTACTTCCTGGTTGTTAGGCTACAGGCTACGTCTATCTTTAGAACATCTGATCACCATTCACTTTGAATGCCACATCGTCAAACCCATCAATTCGCTGATCGATTTCCAAAAATACCACGGGTATAAAAAGCTAAGAGGAACGAATTCCTCTGCCACCAGACGTACTACCTTTAAGTGATCAACCATACGTGATTTGTTAGGTATACTCTATCAGACACTCGTCCATACAAGTTGTCCTAGGACTGGACAAACAGAACGCACCATTTTGGAACAGGATGACCCTTGCATTTCACTCTGTCTTTAATTGTCTTCAGCATAATCTAATACACAGCGCTTGTGCCTATACGGAGTGGTTTTCGGATAATATATCCAACCGGTCTCTCCGTATTGACAACGATGGTCAAAATACTTCGATAGTCAGTTATTTAACTATTGAAGTAAAAACAACATCCATTCAAATTCATAGTTAAGCATCAAACAATCATTGGCCCTTATTAACATTAATCCCAACCTCTCATATCTTTAAATATTTCTCAAAACACGTTTTTAGCCCTTCACGCTTCTTGGAAAAACATTTCCAAATACTATAAACTCCTATTTCCCCATATTCTAGAAAAGATATGTTATCAATGTTTGAAAACATTTCCATCTTCTCCACATTCCTTATTTTCTGCACTTTAGAAAATATACGTTATTTACATTGGAAAATATTTCCAATTTTCATTATAACCATTTTAAAATGTATATTGTTTGCTCTAACACATTACCCACTTTAAATGTGGATATTTTTTTATAGAAATCTGGTTTCATTTAATATAAACTTGGTTTTATATATGAATATCATTACATATTAAAATCGCATCTACAAGTTACATAAAATCCACTTCGCTTCGTAAACTCCATTTACACGACAACTTCCCCTTCATTATAAATCTAGTTTATACCTTATTCTTGATTCCATATCCTGTTATAAATTATTGGTTTAAATCAAATACTTAATATCCTATCAAATTCTAAATTTTATAATATATATATATATATGTAATTCTAAAGGTAAATTGGTTTTTAAACATTCGACATAGTTGCATCCTTATTATAAATTATTATGGATTTATTCAACCCTACTCATAGTTCGAATTTTAAAATAAATTTCATCGTCCCCTTTCTGAAGCGATTTTCTATTTTCCCTTTTTAACATTCGAATTATTTCCCATATATTTTACGGTATTTAAATACCCGGTATTTCCGAGCTAGTGTAATCCCGCATCACCAACAAACAACAATAAATAACAGATTATCTATCATATCAGATAATGCCATATATGAAATCAACAAATATATTTATTTCAACCAATTTATCAGCCATTCATCTAAACAACCATCACGCAACATTTAACCATTATTTACCAATATTAAATAATGACTATAATATTATAAAAATGATCAGAGTTAGTGAGTTTACTCACCTTTGCGCGTTAACCGTTAAATAACGATTTGCGTCATTCGATTTAAATCAGGCGTTCAATTCTGCCATAATTCGTAACAAACTCCAAATTGCTCCAAACTGGTTCCATGATGTAGTCTGTGACTCTACGATTTCGTCGTGACCAACCGTCAGTAAAACGATCTATTTTCTCGGTCCAAATCATGTTTCTGTCACAGTGAGCCTAGCAACTTTTGCCCCTGTTTCCAAACATGGCATTTCTGAATCTGAAGTATAATCATTCTTCAACATCTGTTTGCCATTTGTCTTATATGTCAGCCAATCCACGCTCATAACCCAGACCCAGACCGACGACTTATCCTTTCTTCCCCCCGAATATGCAGGCTTCCAGTTTGGTCCTTCATGTTTCATACTCCACAAATTTGGACGCGAGCTCCTATCCTTAAACATGCCGCTCCCGACCACCGTTTCTTTGATCCCACCCTTTTTCTCACAAGTACGCACGCACCCAGATTCTGATGATCGATATCCCCATATTGCCACTCCACTCCATATAGTAGCCCTTCATGCCCCCGCAAAACGCTTCATGCTCCAGCAAAACACTTCACGACTTCTACACTTTTAAAACTAAACTCCTCCTCCATATTTGTCGTTGCATCACCACCTTGGCACAAAACACATTTTACCAGACAATAACACGCTCATGTATTCTGCACAGTACAACTTAAATCAAAACGCTGCATACTGCTGTTCTTTCCCCTCTACATTAAACCATCTCCTTTTCTTTGCATCAACTTCGTGTGTAAGCATTTATATAGGTGCAAATGTACCACGTCTTGTCTGCCATAACAATTACTGGATCCACACTTCAGTCCTCCCATTTTCATGTATAAACCACCACGTCAAAAAGCAACTTCACCACTTTCCAGATCGTGGTTTCCCCACGCACAAAGGACGCCGACTTCACCATTGCTCTTGGCCCGCTCCTTCCATGCATTATATCTTCTCCTTATCCCATCATATCCGCATCCGCTACAACAAATGCACACACCAGATCCTCTCTTCAAGGAAGCACTCTGTAATAACCCGGAAATCTGAGCCAATTTAAAATTTTTATTTTAGCAATTTTAGTGAATTTTGAATATTTAAAATGAATTATTTTAAATAATAACGACGAGAAATTTAATTTGAATAGAATTAGAACGTATATATTTATATACGTCATCGCTAGAATTATAAATATTATTTATAATTATAGAGAATTGAAAATGGCACGGTAGTTCGATAATTCGATTTCAAAGTTCAAACGAATGTACCGGGTGCAAAATAAACCGGATTTTAGTGAAACCAAAAATATTTGAATCCATTTGACAATATCTTTCCAACGAACCCGAAAAATTGAAATTTCATAGTCGGAATAAAACGTTATGCCCAGTTAAAAATTCAGAATAGTCGTTATGGAATTCTAGACCTTAAAAATGGAAATTTTGCAAATGACCTCGGTTTTCGACGAAACCACTTTTATTGGATCCGTGATGTCAAGTTATTGTTAGGTTTCAAAATTCATAATTTTTCAAATCAATATGTGAGCATGGCAAAGGAAAACGCGTTTGACCAGTTTTAGTTGAATTTAATCGACTTGAAAATGACCATTTTTCAAACGATCTCAGAAATTGACGAAATTAGTTTTGTTAGGACCGTATCGTCAATACAAAGCTAGAAAATATGTTTCGGGAATTTTTCTAGTTAGTATGTGGCCCCGATAAATTGAAATGTGCGTTCAAATTCAATATATAGAGGTATATTTTGATTTTGACGAAAACAGGTCGAAATAGCCGAATTGGCTTACGAAACATATCCCATTGTGTTCGGAATGGGGGTACTTAGCTAGGGATGATAGGCGGTGGGTCCCGTTTTGAGATCGAAATTTAAAGCTACTTTATTGAGAATAAAATAATAAAAATATATATATAATTAATATTTCTCCCCCTTTTTCTCTTCACTAGGTCAACTGCGCCTCCCCTTTATCGTTGAAAACGATTTACAGAAAGAAAAAAAAAGAATAAAAAAACCTCGAGAACGACGGACCCCACCTCCCCCAGTCTCACCGCCACGCCTCCCTAGGCTCTGGCCAACCGACCGCCTCCCTTCCCCCTCCTCCCTCCGATCCTCCTCTTACGTTCCCTCTTCTCCTTTCCATCCCAATTTGAAAGCCCCAAATCAAGGAAGGTTGCGCCACCACAGCACCGCCCAGGACTGACGCCCACCTCCAGTTGCAGCGAGCTCTGGCTCCGCACCCGCCTGCGCCTCCCCAGGCTGCCGCCTCCACCCGCGAGATTCTGAAGCCAGAAACCGACGTGAGCTTTTCCCCTTTCTGCAATTTGATTTTTTATAAAATGCTTCATTGATTTAATGAAATGTTTTATTGATTTTATATATATATATATAAAGATGCAGTTTTTAAGGAATTAAAAATATAATCTTTATCTGTATGAAATCATTGTAAAAATATGATTTTTATATAGTAGAAATAATAAAGATGCGATTTTTATATAGTAGAAATAATAAAGATGCGATTTTTATATAGTAGAAATAATAAAGATGCGATTTTTGTATAAGTGGAAAGTAGTGATTTTTGTGTATATAAATTTGATAAAGAAATATGGTTTTTATATATAGTTTCAAAATAAAAATATAATCTTCATATAGAAGATAGCGTTATAAAAATATGATCTTTATTATATGAACACCGTTATAAAAATAGAATTTTTATCTATATAGTAGCGGTATAAAAATGTGATTTTTATATGCATAGCAACAATATAAAAATGGAATTTTTATATATGTAGTGGTTACGGGCAATGTAAGTGACAAAAGGCGAGCACGGCGAGAAGTTCTACATATGAAGAGTCATGGCGTTTGGTTTAGCTTATCGGTGAGAACTCCTCACTTTTAATTTATTTCTAGTTTGAAATATATACTAGGATGCAGACGGTGCTTAGCAGCACCCGACACCCGTCGTCCACAAACCATGGATGACTTGTTTGTTTGATTGCTGTGTTGTGAAATTTGATTGTGTGATAGTGAATGAAATAAAATATTTTATAGTGGAAAATATTTTATAGTTAAAAATATAATTTTTAATGTGTATATAAAATAAATATTTATAAACGAATCGGACGATTTGTTTATATACACTGATTTGACTGATACTGATTGGGACGATAAATTTTACACATCGTCCAACTCCACAAATAAAATCTGTGTTTGTTTGATTGAAACCCCACACGGGTATTGGGATGAGATTTGACGTACACCAATCCTAATAATTAGTTGTTTGTCGATCGATCAATTGACAGGCTGTTATAAGCGTTAAATATTTATATTTAATGCTTATGCAGTTGTGTGGTGCACTCTGGATGATGGTTGATTATTTATCATTGCTATTATATACATGTGTTGTAGAAAATCCATATAATTAGCATTATATGTTAATTGATTGGGCCTCATTCCAATATAGAAAATAGATTCATGTGTTGAATAGAATATAAATATTCATGTGTTGAATAGAATAAATATTCATGTGTTGAATAGAATAAATATTCATGTGTTGAATAAAAGCCGTGTTGATTAGATTGACGCCATTTTGACGTGAACGATATTTATATCGATTTTATTCATTTTTCAATGAATATTGAAAGTGATTTCAAAATTCGAATTAAATTGAAATGATTTGAAATTCGAATCAAATTGAAATTCGAATTAAATTGAATAGATTTGAAATTCGAATTAAATTGAAATGATTTGAAATTCGAATTAAATTGAAATGAATTGAAATTCGATTTAAATTGAATAGATTTGAAATTCGAATGAATTGAAATGAATTGAAATTCGAATTAAATTGAAATGAATTGGAATTCGAATTAAAGTGAAATGAATTCAAACTCGAATTAAATTGAATAGATTTGAAATTTGAATGAATTGAAATTCGTATTAAATCGAAATTGAATTGAAATCGATTTGAAATCGATTTGAAATGAAATTAAAATGAATTTATATTGAAAAATTTGATTTTGATTTGAATTTGAAAAGGAAGTTGAAATCGTTTTGAAAACGAATTTAAAACGATTTGTAAAATACGTTTTAAAAGGAAATCGATGAAATATATATAATATATATATTATACATATATAATGGCGTGAATAGAACGTGCCACGCCGCGGCAGTTCCCGAATTTCGACCATTGACTTCAAATGGATATTATAGAAGATCCGACCGTCGGATTCTCCTAAAACCGGAACCCTTGGATTCGTATCGAAAAGCGCTTTCTAACGAATATTAGAAATTAGAAATCTAACGGTTGGATTTGTAATTATGTCCAAATCAAATTTGGAAAAGATCCTTGTAAGTGTAGTTCGATGGCCATTGATGGAAATCGACTGTACGGGCCTTGATAAAATTATTAAAAATAGTAATAATTTGTGTAAAATCATAAGAAATGAATTGGGAAGAATTGGGATGAAAAACTCCATACTTGAAAAGACAAAAATAGATTTTTATCGAAATGAACTAGTTTTGAACTAGAATAATAATTTATTTATTTTTAAAATAAATAAATTGATTTTTAAAAGGGTTTTAAAAGTAACCAGAAGTTTCAATAATTGAATTGGAATGGATTTGAATCGAAATTGTCTTCGGAATATTTGGATGTTGGATTTCGTGATGATACAAATATTGTTATGGGAATTTGAAAGATATATTAATATCATTATTTCCAATACGATATTTGTTGGTCGTAGAATTTGATATTGAATATAAGACGAAATATTTTCTATTCAGAGCCTTGTATATAATATCAAATGTGATTTGGGCTTGTCGTGAATGGTGCCTTCATTAAAACTGTTCTTAAACCCAGTTGACAAAAAGATTAAATCTTTTTATTTAGATTTAATGAAGTGTACCAATTAAATGATATTTAATTGGAATTGATTTGGTATTGATTTTTGGGTTTATCGTGAACAGTGTTTTAAATAACCCTTGTTCTTTAATCCGATAATTAATGGAATGTGATTTTGGGTTGTCGTGAACGGTATCTTCAATAATACTATTCTTAGACCCAACGGAGTTAAGAAAATCAGAAACTAACTGGAGATTAGTTAAGTTGAATGGTTTTTTGGGTATTGATCTGATGTTGGTTTCAGCCTTCGGGGTTAATACTTAGGGAATTGCTCACTTGCTATTTTAAGGTTAAAATCTGATAGAATGGAATGTGATTTTGGGTTTATCGTGAACCGTGTTTTAAATTACATTGATTCTTTAACCCAGTTAAGGATTAAAACTAAGTGGAGTTTTAATGAATCTTTAATTAGATTGAAAAGATCGAGAATAGAGTATCACCAGTTTTGCTCCAGGCGATAGTTAAATCTTTAATTGGATTTGAACATGAAATGGTAATTGAATTTACCGATAACACCGTGGTGTTAGATAGGAAGGATTACCAGTTTTTCTTCAAGGAATGAATAGGTTGGGATTGGGAAATTAAAACAAATGATTACTTCGGTAAGGTTCTCTAATCTCGACTAGTTTGAAGTGATATTCAAAGGAAGATTAAAGAATAAGTTTAAAAGAATTTATCTTTGATAAAATTAATGGGAACCTTTCCCTAAGAGTGTGAAATTTAGAAACTAACTGTAGGTTAGCTAAGAAGAATGGTTTCCTGGGTATTGATCTGATGTTGGTTTCGGCCTTCGGGGTTAATGTTTGGGGAATTATTCTCTTGCTAATTTACGGTTAGTGGATGATGAATTGGAATGAGGCGTATGTTGTGTTTGTGTAACACTTGTTTATTATATACACGAGTTATTCAGAAAGACCGGGTTTATCCCATTCTGAATAACTAATTCGACGATGAGTCGAAGATGAAGACGGTGGTGGAATACCGGAGGTCTTCACGTCGATTGGATAATTACTGATGATCTTGATTGGGCCGTACACCCAAGAGGAGGGAATCAGTTGGTGATTGTCCAGACATACTTGGAGATCGATGGATATGCGAGGTACAAGGTGCCTCCGGTTTCGTTCAGACCCAGAACGGACTTGTAAATGGACTGTGTGTCTGACATTGGATATCATTCTGTGTGATGGATGGATATCGGTTGCATGGAGTGGTTTTCCTGTGGGGCATGCTAAGATGCAAATGATCAAGGCTTCTGTTGAAAAGCAGAGTCTTGTGTTGATGATCAAAGCACGGCTTGTGTGGCACATCTTTGTGAAGCGTTATTTCACGAGCCTCACACCCCGGTTGTGAACCAGAAACGGGAGAGGACATTGGGGAAGGCATGTGTTTCTTTCTAGTTAGAAGTGGCGTCAGTGGTTTGACACCTAACGAGTTTGACTTATGTGGTTGTTGGTTTGCGAGGCGCCTCGGATATATCGGTGACTATGTGAAGCCGATGGAGTCATTCGTCGGCTCGTTTACGCCCCAAAGGGCGGGGAAACGCAGTGTTCATGCATTTTAATCCTCATCGGTGGATCGGCCCTGGCGATCCAAAGGCTTGACTGAGTACCTGCCTGAGGCTCGGGCTAGAGAGTCTCGAATCGGTGAGGACTATCTTTTACCAAGGTTCACAGTTGGAAATCCAACTTCAAATACGTGACTTTGCGGTTTTGATTGTAGAGCCGAGTATGGCGACATGATATATGTTACCCATGCCGTCTATGATTGATATTTATGATTGTATATAAAATCAGAAACTAACTGGAAATGAGCTAAGATGGGTGGTTTCCTGGGTATTGGTCTGATGTTGGTTTCGGCCTTCGGGGTTAATACTTTGGGAATCGTTCTCTTACTAATTTACGGTTGGAGTCTGATTAAGAATCAAAAGATGGAATTTAGCGTATCAAGCATTCTTTGGCTATTATAAGGTAAAAACCCTATCCTCTGGCTTGCGTTGCATTGTGTGATAGGACTTAGGTCTTATAATAGCTTCATTTTTCTTTATTTAGCATTGCACTATTTGTTTTATGCACTGGTATTCTTGGGAGGAAACCTGTTCCGTGTTATACGGCGTGGTCCCTTAATTTACCTAACTTTAAAATAAAGATTAATAACTATTTTAGTTCTCACACCAGTCACATGACTGACCTAGAGTTTATTGTTTTAACCTAAACTCTAGGTGCCCTTATTTTGACACGGGCAACTAGTAGTTTTGGTTTTGCTGATTTATATTCACAGGATCCTGACTTATAGGTGGAACGATACTCGGAAAGCTATGTATCCGTGTATTACTTCTAGTTGTGTATTGTATTATTTTCCGCTGCTATGTAATGTATTGTAATCTCTGATATTATATAATGTGTAATATTGATTTATACTCTGTATATTCTTGTAATCTGATGGAATAGTTGTAATACGCAATGAAATGTTCTTCTGTTTTTGTTCGGATTTATCTTGTCCTCAAAGAAATCCGGGCTTTCTCTTCTCTTCGGAGATCGGGAAAATCCTTATTGTTACATCTGGTATCATAGCTTTGGTTTACAAACCTCGGAGAACAAGACACGTTAGAACCAAACGAAAGAACTCATCAGAGATTGGATTAGTAATATCAAAGGAGAATGACTTGTTAGCGATAGGAACAGTTGTATCCTAGAACGAGTGTGAAGACTGATGTTTTTTAAAATAAAATTTAAAACGATTTTTGTTTTGAAAATTTAAATCGAATTATTCATATTTGAATAATTTAATTGTATTGATTTGGACAATCAAGTATATGAAAATTTTGCATATACGCCTAGCTAGCGTGTATTCGAAATTTCAAATATACTAGGTAGATATAGAATCACACTCTAGTCGCCCGGGCATGATTCTACTGATGACGTACGGCATCAGTAGTCAGTTTTCGAGTGTTGAAAGTGGGATATCTATATATTTCCATTAGACTGGTGTGAGAGCCAAAATTAGATAGGGCTTATTGTTGTGATTTGGCATCAAAAATCTGATTTTTAGACTATGTATCAAAGTTATGAATTTGAAAAGCTAATTAACTAATTGATTGATGGTTGTGTTGTTTGATTATTGTTCGATTAATTAAATGTTGAACCGTTTAGCCAAATTGAACCAAATAGTGAATTGTATTGAAAATTAGCCGCATTTGCATGCATATGCATGTACTTACATTGAACAAGTAATAGAAAGGAGGCTAGAGCAGAAGAATAAAATTGTTTGCCCGACAAATAGGTATATGTTTACCTTAATCTATTGTTTTGTTTGGGTGATGATGATTTTATGAGCCGATTGTCTAGCCGCTTGGCTTTTTCCCTTTGTTTTGGATTGAAGAAGGCCATGGGAGGCTATATGAAATATCCCGAAGTCCCCGGTGCAGGGGAGGTTATGGCGAAATTTTTCGATTTTTTAGAGTGTTAGCCAAATTTTTGAAAAATTTGAAAAGTTCTTAGAAACTGAAAAGTTGAAGAAATTAAGACGTAAGGAAAATTATGAAAGTTGAGTTGATTAGTTAAACAACTTTTGGCTTCGTTCCTTTTCGGGGACGAAAAGTTTTAAGTGGGGGAGATTGTAATAATCCGGAAATCTGAGCCAGTTTAAAATTTTTATTTTGGCAATTTTAGTGAATTTTATATATTTGAAATGAATTATTTTAAGAAATAACGACGAGAAATTTAATTTGAATAGAATTAGAATGTATATATTTATATATGTCGTCATTAGAATTATAAATATTATTTATAATTATAAAAGGAATTGAAAATGGCGCGGTAGTTCGATAATTCGATTTCAAAGTTCAAATGAATGTACCGGGTGCAAAATAAACCGGATTTTAGTGAAATCAAAAATATTTGAATCCATTTGACAATATCTTTCCAACAAATCCGAAAAATTGAAATTTCATAGTGGGAATAAAAAGTTATGCCCAATTGAAAATTCAGAATAGTCGCTATGGAATTCTGGCCCTTAAAAATGGAAATTTTGCAAACGACCTCGGTTTTCGACGAAACCACTTTTGTTGGATCCGTGATGTCAAGTTATTGCTAGGTTTCAAAATTCGTAATTTTTCGAATCAATATGTGAGCGTGGAAAAGGAAAACGCGTTTGATCAGTTTTAGTTGAATTTAATCGACTTGAAAATGGCCATTTTCAAACGGTCTCAGAATTTGATGAAATTAGTTTTGTTAGGACCGTATCATCAATACGAAGCTAGAAAATATCTTTCGAGAATTTTTCTAGTTAGTATGTAGCCCCGGTAAATGGAAATGTGCGTTCAAATTCAATATATAGAGTTATATTTTAATTTTGACGAAAACTGGTCGAAATAGCCAAATTGGCTTACGAAACATATCCCATAGTGTTTGGAATGGGGGTACTTAGCTAGGGACGACAGGTGGTGGGTCCCGCTTTGAGATCGAAATTTAAAGCTACTTTATTGAGAATAAAATAATAAAAATATAGATAATTAATATTTCTCACCCTTTTTTCTCTTCACTAGGTCAATTGCGCCCCCCTTTATCGTTGAAAACGATCTACAGAAAGAAAAAAAACCTCGAGAACGACGGACCCTCCCCCAATCGCACCGCCGCGCCTCCCTAGGCTCTGGCCAACCAATCGCCGCCCTTCCGCCACCTCCCTCCGATCCTCCTCTACCGTTCCCTCTTCTCCTTCGTCCCAATTTGAAAGCCCCACATTATGGAAGGCTGCGCCACCACAGCACCGCCCAGGACTGACTCCCACCTCCAGTTGCCGCGAGCTCTGGCTCCGCACCCGCCTGCACCTCCCCAGGTTGCCGCCTCCACCCGCGAGATTCTGAAGCCGGAAACCGATGTGAGCTTTTCTCCTTTCTGCAATTTGATTTTTTATAAAATGCTTCATTGATTTTATGAAATGTTTTATTGATTATACATATATATATATATATAAAGATGCGGTTTTTAAGGAATTAAAAATATAATCTTTATCTGTATGAAATCATTGTAAAAATATGATTTTTATATAGTAGAAATAATAAAGATGCTATTTTTGTATAAGTGGAAAGATATGATTTTCGAAAATATAAAGTAGTGATTTTTGTGTATAGAGATTTGATATAGAAATATGGTTTTTATGTATATAGTTTCAAAATAAAAATATAATCTTTATATAGAAGATAGCGTTATAAAAATATGATCTTTATTATATGAACACCGTTATAAAAATAGAATTTTTATCTATATAGTAGCGGTATAAAAATGTGATTTTTATATGCATAGTAACAATCTAAAAATGGAATTTTTATATATGTAGTGGTTACGGGCAATGTAAGTGACAAAAGGCGAGCACGACGAGATGTTCTACATATGAAGAGTAATGGCGTTTGGATTAGCTTAACGGTGAGAACTCCTCGCTTTTAATTTATTTCTAGTTTAAAATATATACTAGGATACAGACGGTGCTTAGCAGCACCCGACACCCTTCGTCCACAGACCATGGATGACTTATTTGTTTGATTGCTGTGTTGTGAAATTTGATTATGTAATGGTGAATGAAATAAAATATTTTATAGTGGAAAATATTTTATTGTTAAAAATATAATTTTTAACGTGTATATAAAATAAATATTTATAAACGAATTGGACGATTTGTTTATATACATCGATTTGACTTATAATGATTGGGACGATAAATTTTACACATCGTCCAACTGCACAAATAAAATCTGTGTTTGATTGATTGAAACCCCACGCGGGTAATGAGATTTGACGTGCACTAATCCTCATAATTAGTTGTTTGTCGATCGATCGATTGACAGGCTGTTATAAGCGTTAAATATTTACATTTAATGCTTATGCTGTTGTGTGGTGCACTCTGGATGATGGTTGATTATTATCGTTGCTATTATATACACGTGTTGTAGAAAATCCATATAATTAACATTATATGGTAATTGATTGGGCTTCATTCCAATATAGAAAATAGATTCATGTGTTGAATAGAAAATAAATATTCATGTGTTGAATAGAATAAATATTCATGTGTTGAATAGAATAAACATTCATGTGTCGAATAAAAGCCGTGTTGATTAGATTGACGCCATTTTGACGAGAACGATATTTATATCGATTTTATTCATTTTTCAATGAATATTGAAAGTGATTTCGAAATTCGAATTAAATTGAAATGATTTGAAATTCGAATTAAATTGAAATGAATTGAAATTCGAATTAAATTGAATAGATTTGAAATTCGAATTAAATTGAAATGATTTGAAATTCGAATTAAATTGAAATGAATTGAAATTCGAATTAAATTGAATAGATTTGAAATTCGAATGAATTGAAATGAATTGAAATTCGAATTAAATTGAAATGAATTGAAATTTGAATTAAATTGAAATGAATTGAAATTCGAATTAAACTGAATAGATTTGAAATTCGAATGAATTGAAATTCGAATTAAATCGAAATTGAATTGAAATCGATTTGAAATGAAATTAAAATGAAATTATATTGAAAAATTCGATTTCGATTTGAATTTGAAAAGGAAGTTGAAATCGTTTTGAAAACGAATTTAAAACGATTTATAAAATACGTTTTAAAAGAAAATCGGCGAAATATATATAATATATATTATATATATATATAATGGCCTGAATAGAACGGGCCGCGCCGCGACAGTTCGCGAATTTCGACCATTGACTTCGAATGGATATTACGGGAGATCCGACCGTCGGATTCTCCTAAAACTGGAACCGTTGGGTTCGTATCGAAAAGAGCTTTTTAACGAATATTAGAAATTAGAAATCTAATGTTTGGATTTGGAATTATTTCCAAATCAAATTTGGAAAAGGTCGCTGTAAGTGTAGTTCGATGGCCGTTGATGGAAATCGACTGTACGTGCCTTGATAAAATTATTAAAAATAGTAATAATTTGTGTAAAATCATAAGAAATGATTTGGGAGGAATTGGGATGAAAAACTCCATATTTGAAAAGATAAAAATATATTTTTATCGAAATGAACTAGTTTTGAAATAGAATGATTATTTATTTATTTTTAAAATAAATAAATTGTATTTGAAAAGGGTTTTAAAAGTAACCAGAAGTTTCAATAATTTAATTGGAATGGATTTGAATCAAAATTGTCTTCGGAATACTTCGATGTTGGATTTCGTGATGATACAGATATTGTTATGGGAATTTGAAAGATATATTAATATCGTTATTTCCAATACGATATTTGTTGGTCGTAGAATTTGATATTGAATATAAGCCGATATATTTTCTATTCAGAGCCTTGTATTTAATATCAAATGTGATTTGGGCTTGTCGTGAATGGTGTCTTCATTAACACTGTTCTTAAACCTAGTTGAGAAAAAGATTAAATCTTTTTATTTAGATTTAATGAAGTGTACCAATTAAATGATATTTAATTGGAATTGATTTGGTACCGATTTTTGGGTTTATCATGAACAATGTTTTAAATAACCCTTGTTCTTTAACCCGATAATTAATGGAATGTGATTTTGGGTTATCGTGAACGTTATCTTCAATAATGCTGTTCGTAGACCCAACGGAGTTAAGAAAATCAGAAACTAACTGGAGATTAGTTAAGTTGAATGGTTTCTTGGGTATTGATCTGATGTTGGTTTCGGCCTTCGGGGTTAATACTTAGGGAATTGCTCACTTGCTATTTTACGGTTAAAAGCTGATAGAATGGAATGTGATTTTGGGTTTATCGTGAACCGTGTTATAAATGACATTGATTCTTTAACCCAGTTAAGGATTAAAACTAAGTGGAGTTTTAATGAATCTTTAATTAGATTGAAAAGATCGAGAATAGAGTATCACCAGTTTTGCTCCAGGCGATAGTTAAATCTTTAATTAGATTTGAACGTGAAATGGTAATTGAATTTACCGATAACACCGTGGTGTTAGATATGAAGTATAACCAGTTTTACTTCATGGGATGAATAGGTTGGAGTTGGGAAATTAAAACAAATGATTACTTCGGTAAGGTTCGTTAATCCCGACTAGTTTGAAGTGATATTCAAAGGAAGATTAAAGAATAAGTTTAAAAGAATTTATCTTTGATAAAATTAATGGGAACCTTTCCCTAAGAGTGTGAAATTCAGAAACTAACTGTAGGTTAGCTAAGATGAATGGTTTCCTGGGTATTGATCTGATGTTGGTTTCGGCCTTCGGGGTTAATGTTTGGGGAATTATTCTCTTACTAATTTACGGTTAGTGACTGATGAATTGGAATGAGGCGTATGTTGTGTTTGTTTAACACTTGTTTATTATATACGCGAGTTATTCAGAAAGACCGGGTTTATCCCATTCTGAATAACTGATTCGACGATGAGTCGAAGATGAAGACGGTGGTCGAAGACCGGAGGTCTTCACGTCGTTTGGATAATTACTGATGATCTTGATTTGGCCGTACACCCAAGAGGAGGGAATCAGTTGGTGATCGTCCAGACGTACTTGGAGATCGATGGATATGCGAGGTACAAGGTGCCTCCGGTTTCGTTCAGACCCAGAACGGACTTGTAAATGGACTTTGTGTCTGACATTGGATATCATTCTGTGTGATTGATGGATATCGGTTGCATGAAGTGGTTTGCCTATGTGGCATGCTAAGATGCAAATGATCAAGGCTTCTGTTGAAAAGTAGAGTCTTGTGGTTGATGATCAAAGCACGGCTTGTGTGGCACAGCTTTGTGAAGCGTTAATTCATGAGCCTCACACCCCGGTTGTGAACCAGAAACGGGAGAGGAGATCAGGGAGGGCATGTGTTTCTTTCTAGTTAGAAGTGGCGTCAGTGGTTTGACACCTAACGAGTTTGACTTATGTGGTTGTTGGTTTGCGAGGCGCCTCGGATATATCGGTGATTATGTGAAGCCGATGGAGTCATTCGTTGGCTCATTTATGCCCCAAAGGGCGGGAAAACGCAGTGTTCATGCATTTTAATCCTCATCGGTGGATCGGCCCTGGCGATCCAAAGGCTTGACTGAGTACCTGCCTGAGGCTCGGGATAAAGAATCTCGAATCAGTGAGGACTATCTTTTGCCTCGGTTTACAGATGGAAATCCAACTTCAAATACGAGACTTTGCGGTTTTGATTGTAGAGCCTAGTATCGCGACATGATATATGGTACCCATGCCGTCTACGATTGATATTTATAATTGTATATAAAATCAGAAACTAACTGGAAACGAGCTAAGATGGGGGGTTTCCTGGGTATTGGTCTGATGTTGGTTTCGGCCTTCGGGGTTAATACTTAGGGAATCGTTCTCTTACTAATTTACGGTTGGAGTCTGATTAAGAATCAAAAGATGAAATTTAGCGTATCAAGCATTCTTTGGCTATTATAAGGTAAAAACCCTATCCTCCGGCTTGCGTTGCATTGTGTGATGGGACCTGGGTCTTATAATAGCTTCATTTTTCTTTATTTAGCGTTTCGCTGTTTGTTTTATGCACTGGTATTCTTGGGAGGAAACCCGTTCCGTGTTATACGGCGTGGTCCCTTGATTTATGTAACTTTAAAATAAAGATTAATAACTGTTTTAGTTCTCACACCAGTCACATGACTGACCTAGAGTTTATTGTTTTAACCTAAACTCTGGGTGCCCTTATTTTGACACGGGCAGCTAGTAGTTTTGGTTTTGCAGATGTATATTCACAGGATCCTGACTTACAGCTAGAACGATACTCGGAAAGCTCGGTATCCTTGTATTACTTCTAGTTGTGTATTGTATTATTTTCCGCTACTATGTAATGTAATGTAATCTCTGATATTTTATAATGTGTAATATTGATTTATACTCTGTATATTCTT
This sequence comes from Allium sativum, assembly GCA_030737875.1. Classification (NCBI taxonomy): domain Eukaryota; kingdom Viridiplantae; phylum Streptophyta; class Magnoliopsida; order Asparagales; family Amaryllidaceae; genus Allium; species Allium sativum. Next base: position 17,988,319 of record CM060911.1, read on the forward strand.
GTAATCTTATGGAATAGTTGTAACAAGCAATGAAATGTTCTTCTGTTTGTGTTCGGATTTGTCTTGTCCTCAAAGCAATCTGGGCTTTCTCTTCTCTTCGGAAATCGGGAAAATCCTTATTGTTACACACTCAACAACAGATTGCAACCACCAAGTTGTAACAACCCGGAATTTTGGTGCCAATTTAAAATTTTTATTTTTTTAGAAATTTTAATGGATTTTAATATTTAAATTAATTTATTTTAAATAGGAACGACTAATTTTTTTATTTTAAAACGAATAAATTCAGTTTAATTATAAAAGGAGTTTAAAACAGCACTGCAGTTTGAAAATTTGAATTTGAACTTTGACTGACTGTACATGATTCATTTTAAATCAGAATTGAGCGAAACCAAAAATATTTAAATCTGTTTAATCATATCTTTCCAACGAATCTGAAAAACTGATTTTTTTTAAAAAAAAATCAAAAGTTATGGCCAATTCAATTTTTAGGAAGGTCGCTATAGAAATTATATATATATTATATAGGGCCCGAAAGGCTACTTTTCACATATGAAGGAATTTCGACTCGAAACCACTTCCATTGAGTTCGGAATGACGTTTCTGCATTGAAGAACAGTAAACACTTATATATTTTGAGTTTCGGAATTTATTTGTTTAAAAATGTATTTTTAATATTAAATATATTGGCCTTAAAAATAGCCATTTTTCAAACGACTTCGGTTTTCGACGAAACCACTTTTGTTGGAACCGGAATGTCAAATTATTGCTAGGTTTCAATTTTCATAATTTTTCGAATTAATATGTGAGCGTGGCAAAGGAAAACGTGTTTTGTCAATTACAGTCAAATTTAATCGACTTGAAAATGGCCATTTTTCGAACAATCTCAGAATTCGACGAAATTAGTCTCGTTAGAACCGTATCGTCAAAACATAACTAGAAATAATTTTTTTGTAATTTTTATAGTCAGTATGTGGCCCCGGTAATTTAAAATGTATGTTTGAACTTAATAATTAAATGATTTATATTTGAATTTAAAGAAAAACATATCGTAACAGCCGAACTGGGTTACGAAACATATTCCATTATGTCCGAGACGGGGGTTATTAGCAAGGGGCGACACTTGTTGGGTTTGATTCGGAGCTCGTGACTTTAAACAAGAATTTTCAGAAATAAAAAAGAAATTAAATTAATATATACTAGTATATATACCCTTAGAATACGTCGTATTATACACAAAACCCTAATTCCATCTTCTAGCCGCCGTTTCTATGAATCAATGGCCACGGTGGTTCAAATTTCATCCCTCAATCTATCACAAATCAGATAGAATTAATTCAGGGTTGTAATTCGGAAATTGTAGTACTTCGTTTGATCTTCAAATCGATACGGTTATGATCGTTCATCGAGAACCGAGGATGCAGCAATTGCTGCTGAAAGGGGGCGGGTTCGAACCGTTCGCCGGAGAGGGTGGGGCCACCGAGCTCACTCCTGTCGCGGCCGGGGGATGGCGAGATGTAGGCGCACACGGTGGCGCAGGTGGATCCGGGTTCGAACGTTCGTGGAGGATGAAAAGGGGAACCCTAGAAATCGGCGTTGATGGGTTTCAGCATTCAGGAAGAATGATGAAGAAGGAGTGGTAACCGGCCATATGCTATGTAACTAAATTAATTATATTATTTAATTATGTTAAGAATTTAAATTGTTTAATTAATGTTTAGAAGTCCATAACTTTTTCAAACAGCGTCGGAATTTCGCGAAATCAGTCGCGTTGGATTCGTATCAGAAAACACTACATTATGATGCTGACTAGAGTTGAAACCGAGCGTGTTGAAAATGGAGGAAAATTCAGATCTGAATAGCACTGTGAGGAATCCTCTTCCTTTTTATTTTATTTTTATTTTTTTATAATAAAAATTACTGAATCACTAATGTGTGGTCTGTGCTAGAATTTGTGTTGTGAAATTTGTGCTTCTAAATTCTGTTCTGCGTGATTTGATATATGACTATGTTGTTATGAAAATCGATAGATTTAGTGATAGGTGTTCTGAACAAAACTGCTAGAACAAAAATACGAATTTGTTGAAGAAGAATTGTTAGAACAAATTTGATTAGTGGAAAGAACAGAATATGATTAATGAATAGAAAAACATAGTTTTACCAAATATGATTAACGAATAGAAAACCATATTTTTGTCAAAATATGATTCATGAATAGGACAACATATTTTTGTCAAAATATGATTAATAAACAGAATAACATATTTCTGTCAAAATATGATTTGTGAATAGAATTAACTTTTTTTTTGTCAAGATTTGATTAGTAAGCAGAATTAACATTTTTGTGAATTAGATTATGTTAGATAAAAACAACTTTTTATTTGAAATGTATTATGCATATAAAAATAACATTTTTGATTAGAAACAAGTTTATAAATAAAAATCACATTTTTATTTGAAATGTGTTTTGCAAATAAAAATATACATTTGTGTCATATTTAAAAGAATGATTAAAAATAGAATTTACATTTTATGTAAATATGACATTAAAAATAAAATTTACATTTTATGTAAATATGACATTAAAAATAGGATTTACATTTTATGTAAATATGACATTAAAAATAGAATTTACATTTCATGAAAATATGACATTAGAAATAAAATTTACATTCTTATGTAGAAAGTGATATTAAAACTGGAACTTACATTTCCATTGTAAAATGTGACATTAAAGAAGATTGACATTTTCATTGTAGAATGTGGCATTATAGTAAAATTTACATTTTATTTGAAAATATATTATGCATATAAAATAAATATTTTTTTACATTAAAAAGAATGATATTTTTGTGTTAAACTTGATTAGTGAACAAAATTTACATTTTGTTAATATTAAAAGGATTACAACAAAATTTACATTTTGTTAACATTTTATGTAAAGGAAATAAAAGAATATATTTATGTCACTTGAAATAAAATAACATTTTCTTATAAATGTTACTGTGGAATAAAACCACATTCCCATACAAAGGTTACCTAGTGAATTAAGACAACCTTTTTATTTGTAATATGTTTTACTAATAAAAATAACATTTTTGAATTGAAGTGTGTTTTGTAAATAAAAAGAAATATTTGTTTACATAGAAGTATTAGACAAATTAACATATTTTGTTTATATATAAGAAAGAATGACAAACACATATTTTGGTTTACATACTAAGAAGAAGATTAACATCTTTTGTTAATTATATTATAAAGAAAAAGATTAACATTTTGTAAATTTGATTATAAGGAATAAAATTAACATCTTTGTTAATTAGATTGTATAGGACAAAAATTAATATTCTTGGCAATTAGAAAGAATAAAGTGGAAAAGGTATATTTTTATACATTAAAAAGAATGTGTTAGAAATGAACATTTTTGTCTACATAAAAAGAAATTAAAGAATTTACATTCTCCCATGTAAATAAAAGGAAGTAAATTATTTACATTTTTCAATGTAATAAAAGATTGAATAAAACACTACATTTTTCAATGTAATAAAAGATTGAATAAAACACTACATTTTTCAATGTAATAAAAGATTGAATTGATCACTACATTTTTCAATGTAATAAAAGATGAAATAAAATAAGTAGAATTGAAATCATGGTTTATGGCCATTTGATTTCAACAACAAGAGTGAACATTAGAAAATACATTTTCAATGTGAAAATAGTTTCATTGAGAAGAATTAATCATTTAAATATGATGTTAGCGATGGTTTGAAATATGGGGTTGTTGTATAGAAGTATTCGATGTACTAAACATAAATGTTGTGTATTCAAAATTGAATATTACACTCCCATTTACAAGTTACCCGACTTGTTTATGTGATTGGGACGATAATTTTTACACATCGCCCAAGTGCACAAATGAATTATTATTTGCTTGATGGATGAAACCCCACACGGGTATTGGGATGATATTGGATACACACTAATCCCAATATTTAGTTATCTGTCAATCGATGGATTGACGGTCTGTGATGAGCGTCAGTTATTTACCTTAATGCTCACACAGTTATAGATTCCACCTTAGTCGTTATTTGGATGTTTGATCACTATTTATCATGATTGTTGATTTCATACAAAATATGGTTGTTGATTGAGTCACATTCCAATTAAGAATATCTTAGAAAATATATTTTTGGAAAGAATATTTTAGAAAGAGAATATATTTTAGGAAAATATATATTTTTATTGAAATGCACTAGTTATCAACAAGAATAAATCATTAAATTTAGATTTAATAAAGTTATCCAATTCAGTCAATATTTAATTGAAATTAAATTAAATAAAGTGGATTTGGGTTTGTCGAGAATAATGTCTTAAATAACACTGTTCTTAAAACCCATATGAAAAGAATAATCTTTTAATTTAGCTTATTAAAGTTTTTAATTATATTTAGTAAATGAGAATAAAATAAAGGTGAGTTGGGTTTATTGTGAACTGTGTTTCTAAGCGACATTTGCTCTTTAACCCAACTGACAGTGAAAATACGTTTTTGAATTTATAAATCTTTTATTAAGATGGAAATTTTCCAAAAGTAAAGTTTTCCAATTTAATACATTAAACTGGAATGGAAGGGAATTCGAATTGATAATAACCGGGATAAGCTTATGTAAAAGAAGACCGATACCACATATGGAATTTAAGAGGCTTTGCCATTATTCCATTTATATTATTGTTCGGATACAGAAATTTATAACGATTATATATTGATTTGATTTCTGGGAAGATTCCATATTTTATGGAAGTTGATTTTGGGGTTTACCATGAACTATGTTTTAAATGACATTAGTTCTTTAACCCAGTTAAAGTTAAGATTAATTTCTTAAACTTAAAATAATCATTGAATAATGATTTTTGGTATTTAAACCCAATTTAAGTTTTGGTAAATCTTTAAAGAAAGGATTTAAGGATAATTTAAAGAATTTTTCGCGGAGATAATAATTTGAATATTTTATTTAAAAGAATATTCTGAATTGGAATGAGGTGTTGGATGTGTTTTTATAATACTTGATTTTTAATTATAAAAAAATACGTGAGTTATTCGGAAAGACCAGGTTTAACCCATTCCGAATAATTTCTACGACGATGAAGAGTCGAAGATGAAGACGGTGGTTGAAGACCGATGATCTTCACATCGAATGGATGTGTTGCTACAAAGACCCTGATGGGAGTAGCTACCTTGAAGGGGCTTCAGTGGTGACCGTCCGGACTATTGTTGATTGTTCGGATTTGGTTTTCGCTCAGACCCAGAGCATAAGCTAATAAATGGATGCATATCTGACATTTGATTTCATTCCATGTGAGTTAAATCGATTTCTGTTAATGTATGTCTGTTTGGTGGTAAAGGATTTATCCTCTACTTAACACCTTGGTATATATTAATAGTGATTGATCGCATGGCGTGAATTGTCAATGTGACACGCCAAGATGCAAATGATCAAGGCTTTTGTTGAAAAGCAGGGCCTTGTGGGATGATCAAAGCATAGTCTATTACGGCATAGCTTTGTGTACATCGTGACTTCGCAAGCCTCACACCCCGGTATGAGTCAAAAACGGGATATGGACTACAGGGAGTGCGCACGTTTCTTTCTAGCTAGTGGTAGTGTCAGCGCTTTAACACGGCCTGGCATTTTACTTATGTGGATGATGGATTTTCAGGCGCCTCAGATTTTTATAGGCCGATAGTGGTCATATTTTTGGTTCAAAGGAACCGGGAAGCATGTGTTCCGGCATAATTAATCCAGTACCCTTAGGTAGGGACCGACCCTGAAGATCCAAGGGTTCACTGCGGGGGATCCTGAGGCATTGGCTAGAGTGTCTCGAATCGGAGAGGAGATTTCCCCTAGCCTCGACTCATGATTGAAAACCAACTTCAAATACGACCATGTGCTTTTGATTGTAGAACTAGAATGGCGACATGATATATGGTACCCATGCCGTCTATGATTGATACATTATGATAGAAATTGTTTTTGAAATATACATACTCATAGATATACACACTAATACTAAATCCGTTTTATCGTATCAAGCATCTCTTGACCATTATAAGGTAAAACCCTATCCTCCGGTTTGCGTTGCATTGTGTGATGGGACTTGGGTCTTATAATGGTTTCATTTTTCTAAAAAGCATTGCGTTGTTTAACGTTTTACTTTATTTTATGCACTGGCAATCCAATGGAGTAAACCCGTTCAGCATTAGCGGCGTGGTCCTGTGATTAGCCTTATTATTAGATAAGTTAAGTTAAGATTTCTCATACCAGTCCCATGACTGACCTGTAGTTTGTTTCACTGGCAAAATCGGGTGCCCATATTTTCCACACGGGCAGTCGAGTAGCTTTTTGCAGATATATTTACAGGATCCTGGCTTACAGCTAAAGCGGTATTCGGAAAGCTCTGTATCCGTGTATTCCTTCCAGTTGTATATTTGTATTATTTTTCCGCTGCTATTTAAATGTAATTTAAATATATGATATTATTGTATTTCTATTGTAATAAGTATTCATACTCTGTTACATTCTGGTACTTTGATGTAATTGTTGAAATCAGCAATAAAATGTTCTTCAGTTTGTGTTCTGATGTGTGTTGTTCTAAAAGCAATCCATGCTTTCCTTTACTGGGAAGTTTGGGTCGTTTCATTTGGTATCAGAGCTTTGGTTTACAGAGCTCGAGAACAAGACACATTAGAACCGAATGAAAGAATTCATCAGAGATTGGATTAGTAATATCCAATGAGAATAACTCATTAGAGATGGGATCAGTAGTATCCTAGAACGAGTGTGAAGAGTATTATTTTCTTTAAAATAAAAATGAAAACAAATTTAGTTTTGAAAATTTTATCTTTAAATACGTATTTGAGTATATTATATTTTAATGTGGACAATCGAGTATATAAAGATTTCGAATATACGAGTAATTAACCGATATTCGAAGTTTTAATATACTGGATAGATATAGAATCACACTTTAGTCGCCTGGAGGTAATTCTGGTGTTAGGTCGACTGTCACCAGTATTTATGTTCGAGCCTCGAAGGTGGGATTTCTATATATTTCCATTGACTGGTATGAGAACCAACACTTAGTTAGTACACATTGCTATGATTTGCACTAAAAATATGATTTTTGACTATATATAAAGGTTATATATTTGAAAAGTTAATCACCTAATTGATTGCTGGTTGTGATGTTTGATAATTAGTTTCACTAGTTAAAATATTAGAATGATAATTAATTGAAACCAATGATAAAATTTTAGGTTGAGTTAGTTAAATTAAATAACTCTTAGCTACGTTCCTTTTCGAGGACGAAAAGATTTTAAGTGGGGGCGATTGTAACGACCCGGAATTTTAGGGCTAATTTAAAATTTTTATTTTTTAGAAATTTTAATGGATTTTAATATTTAAAATAATTTATTTTAAATAGGAACGACTAAAAAATTTATTTTAAAATGAATAAATTCAATTTAATTATAAAAGGAGTTTAAAACAGCGCTGCAGTTTGAAAATTTGAATTTGAACTTTGACTGACTGTACATGATTCATTTTAAATCAGAATTGAGCGAAACCAGAAATATTTAAATCTGTTTAATCATATCTTTCCAACGAATCTGAATAACTGAAATTTAGTTTTAAAAATCAAAAGTTATGGCCAATTCAATTTTTAGGAAGGTCGCTGTAGAAATTATATATATATTATATAGGGCCCGAAATGCTACTTTTCACATATGAAGGAATTTCGACTCGAAACCACTTCCATTGAGTTCGGAATGACGTTTCTGCATTGAAAAATAGTAAACACTTATATATTTTGAGTTTCAGAGTTTATTTGTTTAAAAATGTATTTTTAATATTAAATATATTGGCCTTAAAAATAGTCATTTTTCAAACGACTTCGGTTTTCGACGAAACCACTTTTGTTGGAACCGTAATGTCAAATTATTGCTAGGTTTCAATTTTCATAATTTTTCGAATTAATATGTGAGCGTGGCTGACACGACCCGAACTTCCCCGTGAAGGAAATCACGGATGGCGTTGAGGACAAGACAAAATAGAACGCAAACAGAAGAACATTTCGTTGTATATCACAACAATTCCATCAGATACAAGAATATACAGAGTATAAGTGAATAAATTACATTCGATGAATATCAGAGATTACAATAAATTACATAGCAGCGGAAAAATATACAAAACAAAACTGAAAGTGATACACGGATACAGAGCTTTCCGAGCATCGTTCTAGCTGTAAATCAGGATCCTGTGAATATAAATCTGCAAAACCAAAACTACTAGCTGCCCGTGTCGAAAATAGGGGTACCCAGAGTTTAGGTTAAAACAATAAACACCAGGTCAGTCATGTGACTGGTGTGAGAACTAAAACAGTTATTAATCTTTATTTTTAAAGTTAGGTAAATCAAGGGACCACGCCGTATAACACGGAACGGGTTTCCTCCCAAGAATACCAGTGCATAAAACAAATAGCGCAATGCTAAATAAAGAAAAATGAAGCTGTTATAAGACCCAGGTCCCATCACACAATGCAACGCAAGCCGCAGGATATGTTTTTTACCTTATAACAGCCAAATCATGCTTGATACGTTAAAAACACATTATTTGATACTATAATAAGTGTATAGTGTCAAAACTATTTCAATCATAAATATCAATCATAGGCGGCATGAATGACCCATACCACTATGTCGCCATACTAGGTTCTACAACTAAAACCGAAACACACGTATTGGAAATTGGATTTCCGTCATGAGTCGAGGCAAGAGGCAAGCTCCTCTCCGCGTTCGAGACACTCTAGCAATGCCTCATGACCCCACTCTGATCCTTTGGAACCTCCAAGGCTGGTCCTCTCTTACTTTTGAGGATTAATTATTCCTGAACACACGTTTCCCGGTCCTTACAGACCTATATCCGAGGTGCCTCGTATCAAACAACCACATAGGTGAAAAGTATATAAATGTCAGGACTGATAGGTCACTGACACTGTGAGAACCCGTTGCTTCCCCGTGAAGGAAAGAGCGGATACTTTGAGAACAACACACAAATGAACGCAGTCGGAAGAACATTTCATTGTTATTACAACAATTCCATCAGAATACAAGAATATACAGAGTATGAATGGATAAATTACATTCGATAAATATCAGAGATTACAATAAATTACATAGCAGCGGAAAAAGAAATACAAAGCACAACTGAAGGTGATATACGGATACAGAGCTTTCCAGATATCATTCCAGCTGTAAACCAGGATCCTATGAATATAAATCTGCAAAACCAAAACTAATAGCTACCCGTGCGGAAAATAGGGGCACCCAGAGTTTAGGTTAAAACAATAAACTCCAGGTCAGTCATGTGACTGGTGTGAGAACTAAAACAGTTATTTAAAACTTTATTTTAAAAGAGAGTAATTCGAGGGACCACGCCGTATAACACGGAACGGGTTTTCCCCCAAGAATACCAGTGCATATAGAATAAATAGCGCAATGCTTTTTCGAAAAATGAAGCTGTTATAAGACCCAGGTCCCATCACACAATGCAACGCAAGCCGGAGGATAGGGTTTTACCTTATAATAGCCAAACATGCTTGGTACGTTTAAAACAAATCATTTGATACTATAATAAGTGTATAGTGTCAAAACATTTTCAATCATAAATATAAATCATAGACGGCATGGCATCCCATGCTACTATGTGTCCATACTAGCCTCTACAATTAAAACCGCAATACACGTATTGGAAATTGGATTTCCGTCATGAGTCGAGGCAAGGGGCAAGCTCCTCTCCGCTTCGAGACACTCTAGCAAATGCTCAGGACTACGCACTCTGGGCAGCCACTTGGATCGGTTGGGCCGGTCCTCGCTTACGTTAGAGGATTATTTATTCCTGAACACACGTTTCCCGGTCCTTACAGACCTATAATCGAGGCGCCTCATTCCAACAACCACAAAGGTGAAAAGTATATAAATGTCAGGGCTGGTAAGTCACTGACACCACCAAAGCTAGAAAGAAACGTCGTGTTCTCCCAACGGTCCGTATCCCGTTTTTAACTCATACCGAGGTGTAAGGCTCGCGAATTCACGTTATACACAAAGCTTCCACGTAGGCGTGCTTTGATCATCAACCAAAAGACTTTGCTTTTCAACAGAAGCCTTGATCATTGCATCTTAGCGTGCCACATAGGCAATTCATGCGATGCGACTGATGTCCATCGATATATAACCTCTAAGCTCGTACGTCTCAGAGAAGGGCGTTAAGCAAGAGAATAAATTCTCCGCCGCCAAACAGATATATATTTAACAGAAATCAATCAACACAGTATAAAATCCAATGTCAGACACACAATCCATTTACAAGTTCGTTCTGGGTCTGAACGAAACCGGAGGCACTTTCCTCGCATATCCATCCATCTCCAAGTACGTCTGGACGACCACCAACTATTTCCATCCTCTTGGGTGTACAGCCCAATCAGGATCGTCAGTAATTATCCAAACAATGTGAAGACTTCTGGTCTTCGACCACCGTCTTCATCTTCGACTTCTCGTCGAATCGGTTATTCAGAATGGGTATAAACCCGGCCTTTCCGAACAACCCGCGTATATTAAAAACAAATGTTACACAAACACAACATACGCCTCATTCCAATTCAGAATATTCTTTTATTCACAAAATCACATTTTTAGGGAAAGGTTCCCATTAATTTTATCCAAGATAAATTCTTTCAAATTTATCCTTTAATCTTCCTTTGGATGTCATTTCAAACCAGATTATGGTTTTCTAACTAGTCGAGATTAGCGAACCACGCCGAAGTAATTATTTATTTTATTTCCCAATCCCAACCTATTCATCCCATGAAGCAAAACTGGTAATACTCCATATTTAACACCACAGTGTTGTCGGTAAAATTAATTACCATTTCACATTCAAATCTAATTAAAGATTTAACTATCGCTTTGGAGCAAAACTGGCGATACTCCATTCTCGCTCATTTCTAAATTTGATAATTTAGATTATAGATTTACATTTCAATCTAATTGCAGATTCGTTAAAACTCCTTTTACTGGGTTAAAGAACTAGGTGTTATTTAAAACACAGTTCACGACAAATCCAAATCACATTCTATTTATTATCGGGTTAAAGAACTAGTGTTGTTTAAAACACAGTTCACGATAAACCCACAAATTAATTCTAGTTTAATTCAAATCAAATATATTAGGAATTCCGATTACTTAAAACCCCTTTTTAAATCTAATTTATTTATTTAAAAATAAAAACCCGGGTTTTAAATTGAGTTCAAACTAGTTTATTTCGATAAAAATCTATTTTTATCTTTTCAAATATGGAGTTTTTCATCCCAATTTTTCCCAAATCATTTCTTATGATTTTACACAAATTATTACTATTTTTAATAATTTTATCAAGGCCCGTACAATCGATTTCCAACAATGGCCATCGAACTGCACTTACAGCGACCTTTTTCAAATTTGATTTGGACGTAACTCCAAATCCAACCGTTAGGTTTCATATTTCTAATATTCGTTAGAAAGCTCTTTTCGATACGAACCCAACGGTTCCGGTTTTAGGAGAATCCGAAGGCCGGATCTCTCGTAATGTCCTTTTGAAATAAATGGTCGAAATTCACGAACTGCCGCGGCGCGTTCTATTCAGGCCATTATATTATATATATAATATATATAATATATATTTCGTCCATTTCTATTTAAAACAAATTTTATAAATCGTTTTGATTTCGTTTCAAAAACAATTTCAACTTCCATTTCAATTCAAATCAAAATTGAATCTTTCCTTATAAATTCGTTTTAAAATTCATTTCTATTCAATTCAAATTTCAATTCAATTTGAATTCAATTCAATTCGTTTTCAATTCAATTCGAATTCGTTTTCATTTCTATTCAATTCAAAGTGGTTTTCTATTCGATTCAATTCAAATTGGTTTTCTATTTGATTCAAATTCGTTATATATTCAATTGAAATCAAATTCGTTTTCTATTCAAATCAAATTCGTTATATATTCAATTGAAATCAAATTCGTTATAAATTCAAATCAAATTCGTTATATATTCAATTGAAATCAAATTCGTTATATATTCAATTGAAATCAAATTCGTTTTCTATTCAAATCAAATTCGTTATATATTCAATTGAAATCAAATTCGTTTTCTATTCAAATCAAATTCGTTATATATTCAATTGAAATCAAATTCGTTATATATTCAATTCATTTCGAAATCGTTTTCAATTCAATTCATTTCGAAATCGCTTTATACTCAATTCATTTCGAAATCGTTTTTCAATATTCATTTCATTTCGAAATCGCTTTATATTCAATTCATTTCGAAATCGCTTTATATTCAATTCATTTCGAAATCGTTTTTCAATATTCATTTTAAAATGAATAAAATCGATATAAATATCGTTCACGTCAAAATGGCGTCAATCTAATCAACCCGGCTTCATATATTTCTATTTTCAAATATTCTATTTCAAATATTTCCTATTATCAAAATATTTGTTATTATCAAAATATTTCGTTCAACACATGACTAACCTCAACGGATGAGTACTGTCAACACATGAACCTTTATTTTATATTGATAAAGATGTAAATTTTATTATTAAAATATTTCGTTCAACACATGACTAATCTCAACGGATGAGTACAGTCAACACATGAACCTTTATTTCATATTGATAAAGATGTAAATTTTATTATTAAAATATTTCGTTCAACACATGACTAATCTCAACGGATGAGTAAAGTCAACACATGAACCTTTATTTCATATTGATAAAGATGTAAATTTTATTATTAAAATATTTCGTTCAACACATGACTAATCTCAACGGATGAGTACAGTCAACACATGAACCTTTATTTCATAATATTCTTTATTTTCTAAATTGGAATGAGGCCCAATCAATCACCATATAATGTTAATTATATGGATTTTCATACATCACACGTATACAATAGCATTGAAAAATAATCAACCATCAACCAAAGTGCACTACACTGTATAAGCATCAAATATATATATCTAACGCTTATAACAGCCTGTCAATCAATCGATCGACATATTTAATCTATCAGGATGAGTGAACTTCAAATTTCATCCCAACACCCGTGTGGGGTTTCAAATCAACAAACACAGATTTTAGTTGTGCAGTTGGGCGATGTGTAAAATTTATCGACCCAATTAATGTCCTTCTAATAGGTGTACATCAACAAACCGTCCGGTCTGTAAATGAATATTTTATTTATTCACATTCACGTTAAAAATTATATTTTTAACGATAAAACATTTCATTTCAACATATGAATTTCTATTCAATTCATTTATTCAATAAAATGATATTTTTATTTTTCTAACTTATTTTAGAAAATTTCGGCGGCATAACGGCACGATACTAGAAACGGGACGAGGCCTAGCCTTATCCCCGGTCTAGTGAAGGCCCACGCCATTCACACATCAATCAATCCATTCCATTTCACCAAACAACTCAATTTCAATCAAATAACCTAACTAATTTTTGCAATCAAACAAACAAGTCCATGGTCTGTGGACGATTGTGTCGGGTGCTACTAAGCACCGCCCGCATCCTAATATATATATATATATATATATATAGAAATGAAATTGAAAGGTGAGAAATTCTCACCAAAAGCTATCCTAACTCCACGGCACTTCATTGATAGAAATCTTCGCCATTCTCGCCTTTTGTCGCTTTCGTTGTCCGCTTTCACTACATATGTAAAAATCACATTTTTATATACTGATGTCTTTAAAATAAAAATCACATCTTTATTTATTCACTTTCAATTTAAAAATGATATTTTTATAATCGCTTCATACATTTAAAAATCGAATTTTCACTTCGCTATTCAATATATAAAAATGGAATTTTTACTATGCTATTCAATATATAAAAATCGAATTTTTACTATGCTATTCAATATATAAAAATCAAATTTTTATTATGCTATTCAATATATAAAAATCGAATTTTTATTATGCTATTAAATAGATAAAAACTATATTTTCACATCGATGTTCATATAGTAAAGATTATATTTTTATCACGCCATTCTTCATAAAAAGACTTCGCCTTTTCAATAAAGATTTCGCCCTTTCAAAAATATCATTATAAAAATAACATTTTTATTTTTCTATACATATAAAGATGATATTTCTAATATTCCTATCATGCAAAAATTATATTTCTAATTCTCTACATAAACAAAAATCATATTCCTATATCTTCTATATAGTAAAGATCATATTTTCCTCCAACAAAAATCAAAGCTTTACCGTGTTAAAAATTCTACCTTTGCAGTTTTAAAAATCCTATCTTTACAGTTGTAAAAATCCAATCTTTACAGTTTTAAAAATCCTATCTTTACTGTTTTAAAAAATCCTATCTTTACTGTTTTAAAAACCCACTTCATGAAAGGATTTAAATAAACTAAATAAACTAAAAATCAAAATAAAATAAAAATAAAAAGGGTCAAGAACTTACAGCGGGAGGGGGGTTTGTGCTGCGTCGGCGCAGGATGGAGGAGGGGGTGCTGCGGCTCTGACGTGGCGGATAAGGGGGCGATGCAGGGCTTCGGAGGTGGCGCCTGAGCTGGAGGGAGGGGTTCTTCGGTGCTCGATTTGGTTGCAGGGGGGGTCTTAGGTGCTCGCAGTCGAGGAAGAGAAGGGGAGGAGGAGGAAGAAGAAAGGAGGAGGACGGCGCAGAGGGGGGGGGGGCTGCGCCACCTCTGGCGGCGGCGGTGATGGGCGACGGGGGTTTCCCCCCCTTTCTGTCGCCTCTTATTTTTTCTTTTTTTTTCGATCCGATCTGAAGAATAGAGGGGGGGGCAGAGCGGGTTAAAGGGGGAGAAGGATTTTTTTTATTTATTTTTAATTTTTATTCACATAAAGTAACTTTTTCTATCGAACTCGAAACAAGGCCCACCGCCTGTCATCCATAGCGTTTTACCCCCATTCCGAACACAATGGGATATGTATCGCAAGCTGATTCGATCGCTTCGATTAGTTTCCGTTGAATTTACATTTAAATTGCTATATTGAATTTTAAACGTACATTTCAAATTACCGGGGTCACATACGAACTTTAAAAATTCTAGAAAAATATTTTCTAGCTTTGTATTGACGATACGGTCCTAACAAAACTAATTTCGTCGAATTCTGAGACCATTTGAAAAATGGCCATTTTCCAGTCGATCAAAATCAACTGAAACTGGTCAAACGCGTTTTCTTTTGCTACGCTCACATATTGATTCGAAAAATTATGAAATTTGAAACCTAGCAATAACTTGACATCACGGACCCAACAAAAGTGGTTTCGTCGAAATCCGAGGTCATTTGCAAAATTTCCATTTTTAAGGGCCTGAATTCCATAGCGACTATTCAGAATTTTCAACTGGACTTATCTTTTGATTCCCGTTATGAAATTTCGATTTTTCTCATTCGTTGAAAAGATATCATCAATTGGATCCTAATGTTTTTGGTTTCACTAAAATCCGGATTGTTTTGCACCCGGTACATTCAATTGAAGGTTGAAATCGAATTATCGAACTACCGCGCCATTTTCAATTCTATTTAATTATATATAAATATTTATATTCTAACGACGACGTATATAATATATACGTCGAATTTCAATTCAAAATAAATTTCTCGTCGATATTATTTAAAATAATTCATTTTAAATATTCAAATTCACTAAAATTGCCAAAAATAAAAATTTTAAACTGGCTCAGAATTTCCGGGTTATTACAATCTCCCCCACTTAAAACTTTTCGTCCCCGAAAAGGAACAAATTCGAAAGTGGTTTGATTAATCAGCTCTACGTTCAATCTGGCTTGCATTCTCCAACTTTTCAGTTTCTGAGAATTTTCAAATTTTCAAAAATTTGGCTAACACCCTAAATTTTCGAAAAATTTCGCCATAACCTCCCCTGCACCGGGAGCCACGGGAAAATCCCGAAATTGCCATAAAGGCCTTCTGATCTCAAAAAAGAAAAAGAAAAAGCCAAGCGGCTAGCCAATAGGCTCATAAAATCATCATCACCCAAACAAAACAGTAAATTATGTAGTAAAGATGTACCTATTTTTCGGGCAAACAAATTTTATTCTTCGGCTCTAGCTTCCTTGCTATGACCTGTTCAATGTAAGTATATGTATATGCAAGCAAATGCGACCAATTTTCAATACAATTCAATATTTGATGTAATTAGGCTTAATGGTTCAAAATTATCAAACAAATAGACAAACAACACAAACATCAATCAATTAGTGAATTAGAGTTTCAAATTCATAATTTTGATACATATACAAAAAATCATGTTTTTGATGCCAATTCACAACAAAGTGTTCTAGCTATATTAGTTTTGGTTCTCACACCAGTCTAATGGAAATATATAGATATCACACCTTCGAAACACGAAAATATTTACTAATGATGACGCGTCAATCATCAGAATCAGGCCCGGGCGACTAGAGTGTGATTCTATATCTATCTAATATATTAAAACTTCGAATATACGTTCATGACGCGTATATGCAAAACCTTTATATAGTGGATTGTCCATATTCAAAATAAATAAATAATCAAATACGTGTAAAACGATTTAAATTTCAAAACAAAATTGTTTTCATTTGAAAAATATACTCTTCACACTCGTTCTAGGATACTACTGATCCTATCTCTAACGAGTCATTCTAATTGGATTTTACTAATCCAATATCTGATGAGTTCTTTCGTATGGTTCTAATGTGTCTTGTTCTCGAGCTCTGTAAACCAAAGCTCTAATACCAAATGTGAGAACCCGTTGCTTCCACGTGAAGGAAAGAGCGGATATTTTGAGAACAACACACAAATGAACGCAGACGGAAGAACATTTCATTGTTATTACAACAATTCCATCAGAATACAAGAATATACAGAGTATGAATGAATAAATTACATTCGATAAATATCAGAGATTACAATGAATTACATAGCAGCGGAAAAAGAAATACAAAGCACAACTGAAGGTGATATACAGATACAGAGCTTTCCGGATATCATTCCAGCTGTAAACCAGGATCCTATGAATATAAATCTGCAAAACCAAAACTACTAGCTGCCCGTGCGGAAAATAGGGGCACCCAGAGTTTAGGTTAAAACAATAAACTCCAAGTCAGTCATGAGACTGGTGTGAGAACTAAAAAAGCTATTTAAAACTTTATTTTAAAAGAGAGTAATTCGAGGGACCACGCCGTATAACACGGAACGGGTTTTCTCCCAAGAATACCAGTGCATATAGAATAAATAGCGCAATGCTTTTTCGAAAAATGAAGCTGTTATAAGACCCAGGTCCCATCACACAATGCAACGCAAGCCGGAGGATAGAGTTTTACCTTATAACAGCCAAACATGCTTGGTACGTTTAAAACAAATCATTTGATACTATAATAAGTGTATAGTGTCAAAACATTTTCAATCATAAATATAAATCATAGACAGCATAGCATCCCATGCTACTATGTCGCCATACTAGGCTCTACAATTAAAACCGCAATACACGTATTGGAAATTGGATTTCCGTCATGAGTCGAGGCAAGGGGCAATCTCCTCTCCGCTTCGAGACACTCTAGCAAATGCTCAGGACTACGCACTC
Organism: Allium sativum; assembly: GCA_030737875.1. Classification (NCBI taxonomy): domain Eukaryota; kingdom Viridiplantae; phylum Streptophyta; class Magnoliopsida; order Asparagales; family Amaryllidaceae; genus Allium; species Allium sativum. The sequence goes on from CM060911.1 coordinate 18,006,075, forward strand.
TGGGCAGCCACTTGAATCGGTTGGGCCGGTCCTCACCTACGTTAGAGGATTATTTATTCCTGAACACACGTTTCCCGGTCCTTACAGACCTATAATCGAGGCGCCTCATTCCAACAACCACAAAGTTGAAAAGTATATAAATGTCAGGGCTGGTAAGTCACTGACACCACCAAAGCTAGAAAGAAACGTCGTGTTCTCCCAACGGTCCGTATCCCCTTTTTAACGCATACCGAGGTGTGAGGCTCGCGAATTCACGTTATACACAAAGCTGCCACGTAGGCGTGCTTTGATCATCAACCACAAGACTTTGCTTTTCAACAGAAGCCTTGATCATTGCATCTTAGCGTGCCACACAGGCAATTCATGCCATGCGACTGATGTCCATCGATATATAACCTCTAAGCTCGTACGTCTCAGAGAAGGGCGTTAAGCAAGAGAATAAATTCTCCGCCGCCAAACAGATATATATTTAACAGAAATCAATCAACACAGAATAAATTCCAATGTCAGACACACAATCCATTTACAAGTTCGTTCTGGGTCTGAACGAAACCGGAGGCACTTTCCTCGCATATCCATCCATCTCCAAGTACGTCTGGACGACCACCAACTATTTCCATCCTCTTGGGTGTACAGCCCAATCAGGATCGTCAGTAATTATCCAAACGATGTGAAGACTTCCGGTCTTCGACCACCGTCTTCATCTTCGACTTCTCGTCGAATTGGTTATTCAGAATGGGTATAAATCCGGCCTTTCCGAACAACCTGCGTATATTAAAAACAAATGTTACACAAACACAACATACGCCTCATTCCAATTCAGAATATTCTTTTATTCACAAAATCACATTTTTAGGGAAAGGTTCCCATTAATTTTATCCAAGATAAATTCTTTCAAATTTATCCTTTAATCTTCCTTTGGATGTCATTTCAAACCAGATTATGGTTTTCTAACTAGTCGAGATTAGCGAACCACACCGAAGTAATTATTTATTTTATTTCCCAATCCCAACCTATTCATCCCATGAAGCAAAACTGGTAATACTCCATATTTAGCACCACAGTGTTGTCGGTAAAATTAATTACTATTTCACGTTCAAATCTAATTAAAGATTTAACTATCGCTTTGGAGCAAAACTGGCGATACTCCATTCTCGCTCATTTCTAAATTTGATAATTTAGATTATAGATTTACATTTCAATCTAATTGCAGATTCGTTAAAACTCCTTTTACTGGGTTAAAGAACTAGGTGTTATTTAAAACACAGTTCACGACAAACCCAAATCACATTCTATTTATTATCGGGTTAAAGAACTAGTGTTGTTTAAAACACAGTTCACGATAAACCCACAAATCAATTCTAGTTTAATTCAAATCAAATATATTAGGAATTCCGATTATTTAAAACCCCTTTTTAAATCTAATTTATTTATTTAAAAATAAAAACCCGGGTTTCAAATTGAGTTCAAACTAGTTTATTTCGATAAAAATCTATTTTTATCTTTTCAAATATGGAGTTTTTCATCCCAATTTTTCCCAAATCATTTCTTATGATTTTACACAAATTATTACTATTTTTAATAATTTTATCAAGGCCCGTACAATCGATTTCCAACAATGGCCATCGAACTGCACTTACAGCGACCTTTTTCAAATTTGATTTGGACGTAACTCCAAATTCAACCGTTAGATTTCAAATTTCTAATATTCGTTAGAAAGCTCTTTTCGATACGAACCCAACGGTTCCGGTTTTAGGAGAATCCGACGGCCGGATCTCCCGTAATGTCCATTTGGAATAAATGGTCGAAATTCATGAACTGCCGCGGCGCGGCGCGTTCTATTCAGGCCATTATATTATATATATAATATATATTTCGTCCATTTCTATTTAAAACGAATTTTATAAATCGTTTTGATTTTGTTTTAAAAACAATTTAAACTTCCATTTCAATTCAAATCAAAATTGAATCTTTCCTTATAAATTCGTTTTAAAATTCATTTCTATTCAATTCAAATTTCAATTCAATTTGAATTCAATTCAATTCATTTTCAATTCAATTCGAATTCGTTTTCATTTCTATTCAATTCAAAGTGGTTTTCTATTCGATTCAATTCAAATTGGTTTTCTATTCGATTCAAATTCGTTATATATTCAATTGAAATCAAATTCGTTTTCTATTCAAATCAAATTCGTTATATATTCAATTGAAATCAAATTCGTTATAAATTCAAATCAAATTCGTTATATATTCAATTGAAATCAAATTCGTTTTCTATTCAAATCAAATTCGTTATATATTCAATTGATATCAAATTCGTTATATATTCAATTCATTTCGAAATCGTTTTCAATTCAACTCATTTCGAAATCGCTATATATTCAATTCATTTCGAAATCGCTTTATATTCAATTCATTTCGAAATCGTTTTTCAATATTCATTTTAAAATGAATAAAATCGATATAAATATCTTTCACGTCAAAATGGCGTCAATCTAATCAACCCGGCTTCATATATTTCTATTTTCAAATATTCTATTTCAAATATTTCCTATTATCAAAATATTTGTTATTATCTAAATATTTCGTTCAACACATGACTAACCTCAACGGATGAGTACTGTCAACACATGAACCTTTATTTTATATTGATAAAGATGTAAATTTTATTATTAAAATATTTCGTTCAACACATGACTAATCTCAACGGATGAGTGCAGTCAACACATGAACCTTTATTTCATATTTATAAAGATGTAAATTTTATTTTTAAAATATTTCGTTCAACACATGACTAATCTCAACGGATGAGTACAGTCAACACATGAACCTTTATTTCATATTGATAAAGATGAAAATTTTATTATTAAAATATTTCGTTCAACACATGACTAATTGAGACGACCCGATTTCCCGTTTTCACGGAAACAAGGGTTATCTTTGGAATATAACACAGAAACATATAATAGCAGAACAGAATTAAATAAATACACCAGAAAACGAACAACAAAATATACTGGATAAAAGTAATCATCAGAGTTACACAGTATACAGGATCTTACTTAGTACAAATACAATTCAGCTATACATAAATGTCTACAGCGGAAATAAACAAAATATGTACAATAGGAGCTGAACAACATAAAAAGAAATAAATGATAGAATCCATCTTCAGCTCCAGCTATCCAGAAAGAGAACCAGCTAAACCTGAATACAAGGCTGCCCGTGTAGAAAAAGGGGCACCCGAGTTTGAAAGTGAAACAAACTACGAGTCAGTCATGGGACTCGTATGAGAAATCCACTCAACACATATATAATTGGCTAATCACAGGACCACGCCACTTTCGTGGAACGGGTTTACTCCATTGGATTGCCAGTGCTTTAAAACAAATCTTTCTTTTAAACATCGCTATGCTTTTTATAAAAATGAAGCCGTTATAAGACTCAGTTCCCATCACACAATGCAACGCAAACCGGAGGATAGAGTTTTTACCTTATAACGGCCAAAATATGATTGATACGAATAAAACAAAGGCATTTGATATTATTGCTAGTGTCTATATGTTTTGAAAACAATTTCAAATCATAACTATCAATCATAGACGACATGAGCGTCCCATGCCACTATGTCACCAAATGTATATATACAATCGAAACCGCACAGTCACGTATTTGGAAATTGGACTTCCGTCATGAACCAAGGCAAAAGATAGTCCTTACCGAATTCGTGACTCTCTAGCCCGAGCCACCGGAACAGCCGCAACTGCCCCTTGGATCGTCAAGGCCGGTCCACCGATGTGGATTATAGTGCCTGAACAATACGTTTCCCCGCCCTTTGGGGCGTAAACGAGCCAGCGAATGACTCCATCGGACCCGGATCGTCCGATCAAACCGAGGCGCCTCGCAACAGCAACAACCACATAGGTGAAAAGTATATAAATGTCAGGGCTGGTAGGTCACTGACACCACCCTAGCTAGAAAGAAACGCATGCTATCCCTGAGGTCCTCCTCCCGTTTTAGGTTCATACCGGGGTGTGAGGCTCGCGAATTCACGTTATACACAAAGCTACGCCACACAGGCGGTGCTTTGATCATCACCACAAGACTTTGCTTTTCAACAGAAGCCCTGATCACTGCATCTTAGCATGCCACACAGGCAATTCATGCCATGCGACTGATGTCCATCGATATACAACCTCTGAGCTCGTGCGTCTCAGAGAAGGGCGTTAAGCAAAAGAATAAATTCTCCGCCGCCAAACAGATGTATATTTAACAGAAATCAATCAACACAGAATAAACTCCAATGTCAGACACACAGTCCATTTACAAGTCCGTTCTGGGTCTGAACGAAACCGGAGGCACTAAATACCTCGCAAACCCTTCGATCACCACGTACGTCTGGACGATCACCACTCATTATCCATATTTCGGGATGCCTCCCAATCAGGACCTCGGTTACCATCCAAACGAGGTGAAGATCTCCGGTCTTCGACCACCGTCTTCATCTTCGAATTTCAATCGTCGATCAATTATTCGAAATGAGAATTAACTCGGCCTTTTCAAATAATCCACGTATATTTAGAATTTCAAATCAACTTATTTTAATGGTTAAATTATTCGACAACACCAATTTTGTTCTTTAATGTAATTTTCACACCAAACACATTCAACCATCAAATATCACATAAATCAAGCAAATTCCGTTTATTTCCATTCCATAACGTTTCCAATATTTTATAACGATTTATCGCTATTTTTATTTATTTTAAAATAGCTATTTTATTCAAAACGACGCTTCGGGCCATAAAGCGGCCGTGGCGCTGTTTTTCTTCAGATTTGATTTACACATATCTGAAAATCTAACCGTTGGATCTTCACAAAATTTACATCATTAGAAAGGTCTTTTCAAAACGAATCCAACGGTTCCAATTTCGGGAAAATCCGACGGTCGGATCTCCCGGTACAATCGTTTGAATTTTCGATTTCAAAATACGAACTGCAGCGTCGTTATTCGATTAAATATATAATTATATTTATATATATAAATAAATATAATCGTTTCTGGCGCTGTTTTTCATCAAATTTGAATTAAACATTCCAGACAATCCAACCGTTGGATTTTTACAAGGTTGGTGCCGTTGGGAAGATATTTCCAAGGCGAACCCGACGGTTGAGGTTTCGGGAAAATCCAATGGTCGGATTTCCCGCACTAGTCGTTTGAAATCATGGTTTCAAAATACGAACTGCACGGCTTCGTTTCGTTTTAATTTTATTTATATTTATATATTTATATAAATATAGTTCTTTCAGTGAATTCCATATCGTTTTCACTTCAAAATTTTTTTTTCTAACACCTTAAAATTTTGGAAAATTTCGCCATAACCTCCCCTGCACCGAGAGCATCGGGAAATCGCAAATAGCGTTCCCGGTCCTTCTAATCTCAAAAAGAAAAAGAAAAAGCCAAGCGGCTAGCCAACAGGCTCATAAAATCATCACCCAAACAAAACAATAAATGTGTACCTATTTGTCGGGCACAAAATTTTATTCCTCTTCTCTAGCCCCTTTGCTATAACCTGTTCAATGAATATGCATGTACATATATATGCAGTTCTTATCATTTATCATTTTCTATTCAACTTCATATTTGATTTCTATTTGGTTTAAAAACACCATTCATTCTAATGTTACATAAATAGGTGCAAATCATTTCATTAGCTAATCAATGAATATTTCAACTCATATATGTTTATTTTGAACAAGTGGCTATTTTTAACACTTCACATTTCAACGATTTATGCATACAATAAAAATGTGATTTTTATTATCAAACAATTTATTTCAAAACACTATTCTTCTATATAGTTCAAGTTGGTGATAAAAATGGGATTTTTATCATAAAACAATTTATTTCAAAATATGAATACCATTCAACACATGAATTTCTAATCAACGAATGTATATCAATTCAACACATGAATGTTTTCAAATCAATGAATAATTATAGTTTAAGCATATGAAAATAATTCAAACACACAAATATTATTCAAAATTTCGGCAGCATAACGGCAGGGTAGTTAAACCGGGACCGTCCCTAGTACGGCTCCTCGCTCTACCTTAAAACCTCGCGGTTTTTGACAATGGGGATCATGCATCTAGTTCGCACGCAGGCGGCATGTATATATTTATTTCATTTCCACAAACTAATCCTATGTGGTTTCAACCAAATATTTCACAACCACCAATGGGTATTTTTCAACCACAATCAACCAATATCAATCACAAACAATCCCAAACAATCATTCGCTATCAATCAATTTTCACAACAATTTCAACCAATAAATATCGTCCATGGTTTGTGGACGAGGGGCGTATATATATATATATATTTATATATAGCAATTCACTTTTTATTTCACACATATATAATATTTTTAAATCAGAAATCTCACCAATAGCTATCCAACTTCACGACTCTTCCTTTATTGAAATTTTCGCCAATCTCGCCTTTTGTCGCTTTGTTGCCTGTATTCTCTACATATGTAAAAATCGAATTTTTACTATGTTATTCAATATATAAAAATCGAATTTTGACTTCGCTATTCAATATATAAAGATTATATTTTTAATATAAAGATTATATTTTTAATATTCCTATGATGTAAAAATTATATTTTTATTGCTTTAAAAATATAAAAATCAAATCTTACTTCTTCTACTTAATGAAAATTCCGTCTTTTCTATTTTAAAAATATGATCCTTATTTTTTTTTCCCAAGTTCAAATCTTTTTTTCTCCAAAGCTCTAACCTTTTTCTTTTTAAAGTTTAAAATAAAATCAGTTCTAAACTCTTTCGAAAATCAGTTTTTACTTTATATAAAAATCAGTTTTTACTTTATATAAAAATCAGTTTTTACTTCCTTTTAAAATCAGTTTTTACTTCCTTTTAAAATCAGTTTTTACTTTATATAAAAATCAGTTTTTACTTTATATAAAAATCAGTTTTTACTTCCTTTTAAAATCAGTTTTAACTTTATATAAAAATCAGTTTTTACTTCCTTTTAAAATCAGTTTTTATCCTTTTAAAATCAGTTTTTACTTCCTTTTAAAATCAGTTTTTATCCTTTTAAATAAAATAACAAAACCAAAAAAAAACTTACAGAGGGGGGGGGGGGTTCTGCAGTTCGTCGGAGGCAGGAGGAGTCTGGCTTCGAGGCGGCGGCTCGGGTTTCGAACGGTGGTGGCAGGAGGTCGTCAGGCTGGGAGGGGGGCTCTCGAATCGGCGTCGCGATGGGAGGGTTCGAACAGGGAGGAGCAGGCGAAGCGGACGGAGGGGGGGGGGGCGGATGCGTCGGTGGCGATCGCTTAAGGTTTTTTTTTCTTTCTGGTTGAAATCGAAATGAACGGGGGGGGGGCAGAACGAAGGATAAGGGGAGGGAAATTAAAATTATTTTTATTATTTCATTATTTAATTTCGCAAAAAGGTTGACTTTTACATACGACCTCGAAACGAGGCCCACCGCCTGTCGTCCATAGCGTTTTACCACCATTCCGAACACAATGGGATATGTATCGTAAGCTGATTTGATCGTTACAATCAGTTTCCGTTGAATCTACATTTAAATCACTATATTGAATTTTAAACGTACATTTCAAATTACCGGGGTCACATACTGACACCAAAAATTCCAGAAAAATATTTTCTAGCTTCGTATTGACGATACGATCCTAACAAAACTAGTTTCGTCGAATTCTGAGACCGTTTGAAAAATGGCCAATTTCCAGTCGATTAAAATCAACTGAAACTGGTCAAACGCGTTTTCTTTTGCCACGCTCACATATTGATTCGAAAAATTATGAAATTTGAAACCTAGCAATAACTTGACGCTGCGGATCTAACAAAAGTGGTTTCATCGAAATCCGAGGTCGTTTGCAAAATGTCCATTTTTAAGGGCCTGAATTCCATAGCGACTATTCAGAATTTTCAACTGGACATATCTTTTGATTCCCGCTATCAAATTTTGATTCGTCTGATTCGTTGGAAAGATATTACCAATTAGATCCTAATGTTTTTGGTTTCACTAAAATCCGGATTGTTCTGCACCCGGTATATTCAATTGAAGTTTGAAATCGAATTACCGAACTACCGCACCATTTCCAATTCTATATATAATTATAATTAATTATATTCGTTTTCAAATGTCGATTGAAAATCAGTTTTCATCGCCATTATTTAAAATATTTATTTTAAATATTTAAAATCCATTATTTTAGCCAATTTAAAAATTTTAAATTGGTTCAGATTTTCTGGGTCGTTACAATCTTCCCCACTTAAAACTTTTCGTCCCCGAAAAGGAACAAAGTCGAAAGTGGTTTGATAAATCTACAATCACACAACACAACAACCAATTTGTTTCTAACCTTTCTAAAATATTCTGATCAAATCCTATATTCCTTAAAAATCATTCAGAGTATAGAATAAATAGTGCCACTCCATAGGAAGAAAATTGCAATAGAATAGAGAATTAAATGGTAATGCAAAGTAGGGTAAATGTACCTTGCACCGGAGTCAATCAGAGATATCTACTCGGCATCTAGGATAAGCTTTCTGAATGCTCTCCTTAGTTTCCCAAGTACAATCTCGCGGATCTCCACTCCATTGCACTTTGACTAAGCGAACCTTCTTGTTCCTCAGCTCTTTGGTTTCTTTGCCGATAATCTTTAGCGGCTCTCTTCTCACAGCTAATTCTGGGGTTATTTCAATATCCTGCTGAGCTGCTTCTTCCACAATCAAGTCTGGATCATGAACGTGCTTTCGAAGTTGAGATATGTGAAATACATCATGAACTCCAGGCAGCCAGTCAGGCAGTTTGACCCTATAAGCGAGAGTCCCAATCCGTTCCAGAATAGGAAACGGACCAATGAATTTGGGTGCCAACTTTCCAGTTTTACCGAACCGGATAACTCCTCTCATCGGCGATACTTTCAAATATACGTAGTCGCCAACTTCAAAGGATATATCTCTTCTTCTTCTATCGGCATAGCTCTTTTGTCGGCTTTGAGCGGCGAGTAATCGCTTCTTAATAAAATCGACTTTGTCGGCAGCTTCTCTAATCATATCAGGCCCTAACACAAGTCTATTTCCAGGCTCGACCCAACAAGCAGGAGATCGACACGGTCTACCGTACAATGCTTCGAATGGCGACATTGTCAGACTCGCCTGGTAGCTATTGTTATAAGAGAATTCAGCCAAATGCAGATTGTCTTCCCATGATCCACCGAAATCTATAACACAAGCCCGCAATAGATCTTCTAAAATGCGATTCACCCTCTCAGTCTGACCGTCTGTCTGAGGATGATAAGCGGTGCTCAAGTTTAACTTCGTTCCCAGCTCGACTTGAAATGCTTCCCAGAATTTGCTAGTGAATATTGTATCTCTATCACTGACTATACTGAGTGGCACTCCATGTAGTCTAACTATTTCCCTGAAGTAAATCTGCGCCAGACTCTGAGCTGTTCTATTTGATTTGACAGTTATGAAGTGGGCGGTCTTCGTGAAACGATCTACGATCACCCAAATAATGTCATTTCCCTTTCTGGTTCTGGGCAAACCATCAATGAAATCCATAGAAATATGTTCCCACTTCCAGCTAGGAACTTCTAGCGGTTGTAATAATCCAGCCAATTTCTGTTGGTCGCTTTTGACTAGTTGGCAAGTAGGGCATCGACTAACATATATCGAGATGTCTCTTTTTAACGACTTCCACCAGAATGTGCGCTTGATATCGTTATACATTTTATTCACACCTGGATGGATACTGAGCTTAGATTTGTGGCATTCATCAAGCACATCCCTTCTGAGTTCAGGAATTTCTGGAACGCAAATTCGTCCTTCTAACCTCAGAATCCCTTCGCTGTCTAACTGGAAATCCGAAGCATTGCCTTCATGAATTCGCTGACTTATTCCTTTGATGAATTGGTCGTCTTCTTGGAGAGCCGATATCTTATCAATCAACGAAGTCGCAATGATGAAACTGGCGATCATTTCATTCTTTCGGCTTAACGCATCGGCCACGACATTGGCTTTTCCTGGAGTATATATAATTTCAAAGTCATATGCTGCAAGAAACTCCAGCCAACGTTGCTGCCTCAGATTCAGGTCCTTCTGAGTGAACAGATACTTTAACGACTGGTGATCTGTAAACAGTTCAAATCTCTCGCCCAGAAGATAATGTCTCCAGATTTTCAAAGAGAATATGATAGCCAATAACTCAAGATCATGAGTTACATAGTTTTTCTCATGTGGCTTCAGTTGACGGCTAGCATAAGCAATCACTTGACCTCTTTGCATTAACACTGCGCCAAGGCCTTCTCTAGAAGCATCAGTCCAGACTTTTAAATCTTGGTTGCCATCGATGATGGTTAACACTGGAGCTGTAGTTAATCTCAACTTTAGCTCTTCGAAAGCCTCCTCACTCTCTTGAGTCCATTTGAATTTAGAATGCTTCTTTGTAAGCTTCGTTAAATGACCAGATATCTTCGAAAAGTCTTTAACGAACTTCCGATAATAACTATCCAATCCGAGAAAACTGCGGACTTCAGTGGGAGTACTGGGCTGTTTCCAATTCTGAATAGCTGTGATTTTGCTTGGATCCACAGCAATTCCTTCTTTCGATACAACATGGCCCAGAAATTTTACTTCATCTTGCCAGAAGATACATTTGGAAAATTTGGCTTTTAGTACATTCCGTCTGAGAATTTCTAACACTTGTTCCAAATGTTTTTCATGCTCGGCCTTTGATTTAGAGAAGATTAGAATATCATCAATAAAAACCAGAACAAATTTATTCAATACTCCCCTAAATACTCTGTTCATTAGATCGACGAAGTAAGCTGGAGCGTTACATAAGCCGAACGGCATTACTAACCACTCGTAGAATAAGTCGGGGCCTCTGAACGCTGTCATTGGAACACACTCTTCGGCAATTCGAAGTTGATGAAAGCCTGTAGCTAGGTCCATTCGTGAGAATACTTGTGCTCCATTTAATCGATCTAACAAATCATCAATCCGCGGCAATGGATATTTGTTCTTTATTGTCTGTTTGTTCAGATCACGATAATCCACGCATAGACGTAGAGTACCGTCAGATTTTGGGACAAACACCACTGCTGCACCCCAATCAGAGAAACTAGGCCGGATCAGACCTTTCCATACTAGCTGTCTTGTTTGATTGTCTAATTCCTCCTTCTCTTTCAAGGACATTCTTCGAATAGCGTGAACTACCGGCCTTGCATTTGGAATTAAAGCAATTTTGAAATCTATCTCTCTCTGCGGAGGTAAGCGAACAACTTCCTCGAACACATCCGCATAGTTCTTGACGATAGGAATATCTTTGATGAGGTCGGGAATATTCTCTGCGATTTCAGGGACATTTTCTATTTGGGCTGGAGAAACATTCAAAGCTGCCCAGAAGTCTTTTCTATTAGCATTCTGACCTTCACACGGAATGGTTATATAATCGCCTGATTTAATCTTCGCCTTTACGACTCTGTCGGCGCATTTGACTTCAGCTTCATATTTGGTCAACCAGTCTAACCCCAAAATAAGATCAAACTCTTTAAAATTCATGACGGCTGCGATGGTAGGGAACCGATAACGAGAGAAAGAAACCGGCACTCCACAGACCCAACTGAGATCAATGGAACCCCCAACCGGATTCTGGACAGTCATGGGTTCCTTGAGCTTTTTCAAATTCAAATCCAGTTTCCTAGCTGCATCTTTGGCAATGAAACTTCGCGACGCGCCTGTGTCAAACAGTACTTTGACTGGAATGTTTTTGACAGTAAGCGTGCCTTCTAAAACATCGGGCCTTTCTTGACTAGCTGAGGGCTCAGAAGTTTCTGCTACTTCATTTACTTGAGCCTCCTAGGTTGCCTTTAACAGCCGGTAATCCTGTCTTACATGGCCAAACCGATGGCAAATGCTGCATTCTCTAGTCTCTTGAAACTTCTTAATAGACTTAGATCCTTCCTTTCTTTGTTTCTTTAGAGATCGGAAACTTATCGAGAGATGTCCTTGCTTATTGCAGTTAGAGCATACAGTTGTCGTTACTGGTTTCCTCTCAGATTTGGCCCTTTTTCTCTTGGCACTGGGCTTCTTACTAGCTTCAGGAATATCAGCTTCCGACCTTTCTTTGTCACTAGAACAGACTTCTTCTTCGTCGCGTAACATTCCTTTCTTTTGGAGGTCTTCATACTGATAGGCCATATATATCATTTCTGGAAAAGGAAGCTTCACATGCCCCAATACTTTATTCTGGTATTTCCTTTGAAGTCCGTGAATAAATCTCATATTTTTCCTCTTCGGATTTTGAATACGATGAGGAGCAAAGTGAGAAAGTTCATTGAATTTCTTATGATATTCGGGAATTGTCATGTCTCCTTGTATTAGATAAGAAAATTCATCGCATAATCTCTCGGTTGCTTCGGGAGGAGTAAATCTTTCCAAGAAAATCACTTTGAATCTGTCGCAGGTGTTATCACCTTCTGGATTATCCTTAACAACAGAATCCCACCAGAACAAAGCTTCATCTTTGAGTGCCCAAGAGGCCAGTAATCTTTTCTGGTCATCCCTCAGCTTTAATGCTTCGAAGATTTTCTCAGCTGAACGAATCCAAGCTTGTGTTCTCTTAATAGATTCTTCGCCCGAGAACGACTTTCCACCCAGATTTCTATACTTCATGAATAGAGCTTCTATATCCGGGTCAATATTACTTCTTCTATTTCTGGCACTCATTTTCTAGTTCTTCTGCAAATAGCAGATCAAGTGTCAGGTCAACAGAAAAGATATTTCAAAATATAGAGACAAATACTTGAATGTAAATGTGTCTATCGAGGTGTAATTTCATTCTGCTTTACTCATACTAGGATATTACTGATCCTATCTGTATTGAGTTACCCGTCCTAGAACACTACTGGTTCTATTTCTGACGAGTTCGTTCAAATGTTATATTCCAGAACTAAGCTTAACCAAAGCTCTGATACCACGATGAGACGACCCGATTTCCCGTTTTCACGGAAACAAGGGTTATCTTTGGAATATAACACAGAAACATATAATAGCAGAACAGAATTAAATAAATACACCAGATAATGAACAACAAAATATACTGGATAAAAGTAATCATCAGAGTTACACAGTATACAGGATCTTACTTAGTACAAATACAGTTCAGCTATACATAAATGTCTACAGCGGAAATAAATAAAATATGTACAATAGGAGCTGAACAGCATAAAAAGAAATAAATGATAGAATCCATCTTCAGCTCCAGCTATCCAGAAAGAGAACCAGCTAAACCTGAATACAAGGCTGCCCGTGTAGAAAAAGGGGCACCCGAGTTTGAAAGTGAAACAAACTACGAGTCAGTCATGGGACTGGTATGAGAAATCCACTCAACACATATATAATTGGCTAATCACAGGACCACGCCACTTTCGTGGAACGGGTTTACTCCATTGGATTGCCAGTGCTTTAAAACAAATCTTTCTTTTAAACATCGCAATGCTTTTTATAAAAATGAAGCCGTTATAAGACTCAGTTCCCCTCACACAATGCAACGCAAACCGGAGGATAGAGTTTTTACCTTATAACGGCCAAAATATGATTGATACGAATAAAACAAAGGCATTTGATATTATTGCTAGTGTCTATATGTTTTGAAAACAATTTCAAATCATAACTATCAATCATAGACGACATGAGCGTCCCATGCCACTATGTCGCCAAATGTATATATACAATCGAAACCGCACAGTCACGTATTTGGAAATTGGACTTCCGTCATGAACCAAGGCAAAAGATAGTCCTTACCGAATTCGTGACTCTCTAGCCCGAGCCACCGGAACAGCCGCAACTGCCCCTTGGATCGTCAGGGCCGGTCCACCGATGTGGATTATAGTGCCTGAACAATACGTTTCCCCGCCCTTTGGGGCGTAAACGAGCCAGCGAATGACTCCATCGGACCCGGATCGTCCGATCAAACCGAGGCGCCTCGCAACAGCAACAACCACATAGGTGAAAAGTATATAAATGTCAGGGCTGGTAGGTCACTGACACCACCCTAGCTAGAAAGAAACGCATGCCCTCCCTGAGGTCCTCCTCCCGTTTTAGGTTCATACCGGGGTGTAAGGCTCGCGAATTCACGTTATACACAAAGCTACGCCACACAGGAGGTGCTTTGATCATCACCACAAGACTTTGCTTTTCAACAGAAGCCCTGATCACTGCATCTTAGCATGCCACACAGGCAATTCATGCCATGCGACTGATGTCCATCGATATACAACCTCTGAGCTCGTGCGTCTCAGAGAAGGGCGTTAAGCAAAAGAATAAATTCTCCGCCGCCAAACAGATGTATATTTAACAGAAATCAATCAACACAGAATAAACTCCAATGTCAGACACACAGTCCATTTACAAGTCTATTCTGGGTCTGAACGAAACCGGAGGTACTAAATACCTCGCAAACCCTTCGATCACCACGTACGTCTGGACGATCACCACTCATTATCCATATTTCGGGATGCCTCCCAATCAGGACCTCGGTTACCATCCAAACGAGGTGAAGATCTCCGGTCTTCGACCATCGTCTTCATCTTCGAATTTCAATCGTCGATCAATTATTCGAAATGAGAATTAACTCGGCCTTTTCAAATAATCCACGTATATTTAGAATTTCAAATCAACTTATTTTAATGGTTAAATTATTCGACAACACCAATTTTGTTCTTTAATGTAATTTTCACACCAAACACATTCAACCATCAAATATCACATAAATCAAGCAAATTCCTTTTATTTCCATTCCATAACGTTTCCAATATTTTATAACGATTTATCGCTATTTTTATTTATTTTAAAATAGCTATTTTATTCAAAACGACGCTTCGGGCCATAAAGCGGCCGTGGCGCTGTTTTTCTTCAGATTTGATTTACACATATCTGAAAATCTAACCGTTGGATCTTCACAAAATTTACATCATTAGAAAGGACTTTTTAAAACGAATCCAATGGTTCCAATTTCAGGAAAATCCGACGGTCGGATCTCCCGGTACAATCGTTTGAATTTTCGATTTCAAAATAGGAACTGCAGCGTCGTTATTCGATTAAATATATAATTATATTTATATATATAAATAAATATAATCGTTTCTGGCGCTGTTTTTCATCAAATTTGAATTAAACATTCCAGACAATCCAACCGTTGGATTTTTACAAGGTTGGTGCCGTTGGGAAGATATTTCCAAGGCGAACCCGACGGTTGAGGTTTCGGGAAAATCCAATGGTCGGATTTCCCGCACTAGTCGTTTGAAATCATGGTTTCAAAATACGAACTGCACGGCTTCGTTTCATTTTAATTTTATTTATATTTATATATTTATATAAATATAGTTCTTTCAGTGATTTCCATATCGTTTTCACTTCAAATTTTTTTTTCTAACACCTTAAAATTTTGGAAAATTTCGCCATAACCTCCCCTGCACCGGGAGCATCGGGAAATCGCAAATAGCATTCCCGGTCCTTCTAATCTCAAAAAGAAAAAGAAAAAGCCAAGCGGCTAGCCAACAGGCTCATAAAATCATCACCCAAACAAAACAATAAATGTGTACCTATTTGTCGGGCACAAAATTTTATTCCTCTTCTCTAGCCCCTTTGCTATAACCTGTTCAATGAATATGCATGTACATATATATGCAGTTCTTATCATTTATCATTTTCTATTCAACTTCATATTTGATTTCTATTTGGTTTAAAAACACCATTCATTCTAATGTTACATAAATAGGTGCAAATCATTTCATTAGCTAATCAATGAATATTTCAACTCATATATGTTTATTTTGAACAAGTGGCTATTTTTAACACTTCACATTTCAACGATTTATGCATAAAATAAAAATATGATTTTTATTATCAAACAATTTATTTCAAAACACTATTTTTCTATATAGTTCAAGTTGGTGATAAAAATGGGATTTTTATCATAAAACAATTTATTTCAAAATATGAATACCATTCAACACATGAATTTCTAATCAACGAATGTATATCAATTCAACACATGAATGTTTTCTAATCAATGAATAATTATAGTTTAAGCATATGAAAATAATTCAAACACACAAATATTATTCAAAATTTCGGCAGCATAACGGCAGGGTAGTTAAACCGGGACCGTCCCTAGTACGGCTCCTCGCTCTACCTTAAAACCTCGCGGTTTTTGACAATGGGGATCATGCATCTAGTTCGCACGCAGGCGGCATGTATATATTTATTTCATTTCAACAAACTAATCCTATGTGGTTTCAACCAAATATTTCACAACCACCAATGGGTATTTTTCAACCACAATCAACCAATATCAATCACAAACAATCCCAAACAATCATTCGCTATCAATCAATTTTCACAACAATTTCAACCAATAAATATCGTCCATGGTTTGTGGACGAGGGGCGTATATATATATATTTATATATAGCAATTCACTTTTTATTTCACACATATATAATATTTTTAAATCAGAAATCTCACCAATAGCTATCCAACTTCACGACTCTTCCTTTATTGAAATTTTCGCCAATCTCGCCTTTTGTCGCTTTGTTGCCCGTATTCTCTACATATGTAAAAATCGAATTTTTACTATGTTATTCAATATATAAAAATCGAATTTTGACTTCGCTATTCAATATATAAAGATTATATTTTTAATATAAAGATTATATTTTTAATATTCCTATGATGTAAAAATTATATTTTTATTGCTTTAAAAATATGAAAATCAAATCTTACTTCTTCTACTTAATGAAAATTCTGTCTTTTCTATTTTAAAAATATGATCCTTATTTTTTTTTTCCCAAGTTCAAATCTTTTTTTCTCCAAAGCTCTAACCTTTTCTTTTTAAAGTTTAAAATAAAATCAGTTCTAAACTCTTTCGAAATTCAGTTTTTACTTTATATAAAAATCAGTTTTTACTTTATATAAAAATCAGTTTTTACTTCCTTTTAAAATCAGTTTTTACTTCCTTTTAAAATCAGTTTTTACTTCCTTTTAAAATCAGTTTTTACTTTATATAAAAATCAGTTTTTACTTCCTTTTAAAATCAGTTTTAACTTTATATAAAAATCAGTTTTTACTTCCTTTTAAAATCAGTTTTTATCCTTTTAAAATCAGTTTTTATCCTTTTAAAATCAGTTTTTACTTCCTTTTAAAATCAGTTTTTATCCTTTTAAATAAAATAACAAAACCAAAAAAAAACTTACAGAGGGGGGGGGGGTTCTGCAGTTCGTCGGAGGCAGGAGGAGTCTGGCTTCGAGGCGGCGGCTCGGGTTTCGAATGGTGGTGGCAGGAGGTCGTCAGACTGGCAGGGGGGGCTCTCGAATCGGCGTCGCGATGGGAGGGTTCGAATAGGGAGGAGCAGGCGAAGCGGACGGAGGGGGGGGGGGGCGGCGGATGCGTCGGTGGCGATCGCTTAAGGTTTTTTTTTTCTGGTTGAAATCGAAATGAACGGGGGGGGCAGAACGAAGGATAGGGGGAGGGAAATTAAAATTATTTTTATTATTTAATTTCGCAAAAAGGTTGACTTTTACATACGACCTCGAAACGAGGCCCACCGCCTGTCGTCCATAGCGTTTTACCCCCATTCCGAACACAATGGGATATGTATCGTAAGCTGATTTGATCGTTACAATCAGTTTCCGTTGAATCTACATTTAAATCACTATATTGAATTTTAAACGTACATTTCAAATTACCGGGGTCACATACTAACACCAAAAATTCCAGAAAAATATTTTCTAGCTTCGTATTGACGATACGGTCCTAACAAAACTAGTTTCGTCGAATTCTGAGACCGTTTGAAAAATGGCCAATTTCCAGTCGATTAAAATCAACTGAAACTGGTCAAACGCGTTTTCTTTTGCCACGCTCACATATTGATTCGAAAAATTATGAAATTTGAAACCTAGCAATAACTTGACGCTGCCGATCTAACAAAAGTGGTTTCATCAAAATCCGAGGTCGTTTGCAAAATGTCCATTTTTAAGGGCCTGAATTCCATAGCGACTATTCAGAATTTTCAACTGGACATATCTTTTGATTCCCGCTATCAAATTTCGATTCGTCTGATTCGTTGGAAAGATATTACCAATTAGATCCTAATGTTTTTGGTTTCACTAAAATCCAGATTGTTCTGCACCCGTTATATTCAATTGAAGTTTGAAATCGAATTACCGAACTACCGCGCCATTTCCAATTCTATATATAATTATAATTAATTATATTCGTTTTCAAATGTCGATTCAAACTCAGTTTTCATCGCCATTATTTAAAATATTTATTTTAAATATTTAAAATCCATTATTTTAGCCAATTTAAAAATTTTAAATTGGTTCAGATTTTCTGGGTCGTTACACTAATCTCAACGGATGAGTACAGTCAACACATGAACCTTTATTTCATAATATTCTTTATTTTCTAAATTGGAATGAGGCCCAATCAATCACCATATAATGTTAATTATATGGATTTTCATACATCACACGTATACAATAGCATTGAAAAATAATCAACCATCAACCAAAGTGCACTACACTGTATAAGCAACAAATATAGATATCTAACGCTTATAACAGCCTGTCAATCAATCGATCGACATATTTAATCTATCAGGATGAGTGAACTTCAAATTTCATCCCAACACCCGTGTGGGGTTTCAAATCAACAAACACAGATTTTAGTTGTGCAGTTTGGCGATGTGTAAAATTTATCGACCCAATTAATGTCCTTCAAATAGGTGTACATCAACAAACCGTCCGGTCTGTAAATGAATATTTTATTTATTCACATTCACGTTAAAAATTATATTTTTAACGATAAAACATTTCATTTCAACATATGAATTTCTATTCAATTCATTTATTCAATAAAATGATATTTTTATTTTTCTAACTTATTTTAGAAAATTTCGGCGGCATAACGGCACGATACTAGAAACGGGACGAGGCCTAGCCTTATCCCCGGTCTAGTGAAGGCCCATGCCATTCACACATCAATCAATCCATTCCATTTCACCAAACAACTCAATTTCAATCAAATAACCTAACTAATTTTTGCAATCAAACAAACAAGTCCATGGTCTGTGGACGATTGTGTCGGGTGCTACTAAGCACCGTCTACATCCTAATATATATATATATATATATATATAAATAGAAATGAAATTGAAAGGTGAGAAATTCTCACCAAAAGCTATCCTAACTCCACGGCACTTCATTGATAGAAATCTTCGCCATTCTCGCCTTTTGTCGCTTTTGTTGTCCGCTTTCACTACATATGTAAAAATCACATTTTTATATACTAATGTCTTTAAAATAAAAATCACATCTTTATTTATTCACTTTCAATTTAAAAATCATATTTTTATAATCGCTTCATACATTTAAAAATCGAATTTTCACTTCGCTATTCAATATATAAAAATGGAATTTTTACTATGCTATTCCATATATAAAAATCGAATTTTTACTATGCTATTCAATATATAAAAATCGAATTTTTATTATGCTATTCAATATATAAAAATCAAATTTTTATTATGCTATTAAATAGATAAAAACTATATTTTCACATCGATGTTCATATAGTAAAGATTATATTTTTATCACGCCATTCTTCATAAAAAGACTTCGCCTTATCAATAAAGATTTCGCCCTTTCAAAGATATCATTATTAAAATCACATTTTTATTTTTCTATACATATAAAGATGATATTTCTAATATTCTTATCGTGCAAAAATTATATTTCTAATTCTCTACATAAACAAAAATCATATTCCTATATCTTCTATATAGTAAAGATCATATTTTCCTCCAACAAAAATCAAAGCTTTACCGTGTTAAAAATTATACCTTTGCAGTTTTAAAAATCCTATCTTTATAGTTGTAAAAATCCAATCTTTACTGATTTTAAAAATCTAATCTTTACTGTTTTAAAAATCCTATCTTTACTGTTTTAAAAAATCCTATCTTTACTGTTTTAAAAACCCACTTCATGAAAGGATTTAAATAAACTAAATAAACTAAAAATCAAAATAAAATAAAAATAAAAAGGGTCAAGAACTTACAGCGGGAGGGGGGGTTGTGCTGCGTCGGCGCAGGATGGAGGAGGGGGGGTGCTGCGGCTATGACGTGGCGGATATGGGGGCGACGCAGGGCTTCGGAGGTGGCGCCTGAGCTGAAGGGAGGGGGGTCTTCGGTGCTCGATTTGGTTGCAGGGGGGTCTTAGGTGCTCGCAGTCGAGGAAGAGAGGAGGAGGAAGAAGAAAGGAGGAGGACGACGCGGGGGGGGGGGGGGGGGCTGCGCCACCTCTGGCGGCGGCGGTGATGGGCGACGGGGGTTTCCCCCCTTTCCGTCGCCTCTTTTTTTTTCTTTTTTTTTTCGATCCAATCTGAAGAATAGAGGAGGGGGGGCAGAGCGGGTTAAAGGGGGAGAAGGATTTTTTTTTTTTTTTATTCACATAAAGTAACTTTTTCTATCGACCTCGAAACAAGGCCCATCGCCTGTCGTCCATAGCGTTTTACCCCTATTCTGAACACAATGGGATATGTATCGCAAGCTGATTCGATCGCTTCGATCAGTTTCCGTTGAATTTACATTTAAATCGCTATATTGAATTTTAAACGTACATTTCAAATTACCGGGGTCACATACGAACTTTAAAAATTCTAGAAAAATATTCTCTAGCTTCGTATTGACGATACGGTCCTAACAAAACTAATTTCGTCGAATTCTGAGACCGTTTGAAAAATGGCCATTTTCCAGTCGATTAAAATCAACTAAAACTGGTCAAACGCGTTTCTTTTGCTACGCTCACATATTGATTCGAAAAATTATGAAATTTGAAACCTAGCAATAACTTGACATCACGGACCCAACAAAAGTGGTTTCGTCGAAATCCGAGGTCATTTGCAAAATTTCCATTTTTAAGGGCCTGAATTCCATAGCGACTATTCAGAATTTTCAACTGGACTTATCTTTTGATTCCCGTTATGAAATTTCGATTTTTCGGATTCGTTGAAAAGATATCATCAATTAGATCCTAATGTTTTTGGTTTCACTAAAATCCGGATTGTTTTGCACCCGGTACATTCAATTGAAGTTTGAAATCGAATTATCGAACTATCGCACCATTTTCAGTTCTATTTAATTATATATAAATATTTATATTCTAACGACGACGTATATAATATATACGTCGAATTTCAATTCAAAATAAATTTCTCGTCGATATTATTTAAAATAATTCATTTTAAATATTCAAATTCGCTAAAATTGCCAAAAATAAAAATTTTAAACTAGCTCAGAATTTCCGGGTTATTACAGACACCAACATAGCTAGAAAAAACGTCGTGCACTCCTTGTGTCCGTATCCCGTTTTTGACTCATACCGAGGTGTGAGGCTCGCGAATTCACGTTATACACAAAGCTATGCCACACAGGCCGTGCTTTGATCATCAACCACAAGACTTTGCTTTTCAACAGAAGCCTTGATCAATTTCCACTTACGCGTGCCACACTGGCAATTCACTCCATGCGACTGATGTCCATCGATATACAACCTCTGAGCTCGTGCGTCTCAGAGAAGGGCGTTAAGCAAGAGAATAAATTCTCTGCCGCCAAACAGATGTATATTTAATAGAGATTAATCAACATAGAATAAAATCCAATGTCAGACACATAGTCCATTTACAAGTTCGTTCTGGGTCTGAACGAAACCGGAGGCACTTTCCTCGCATATCCATCCATCTCCAAGTACGTCTAGACGATCACCAACTGTTTCCCTCATCTTGGGTGTACAGCCCAATCGAGATCATCAGTAATCACCCAAACGATGTGAAGACTTCTGGTCTTCAACCACCGTCTTCATCTTCGACATCTCGTCGAATCGGTTATTCAGAATGGGTATAAACCCGGCCTTTCTAAATAACCCACGTATATGATAAACAAATGTTACACAAACACAGCAAACGCCTCATTCCAATTCAGAATATCCTTTTATTCACGAAATCACATTCTTAGGGAAAGGTTCCCATTAATTTTATCCAAGATAAATTCTTCTAAATTTATTCTTTAATCTTCCTTTGGATATCATTTCTAACTAGTCGGGATTAGCGAGCCACACTGAAGTAATTATTTATTTGTTTCATTTCCCAATCCCAACCTATTCATCCCCTGGAGCAAAACTGGTGATACTCCATTCTTAACACCACGGTGTTATCGGTGAAATTAATTACCATTTCACGTTTAAATCTAATTAAAGATTTAACTATCGCTTTGGAGCAAAACTGGTGCTACTCCATTCTCGATCACCTTTCATATTTGATAATTTAAATTATCCATTCACATTTCAATCTAATTAAAGATTCATTAAAACTCCACTTAGTTTTAATCTTTTCAAAAATCAATATCCTACCTTTAACTGGGTTAAAGAACCAATGTCATCTAAAACACGATTCACGACAAACCCAAATCGCATTTGATATTAAATACAAGGCTCTGAATAGAAAATATATCGGCTTATATTCAATATCAAATTCTGAAACTAACAAATATCGTATTGGAAATAACGATATAAAATATATCTTTCAAATTCCCATAACAATATCTGTATAGTCACGAAATCCAACGTCGAAATATTCCGAAGATCATTTCGATTCAACTCCAGTCCAATTCACATATTGGGAATATTGATTATTTTTAAAATCGCTTTCAAATTCAATTTATTTATTTCAAAAATAAATTGATTTTAATTCTAGTTCAAAACTGGTTCATTTCGACAAATATATATTTTTATCCTTTCAAATGTGGAATTTTACATCCCAGTTCTTTCCAATTCACATATTATGATTTTACACAAATTATAGATATTTTTAATAATTTTATCAAGGCCCGTACAGTCGATTTCCATCAATGGCCATCGAACTGCACTTACAACGACCTTTTCCAAATTTGATTTGGACATAATTCCAAATCCAACCGTTAGATTTCAAATTTCTAATATTCACTGGAAAGCTCTTTTCGATACGAACCCAACAGTTCCGGTTTTAGGAGAATCCGATGGTCGGATCTCCCGTAATGTCAATTCGAAGTCAATGGTCGAAATTCACGAACTACCGCGGCGCGGCGCATTCTATTCAGGCCATTATATATATATATAATATATATATATATATATATATTATATATATTTCGTCGATTTCCTTTTTAAAACGAATTTTATAAATAGTTCTAAATTAGTTTCAAAAACAATTTCAACTTCATCTTCAATTTCAAATCGATTTGATTTCAATTCAATTCGAATTCAAATTCATTTCAATTCAATTCAAATTCTAATTCGTTTCAATTCAATTTGAATTTACCTTCTATTTAATTCATTTTGAATTTACCTTCTATTTAACTCAATTCGAATTCATTTCAAATTGATTTCAATTCAATTTCTGTTCGTTTTAAATTCCATTCAAAACTATTTCTATTCGTTTTTAATTCAATTTCAATTTAATTAAATTTGAATTCATTTCTATTCAATTCGAATTCAAATTCACTTTCTATTCAATTCGAATCGAATTCATTTTCTATTTGATTCGAATTCATTTCAAATTGATTCAATAAAATTTCAATTTGAATTTTAATCTAATTTAATTTGAATTTCATTTCAAAATATTATATTTTGAAATCACTTTTCAATATTCATTATAAAACGAATAAAATCGATATAAATATCGTTCGCGTCAAAATAACGCATCTCTAATCAACACGGCTTTATATTTTTCAAAAACTTCTTTATTCTATTCAACAAATGAATATTTATTCTATTCAACACATGAATCTATATTTCTTTCAACACTTGACAAATCTCAACAAATGAGTACTGTCAACACATGAATCTTATTTTATAATATTCATTATTTTCCCGATTGGAATGAGGCCCAATCAATCACCATATAATGTTAATTATATGGATTCCATACAACACATGTATATAATAGCAACGATAACCAATCAACCATCATCCAAAGTGCACCACACAACTGCATAAGCATCAAATATAAATAATCAATGCTTACACAGCCTGTCGACCAATCAATCGACATACAATTGAATAATTGGGATTAATGTACTCAAATATCATCCTAACACCCGTGTGGGGTTTCAAATCAACCAACACAGATTTTTATTTGTGTAGTTGGGCGATGTGTAAAATTTATCGACCCAATCAATATCAGTCAAATCAGTGTATATAAACAAATTGGCCGATTTGTTTATAATTATTTATTTATTCACATTCATGTTAAAAATTATATTTTCAACGATAATTAATTTATTTCAACACATCTACATTTTATTATCGATTTCACATCAACATCACAAGCAATTTTCACAACACATCAATCAAACAAACAAGCCATCCATGGTCTGTGGATGACGGGTGTCGGGTGCTGCTAAGCACCGTCTGCATCCTAGTATATATATATATATATATATAACTAGAAAAAGAAATTTAGAGTGAGAAGTTCTCACCGATAGCCATCCCAACTCCACGACACTTCATTTATAGAAATCTTCGTCGTTCTCGCGTTTTGTCACTTTCGTTGCCCGTATTCACTACATATATAAAAATCACATTTTTATATTATTGCCATGTATATAAAAACCATATTTTTATAATTGCTCCATATGGATAAAAATTCTATTTTTACATTGCTACTATATAGATAAAAATTCCATTTTTACACCGCTACTATATAGATAAAAATTCCATTTTTACATCGTTACTATATAGATAAAAATTCCATTTTTACATCGTTATTGTCTATATAAAAATTTCGCCTTTTCAAATATAAAGATTTCTCCTTTTCATATTTAAAGATTTTGCCTTTTCAAATTTAAAGATTTCGCCTTTTCATATTTAAAGATTTCGCCTTTTCAAATTTAAAGATTTCGCCTTTTCATATTTAAAGATTTCGCCTTTTCATATTTAAAGATTTCGCCTTTTCAAATTTAAAGATTTTGCCTTTTCATATTTAAAGATTTCGTCTTTTCATATTTAAAGATTTCGTCTTTTCATATTTAAAGATTTCACCTTTAAAAATCATAGCTTTTTACTTCATAAAGATCAAATTTTCCTATGTAAATTATTCTTAAACAAAAACTTATACTGAAAAATCAGATTTTTCAATCACTCCTATATATTTATAACTGAAAATAAATAAAATAATATCAGTAAATAAATAAAACTAAAATTAAAACTTACTTTTTGCTGCCTAAAGAGGGACGAGGGGTTTTAAGGGGGTGTGGTGGCCTTAGTGGGGGGCGCGGTGAGGTCTGGGCTCGGATTGGGGGGGGGGTCTTCGCGTCAGGAAGTGAGAAGGAGGGAGGAAGAAGAAGAGAGGGAGGCGGCGGCAGGTGGTGGTGCCGCCGCCATCGGGGGGGGGAGGGAGTGGGGAGACGGTCGCGATCCCCTCCTTTCTCTTTTTTTTCTTTTGATTCCAAATCAAACGGGGGGCCTGAGATAAAGGAATAAGGGAAGAGAGAGGAAAGATTTTATTTATTTTATTAAATTATTTAATTCAAAAAGTTGACTTTTTATTTCGACCTCGAAACGAGGCCCACCGCCTGTCGTCCATAGCGTATTACCCCCATTCCGAACACAATAGGATATGTATCGTAGGCTGATTCGATCAGTTCTTGCCAAAATCAACATATAACTCTATATATTGAATTTGAACGCACATTTCAATTTACCAGGGCCACATACTAACTCGAAAAAATCCAAAAAAATATTTTCTAGCTTCGCATTGACGATACGGTCCTAACAAAACTAATTTCGTCGAATTCTGTGACCGTTTGAAAAATGACCATTTTCCAGTCGATTAAAATCAACTGAAACTGGTCAAACGCGTTTTCCTTTGCCACGCTCACATATTGATTCAAAAAATTATGAAATTGGGAATCTAACAATAATTTGACATCACGGACCCAACAAAAGTGGTTTCGTCGAAATCCGAGGTCATTTGCAAAATGGCTATTTTTAAGGGCCCGAATTCCATAGCGACTATTCAGAATTTTCAACTGGACGTATCTTTTGATTCCCGCTATGAAATCTCGATTTTTCGGATTCGTTGGAAAGGTATTCACAAATAGATTCTAATATTTTTGGTTTCACTAAAATCCGGTTTATTTTGCACCCGGTACATTCAATTGAATTTTGAAATTGAATTATCGAACTACCGCGCCATTTTCAATTCTATTTATAATTATATATAATTATTTATATTCGACGACGTACATAATATATACGTTCGAATTCTATTCAAAATAAATTTCTCGTCGATATTATTTAAAATAATTCATTTTAAATATGCAAAATTCACTAAAATTGCCAAAATAAAAATTTTAAACTGGCCCAGACTTTCGGGTTGTTATAGTGGCAAAGGAAAACGTGTTTTGTCAATTACAGTCAAATTTAATCGACTTGGAAATGGCCATTTTTCGAACAATCTCAGAATTCAACGAAGTTAGTCTCGTTAGAACCATATCGTCAAAACATAACTAGAAATAATTTTTCTGTAATTTTTAGAGTCAGTATGTGGCCCCGGTAATTTAAAATGTATGTTTGAACTTAATAATTAAATGATTTATAATTGAATTTAAAGAAAAACATATCGTAACAGACGAACTGGGTTACAAAACATATTCCATTGTGTCCGGGACGGGGGTTATTAGCTAGGGGCGACACTTGTTGGGTTTGATTCGAAGTTCGTGACTTTAAACAAGAATTTTCAGAAATAAAAAGGAAATTAAATTAGGGTGCGTTTTTTACAGGTCCCTGTTAAGGTTTTAAATTAGGCTCACATCCGTTCATAGTTTTCAATACACTTCTGCCCCCTGTTTTCAATTTTGCGCCTCCTACTTTATTGGATCCGCTTCCACCTTTTATTTTACGCCTGGTGCCTTTCTTCTTTCGCACCTACGTATTTTTCAAAAATAAAAAGTGCGGCCATGACTAAAAAAAAAAAAAATTTGTAAAATCTGGAAATAATCCCAGAAGTCCACGCCAAGGAAAAAAAACTTGCATATATGTATGCAAGTATTACTTATAATTGCATACATGTATGCAATTATCGCACAAAGGAAATTATGCTACAGTTTTGCCTGCATATATGTTGCACACATATGTGCAAGTTTCAGATTTAATTGCACGTTTGAATGCAAATAAAAATGAACTAATTCAACAGCGGATGCAACACTGGAATACTTGCACATATATACGCAGGAAATTGAATTCTTGCATAAAAAAATGCATTTAACTGCATTTATCGTTGTTTTTTCTGTTTTAATTTACTTTTAGCATGTTTTTGAATTTTTTAAGTGAATTTATGATCGAATGAATAATTTATTTGAAAAATAGTTTCCGGATTTTTTTTTACTTTTTTTTTCCTTTTTTTCACAACTTTTGAAAAATAGGGACCTAATTTATAATAAGTTTATCACTGGATGTGAGCCTAATTAAGTTTCAAAATAGGGATGTGAGCCTAATATTCACATTAAATTAATATATACTAGTATATATACCCCTAGAATACGCCGTATTTTACACAAAACCCTAATTCCATCTTCTAGCCGGCGTTTCTATGAATCAATGGCCACGGTGGTTCGAATTTCATCCCTCAATCTCTCACAAATCAGTTAGAATTAATTCAGGGTTGTAATTCGGAAATCGTAGTACTTCGTTTGATCTTCAAATCGATACGGTTATGATTGTTCATCGAGAACCGAGGAGGCAACAATTGTTGCTGAAAGGGGGCGGGTTCAAACCGTTCGCCGGAGAGGGTGGGGCCACCGAGCTCACCCCTGTCGCGCCCGGGGGATGGCGAGATGTAGGCGCACACGGTGGCGTAGGTGGATCCGGGTTCGAACGTTCGTGGAGGAGGAAAAGGGGAACCCTAGAAATCGACATTGATGGGTTTCAGCGTTCAGGAAGAACGATGAAGAAGGAGTGGTAACCGGCCATATGCTATGTAACTAAAATAATTATATTATTTAATTATGTTAAGAATTTAAATTGTTTAATTAATGTTTAGAAGTCCATAACTTTTTCAAACAGCGTCGGAATTTCGTGAAATCAGTCGCGTTGGATTCGTATCAGAAAACACTACATTATGAAGCTGACTAGAGTTGAAACCGAGCGTGTTGAAAATGGAGGAATATTCAGATCTGAATAGCACTGTGAGGAATCCTCTTTCTTTTTATTTTATTTTTATTTTTTTTATAATAAAAATTACTGAATCACTAATGTGTGGTCTGTGCTAGAATTTGTGTTGTGAAATTTGTGCTGCTAAATTCTGTTCTTTGTGATTTGATATATGACTGTGTTGTTATGAAAATCGATAGATTTGGTGACAGGTGCGCTGAACAAAACTGCTAGAACAAAAATACGAATTTGTTGAAGAAGAATTGTTAGAACAAATTTGATTAGTGGAAAGAACAGAATAAGATTAATGAATAGAAAAACATATTTTTACCAAATATGATTAACGAATAGAAAACCATATTTTTGTCAAAATATGATTCATGAATAGGACAACATATTTTTGTCAAAATATGATTAATGAACAGAATAACATATTTTTGTCAAAATATGATTTGTGAATAGAATTAACTTTTTTTTGTCAAGATATGATTAGTAAGCAGAATTAACATTTTTGTGAATTAGATTATGTTAGATAAAAACAACATTTTATTTGAAATGTATTATGCATATAAAAATAACATTTTTGATTAGAAACAAGTTTATAAATAAAAATCACATTTTTATTTGAAATGTGTTTTGCAAATAAAAATATACATTTGTGTCATATTTAAAAGAATGATTAAAAATAGAATTTACATTTTATGTAAATATGACATTAAAAATAAAATTTACATTTTATGTAAATATGACATTAAAAATAGGATTTACATTTTATGTAAATATGACATCAAAAATAGAATTTACATTTCTTGAAAATATGACATTAGAAATAAAATTTACATTCTTATGTAGAAAGTGATATTAAAACTGGAACTTACATTTCCATTTTAAAATGTGACATTAAAGAAGATTGACATTTTCATTGTAGAATGTGGCATTATAGTAAAATTTACATTTTATTTGAAAATATATTATGCATATAAAATAAATATTTTTTTTACATTAAAAAGAATGATATTTTTGTGTTAAACTTGATTAGTGAACAAAATTCACATTTTGTTAATATTAAAAGGATTATAACAAAATTTACATTTTGTTAACATTTTATGTAAAGGAAATAAAAGAATATATTTATGTCACTTGAAATAAAATAACATTTTCTTATAAATGTTAATGTGGAATAAAACCACTTTCCCATACAAAGGATACCATGTGAATTAAGACAACCTTTTTATTTGAAATATCTTTTACTAATAAAAATAACATTTTTGAACTGAAGTGTGTTTTGTAAATAAAAAGATTATTTGTTTACATAGAAGTATTAGACAAATTAACATATTTTTTTTATATATATGAAAGAATGACAAACACATATTTTGGTTTACATACTAAGAAGAAGATTAACATCTTTTGTTAATTATATTATAAAGAAAATGATTAACATTTTGTAAATTTGATTATAAAGAATAAAATTAACATCTTTGTTAATAAGCTTGTATAGGACAAAAATTAATATTCTTGGCAATTAGAAAGAATAAAGTGGAAAAGGTATATTTTTATACATTAAAAAGAATGTGTTAGAAATGAACATTTTTGTCTACATAAAAAGAAATTAAAGGATTTACATTCTCCCACGTAAATAAAAGGAAGTAAATTATTTACATTTTTCAATGTATTAAAATATTGAATAAAACACTACATTTTTCAATGTAATAAAAGATTGAATAAAACACTACATTTTTCAATGTAATAAAAGATTGAATGGATCACTACATTTTTCAATGTAATAAAAGATGAAATAAAATAAGTAGAATTGAAATCATTGCTTATGGCCATTTGATTTCAACAACAAGAGTGAACATTAGAAAATACATTTTCAATGTAAAATAGTTTCATTGAGAAGAATTAATCATTTAAATATGATGTTAGCGATGGTTTGAAATATGGGGATGTTGTATAGAAGTATTCGATGTACTAAAGATAAATGTTGTGTATTCAAAATTGAATATTACACTCCCATTTACAAGTTACCCGACTTGTTTATGTGATTGGGACGATAATTTTTACACATCGCCCAAGTGCACAAATGAATTATTATTTACTTGATGGATGAAACCCCACACGGGTGTTGGGATGATATTGGATACACATTAATCCCAATATTTAGTTATCTGTCAATCGATGGATTGACGGTCTGTGATGAGCGTCAGTTATTTACCTTAATGCTCACACATTTATAGATTCCACCTTGGTCATTATTTGGATGTTTGATCATTATTTATCATGATTGTTGATTTCATACAAAATATGGCTGTTGATTGAGTCACATTCCAATAAAGAATATCTTAGAAAATATATTTTTGGAAAGAATATTTTAGAAAGAGAATATATTTTAGGAAAATATATATTTTTATTGAAATGCACTAGTTATCAACTAGAATAAATCATTAAATTTAGATTTAATAAAGTTATCCAATTCTGTCAATATTTAATTGAAATTAAATTAAATTAAGTGGATTTGGGTTTGTCGAGAATAGTGTCTTAAATAACACTGTTCTTAAAACCCATATGAAAAGAATAATCTTTTAATTTAGCTTATTAAAGTTTTTAATTATATTTAGTAAATGAGAATAAAATAAAGGTGAGTTGGGTTTATTGTGAACTGTGTTTCTAAGCGACATTTGCTCTTTAACCCAACTGACAGTGGAAATACGTTTTTGAATTTATAAATCTTTTATTAAGATGGAAATTTTCCAAAAGTAAAGTTTTCCAATTTAATACATTAAACTGGAATGGAAGGGAATTCGAATTGATAATAACCGGGATAAGCTTCTGTAAAAGAAGACCGATACTACATATGGAACTTAAGAGGCTTTTCCATTATTCCATTTATATTATTGGTCGGATACAGAAATTTATAACGATTATATATTGATTTGATTTCTGGGAAGATTCCATATTTTATGGAAGTTGATTTTGGGGTTTACCGTGAACTATGTTTTAAATGACTTTAGTTCTTTAACCCAGTTAAAGTCAAGATTAATTTCTTAAACTTAAAATAATCATTGAATAATGATTTTTGGTATTTAAACCCAATTTAAGTTTTGGTAAATCTTTAAAGAAAAGATTTAAGGATAATTTAAAGAATTTTTCGCGGAGATAATAATTTGAATATTTTATTTAAAAGAATATTCTGAATTGGAATGAGGCGTTGGATGTGTTTTTATAATACTTGATTTTTAATTATAAAAAAAATACGTGAGTTATTCGGAAAGACTGGGTTTAACCCATTCCGAATAATTTCTACGACGATGAAGAGTCGAAAATGAAGACGGTGGTTGAAGACCGACGATCTTCACATCGAATGGATGTGTTGCTACAGAGACCCTGATGGGAGTAGCTACCTTGAAGGAGCTTCAGTGGTGACCGTCCGAACTATTGTTGATTGTTCGGATTTGGATTTCTGTAATGACCCAGATTTTTAGCGACTTTGGTTATCGACATAAACTCGATGTCGATAACCAAAACATCGAAAAATACCAGTCATTAGTGAAAGAAATTAGAGGGTGAGGATAGATAAGATAGAAACTTAGAATAGAAGAAGAAGAACACAACATCAGAGTAACACGAATCTCACAGCGGAACGAATAACATATAATATATATAACATAACTTGAAATATACATCTGCTGTGACGATCCCAAAATCCGAGGGGCGGTATTAAGGATAATCATTGGAATATAACACATTAATCATCATAGCAGAGTACTGATAATAGCAGAAACAATAAATAGAATAATTTTACATGGATAGGACAGCGGAATCACAACATGTAACAACATCAGAATAGCACAGCGTAGGATATAAATTAGTAAATAAAAAGGGAAGTGATCAGTCATCATTGCTAGAGGCGGAATACATACATGCAGTGAGACATAATAAGGGTATCAGTCTACATCGCCGAAGGCGGTACATATACATACAATAAGAAGTACTGAAAGTAAATCAGTCTGCATCGCCAGTGGCGGAATCATAATATAAGTACAGTAATGGCGGGAAATGTCAAAGTCATCTCTGTGAAGTCAGCCTCGCCATGAGCCAAAATGCACTCTATGCAACAGTGCAGAGCCAAAAACAACCTGTCACCTGTGAACTAGGCTGCCCGTGTGAAAATAAGGGCACCCGCGTTTGCAAAGTGAAACAAACAATGAGTCAGTCATGGGGACTGGTATGAGGAATCTATTTAACAGTTAAACAACAGTAATAAGCAAATCATAGGACCACGCCACTTTCGCGGAACGGGTTCACTCCAGTGATTGCTAGTGCATTTAAAACAAAGTAAATTCTTTTAAAACAACGCAATGCTTTTAGAAAGAATGAAGCCATTATAAGACTCAGGTCCCATCATACAATGCAACGCAAGCCGGAGGATAGAGTTTTACCTTATAATGGCCAAATATGCTTAATACGTGTAAAGCAAAATCATTTGATATTATTACTAGTGCATATATGTTTCAAAAATGAATAGCATCATAAATATCAATCATAGGCGGCATAGCTACCATCTACTATGTCTCCATACTAGTTCTACAATTGAGTCCGTTATTTCGTATTGGAAATTGGATTTCCATCATGAGTCGAGGCAAGGGGCAAGCTCCTCTCCGCTTCGAGACATTCTAGCAAATACCTCAGGACTACACACTCTGGGCAACCCTGGATTCGGCTGGGCTGGTCCTCTCTTACGTTTGAGGATTAGTTATTCCTGAACACACGTTTCCCGGTCCTTACATACCTATAATCGAGGCGCCTCGCATTCCAACAACCACATAGGTGAAAAATAGATATATATGTCAGAGCTGGTAAGTCACTTACACCACCATAGCTAGAAAGAAACGTCGTGCTCTCCCAGCGGTCCGTATCCCGTTTTTAACTCATACCGAGGTGTGAGCCTCGCGAATCCACGCTATACACAAAGCCAGGCCACGTAGACCGTGCTTTGATCATCATCTACAAGACTTTGCTTTGCAACAGAAGCCTTGATCACAGCATCTTGGCATGCCACATAGGCAATCCACTCCATACAATTGATTTCTATTGATATATAACCTCTGAACTCGTACGTCTCAGAGAAGGGCGTTAAGCAAGAGAATAAATTCTCCGCCGCCAAACAGATATATATTTAACAGAGATCAATCAGCATAGAACAAAATCCAATGTCAGACACACAGTCCATTTACAAGTCCGTTCTGGGTCTGAACGAAACCGGAGGCGTCAAATTCCTCGTATATCCGTACAATCAACACATACATTCAGACGGCTACTACTTCCGTCCCTTTTTGGTAGCTACTCCGGTCAGGAACCTCAGTAGCGCCCATCCAACCGATACGCTGATCGTCGGTCTTGAATCGTCTTTGCATTTTCCAATTCGAATCGCTCGATAAATTATTTGAAATGAGGGTTAGCTCGGCCTTTTCAAATAATTCACGTAGTTAGAATTTAAATCGATTCTTTCCATGGTTATATTATTCGACATCCATCTTTCAGTTCTTTAGTGTTATTTTCATGTCAAGCACATACAACCATCAAATATCAAACAATTCAAGCCCAATTGGTTTATTTGCAATCTATGTTGCTTATAATATTTTATAACGATTTTTCGCCATTTTATTTATTTAAAAATGGCCATATTTAATTAAACGACGTTTCAGGTCGTGCCGTGGCGCTGTTTTCCCCGTAATTTGTTTTACGCATATCGGAAAATCTAACCGTTCGATTTCTACAAAGTCTATATCAGCGAGAAGATATTCCCAAAGCGAGCCCAACGGTTCCAGTTTCGTGAAAATCCGACGGTCGGATCTTCGACACTAGTCGTTTGAAGTTACAGTTTCAAAATTCGAACTGCAGCATCGTTATTCGATTTAATTTAATTATATTTATATTTATATATAAATATAAACAATTCTGGCGCTGTTTTTCTTTAGATTTGAATTAAACATTCCGGACAATCCAACCGTTGGATTTTTACAAGGTTGGTGCCGTTGGGAAGATATTTCCAAGGCGAACCCAGCGGTTGCGGTTTCGGGAAAATCCGATGGTTGGATTTCTCGTACTAATCGTTTCAAATTACGATTCCGAAACACGAACTGCGTGGCTTCGATTCCTTCTAATTATATATATTTTTTTGTATATAAATATAGTTCATTCTATAATTCCAACTATAGTTCATTCTATATTTTCAACTTCGTTTTCACTTCAAATATTTCACTAACGCCTTAATATTTCGAAAAATTTCGCCATAACCTCCTTTATAGGGGGAGGGGTTTGGAAATTTATTGGGCCGTGTTAGGTACCCAATAAATCCTAAAAAGCACCCACATATTTATAGTGATATATTCTGGTGTTTACGGGGGAGCATGTATAGATAATCACTCCAGAGAATAAATTCTCGTCACCCCGTTTCCGTGTGGAAATAAATAGTCCATGTGCCATATCTAATAACTAGAGAGACGTGATTATTGTCAACTCCAGACCCGTGTGGGGTTTTTATTAATCTGGCAATTTATCGTTATATTTTATATAGTCCATATCAGTCATCAGTTCAACTTGTAGTATAAAATCATCGCCATACAAGCCTCTTGCTCGTACGGTAAATCTTCCACCTCGTCACATGTAACACCCCACGTCCGTTAGTGTCACTCACAAAGGGAATGCACTAAGTTCTGTGGAGCATTTTGGGTAAAAGATGCAGATAAATTACAAGACAGACAAATATTAAACAGCGGAAAATAGAACTTTGCTTTATTGATAAAATAGTCTGTACAAGATTCTTTTACAATATCAGAGTATTATCTGTCTTTACAAAATAAAGAAGCATAAAACAACATTTTATATTCCCCAATGTAGCAAGAGCCAGCCATAGCATCTGAAAGAGAATCCAAGGACAACTTCGTCAAATCTTCAAGCTGGGGAAAGAACAACGGTCCAATCTAATCCTGAGTTATACTATTCCCTCCTCAACTACCTGGGGGGGGGAACGGAAGAAAAGAAGCGAAAGAAAAACAGAGTCAGACATAAAGCCTGAGTAAGTCAGTAACTTCTAGCATGTGAACAGGGAAAAATGAAATGACATGAATTAACTGAATACAATACAATACCATGATGATAAGGCTAACAAGATAAGATTCACACAAGACATGCTAAGACAAGATAAACTGGATATACTACAACACTTTCTCCGCTTCGCTTTTACCGCGATATACTCGTTTCTATATCTCTGCACCACCTAACTAGTGTTCCAACTAGTAACGATAACGTGATCCCAATCCCTGTAGTTTCCATCGCCTTCAGGCGTACCTTGATTATTTATTACCTAGATCTAGTCTAGGTTGTATATCAAGTGCTTTCTAGATTGAATTAGAGTTTACGCTATCTGTTGAACGCTTCTTGTATTCAGGATTTATGCCACCTAGTTCCAAACTAGGGATTATGCTACCTGTCGAACGATGCCCTTTAGTCTAGGACACACCACCTAGGGTCTGTAATGTGCTACCCGAGTCCCGTGTCAGGGCTACTCTAGAAATACGGAACTCGATCGGGAGCTTTCAATATCTGCCGATGCAGATGTTAAGGTCTGTTTTTCCAGTGGCTATGGTCCCACTCGACCCCTCCCTCAACTAATGGAAGGCCACCCTTGTAAAATGAGAACTGTACGAAGGCCCCTATCTGCCCCACTAATTCTATGGCCAACAACACCCCGCAACCACAACTAGATAGCAAGTATGTGGCCCGTATGAGTCCTCCAGCCTTCCCGCTTCACGTGACTCGAGACTGAAGATGGTAGGTAGACGACGAGTTGCTATCACAGGGCTTCCGTCTTCTCGCCGAATCATGCTGGTCCATCCTAGTCTTTTGGTTGCCA
The DNA here is from genome assembly GCA_030737875.1 of Allium sativum. Lineage (NCBI taxonomy): Eukaryota > Viridiplantae > Streptophyta > Magnoliopsida > Asparagales > Amaryllidaceae > Allium > Allium sativum. The sequence goes on from CM060911.1 coordinate 18,042,303, forward strand.
TATATTGCAACCAAGGCATACCCTTGGCTCTTCTACCGCAGACCTTAACCTCTATGCGTCCAGGCGGATCATCTGCAGCCTCACAGAGGGATACCAAGAGTACCCTCACGTCCCCTCGAAGCCTCGGGCTTCGTATCCCAATTCGTTGGAGTCTTCTTTAAAATCAGATGGACGTCCGCTCCTTCGTGTTATGCTAAGAATTACTACTTAGTTCTACTAACTAAGTTTTACCACTTAGTTTCCAGGATCATTGTCTTCTTAACTAAGTTTTACTACTTAGTTCTCTTTCCCGTTAAGTTGGATTGGTTAAGTGTCTTTAGTCGATTCAAGCTAACTTAACCCTCTTCCCTTATCCTGTTAAACTGGTTAAGTGTTGTCAGTATTCATGTTGACTTAACCCTACCACAAACCAAGTCATATTGGTTAAGTATTTCTTAACCCTACCCATTCATCCTGTATTGGTTAAGTGTTCCCTTTTTAACTTAACCTTTCCCACCGGTTTTAACTAAACCTGTTATTAATGGTTAAGTATCATCTCTTCGTGTCTTAGACTTAACCCTATTCATTTATCATATTCTGATGGTTAAGTGTTCAAGTTTACTTAACCCTACGGTCCAACCCAGCTAACATATTAAATTGGATAAGTGTATTACTTAACGCCAACCTCTAGTCTAATTAACATGTTAAATTGGCTAAGTGTATTAACTTTACTTAACCCCATCTTCTAGTCTAGTCAACATGTTAATTTGGCTAAGTATTCCCATGGACTTAACCCTCCCATTCTAGCTTTAACTGTGTTAAGTTGGTTAAGTGTTTCTATGGACTTAATCCTACCATTCTAGCTTAACAGTGTTAAGTTGTTTAAGTGCTCCTATGGACTTAACCTTCCCATTCTAGCTTTAACTGTGTTGGTTAAGTGTTCCTATGGACTTAACCCTCCCCTTCTTGTTCTAGCTCTAATTAATAAATTAAAGCCGTAACCGCTCACATTAGACAGATATTGCTGCTGTTACTGGATGTGCCGGTCGGTTCCGGGCAGGTTTACACCGCAACTCAGTCTAACCTCGGGTTAGGCATATTCATGTTTTCTAAGTTCAAAGGGTTTTCTGATTAATTTCCAAACCTGGTTTTGAAAGCAACCATCCCGTTCGTCGGATCAGTTAGGGATAGTCAGGGAGGGCAGGAAACTTATATTTTCCAAACCCAAGCCTAGACACTATCCTCTCTGTCACCCTAGAACTTTCTGGTATGAGTTATAAAAAGGGGTGTTATCAAAATATCTTTCTTTTGTTTATAAATTGTTAACAATTTATCTTACAGCCCATTTCCCCCTTTTTAAACAAATTTGGCCTATATTCATTTGTCGCTAACAGACTTATATTCTAGGCCCAAATCTTGATTTGCCTAACCTACAGTTCATAGCAATTTAGATCGATCATCTTTATTTCCAGTTTATGCTAAACTAGATTTTATATGCCAAACTAGATTTTCTATTCTAGTTCACCGTTTATGCCCAAAAACTATATTTATTCTTCTAGTTTACAGTCTACATACAAACTAGATTTATTATTCTAGTTTTTCAGTTTACAGGCCAATACTAGATCTAAATTTCATAACCTATAATCCATGTCAAATCTACCCAATTCACGTGTCTTAACACATGTTCTAAAATTGTATAAATCAGAATCATGTTCGCTTCCAAACTATGCAAATTTCAAGCTTACAACTATATTTATGTTTATTTTTGTGTTTTTCCCAAATCGCATTCCCACCGTTCGTATAATCATGATTCAACCTAGATTGTAAATAAATCTAGATTCGTAGAAAATAGGGAATGAACCAAAGATGCTATGAAAAAGGGTGGACATAATAATTGGCATAAAAAGATTTTGAATAACGACGGAGGTTCAAGAATATGGGTAGACCTAACTTAATAGGTAAATTCCCACGGTCTAAAACCAAGAATAGACAGAATAGGTTCGAGAACATGGGTAGACCTAACTTAATAGGTAAATTCCCACAGTCTAAAACCAAAGAAAATCAAGAACAGACAGAATAGATAAATCGGGTTTTTGACCCAATTTCATAGTCATAAAACCTAAGCAACAATTTTCCAAGTCATGAATCATAGGTGTTTAAATAACCGTTGTTATGTCATAGGTAATACTTTATGTCCAAATCAAAGGCTTGTGTTCATAGTCATAGGCAAATGTCCATAGTCATAGGCAATATTCATAGTCAAAAGGGAAAATAATTCCCACAGTCATAAGTCACCGTCATAGGCAATGTTTTATGTCCCAAAATCAAAGGCTTATGTTCATAGTCCAAAGGCACGTGATCTCAGAATCCATAGTCATAGGCAACGGTCTTAGGCAAAGTCTTATTTGTCCTAGAATCATAACAGTTCTTAATTTAGTCCAAGAGTATAAACACTTATTCGAATAGAGAGAGAGAGAGATTTGGCATATTCTTTTATTCCTTTAATTTCATGTCACAAAATAAAGCAAAAACGTTCAAATCTAGAAACAACTGACTTACAGAAATTAGATCTAGAATAGAAGAATGGCGATGCTAAGATTCGTATGTCGTTGCTCGAGGTTTGTTGATTTAGCCTTTGAATTCTTCACTTTGATTTGAATCTTCTCTTGAACAGATTTGAGCAGCATCTCCATGTCTTGAATTTATATTTTATTTTAATTATTTAAGAAAATTTAGAGGAGGGGAAGAAGCCATGAATCTTAGCAGCATAAGGATAGAAGAGAATTGGTGCAAAGAGAATGAAGACTAGGGTTGTTTATATAGCTGCTCAAGACCTTGTTGTACACGCAGCGCTGAGTCAGCATTGAATCTAGTTAAGAAAATAGTCCAGGTAAGTAGATGAATCTTGCCAAACCTTATCATACACGCAGTGCTGAGTCAGCATTGGGTCCCACTATTTTGGCGTAGAAATTTGAATTTCGAATGAATTGTTTTTGGTGTAGAAAATTTATTTTCGAACTTTTGAATTTCTGGAATTTATTTAACTGTTTTATTCACATGAAATATTCTTATATGTATACAATTCCTCTAACGACCATTTTACGCGTATATATATACGCACAACTTTCATTTTATTTTCAAAATTCAAATGATGTTGCCATATTTCATTGACTGTAGCCTTATCTTGAATTTTATCTTTCGTATACATATATTTTTGCATATATATAAATATATATATATTTATATTCTCATATGTATATATATATTTTCTTTATTTCCTTATATGTACGTTCTTATCCTTTCAAATTTTGAATTTGTATACGTACATATATTTGCATGTTCAGTTGGCCCTCTCTAAGACAAAGATAAAAAATTATGCCGCCGCCGGGGTTCGAACCCCCGACCTCTATGCTACAAATCCAATGCCTTAACCAACTGAGCTACAGAGGCTTTTGTTAATAAGTCTTAGAACAATAATAATTATTGTTCTCTCCTTACTCCTCTTTTTCATGTTAGTTACGATACTTAAATTAAACAACTGCATGGATCTTTTTTTTTCTTTTAAAAATTAATTGTACTTTAATTTGTGAAACTTAATGTCACATAATTACGGGGTGTTACATTCTCCCCCACTTAAAAGGATTTCGTCCCCGAAATCTTCAAGTTAGGAAGAATGTGTCCTACCATCCAATCACCCATCTACTCAACCATTCAATCACAAGCATTCATTGTCCTTAAAAGATTTCTAATGCTTTCATGTTCATATGCATAGTGTGTGTATATGTCTCTATCTAATGCAAAATCAGGCGGTCTACTGATTCAGTTGACCTCCTTAATGCAAATCATGTTAGTGCCATGCGTCCAATCATGCATGCAAACATCCCTAGTCATGTAAATACTACATGCGTGCACATGCATTCATCCATATGCAACGTCCATATGATATCATATCAAGTTCAACTTATAAACAAATGCATATATGTAAATGCAATATGAGAGCGTCCGAACTTGATCTAGTGCCTAATACGTATGCATATGCATCCACGAGCAACCATTTGCAACCACTTACAACCATTCAACCATAACATGTTTCAAATACATGTTTACATCCATTGGCTTCTACCTAAAGATCGAAGATACGACCTAGAGGATATACTTTGGAAAGAGAGAAACAACTACGCGTAAAGCTCCTAAACAGAGAAATCAAGGATGCACCCTTAAGGAAAAAGGGCATGTTGCTAGTATCTAGCCTTCTTGAGCTTTACTCCTCTGTATCTTATACAATTTATCTTCACGATTGTGAAGTTCCTAACCTCCATTTCCAAAATAAACAGATGTCAATCACGGTAACAAGTGTATGATTAGAGGTCTGTCCCTTATCCACCTTGCCATAATTATAAGGGTCAAAAGGTCACTACGCGCTTTTTAGAGCGCCTGCCACAACTATCCATCTCTCACGCAAACCATCCTAGTCGAACTCGACATTCCTCAAGTACAAGCCCCAAAGGCCTAAACCAATATCAGACAAGCACCCAAGGAATATCTCCTTTAGACAATCTATGTGATATGATATAAGCAAACTCGATAGCTATTCAAACTCCTACTAACCAAAAATAAACGGGTCGAACCACCCACTGGGTTTGAGACTGATTGGGATCTTCTTACTATACAAGTACTAAGGTGCAGAGACTCAACTAAGGAAGCAAATATGAACAAATGCGAAGCGCTAAATCCGAACAGAAAAACTAGATTCTTCCAACAGAAACTTATACTACCTATCTCCTAGGTACGCTCAGCATGTACTTTCCCTTCTGAAAATCTTGTCCTTTGTTCTTGCCCTCGTCCTTAATTATATGCCCTATCATACCCGAGTAAAGATACTTCCTCTTTTATAATTTCTTCCTCCTTCGTGAGCTAAACCTATCTCCATGAATTCCTCATCCTAGGGTTGTGCTCCTTTGCCAAACTCCTCTTCCCTTTCCGTGTATAACTATGTTGGCAAATCTCTCGAAAGCTGCTTCCATCGTACGGAAAACCCTATGAACTTAAAAGAAGACTGGCCGTAAGTGAAACAACTACGGCTATAGATGGAAGACAGGCACTACTTTTCCTTTCGATGAGGTTACCTCCCAGAAAGCCAGGAGCCCCAGAGACTCAAGAAAGAAGGAGACAAGAATTCAAACAGAGGAAGAGGAGGCAATGCGTATGGCTTTGGGGAATATGCCTTTAAAACAAATCCTTTCTTTTAAAAATGCTTCTTTAAAAACCGTTTGAAAATATATTTTTTTAAATCTTTTATCTAATCCGGTAACCTTCAGCTCTGATACCACGTGTAACACCCCACGTCCGTTAGTGTCACTCACAAAGGGAATGCACTAAGTTCTGTGGAGCATTTTGGGTAAAAGATGCAGATAAATTACAAGACAGACAAATATTAAACAGCGGAAAATAGAACTTTGCTTTATTGATAAAATAGTCTGTACAAGATTCTTTTACAATATCAGAGTATCATCTATCTTTACAAAATAAAGAAGCATAAAACAACATTTTATATTCCCCAATGTAGCAAGAGCCAGCCATAGCATCTGAAAGAGAATCCAAGGACAACTTCGTCAAATCTTTAAGCTAGGGAAAGAGCAACGGTCCAATCTAATCCTGAGTTATACTATTCCCTCCTCAACTACCTGGGGGGGAAACGGAAGAAAAGAAGCGAAAGAAAAACAGAGTCAGACATAAAGCCTGAGTAAGTCAGTAACTTCTAGCATGTGAACAGGGAAAAATGAAACGACATGAATTAACTGAATACAAGACAATACCATGATGATAAGGCTAACAAGATAAGATTCACACAAGACATGCTAAGACAAGATAAACTGGATATACTACAACACTTTCTCCGCTTCGCTTTTACCGCGATATACTCGTTTCTATATCTCTGCACCACCTAACTAGTGTTCCAACTAGTAACGATAACGTGATCCCAATCCCTGTAGTTTCCGTCGCCTTCAGGCGTACCTTGATTATTTATTACCTAGATCTAGTCTAGGTTTTATATCAAGTGCTTTCTAGATTCAATTAGAGTTTACGCTATCTGTTGAACGCTTCTTGTATTCAAGATTTATGCCACCTAGTTCCAAACTAGGGATTATGCTACCTGTCGAACGATGCCCTTTAGTCTAGGATACACTACCTAGAGTGGTATATGTTCCTAAACTTTCCCCACGCATGTATCGTGAATCGTTATCGCTTGTCTAGATGCACATGTCCTGTAATGTGCTACCCGAGTCCCGTGTCAGGGCTACTCTAGAAATACGGAACTCGGTCGGGAGCTTTCAATATCTGCCGATGCAGATGTTATGGTCTGTTTTTCCAGTGGCTATGGTCCCACTCGACCCCTCTCTCAACTAATGGAAGGCCACCCTTGTAAAATGAGAACTGTACGAAGGCCCCTATCTGCCCCACTAATTCTATGGCCAACAACACCCCGCAACCACAACTAGAGAGCAAGTATGCGGTCCGTATGAGTCCTCCAGCCTTCCCGCTTCACGTGTCTCGCTTGACAGAAGATGGTAGGTAGACGACGAGTTGCTATCACAGGGCTTCCGTCTTCTCGCCGAATCACGCTGGTCCATCCTAGTCTTTTGGTTGCCATATATTGCAACCAAGGCATACCCTTGGCTCTTCTACCGCAGACCTTAACCTCTGTGCGCCCAGGCGGATCATCTGCAGCCTCACAGAGGGATACCAAGAGTACCCTCACGTCCCCTCGAAGCCTCGGGCTTCGTATCCCAATTCGTTGGAGTCTTCTTTAAAATCAGATGGACGTCCGCTCCTTCGTGTTATACTAAGAATTACTACTTAGTTCTACTAACTAAGTTTTACCACTTAGTTTCCAGGATCATTGTCTTCTTAACTAAGTTTTACTATTTAGTTCTCTTTCCCGTTAAGTTGGATTGGTTAAGTGTCTTTAGTCGATTCAAGCTAACTTAACCCTCTTCCCTTATCCTGTTAAACTGGTTAAGTGTTGTCAGTATTCATGTTGACTTAACCCCACCACAAACCAAGTCATATTGGTTAAGTATTTCTTAACCCTACCCATTCATCCTGTATTGGTTAAGTGTTCCCTTTTTAACTTAACCTTTCCCACCGGTTTTAACTAAACCTGTTATTAATGGTTAAGTATCATCTCTTCGTGTCTTAGACTTAACCCTATTCATTTATCATATTCTGATGGTTAAGTGTTCAAGTTTACTTAACCCTACGGTCCAACCCAGCTAACATATTAAATTGGCTAAGTGTATTACTTAACCCCAACCTCTAGTCTAATTAACATGTTAAATTGGCTAAGTGTATTAACTTTACTTAACCCCACCTTCTAGTCTAGTCAACATGTTAATTTGGCTAAGTATTCCCATGGACTTAACCCTCCCATTCTAGCTTTAACTGTGTTAAGTTGGTTTTGTGTTTCTATGGACTTAATCCTACCATTCTAGCTTAACAGTGTTAAGTTGGTTAAGTGCTCCTATGGACTTAACCTTCCCATTCTAGCTTTAACTGTGTTGGTTAAGTGTTCCTATGGACTTAACCCTCCCCTTCTTGTTCTAGCTTTAATTAATAAATTAAAGCCGCAACCTCTCACATTAGACAGATATTGCTGCGGTTACTGGATGTGCCGGTCGGTTCCGGGCAGGTTTACACCGCAACTCAGTCTAACCTCGGGTTAGGCATATTCATGTTTTCTAAGTTCAAAGGGTTTTCTGATTAATTTCCAAACCTGGTTTTGAAAGCAACCATCCCGTTCGTCGGATCAGTTAGGGATAGCCAGGGAGGGCAGGAAACTTATATTTTCCAAACCCAAGCCTAGACACTATCCTCTCTGTCACCCTAGAACTTTCTGGTATGAGTTATAAAAAGGGGTGTTATCAAAATATCTTTCTTTTGTTTATAAATTATTAATAATTTATCTTACAGCCCATTTCCCCCTTTTTAAACAAATTTGGCCTATATTCATTTGTCGCTAACAGACTTATATTCTAGGCCCAAATCTTGATTTGCCCAACCTACAGTTCATAGCAATTTAGATCTATCATCTTTATTTCCAGTTTATGCTAAACTAGATTTTATATGCCAAACTAGATTTTCTATTCTAGTTCACCGTTTATGCCCAAAAACAAGATTTATTCTTCTAGTTTATAGTCTACATACAAACTAGATTTATTATTCTAGTTTTTCAGTTTACATGCCAATACTAGATCTAAATTTCATAACCTATAATCCATGTCAAATCTACCCAATTCACATGTCTTAACACATGTTCTAAAATTGTATAAATCAGAATCATGTTCGCTTCCAAACTATGCCAATTTCAAGCTTACAACTATATTTATGTTTATTTTTGTGTTTTTCCCAAATCGCATTCCCACCGTTCGTATAATCATGATTCAACCTAGATTGTAAATAAATCTAGATTCGTAGAAAATAGAGAATGAACCAAAGATGCTATGAAAAAGGGTGGACATAATAATTGGCATAAAAAGATTTTGAATAACGACGCAGGTTCAAGAATATGGGTAGACCTAACTTAATATGTAAATTCCCACGGTCTAAAACCAAGAATAGACAGAATAGGTTCGAGAACATGGGTAGACCTAACTTAATATGTAAATTCCCACAGTCTAAACCCAAAGAAAATCAAGAACAGACAGAATAGATAAATCGGGTTTTAGACCCAATTTCATAGTCACAAAACCTAAGCAACAATTTTCCTAGTCATGAATCATAGGTGTTTAAATCACCGTTGTTATGTCATAGGTAATACTTTATGTCCAAATCAAAGGCTTGTGTTCATAGTCATAGGCAAATGTCCATAGTCATAGGCAATATTCATACTCAAAAGGGAAAATAATTCCCACAGTCATAAGTCACCGTCATAGGCAATGTTTTATGTCCCAAAATCAAAGGCTTATGTTCATAGTCCAAAGGCACATGATCTCAGAATCCATAGTCATAGGCAACGGTCTTAGGCAAAATCTTATTTGTCCTTGAGTCATAACAGTTCTTAATTTAGTCCAAGAGTATAAACACAGATTCGAATAGAGAGAGAGAGAGAGAGATTTGGCATATTCTTTTATTCCTTTAATTTCATGTCACAAAATAAAGCAAAAACGTTCAAATCTAGAAACAACTGACTTACAGAAATTAGATCTAGAATAGAAGAATGGCGATGCTAAGATTCGTATGTCGTTGCTCGAGGTTTGTTGATTTAGCCTTTGAATTCTTCACTTTGATTTGAATCTTCTCTTGAACAGATTTGAGCAGCATCTCCATGTCTTGAATTTATATTTTATTTTAATTATTTAAGAAAATTTAGAGGAGGGGAAGAAGCCATGAATCTTAGCAGCATAAGGATAGAAGAGAATTTGTGCAAAGAGAATGAAGACTAGGGCTGTTTATATAGCTGCTCAAGACCTTATCGTACACGCAGCGCTGAGTCAGCATTGAACCTAGTTAAGAAAATAGTCCAGGTACGTAGATGAATCTCGCCAAACCTTATCATACACGCAGTGCTGAGTCAGCATTGGGTCCCACTATTTTGGCGTAGAAATTTGAATTTCGAATGAATTGTTTTTGGCGTAGAAATTTGATTTTCGAACTTTTGAATTTCTGGAATTTATTTAACTGTTTTATTCACATGAAATATTCTTATATGTATACAATTCCTCTAACGACCATTTTACGTGTATATATATACGCACAACTTTCATTTTATTTTCAAAATTCAAATGATGTTGCCATATTTCATTGACTGTAGCCTTATCTTGAATTTTATCTTTCGTATACATATATTTTTGCACATATATATATATATATTTATATTCTCATATGTATATATATATTTTCTTTATTTCCTTATATGTACGTTCTTATCCTTTCAAATTTTGAATTTGTATACGTACATATATTTGCATGTTCAGTTGGCCCTCTCTAAGACAAAGATAAAAAATTATGCCGCCGCCGGGGTTCGAACCCCCGACCTCTATGCTACAAATCCAATGCCTTAACCAACTGAGCTACAGAGGCTTTTGTTAATAAGTCTTAGAACAATAATAATTATTGTTCTCTCCTTACTTCTCTTTTTCATGTTAGTTACGATACTTAAATTAAACAACTGCATGGATCTTTTTTTTTTCTTTTAAAAATTAATTGTACTTTAATTTGTGAATCTTAATGTCACAGAATTACGGGGTGTTACATCACACAAGCTCCAATTGCTTATGTGGAATATGATGAAGTATGCATATCGTCAAGAAGTATGCCATGTAGTGTAGTTCAAAATTAATTGTTACTATCCTATGGCGATATTTATTATTTCACACAGAATAACCAGCACTCCGCATCGAATGGGATTCACAGGAGTTGATATAAAAATAAAATTGCGCAGCCAACTCATCAAGGTTTACCTATTTGTCGGGCACGCAAATAATTTCTTTACTCTACGGCTAATCCATTTTTCCTGTTCAACACATGTATATATATGCAGAACAAAGCTAATAATAATATTTCTAGCAAACTGTTATTTATTTCAACACGTGTGTATTTTTATCAAAGCATATACATGATAAAAAAAATATTTTTATCATCAAAAATATTTATTCAACACGTGAATGTTTTTAACACTTCATATTCCCAATAAAAATGTAGTTTTTATTGTCGCTTCATTTTATTTTAAAATACGATAACATTCAACACATGAATTTCAACTCGACAAACGAATTTCGATTCAACACATGAATATTCTCTATAGTTCGTATATATATAAAAATGTGATTTTTATCGCTAAAGCTATTTGTTTAAATTCAAATAATATTCAACACATGAATTTCAACTCAACGAATGAATTGCAACTCAACACATGAATATTCGCTATAGTTTGTATATATATAAAAATGTGATTTTTATCGCTAAATCTATTTGTTCAAATTCAAATAATATTCAACACATGAATTTCAACTCAACGAATGAATTGTAACTCAACACATGAATATTCGCTATAGTTTGAATATATATAAAAATGTGATTTTTATCGCTAAAGCTAGTTGTTTAAATTCAAATAATATTCAACACATGAATTTCAACTCAACGAATGAATTGCAACTCAACACATGAATATATATTTCAACATATGTAATTTATTTCAATGAATGAAAATTATTCTAACACATGTATATTTCAGAAAATTTCGGCAGCATAACGGCAGGGTAGTTAAAACCGGGACCGTCTCTAGTACGACTCCTCGCTCTACCTTAAAACCTCGCGGTTTTTGACAATGGGGATCATGCATCTAGTTCGCACGCAGGCGACATGTTTTATTTTCAATTCCACAATCCTATTCTAATTTGTTTCAACCACAAGAGGGTATTTTTCAAACACAAAGGTATTTTTCAACCACAATCTCAACCACAAACAATTATTTCCAACCATTCGTCATACTATATAATATCACGTCAATCACAAGCAATAAATATCGTCCATGGTCTATGGACGAGGGGAGTGTATATATATATATGTATTATAATTCACTTGCATTCCATCACAATTCAAAGCATATATGTTTCATACAATGCTTGTATAATTTATACATCGCTAATATAACTTATACAACACATGTACATGAGGCATACAATTCGTATATAATTTACACTTCACTTATATAATTTATACAATGCGATTCCATTCACACAATTTAGTTTAGATTCCTCACATTGGTTTTTGCAGTGCTAAAAATCGTGGGAAGATCAGAAAAATCCGCTGCTTCTTCTAGAATGTAGAGAGCCTCCTTGCGGTCACGGTGTCTCCTGTTTCATCGAATTTCGTTAAAGAACGAAAAAGATATTATTTTTCAAAGCTTTGCAACGCTTTGTAGTGTTATTTTCATTTCTGAATAATAAAGGTCGTACCTTTATTTTTGATTCAAAACTAGGTTAGCAAAATCTGTGAAATCCGTCGATTGTTCCTTCGATCAGGTAGTGCCATGTGGAAGGGCTACGAATCAGCTCCCTGTCGGTGGTGGTGTGGTTCCCTTCGGTGGTCGGAGGAAGGCGGCGCGGCGCTAGGATGTCGATGACTTCCTGGCTTCGTTTCAGGCGGAGGAGTTGATGGTGGGGGGCGGCGCTTGGTCGGATGTGGAGAGGAGGCGAGTCGACTGGCGGCGGCGGCGCGGCTTACAGGTGGCGGTGGCGGTCGGAAAATGGAGTAGAAGGTTCGAGCTCCAGGAACCGTCGAAATCGTCTAAGGCGGCTAGGGTTTTTCGATTTTTTTTTAAAGAAAAATTCCTATTGGTCGAAGCTATATAGGAAATTTTAAATAGTGTTTTCACAAACGGAGTCGAAATCAAACCCAACGACTGTCGCCCCCAGCTAAATACCCCCATTCCGGACACAATGGGATATGTTTCGTTGGCCAATTCGACTGTTACAGTCAGTTATTTTTCAAATTAAAATATAAAACATTCAATATTTAATTTGAACGTACATTTCAATTTGCCAGGGCCACAAACTGAATCGAAAAATTCCAGAAAAATAAATCTAGCTTTGTTTTGACGATACGGTCCTAACAAAACCAGTTTCGTCGAATTCTGAGCTCGTTTGAAAAATGGCCATTTTTAGGTCGACCCAATTTAACAGAAATTGACCAATCACATTTTCTTTTGCCCCGCTCACATACTAGCTTCAAAAATTATGAAATTTGAAACCTAGCAATAGTTTGACATCCCGGACCCAACAAAAGAGGTTTCGTCGAATTCCGAGGTCATATGCAAAATATCAATTTTCAAGGGCTATATATGTTATATAGCGACCTTTTTGAAAATTCCTTTGGCCATAACTTTTGATTCCCGCTATGAAACTTTGATTTTTCAGATTCGTTAGAAAGGTATTCATAAACAGATTTAAATATTTTCAGTTTCGCTAAAATCCGTTAAATTTTCCACCCGGTACAATCAGACAAAGTTTGTATTCAAAATTTCAAACTGCAATACTATACCCAATTCTTTATTTTATTGAAATATGCTATTTCAATTATTCAAATTCTTTGGTAATAACCGATTTTAAAAATTTTAAACTGGTTCACATTTTTCGGGTCATTACAATCTCCCCCACTTAAAACTTTTCGTCCTCGAAAAGGAAATAACAACTAAGTAGGAAATAAAATGTAAATGCAAAGTATTGTAAAGGTACCTTGCACCGGAGTTAGTCAGAGATGTCCACTCTGCATTTGGGGTAGGCTTGTTTAATGCTTTCCTCAGTCTCCCAAGTACAGTCTCTAGGATCACTACTCCACTGCACTTTGACTAAATGAATCTTTTTGCTCCTTAGCTCTCTAGTTTCTTTGCCAACAATCTTTAATGGCTCTCTTCTGAGCGCTAATTCTGGAGTTATGTCTATATCCTGTTGCGCTGCTTCTTCCACAACAAGATCTGGATCATGAACATGTTTTCTGAGTTGAGACACGTGGAACACATCATGTACACCAGGCAACCAATCAGGTAATGAAACCCTATATGCAAGAGTTCCAATCCATTCAAGTATAGGAAAGGGACCAATAAATCTCGGTGCCAACTTCCCAGTCTTGCCAAATCTGATTACTCCTCGCATTGGGGAAACTCTTAAATAAACATAATCGCCAACGGCAAACGATAAATCCCTTCTTCTTGGATCAGCATAACTTTTCTGTCGGCTTTGTGCAGTTTTCAACCGTTTCTTTATGAAATCGACTTTATCCGATGCTTCTCGAATCATATCGGGCCCTAACACAAGTCTGTTGCCAGGTTCTACCCAACATGCGGGAGATCTGCATGGTCTACCGTATAATGCTTCAAATGGAGACATTCCCAAACTTGTTTGATAGCTATTGTTGTAAGAGAATTCAGCTAAATGTAAGTGATCTTCCCATGAGCCTCCAAAATCAATAACGCAAGCTCGCAGTAAATCTTCTAGAATTCTATTCACCCGCTCCGTTTGGCCGTCTGTCTGAGGGTGATAAGCGGTGCTCAGATTCAATTTGGATCCCAATTCTGTCTGGAATGCTTCCCAAAACTTGCTAGTAAACAGGGGATCTCTATCACTGACGATATTGAGCGGCACTCCATGTAGTTTAACTATTTCTTTGAAGTAGATCTGTGCTAAACTTTGAGCCGTTCTATTGGATCGGACAGGTATGAAATGGGCAGTCTTCGTGAAGCGATCTACGATTACCCATATACTGTCGTTTCCTTTTTTAGTTCGAGGCAAGCCATCAATGAAGTCCATCGAAATTTGCTCCCACTTCCATCTTGGAACTTCTAATGGTTGTAATAGTCCAGCTAATTTCTGCTGATCGCTCTTAACTAGCTGACAAGTGGGGCATCTGCTAACATATAATGAAATATCTCTTTTCAAAGCACTCCACCAGAATGTGCGTTTGATATCGTTATACATTTTGCTCACACCAGGATGGATACTTAATTTGGACTTGTGGCACTCATCAAGTATTTCTCTTCTGAGCTCAGGAAGATTTGGGATGCAAATTCTGCCCTTTAATCTTAGAACTCCTTTGTCATCAAGTTGAAAACTTGTGGGTTCACCTCACTTGACTCTCTGACTGATTCTTTGAATAAATTCATCATCTTTATATAGAGTCGAGATCCTGTCAATTAATGAAGACGTGATGACAAAACTGGCGATGATTTCATTCTTTCTGCTGAGCGCATCGGCTACAACATTGGCTTTCCCTGGAGTGTATAGAATTTCAAAATCATATGCTGCAAGGAATTCTAACCAACGCTGTTGTCTCAAATTTAGATCTTTCTGAGTGAATAGATATTTCAAGGATTGATGATCCGTGAATAGTTCGAACTTCTCGCCCAGTAAATAATGCCTCCAGATTCTTAAAGCAAACACGATAGCTAATAGCTCAAGATCATGAGTTGCATAGTTTCTTTCATGCGGCTTCAGCTGACGGCTGGCATAAGCGACCACTTGGCCTTTTTGCATTAGTACTGCGCCTAGCCCTCTAATAGAAGCGCCTGTCCATACCGTCAAGTCTTGGTTGCCTTCTATAATTGTCAATACTGGAGCGGTTGTCAACTTCAGTTTCAGCTCCTGGAAAGCTTCTTCACATTCGGGAGTCCATTTGAATTTCTCATGCTTCTTTGTAAGCTTTGTCAATACACCAGATATCTTTGAAAAATCCTGAACGAATTTCCGATAGTAACTAGCCAATCCAAGGAAACTTCGAACTTCTGTGGGAGTAGTAGGTTGTTTCCAGTTCTGAATCGCTGTAATTTTGCTTGGATCTACAGCAATTCCTTCTTTTGACATGACATGGCCTAGGAACTTAACTTCATCCTACCAGAAGACACACTTAGAAAATTTAGCTTTCAAGACATTTCTCCTTAGAATTTTTAACACTTGTTCTAAATGTTTTGCATGTTCGTCTTCCGACTTGGAGTAGATTAAAATGTCATCGATGAAGACTAGAACAAATTTATTCAATACACCACGGAACACTCTGTTCATAAGATCGACGAAGTATGCCGGAGCGTTACACAAGCCGAACGGCATTACTAGCCATTCGTAAAATAAGTCGGGACCCCTGAAGGCTGTCAAAGGAACGCAGTCTTCGGCTATACGTAATTGGTGGAAACCGGTAGCTAGGTCCATTCTGGAGAATATTGTTGCTCCATTTAATTGATCTAACAGATCATCTATACGTGGTAAGGGATATTTGTTCTTCAGTGTCTGCTTGTTGAGATCTCGGTAATCAACACAAAGTCTTAGAGTACCATCTGATTTCGGGACAAATACTACAGCTGCTCCCCAAGCTGAAAAGCTCGGTCTGATCAGACCTTTCCAAAGTAATTCTCGGGTTTGACTACCTAACTCTTCTTTTTCTTTCGGGGCCATTCTTCTAATTGGATGTACTACTGGTCGGGCGTTAGGAATTAGATCTATTCTAAATTCGATTTCCCTTTGCGGCAGTAAGTTTTCTACTTCTTCAAACACATCCGCATAGTTTTTCACGACCGGTATCTTTTCTAATGAAGGGGGAGTAACTTCTAAAGAAGACCAAAATTCTGTTCTATTTATTTCTGAACCGTGGCATGGTATATATATAGGTCCAAGCTTTGTTTCAACTTTGACTATCCTTTCGGCACATCTAACTTCGGCCTTATATTGTGTCAACCAGTCCAGTCCCAGTATAACATCAAATTCGGAAAGGTCCATGCCAATCACTTTTAAAGGAAACTGGTACCGAGAAAAGGAAATAGGTGCTTTACAATATGTACTGAGACTAACAGAACCTCCTATCGGGTTTTGAACTTTAATTGGTTCTTTAAGCTTTCTTCGTTTCAATTTTAACTTGTGAACAGTGTTACCAGAAATGAATCTACGTGATCCACCAGTATCAAAAAGTACAGAAACAGGAATATTTTTAATGGTAAGGGTACCTCCCAAGACGTCGGGTTTACCTGATCCATCCGTGATAGCTGGCGGGGTCTTCCCGTCATACACATGAGCCACTTGTGCATTCTGCTTCAGAGGACAGTTCCTGCTATAGTGCCCCTTCTTATTGCAGTTGTAGCATTCGGCTGAGTCTGGATTTGCCTTTGGCTTCCTCGGGGCTTTGCACACATTAGAAAAATGACCTGGCTACCCGCAGTTGTAGCAATTTCCTTTGGGGATCTTTCCAGGTTTCTGAGTAGCGGACGCTGTAATGCTAGACTCGGGCTGATCTGCTGAAGCCTTGCGCTTATTTCCAGCTTGGCTTTTGGCGCGGTCTTGGCTGGCGTGCCTTTCATCCATATCTTCATAGTTGCAAGCCATTTCTACCAATTCTGAGAAGGAGAGTTTGATGTTGCTCATAGCTCTGTCATGGTACTTGCGCTTTAGCCTAAATATAAATCTCTTGTTCTTTGCTTTGTTAGTCATAATAAGCTCTGGGGTGTAGCGCGACAACTGGGTGAATTTATTGAGGTAATCCTGGATAGAGAGATCTCCTTGCTGGAGATTAGCAAACTGCTCTCGCATCCTCTCTAAAGCCTGTTCAGGTACAAACTTCTCGTTGAACATGGTTTTGAATTGCTCCCAGGTTCTGACAGTACCTGCTGCATCCTCTAAGGTGATGGCATCCCACCACAGCTCTGCTTCCTCCTGTAGGAGCCAAATACCTAGTCGTGCTTTGTTGTTGGTTCTCAAACCCATGCCTTCAAAGATTTTCTAATAGGTCTTCAACCAAGCTAAAGCCTCGGTCACTGTACCAGTGCCAGAAAAGGGTTTTCCCCCAAGGTTCCTATACCTCTTCGCTACTCTGTCTAGCTCGAAGTCCTCGGGTGCTGGTGGCTGAACAATAGGGCCTTCCACAACTACGGGGATATTCCCCCGTCCTCCTGCTACTCCATCTCGTCCTCCACGGCCTCCTCTAGCTGCTTTTGCTCGTGTAGCCATCAGAAAGAGTACTGTATAAGCAAGAAAAGAGTCAAGCTCACAGATTTGATAATTTTCATATATGATAAAGCAGGGGAACATAAGGAAAGATAATGATGATGTACTGATCAAATTATTTTGCTAATCTGCTTAGCTCATTCTAGGACATTGCTAATCCTATCTCTAACGAGCTACTCGCCTTAGAACACTACTGATTCTATTCTGACGAGGTGTTTAATGTGTTAGATCCCGGAACTAAGGTTAACCAAAGCTCTGATACCAACTGTGACGATCCCAAAATCCGAGGGGCGGTATTAAGGATAATCATTGGAATATAATGCATTAATCATCATAGCAGAGTACTGATAATAGCAGAAACAATAAATAGAATAATTTTACATGGATAGGACAGCGGAATCACAACATGTAACAGCATCAGA
This sequence comes from Allium sativum, assembly GCA_030737875.1. Classification (NCBI taxonomy): domain Eukaryota; kingdom Viridiplantae; phylum Streptophyta; class Magnoliopsida; order Asparagales; family Amaryllidaceae; genus Allium; species Allium sativum. The sequence continues at coordinate 18,060,184 of CM060911.1, forward strand.
ATAGCACAGCATAGGATATAACTTAGTAAATAAAAAGGGAAGTGATCAGTCATCATTGCCAGAGGCGGAATACATACATGCAGTGAGACATAATAAGGGTATCAGTCTACATCGCCGAAGGCGGTACATATACATACAATAAGAAGTACTGAAAGCAAATCAGTCTGCATCGCCAGTGGTGGAATCATAATATAAGTACAGTAATGGCGGGAAATGTCAAAGTCATCTCTGTGAAGTTAGCCTTGCCATGAGCCAAAATGCACTCTATGCAACAATGCAGAGCCAAAAACAACCTGTCACCTGTGAACTAGGCTGCCCATGTGAAAATAAAGGCACCCGCGTTTGCAAAGTGAAACAAACAACCAGTCAGTCATGGGGACTGGTATAAGGAATCTATTTAACAGTTAAACAACAGTAATAAGCAAATCATAGGACCACGCCACTTTCGCGGAACGGGTTTACTCCAGTGATTGCTAGTGCATTTAAAACAAAGTAAATTCTTTTAAAACAACGCAATGCTTTTAGAAAGAATGAAGCCATTATAAGACTCAGGTCCCATCATACAATGCAACGCAAGCCAGAGGATAGAGTTTTACCTTATAATGGCCAAATATGCTTAATACATGTAAAGCAAAATCATTTGATATTATTACTAGTGCATATATGTTTCAAAAATGAATAGCATCATAAATATCAATCATAGGCGGCATAGCTACCATCTACTATGTCTCCATACTAGTTCTACAATCGAGTCCGTTATTTCGTATTGGAAATTGGATTTCCGTCATGAGTCGAGGCAAGGGGCAAGCTCCTCTCCGCTTCGGGATATTCTAGCAAATGCCTCAGGACTACACACTCTGGGCAACCCTGGATTCGGCTGGGCCGGTCCTCTCTTACGTTTGAGGATTAGTTATTCCTGAACACACGTTTCCCGGTCCTTACAGACCTATAATCAAGGCGCCTCGCATTCCAACAACCACATAGGTGAAAACTAGATATATATGTCAGGGCTGGTAAGCACTGACACCACCATAGCTAGAAAGAAACGTCGTGCTCTCCCAGCGGTCCGTATCGCGTTTTTAACTCATACCGAGGTGTAAGGCTCGCGAATCCACGCTATACACAAAGCCAGGCCACGTAGACCGTGCTTTGATCATCATCCACAAGACTTTGCTTTGCAATAGAAGCCTTGATCACAACATCTTGGCATGCCACATAGGCAATCCACTCCATATGATTGATTTCTATCGATATATAACCTCTAAGCTCGTACGTCTCAGAGAAGGGCGTTAAGCAAGAGAATAAATTCTCCGCCGCCAAACAGATATATATTTAACAAAGATCAATCAGCATAGAACAAAATCCAATGTCAGACACACAGTCCATTTACACGTCCGTTCTGGGTCTGAACGAAACCGGAGGCGTCAAATTCCTCGTATATCCGTACAATCTACACATACGTTCAGACAGCTACTACTTCCGTCCCTTTCCGGTAGCTACTCCGGTCAGGAACCTTAGCAGCGCCCTTCCAACCGATACGAAGATCGTCGGTCTTGAATCGTCTTTGCATTTTCCAATTCGAATCGCTCGATAAATTATTTGAAATGAGGGTTAGCTCGGCCTTTTCAAATAATTCACGTAGTTAGAATTTAAATCGATTATTTCCATGGTTATATTATTCGACATCCATCTTTCAGTTCTTTAGTGTTATTTTCGTGTCAAGCACATACAACCATCAAATATCAAACAATTCAAGCCCAATTGGTTTATTTGCAATCTATGTTGCTTATAATATTTTATAACGATTTTTCGCCATTTTTATTTATTTAAAAATGGCCATATTTAATTAAACGACGTTTCAGGTCGTGCCGTGGCGCTGGCGCTGTTTTTCCCCTAATTTGTTTTACACATATCGGAAAATCTAACCGTTGGATTTCTACAAAGTCTATATCAGTGAGAGGATATTCCCAAAGCGAACCCAATGGTTCCAGTTTCGTGAAAATCCGACGGTCGGATCTTCCACACTAGTCGTTTGAAGTTACAGTTTCAAAATTCGAACTGCAGCGTCGTTATTCAATTTAATTTAATTATATTTATATTTATATATAAATATAAACGATTCTGGCGCTGTTTTTCTTCAGATTTGAATTAAACATCCGGACAATCCAACTGTTGGATTTTTACAAGGTTGGTGCCGTTGGGAAGATATTTCCAAGGCGACCCCAGCGGTTGCGGTTTCGGGAAAATCCGATGGTCGGATTTCTCGTACTAATCGTTTCAAATTATGATTCCGAAACACGAACTGCACGGCTTCGATTCCTTCTAATTATATTTATTTTTCTGTATATTAATATAGTTCATTCTATAATTCCAACTATAGTTCATTCTTTATTTTCAACTTCGTTTTCACTTCAAATATTTCACTAACGCCTTAATATTTTGAAAAATTTCGCCATAACCTCCTTTGTATGGGGAGGGGTTTGGAAATTTATTGGGCCGTGTTAGGTACCCAATAAATCCTAAAAAGCACCCACATATTTATAGTGATATATTCTGGTGTTTACGGGGGAGCATGTATAGATAATCACTCCAGAGAATAAATTCTCGTCACCCTGTTTCCGTGTGGAAATAAAAAGTCCATGTGCCGTATCTAATAACTAGAGAGACGTGATTATTGTCAACTCCAGACCCGTGTGGGGTTTTTATTAATCTGGCAATTTATCGTTATATTTTATATAGTCCATATCAGTCATCAGTTCAACCTGTAGTATAAAATCATCGCCATACAAGCCTCTCGCTCGTATGGTAAATCTTCCACCTCATCACACAAGCTCCAATTGCTTATGTGGAATATGATGAAGTATGCCTATCGTCAAGAAGTATGCCATGTAGTGTAGTTCAAAATTAATTGTTACTATCTTATGGCGATATTTATTATTTCACACAGAATAACCAGCACTCCGCATCGAATGGCATTCACAGGAGTTGATATAAAAATAAAATTGCGCAGCCAACTCATCAAGGTTTACCTATTTGTCGGGCACGCAAATAATTTCTTTACTCTACGGCTAATCCATTTTTCCTGTTCAACACATGTATATATATGCAGAACAAAGCTAATAATAATATTTCTAGCAAACTGTTATTTATTTCAACACGTGTGTATTTTTATCAAAGCGTATACATGATAAAAGAAATATTTTTATCATCAAAAATATTTATTCAACACGTGAATGTTTTTAACACTTCATATTCCCAATAAAAATGTAGTTTTTATTGTCGCTTCATTTTATTTTAAAATATGATAACATTCAACACATGCATTTCAACTCGACAAACGAATTTCGATTCAACACATGAATATTCTCTATAGTTTGTATATATATAAAAATGTGATTTTTATCGCTAAAGCTATTTGTTTAAATTCAAATAATATTCAACACATGAATTTCAACTCAACGAATGAATTGCAACTCAACACATGAATATTCGCTATAGTTTGTATATATATAAAAATGTGATTTTTATCGCTAAAGCTATTTGTTTAAATTCAAATAATATTCAACACATGAATTTCAACTCAACGAATGAATTGCAACTCAACACATGAATATTCGCTATAGTTTGAATATATATAAAAATGTGATTTTTATCGCTAAAGCTATTTGTTTAAATTCAAATAATATTCAACACATGAATTTCAACTCAACGAATGAATTGCAACTCAACACATGAATATATATTTCAACATATGTAATTTATTTCAACGAATGAAAATTATTCTAACACATGTATATTTCAGAAAATTTCGGCAGCATAACGGCAGGGTAGTTAAAACCGGGACCGTCCCTAGTACGGCTCCTCGCTCTCCCTTAAAACCTCGCGGTTTTTGACAATGGGGATCATGCATCTAGTTCGCACGCAGGCGACATGTTTTATTTTCAATTCCACAATCCTATTCTAATTTGTTCCAACTACAAGAGGGTATTTTTCAACCACAAAGGTAATTTTCAACCACAATCTCAACCGCAAACAATTATTTCCAACCATTCGTCATACTATATAATATCACGTCAATCGCAAGCAATAAATATCGTCCATGGTCTGTGGACGAGGGGAGTATATATATATATATATATATATTATATTATAATTCACTTGCATTCCATCACAATTCAAAGCATATATGTTTCATACAACGCTTGTATAATTTATACATCGCTAATATAACTTATACAACACATGTACATGAGGTATACAATGCGTATATAATTTACACTTCGCTTATATAATTTATATAACGCGATTCCATTCACACAATTTAGTTTAGATTCCTCACATTGGTTTTTGCAGTGCTAAAAATCGTGGGAAGATCAGAAAAATCCGCGGCTTCTTCTAGAATGTAGAGAGCCTTCTTGCGGTCACGGTGTCTCCTGCTTCATCGAATTTCGTTAAAGAACGAAAAAGATATTATTTTTCAAAGTTCTGCAACGCTTTATAGTGTTATTTTCATTTCTGAATAATAAAGGTCGTACCTTTATTTTTGATTCAAAACTAGGTTAGCAAAATCCGTGAAATCCGTCGATTGTTCCTTCGATCAGGTAGTGCCACATGGAAGGGCTACGAATCAGCTCCCTGTTGGTGGTGGTGCGTTTCCCTTCGGTGGTCGGAGGAAGGCGGCGCGGCGCTGGGAAGTCGATGACTTCCTGGCTTCGTTTCAGGCGGAGGAGTTGATGGTGGGGGGCGGCGCTTGGTCGGATGTGGAGAGGAGGTGAAGGCAAGTCGACTGGTGGCGGTGGCGCGACTTACAGGTGGCGGTGGCGGTCGGAATATGGAGGAGAAGGTTCGAGCTCCAGGAACCGTAGAAATCGTCTAAGGCGGCTAGGGTTTTTCGAATAATTTTTTTTTAAAGAAAAATTCCTATTGGTCGAAGCTATATAGGAAATTTTAAATAGTGTTTTCACAAACGGAGTCGAAATCAAACCCAACGACTGTCGCCCCAAGCTAAATACCCCCATTCCGGACACAATGGGATATGTTTCGTTGGCCAATTCGACTATTACAGTCAGTTATGTTTCAAATTAAAATATAAAACATTCAATATTTAATTTGAACATACATTTCAATTTGCCAGGGCCACAAACTGAATCGAAAAATTCCAGAAAAATAAATCTAGCTTTGTTTGGACGATACGGTACTAACAAAACCAGTTTCGTCGAATTCTGAGCTCGTTTGAAAAATGGCCATTTTAGGTTGACCCTATTTAACAGAAATTGACCAATCACATTTTCTTTTGCCCCGCTGACATACTAGCTTCAAAAATTATGAAATTTGAAACCTAGCAATAGTTTGACATCCCGGACCCAACAAAAGTGGTTTCGTCGAATTCCGAGGTCGTATGCAAAATATCAATTTTCAAGGGCTATATATGCTATATAGCGACCTTTCTGAAAATTCCTTAGGCCATAACTTTTGATTCCCGCTATGAAACTTCGATTTTTCAGATTCGTTAGAAAGGTATTCATAAACAGATTTAAATATTTTCAGTTTCGCTAAAATCCGTTAAATTTTCCACCCGGTACAGTCAGACAAAGTTTGTATTCAAAATTTCAAACTGCAATACTATACCCAATTCTTTATTTTATTGAAATATGCTATTTCAATTATTCAAATTCTTTGGTAATAACCAATTTTAAAAATTTTAAGCTGGTTCACATTTGCCGAGTTATTACATCTGTACTTGAATATACATATCATTATCAAAGTACAGCACTTACAACACAGCGAAAATAACTATAGCTATATGATCCTGAAGCCTCCTGCTCCTAGCTCTTCCAGTATATCTGTAAATCCTGACTACTTGACTGCCCGTACAAATTTAGGCACCCAAGAGTTTAGGGAAACAAACAAGTAAACTCCGGGTCAGTCATGGGACTGGTATGAGTAAAACAGTTTAAAACAGTTCAAGCAAGTAATCGATATCTCATAAGACCACGCCATATAACGGAACGGGTTTTTCCCTTATGAGAATCCAAATATCTTTATATCAAAACCCTTTTGATATTATAATAATGTCTATCAACACAATATAATAATCATCTAGCAGAAACGCTTTCATCTCACGTTCTACCTATATAGTATACAATCAAAACCGCAAGCATGTATTGGGTAATGGATTTCCAACTATGACAAGGTATGGAACCACCTTACGCTAGTGTACCTCTAGAGAGGAATACACTGGGTTCAACAAGAACATCTTGCAACCCGGCCACACAAGACCGACCACTCATTTCGCTTGAGTGTATCGAATGCATATCACCAACGGTTGGGATCAGCAACCGTTTCCCGAATGGGACATCATCAACAATAGATTTTTAGAAGTAAATGAAACTCTAGATCAGGTGATTATACACCCTACTTCGGTGCGACCGACTTAGCCATGCTGCCTGCCCGATTTCTGTTATTTACCGAATGTGAGGCTAGAAGCTACGCTTTATCATCACACCAGATTCACTTTGAATGCAACAACGTCAAATCCATCAAATCACCGATTGATGTCCTAAACCACACGTTATGTGTTAGCTAAAAGAAGTTTCCTTCTCCGCTTCCACTCTTGGTACAGTTGGAGAAATCAATATACGTGATCGTCTGCAAATACTCTGTCAGACATCCGTCCATACAAGTCATCGAGGAACAGGATGAACCGAAGGCACTATTCTATAAACAGGATAGCCCTTGCATAACACCGTCTTCAATTATCTTTGGCATATATGATTCGCAACGCTTATGCCAATACAGAGTGGTTCTTTGGATAATAATCCAACTGGTCCCTCCATATTAACAACGTTAAAATGGTCAAAACTTCGATAGTCTGTGATTTAACTATCGAAGAAAACATGTGTGCAAACAATGATATCATTTCCAAATGGAAATTTATATCGATCAAACATCATTCAACATTTGTCTCTTTATTTCATTAATTTACTTATCTCCTGTTTCCTTTATTCAATATTTCTTATTTTCTAAATTTGGAAAATATACGTTATTAACAATGGAAAACATTTCCATTTCTTGTTTTCTTTATTAGAAAACATTTCTGGTTTCTTATTTGGAAAACATTTCCAAAGCTTCTTCATTGGACTTAGACAGATGTTTAAACAAACCATCGCGATGCCAACTCAACCATTTCCTTTAATTATTAAATTCACTTAACCATCCCTTACTATCGAACCTTAACCATTCCTTAGTTAAAGATGAAGTCAATCAAGTTGGGTTAATACTACCTCTCAGACCTTAACTGAACTACGTTTCTAACCTTGAAATAGACAAAGTTCACCCTTCTAATTTTTTTAACAAACTTCCTTACGTAACTCTCTTTCAAATCTTTTCTATTCGATAGTTCTTTCCTTTGATAAGGTATATTCGATAACTCTATTTCAATTTATTCTATTCACTTAACTCTTTTGATTTAACTCTAACTCTATTCACTTAAATCCTATCGAATAAACTATATTCGATAACTCTTTTAATTCTATTTGAATAAACCATATATTCGATTAACTCCTTTATTCTATTTGAATAAACTATATATTCAATTAACTCATTTTACTCTATTCGAATAAACTATATTCGATTAACTCCTTTATTATATTCGAATAAACTATATTCGATTAACTTTTTTTACTATTCGAATAAACTATATTCGATTAACTCCTTTATTCTATTCGAATAAACTATATTCGATTAACTCCTTTTACTATTCGAATAAACTATATTCGATTAACTCCTTTTACTATTCGAATAAACTATATTCTATTAACTCCCTTCGAATAACTAATTCGATTTAATTCCTTTCGAATACCATATTCGATTTAACTCCTTTATTCGCTTTATAAAGATTTCCTTTTTAACAACGTTTATTCATTTTAAAGATTTACGTTTGGTAACGGTTCTCCACTTTAAAATGATTTCCTTCCTATAACAGTTTCCTTTTTATAATGTTTTCCCTTTTTCTAAATATCTCCTATTTATAAATATTCCAGTTTATAAATAATTCTTATTTATAAATAATCCATTTATAAATATTTTATTTTCAAATATCACTTTGACAAATTCCCCCTTATCAACATTTCGGTATGTTATCGTATTCAACATATCAAATCACGATGATCAGTATCGTCCAAACACATATAATCGACAACAGATTATATATATATAATCGAAAACAGATTATATATCACATCATATATCACAATATATGAAAAACAGTAAAATAACTGTTGAGGAATCTAGTTGGATTCCTCCAACCTGTTTCCCTGCATCACAGATGTTAAACAATATAGATAACATCACTTTCAGTTCCATATGATATATTCTGTTAAACAGAATCAATATAGAAATTCAACTAACTGTCTAGCAGTTCAATCAAACAGTCAATACACAATCAATCAATCAATATTTAACAGTTCTAAAAATACAACATGAATCTATAAACTGTTCAGAGTTAGTGAGATTTACTCACATTGGACGATCATCGTTAATAACGATATATGGTTTGTCGATTCTGATCAGACAAATTTATTTTGAAATAAATTCCAACAATCTCCAATATACGCCCCGTCCATTCCAGAATGTAGTTTATGTCCGTACGATCCTGACGGATCTGAATTTTCCATACAATACTCCGGCCCATTAACCCACTTTTAATTAACAACATAACACTTCTCCAGTCCTTTTATTATGCCACTAACACCCTGCTCTAATCACCTCTTCTGCTTCTTCCCCCTTTTCATTTTTGGCCTAACTTCCCACGTTAATCCCGGATCCGCCAGACCTTTCTTCCCCATTCAAAGAACCATGCTACAGCTCCTCATTTAAATCCTCCTTTCAGAAAACGTGCAACAGACCTTACGTTTGTCCCACCTTCAACACCACACATGTATCTGCATGTATACGCAGCAGCTTGAAGCTGCTCCTCCCATCCTCATCGAGTTAAGGTCAGCCATCACCCAAAACTAACTACCCTTTCCACCATTTTCCATTCGTATAAACCCAACCCCCATACGTTTCGATTTAGAAAACTGTCCCGCAATCCTAGATCTGAAAGCTCCAAACCCCTTCCACGTTCCACTTTTACAGCCATAACCGATCTTCACTCCGTTTCTCTACTCGAAGCCGACAAGTTCATCACCAATCGATTCAACTCGCACGCCCTCTTCACATCATGGCCCAAGCTTTACTCGAAACCCTTCAGTATAGCATGTGGCTTTTAATATCCTCGCAAGCTACCCAGTTTTTGCACCGAAGCTTGAATACTGATATTTTGACGAAGAGAAAGAAAAGTTGAGGAGGGAGTATCGATGGCTTTCTACCATTCATTTCATATGTGGTGGCTTGTATTTTTGGTTGACTTTAGTGTAGAACGAATTAGGTTTTAAGGGAGTAGTTGGTCTATTTATAGGCAATCGAATTTAGATATTTTTCCTCCTAAGCTCACGTGTTTGAGAGAGCAGATATCACTGTGGTAATTCAAGTAAAACCATTTTCACTTGAAGTAGAAGCATGTTGGTTCTGTTGTGTCTTTAAAGTGTGTTAGCGCATGTAACAGAAAAACATTAATACACCTCTATTTGAAAACAACTTTCGCTCAAGTACAACTAAATCTAAGTTTCAAAACCAAAAGCTAGTTTAATGCCACGTACCAAACGCTATTATACAAAATAGTTATAATGGATGTAACTTGAAAGAATTTCATTGTAATTGTTTTATGTTATAAAGTTTACCATTACTTGATAAAGAATTTCCTTCCTTTTACAACCTGTTGTCGACATAAGTAAACATACCGTTGTAATAAGCTTGGTGCCACGATCCCAAAAATATAATAATATCGGTAGATTAACTCATATTTTGAAATCTCAAAATGTTGATTACAGGGTGCAAAATACTCCAAATAAAAAGTTGCTTATTTAATTAATCAAGAATTACCATAAAATTCTAAAAATTAAATCATCACTACGCCTCAAAAGAATCTTGTCTAAATTCAAACCCGATATTCAAATATATTGAAAACCCTTTTATAACGTAAATAAAGCGTTACTAATTATAAAGGAATTCCACAGCGACTTTTTTCTAAAATTTGATTTGGACATATCTCAAAATCTACACAACGAAATCCCGATTTTCCTCTTCTACTAGAAAGATATACTCCACCAGCTCCACACGTTTCTTATTTCACAGAAATCTGGCTTAAAACGAATCCTGTACATTCAGTTGAAGTTCGAATTGCCATTTTACGAACTGCAGCGCCATTTCAAGCTCGATTTTAATTATAATATAATTATACGTTCAAACTGTCGTTTATATAATATATTCGTTATTCTAATTCAATTCTGACCTGAATTAAATATCACAGATGATCCAGTTCACACCATATCGCTATTTCAGCCAATTCTGATTATTTCAGAATTAATTGTATTATTTAATTTATTATTTTAATTAAATATTCAAAGTTATTTAATTCCACGACCATTAAATCCTTTTAATCACCTTTTAAATAATTAAATAAATTAATTATTACACTGTAACAATACGGGTCATTACATTCTTCCCTACTTAAAATAATTTCGTCCTCGAAATTGCTAAAAGGTTGAGGACGACCCTATCGACTGGTTAGAACATATTTGTTCTCTTCTTAACTTCAGTTTCAACTGAACCAATTTAATTTCAATTAAATTATTAATTAATTCTTATCAACGAAAATTTCCAAAAATCCTGAAAATTTTCCAACTCCTTAACTTTTAGAAAAATTTCGCCAGCACTTCCTTTGTACTGGTCAATACCTCAAACTCCAACTCGCCTCTCTGGGCCATCTCCAACCCAAAATAAAATCAAACAGCCAAGCGGCTTGCCAATTCGGCTCATAAATCTCATGCCATATGAAATATAAACTTGTACCTTTTTGTCGGCATATCAACTCTATCACATCCATATGCTATCAACTCAGCATATACCAATGTTATCCCAATCAAATTCCAATCTGCTTTTATCCACAACACCACCATTCGCTTATATCCGAGCCAAATACCATTTTAACTCGAGTTTCTTCTCGATTACCAACTCTTAACTTGATTATCACATTACACTTCAAATTTGAATCTTACAATCCAATTTGTTTCGATATCATTCTAATTCAATCTCAGTTACCACTTACTGGCTTTACTTTAATTCAAATTTTCTTTCATAAATTTCTGTTAAATTTGTTTTTAATTCAAACAGTCTTTCTCTGGGAGTTTTCAACAGTTTACTCTTTTCAAAAATCAAATTTTCCTTTTTGAAATTCAACTGAGCCCTTAATTAATATTCCATTTGTTAAATCACTTCTCTATTTCTTTATCAATATTTGTTAACCAAATATTTTCAATAACCATATTGGCCTTTTATGTTATTTGGAAAACATTTCCGAATATCGCCTTCCTTTATTTTCTAAACTTTAGAAAATATATGCTGTTTATAATTGGAAAATATTCCAATTACTTATCTCTTTTCCGATCTCGTTTATTTCTATACTTAGGAAATATTCTTTATTATATTTCCAAGCTTACACTTATTTGGGTTAAAACGGATGTTGTGTAAAACATAGTTACGACACCCGAAATACTATACTCAACTAACTCTTATCCAACATTGATCTTCGAGCCTGAAATCTTACTATTTATTTGTTAATAATGAAATCAATCAAGTTGGGATATAATTACCTCCCAGACCTTGACTGAATAACATTTATAACATCAAAACAGATATGATTACTTACTCGAAAAATCAATACCATACAACTACTTGTTCACTTTTAAACACGTATACTTTCTCTTTCTATTCTTACTAGATTTTATTCTTAGTCTTCCTTTTTGATTTTACTATTTTATTTCTAAGTTCGTTTCCTTATCGACTTCTATATATATATATCGATATGTTGATTTCTAACTATCAAATTATCTTAAAAATATTCTAACTCCTTAAATTCTCGGAAAAATTCGCCATAACCTCCTTTGTACCGGGAGCATCGGGATATTTCGAATAGTCTCCCATGGCCCTCACCAATCCAAAAGAAAAAGAAAAAGCCAAGCGGCTAGCCGATACGGCGCATAAAATATCATATATGAACTAAATAAATACCTTTTGTCGAGCATTCTATTTATATACCTTCATACCTTATCCATACCTATCTCATGTATATTTATACCTGCCCAATCTATTTTAACTATACCTGATCGTTTTAACTCAAATCGTTAATTAATTGGTTAATTAACTCTTTAGTCTATTTCACTTTTATATTTGAACATGACATGTTCAAATATATTTTAACTTGCTTATTAAGTAATTTGAATCCAAATTTCAAATTTAAGTTCTATATTCGATTTCGAATATACATTTACAAATCTAATTCACCTTTCAAAGTTCAACTTCAAATTCAAAACTCGATTAACTAATTCCTCTCCGACTTAGTTAATTCTATTCAATTTCTATTCAAATTTTTATTCAAATTCTATATATTCAAATCTATTACCAAATTCTATTCAAATTCTATAGTTTAAATTCCATATTATAAATCCCATTTTGAAATTCAACACAACTTGTCTTTCCCAAAACAAATTCAAAACAGTATCTCTGGTAGTAATTCATCACTTACAACTCGAAAATGAATACTGATGATGCAGCTGTCATCATCGGAATCTATTTTCCAGCGATCGAAGTGAGTTCAATACTATAAAACCATTTCTAAACATTTCCACTTTGAAATTCATTTCGAAATATAATTCACACTGCTTGTAAAACAATTTAAAATCTCCCAGGATCTTAAATTTTCCTTATTTTTAATCCAAATCCATTTACAAACACTTATCCAATTCTCCAGAGTTTTAACTCAATTTCTGGTATAAATTTCAGATTTAACCCATATGATTTCACGTATTTCACTTATATGAATTCTGATTGGTTATTTACATAACCATTTAATTTATAATCTTACTCGATTATAATAACAACCAATATATCCAATATATTATAATTTTGATATATATATATATATCTTCTCTATATCAAGATATACCTTGGGTAAACTTATTTTAATTTACCATCTTTTCAAAACATATCGTCCCGACCCATCGTATTCGAGTGTTTAGTAACTCCTACCGATACAGTGGATCAAACTAATCGACCAGAACTCATAAACAACTCAACCAATAAATCTCCACAATATAAAACAAATTTTTATATCACTAACAAATACGTTCACTCGTATATATACACTCAACTCAATCTAGGGTATTACTAACCCTATCTCTACCGAGTCACGCCACAGAGCCAAGGTAAAACTTAACTTAAGCTCTGATACCAACTGTAATGACCCGGATTTTTGGCGACTTTGATTATCGCCATAAACTCGATGTCGATAACCAAAACATCGAAAAATACCAGTCATTAGTGAAAGAAATTAGAGGGTGAGGATAGATGTAACAACCCGTAAAATCTGGGCCAGTTTAAAATTTTTATTTTTGCAATTTTGGCGAATTTTGAATATTTAAAATAGATTATTTTAAATAATATCGACGAGAAATTTGTTTTGAATATAATTCGAACGTATATATTTATACGCGTCGTCGTTAGAATATAAATATTTATATATAATTATAAATAGAATTGAAAATGGCGCGGTAGTTCGATAATTCGATTTCAAACTTCAATTGAATGTACCGGGTGCAAAACGATCCGGATTTTAGTGAAACCAAAAATGATAGGATCAAATTGAGAATATCTTTCTAACGAAGTTAACAAACTGAGATTTCACTTTAGAAATGATAAGATATGTCCAGTTGAAAATTCTGAATAGTCGCTATGGAATTCAGGCCCTTAAAAATGGACATTTTGCAAACGACCTCGGATTTCGACGAAACCAGTTTTGTTGGGTCCGTGATGTCGACTTATTGCTAGATTCCAAATTTCATAATTTTTCGAATCAATATGTGAGCGTGGCAAAGGAAAACGCGTTTGACCAGTTTCAGTTGATTTTAATCGTCTGGAAATTGGCCATTTTTCAAACGGTCTCAGAATTCGACGAAACTAGTTTTGTTAGGACCGTATCGTCAATACGAAGCTAGAAAATATTTTTCGAGAATTTTTAGAGTTCGTATGTGACCCCGGTAATTTGAAATGTACGTTTAAAATTCAATATAGCGATTTAAATGTAAATTTAGCGGAAACTGATTGTAACAGTCGAATCAGCCTACGATACATATCCCGTTGTGTTCGGAATGGGGGTAATTAGCTATGGGCGACAGGCAGTGGGTTTTGTTTGGGGTTCGAATTTAAAAGTTACCTTTTTTTTGGGAATTAATTAATTAAATAAAAATAAAAGGGGGCCCCCCTTCCTTTTCCCTTAACCCGAAGTCAACCCCCCTTTTTAACAGTCAGAATCGAAATCGAAACATGCGAAGGAAAAAAAAAAAAGAACCCTAGCTATCGACGATCGACGCCGCAGCCACCGTGGCTGGCGCGCCACCGGCGCCGCCACCGGCATGGGTCAGCGTGCCCTCCCCCTCAGCCCCACGCTGCCTCCGGCGATAAGCCTCCCCACTCCGATGGTCTCTTCGCGACACCCCTAATCGGAAACCGAGAGACCCATCGCGCGAGGATCCCCACCAGCTCCAGCTCCCCGGCGACAGTGACGGCCCCTCCCTTCCAACAGTGAGTCCTTTTTATTTTTAAAGTGTTTAAACTGATTTTAATTAGATTTTTAAAAACCGATTTATTAGATTTAAAAATTGTTTTTTTAAGGAAATAAAAACTGATTTAATAAGAATTTAAAATTGATTTTAGATTTGATTTTTTTTAAAGATTTATAAACTAATTTGATAAAAGTTTAAAAACTGAAATTTATATTGTTTTAAAAACTGAAATTTTTATCGGTAGAAAGGCGGAATCTATGTTATAAAAATATGATTTTTATATATTGAACATCGAAATAAAAATATGATTTTTATTGCGAAGTTAGCAAGATAAAAACACGATTTATATATACATGAAAGTGAAATAAAAATAGGATTTTTATTTGAAAAACCTTGATAATAAAAATGTGATTTCTATGATATGAATAGCGAAATAAAATACGATTTTTACTTTGAAGTCGAAGTAATAAAAATCCGATTTTTTTCATATTGAAAACGAAGTAATAAAAATTCGATTTTTATATATTGAATAGCATACTAAAAATTCGATTTTTATATATTGAATAGCATACTAAAAATTCGATTTTTATATAATGAATAGCATACTAAAAATTCGATTTTTATATATTGAATAGCATACTAAAAATTCGATTTTTATATATTGAATAGCGAAGTAAAAATTCGATTTTTACATATGTAGTGGCTACGGGCAACGAAGATGACGAAAAGGCGAGTTGGCGAAGATTTCCTGCATTAGAAGTGCCGTGGAGCTAGGATAGCTATATGTGAGAATTTCTCACCTTTCAATTTCTTTTCTAGTTTTATATATATACTAGGATGCAGACGGTGCTTAGTAGCACCCGACACAATCGTCCACAGACCATGGACTTGTTTGTTTGGTTGCATAGATTAGAGATTGTTTGATTGAAATTGAATTGTGTGGTGAAATGAATTGATTTGATTGATGTGTGAATGGCGTGGGCCTTCACTAGACCGGGGATAAGGCTAGGCCTCGTCCCGTTTCTAGTATCGTGCCGTTATGCCGCCGAAATTTTCTAAAATAAGTTAGAAAATAAAAATATCATTTTATTTAAAGAATGAACTGGATAGAAATTCATATGTTGAAATAAAATGTTTTATCGTTAAAAATATAATTTTTAACGTGAATGCGAATAAATAAAATATTCATTTACAAAACAGACGGTTTGTTTATGTACACTGATTTGACTGACATTGATTGGGTCGATAAATTTTACACATCGCCCAACTGCACAAATAAAATATTTGTTTGATTGTTTGAAACCCTACACGGGTGTTAGGATGAAATATGCAGTTCACTCATCCTGATTGATTAAATATGTCGATCGATTGATTGACAGGCTGTTATAAGCGTTAGATATCTATATTTGATGCTTATACAGTGTAGTGCACTTTGGTTGATGGTTGATTATTTTTCAATGCTATTATATACATGTGTTGTATGAAAATCCATATAATTAACTTTATATGGTAATTGATTGGGCCTCATTCCAATTTAGAAAATAAAGAATATTATAAAATAAAAGTTCATGTGTTGACAGTACTCATTCATTGAGATTGGTCATGTGTTGAACGAAATATTTTAGTAATAAAATTTACACCTTTATCGATAAAATAAAAGTTCATGTGTTGACAGTTTCATCCATTGAGATTGGTCATGTGTTGAACGAAATATTTTAGTATTAAAATTTACATCTTTATCGATATAAAATAAAAGTTCATGTGTTGACAGTTTCATCCATTGAGATTGGTCATGTGTTGAACGAAATATTTTAGTATTAAAATTTACATCTTTATCGATATAAAATAAACGTTCATGTGTTGACAGTACTCATCCATTGAGATTGGTCATGTGTTGAACGAAATATTTTGATAATAACAACTATTTTGAAAAAGAAATATTTGAAATAGAATATTTGAAAATAGAAATTTATGAAGCCGTGTTGACTAGATTGACGCCATTTTGACGTGAACGATAATTATATCGATTTTAAACGATTTCGAAATGAAATGAATTGAAAACGATTTCGAAATGAAATGAATTGAAAACGAATTCAAAATGAATTGAAAACGAATTCAAAATGAATTGAAAACGATTTCGAAATGAAATGAATTGAAAATGATTTCAAAATGAATTGAAAATGATTTCGAAATGAAATGAATTGAAAACGAATTCAAAATGAATTGAAAACTATTTCGAAATGAAATGAATTGAAAACGAATTCAAAATGAATTGAAAACGATTTCGAAATGAATTGAATTGAAAACGATTTCGAAATGAATTGAATTGAAAACGATTTCGAAATGAATTGAATTGAAAACGATTTCGAATTGAATTGAAAGCGAATTGAAATGAATTCAAATTGAATTGAAATTTGAATTGAATAGAAAGGAATTTTAAAATGAATTTATAAAGAAGAATTCAATTTTGATTTGAAATGAAATGGAAGTTGAAATCGCTTTTGAAACGAATTTTAAAACTATTTATATAATTCGTTTTAAATAGCAATCGACGAAATATATATTATATATATTATATATATAATATAATGGCCTGAATAGAACGCGCCGCGCCGCAGCAGTTCGTGAATTTCGACCATTTATTTCAAACGGACATTACGGGAGATCCGACCGTCGGATTCTCCTAAAACCGGAACCGTTGGGTTCGTATCGAAAAGAGTTTTCTAACGAATATTAGAAATTTGAAATCAAACGGTTGGATTTGGAATATTGTCCAAATCAAATTCGAAAAAGGTCGCTGTAAGTGCAGTTCGATGGCCATTGATGGAAATCGACTGTACGGGCCTTGATAAAATTATTAAAAATAGTAATAATTTGTGTAAAATCATAAGAAATGATTTAGAAAGAATTGGGATGAAAAACTCCATATTTGAAAAGATAAAAATAGATTTTTATCGAAATGAACTAGTTTTGAACTAGAATTAGAATTCTATTTATTTTTAAATAAATAAATTGAATTAGAAAAGGGGTTTTAAAAATAACCAGAATATCCAATGATTGCATTGGAGTGGATTTGAATCGAAATTGTCTTCGGAATATTTCGATGTTGGAATTCGTGATTATACAGGTGTTGTTATGGAAATTTGAAAGATATATATTGATATCGTTATTTCCAATACGACATTTGTTAATCGTAGAATTTGATATTGAATATAAGCCGATATATTTTCTATTCAGAGCCTTGTATTGAATATCAAATTTGATTTGGGTTTGTCGTGAATGGTGTCTTCACTAACACTGTTCTTGAACCCAGTTGAGAAAAGATTAAATCTTTTTATTTAGATTTAATGAAGCGTACCAATTAAATAATATTTAATTGGAATTGAATTGATATTGATTTTTGGGTTTATCGTGGACAGTGTTTTAAATAACACTCGTTCTTTAACCCGATCATTAATGAAAGGCGATTTTGGGTTGTCGTGAACGGTATCTTCAATAATACAGTTCTTAGACCTAAAGGAGTTAAGAAAATCAGAAACTAACTGGAGATTAGTTAGGTTGAATAGTTTCCGAGGTATTGATCTGATGTTGGTTTCGGCCTTCGGGATTAATACTTAGGGAATTGCTCACTTCCTAATTTACAATTAGGGACTGATTGAAATGTGATGTGATTTTGGGTTTATCGTGAACCGTGTTTTAAAGGACACTGATTCTTTAACCCAGTCACTGATTAAAACTAAGTGGAGTTTTAATGAATCTTTAATTAGATTGAAATAATCGAAATGGAGTATCACCAGTTTTGCTCCAGGCGATAGTTAAATCTTTAATTAGATTTGAACGTGAAATGGTAATTGAATTTACCGATAACACTGTGGTGTTAGATATGAAGTATTACCAGTTTTACTTCATGGGATAAATAGGTTGGGATTGGGAAATTAAAACCAATGGTTACTTCGGTAAGGTTCGTTAATCTCGACTAGTTGAATCGAAATTCAAAAGAAGAATAAATTCAAGAAATTTATCTTGGATAAAATTAATGGGAACATTTCCCTATGAATGTGAAATTTAGAAACTAACTGTCGGTTGGCCAAGCAGAATGGTTTTCTGGATATTGATCTGATGTTGGTTTCGGCCTTCGGGGTTAATATTTGGGAAATTATTCTCTTGATTAATTTACGGTTAGTGACTGATGAATTGGAAAGAGGCGTATGTTGTGTTTGTGTAACACTTTTATAAAATATACGCGAGTTATTCGGGAAGACCGGGTTTATCCCATTCTGAATAACTGATACGACGATAAGTCGAGGATGAAGACGACGGTCGAAGACCGGAGGTCTTCACGTCGTTTGGGTGATAACTGATGATCTTGATTGGGCTGTACACCCAAGAAGATGGAAACAGTTGGTGATCGTCCAGACGTACTTGGAGATCGATGGATATGCGGGGTACTAGGTGCCTCCGGTTTCGTTCAGACCCAGAACGGACTTGTAAATGGACTGTGTGTCTGACATTGGATTTTAGTCTGTGTGATTGATCTCTATTAAATATATATCTGTTTGGCGGCGGAGAATTTATTCTCTTGCTTAACGCCCTTCTCTGAGACGTACGAGCTCAGGGGTTATATATTGATGGATATCAAACGCATGGAGTGAATTGCCTGTGTGGCATGCCTAAGTGGCAAATGATCAAGGCTTCTGTTGAAAAGCAAAGTCTTGTGGTGATGATCAAAGCACGGCCTTTGTGGCGTAGCTTTGTGTAACGTTTACCTCGCGTGTTTCACACCCGGTATGAACCAAAAACGGGAGACGGACCTCAGGGAGGGCATGCGTTTCCTTCTAGCTAAAAAGTGGCGTCAGTGGTTTTACACGCCCTGACGAGTTTGACTTATGTGGTTGTTGCTGTTGCGAGGCGCCTCGGATTGATCGGTCGTTCTCGAACCGATGGAGTCATTTAGTTGGCTCACCTACGCCCCAAAGGGCGGGGAAACGCAGTGTTCAGGCATTTTAATCCACATCGGTGGACCGGCCCTGTCGCTCCAAGGGACGATGCGTTCTGTTCCTGAGACACGGGCTAGAGCGTCTCGAATCGGTTGAGGATCTTGCCCCTAGCCTCGGTTCATAGATGGAAATCCAATTTCCAAATACGTGACTTTGCGATTTTGATTGTATAACCTATATATGGCGACATAGTGGTATGGGGCACTCATGCCGCCTATGATTGATACTTATGATTTGAAGTTGTTTTATACACTATACACTTATAATAGTATCAAATGATTTGTTTTCAACGTATCAAGCATTCTTGGCTATTATAAGGTAAAAACCCTATCCTCCGGCTTGCGATTGCATTGTGTGATGGGAACTGGGTCATATAATAGCTTCATCTTTCTTTATTTAGCATTGCGCTGTTTGTTTTATGCACGGGTATTCTTGGGAGGAAACCCGTTCCGTGTTATACGGCGTGGTCCCTTGATTTACCTAACTTTAAAAATAAAGATTAACTGTTTTAGTTCTCACACCAGTCCCATGACTGACCTGGATTTTATTGTTTTAACCTAAACTCTGGGTGCCCTTATTTTGACACGGGCAGCTAGTAGTTTCGGTTTTGCAGATTTATATTCACAGGATCCTGGTTTACAGCTGGAACGATATCCGGAAAGCTTTGTATCCGTATATCTACTTCTAGTTGTGTATTGTATTATTTTCCGCTGCTATGTGTTTAAATGTAATTTAAATCTCTGATATATCTGTGTAATATTCATTTATACTCTGTATATTCTTGTAATCTGATGCATTGTTGTAATATACAATGAAATGTTCTTTTATATGCGTTCTGTTGTGGTTTGTTCTCGAACTATCCGACACTTTCCTTTACGGGGAAGTTACGGGTTTTCACAGTTGGTATCAGAGCTTTGGTTTACAAAGCAGAGAACAAGACACATTAGAACCATACGAAAGAATTCATCAGATATTGGATTAGTAAAATCCAATGGGAATGACTCGTTAGAGATGGGATCAGTAGTATCCTAGAACGAGTGTGAAGAGTATATTTTTGAAAGTGAAAACAAATTTTTGTTTTGAAAATTTAAATCAATTATTCGTATTTGATTACCTATTTATATTGATGTGGACAATCCAATATATATAGATTTTGCGTATACGTCTGATCCGTGTGTATTTGAAATTTTAATATATTGGATAGATATAGAGTCACATTCTAGACACCCGGGGATAATTCTGATGATGTGGCCACATCATTAGTATATATATTCGTGTTTCGAAGGTGTGATATCTATATATTTCCATTAGACTGGTGTGAGAACCAAAATTAGATAGGGCCTATTGTTGTGATTTGGTATCAAAAACATGATTTTTGTATATGTATCAAAATTATGAATTTGAAACTCTAATTCACTAATTGATTGATGTTTGTGTTGTTTGTTTAGTTGTTTGCTAATTTTGAACCATTTAGCCTAATTGAATCAAATATTGAATTGTATTGAAATTTGGTTGCATTTGCTTGCATACATGTATATCTTTTGAACAGGTCATAGCAAGGAGGCTAGAGCCAGAGAATAAAATTTGTTTGCCCGACAAATAGGTACATGTTTACTACATAATTTCCTGTTTTGTTTGGGTGATGATGATTTTGTGAGCCTATTGGCTAGCCGCTTGGCTTTTTCTTTTTCTTTTTGAGATCTGAAGGACCGGGGAAGCTATTTGAAATTCCCCGATGCTCCCATTGCAGGGGAGGTTATAGCGAAATTTTTCAAAAATTTAGGGTGTTAGCCAAATTTTTGAAATTTTGAAAATTCTCATAAACTAAAGAGTTGGAGAATAAAAGCCAGATCGAACGTGGAGTTAATTAATCAAACCACTTTCGACTTTGTTCCTTTTCGGGGACGAAAAGTTTTAAGTGGGGGAGATTGTAACAACCCGTAAAATCTGGGCCAGTTTAAAATTTTTATTTTTGCAATTTTGGCGAATTTTGAATATTTAAAATAGATTATTTTAAATAATATCGACGAGAAATTTGTTTTGAATATAATTCGAACGTATATATTTATACGCGTCGTCGTTAGAATATAAATATTTATATATAATTATAAATAGAATTGAAAATGGCGCGGTAGTTCGATAATTCGATTTCAAACTTCAATTGAATGTACCGGGTGCAAAACGATCCGGATTTTAGTGAAACCAAAAATGATAGGATCAAATTGAGAATATCTTTCTAACGAAGTTAACAAACTGAGATTTCACTTTAGAAATGATAAGATATGTCCAGTTGAAAATTCTGAATAGTCGCTATGGAATTCAGGCCCTTAAAAATGGACATTTTGCAAACGACCTCGGATTTCGACGAAACCAGTTTTGTTGGGTCCGTGATGTCGAGTTATTGCTAGATTCCAAATTTCATAATTTTTCGAATCAATATGTGAGCGTGGCAAAGGAAAACGCGTTTGACCAGTTTCAGTTGATTTTAATCGTCTGGAAATTGGCCATTTTTCAAACGGTCTCAGAATTCGACGAAACTAGTTTTGTTAGGACCGTATCGTCAATACGAAGCTAGAAAATATTTTTCGAGAATTTTTAGAGTTCGTATGTGACCCCGGTAATTTGAAATGTACGTTTAAAATTCAATATAGCGATTTAAATGTAAATTTAGCGGAAACTGATTGTAACAGCCGAATCAGCCTACGATACATATCCCGTTGTGTTCGGAATGGGGGTAATTAGCTATGGGCGACAGTCGGTGGGTTTTGTTTGGGGTTCGAATTTAAAAGTTAACTTTTTTTTTGGGAATTAATTAATTAAATAAAAATAAAAGGGGGCCCCCCTTCCTTTTCCCTTAACCCGAAGTCAACCCCCCCTTTTTAACAGTCAGAATCGAAATCGAAACATGCGAAGGAAAAAAAAAAAGAACCCTAGCTATCGACGATCGACACCGCAGCCACCGTGGCTGGCGCGCCTCCGGCGCCGCCACCGGCATGGGTCAGCGTGCCCTCCCCCTCAGCCCCACGCTGCCTCCGGCGATAAGCCTCCCCACTCCGATGGTCTCTTCGTGACACCCCTAATCGGAAACCGAGAGACCCATCGCGCGAGGATCCCCACCAGCTCCAGCTCCCCGGCGACAGTGACGGCCCCTCCCTTCCAACAGTGATCCTTTTTATTTTTAAAGTGTTTAAACTGATTTTAATTAGATTTTTAAAAACCGATTTATTAGATTTAAAAATTGTTTTTTTAAGGAAATAAAAACTGATTTAATAAGAATTTAAAATTGATTTTAGATTTGATTTTTTTTAAAGATTTATAAACTAATTTGATAAAAGTTTAAAAACTGAAATTTATATTGTTTTAAAAACTGAAATTTTTATCGGTAGAAAGGCAGAATCTATGTTATAAAAATATGATTTTTATATATTGAACATCGAAATAAAAATATGATTTTTATTGCGAAGTTAGCAAGATAAAAACACGATTTTTATATACATGAAAGTGAAATAAAAATAGGATTTTTATTTGAAAAACCTTGATAATAAAAATGTGATTTCTATGATATGAATAGCGAAATAAAATACGATTTTTACTTTGAAGTCGAAGTAATAAAAATCTGATTTTTTTCATATTGAAAACGAAGTAATAAAAATTCGATTTTTATATATTGAATAGCATACTAAAAATTCGATTTTTATATATTGAATAGCATACTAAAAATTCGATTTTTATATATTGAATAGCATACTAAAAATTCGATTTTTATATATTGAATAGCATACTAAAAATTCGATTTTTATATATTGAATAGCATACTAAAAATTCGATTTTTATATATTGAATAGCGAAGTAAAAATTCGATTTTTACATATGTAGTGGCTACGGGCAACGAAGATGACGAAAAGGCGAGTTAGCGAAGATTTCCTGCATTAGAAGTGCCGTGGAGCTAGGATAGCTATATGTGAGAATTTCTCACCTTTCAATTTCTTTTCTAGTTTTATATATATACTAGGATGCAGACGGTGCTTAGTAGCACCCGACACAATCGTCCACAGACCATGGACTTGTTTGTTTGGTTGCATAGATTAGAGATTGTTTGATTGAAATTGAATTGTGTGGTGAAATGAATTGATTTGATTGATGTGTGAATGGCGTGGGCCTTCACTAGACCGGGGATAAGGCTAGGCCTCGTCCCGTTTCTAGTATCGTGCCGTTATGCCGCCGAAATTTTCTAAAATAAGTTAGAAAATAAAAATATCATTTTATTTAAAGAATGAACTAGATAGAAATTCATATGTTGAAATAAAATGTTTTATCGTTAAAAATATAATTTTTAACGTGAATGCGAATAAATAAAATATTCATTTACAAACGAGACGGTTTGTTTATGTACACTGATTTGACTGACATTGATTGGGTCGATAAATTTTACACATCGCCCAACTGCACAAATAAAATATTTGTTTGATTGTTTGAAACCCTACACGGGTGTTAGGATGAAATATGCAGTTCACTCATCCTGATTGATTAAATATGTCGATCGATTGATTGACAGGCTGTTATAAGCGTTAGATATCTATATTTGATGCTTATACAGTGTAGTGCACTTTGGTTGATGGTTGATTATTTTTCAATGCTATTATATACATGTGTTGTATGAAAATCCATATAATTAACTTTATATGGTAATTGATTGGGCCTCATTCCAATTTAGAAAATAAAGAATATTATAAAATAAAAGTTCATGTGTTGACAGTACTCATTCATTGAGATTGGTCATGTGTTGAACGAAATATTTTAGTAATAAAATTTACACCTTTATCGATAAAATAAAAGTTCATGTGTTGACAGTTTCATCCATTGAGATTGGTCATGTGTTGAACGAAATATTTTAGTATTAAAATTTACATCTTTATCGATATAAAATAAAAGTTCATGTGTTGACAGTTTCATCCATTGAGATTGGTCATGTGTTGAACGAAATATTTTAGTATTAAAATTTACATCTTTATCGATATAAAATAAACGTTCATGTGTTGACAGTACTCATCCATTGAGATTGGTCATGTGTTGAACGAAATATTTTGATAATAACAACTATTTTGAAAAAGAAATATTTGAAATAGAATATTTGAAAATAGAAATTTATGAAGCCGTGTTGACTAGATTGACGCCATTTTGACGTGAACGATATTTATATCGATTTTAAACGATTTCGAAATGAAATGAATTGAAAATGATTTCGAAATGAAATGAATTGAAAACGAATTTAAAATGAATTGAAAACGAATTCAAAATGAATTGAAAACGATTTCGAAATGAAATGAATTGAAAACGATTTCAAAATGAATTGAAAACGATTTCGAAATGAAATGAATTGAAAACGAATTCAAAATGAATTGAAAACTATTTCGAAATGAAATGAATTGAAAACGAATTCAAAATGAATTGAAAACGATTTCGAAATGAATTGAATTGAAAACGATTTCGAAATGAATTGAATTGAAAACGATTTCGAAATGAATTGAATTGAAAACGATTTCGAATTGAATTGAAAGCGAATTGAAATGAATTCAAATTGAATTGAAATTTGAATTGAATAGAAAGGAATTTTAAAATGAATTTATAAAGAAGAATTCAATTTTGATTTGAAATGAAATGGAAGTTGAAATCGCTTTTGAAACGAATTTTAAAACTATTTATATAATTCGTTTTAAGTAGCAATCGACGAAATATATATTATATATATTATATATATAATATAATGGCCTGAATAGAACGCGCCGCGCCGCAGCAGTTCGTGAATTTCGACCATTTATTTCAAACGGACATTACGGGAGATCCGACCGTCGGATTCTCCTAAAACCGGAACCGTTGGGTTCGTATCGAAAAGAGTTTTCTAACGAATATTAGAAATTTGAAATCTAACGGTTGGATTTGGAATATTGTCCAAATCAAATTCGAAAAAGGTCGCTGTAAGTGCAGTTCGATGGCCATTGATGGAAATCGACTGTACGGGCCTTGATAAAATTATTAAAAATAGTAATAATTTGTGTAAAATCATAAGAAATGATTTAGAAAGAATTGGGATGAAAAACTCCATATTTGAAAAGATAAAAATAGATTTTTATCGAAATGAACTAGTTTTGAACTAGAATTAGAATTCTATTTATTTTTAAATAAATAAATTGAATTAGAAAAGGGGTTTTAAAAATAACCAGAATATCCAATGATTGCATTGGAGTGGATTTGAATCGAAATTGTCTTCGGAATATTTCGATGTTGGAATTCGTGATTATACAGGTGTTGTTATGGAAATTTGAAAGATATATATTGATATCGTTATTTCCAATACGACATTTGTTAATCGTAGAATTTGATATTGAATATAAGCCGATATATTTTCTATTCAGAGCCTTGTATTGAATATCAAATGTGATTTGGGTTTGTCGTGAATGGTGTCTTCACTAACACTGTTCTTGAACCCAGTTGAGAAAAGATTAAATCTTTTTATTTAGATTTAATGAAGCGTACCAATTAAATAATATTTAATTGGAATTGAATTGATATTGATTTTTGGGTTTATCATGGACAGTGTTTTAAATAACACTCGTTCTTTAACCCGATCATTAATGAAAGGCGATTTTGGGTTGTCGTGAACGGTATCTTCAATAATACAGTTCTTAGACCTAAAGGAGTTAAGAAAATCAGAAACTATCTGGAGATTAGTTAGGTTGAATAGTTTCCGAGGTATTGATCTGATGTTGGTTTCGGCCTTCGGGATTAATACTTAGGGAATTGCTCACTTGCTAATTTATAATTAGGGACTGATTGAAATGTGATGTGATTTTGGGTTTATCGTGAACCGTGTTTTAAAGGACACTGATTCTTTAACCCAGTCACAGATTAAAACTAAGTGGAGTTTTAATGAATCTTTAATTAGATTGAAATAATCGAAATGGAGTATCACCAGTTTTGCTCCAGGCGATAGTTAAATCTTTAATTAGATTTGAATGTGAAATGGTAATTGAATTTACCGATAACACTGTGGTGTTAGATATGAAGTATTACCAGTTTTTCTTCATGGGATAAATAGGTTGGGATTGGGAAATTAAAACCAATGGTTACTTCGGTAAGGTTCGTTAATCTCGACTAGTTGAATCGAAATTCAAAAGAAGAATAAATTCAAGAAATTTATCTTGGATAAAATTAATGGGAACATTTCCCTATGAATGTGAAATTTAGAAACTAACTGTCGGTTTGCCAAGCAGAATGGTTTTCTGGATATTGATCTGATGTTGGTTTCGGCCTTCGGGGTTAATATTTGGGAAATTATTCTCTTGATTAATTTACGGTTAGTGACTGATGAATTGGAATGAGGCGTATGTTGTGTTTGTGTAACACTTTTATAAAATATACGCGAGTTATTCGGGAAGACCGGGTTTATCCCATTCTGAATAACTGATACGACGATAAGTCGAGGATGAAGACGACGGTCGAAGACCGGAGGTCTTCACGTCGTTTGGGTGATAACTGATGATCTTGATTGGGCTGTACACCCAAGAAGATGGAAACAGTTGGTGATCGTCCAGACGTACTTGGAGATCGATGGATATGCGGGGTACTAGGTGCCTCCGGTTTCGTTCAGACCCAGAACGGACTTGTAAATGGACTGTGTGTCTGACATTGGATTTTAGTCTGTGTGATTGATCTCTATTAAATATATATCTGTTTGGCGGCGGAGAATTTATTCTCTTGCTTAACGCCCTTCTCTGAGACGTACGAGCTCAGGGGTTATATATTGATGGATATCAAACGCATGGAGTGAATTGCCTGTGTGGCATGCCTAAGTGGCAAATGATCAAGGCTTCTGTTGAAAAGCAAAGTCTTGTGGTGATGATCAAAGCACGGCCTTTGTGGCGTAGCTTTGTGTAATGTTTACCTCGCGTGTTTCACACCCGGTATGAACCAAAAACGGGAGACGGACCTCAGGGAGGGCATGCGTTTCCTTCTAGCTAAAAAGTGGCGTCAGTGGTTTTACACGCCCTGACGAGTATGACTTATGTGGTTGTTGCTGTTGCGAGGCGCCTCGGATTGATCGGTCGTTCTCGAACCGATGGAGTCATTTAGTTGGCTCACCTACGCCCCAAAGGGCGGGGAAACGCAGTGTTCAGGCATTTTAATCCACATCGGTGGACCGGCCCTGTCGCTCCAAGGGACGATGCGTTCTGTTCCTGAGACACGGGCTAGAGCGTCTCGAATCGGTTGAGGATCTTGCCCCTAGCCTCGGTTCATAGATGGAAATCCAATTTCCAAATACGTGACTTTGCGATTTTGATTGTATAACCTATATAAGGCGACATAGTGGTATGGGGCACTCATGCCGCCTATGATTGATACTTATGATTTGAAGTTGTTTTATACACTATACACTTATAATAGTATCAAATGATTTGTTTTCAACGTATCAAGCATTCTTGGCTATTATAAGGTAAAAACCCTATCCTCCGGCTTGCGATTGCATTGTGTGATGGGAACTGGGTCTTATAATAGCTTCATCTTTCTTTATTTAGCATTGCGCTGTTTGTTTTATGCACGGGTATTCTTGGGAGGAAACCCGTTCCGTGTTATACGGCGTGGTCCCTTGATTTACCTAACTTTAAAAATAAAGATTAACTGTTTTAGTTCTCACACCAGTCCCATGACTGACCTGGAGTTTATTGTTTTAACCTAAACTCTGGATGCCCTTATTTTGACACGGGCAGCTAGTAGTTTCAGTTTTGCAGATTTATATTCACAGGATCCTGGTTTACAGCTGGAACGATATCCGGAAAGCTTTGTATCCGTATATCTACTTCTAGTTGTGTATTGTATTATTTTCCGCTGCTATGTGTTTAAATGTAATTTAAATCTCTGATATATCTGTGTAATATTCATTTATACTCTGTATATTCTTGTAATCTGATGCATTGTTGTAATATACAATGAAATGTTCTTTTATATGCGTTCTGTTGTGGTTTGTTCTCGAACTATCCGACACTTTCCTTTACGGGGAAGTTACGGGTTTTCACAATAGACAAGATAGAAACTAAGAATAGAAGAAGAAGAAGAAGAACACAACATCAGAGTAACACGAATCTCACAGCGGAACGAATAACATATAATATATATAACATAACTTGAAATATACATCTGTACTTGAATATACATATCATTATCAAAGTACAGCACTTACAACACAGCGGAAATAACTATAGCTATATGATCCTGAAGCCTCCTGCTCCTAGCTCTTCCAGTATATCTGTAAATCCTGACTACTTGACTGCCCGTACAAATTTAGGCACCCAAGAGTTTAGGGAAACAAACAAATAAACTCCGGGTCAGTTATGGGACTGGTATGAGTAAAACAGTTTAAAACAGTTCAAGCAAGTAATCGATATCTCATAAGACCACGCCGTATAATGGAACGGGTTTTTCCCTTATGAGAATCCAAATATCTTTATATCAAAACCTTTTTGATATTATAATAATGTCTATCAACACAATATAATAATCATCTAGCAGAAACGCTTTCATCTCACGTTCTACCTATATAGTATACAATCAAAACCGCAAGCACGTATTGGGTAATGGATTTCCAACTATGACAAGGTATGGAACCACCTTACGGTAGTGTACCTCTAGAGAGGAATACACTGGGTTCAACAAGAACATCTTGCAACCCGGCCACACATGACCGACCACTCATTTCGCTTGAGTGTATCGAATGTATATCACCAACGGTTGGGATCTGCAACCGTTTCCCGAATGGGACAGCATCAACAATAGATTTTTAGAAGTAAATGAAACTCTAGATCAGGTGATTATACACCCTACTTCGGTGCGACCGACTTAGCCATGCTGCCTGCCCGATTTCTGTTATTTACCAGATGTGAGGCTAGAAGCTACGCTTTATCATCACACCAGATTCACTTTGAATGTCACATCGTCAAATCCATCAAATCACCGATTGATGTCCTAAACCACACATTATGTGTTAGCTAAAAGAAGTTTCCTTCTCCGCTTCCACTCTTGGTACGGTTGGAGAAATCAATATACGTGATCGTCTGGAAATACTCTGTCAGACATCCGTCCATACAAGTCATCCAGGAACAGGATGAACCGAAGGCATTATTCTGTAAATAGGATAGCCCTTGCATAACACCGTCTTCAATTATCTTTGGCATATATGATTCGCAACGCTTATGCCAATACAGAGTGGTTCTTTGGATAATAATCCAACCGGTCTCTCCATATTAACAACGTTAAAATGGTCAAAACTTCGATAGTCTGTGATTTAACTATCGAAGAAAACAGGTGTGCAAACAACAATATCATTTCCAAATGGAAATTTATATCGATCAAACATCATTCAACATTTATCTCTTTATTTCATTAATTTACTTATCTCCTGTTTCCCTATATTCAATATTTCTTATTTTCTAAATATGGAAAATATACGTTATTAACAATGGAAAACATTTCCATTTCTTGTTTTCTTTATTAGAAAACATTTCTGGTTTCTTATTTGGAAAACATTTCCAAAGCTTCTTCATTGGACTTAGACAGATGTTTAAACAAACCATCGCGATGCCAACTCAACCATTTCCTTTAATTACTAAATTCACTTAACCATCCCTTACTATCGAACCTTAACCATTCCTTAGTTAAAAATGAAGTCAATCAAGTTGGGGTAATACTACCTCTCTGACCTTAACTGAACTACGTTTCTAACCATGAAATAGACAAAGTTCACCCTTCTAATTTTTTTAACAAACTTCCTTACGTAACTCTCTTTCAAATCTTTTCTATTCGATAGTTCTTTCCTTCGATAAGGTATATTCGATAACTCTATTTCAATTTATTCTATTCACTTAACTCTTTTGATTTAACTCTAACTCTATTCACTTAACTCCTATCGAATAAACTATATTCGATAACTCTTTTAATTCTATTTGAATAAACTATATATTCGATTAACTCCTTTATTCTATTTGAATAAACTATATACTCAATTAACTCATTTTACTCTATTCGAATAAACTATATTCGATTAACTCCTTTATTCTATTCGAATAAATTATATTCGATTGACTTCTTTTACTATTCGAATAAACTATATTCGATTAACTCCTTTATTATATTCGAATAAATTATATTCGATCAACTCCTTTTACTATTCGAATAAACTATGTTCGATTAACTCCTTTTACTATTCGAATAAACTATATTCGATTAACTCCCTTCGAATAACTAATTCGATTTAACTCCTTTCGAATACCATATTCGATTTAACTCCTTTATTCGCTTTATAAAGATTTCCCTTTTAACAACGTTTATTCATTTTAAAGATTTACTTTTGGTAACGGTTCTCCACTTTAAAACGATTTCCTTCTTATAACAGTTTCCTTTTTATAACATTTTCCCTTTTTCTAAATATCTCCTATTTATAAATATTATAATTTATAAATATTTCTTATTTATAAATATTCCATTTATAAATATTTTATTTTCAAATATCACTTTGACAAATTCCCCCTTATCAACATTTCGGTGTGTTATGGTATTCAACATATCAAATCACGATGATCAGTATCGTCCAAACACATATAATCGACAACAGATTATATATCACATCATATATCACAATATATGAAAAACAGTAAAATAACTGTTGAGGAATCCAGTTGGATTCCTCCAACCTGTTTCCCTACATCACAGATGTTAAACAATATAGATAACATCACTTTCAGTTCCATATGATATATTCTGTTAAACAGAATCAATATAGAAATTCAACTAACTGTCTAGCAGTTCAATCAAACAGTCAATACACAATCAATCAATCAATATGTAACAGTTCTAAAAATAAAACATGAAATTATAAACTGTTCAGAGTTAGTGAGATTTACTCACATTGGATGATCATCGTTAATAACGATATACGGTTTGTTGATTCTGATCAGACAAATTTATTTTGAAATAAATTCCAACATTCTCCAATATACGCCCCGTCCGTTCCAGAATGTAGTTTATGTCCGTATGATCCTGACGGATCTGAATTTTCCATACAATACTCCGGCCCATTAACCCACTTTTAATTAACAACTTAACACTTATCCAGTCCTTTTATTACGCCACTAACACCCTGCTCTAATCACCTCTTCTGCTTCTTCCCCCTTTTCATTTTTGGCCTAACATCCCACGTTAAACCCGGATCCGCCAGACCTTTCTTCCCCATTCAAAGAACCACGCTACATCTCCTCATTTAAATCCTCCTTTCAGAAAACGTGCAACAGTCCTCACGTTTGTCCCACCTTCAACACCACACATGTATCTGCATGTATACGCAGCAGCTTGAAGCTGCTCCTCCCATCCTCATCGAGTTAAGGTAAGCCATCACCCAAAACTAACTACCCTTTCCACCATTTTCCATTCGTATAAACCCAACCCCCATACGTTTCGATTTAGAAAACCGTCCCGTAATCCCAGATCTGAAAGCTCCAAACCCCTTTCACGTTCCTCTTTTACATCCATAACCGATCTTCACTCCGTTTCTCTACTCGATGCCGACTAGTTCATCACCAATCGATTCAACTCGCACGCCCTCTTCACATCATGGCCCAAGCTTTACCCGAAACCCTTCAGTATAGCATGCAGATTTTAATATCATCGCAGGCTACCCAGTTTTTGCACCGAAGCTTGAATACTGATATTTTGACGAAGAGAAAGAAAAGTGGAGGAGGGAGTATCGATGGCTTTCTGCCATTCATTTCATATGTGGCGGCTTGTATTGTTGGTTGACTTTGGTGTAGAACGAATTAGGTTTTAAGGGAGTAGTTGGTCTATTTATAGGCAATCGATTTTAGATATTTTTCCTCCTAAGCTCACGTGTTTGAGTGAGCAGATATCACTGTGGTAATTCAAGTAAAACCATTTTCACTTGAAGTAGAAACATGTTGGTTCTGTTGTGTCTTTAAAGTGTGTTAGCGCATGTAACAGAAAAACATTAATACAACTCTATTTGAAAACAACTTTCGCTCATGTACAACTAAAGCTAAGTTTCAAAACCAAAAACTAGTTTAATGCCACGTACCAAATCCTATTATACAAAATAGTTATAATGGATGTAACTTGAAAGAATTTCATTGTAATTGTTTTATGTTATAAAGTTTACCATTACTTGATAAAGAATTTCCTTCCTTTTACAACCTGTTGTCGACATAAGTAAACATACCGTTGTAATAAGCTCGGTGCCACGATCCCAAAAATATAATAATATCGGTTGATTAACTCATATTTTGAAATCTCAAAATGTTCATTACAGGGTGCAATATACTCCAAATAAAAAGTTGCTTATTTAATTTATTAAAAATTACCATAAAAATTAAATCATCACTACGCCTCAAAAGAATCTTGTCTAAATTCAAACCCGATATTCAAATATATTGAAAACCCTTTTATAATGTGAATAAAGCGTTACTAATTATAAAGGAATTCCACAGCGACTTTTTTCTAAAATTTGATTTGGACATATCTCAAAATCTACACGACGAAATCCCTATTTTCCTCTTCTACTAGAAAGATATACTCCACCAGCTCCACACGTTTCTTATTTCATAGAAATCCGGCTTAAAACGAATCCTGTACATTCAGTTGAAGTTCAAATTGCCATTTTACGAACTGCAACACCAATTCAAGCTCGATTTTAATTATAATATAATTATACGTTCAAACTGTCGTTTATAAAATATACTCGTTATTTAATTCAATTCTGAATTGAATTAAATATCACAGATGATCCAGTTCACACCATATCGCTATTTCAACCAATTCTGATTATTTCAGAATTAAATGTATTATTTAATTTATTATTTTAATTAAATATTCAAAGTTATTTAATTCCACGACCATTAAATCCTTTTAATCACCTTTTAAATAATTAAATAAATTAATTATTACACCGTAACAATGCGGGTCATTACATTTTCGCTCAGACCCAGAGCATAAGCTAATAAATGGATGCGTATCTGACATTTGATTTCATTCCATGTGAGTTAAATCGATTTCTGTTAATGTATGTCTGTTTGGTGGTAAAGGATTTATCCTCTACTTAACACCCTGGTATATATTAATAGTGATTGATCGCATGGCGTGAATTGTCAATGTGACACGCCAAGATGCAAATGATCAAGGCTTTTGTTGAAAAGCAGGGCCTTGTGGGATGATCAAAGCATAGTCTATTACGGCATAGCTTTGTGTACATCGTGACTTCGCAAGCCTCAAACCCCGGTATGAGTCAAAAAGGGGATATGGACGGCAGGGAGTGCACACGTTTCTTTCTATTTAGTGGTAGTGTCAGCGCTTTAACACGGCCTGACATTTTACTTATGTGGATGATGGATTTTGAGGTGCCTCGGATTTTTTTAGGCCGATAGTGGTCATATTTTAGGTTCAAAGGAACCGGGAAGCGTGTGTTCAGGCATAATTAATCCACTACCCTTAGGTAGGGACCGGCACTGAAGATCCAAGGGTTCACTACGGGGGATCCTGAGGCATTGGCTAGAGTGTCTCGAATCGGAGAGGAGCTTGCCCCTAGCTTCGACTCATGATGGAAAACCAACTTCAAATACGACCTTGTGGTTTTAATTGTAGAACTAGTATGGCGACATGATATATGGTACCCATGCCGTCTATGATTGATACATTATGATTGAAATTGTTTTTGAAATATATATACTCATAGATATGCACACTAATACTAAATCCATTTTATCGTATCAAGCATCTCTTGACCATTATAAGGTAAAACCCTATCCTCCGGTTTGCTTTGCATTGCGTGATGGGGCTTGGGTCTTATAATGGTTTCATTTTTCTAAAAAGCATTGCGTTGTTTAACGTTTTACTTTATTTTATGCACTGGCAATCCAATGGAGTAAACCCGTTCCGCGTTAGCGGCGTGGTCCTATGATTAGCCTTATTATTAGATAAGTTAAGTTAAGATTTCTCATACCAGTCCCATGACTGACCTGTAGTTTGTTTCACTGGCATACTCGGGTGCCCATATTTTCCACACGGGCAGTCGAGTAACTTTTTGCAGATATATTTACAGGATCCTGGCTTACAGCTGAAGCGGTATTCGGAAAGCTCTGTATCCGTGTATTCCTTCCAGTTGTATATTTGTATTATTTTTCCGCTGCTATTTAAATGTAATTTAAATCTCTGATATTATTGTATTTCTATTGTAATAAGTATTCATACTCTGTTACATTCTGGTACTCTGATGTAATTGTTGTAATCGGCAATAAAATGTTCTTCAGTTTGTGTTCTGGTGTGTGTTGTTCTAAAAGCAATCCATGCTTTCCTTTACTGGGAAGTTTGGGTCGTTTCACAAGTCTTGTTCTATATTCCTTCCCAAACTTACAAAAAGAGATCGCTTCAGCTTTTCAACTAGAAGCTAAGAATTTTCCATGCAATACTTTAGTCTACGCATCTATATACCCAACTTCATCGCTAGCTTCATCTTCTACCATATCAGTAACGTAAGTTTATGGCCCCTTTCTTTCCATGTGATGCTCCACCATGGTACCCCCTTTGACTTCGCCGGAGCCAAAGACTACTCCTCCACCAACTTTGCTGCTACGTGTTTTATATGTATCGTTTTGGACTGATGTTCTCTTTCCCATTTACTTTATTCCCCACTCCAGTGAAACTGAAACAAAGAACCAACGTATTTTTGTATTCGTATTATTATATATATTTTTAATTTGATTGACCATTCTGTTTTGAGTGTGTTTACCGAAGGAAACGGGAACGATGGGTTTTGTATTTATAATTGAGGACGCTTACTGCTTAAGTAATAGGAAATTGTAGAATATAGGATAGGTGACTATCCCTTTGCTATTAAGTAATAGCTTGAAATTTCTCCAACGTGCTATAGTATTTAAATTGTGGCCATACTCTTAGGTGTTTACGCAAATTAATGTGATGGAATGGGTTCCTTACCTTGAATACGACTTAACCTTGCGTTTCACTTATGGCCAATATAGTTAGAGTGAAAATTTTCAAACTAGGTCGTGTGAAATTAAATTCCTAGGCTATTGTCTTACATGCTTAGGGTGATGTGATTAGATAGAAGCTAGGCTAGTTATCTGATGGTTTAGAATATGGTTCACCAAGGAACACGCAGGCTACATTTGTTGATATATATATATATATAAATTATGTTCATGTACGGCAGTCGTGCTCAACGAGGTGTCACGATCCCAAAAATATAGTAATATCGGTAGGTGAACTCATATTGTGAAACCCTAAAATATTGTTATAGGGTGCAAAATACTTCTGATAAAAGTTTCGTATTTAATTAATTAAAAATTACAGTGAAATTCTAAAAATTAAATTATCACTATGTCTCAAAAGAACCTTGTCCAAATTCGAATCTGATATTTAAATATAGTTAAATAACTGTTATGGCCAAAAACGAATATGCCGCTGCTTCTCTGAATATTTAATTTGGACATAACTTGCAATAAATAATCCGAAATCTCGATTTTTCACTTTCATTAGAAAAACACAGTTTAACAGATTCCAACATTTCTTGTTTCGAAGAAATCCGGTTTATAATGAGTCCTGTATACTTAGAGGAAGTTCAGAACGTTAAATTACAAACTACCATGATATTACGGGCTCGATTATATTTAATATATATTTTTATATGTTCAACTTTGTTTTAATTAATATATAAATCCACTTATTTTATGAATTCAATATTTAAACTGATTTACATATCCAAATACAAACTAATAAAAATGCGGGACGTTACAGTCCTTCCTCTTTAAAATAATGTCGTCCTCAAAATTGCTAAGAAGTGAAGATTCTCTAATTCTAACTCCTCACAACCTGCTTGGTTGAAATTTCATACTTCACATCCCCATAACTCAATCCTTGCATCCAATCTTTTATCCTTATATCAATATCCAACCCTTTTATTTTTCATCGAAATGATATATCCATCAATTTCGGACAATCTATTATCACATACTTGTCCTTAACCTGTATGTCATCCTGTCCGAATTATCAAAAATTTCCTTAATTTTTTTTCTAACTTTTTAAATTTTCGATTTTTTTTTGCCAGCGTCTCCTTTGCACGGCTTAATTGGTATAACTGCAACTCACCTCTCTAAGCCTTCTCTAATCCAAAAGAAAATCAAATAGCCAAGTGGCTCGCCAAGCAGACTCATAGAATTCTCATTCTCAAATATAAAATATGAATATGTACCTATTTGTCTGGCATTCCATTCTATCTCTTCCATTAGCTCTCCAATCAGCATATACCATTTCATTTCCACTCGATTTCCATTAAAATTATCCTCAAACCACATCATCCACATATAACTTCATCCAAACTCCAATTCCAAGTCTTAACTTTTTTAAGTTCTATTATGACATTCCATTTACTGATTTATTTCTCAAATCAGTTATCTCCATCTCCCATTTCAAATTTCGATTCTTATTTTCGAAGAATCAATTCACTTTAATAACTCAAATCTCTAATATTTCTCTTTTACAATTTTCATTCTGGATCGTTCCAAATTCAGTCCTATTTTTTTATCTTAGTTTAAGTTCCACTTTTACCATTTTAACTCCATAAGTTAAATATTTATTTCAGAATTCAAATTCCTGGGATTTATTTGAAATCAGTTTGAAATCATAACATCACAATTCAAAAACATTTGAATCTCCGAAAACTTATTTGCTTAAAACAATTCAAAAACAAAATCTTAGGTAGTAATCCGTCACTTATGGACTCAAAAATGAACACCGATGATGCTATGCAGTCATCATCAGAATTATATTCTAGCGGTCGAAGTGAGTTCAATATTATATCGCTTTCAAAACTCATTTTTCAAACACTTTTATCTTGAAATTTACTTTCAAATATCCTTTCCGAAATGCTTGGAAAAACATCTCTAAATTCCCAGGATTTAAAATTCCATATATTTAATTCAAAATTCCATATATTTAATTCAAAATTCATTTACAACACCTTTCCAAGTTCCTAGAGTTTTATTTCAATTCAGCCAGTTTTAAATTTAGATTCAATTCACCTAATTTATATATTATACTCAGTTGAATTCTTATTGGTTATTTATAACCAATTCACGATTATAATTTCAACCAACACATTTAATATAAATAATTCCAATATATATTCTTTCTTTATATCAAAATATATTTTGGGTTAGATCATTTCACTTGCCCTTTTTTCAAAACATATTGTGTCAAATTACTCTGTTCAAGAGTTTTAGAAACACCTATCAGCACAGTTTGCATTACTGTTTCGACCCGAATTCATAAACCACTCGACTGACCAGTTAACACAATATAAAACAGTTTTTATATTAATTTACAAATACACGCTTATATATATAGACTTAAACTCAATCTAGGGTATTACTAACCCTATCTCTACTGAGTTACGCCAGAGAGCCAAGGTAATAACTAAACCTTCAGCTCTGATACCATCTGTAACAGCTGGAAAATCGGTACCAATTTGTACCGACTAATATCCTACACATTCAACTCAAAGTGCACGAAAGTTCAGATCATTAATAAAAAGAAGTTAAAGGGTGAGAAAGATAAGATAGAACTAAAAGAATAGAAGAAGATGAACATCAGAATCAGAATAAACACGAATCTCACAGCGGAATGAATAACATGTATTATAACATAACTTTGAAATACACAAACTGAGTTTGTATATACATACAATATCAGAGAACAATTCATATATATTACAGTGGAAATAATCTCTAACTAACTAATGGTGAAGCCTTCTGCTTCCAGCTCCTCCAAGTGAATCTGCAAAGCCTGAAACACTTGACTGCCCGTACAAATTTGGGCACCCAAGAGTTTAGGGAAAACACAAACAAATAAACTCTGGGCTAGTCATGGGACTAGTATGAGTAAATTTCAACATATCGTTTAACTTTAAAAATCCTTTTGAAACAAAATGATAATAGTAAGACCATCCCACACATGAACATGGACGGTTTTTACCTTACTATAACCCAAGATAATTTTGATATCAAATCCAGTGATATTATAATAATGCCTAATCAAGTAAATAACCAAATAGCAGAATGCTTGCATCTCACGCTCCACACATATATAGTATAAAATCAAAAATCGCAGGGTGCTTATTGGATAATGGATTCCAACAGACAAGGTATGAGAGCACCTTCCGATCAGTGTACTCTAGAGGGTATACACTGGGGTTCAACAAGAACGTCTTGCAACCCAGCCACACATGACCGCCCACTCATTTAGCTTGAGTGTAGCGAATATATTATCATTCATGGTTGTTGGCCATCCAACCATCATCCAAAGATACAGAGTCGAAAAGAAGAACAAATATGAATTTTCTCTAGATCGGTGACAATACACCCTGATTGGGTGTAACGACCCGGAATTTTGGGGCCAATTTAAAAATTTTATTTTAGAAATTTTAATGTTTAAAATAATTTATTTTAAATAAGAATGACTAAAAAAATTTATTTTAAAACGAATAAATTCAATTTAATTATAAAAGGAGTTTAAAACAGCGCTGCAGTTTAAAAATTTGATTTTAAACTTTGACTGAATGTACAGGACTCAAAATAAATCAGAATTGTGCGAAACCAGAAATATTTAAATCTGTTTAATCATATCTTTCCAACAAATCTGAAAAATCTAAATTTCACTTTAGAAATCAAAAGTTATGTCCAGTTCAAGATTTAGAAAAGTCGCTGTAGAATTTATATATATTTTAATATAATATGTTGGCCTTAAAAATAGCCATTTTTCAAACGATCTCATTTTTCAACGAAACCACTTTTGTTGGAACCGGAATGTCAAATTATTGCTAAGTTTCAATTTCCATAATTTTTGAATTAATATGTGAGCGTGGTATAGGAAAACGTGTTTTGTCAGTTTCGGTCAAATTTAATCGACTTGAAATTGGCCATTTTTCAAACGGTCTCAGAATTCGACGAAATTAGTCTTGTTAGAACCGTATTGTCAAAACATAACTAGAAATAATTTTTCTGTAATTTTTAGAGTCCGTTTGTGGCCCCGGTAATTTAAAATGTACGTTTGAATTTAATAATTAAATGTTTTAGATTTTAATTTAAAGAAAAACATATCGTAACAGCCGAATTGGGTTACGAGGCATGTTCCATTGTGTCCGGGATGGGGGTTAATGGCCAGGGGCAACACTTGTTGGGTTTAATTTGGAGTTCTGAACGATATACGATTTATATTGGAATTTAAAGGTATTAAATAAATATATAAAAGACAGAAATACACCTATAAATACGGTATACACCGTATAAACCTAGTCTATCTCTTTACAGCCGCCATCCTCTTAAATAAATGGCTGAAATCGTCCTAATTTCAAACGATTAAATCCCTAAATTAATGAACCAATTCGAGAAAGCTGAAATTACAAAATCGAAGAGAAATCCGAGGTCTTCATTTTCATACGGTGGTGATCGCTTGAATCATTGCGAGGTGGCCAGAGCTCGGGCATGAAGCACGTGCGTTCGAGCAAGACTGGGTGGCTCTAGAGACCACCGAACTGGCCCAGGGGGGCGCGCTAGTAGGGGACTCGAAGGCGGTGAAGGTGGCATCTTCTGATCAGGTGTCGGCGCATGGAGGCTTGAGCAAAGTCGGACCCTAATTTGGTGGATATGGGTTTGATGTTGGCCGATGGTATAGGGAGGAAGAAGGCAACGCTTTCCTTAGTGTAATTAATTCTAATTATAAAATTAATTATATTATTTATTTAATCAAATGTTTAAACAATCATAACTCTTTCATATGTAATCGAAATTCAGAAATTTTCGTTGCGATGGACTTGTATTGAAAAGATCTACAACATGAAGCTGATTAGAACCATTTCTGAGCACATCAAATTCGAATTGTTTGGTGAGATTTCTATTTTTTTATATATAATTAATTAAAATTTGATTTTTTCTTTGCTATTGGAAATCGATGTATGAATGTGATAAATTCAGAACTGTGTTTCTCTGTTTGTTGTTGTGATGAATTGTAGTGATCATGTTTTTTTAAGGTAGATTAAAAATACCACCTTGGTTAGAAATGATGATTAGAGCAGGATGAACATTCATTGTTAATTAGATCATGTTGAACAGAATTAACATATCTTGTTAATTAGGTTATGGTTAAATAAAAATCTCATACTTGTCAAAAATATAATTATAGAAATAAAAACACCTTTTATTTGAAATATGCTTTGCAAATCAAAATATCATTTTTGAATAGAAATTGATTATAGAAATAAAAACACCTTTTATTTGAAATATGCTTTGCAAATCAAAATATCATTTTTGAATAGAAATTGATTATAGAAATTAAAACAACCTTTTTATTTGAAATATGCTTTGCAAATCAAAATATCATTTTTGATTAGAAATTGGTAACGAAAATAACATCTTTGCCCAAAATAATAAAAAGATTATAATAAGAAGGTTATAGATAAAAATGTCCATATATGTTAAAATAAATAGGATGAGGCAAAATGTTCAATTTTGTCATATTTAGAAGAATGAAATGAAACATCATTTTTGTTAAAAACATGTTAGTGAAATGAAATATCATTTTTGTATTAAAACATGTTAGTGAGATTAAATGAACATTTTTATACATTAAAAAGAATAGATTTTGTTAAACATCCTTTTTCAATAAAGAGAAATTATGTTTTATTTTTTTTATATTGTTTACAATATGGAAGTGTAGAATTAGAAATAAAGATCACATTTTTTGTGAAAGAATGATTATAGAAATAAAAATTCATATTTTGTTTACATTAAAAAGACCAAACAAAAATTCACATTTTTTGTTTACATTAAAAGGATTGGACAAAATTCATATTTTGTTTACATTAAAAAGATTGGAAAAAAATTCACATTTTGTTTATAGTAAAAGAAAATGAATTATGGAAATAAAAGACATATTTTTGTCCAAATATGTTTATAGTGAATAAAAACGACATTTTGTCAAAAGAAAGATTAGCGAACAAAATTAACATTTCTGGTCAAAAGAGAGATTAGCGAAGAGAATAACATTTTGTTGTATATAACGGTGTTGTATACACAATTATATGATTTTTGTTTGATGATAACAACCAAATAAATATTATTATTCATGTGTTTGAAATCGTACTGTTATTCTACATCACATACAGGAATATTATATTTATATTTAAATAGAATACGACTGTATAGATATTCATATTTTCCTACAGTATTTTATTTAAATTAAATATTATATTTCAAACACTCGAACAGTACAATTATTTACAACTCCACTATTTAATCACTTCACAGAACTTGTACTTGTAAATACACAGTATACGATAAACAAATTTTGTTTGACGACAATAAAATAACATTTTATTTCAATCAAATTTGTTTATTACATGTATCAGTACAATTCTCTCACAGCTCCTCGGTACAGTTCATTCATTGTCACTCAGCTATACATACACAACAGATACACAGTTACTTTCTCGTATACATACACCTTGACACTTATACATTTACTGACACTGCTTCATTTACTGCCTTCTGTCTTCAGTCTTCACATCTTTAGTCAATCCAGTCTTCATACCTGTCACATACACACAGTACACTGCAATAGAATTTAAACCGAATGTATGCGAATATAAATTTTAATTTTAAAATTTTATTTGCCTCAGTTTTCTGGTGTGTTTCTCATCATTTTTCATGAGTTGATCTGATTTATAAAAATCATCAATTTGTGTCTAGACAGCGTGTGATATTTACAGTGATACACTGTAAATACCACAAGGCAGACAACATATATATATCAATGCAGGGACGGGAAATCTCTTCTGATGGCTGCATATACACACGTGTA
The DNA here is from genome assembly GCA_030737875.1 of Allium sativum. Classification (NCBI taxonomy): domain Eukaryota; kingdom Viridiplantae; phylum Streptophyta; class Magnoliopsida; order Asparagales; family Amaryllidaceae; genus Allium; species Allium sativum. The sequence continues at coordinate 18,102,881 of CM060911.1, forward strand.
TAAATATACACGTGTGCACTGCCTCGCCAATCAGAATGTAGTAGCGAGCAACTGAGGAGCAGCCACGTGGACCAACTCGACCCAGTATAACTCAAGCTATACATATATGTACACATGAAGTGTCGAGATCAAAAGCAAACATTCAAGTGAAAGTCAAACAAGTACTCAAACAGTGCTAGTCAGTGTTTCAAACACAAGATAGCAAAGTGTCGAGCCATGCATCAAAATGAACAAGAATGGGCAAACATAGTCGAGACAAGATTCAAAGCAAAGTTGGTCAAGGCAACCCAAATATATGGTAAGATAATCTCAACAAGTTAAGCAGCAAAACAAGAAAGATCAATAATGGCCAAAACATAGTTCAGCTCAAAACTACACAATGTTTGGTGCAACATTTTTCATCTCAAGTGATCACAGCATGTTCAAGCATACATTGGTGCAAGGTGATGCAACTCATGTTCACACAGCTGTGTAAATATAGGAATCAAGTGCAACAGTAAGCAAGGGTGTTCAAGTCATGTGCTAGTTCAAGTTTAAATTTGGTGTGATGTATGTACAGTGATGTATGTACACAGCGACTTCAAAAATCAGTCCACACTTGATCAAGCATAAAGGAGACAGTGCAATATTGTATAGCCAAGTTAAAAAAAAAAAAAAAGAAAAAAAAAACCTGGGTTCAGCAAGTACGTACACAACAATGAAACATGGCACAAGTCAATTTCAAGGAGCATAGTGGTACAAGTGTTCATAGCACATACACATGCACAAGGCATGTATACACGACAGTAAGCTCAAGCATGGGTGAAGCATACATGAACTCAATCTCTTGCAAGACAGTGGCGTAAAAATAAATGTACAACATGTCCAGATCAAAGGTGTTTACATAGTGGTGCAGGAATAAACTCAGCATGATACTAAATCAAAATGGGGCAGAACCACAAATTCACTGTCAACATGTTTTTCAGCAAAATAAGTGCAAATGCATGTTCATCAGTGTACATCAGTGAAAAATGATAATGTATTGCATCACAAATGTCATGGCAATATCAGAGATCAATTTCTGTTTAGGTGCAAGAAATTGTTGAGAGGGACACAAGTTTATTTTGGAGCTTTTCCTGATATTGTCAAAGGTTTCAAGTTTTAAATTTCAGAAATGGACAGAAGCAAACTCTACTCAGGGATTTATTCAAGGACAAAATCATTCACTTTCCAGTTTTTGATCGATATACTTTCAGAAATCCATTCAGATATATCGCAAGGGTCAAAAGGGGTGTAATTCACTTTCCTGAATTAATTCAATCGTATTCAAGGGGGACCACAGTTTAATTGTCAAAATGTTTCCAGTTTTTGAATGCAAAATTGGCAAGAAATCATTTCTAGAAATCCGAATTCATACAAGGCAACAAATCAGAAAATCACGCAAAAATGTTTTCTGCATATTCGAAGAAAATGGTTACTGGAAACAATTAAATACACGTTCAAAAAGTTTCCAGAAATGCTCAATCTAGTTTCGGGTCTCATTCATTTAAGAATCACAAAAGAGGAAACACGTGACAATCAGTTCAAGCCATCTTGTGAAATCAGAGAGATTAAAGGATATGAAAATCCTATTTGAACACCAATACATCACTGGCAAGAATGATCGAAAAAAAAACAGAACCCACAATTTCAAAGAGCAGTAATCGATTAAAATCAGAAGCTACTCACTTGTTTTCTATCGAGAGAAAGCCCAAATCGGAGAGGAGCATCAATCGACCAGCATCAACTAAAGTGAAGCATCAGAGTTTCAGAATCCTTCAAGCAGTCGATTCGATTTGGGGAGGAAGTTTCAGAACCCTAGCCACCATTTTTTTAGGGACAAAGAAGATCGGGCAAACAAGAATGACAATGGCCTAAAGGATATTGGGCCGGCCACGTTTTTGTTTAAAGGCTAAAAGGGTATAACCCTTGTTATTTATCTCCTAGGGTTTTTGCTTTAGTTTATTTTATTTTGTATTGTTTTAATTTGTTTGTAAACCATCGATCAGTTTCTAGAGTCTGTATAATTCTAGCAGTTTACTAGAGTCTGTGTAAAAACTAGGGTACACTGATTACGGGGTTGTAATCAGGGGAAATCTGATCGAGGGGATATCGATCAGTCTACGGTTTTGAGCATAGGGTTAGAACAGGAGCAGGGAGTGCGAGTTTACAGAGTCTGTAAGCGGGATCTGTTATTAACACCTAGTAGAAACCTTAGTGAATGCAGCAGTAGGCAGGGTTTTGCCGAAGCTGGGTATATCTGTGTGTGATTTATTTTCTGCATTTCTGTTTCTGCTATAATCTGTGATCTATTTATTATTCTAATATCTTGTTAGAATTTTAATTCAGTTAAAAACTGTGATAAACCCTATTCACCCCCCCCTCTAGGGTTAATCTAGATCCAACAAGTGGTATCAGAGCAGGTATTTTTCAACTCTAGAGAAATGGTGAATCCTAGTTGTCAGTTCATAGAGAGTCAGTCCAGTCATATTCCATTCATTTTCAATGGTACAGATTTTTTAAATTGGAAATCAGAAATGAAATCTTATTTAAAATCTGTTGATATTAAATGTTGGAATAGTATTAAAAATGGGTATGATATTGTAAGTAGGGTTGATATTGAATTTAATTTACATGCTACTCATATTTTATATTCTTATATTGATGATGTTCAATATAGCCTTATTTCCCATTGTTTGACTGCGCAGGAAATCTGGCAGACTCTCAACAAGCTCTATGGAAAAACTGATGACTGCTCAAAACCCCAGAATGTCAACTCAAATTCAGATCTGTGCTTGAAAGGAGAAACAGATGGATCAAACGATGGAGAATCAACAGATGCTGAAACTGAAAATCTCACATACGAAGATTTGGTTTATATGTGCACTGATTTAACTAAATCTGTTGATAAACTTCAATCTAAAAACAAATCTCTGAAATCTATGAATTCTGAGTTAATTGGCAAAATTGATGATTTGGAATCACAACTTAAATCGTTTGAAAACTTTTCAAAGTCTGATTGTAAAAATTGTCTGAAATTGGAAACCAATCTTGTTCACCTCAGTAAAAATATTCAAAAGTTTGAAAAAGAAATTTTTATCTTAAAAGAAAACAAGATTGAGTTATCAAGTTTGAATAATTTTTTACAAAAGGAATTTGAAATTTTCAAGACTGGTATATATTCCAAATTTGAAATTGCTGAAAAAGAAAATTTGTTGAAATCTGATTTGATTTTGAAAGAACTGGAAAACGAGATTGAAAAATCCAAGAAATTTGGGTTTGAAAAACAAAAACTTTTTGAATCTGAGATTGCTGAGTCCCAAACCAAAATAAAGTTACTCAATGATGAAAATTTGGTTTTGAAATCTGATTTTGAAAGATGTGAGATCACTAAAAATCGTTGTTCAGATTTATTGAAAGAAAATGGTGATCTTAAAACTGAAATTCAACAACTTGAAACAATCTTGTCTAATTTTTCAAACGGTGAAAAATCTTTGAATATGTTGTTGAAAAACCAATTTTCTGTTCAAAATAAACATGGTCTTGTTTTTGGGAAAAATAATGTTTTTGAAAGACGAATTTCGAATGATTTGAAAAATCCTTCAAACAACCTTGAAAAGAATCGATTTGAAAATTTGAACTCTTATAATTTCAAAGGATTTTTGAGTCAAAATCAAAATGAGAAATTGTCTTATAATAATCCTTCTAAACAATCCTGGATCCCAAAAAGAAATAAACCAATCTCCATGAAACTCAAACAGATTTGGGTTCCAAAGGATACAAAAGTAAATTCAGAGGGTTTGTTATATAAACAGGTTTGGGTACCAAAACAAACAAATACAACTGTGAGTGGTTTTACTGCTTTTGGTAGACCACTCAATCCTCTAAACAGTTAGCTACCAAAGGAGGCTGAGGAACAACTGTGCTGAAAAGAGAAATTGATCCAAACTGCTTCACATCATTTAATCATCTACTGTTCCTTAGCCAAGTCTGATGAGTTAGAGATCCACAACGTCTTCTGTGAATCAGGTATGATTTCTAATCTCATCCTTGTAAATATTTTTTTTATTGTTTATTTCTGCTTCTTCTACCCCTTTCTATTTTATTTTCTTCTATTTGTTTTTATTTGATTTGTCACTGCCATATCTCTTTCTTTGTCTGTACTTCTTAAACTTCCAATTGCAGAATTCATAATCTTTCTGGAAATATGCTTTATTTGTATATAATCATCGTGTGTTAATCATTCCCATATCCTGAATTTAATCTTGTAAATATCTGCAATTGTTTCGAGGTTTATTTTTCTGATTTCTGAATTCATAACAGTGTTGATGTATTCTTGTCATATCTTGAACACTGTTAATTTGAATTCTAAATTTTTGAAGATCTGAAAGTTTAATGGAAATTCACACATCGTTGCTGTGATTGAGATTTTTCTAATTCATTTTAGAAAAGCTTGAAATATTACACTCATTACAGCACTCTATTATTTATCAGTTGTGATAATTTCATTATTTTTCAGATTGGCTTGGAAATCTTGAATGGATTGAATCAGTGATACATCTTGTATTCATGATTATTATGGTTGAAATTAGTTTAGTTTGAAATCATCTGAAATTCCTGATATTCTGAATTTCACACACCACTTAAATCTGAAATTATTAACCTTGTGTGACTGATTCATTATATCTCAAAATTTGACATTGAATCAAATAATTTCAAATAAATTATTTTTATTCTTTGGATCATGAATATCTCACAAAATTGATGTAGATGATCTGAAATTTCTTGAGGACTTGTCAGAAAATTCTTGTGAAAATTCTTTGAAAATCCGATCTTGAATTTCTCTGTTATTTCATGGTTATATGATTTAAGTATTTGTTTGTTTAAAATCATTTGAAATTATTGATTTATTGAATCACACACATATCTTGAATCTGACATTAATAATTTGGTGTAATCGATTCATTGAATCTAGAGTATTTCATATTCATCAAATGATTTAAAATAAATGGTATTTTTAATCTTGGATCATGAACCATCTTATGTGACCATCATTCTGACAAGTTTGTTTCTGAAACTATTTTTGTGCTGCTCTGATACTGTTTTCAAATAACTGCCTGTTTTTGATTTGTCTGTTGCTTGCCAAATTTGTAAATCTTGTCTGCGTGGGCTCTGTGTTTGAAACTCTTTGATATCCTTGTTCGTCTCAAGTGTCAATTTTAAATCCTCGAGAAGAGAGAACAATTGGTATCAGAAGTGCTGATTTTTTTTCTTTCCTCTTGTCCTGTATAGCTTTTTCACATTTCCTCTTGTAATTGATTTTCAACTTTAAAATTATTTGTTGCTTATTCATTTAGAAATTGAAATCAATATTCAATTGAACTGTATTTATAATTCATCAAAATTATTATCAGTTTTTGAAGTTGTGATGAATTATGACTGCAATATATTTCATAATAAGAGGAGATTTTATGATGGTTGAATATTTATTATAATATCTTTGAATTGGCAATTATTTCACGATCATCTAATTTATCTATCATCTTTCTGCCATCCGTGATAGTTCTATATTAATGTGGAGAGTTTGATATTTTTTTTTTTTTTTTAAAAAAAGGGGATTATCTTGAATAAACAGTGAAAATATTTATGATGGAATTGTGGCTATGTTATTATTATTCAGAATTAGTGATAGTTGAAAATTTTCAATAATCCCAGTACAGTTGAGCATATTTCATAATATAATTAATTTAGAAATTTATTTCACAGTCCATTTCTGTACCTACCACTTTTCTATCATCCATATTGATTTTATATATCGAGGAGTTTTTCTTTTTGAAACAGAAAAAGATAACAATATATAAGAGTGTCTCTAACCTCATTTAAAAATCCAAGCTCTGGTTATGCATGGTTATGAGACGTCTTATAATTTAAGCTGCGACTGATCCCATTTAAAAATCCAAGCTCTGGTTATGCGTGGTCAGTGTGCTCTTAAATAAAAAAAAGGAAATAAAGTGCTAAAAATAGAAATAAATTTGAAATTCTCCTTAGTGTATGAAAACCAGCCTATCAATCCATCTTTCTAATCTGTGAAATGTGTTGAAATTTTATGACGTATTATGATTTGTTGATTGATAGGTATTGGGATTTGAGATTATTCGATTTTGTCACTTGAATTGAATTAATAATTATAGTCCCAAATCCATCACTGTTTTTTGAGCTTAATTTTATAAAATTCTTTTGGAAGTAATTGGAAAATATTCATATTTCTAAGCTCTCCCCATTTTATATAAAATTCATCGTATATTCGTCATTCTCTACAATGTGAAATATGCCACCCGTTCTTAGAATATTATGATTTTTGTTTGACTGATTGAAATTTATGATGATCGTTCTTCCTCTTAAGCTGAAATTATATTTTTAGTCAATTTTCATTTGTATTTTAAAATCTGTATCCTTTTGATGATAACAAAAGGGGGAGAATGGATTAGATTTTGTTTTATGAGTGAATATTTTATAAATATTTTTACTTTTGAAAATATATTATCATTCAGTACAATTCACTCATGCACAGTTGTAGGGGGAGCTTTCTGCTGTAGGGGGAGCCAATAAATAGGGGGAGTTCATTTTTCACTATCAAACACATTTATTGTATACAAAATCTTTTATTTGTTTGTCATCATCAAAAGGGGGAGATTGTTGTATATAACGGTGTTGTATACACAATTATATGATTTTTGTTTGATGATAACAACCAAATAAATATTATTATTAATGTGTTTGAAATCGTACTGTTATTCTACATCACATACAGGAATATTATATTTATATTTAAATAGAATACGACTGTATAGATATTCATATTTTCTTACAGTATTTTATTTAAATTAAATATTATATTTCAAACACTCGAACAGTACAATTATTTACAACTCCACTATTTAATTACTTCACAGAACTTGTACTTGTAAATACACAGTATACGATAAACAAATTTTGTTTGACGACAATAAAATAACATTTTATTTCAATCAAATTTTTTTATTACATGTATCAGTACAATTCTCTCACAGCTCCTCGGTATAGTTCATTCATTGTCACTCAGCTATACATACACAACAGATACACAGTTACTTTCTCGTATACATACACCTTGACACTTATACATTTACTGACACTGCTTCATTTACTGCCTTCTGTCTTCAGTCTTCACATCTTTAGTCAATCCAGTCTTCATACCTGTCACATACAGAAACATACACACAGTACACTGCAATAGAATTTAAACCGAATGTATGCGAATATAAATTTTAATTTTAAAATTTTATTTGCCTCAGTTTTCTGGTGTGTTTCTCATCATTTTTCATGAGTTGATCTGATTTATAAAAATCATCAATTTGTGTCTAGACAGCGTGTGATATTCACAGTGATACACTGTAAATACCACAAGGCAGACAACATATATATATCAATGCAGGGACGGGAAATCTCTTCTGATGGCTGCATATACACACGTGTATAAATATACACGTGTGCACTGCCTCGCCAATCAGAATGTAGTAGCGAGCAACTGAGGAGCAGCCACGTGGACCAACTCGACCCAGTATAACTCAAGCTATACATATATGTACACATGAAGTGTCGAGATCAAAAGCAAACATTCAAGTGAAAGTCAAACAAGTACTCAAACAGTGCAAGTCAGTGTTTCAAACATAAGATAGCAAAGTGTCGAGCCATGCATCAAAATGAACAAGAATGGGCAAACATAGTCGAGACAAGATTCAAAGCAAAGTTGGTCAAGGCAACCCAAATATATGGTAAGATAATCTCAACAAGTTAAGCAGCAAAACAAGAAAGATCAATAATGGCCAAAACATAGTTCAGCTCAAAACTGCACAATGTTTGGTGCAACATTTTTCATCTCAAGTGATCACAGCATGTTCAAGCATACATTGGTGCAAGGTGATGCAACTCATGTTCACACAGCTGTGTAAATATAGAAATCAAGTGAAACAGTAAGCAAGGGTGTTCAAGTCATGTGCTAGTTCAAGTTTAAATTTGGTGTGATGTATGTACAGTGATGTATGTACACAGCGACTTCAAAAATCAGTCCACACTTGATCAAGCATAAAGGAGACAGTGCAATATTGTATAGCCAAGTTAAAAAAAAAAGAAAAAAAGAAAAAAAAAACCTAGGTTCAGCAAGTATGTACACAACAATGAAACATGGCACAAGTCAATTTCAAGCAGCATAGTGGTACAAGTGTTCATAGCACATACACATGCACAAGGCATGTATACACGACAGTAAGCTCAAGCATGGGTGAAGCATACATGAACTCAATCTCTTGCAAGACAGTGGCGTAAAAATAAATGTACAACATGTCCAGATCAAAGGTGTTTACATAGTGGTGCAGGAATAAACTCAGCATGATACTAAATCAAAATGGGGCAGAACCACAAATTCACTGTCAACATGTTTTTCAGCAAAATAAGTGCAAACGCATGTTCATCAGTGTACATCAGTGAAAAATGATAATGTATTGCATCACAAATGTCATGGCAATATCAGAGATCAATTTCTGTTTAGGTGCAAGAAATTGTTGAGAGGGACACAAGTTTATTTTGGAGCTTTTCCTGATATTGTCAAAGGTTTCAAGATTTAAATTTCAGAAATGGACAGAAGCAAACTCTACTCAGGGATTTATTCAAGGACAAAATCATTCACTTTCCAGTTTTTGATCGATATACTTTCAGAAATCCATTCAGATATCTCGCAAGGGTCAAAAGGGGTATAATTCACTTTCCTGAATTAATTCAATCGTATTCAAGGGGGACCACAGTTTAATTGTCAAAATGTTTCCAGTTTTTGAATGCAAAATTGGCAAGAAATCATTTCTAGAAATCCAAATTCATACAAGGCAACAAATCAGAAAATCACGCAAAAATGTTTTCTGCATATTCGAAGAAAATGGTTACTGGAAACAATTAAATACACGTTCAAAAAGTTTCCAGAAATGCTCAATCTAGTTTCGGGTCTCATTCATTTAAGAATCAGAAAAGAGGAAACACGTGACAATCAGTTCAAGCCATCATGTGAAATCAGAGAGATTAAAGGATATGAAAATCCTATTTGAACACCAATACATCACTGGCAAGAATGATCGAAAAAAAAAACAGAACCCACAATTTCAAAGAGCAGTAATCGATTAAAATCAGAAGCTACTCACTTGTTTTCTATCGAGAGAAAGCCCAAATCGGAGAGGAGCATCAATCGACCAGCATCAACTAAAGTGAAGCATCAGAGTTTCAGAATCCTTCAAGCAGTCGATTCGATTTGGGGAGGAAGTTTCAGAACCCTAGCCGCCATTTTTTTAGGGACAAAGAAGATCGGGCAAACAAGAATGACAATGGCCTAAAGGATATTGGGCCGGCCACGTTTTTGTTTAAAGGCTAAAAGGGGATAACCCTTGTTATTTATCTCCTAGGGTTTTTGCTTTAGTTTATTTTATTTTGTATTGTTTTAATTTGTTTGTAAACCATCAATCAGTTTCTAGAGTCTGTATAATTCTAGCAGTTTACTAGAGTCTGTGTAAAAACTAGGGTACACTGATTACGGGGTTGTAATCAGGGGAAATCTGATCGAGGGGATATCGATCAGTCTACGGTTTTGAGCATAGGGTTAGAACAGGAGCAGGGAGTGCGAGTTTACAGAGTCTGTAAGCGGGATCTGTTATTTACACCTAGTAGAAACCTTAGTGAATGCAGCAGTATGCAGGGTTTTGCCGAAGCTGGGTATATCTGTGTGTGATTTATTTTCTGCATTTCTGTTTCTGCTATAATCTGTGATCTATTTATTATTCTAATATCTTGTTAGAATTTTAATTCAGTTAAAAACTGTGATAAACCCTATTCACCCACCCTCTAGGGTTAATCTAGATCCAACACATTTTTGTCAAAACTTGATTTATGAAAAAGAATAACATTTTTGTCAAAATTTGATTAGTGAAAAGAAACACAATTTTTCCCAAAATTTGATTAGAGAAAGGGGACAAAATTAACATTTTGGGTTAATTAGATTATAAAGAACAGAATTGACATTTTTGGGTTAAAAATGTTAAATATGATAAAGGGACATTTTTGTCACTTTTACATGAATGAAATAAAAAGGATATTTTTGTACATTTGAGTTGAATGAAATGAAAATTTATATTTTTATACATTAAAAAAAGTATAAATTGAAAAGGTAATTTTTTTTATGAAATGCTCATTTTTAGCAAATGAAAAGGAATGAAAGAAAAATCTACATTTTTTTATCAAATGGAAAAAAATGAGAAAAATAGACATTTTTATCAAATGTAAAAGAATGAAAAAATTATGCATTTTTGGTCAAAGGTAGAAAAATGACAAAAATATTCATTTTTGTCAAATGTAAGAATGAAATAAAAACATTCTTTTTATCATCTAAAAAGAGTGAAGTAAAAATACTCATTTTGTTTACATTGAAATGAATTAGATTTAAACACAATTTTTGTTAGGAAATAAAAAGTACATTTTGCTAGAAAATGAAATATAGAAAAAAAAGTACATTCTGCTAGAATATGGAAATTAGAGTAAAAAGTACATTTTGTTAGAAATTGCAAACAAAAATAAAAAGGATCATTTTTGTCATATTACAAAGAATGAATTGAAAATGTATATTTTATACATTGAAAAGAGAATGAGTTAGAAATGAACATTTTGTAACATTGGAAAAGATTATACAAAATTATCATATTTTGTAACATTGGAAGAGATTATACAAAATTATCATATTTTGTACATTAGTATGAATTTGACAAAAATATCATGTTTTGTACATCGAAAGGAATTAGACAAAATTACATCATTTTTGTCACTAAAAAAGAATTGAAATGAAAGAGTAGATTTTTATTGTAATTTATTCACAGTAAAAAAAATTGAGACGTTTGTCTGTGATGTTGTATGTTTGATGTGTTAAATATAATGTTAGTATTTTCAAACTAAATATTACACTTCCATTTACAAGTTATCCGACTTGTTTATGTGATTGGGACGATTATTTTCACACATCGCCCAAGTGCACAAATAATTTATTATTTGTTTGATTGATGAAACCCCACACGGGTGTTGGGATGATACTGGACACACACTAATCCCAATATTTAGTTATATGTCAATCGATGGATTGACAGTCTGTGATGAGCTTTAATTATTTACTTTAATGCTCACACAGTTATAAATTCCACTTTGGTCGTCATTTGGATGTTTAATAATTATTTGTCATGATCGTTGATTACATATAATATATGGTTGCTGATTGAGTCACATTCCAATAAAGAATATTCTAGAAAAGAATATTTTAGAAAATGTCTTAGAAAAAGAATATATTTTAGAAAAGAAATATATCTTAGAAAAATATATTTTATTGAATGAACTAGTTATTAACTAGAATAAATCATTGAATTAAGATTTAATGAAGTTTTCCAATTAGTGAATATTTAATTAAAATTAAATTAATTGGATTTTGGGTTTGTCGTGGATGGTGTCTTCAATAACACTTTTCTGAAACCCCGTTGAAAAGAATAAATCTTTTAATTAAGATTACTAGAGTTTCAAACTATATTTTGTAATTGGAATAAAAATGATTTGTGAATTGAGTTTATCGTGAACAATGTTTTTAAAAGAAATTTGTTCTTTAACTCAATTAGCGGTAAGAATATGATTTGGAATTTATAAATCTTTTATTAAGATTTAAATGGAAATTTTCCAAAAGTAAATTTCCCAATTTAATATATTAAATTGGAATTTAATGGAATTTGATTTAATAATAATCGAGATGAGAGTCTGTAAAGGAAGACTGATACTACATATGGGATTTAAGAGGCTTTGCCGTTATTCCATTTATATTATTGGTCGGATACAGAAACTCATAACGATTAGATATTGATTTGAGTTCTGTGAAGATTCCATATTTTATGGAAGATGATTTTGGGTTTATCGTGAACTATGTTTAAATGACATTAGTTCTTTAACCCAATTAAGGATAAGATTAATTTCTCAAGTTTAAATAACCATGGAATAATGATTTTTGATATTTAAAACCAAATTGGGGTTTTAATAAATCTTTAAAAGAAAGACTTATGAATAAATTTAAAGAATTTATCTTTGATAAGATAATGTGAATATTTTATTTAAAGGAATATTCTGAATTGGAGTGAGGCGTTGGATGTGTTTTTATAGTGCTTGATTATTTATTATAAAAATACGCAAATTATTCGGAAAGACCGGGTTTAACCCATTCCGAGTAATTACTACGACGATGAAGAGTCAAAGATGAAGATGGTGGTTGAAGACCGACGATCTTCACATCGAATGGATGTGTTGCTACAGAGACCCTTGATGGGAGTATCTACCTTGATGGGGCCTCAGTGGTGGCCGTCCAAACTATTGTTGATTGTTCGGATTTGGTTTTCGCTCAGACCCAGAGCATAAGCTAATAAATGGATGCGTGTCTGACATTGGATTTCGGTCCATGTGAATTAAATTGATTTCTGTTAATGTATGTCTGTTTGGTGGTGGAGGATTTATTCTCTACTTAACACCCTGGTATATATTAATAGTGATTGATCGCATGGATTAAATTGTCATTGTGGCACGCCAAGATGCAAATGATCAAGGCTTTTGTTGAAAAGCAGGGCCTTGTGGGATGATCAAAGTATAGCCTATTACGACATAGCTTTGTGTATATCGTGACTTCGCGAGCCTCACACCCCGGTATGAGTCAAAAACGGGATTAGGACTGCAGGGAGTGCACACGTTTCTTTCTAGCTAGGAGTAGTGCCCGTGCTTAAACTGGCTGGCATTTTGCTTATGTGGATGATGGATTTTTTAGGCGCCTCGGATTTTTATAGGCCGTTAGTGGTCATACTATAGGTCCAAAGGGACCGGGAAGCATGTGTTCAGGCATAATTAATCCACTACCCTTAGGTAGGGACTGACCCTGAAGATACAAGGGTTCACTGCGGGGGATCCTGAGGCATTTGCTAGAGTGTCTCGAATCGGAGAGGAGCTTTCCCCTAGCCTCGACTCATGATGGAAATCCAACTTTCGATACGACCCCCCGGTTTTGATTGTAGAACTAGTATGGCAACATAGTAGGACGGGGTACTATGTCATCTATGATTAATACATTATGATTGAAATTGTTTTTGAAATATATATACCCATAGATATACACACTAATACTAAATCCGTTTTATCGTATCAAGCATCTCTTGACCATTATAAGGTAAAACCCTATCCTCCGGTTTGCGTTGCATTGTGTTATGGGACTTGGGTCTTATAATGGTTTCATTTTTCTAAAAAGCATTGCGTTGTTTAATATCTTACTTTATTTCATGCGCTGGCAATCCAATGGAGTAAACCCGTTCCGCGTTAGCGGCGTGGTCCTGTGATTAGCCTTATTATTAGATAGTTAAGTTAAGATTTCTCATACCAGTCCCATGACTGACCTGTAGTTTGTTTCATTGGCAAACTCAGGTGCCCATATTTTCCACATGGGCAGTCGAGTAGCTTTTTGCAGATGTATTTACAGGATCCTGGCTTACAGCTGAAGTGGTATTCGGAAAGCTCTGTATCCGTGTATTCCTTCCAGTTGTATATTTGTATTATTTTTCCACTGCTATTTAAATGTAATTTAAAACTCTGATATTATTGTATTTCTATTATGTAATATTTATTCATACTCTGTTACATTCTTGTTCTCTGATGTAATTGTTGTAATCAGCAATAAAATGTTCTTCAGTTTGTGTTCTGATGTGTGTTGTTCTCAAACCAATCCAGCCTTTCCTTTACTGGGAAGTTTGGGTCGTTTCAGTTGGTATCAGAGCTTTGGTTTATAGAGCTTGAGAACAAGACACATTAGAACCGAACGAAAGAATTCATCAGGGATTGGATTAGTAATATCCAATAAAAATAACTCGTTGGAGATAGGATCAGTAGTATCCTAGAACGAGGGCGAATAGTATTATTTTCTTTAAAAAAATTGAAAACAAATTTAGTTTTGAAATTTTATCTTAAAATATGTATTTGAGTATATTATTATATTTTATTGTGGACAATCCAGTATATAAAGATTTCGAATATACGAGTAATTAACGGATATTCGAAGTTTTAATATACTAGATAGGTATAGAGTCACACTCTAGTCGCCCGGAGATGATTCTGGTGATCGGTGCACCATCATCAGTATTTATGTTCGAGTATCGAAAGTGGGATTTCTATATATTTCCATTGACTGGTTTGAGAAGCAAAACTTAGTTAGGACACATTGCTGTGATTTGCACTAAAAATATGATTTTTGGATTATATATAAAGGTTATATATATTTGAAAATTTAATCACCTAATTTATTGCTGGTTGTGATGTTTGATTATTAGTTTAACTAATAAAAGTATAGAAATGATAATTAATTTAACTAACAAGGTTATGGAAACTAATAAAGTTGAGTTGGTAAATTAAACGACTTTTCGCTCCGTTCCTTTTCGAGGACGAAAAGATTTTAAGTGGGGGCGATTGTAATGACCCGGAATTTTGGGGCTGAAACACCCCACCTCCGTTAGGGTCACTCTCGAAGGGAATGCCCTAATTTTGGTGGAGGTTTATAAGTATAAGTCACAAATACACAAGATAGATATAAGTACACATATTTTTGAAACAGCGGAAAACAACAACAACTTTTTATTTCATCAAAATACATGTTACACAAACCATGCCATAATTGTCTTACAATACTCCCAAAAACATTACATTTTCATAACTGTCTTGATTTCATTATTTAAAGAAGCATAAAAACATAAGTAAACTGCATAAGTCCTATAATTGCTGTCCAAAGCCATAGTCCAAAATGAAAGAGATCCAAGCAATACATTCTTTTTCTCCAAGCTGGATGTAAAAACTGGTCAAGCTGCGGTATTCCCTCCCTGTGGACCAGGGGGGAAATGAAAGAAAAGAAGATGAAAGAAAAGTAGAGTCAGACATAAAGCCTGAGTAAGTCTAGGACAATTCAGTCTATGAATAAAGAAATGCGCATGATAAGTATAAACTGGAAATGGGAAAGCACTATAAGCTGAGTTAAGTTGTCTAGAGTCGAATGTACTATCGTACCCTATGTTAATCTCTGCACCCCTATAAACTAGTTCCCAACAAGCACCCCATAAACAGGGTAAAGTGATCCATTTCTGATGATCGGCTCCTACTCGCATAGTTACATGTGTCTTACGGCCCCCGATGTTGTAGTTACCTATGCTGGTCCCACCGTGGGGTGTATCAAGTCCCATAGTGGCGGCCCGACACAATTCTAGAATGCACAGGTATACTACAGGTTCCCAGTGTCTAATTTTTCTGCGCCGGAGTGTGTGCACGCCCGCACCCCGTTAGAACCTACACTGCTGCACCACTGCCGTCGATTTGACCTCTTATAGTCAGCCCAGTAATCGTGCCCCACCCTGCCTAGCTTAGGGTATCCTGATACACCTTGTAGGGTTACTGCTGAAAAGGGTCCCCCGCTACTAGGTTTTCTATTTCTAGCCAACATGCTAAGTTTGTTAAGTGTTCTGAATAATCCTAACCCCCAATCAGTATGTATAGTTTTAGCATGTTCAATTTGATTAAGTATTAATTCAATTTACTTAATCCTATCAATCCTGACTCAGCCTTAATTGTCTTATTAAAGCCTCGACCTCTCACATTAGACAGGTATTGTTGTGACTGCCTGTTGCCGGTTGGTTCCGGGCAGTCTTACGTCACAACTCAGTCTAACCTCGGGTCTTTATTGGGCTCAATGTTTAACCACCCACATTGGATAGGTATTGTTGTGACTACTGGACAGCCGGGCGGTTCCGGGCAGGTTTACATCACAACTCAATCCAACCTCGGGTTAAACACATCGTATTTTCTAAGTTTACATATTTTGTCTCTTTTCTTTTTATATGTAAATATTTGCAGCCCATTAATCAAATTCATTTTATTGGGTAAAATTAATTTATACCCCTTAAATGTTTTCAAGGTCATTGGCATGCGTCGGACATGCCAACACATATGTTTTATATTTTTAACCCAACGTCATTACCCCCGTTTTACACGTTCGCTATATTATAACATATGTTGGACTTAACCTTTAAACCCAACTTAGCCACATGAAAAAGGGGAGGCTTAGAACATGGTGTTTATATATTCTAAGTAACATCAAAAGGGGAGTGTGAACGCATGAACTTGCAACATAACGATCTAATTAACATAAATTAGGCACTTGTGAACTTGCATAGCATATAATCATGACATAAAAACATACCTAAACATGAATCATGGTCTTTAATCTATTCATGTAAAGTTGCAATTGAAATGTAAATCTAACTTAATTATGTGTCGCATATATTATCATATGATTTTGATAACAACATAGGCCTAAAACATATTTTGTTTGGGCATAAAGTCAAACATAAACTAGCCATGTTCATAAAGTCAACACAAGTTCACAAGGGTGCTTACTTTTGTCACTAACACAAAAGTATGGTTTTACACTTGAATCATGATGCCAATTCCAACATAAATTCATATGAATCATAATACTCAAATGGATCCAATTACACTAAAGATGACCATAAAAATATACATCATGTTGGCCTAATAGTGGATTACATACTTGCATGAATCTCAACTTTGTTGAAATAAACTACCACAAACGTATAGGCGTAAACTTTCAACATGAAACATATACTTGCAATTATCCAATAGGTGTTGTAATAAACTACCACAAACATATAGTCGTTAACTTTCAACATGAATCATATATTTGCAAATATCCAATAGGTCTAACATCATTATACCACAACATCCCAAATCTATTCACAATTAGAGTCATAGCAACATACGATTATGAATTATCATCACCACAAATTAAGTACAATTCCATTTCTCATTTTACACAAACCAAAACACAATTATTCATTCACATCGGAATAGCACTGTAACAACCCGAAAATCTGGGCCAGTTTAAAATTTTTATTTTGGCAATTTTAGCGAATTTTGATTATTTAAAATAGATTATTTTAAATAATATCGACGAGAAATTTATTTTGAATATAATTCGACGTATATATTATATACGTCGTCGTCAGAATATAAATATTTATATATAATTATAAATAGAATTGAAAATGGCGCGGTAGTTCGATAATTCGATTTCAAACTTCAATTGAATGTACCGGGTGCAAAACAATCCGGATTTTAGTGAAACCAAAAACATTAGGATCTAATTGATAATATCTTTCCAACGAATCCGACCAATCGAAATTTCATAGCGGGAATTAAAAGATATGTCCAGTTGAAAATTCTGAATAGTCGCTATGGAATTCAGGCCCTTAAAAATGGAATTTTTGCAAACGACCTCGGATTTCGACGAAACCAGTTTTGTTGGGTCCGTGATGTTAAGTTATCGCTAGGTTTCAAATTTCATAATTTTTCGAATCAATATGTGAGCGTGTCAAAAGAAAACGCGTTTGACCAGTTTCAGTTGATTTTAATCGACTGGAAATTGGCCATTTTTCCAACGGTCTCAGAATTCAACGAAACTAGTTTTGTTAGGACCGTCTCGTCAATACGAAGCTAGAAAATATTTTTCTGCAATTTATAGAGTTCGTATGCGACCCCGGTAATTTGAAATGTACGTTTAAAATTCAATATAGTGGTTTAAATATAAATTTAATGGAAACTGATCGTAACGTCCGAATCAGCCTACGATACATATCCCATTGTGTTCGGAATGGGGGTAAAACGCTATGGACGACAGGCGGTGGGCCTCGATTAGAGGTCGTATGTAAAAGTCAACTTTTTGAATAAAAATAAAATAAAATAAAACTATTCTCTCTCCTATATTTCTGGCCCCCCCCCCTTTTTTTCGTTTCATTTCGATCCAAATAAAAAGAAAAAAAAACCCGACTTTTCCCCCTTTTCAATGTTCTCTGATCGACGCCACCTCTCCCCGGCGGGCCACCGCGCCTCCTACGACAGCACCGCCCCGACGCAGGCGAACCCCCCCTCCTTCTCCTCCAAACCCTTCTCGAACCCTGTGTGCCCCGCCCCAGCCCTTCAACGCGAGAATCCGCCCATCGTTCCATCACCGAGGAGGTGCCGCCGATCCAACATCCCGACCCTCCAACCTCCGCCAGTTTCCCCTGGAGGCCGCCACTCTCCTGCACCTCCACCTGCAACCCTTCCCCGACACCTCGCGCGCCACCTCGAGCACCCGAATCGCGCGAGACAGTGAACCCTAGGCGCTGAGCAAGAGTCCGAACCATTCGTGAGCTTCCAAGAAGGTAATTAACAGCTTAATTAATCAGTTTATTAATTTAGTTAATTAAAATCTGAAATTTCATATTGTAGGAGGGAAATAAAAATATGATTTTTATATATTGAACTTCGAAATAAAAATATGATTTTTATCTATTGAACTTCGAAATAAAAATATGATTTTTATATATTGAACTTTGGAATAAAAATATGATTTTTATCTATTGAACTTCGAAATAAAAATATGGTTTTTATATATTGAACTTCGAAATAAAAATATGATTTTTATATATTGAACATCGAAGTAAAAATATGATTTTTATATATTGAACATCGAAGTAAAAATTAGATTTTTATATATTGAACTTCGAAATAAAAATGTGATTTTTATATATTGAACATCGAAGTAAAAAAAATTCGATTTTTATATATTGAATAACGAAGTAAAAATTCGATTTTTACATAGGTAGTGAAAGCGGACAACGAAGGTAACAAAAAGGCGAGAACGAAGAAGATTTATATCAAAGAAGAGTCAAGATGTTTGGATAGCTTTCGGTGAGAATTTCTCACCTTTCAATTTCATTTCTATTTATATATATATACTAGGATGCAGACGGTGCTTAGCAGCACCCGACACAATCGTCCACAGACCATGGACTTGTTTGTTTGGTTGCAAATTAGTTAGACTATTTGGTTTGAATTGAATGGTTTGGTGAAATGAAATTGAATTTCGTTGATGTGTGAATGGCGTGGGCCTTCACTAGACCGGGGATAAGGCTAGGCCTCGTCCCGTTTCTAGTATCGTGCCGTTATGCCGCCGAAATTTTCTAAAATATGTTAGAAAAATAAAAATATCATTTTATTGAATAAATGAACCGAATAGAATATTCATAGGTTGAATAAAATGTTTTGTCGTTAAAAATATAATTTTTAACGTGAATGTGAATAAATAAATATTCATTTACAAACCAGACGGTTTGTTTATGTACACCTATTTGAAGGACATTGATTGGGTCGATAAATTTCACACATCGCCCAACTGCACAAATAAAATATGTGTTTGATTGTTTGAAACCCCACACGGGTGTTAGGATGAAATTTGAAGTTCACTCATCCTGATTGATTAAATATGTCGATCGATTGATTGACAGGCTGTTATAAGCGTTAGATATCTATATTTGATGCTTATACAGTGTAGTGCACTTTGGTTGATGGTTGATTATTTATCGTTGCTATTATATACATGTGTTGTATGAAAATCCATATAATTAACTTTATATGGTAATTGATTGGGCCTCATTCCAATCGTGAAAATAAAGAATATTTTGATAATAAAGAATATTTTGATAATAAGAAATATTTGAAATAGAATATTTGAAAATAGGAATATGTGAAGTCGTGATGATTAGAATGACGCCATTTTGACGTGAATCGATATTTATATCGATTTTAAACGATTTCGAAATGAATTGAATTGAAAACGATTTCGAAATGAATTGAATTGAAAACGATTTTGAACTGAATTGAATTGAAAACGATTTCGAAATGAAATGAATTGAAAACGATTTCGAAATGAAATGAATTGAAAACGATTTCGAAATGAAATGAATTGAAAACGATTTCGAAATGAAATGAATTGAAAACGATTTCGAAATGAAATGAATTGAAAACGAATTCGAATTGAATTGAAAGCGAATTGAAATGAATTCAAATTGAATTGAAATTTGAATTGAATAGAAATGAATTTTAAAACGGATTTATGAAGGAGAATTCAATTTTGATTTGAATTGAAATGGAAGTTGAAATTGTTTTTGAAACGAATTCAAAGCTATTTATAAAATTCGTTTTAAATAGAAATCGACGAAATATATATTATATATATTATATATATAATATAATGGCCTGAATAGAACGCGCCGCGCCGCGGCAGTTCGTGAATTTCGACTATTTATTTCAAACGGACATTGCGGGAGATCCGACCGTCGGATTCTCCTAAAACCGGAACCGTTGGGTTCGTATCGAAAAGAGCTTTCTAACGAATATTAGAAATTAGAAATCTAATGGTTGGATTTGGAGATACGTCCAAATCAAATTTGAAAAATGTCGCTGTAAGTGCAGTTCGATGGCCATTGATGGAAATCGACTGTACGGGCCTTGATAAAATTATTAAAAATAGTAATAATTTGTGTAAAATCATAAGAAATGATTTGTGAAGATTTGGGATGAAAAACTCCATATTTGAAAAGATAAAAATAGATTTTTATCGAAATGAACTAGTTTTGAACTAGAAATATAATTCTATTTATTTTTAAATAAATAAATTGAATTTGAAAAGGGTTTTAAAAATAACCAGAATTTCCAATGATTGCATTGGAGTGGATTTGAATCGAAATTGTCTTCGGAATATTTCGATGTTGGAATTCGTGATTATACAAATGTTGTTATGGAAATTTGAAAGATATATATTTATATCGTTATTTCCAATACGACATTTGTTAATCGTAGAATTTGATATTGAATATAAGCCGATATATTTTCTATTCAGAGCCTTATATTGAATATCAAATGTGATTTGGGTTTGTCGTGAATGGTGTCTTCACTAACACTGTTCTTGAACCCAGTTGAGAAAAGATTAAATCTTTTTATTTAGATTTAATGAACTGTGAAAACCCGTAACTTCCCCGTAAAGGAAAGCGACGGATAGTTCGAGAACAAACCACAACAGAACGCATATAAAAGAACATTTCAATATATATTACAACAATGCATCAGATTACAAGAATATACAGAGTATAGATGAATATTACACAGAAAAAAACAGAGATTTAAATTACATTTAAATACATAGCAGCGGAAAATAATACAATACACAACTAGAAGGGATATACGGATACAAAGCTTTCCGGATATCGTTCCAGCTGTAAACCAGGATCCTGTGAATATAAATCTGCAAAACCAAAACTACTAGCTGCCCGTGTCAAAATAAGGGCACCCAGAGTTTAGGTTAAAACAATAAACTCCAGGTCAGTCATGGGACTGGTGTGAGAACTAAAACAGTTGTTAATCTTTATTTTAAAATTAGGTAAATCAAGGGACCACGCCGTATAACACGGAACGGGTTTCCTCCCAAGAATACCAGTGCATAAAACAAACAGCGCAATGCTAAATAAAGAAAAATGAAGCTGTTATAAGACCCAGGTCCCATCACACAATGCAACGCAGCCGAGGATAGGGTTTTCCCTTATAACAGCCAAAGAATGCTTGATACGGTTAAAACAAATTGTTTGATACTATTATAAGTGCATAGTGTATAAAACAACTTCAAATCATAAGTATCAATCATAGGCGGCATGGGTACCATATATCATGTCGCCATACTAGTTCTACAATTAAAACCGCAAATGTCACGTATTTGGAAATTGGATTTCCGTCTATGAACCGAGGCAAAAGATAGTCCTCAACCGATTCGAGACAATCTAGCCCATGTCTCAGGAACAGCCGCAACTGCCCCATGGAGCGACAGGACCGGTCAACCAATGTGGATTATTATGCCTGAACACTACGTTTCCCCGCCCTTTGGGGCGTAAATGAGCCAACGAATGACTCCATCGGTTCGAGAACGACCGATCAATCCGAGGCACCTCGCAACAGCAACAACCACATAAGCCAAACTCGTCAGGGCGTGTAAAACCACTGACGCCACTTTTTAGCTAGAAGGAAACGCATGCCCTCCCTGAGGTCCGTCTCCCGTTTTTGGTTCATACCGGGTGTGAAACTCGCGAAGTAAACGTTACACAAAGCTACGCCACAAAGGCCGTGCTTCGATCATCAACCACAAGACTTTGCTTTTCAACAGAAGCCTTGATCAATTGCCACTTAGGCATGCCACACAGGCAATTCACTCCATGCGTTTGATATCCATCAATATATAACCCCTGAGCTCGTACGTCTCAGAGAAGGGCGTTAAGCAAGAGAATAAATTCTCCGCCGCCAAACAGATATATATTTAATAGAAATCAATCACACGGATTAAAATCCAATGTCAGACACACAGTCCATTTACAAGTCCGTTCTGGGTCTGAACGAAACCGGAGGCACCTAGTACCCCGCATATCCATCGATCTCCAAGTACGTCTGGACGATCACTAACTGTTTCCATCTTCTTGGGTGTACAGCCCAATCAAGATCATCAGTAATTACCCAAACGACGTGAAGACCTCCGGTCTTCGACCATCGTCTTCATCTTCGACTTATCGTCGTATCAGTTATTCAGAATGGGATAAACCCGGTCTTTCCGAATAACTCGCGTATATTTTAAATAAGTGTTACACAAACACAACATACGCCTCATTCCAATTCATCAGTCACTAACCGCAAATTAATCAAGAGAATAATTTCCCAAATATTAACCCCGAAGGCCGAAACCAACATCAGATCAATATCCAGAAAACCATTCTGCCTAGCTAACCGACAGTTAGTTTCTGATTTCACATTCATAGGGAAAGGTTCCCATTAATTTTATCCAAGATAAATTTCTTGAATTTATTCTTCTTTTGGATTTCGATTCAACTAGTCGAGATTAACGAACCTTACCGAAGTAATCATTGGTTTTAATTTCCCAATCCCAACCTATTTATCCCATGAAGTAAAACTGGTAATACTTCATATCTAACACCACAGTGTTATCGGTAAATTCAATTACCATTTCACGTTCAAATCTAATTAAAGATTTAACTATCGCCTGGAGCAAAACTGGTGATACTCCATTTCGATTATTTCAATCTAATTAAAGATTCATTAAAACTCCACTTAGTTTTAATCTGTGACTGGGTTAAAGAATCAGTGTCATTTAAAACACGGTTCACGATAAACCCAAAATCACATCACATTTCAATCAGTCCCTAATTGTAAATTAGCAAGTGAGCAATTCCCTAAGTATTAATCCCGAAGGCCGAAACCAACATCAGATCAATACCTCGGAAACTATTCAACTTAACTAATTTCCAGTTAGTTTCTGATTTTCTTAACTCCTTTAGGTCTAAGAACTGTATTAATTAAGATACCGTTCACGACAACCCAAAATCGCCTTTCATTAATGATCGGGTTAAAGAACGAGTGTTACTTAAAACACTGTCCACGATAAACCCAAAAATCAATATCAATTCAATTTCAATTAAATATTATTTAATTGGTACACTTCATTAAATCTAAATAAAAAGATTTAATTTTTTCTCAACTGGGTTCAAGAACAGTGTTAGTGAAGACACCATTCACGACAAACCCAAATCACATTTGATATTCAATACAAGGCTCTGAATAGAAAATATACCGGCTTATATTCAATATCAAATTCTACGACTAACAAATATCGTATTGGAAATAACGATATATATATATCTATATCTTTCAAATTTCCATAACAACATTTGTATAATCACGAAATCCAACATCGAAATATTCCGAAGACAATTTCGATTCAATTCCACTCCAATGCAATCATTGGAAATTCTGGTTATTTTTAAAACCATTGCAAATTCAATTTATTTATCTAAAAATAAATAGAATTATAATTCTAGTTCAAAACTAGTTTATTTCGATAAAAATCTATTTTTATCTTTTCAAATATGGAGTTTTTCATCCCAAAACTTTCACAAATTATTTCTTATGATTTTACACAAATTATTACTATTTTTAATAATTTTATCAAGGCCCGTACAGTCGATTTCCATCAATGGCCATCGAACTGCACTTACAGCGACCTTTTTCAAATTTGATTTGGACGTAACTCCAAATCCAACCGTTCGATTTCTAATTTCTAATATTCGTTAGAAAGCTCTTTTCGATACGAACCCAACGGTTCCGGTTTTAGGAGAATCCGACGGTCGGATCTCCCGTAATGTCCGTTTGAAATAAATGGTCGAAATTCACGAACTGCCGCGGCGCGGCGCGTTCTATTCAGGCCATTATATTATATATATAATATATATAATATATATATATTTCGTCGATTTCTATTTAAAACGAATTATATGAATAGTTTTAAAATTCGTTTCAAAAGCAATTTCAATTCAATTCATTTCGAAATCGTTTTCAATTCAATTCATTTCGAAATCGTTTTCAATTCAATTCATTTCGAAATCGGTTTCAATTCAATTCATTTCGAAATCGGTTTCAATTCAATTCATTTCGAAATCGTTTTCAATTCAATTCATTTCGAAATCGTTTCAATCGATATAAATATCGTTCACGTCAAAATGGCGTCAATCTAATCAATACGGCTTCATAAATTTCTATTTTCAAATATTCTATTTCGAATATTTCTTTTTCAAGATAGTTGTTATTATCAAAATATTTCGTTCAACACATGACCAATCTCAATGGATGAGTACTGTCAACACATAAACCTTTATTTTATATTGATAAAGATGTAAATTTTATTACTAAAATATTTCGTTCAACACATGACCAATCTCAATGGATGAGTACTGTCAACACATGAACCTTTATTTTAAATTATTCTTTGTTTTTCCAATTGGAATGAGGCCCAATCAATTACCATATAAAATTAATTATATGGATTTTCATACAACATATGTATATAATAGCATTGAAAAATAATCAACCATCAACCAAAGTGCACTACACTGTATAAGCATCAAATATAAATATCTAACGCTTATAACAGCCTGTCAATCGATCGATCGACATATTTAATCAATCAGGATGAGTGAACTTCATATTTCATCCCAACACCCGTGTGGGGTTTCAAACAATCAAACAAATATCTTATTCGTGCAGTTGGGCGATGTGTAAAATTTATCGACCCAATCAATGTCCTTCAAATAGGTGTATATAAACAAACCGTCTGGTTTGTAAATGAATATTTTATTTATTCACATTCACGTTAAAAATTATATTTTTAACGATAAAACATTTTATTCCAACATATGAATTTCTATTCAGTTCATTCTTTAAATAAAATGATATTTTTATTTTCTAACATATTTCAGAAAATTTCGGCGGCATAACGGCACGATACTAGAAACGGGACGAGGCCTAGCCTTATCCCCGGTCTAGTGAAGGCCCACGCCATTCACACATCATCAAATCAATTCATTTCACCACACAATTCAATTTCAATCAAACAATCTCTAATCTATGCAACCAAACAAACAAGTCCATGGTCTGTGGACGGTTGTGTCGGGTGCTACTAAGCACCGTCTGCATCCTAGTATATATATAAAACTAGAAAAGAAATTGAAAGGTGAGAAATTCTCACCGATAGCTATCCAACTTTACGTCTCTTCCTTTTAGAGAAATCTGCATCGTTATCGCATCTTCGTTGCCCGCTTTCACTACATATGTAAAAATCGAATTTTTACTTCGCTATTCAATATATAAAAATTGAATTTTTAGTTCGCTATTCAATATATAAAAATCGAATTTTTAGTTCGTTATTCAATATATAAAAATCGAATTTTTAGTTCGCTATTCAATATTTAAAAATCGAATTTTTAGTTCGCTATTCAATATATAAAAATCAAATTTTTAGTTCGCTATTCAATATATAAAAATCGAATTTTTATTTCGAAGTTCAATATATAAAAATCATATTTTTATACCGCTACTATATAGACAAAAATTATATTTTTATCACGCTATTTTCTATATAAAGATTTCGCCTTTTTAAATTTAAAGATTCCACCTTTTTAAATTTAAAGATTTCACCTTTATAAAAATCTCATTTTTTTATTTTTCTACAAATATAAAGATGATATTTTTAATGTTCCTATCATGTAAAAATTATATTTTTAACTCTCTAAAGATATAAAAATCACATTTTTACATCTTCTATATAGTAAAGATTATATTTTTGTTACTTTAAAAAATATAAAAAATCATATTTTTCACTTTCTACCATATAAAAGATTACATTTTTATAACTTTACAACATAAATAAAATTCAGTTTATATAATAAATAAATTTCAGTTTATATAATAAATAAAATTCAGTTTCGAAATCTTTTAAAAAAAAATTAGTTTAAAATTATAAAAAAATCAGTTTTACTTTTCCACTTATATAAAATAAAAATAAAACAAATAAATTAAAAAAAACGACTTACAGAGGTGGGGGACTGTGCCGGTGGCGGCAGCAGGGTAGTGGGGGTCTTCTCCGTTCGTCAATGGCTGAGGGAGGGGGGGGTTTGCGGGCTTCAGGGTCTGGGTTCGGGTGAGGGAAGGGCGCGAGGCTGAGGGACATCGGAGGGGAGGGTTGCGGAGGAGGTTGGCCGGCGGCAGGGTGCTCCGGCGTGGGTGGATCGGAGGAGCGACGGGCGAGGTGTCGAGGTTTTTTTTTTTCTTTTTATGTTGAAATCGATTGAATCAGATATGAAGGGGGGGGCCAACCTGAAGAAGATAAGGGGAGGAGGGAGGTTTAATTAATTAATTTTTTTATTATTTATTTTATCCCAAGGAGTTGACTTTTTAATCGACTTCGAAACGAGGCCCACCGACTGTCGCCCATAGCGTTTCACCCCCATTCCGAACACAATGGGATATGTATCGTAAGTTGATTCGGCTGTTACAATCAGTTTTCGTTAAATTTACATTTAAATCACTATATTGAATTTTAAACGTACCTTTCAAATTAACGGGGCCACATACGAACACGAAAAATTCCAGAAAAATATTTTCTAGCTTCGTATTGACGATACGGTCCTAACAAAACTAGTTTCATCGAATTCTGAGACCGTTAGAAAAATGGCCAATTTCCAGTCGATTAAATTCAACTGAAATGGTCAAAACACGTTTTCCTTCGCCACGCTCACATATTGATTCAAAAAATTATGAAATTTGAAACCTAGCAATAACTTTACATCCCGAACCCAACAAAACTGGTTTCGCCGAAATCCGAGGTCGTTTGCAAAATGTCCATTTTTAAGGGCCTGAATTCCATAGCGACTATTCAGAATTTTCAACTAGACATATCTTTTGATTTCCGTTATGAAATTTCAATTTTTCGGATTCGTTGGAAAGATATCATCAATTAGATCCTAATGTTTTTGGTTTCACTAAAATCCGGATTGTTTTGCACCCGGTACATTCAATTGAAGTTTGAAATCGAATTATCGAACTACCGCGCCATTTTCAATTCCTTTTATAATTATATATAATTATTTATATTCTAACGACGACATATATAATATATACGTTCTAAATATATTCAAAATAAATTTCTCGTCGATATTATTTAAAATAATTCATTTTAAATAATCAAAATTCGCTAAAATGGCCAAAATAAAAATTTTAAACTGGCCCAGATTTTCGGGTTATTACAATCTCCCCCACTTAAAACTTTTCGTCCCCGAAAAGGAACAAAGTCGAAAGTGGTTTGATTATTCAGCTCCATGCTCGATTTGGCTTCCATTCTCCAACTCTTTAGTTTCTGAGAATTTTCAAAATTTCAAAAATTTGGCTAACACCCTAAATTTTTGAAAAATTTCGCCATAACCTCCCCTGCATCGGGGAATTTCAA
This sequence comes from Allium sativum, assembly GCA_030737875.1. Classification (NCBI taxonomy): domain Eukaryota; kingdom Viridiplantae; phylum Streptophyta; class Magnoliopsida; order Asparagales; family Amaryllidaceae; genus Allium; species Allium sativum. The sequence continues at coordinate 18,130,800 of CM060911.1, forward strand.
ATAGCTTCCCCGGTCTTTCAGATCTCAAAAAGAAAAAGAAAAAGCCAAGCGGCTAGCCAATAGGCTCACAAAATCATCATCACCCAAACAAAACAGTAAATTATGTAGTAAACATGTACCTATTTGTCGGGCAAACAAATTTTATTCTTCGGCTCTAGCCTCCTTGCTATGACCTGTTCAATGTAAGTATATGTATATGCAAACAAATGCGACCAATTTTCAATATAATCCAATATTTGATCCAATTAGGCCAAATGGTTCAAAACTATCAAACAATTAAACAAGCAACGCAAACATCAATCAATTAGTGAATTGGAGTTTCAAATTCATAATTTTGATACATATACAAAAGTCATGTTTTTGATACCAAATCACAACAATAGGCCCTATCTAATTTTGGTTCTCACACCAGTCTAATGGAAATATATAGAAATCACACCTTCGTCACTCGAAAATAAATGCTGATGATGTTTCGAACCACCATCAGAACATTGTCGGGCTACTAGAGTGCGGTTCTATATCTACCCGGTATATTAAAACTTCGAATATACGTTTGCAAGGCGTATATGCAAATTCTTTATATACTGGACTGTCCAAATCAATATAAATAAATAATCAACTACGAATAATTGATTTAAATTTTCAAAACAAAATTTTGTTTTCATTTTTAAAAATATACTCTTCACACTCGTTCTAGGATACTACTGATCCCATCTCTAAGGAGTCATTCCCGTTGGATATTACTAATCCAGTTTCTGATGAATTCTTTCATATGGTTCTAATGTGTCTCGTTCTCTGAGCTTTGTAAACCAAAGCTCTGATACCAACTGTGAAAACCCGTAACTTCCCCGTAAAGGAAAGCGACGGATAGTTCGAGAACAAACCACAACAGAACGCATATAAAAGAACATTTCAATATATATTACAACAATGCATCAGATTACAAGAATATACAGAGTATAGATGAATATTACACAGAAAAAAAACAGAGATTTAAATTACATTTAAATACATAGCAGCGGAAAATAATACAATACACAACTAGAAGGGATATACGGATACAAAGCTTTCCGGATATCGTTCCAGCTGTAAACCAGGATCCTGTGAATATAAATCTGCAAAACCAAAACTACTAGCTGCCCGTGTCAAAATAAGGGCACCCAGAGTTTAGGTTAAAACAATAAACTCCAGGTCAGTCATGGGACTGGTGTGAGAACTAAAACAGTTGTTAATCTTTATTTTAAAATTAGGTAAATCAAGGGACCACGCCGTATAACACGGAACGGGTTTCCTCCCAAGAATACCAGTGCATAAAACAAACAGCGCAATGCTAAATAAAGAAAAATGAAGCTGTTATAAGACCCAGGTCCCATCACACAATGCAACGCAGCCGAGGATAGGGTTTTCCCTTATAACAGCCAAAGAATGCTTGATACGGTTAAAACAAATTGTTTGATACTATTATAAGTGCATAGTGTATAAAACAACTTCAAATCATAAGTATCAATCATAGGCGGCATGGGTACCATATATCATGTCGCCATACTAGTTCTATAATTAAAACCGCAAATGTCACGTATTTGGAAATTGGATTTCCGTCTATGAACCGAGGCAAAAGATAGTCCTCAACCGATTCGAGACAATCTAGCCCATGTCTCAGGAACAGCCGCAACTGCCCCATGGAGCGACAGGGCCGGTCCACCGATGTGGATTATTATGCCTGAACACTACGTTTCCCCGCCCTTTGGGGGCGTAAATGAGCCAACGAATGACTCCATCGGTTCGAGAACGACCGATCAATCCGAGGCGCCTCGCAACAGCAACAACCACATAAGTCAAACTCGTCAGGGCGTGTAAAACCACTGATGCCACTTTTTAGCTAGAAGGAAACGCATGCCCTCCCTAAGGTCCGTCTCCCGTTTTTGGTTCATACCGGGTGTGAAACTCGCGAAGTAAACGTTACACAAAGCTATGCCACAAAGGCCGTGCTTCGATCATCAACCACAAGACTTTGCTTTTCAACAGAAGCCTTGATCAATTGCCACTTAGGCATGCCACACAGGCAATTCACTCCATGCGTTTGATATCCATCAATATATAACCCCTGAGCTCGTACGTCTCAGAGAAGGGCGTTAAGCAAGAGAATAAATTCTCCGCCGCCAAACAGATATATATTTAATAGAAATCAATCACACGGATTAAAATCTAATGTCAGACACACAGTCCATTTACAAGTCCGTTCTGGGTCTGAACGAAACCGGAGGCACCTAGTACCCCGCATATCCATCGATCTCCAAGTACGTCTGGACGATCACTAACTGTTTCCATCTTCTTGGGTGTACAGCCCAATCAAGATCATCAGTAATTACCCAAACGACGTGAAGACCTCCGGTCTTCGACCATCGTCTTCATCTTCGACTTATCGTCGTATCAGTTATTCAGAATGGGATAAACCCGGTCTTTCCGAATAACTCGCGTATATTTTAAATAAGTGTTACACAAACACAACATACGCCTTATTCCAATTCATCAGTCACTAACCGCAAATTAATCAAGAGAATAATTTCCCAAATATTAACCCCGAAGGCCGAAACCAACATCAGATCAATATCCAGAAAACCATTCTGCCTAGCTAACCGACAGTTAGTTTCTGATTTCACATTCATAGGGAAAGGTTCCCATTTATTTTATCCAAGATAAATTTCTTGAATTTATTCTTCATTTGGATTTCGATTCAACTAGTCGAGATTAACGAACCTTACCGAAGTAATCATTGGTTTTAATTTCCCAATCCCAACCTATTTATCCCATGAAGTAAAACTGGTAATACTTCATATCTAACACCACAGTGTTATCGGTAAATTCAATTACCATTTCACGTTCAAATCTAATTAAAGATTTAACTATCGCCTGGAGCAAAACTGGTGATACTCCATTTCGATTATTTCAATCTAATTAAAGATTCATTAAAACTCCACTTAGTTTTAATCTGTGACTGGGTTAAAGAATCAGTGTCATTTAAAACACGGTTCACGATAAACCCAAAATCACATCACATTTCAATCAGTCCCTAATTGTAAATTAGCAAGTGAGCAATTCCCTAAGTATTAATCCCGAAGGCCGAAACCAACATCAGATCAATACCTCGGAAACTATTCAACTTAACTAATTTCCAGTTAGTTTCTGATTTTCTTAACTCCTTTAGGTCTAAGAACTGTATTAATTAAGATACCGTTCACGACAACCCAAAATCGCCTTTCATTAATGATCGGGTTAAAGAACGAGTGTTACTTAAAACACTGTCCACGATAAACCCAAAAATCAATATCAATTCAATTTCAATTAAATATTATTTAATTGGTACACTTCATTAAATCTAAATAAAAAGATTTAATTTTTTCTCAACTGGGTTCAAGAACAGTGTTAGTGAAGACACCATTCACGACAAACCCAAATCACATTTGATATTCAATACAAGGCTCTGAATAGAAAATATACCGGCTTATATTCAATATCAAATTCTACGACTAACAAATATCGTATTGGAAATAACGATATATATATATCTATATCTTTCAAATTTCCATAACAACATTTGTATAATCACGAAATCCAACATCGAAATATTCCGAAGACAATTTCGATTCAATTCCACTCCAATGCAATCATTGGAAATTCTGGTTATTTTTAAAACCATTGCAAATTCAATTTATTTATCTAAAAATAAATAGAATTATAATTCTAGTTCAAAACTAGTTTATTTCGATAAAAATCTAATTTTATCTTTTCAAATATGGAGTTTTTCATCCCAAAACTTTCACAAATCATTTCTTATGATTTTACACAAATTATTACTATTTTTAATAATTTTATCAAGGCCCGTACAGTCGATTTCCATCAATGGCCATCGAACTGCACTTACATCGACCTTTTTCAAATTTGATTTGGACGTAACTCCAAATCCAACCGTTAGATTTCTAATTTCTAATATTCGTTAGAAAGCTCTTTTCGATACGAATCCAACGGTTCCGGTTTTAGGAGAATCCGACGGTCGGATCTCCCGTAATGTCCGTTTGAAATAAATGGTCGAAATTCACGAACTGCCGCGGCGCGGCGCGTTCTATTCAGGCCATTATATTATATATATAATATATATAATATATATATATATTTCGTCGATTTCTATTTAAAACGAATTATATGAATAATTTTAAAATTCGTTTCAAAAGCAATTTCAATTCAATTCATTTCGAAATCGTTTTCAATTCAATTCATTTCGAAATCGTTTTCAATTCAATTCATTTCGAAATCGGTTTCAATTCAATTCATTTCGAAATCGGTTTCAATTCAATTCATTTCGAAATCGTTTTCAATTCAATTCATTTCGAAATCGTTTCAATCGATATAAATATCGTTCACGTCAAAATGGCGTCAATCTAATCAATACGGCTTCATAAATTTCTATTTTCAAATATTCTATTTCGAATATTTCTTTTTCAAGATAGTTGTTATTATCAAAATATTTCGTTCAACACATGACCAATCTCAATGGATGAGTACTGTCAACACATGAACCTTTATTTTATATTGATAAAGATGTAAATTTTATTACTAAAATATTTCGTTCAACACATGACCAATCTCAATGGATGAGTACTGTCAACACATGAACCTTTATTTTAAATTATTCTTTGTTTTTCCAATTGGAATGAGGCCCAATCAATTACCATATAAAATTAATTATATGGATTTTCATACAACATATGTATATAATAGCATTGAAAAATAATCAACCATCAACCAAAGTGCACTACACTGTATAATCATCAAATATAAATATCTAACGCTTATAACAGCCTGTCAATCGATCGATCGACATATTTAATCAATCAGGATGAGTGAACTTCATATTTCATCCCAACACCCGTGTGGGGTTTCAAACAATCAAACAAATATCTTATTCGTGCAGTTGGGCGATGTGTAAAATTTATCGACCCAATCAATGTCCTTCAAATAGGTGTATATAAACAAACCGTCTGGTTTGTAAATGAATATTTTATTTATTCACATTCACGTTAAAAATTATATTTTTAACGATAAAACATTTTATTCCAACATATGAATTTCTATTCAGTTCATTCTTTAAATAAAATGATATTTTTATTTTCTAACATATTTCAGAAAATTTCGGCGGCATAACGGCACGATACTAGAAACGGGACGAGGCCTAGCCTTATCCCCGGTCTAGTGAAGGCCCACGCCATTCACACATCATCAAATCAATTCATTTCACCACACAATTCAATTTCAATCAAACAATCTCTAATCTATGCAACCAAACAAACAAGTCCATGGTCTGTGGACGGTTGTGTCGGGTGCTACTAAGCACCGTCTGCATCCTAGTATATATATAAAACTAGAAAAGAAATTGAAAGGTGAGAAATTCTCACCGATAGCTATCCAACTTTACGTCTCTTCCTTTTAGAGAAATCTGCATCGTTATCGCATCTTCGTTGCCCGCTTTCACTACATATGTAAAAATCGAATTTTTACTTCGCTATTCAATATATAAAAATCGAATTTTTAGTTCGCTATTCAATATATAAAAATCGAATTTTTAGTTCGTTATTCAATATATAAAAATCGAATTTTTAGTTCGCTATTCAATATATAAAAATCGAATTTTAAGTTCGCTATTCAATATATAAAAATCGAATTTTTAGTTCGCTATTCAATATATAAAAATCGAATTTTTATTTCGAAGTTCAATATATAAAAATCATATTTTTATACCGCTACTATATAGACAAAAATTATATTTTTATCACGCTATTTTCTATATAAAGATTTCGCCTTTTTAAATTTAAAGATTCCACCTTTTTAAATTTAAAGATTTCACCTTTATAAAAATCTCATTTTTTTATTTTTCTACAAATATAAAGATGATATTTTTAATGTTCCTATCATGTAAAAATTATATTTTTAACTCTCTAAAGATATAAAAATCACATTTTTACATCTTCTATATAGTAAAGATTATATTTTTGTTACTTTAAAAAATATAAAAAATCATATTTTTCACTTTCTACCATATAAAAGATTACATTTTTATAACTTTACAACATAAATAAAATTCAGTTTATATAATAAATAAATTTCAGTTTATATAATAAATAAAATTCAGTTTCGAAATCTTTTAAAAAAAAATCAGTTTAAAATTATAAAAAAATCAGTTTTACTTTTCCACTTATATAAAATAAAAATAAAACAAATAAATTAAAAAAAACGACTTACAGAGGGGGGGACTGTGCTGGTGGCGGCAGCAGGGTAGTGGGGGTCTTCTCCGTTCGTCAGTGGCTGAGGGAGGGGGGGGTTTGCGGCCTTCAGGGTCTGGGTTCGGGTGAGAGAAGGGCGCGAGGCTGAGGGACATCGGAGGGGAGGGTTGCGAAGGAGGTTGGCCGGCGGCAGGGTGCTCCGGCGTGGGTGGATCGGAGGAGCGACGGGCGAGGTGTCGAGGGTTTTTTTTTTCTTTTTATGTTGAAATCGATTGAATCAGATATGAAGGGGGGGGCCAACCTGAAGAAGATAAGGGGAGGAGGGAGGTTTAATTAATTAATTTTTTATTTATTTATTTTATCCCACGGAGTTGACTTTTTAATCGACTTCGAAACGAGGCCCACCGACTGTCGCCCATAGCGTTTCACCCCCATTCCGAACACAATGGGATATGTATCGTAAGCTGATTCGGCTGTTACAATCAGTTTTCGTTTAATTTACATTTAAATCACTATATTGAATTTTAAACGTACCTTTCAAATTAACGCGGCCACATACGAACACGAAAAATTCCAGAAAAATATTTTCTAGCTTCGTATTGACGATACGGTCCTAACAAAACTAGTTTCGTTGAATTCTGAGACCGTTAGAAAAATGGCCAATTTCCAGTCGATTAAATTCAACTGAAATGGTCAAAACACGTTTTCCTTCGCCACGCTCACATATTGATTTGAAAAATTATGAAATTTGAAACCTAGCAATAACTTTACATCCCGAACCCAACAAAACTGGTTTCGTCGAAATCCGAGGTCGTTTGCAAAATGTCCATTTTTAAGGGCCTGAATTCCATAGCGACTATTCAGAATTTTCAACTAGACATATCTTTTGATTTCCGTTATGAAATTTCAATTTTTCGGATTCGTTGGAAAGATATCATCAATTAGATCCTAATGTTTATGGTTTCACTAAAATCCGGATTGTTTTGCACCCGGTACATTCAATTGAAGTTTGAAATCGAATTATCGAACTACCGCGCCATTTTCAATTCCTTTTATAATTATATATAATTATTTATATTCTAACGACGACGTATATAATATATACGTTCTAAATATATTCAAAATAAATTTCTCGTCGATATTATTTAAAATAATTCATTTTAAATAATCAAAATTCGCTAAAATGGCCAAAATAAAAATTTTAAACTGGCCCAGATTTTCGGGTTATTACATGAAGTGTACCAATTAAATGATATCTAATTGGAATTGAATTGGTATTGATTTTTGGGTTTATCGTGAACCGTGTTTTAAATGACACTGATTCTTTAACCCAGTCGAAGATTAAAACTAAGTGGAGTTTTAATGAATCTTTAATTAGATTGAAAAGATCGAAAATGGAGTACCACCAGTTTTACTCCAAGCGATAGTTAAATCTTTAATTAGATTTGAACGTGAAATGGTAATTGAATTTACCGATAACACCGTGGTGTTAGATATGAAGTATAACCAGTTGTACTTCATGGGATGAATAGGTTGGGATTGGGAAATAAAATAAATGATTACTTCGGTGTGGTTCGCTAATCCCGACTAGTTTGAATTGATATTCAAAGGAGATTAAAGAATAAATTTAAAGAATTTATCTTGGATAAAATTAATGGGAACTTTTCCCAAAGTATGGGAATATTTGAATAAAAGAATATTCTGAATTGGAATGAGGCGTATGTTGTGTTTGTGTAACACTTTTATAATATATACGCGAGTTATTCAGAAAGACCGGGTTTATCCCATTCTGAATAACTGATTCGACGTGGTGTCGAAGATGAAGACGGTGGTCGAAGACCAGAAGTCTTCACGTTGTTTGGGTGATTACTGATGATGTTGATTGGGCTGTACACCCAAGAAGATGGAAACAGTTAGTGATCGTCCAGACGTACTTGGAGATCGATGGATATGCGGGGTACTAGGTGCCTCCGGTTTCGTTCAGCCCCAGAACGGACTTGTAAATGGACTGTGTGTCTGACATTGGATTTTAGTCTGTGTGTTTGATTTCTATTAAATATATATCTGTTTGGCGGCGGAGAATTTATTCTCTTGCTTAACGCCCTTCTCTGGGACGTACGAGCTCAGGGGTTATATATTGATGGACATCAAACGCATGGAGTGAATTGCCTGTGTGGCATGCCTAAGTGGCAATTGATCGAGGCTTCTGTTGAAAAGCAAAGTCTTGTGGTGATGATCAAAGCACAGCCTTTGTGGCACAGCTTTGTGTAACGTTTGATTCGCGAGCTTCACACCCGGTATGAACCAAAAACGGGAGAGGACGTCAGGGAGGGCATGCGTTTCTTTCTAGCTAGAAGTGGCGTCAGTGGTTTTACACGCCCTGACGAGTTTGACTTATGTGGTTGTTGCTGTTGCGAGGCGCCTCGGTTATATCGGTTTCGGCTGATGCATTCTGGTCGGCTGACGGACCAGACTTACACCCCATAGGGTGGGGAGACGTAGTGTTCAGGCATAATAATCCACATCGGTGGACCGGCCCTGAGGATCCAAGGGGCAGTTGCGGCTGTTCCTGAGACACGGGCTAGAGCGTTTCGAATCGGTTGAGGACTATCTTTTGCCTCGGTTCATAGATGGAAATCCAATTTCCAAATACGTGACATTTGCGGTTTTATTTGTAAACCTATACATGGCGACATAGTGGCATGGGACGCTCATGTCGTCTATGATTGATACTTATGATTTGAAGTTGTTTTATACACTATGCACTGACTATAGTATCAAACGATTTGTTTTAAACGTATCAAGCATTCTTTGGCTGTTATAAGGGAAAAACCCTATTCCCCGGCTTGCGTTGCATTGTGTGATAGGACCTGGGTCTTATAACAGCTTCATTTTTCTTTATTTAGCATTGCGCTATTGTTTTATGCACTGGTATTCTTGGGAGGAAACCCGTTCCGTGTTATACGGCGTGGTCCCTTGATTTACCTATCTTTAAAAATAAAGATTAACTGTTTTAGTTCTCACACCAGTCCCATGACTGACCTGGAGTTTATTGTTTTAACCTAAACTCTGGGTGCCCCTATTTTGACACGGGCAGCTAGTAGTTTTGGTTTTGCAGATTTATATTCACAGGATCCTGGTTTACAGCTGGAACGATATCCGGAAAGCTTTGTATCCGTATATCTCATTCTAGTTGTGTATTGTATTATTTTCCGCTGCTATGTATTTAAATGTAATTTAAATCTCTGATATTTCTGTGTAATATTTATTTATACTCTGTATATTCGTGTAATCTGATGCATTGTTGTAATATACAATGAAATGTTCTTTTATATGCGTTCTGTTGTGGCTTGTTCTCAAACTATCCGACACTTTCCTTTACGGGGAAGTTACCGGTTTTCACAGTTGGTATCAGAGCTTTGGTTTATAAAGCTCAGAGAACAAGACACATTAGAACCATACGAAAGAATTCATCAGATATTGGATTAGTAATATCCAATGAGAATGACTCGTTAGAGATAGGATCAGTAGTATCCTAGAACGGGTGTGAAGAGTATATTTTTCAAATGAAAACAAATTTAGTTTTGAAAATCTAAGTCACTTATTCGTATTTGATTATTTATTTAAATTGATTTGGACAATCCGATATATAAAGATTTTGCATATGCGTCTTGCAAACGTGTATTCGAAGTTTTAATATACTGGATGGTTATAGGATCATACTCTAGTTGCCCGGGGATAATTCTGGTGATGGGGCACTGTCGCCAGTATTTATTTTCGAGTAACGGAAGTGAGATTTCTATATTTCCATTAGACTGGTGTGAGAACCGAAATTAGATAGGGCTTATTGTTGTGATTTGGCATCAAAAACATGATTTTTGTGTATGTATCAAAACTATGAATTTGAAACTCTAATTCACTAATTGATTGATGGTTGTATTGTTTGATTATTGTTTGAATAATTAAAATTTGAACCATTCAGTTCATTTGAGTCAAATATTGAATTTTATTGAAATTCGGTCGCATTTGCTTGCATATACCTATACTTACATTGAACAGGTCATAGCAAGGAGGCTAGACCCAGAGAATAAAATTTGTTTGCCCGACAAATAGGTACATGTTTACTACATAATTTACTGTTTTGTTTGGGTGATGATGATTTTATGAGCCTATTGGCTAGCCGCTTGGCTTTTTCTTTTTCTTTTTGAGATCTGAAGGACCGGGGAAGCTATTTGAAATTCCCCGATGCTCCCGGTGCAGGGGAGGTTATGGCAAAATTTTTCGAAAATTTAGGGTGTTAGCCAAATTTTTGAAATTTTGAAAATTCTCAGAAACTAAAGAGTTGGAGAATGGAAGCCAGATCGAACGTAGAGTTGATTAATCAAACCACTTTCGACTTTGTTCCTTTTCGGGGACGAAAAGTTTTAAGTGGGGGAGATTGTAATAACCCGAAAATCTGGGCCAGTTTAAAAATTTTATTTTGGCAATTTTAGCGAATTTTGATTATTTAAAATAGATTATTTTAAATAATATCGACGAGAAATTTATTTTGAATATAATTCGACGTATATATTATATACGTCGTCGTCAGAATATAAATATTTATATATAATTATAAATAGAATTGAAAATGGCGCGGTAGTTCGATAATTCGATTTCAAACTTCAATTGAAATTACCGGGTGCAAAACAATCCGGATTTTAGTGAAACCAAAAACATTAGGATCTAATTGATAATATCTTTCCAACGAATCCGACCAATCGAAATTTCATAGCGGGAATTAAAAGATATGTCCAGTTGAAAATTCTGAATAGTCGCTATGGAATTCAGGCCCTTAAAAATGGAATTTTTGCAAACGACCTCGGATTTCGACGAAACCAGTTTTGTTGGGTCCGTGATGTTAAGTTATCGCTAGGTTTCAAATTTCATAATTTTTCGAATCAATATGTGAGCGTGACAAAAGAAAAAGCGTTCACCAGTTTCAGTTGATTTTAATCGACTGGAAATTGGCCATTTTTCCAACGGTCTCAGAATTCAACGAAACTAGTTTTGTTAGGACCGTCTCGTCAATACGAAGCTAGAAAATATTTTTCTGCAATTTATAGAGTTCGTATGCAACCCCGGTAATTTTAAATGTACGTTTAAAATTCAATATAGTGGTTTAAATATAAATTTAATGGAAACTGATCGTAACGTCCGAATCATCCTACGATACATATCACATTGTGTTCGGAATGGGAGTAAAACGCTATGGACGACAGGCGGTGGGCCTCGATTAGAGGTCGTATGTAAAAGTCAACTTTTTGAATTTAAAAAAAAATAAAAAAATAAAAAAAAACTATTCTCTCTCCTATATTTCTGGCCCCCCCTTTTTTCGTTTCATTTCGATCCAAATAAAAAGAAAAAAAAACCCGACTATTCCCCCTTTTCAATGTTCTCTGATCGGCGCCACCTCTCCCCGGCGGGCCACCGCGCCTCCTACGACAGCACCGCCCCGACGCAGGCGAACCCCCCCTCCTTCTCCTCCAAACCCTTCTCGAACCCTGTGTGCCCCGCCCCAGCCCTTCAACGCGAGAATCCGCCCATCGTTCCATCACCGAGGAGGGGCCGCCGATCCAGCATCCCGACCCTCCAACCTCCGCCAGTTTCCCCTGGAGGCCGCCACTCTCCTGCACCTCCACCTGCAACCCTTCCCCGACACCTCGCGCGCCACCTCGAGCACCCGAATCGCGCGAGACAGTGAACCCTAGGCGTTGAGCAAGAGTCTGAACCATTCGTGAGCTTCCAAGAAGGTAATTAACAGCTTAATTAATCAGTTTATTAATTTAGTTAATTAAAATCTGAAATTTCATATTGTAGGAGGGAAATAAAAATATGATTTTTATATATTGAACTTTGAAATAAAAATATGATTTTTAACTATTGAACTTCGAAATAAAAATATGATTTTTATATATTGAACTTCGGAATAAAAATATGATTTTTATCTATTGAACTTCGAAATAAAAATATGGTTTTTATATATTGAACTTCGAAATAAAAATATGATTTTTATATATTGAACATCGAAGTAAAAATATGATTTTTATATATTGAACATCGAAGTAAAAATTAGATTTTTATATATTGAACTTCGAAATAAAAATGTGATTTTTATATATTGAACATCGAAGTAAAAAAAATTCGATTTTTATATATTGAATAACGAAGTAAAAATTCGATTTTTACATAGGAAGTGAAAGCGGACAACGAAGGTAACAAAAAGGCGAGAACGAAGAAGATTTATATCAAAGAAGAGTCAAGATGTTTGGATAGCTTTCGGTGAGAATTTCTCACCTTTCAATTTCATTTCTATTTATATATATATACTAGGATGCAGACGGTGCTTAGCAGCACCCGACACAATCGTCCACAGACCATGGACTTGTTTGTTTGGTTGCAAATTAGTTAGACTATTTGGTTTGAATTGAATGGTTCGGTGAAATGAAATTAAATTTGGTTGATGTGTGAATGGCGTGGGCCTTCACTAGACCGGGGATAAGGCTAGGCCTCGTCCCGTTTCTAGTATCGTGCCGTCATGCCGCCGAAATTTTCTAAAATATGTTAGAAAAATAAAAATATCATTTTATTGAATAAATGAACCGAATAGAATATTCATAGGTTGAATAAAATGTTTTGTCGTTAAAAATATAATTTTTAACGTGAATGTGAATAAATAAATATTCATTTACAAACCAGACGGTTTGTTTATGTACACCTATTTGAAGGACATTGATTGGGTCGATAAATTTCACACATCGCCCAACTGCACAAATAAAATATGTGTTTGATTGTTTGAAACCCCACACGGGTGTTAGGATGAAATTTGAAGTTCACTCATCCTGATTGATTAAATATGTCGATCGATTGATTGACAGGCTGTTATAAGCGTTAGATATCTATATTTGATGCTTATACAGTGTAGTGCACTTTGGTTGATGGTTGATTATTTATCGTTGCTATTATATACATGTGTTGTATGAAAATCCATATAATTAACTTTATATGGTAATTGATTGGGCCTCATTCCAATCGTGAAAATAAAGAATATTTTGATAATAAAGAATATTTTGATAATAAGAAATATTTGAAATAGAATATTTGAAAATAGGAATATGTGAAGCCGTGATGATTAGATTGACGCCATTTTGACGTGAATCGATATTTATATCGATTTTAAACGATTTCGAAATGAATTGAATTGAAAACGATTTCGAAATGAATTGAATTGAAAACGATTTCGAACTGAATTGAATTGAAAACGATTTCGAAATGAAATGAATTGAAAACGATTTCGAAATGAAATGAATTGAAAACGATTTCGAAATGAAATGAATTGAAAACGATTTCGAAATGAAATGAATTGAAAACGATTTCGAAATGAAATGAATTGAAAACGATTTCGAAATGAAATGAATTGAAAACGAATTCGAATTGAATTGAAAGCGAATTGAAATGAATTCAAATTGAATTGAAATTTGAATTGAATAGAAATGAATTTTAAAACGGATTTATGAAGGAGAATTCAATTTTGATTTGAATTGAAATGGAAGTTGAAATTGTTTTTGAAACGAATTCAAAGCTATTTATAAAATTCGTTTTAAATAGAAATCGACGAAATATATATTATATATATTATATATATAATATAATGGCCTGAATAGAACGCGCCGCGCCGCGGCAGTTCGTGAATTTCGACTATTTATTTCAAACGGACATTGCGGGAGATCCGACCGTCGGATTCTCCTAAAACCGGAACCGTTGGGTTCGTATCGAAAAGAGCTTTCTAACGAAAATTAGAAATTAGAAATCTAACGGTTGGATTTGGAGATACGTCCAAATCAAATTTGAAAAAGGTCGCTGTAAGTGCAGTTCGATGGCCATTGATGGAAATCGACTGTACGGGCCTTGATAAAATTATTAAAAATAGTAATAATTTGTGTAAAATCATAAGAAATGATTTGTGAAGATTTGGGATGAAAAACTCCATATTTGAAAAGATAAAAATAGATTTTTATCGAAATGAACTAGTTTTGAACTAGAAATATAATTCTATTTATTTTTAAATAAATAAATTGAATTTGAAAAGGGTTTTAAAAATAACCAGAATTTCCAATGATTGCATTGGAGTGGATTTGAATCGAAATTGTCTTCGGAATATTTCGATGTTGGAATTCGTGATTATACAGATGTTGTTATGGAAATTTGAAAGATATATATTTATATCGTTATTTCCAACACGACATTTGTTAATCGTAGAATTTGATATTGAATATAAGCCGATATATTTTCTATTCAGAGCCTTATATTGAATATCAAATGTGATTTGGGTTTGTCGTGAATGGTGTCTTCACTAACACTGTTCTTGAACCCAGTTGAGAAAAGATTAAATCTTTTTATTTAGATTTAATGAAGTGTACCAATCAAATGATATTTAATTGGAATTGAATTGGTAATGATTTTTGGGTTTATCGTGAACCGTGTTTTAAATGACACTGATTCTTTAACCCAGTCGAAGATTAAAACTAAGTGGAGTTTTAATGAATCTTTAATTAGATTGAAAAGATCGAAAATGGAGTACCACCAGTTTTACTCCAAGCGATAGTTAAATCTTTAATTAGATTTGAACGTGAAATGGTAATTGAATTTACCGATAACACCGTGGTGTTAGATATGAAGTATAACCAGTTGTACTTCATGGGATGAATAGGTTGGGATTGGGAAATAAAATAAATGATTACTTCGGTGTGGTTCGCTAATCCCTACTAGTTTGAATTGATATTCAAAGGAGATTAAAGAATAAATTTAAAGAATTTATCTTGGATAAAATTAATGGGAACATTTCCCAAAGTATGGGAATATTTGAATAAAAGAATATTCTGAATTGGAATGAGGCGTATGTTGTGTTTGTGTAACACTTTTATAATATATACGCGAGTTATTCAGAAAGACCGGGTTTATCCCATTCTGAATAACTGATTCGACGTGGTGTCGAAGATGAAGACGGTGGTCGAAGACCAGAAGTCTTCACGTTGTTTGGGTGATTACTGATGATCTTGATTGGGCTGTACACCCAAGAAGATGGAAACAGTTAGTGATCGTCCAGACGTACTTGGAGATCGATGGATATGCGGGGTACTAGGTGCCTCCGGTTTCGTTCAGCCCCAGAACGGACTTGTAAATGGACTGTGTGTCTGACATTAGATTTTAGTCTGTGTGTTTGATTTCTATTAAATATATATCTGTTTGGCGGCGGAGAATTTATTCTCCTGCTTAACGCCCTTCTCTGGGACGTACGAGCTCAGGGGTTATATATTGATGGATATCAAACGCATGGAGTGAATTGCCTGTGTGGCATGCTTTGTGTAACGTTTGATTCGCGAGCTTCACACCCGGTATGAACCAAAAACGGGAGAGGACGTCAGGGAGGGCATGCGTTTCTTTCTAGCTAGAAGTGGCGTCAGTGGTTTTACACGCCCTGACGAGTTTGACTTATGTGGTTGTTGCTGTTGCGAGGCGCCTCGGTTATATCGGTTTCGGCCGATGCATTCTGGTCGGCTGACGGACCAGACTTACACCCCATAGGGTGGGGAGACGTAATGTTCAGGCATAATAATCCACATCGGTGGACCGGCCCTGAGGATCCAAGGGGCAGTTGCGGCTGTTCCTGAGACACGGGCTAGTGCGTCTCGAATCGGTTGAGGACTATCTTTTGCCTCGGTTCATAGATGGAAATCCAATTTCCAAATACGTGACATTTGCGGTTTTATTTGTAAACCTATACATGGCGACATAGTGGCATGGGTCGCTCATGTCGTCTATGATTGATACTTATGATTTGAAGTTGTTTTATACACTATACACTGACTATAGTATCAAACGATTTGTTTTAAACGTATCAAGCATTCTTTGGCTGTTATAAGGGAAAAACCCTATTCCCCGGCTTGCGTTGCATTGTGTGATAGGACCTGGGTCTTATAACAGCTTCATTTTTCTTTATTTAGCATTGCGCTATTGTTTTATGCACCGGTATTCTTGGGAGGAAACCCGTTCCGTGTTATACGGCGTGGTCCCTTGATTTACCTATCTTTAAAAATAAAGATTAACTGTTTTAGTTCTCACACGAGTCCCATGACTGACCTGGAGTTTATTGTTTTAACCTAAACTCTGGGTGCCCCTATTTTGACACGGGCAGCTAGTAGTTTTGGTTTTGCAGATTTATATTCACAGGATCCTGGTTTACAGCTGGAACGATATCCGGAAAGCTTTGTATCCGTATATCTCATTCTAGTTGTGTATTGTATTATTTTCCGCTGCTATGTATTTAAATGTAATTTAAATCTCTGATATTTCTGTGTAATATTTATTTATACTCTGTATATTCGTGTAATCTGATGCATTGTTGTAATATACAATGAAATGTTCTTTTATATGCGTTCTGTTGTGGCTTGTTCTCAAACTACCCGACACTTTCCTTTACGGGGAAGTTACGGGTTTTCACAAGCACTCTACTTACAACGTATGATGAATCTTCAATTCAGGTTTCTGAATTCTGAATTTGGAGATGCTATCCTTTGTTGTAGGCTTTTTTTGATTTAATTGTCGTTGAATCGTTTCCTAATCGTCTCTCAATTTTGACGGCTACTCCTAGTCTCTCCTCAGCAGCAAGACGGTCTCATTCTCATTTTTATTTGTATGAATTAGGTGGAGTCTTAGGTCCTTTTTATAGAGTTTGTGAATTAATTAGAACCGTCGATGGAGCTTGGATTAATATTAGCCGTTCGTTTGAAGGAGAGACCAATCAGGAGCTGACACCTAGCCCTAATGACAAGGCAAAGCTCAGAAATTCGGCCAAGCATAGACCAGGCCAGCCAGGAGGGGCTGGGTCGACCTGGCTTAGGGCCAGGTCGACTCCCCAGTCGACCCCCAGGTCGACTATGTAGTCGACCTGGGTGCCCAGGTCGACTACCCAGTCGGCCTGGGTGGCCCAGGTCGACTACCCAGTCGACCTGGGTGCCTTGGGCGGGAAAATTCCCGCCCTGCCCAATCTGGCCCGATTTTTGAAATTTGAATTGGTTTTCTGAGCTGTTTCTGTCTGTTTGAATTTTAAACTGAATTCTGAAACTTCCGGAGGCCATATCTCTCTCATACGGAGTCCGTTTTATGCAAACTCGGACTTTATCTCAAGCAGAATTCCGAGACGAACGCAATGGCGTATCCCGTTTCCCTTAATTCTTTGATTTGAAATTAATTATACTTTAATTTGTGAATTTCACTGTTATAGAATACACGGGGTGTTACAGGGGCCAATTTAAAATTTTTATTTTAGAAATTTTAATGGATTTTAATGTTTAAAATAATTTATTTTAAATAAGAACGACTAATTTTTTATATTCTAAAACGAATAAATTCAATTTAATTATAAAAGGAGTTTAAAACAGCGCTGCAGTTTAAAAATTTGATTTTAAACTTTGACTGAAAGTACAGGATTCAAAATAAATTAGAATTGAGCGAAACGTGAAATATTTAAATCAGTTTAATCATATCTTTCCAACGAATCTGAAAAATCTTAATTTCACTTTAGAAATCAAAAGTTATGCCCAGTTCAAGATTTAGAAAAGTCGCTGTAGAATTTTATATATATTTTAATGTAATATATTGGCCTTAAAAATAACCATTTTTCAAACGACCTCGGTTTTTTACGAAACCACTTTTGTTGGAACTGGAATGTCAAATTATTTCTAAGTTTCAATTTTCATAATTTTTCGAATTAATATGTGAGCGTGGTAAAGGAAAACGTGTTTTGTCAGTTTCGGTCAAATTTAATCGACTTGAAATTGGCCATTTTTCAAACGGTCTCAGAATTCGACGAAATTAGTCTTGTTAGAACCGTATCATCAAAACATAACTAGAAATAATTTTTCTGTAATTTTTAGAGTCCGTATGTGGCCCCGGTAATTTAAAATGTACGTTTGAATTTAATAATTAAATGTTTTAGATTTTAATTTAAAGAAAAACATATCGTAACAGCCGAATTGGGTTACGTGGTATGTTCCATTGGGTCCGGGATGGGGGTTATTGGCTAGGGGCAACACTCGTTGGGTTTAATTTGGAGTTCTGAACGATATACGATTTATATTGGAATTTAAAGGTGTTAAATAAATAGATAAAAGACAGAAATACACCTATAAATACGGTATACACCGTATACACCTAGTCTATCTCATTATAGCCGCCATCCTCTTAAATAATTGGCTGAAATCGTCCTAATTTCAAACGATTAAATCCCTAAATTCATGAACCAATTCGAGAAAGCTGAAATTACAAAATCAAAGAGAAATCTGAGGTCTTCATTTTCATACGGTGGTGATCGCTTGAATCATTGCGAGGTGGCCAGAGCTCGGGCGTGAAGCACGTGCGTTCGAGCACGACTGGGTGGCTCCAGAGACCACCGAACTTGCCCAGGGGGGCGCGCTAGGAGAGGACTCGAAGGCGGTGAAGGTGGCATCTTCTGATCTGGTGTCGGCGCATGGAGGCTTGAGCGAAGTCGGACCCTAATTTGGTGGATATGGGTTTGATGTCTGCCGATGGTATAGGGAGGAAGAAGACAACGCTTCCCTTAGTGTAATTAATTATAATTATAAAATTAATTATATTATTTATTTAATCAAATGTTTAAACAATCAAAACTCTTTCATATGTAATCGAAATTCAGAAATTTTCGTTGCGATGGACTTGTATTGAAAAGATCTACAACATGAAGCTGATTAGAACCATTTCTGAGCACATCAAATATGAATTGTTTGGTGAGATTTCGATTTTTTAATATATATAATTAATTAAAATTTGATTTTTTCTTTGCTATTGGAAATCGATGTATGAATGTGATAAATTCAGAACTGTGTTTCTCTGTTTGTTGTTGTGATGAATTGTAGTGATCATGTTTTGTTAAGGTAGATTAAAAATACCACCTTGGTTTGAAATGATGATTAGAGTAGGATGAACATTCTTTATTAATTAGATCATGTTGAACAGAATTAACATATCTTGTTAATTAGGTTATAGTTAAATAAAAATCTCATTCTTGTCAAAAATATAATTATAGAAATAAAAACACCTTTTATTTGAAATATGCTTTGCAAGTCAAAATATCATTTTTGAATAGAAATTGATTATAGAAATGAAAACACCTTTTATTTGAAATATGCTTTGCAAATCAAAATATCATTTTTGAATAGAAATTGATTATAGAAATAAAAACAACCTTTTTATTTGAAATATGCTTTGCAAATCAAAATATCATTTTTAATTAAAAATTGGTTATTAAAATAACATCTTTGCCCATTATAATAAAAAGATTATAATAAGAAGGTTATAGTTAAAATTTCCATATATGTTAAAATAAATAGGACGAGGCAAAATGTTCAATTTTCTCATATTTAGAAGAATGAAATGAAATATCATTTTTTATAAAAACATGTTAGTGAAATGAAATATAATTTTTGTATTAAAACATGTTAGTGAGATTAAATGAACATTTTTAAACATTAAAAAGAATAGATTTTGTTAAACATCCTTTTTCAATAAAGAGAAATTATGTTTTATTTTTTTTATATTGTTTACAATATGGAAGTGTAGAATTAGAAATAAAGATCACATTTTTTGTGAAAGAATGATTATAGAAATAAAAATTCATATTTTGTTTACATTAAAAAGATTAAACAAAAATTCACATTTTTTGTTTACATTAAAAGGATTGGACAAAATTCATATTTTGTTTACATTAAAAAGATTAGACAAAAATTCACATTTTGTTTATAGTAAAAGAAAATGAATTATGGAAATAAAAGACATATTTTTGTCCAAATATGTTTATATTGAATAAAAACAACATTTTGTCAAAAGAAAGATTAGCGAACAAAATTAACATTTTTGGTCAAAAGAAAGATTAGCGAAGAGAATAACATTTTTGTCAAAACTTGATTTATGAAAAAGAATAACAATTTTGTCAAAATTTGATTAGTGAAAAGAAACACAATTTTTCCCAAAATTTGATTAGTGAAAGGGGACAAAATTAACATTTTGGGTTAATTAGATTATAAAGAACAGAATTGACATTTTTGGGTTAAAAATGTTAAATATGATAAAGGGACATTTTTGTCACTTTTACATGAATGAAAAAAAAGGATATTTTTGTACATTTGAGTTGAATGAAATGAAAATTTATATTTTTATACATTAAAAAAAGTATAAATTGAAAAGGTATTTTTTTATGAAATGCTCATTTTTAGCAAATGAAAAGGAATGAAAGAAAAATCTACATTTTTTTATCAAATCGAAAAAAATGAGAAAAATAGACATTTTTATCAAATGTAAAAGAATGTTAAAATTATGCATTTTTGGTTAAAGGTAGAAGAATGACCAAAATATTCATTTTTGTCGAATGTAAGAATGAAATAAAAACATTCTTTTTATCATCTAAAAAGAGTGAAGTAAAAATACTCATTTTGTTTACATTGAAATGAATTAGATTTAAACACAATTTTTGGTTAGGAAATAAAAAGTACATTTTGCTAGAAAATTAAATATAGAAAAAAAATACATTCTGCTAGAGTATGGAAATTAGAGTAAAAAGTACATTTTGTTAGAAATTGCAAACAAAAATAAAAAGGATCATTTTTATCATATTTCAAAGAATGAATTGAAAATGTATATTTTATACATTAAAAAGAGAATGAATTAGAAATGAACATTTTGTAACATTGGAAAAGATTATACAAAATTATCATATTTTGTAACATTGGAAGAGATTATACAAAATTATCATATTTTGTACATTAGTATGAATTTGACAAAATTATCATGTTTTGTACATCGAAAGGAATTAGACAAAATTACATCATTTTTGTCACTCGAAAAGAATTGAAATGAAAGAGTAGATTTTTATTGTCATTTGTTCACAATAAAAAAAATTGAGACGTTTGTCTGTGATGTTGTATGTTTGATGTGTTAAATATAATGTTAGTATTTTCAAGCTGAATATTACACTTCCATTTACAAGTTATCCGACTTGTTTATGTGATTGGGACGATTATTTTCACACATCGCCCAAGTGCACAAATAATTTATTATTTATTTGATGGATGAAACCCCACACGGGTGTTGGGATGATACTGGACACACACTAATCCCAATATTTAGTTATATGTCAATCGATGGATTGACAGTCTGTGATGAGCGTTAATTATTTACTTTAATGGTCACACAGTTATAAATTCCACTTTGGTCGTCATTTGGATGTTTAATAATTATTTGTCATGATCGTGGATTACATACAATATATGGTTGCTAATTGAGTCACATTCCAATAAAGAATATTCTAGAAAAGAATATTTTAGAAAATGTCTTAGAAAAAGAATATATTTTAGAAAAGGAATATATCTTAGAAAAATATATTTTATTGAATGAACTAGTTATTAACTAGAATAAATCATTGAATTAAGATTTAATGAAGTTTTCCAATTAGTGAATATTTAATTAAAATTAAATTAATTGGATTTTGGGTTTGTCGTGGATGGTGTCTTCAATAACACTTTTCTAAAACCCCGTTGAAAAGAATAAATCTTTTAATTAAGATTACTAGAGTTTCAAACTATATTTTGTAATTGGAATAAAAAATGATTTGTGAATTGAGTTTATCGTGAATAATGTTTTTAAACGACATCTGTTCTTTTACTCAATTAGCGGTAAGAATATGATTTGGAATTTATGAATCTTTTATTAAGATTTAAATGGAAATTTTCCAAAAGTAAAGTTTCCCAATTTAATATATTAAATTGGAATTTAATGGATTTCGATTTAATAGTAATCGAGATGAGAGTCTGTAAAGGAAGACTGATACTACATATGGGATTTAAGAGGCTTTGCCGTTATTCCATTTATATTATTGGTCGGATATAGAAACTCATAACGATTAGATATTGATTTGAGTTCTGTAAAGATTCCATATTTTATGGAAGATGATTTTGGGTTTATCGTGAACTATGTTTAAATGACATTAGTTCTTTAACCCAATTAAGGATAAGATTAATTTCTCAAGTTTATATAACCATGGAATAATGATTTTTGATATTTAAAACCAAATTGGGGTTTTAATAAATCTTTAAAAGAAAGACATATGAATAAATTTAAAGAATTTATCTTTGATAAGATAATGTGAATATTTTATTTAAAGGAATATTCTGAATTTGAGTGAGGCGTTGGATGTTTTTTTGTAGCGCATGATTATTCATTATAAAAATACGCGAATTATTCGGAAAGACCGGGTTTAACCCATTCCGAGTAATTACTACGACGATGAAGAGTCAAAGATGAAGACGGTGGTTGAAGATCGACGATCTTCACATTGAATGGATGTGTTGCTACAGAGACTGTAATAACCCGGAAATGCGAGCCAATTTAAAATTTTTATTTTGGCAATTTTAGCGAATTTTGATTATTTAAAATGAATTATTTTAAATAATATCGACGGGAAATTTATTTTGAATATATTTAGAACGTATATATTATATACGTCGTCGTTAGAATATAAATAATTATATATAATTATAAAAAGAATTGAAAATGGCGCGGTAGTTAGATAATTCGATTTCAAACTTCAAATGAATGTACCGGATGCAAAATAAACCTGATTTTAGCGAAACCAAAAATATTAGAATCTAATTGATAATATCTTTCCAACGAACCCAAAAAATTGAAATTTCATAGCGGGGGTCAAAAGATATGTCCAGTTGAAAATTCTGAATAGTCGCTATGGAATTCAGGCCCTTAAAAATAGCCATTTTGCAAACGATCTCGGATTTCGACGAATGCACTTTTGTTGGATCCGTGACGTCAAATTATTGCTAGATTCCAAATTTCATAATTTTTCGATTCAGTATGTGAGCGGGGCAAAGGAAAACGCGTTTGACCAGTTTCAGTGGATTTTAATCGACTGGAAAATGGCCATTTTTCAAACGGTCTCAGAATTTGACGAAATTAGTTTATTTAGGATCGTATCGTCAATACGAAACTAGAAAATATTTTTCTGGAATTTTTCGAGTTAGTGTGTGACCCTGGTAATATGAAATATACGTTTAAATTTCAATATAGTGATTTAAATGTTGGTTTTGACGAAAATTGATCATAACGATCGAATCAGCCTACGATAGATATCCCATTGTGTTCAGAACGGGGGTAATATGCTAGGGACGACAGGCGGTGGGTCCCGTTTCGAGGTCGAAAATAAAAGTCAACCTAGTTGGAAATTAAAATAATAAAATAATAATATATAAAATATAGATAACCCCCTCCCCGTTATAATTCTCCTCAAAAAAAAAAATCGAGCCCAAATCAGAAAAGGCGATGGCCATCGCCATCGATCGCCGTCCACTGTGCGTCGCCCATGACCGCCACCCCATCGCTCCGCCTCCCCTCAACTCCGGTGGCCTGCTGCCCCACTGCTCCTCCTCCCTCCGTTCAAGCCACGAAGCCGCGAATCCCCAAACCCCTCTTCCACCTGAGAGCCGCCGCCGCCACCCTGAAGATCCCACAGCACCCCCTGACCTCACCGCTGACCCCACCCTCCACTTCGGACCGGCCATCACCTCCACCACCCACCCGAACGTCCGCCAGCGCTGGTAACCCCCGTTCCCCCATTTCGATCCACGAAACTCCCCCTGATGCGGCTCCTCGCTGAAACCAGATGCCGTCGCCTTTAGGATCTCCTACTCCGACGCCTTCCTAGATCAAAACACTGTATGTTTTCGGATTTTTAAA
The DNA here is from genome assembly GCA_030737875.1 of Allium sativum. Lineage (NCBI taxonomy): Eukaryota > Viridiplantae > Streptophyta > Magnoliopsida > Asparagales > Amaryllidaceae > Allium > Allium sativum. Next base: position 18,154,931 of record CM060911.1, read on the forward strand.
CTATGAAAAATCTGATTTTTATGCTAGGAAAATAAATGACTTTTAGTTATGAAAATCTATGATTTTTAATAGAGGAAAAAAATCGGATTTTTAATAGGAGAAAAGGTCGGATTTTTAGAATAGAAAAGAATAAATTTTTGTTATAGAAAAGAGTATATCTTTAAAATAAGAAGAAAGGATTGATTTTTATTAATAAAAATATAATTTTTATATAGGTAAGGTAGTAAAAATATCATCTTTATAAATATAGCGAAATAAAAATCTGATTTTTATTATATATATGTTGAAATAAAGAGGTGATTTTTATAGTGATGAAATAAAAATTAAATCTTTATATTTGAAAGGGTGAACTCTTTATATAGAGAATGGCAATATATAAACATAATTTTCATATAGTTATGATAATAAAAATCCAATCTTTATATGAGAGGTAGGAATATAAAAAAATATAATTTTTATATAGTTAGAAGAGTTGTAAATATATTGAAAGCGAACAAATACAAATGTGATAATTATTTATATATATAGAAAGAAAAAATTCGATTTATATATATTGAATAGCAACAATATAAAAATGTGATTTTTATATATTTAGTGGCTACGGGCAACGAAAGTGAAAAAGGCGAGAACAGCGATGACTTCTACATAAGAAGAGTCGAAGCGTTTGGATTAGCTATTGGTGAGAACTTCTCACTTTAAATTTCCTTTTCTAGTTATATATATATATATACTAGAATGCAGACGGTGTTTAGTAGCACCCGACACCCGTCATCCACAGACCATGGATGGCTTGTTTGTTTGATTGATGTGTTGTGAAAATTGTTTGTGATGTTGATGTGAAATAGATAATAAAATATATTCATAGGTTGAATAAAATAATTTGGTTGTTAAAAATATAATTTTCAATGTGAATGTGAATAAATAAATATTCATTTAGAAACCGGACGGTTTGTTTATGTACACCTATTTGAAGGATATTGATTGGGACGATAAATTTTACACATCGCCCAACTGCACAAATAAAATCTGTGTTTGATTGTTTGAAGCCCCACACTGGTATTGGGATAAAACACGGCATACACTAATCCCAATAATTAGTTGTATGTCTATCGATGGATCGACAGGCTGTTATAAGCGTTAGATATCTATATTTGATGCTTATACAGTGTGGTGCACACTTTGGATGATGGTTGATTATGTATCGTTGCTATTATATACATTTGTTGTATGGAATCCATATAATTAACTTTATATGGTAATTGATTGGGCCTCATTCAAATTTAGAAAATAAAGATTATTATAAAATAAAGGTTCATGTGTTGACAGTACTCACCCGTTGAGATTAGTCATGTGTTGAACGAAATATTTTAACAATAAAATTTACATCTTTATCATTATAAAATAAAGGTTCATGTGTTGACAGTACTCACCCGTTGAGATTAGTCATGTGTTGAACGAAATATTTTAACAATAAAATTTACATCTTTACATTATAAAATAAAGGTTCATGTGTTGACAGTACTCACCCATTGAGATTAGTCATGTGTTGAACGAAATATTTTAACAATAAAATTTACATCTTTACATTATAAAATAAAGGTTCATGTGTTGACCGTACTCATCCGTTGAGATTAGTCATGTGTTGAACGAAATATTTTAACAAAATATTTACATCTTTATCATATATAAAATTAGAAACTAACTGGAAAATAGATAAGATGAGTGGTCTCCTAGATATTGATCTGATGTTGGTTTCGGCCTTCGGGGTTAATATTTAGGGAATCGTTCTCTTACTAGTTTACGGTTGGAGTCTGATTTGAAATCAAACGATGGATACCATAATTTTTATAAAATATATTAAATAACAAAAATAGTCACACGTGGACAGTACTCATTCGTTGAGATTAGTCGTGTGTTGACAAAAATATAGAGTCATGTATTGAAAGAAATATAGATTCATTTGTTGAGTAGAATAACGAAGTTATTGAAATATATAAAGCCGTGTTGATTAGAGATGCGCTATTTTGATGCGAACGATATTTATATCGAATATATTTGTTTTTATAATTTGAATTGAATAGAAAACGAATATGACTTGAATTAAATAGAAAACGAATTGAATTTGATTTGAATAGAAAACGAATTGTATTTGAATTGAATAGAAAACGAATTGAATTTGAATTGAATAGAAAACGAATTGAATTTGAATTGAATAGAAAATGAATTGAATTTGATTTGAACAGAAAATGAATTTGAATTGAATTAAATAGAAAACGAATTGAATTTTATTTGAACAGAAAACGAATTTGAAATGAATTCAAATTGAATTGAAATTTGAATTGAATTGAAACGAATTTTAAAACGGATTTATAATAGAAAATTCAATTTTGATTTGAATTTGAAATAAAGGTTGAAATTGTTTTTGAAACATATTTGAATCTATTTATAAAATTCATTTTGAATAGAAATCGACGAAATATATATTATAAATATAACATAATGGCCTGAATAGAACGCGCCGCGCCGCGGCAGTTGTAGTTCGTAAATTTCGACCATTGACTTCGAACGGACATTACGGAGATCCGACCGTCAGATTCTCCTAAAACTGGAACCGTTGGGTTCGTAATGAAAAGAGCTTTCTAACGAATATTAGAAATTTGAAATCTAACGGTTCGATTTGGAGATACATCCAAATCAAATTTGGAAAAGGTCGCTATAAGTGCAGTTCGATGGCCGTTGATGGAAATCGATTGTACGGGCCTTGATAAAATTATTAAAAATAGTAATAATTTTTGTAAAATCATAAGAAATGATCTGGGAAAAATTGGGATGAAAAACTCCATATTTGAAAAGATAAAAATAGATTTTTATCGAAATGAATTAGTTTTGAACTAAAATTAAAACCCATTTATTTTAAATAAATAAATTTGATTTGAAATGGGTTGTAAATAGAATTGATTTGTGGGTTTATCGTGAAGGGTGTTTTAAATGACACTTTTTCTTTAACCCGATAATAAATAGAATGTGATTTGGGTTTGTCGTGAACTGTGTTTTAAATGACATTAGTTCTTTAACCCAGTAAAAGGAGTTTTAATGAATCTGCAATTAAATTGAAATGTGAATTGATAAGTTAAATTATCAAATTTAGAAAATGGGCGAGAATGGAGTATCCCCAGTTTTGCTCCAAGCGATGGTTAAATCTTTAATTAGATTTGAACGTGAAATGGTAATTAAATTTACCGATAACACCATGGTATTAGATATGGAGTATTACCAGTTTTGCTTCATGGGATGAATAGGTTGGGATTGGGAAATAAAATAAATAATTACTTCGGTGTGGTTCGCTAATCTCGACTAGTTTGGAAAACCATAATCTGGTTTGAAATGACATCCAAAGGAAGATTAAAGAATAAATTCAAAGAATTAATCTTGGATAAAATTAATGGGAACCTTTTCGTAAGATATGAAATTTAGAAACTAGCTGTAGGTTAGCTAAGAAGAATGGTTTCCTGGGTATTGATCTGATGTTGGTTTCGGCCTTCGGGGTTAATATTTGGGGAATTTCTCTCTTACTGATTTACGGTTAGTGAATAATGTATTGGAATGAGGCGTATGTTGTGTTTGTGTAACATTTGTTTTTAATATACGCGGGTTGTTCGGAATGGCCGGGTTTATACCCATTCTGAATAACCGGTTCGACGATAAATCGAAGATGATGACGGTGGTCAAAGACAGGAAGTCTTCACATCGTTTGGGTAATTACTGATGATCCTGATTGGGCTGTACACCCAAGAGGATGGAAATAGTTGGTGGTCGTTCAGACGTACTTGGAGATCGATGGATATGCGAGGAAAGTGCCTCCGGTTTCGTTCAGACCCAGAACGAACTTGTAAATGGATTGTGTGTCTGACATTGGATTTTATTCTGTATTGATTGATTTCTGTTAAATTTATATATGTTTGGCGGACGAGAATTTATTCTTTTGCTTAACGCCCTTCTCTGAGACGTACGAGCTTAGAGGTTATATATCGATAGATATCAATCGCATAACATGAATTGCCTGTGTGGCACGCTGAGATGCAATGATCAAGGCTTCTGTTGAAAAGCAGAGTCTTGTGGTTGATGATCGAAGCACGGCCTTTGTGGCATAGCCTTGTGTATAACGTGAATTCGCGAGCCTCACACCTCGATATGAGTCAAAAACGGGATAAGGACTGCAGGGAGAGCATGACGTTTCTTTCTAGCTTTGGTGGTGTCAATGACTTACCAGCCCTGACATTTATATACTTTTCACCTATGTGGTTGTTGGATGAGGCGCCTCGATTTTAGGTCTGTAAGGACCGGGAAACATGTGTTCAGGAATTGCCAATCCTCAAACGTAAGAGAGGACCGGTCCTGAAGCATCCAGGGGTTACCCAGAGTGTGTAGTCCCGAGGCATTTGCTAGAGTATCTCGAAGCGGAGAGGAGCTTGCCCCTTGCCTCAACTCATGACGGAAATCCAATTTCCAACACGTGTATTTCGGTTTTATTTGTAGAGCCTAGTATAGCGACATAGTGGGATGGGGGCACTTATGCCGTCTATGATTGATACTTATGATTTGAAGTTGTTTTGTACACTATGAACTTATAATAGTATCAAATGATTTGTTTTAAACGTATCAAGAATTCTTGGCTATTATAAGGTAAAAACCCTATCCTCTGGCTTGCGTTGCATTGTGTGATGGTACCTGGGTCTTATAATAGCTTCACTTTTTGAAAAGCATTGTGTTGTCTTTTCTATGCACTGGTATTCTTGGGAGGAAACACGTTCCGTGTTATACGGCGTGGTCCCTTGAATTAATTTCTTTTAAAGTGAAGATTTAAATGTCTGTTTTAGTTCTCACACCAGTCACATGACTGACCTGGAGTTTATTGTTTTAACCTAAACTCTGGGTGCCCCTATTTTCTACATGGGCAGCTAGTAGTTTTGGTTTTGCAGATTTATATTCACAGGATCCTGGTTTACAGCTGGAATGATATCCGGAAAGCTCTGTATCCGTATATCACCTTCAGTTGTGCTTTGTATTATTTTCTGCTGCTATGTAATTTATTGTAATCTCTGATATTTATCGAATGTATAGTATTCATTTATACTTTGTATATTCTTGTATCTGATAGAATTGTTGTAATAGCAATGAAATGCTCTTCTGTCTGCGTTCTTTTGTGTGTTGTTCTCAAAGTATCCGCTCTTTCCTTCACGGGGAAGTAACGGGTTCTTACAGAGACCCTTGATGGGAGTAGATACCATGAAGGGGCCTCAGTGGTGGCCGTCGTGTAACACCCCACGTCCATTAATGTCACTCACAAATGGAATGCATTAACTTCCGTGGAGGTTTTAAGTGAATATAGAACAGAAAAATTACAACAAGACAGATAATAAGTAGTACCTGGAAACTAAAACTTCATTTTATTACAGCGGAATTTAATTATGTTTATTACATCATAAAACCATAGATCAGAGTCAAGTACAATATCCATCTTCATAAAACAAAATACATAATCCCATTACACAAATAGCCATTAAAGAAGATAACAAGCTGGACTTTACTTCAACGGTCTAGGCTTTCCAAAGAGAGATGAAGCAATTCAATAAAACTCCAGTAGAGTTGGGCCCAACCTGAGGACCTGGAGGGGGAAAAAGGATAGAAATAGAGGGGGTCAGACATAAAGTCTGGCGAGTATGATAATTCTAACAATACTATTATCAAAATAACTAGACTAAGGCATAAGCTGGAAGACAAGTAAATGTCTATGAACTCTTAGGAAGATAAAGATAGCGTTTAAGATAACGTTAAAGATAACGGTAAAGGCACACCTAATTACTAACGAATGATTACTACACTGCACCGCACATTACTACACTGCACTACATAGGTGTCGTCTGCCCCTATCTCCACTAGGTGTACCCCGCTACCCACTTTCGATCGGCTCCCTACTCGTAGATACCCGTGCTGGCCCCACAGTGGGGTGTATCACTCCCCTAAAGTGGCAACCCGATACAACTTGAGAATGCACGGCTTATACCTACACGATGCAAAAACGTCTTACCTACCAGCCCGGGTCCACACACGCATACGAAACCCGTTGGACTTGCGTTGCCACCGCTCCCCGTTTTGGCCTCTTACAGTCGAACCCAACATGCGTGTCCCGTCCTCGACTTGGGTCGAGCCCACAAAGATACGTTTGGGATACTGGTCGAAATGGGCCCCCACAAGCTACCCACCTAAGCTTGTCAATAGTATATCCCACTTAACCCTCTTAGTCATGTTCATTTACATGTGTGTTTGGCTAAGTCTTACTAATCGTATTTCACATGCCACTAAGGGAACCCTCTAGATTCCTCATGCCACCCAAGGCACCTACTTAACTCCCATGTCCCACCTTACAAGTTTATCTGGTTAAGTATTTCTTAATTCATTCAGGCCATAACCTCTTAAAGACCTCTCACATTAGACTGGCATTTATTGCAGCTGGATTTGCCGGGCGGGTCCGGGCAGTCTTACACCATAAAAGAGTGTAACCTCGTGTCTTTACAACCGTTATGCTTTAGTTTAGGCCTAGGACCTCTCACATTGGGCTGACATTTGTGACCACTGCATTTGCCGGGCGGGTCCGGGCAGGTTTACGTCACAAACGAGTCCAACCTCGTGTCCTAAGCATTGATTAACACTTAAAATTATTAATTAAGTCAACTTTTAATGATGTCCATAATTGACTCAATTATGGCCATCCACTTATGGCATGCAAAATCATATCAATTGCACCCCAACCTTTAATATTTAATCCTTAATATTACCCCTACCCCACGTTTATACGTTCGCTTATTCAACGCATAATATAGGCTAGACTTGTATAGTCTAACGCCTAGCACAAAGGTAAATTATCACAAAATATAGACAGTTAAAATAAATCTAATCATAATAGGGGTGAAACTTGCATAAACTACACATGTTAAGGATCAAAAGGTGTCAACTTGTTAAATGTCTCAATTTACATGATATGATCATAGCCCAAATCTATACATAAACTTGCATATGGGGTTTTTAGGCAACATAATGATGGTGTGAACTAGCATAGGATATCACATATGTCATAGCATAATTCTAGATGTCATAATAAATGTCTTGGCATATGTTCATAACTTTTCTAATCAATCTAACTTGGATATGTGACTTGTCATATAGATCAACATAACCCAAACATGATGATTTAATTAATATGAACTAACTAGCATAGATGGTAACATCATGGCCTTTTTAACATGTATGATTCATCACAACTTTGCATAGAAACTTTCAACATACATAACATCATCATAGCATGATTTACAACATGTAAGATATCATCATCACATAACATTGGATTTACAATATACATGATAGCAAAAGGGGTTTACAACAACATATATGATAATTCACATCATCTACTCATAATCCATTCATAACTCAACCTAATTAAAATGATAATAATCTTGTTAAGATCATCATACTCACAATTTAGAGAAGAAAAGAGAGAGTTTTGCTTTGCTTTAGGGTTGAGAGAATTAGAATTGAATTTGCTTTTCTTCTTTCTTAGTTGGTGGTGGCTCCATTGATTTCCATGGCGATGGTATGACGGTAACTATTCTATTTTAATTAGGTTTAGGGTTAGCATTAGGATGTATTTATAGGTGTAGGAAGTTATTTAGGACCATTAGATTAACCCTGAACCATGAGAACCAATCAAATGCGAAATCTGCATTTGAGCGAATCGGCCCACGGGTTGACAGCCAAACACCCTGGATTAACCCCTAGTCGGCCCAGCGAGGCTCGGGTCGACCTCAAAAATGGGCCGGTTCGGTTATTCCCCCTCCCAATTCGCTGTTTTGAACTTTTTCGCATATTTATTTAATTTTTAATTTATATATATATATATATATATATATATCAATATATATATTTCTCTGCGCAACCCATTTCACTTAATTCTTTTATAAAAATTAAGTATACTTTAATTTGTGAATTTTAATGTTATAAAATTATGGGGTGTTACATTCTCACCTCCTTAAAGGATTTCGTCCCTGAAATCTCCAAGTCAAGAAGAATGTATATCCTACCATCCAATCGTCCATCTACTCAACCATCAAACACCAGCATCCATTGTCCTTAAAAGACTTCTAATGCTTTAATGTTTATATGCACAGTGTGTGTATATGTCCATATCTAATGCAAAATTAGGCGGTCTACTGATTCAGTCGACCTCCTTAGTGCAATTCATGATAGTGCCATGAGTCCAATATGTATGCAAAAGATTCCTAATGATACATATTAATTCTATATGCGTGCACAACCATCCACCCGAATGCAGCAACTATATGATAATACAACCATTATACATCCATTTTACTAAATACATCCATATATATGCAATATGCAATATGAAGTGACTGAGCCGATCTGGTGCCTAATAGTGTGTGTATATGCATCCATGAGCAACCACTAGCAAACACTTGCATCCACTTTGCATCCACCATACATAACATGTCTCAAACACATGTTTCAACCATAGGATTATCCTAACTAAAGGTCAAAGATACTAGCGAGAGGATATACTAAAGATAAGATAAGTACAAGCTAAGCGATAAAGGAGAAATTAAAAGACATACCCTCAAAAAGAAAAGGGTATTGTGAACGCATCTTCTCTTCTGTCTCCCGAGTAGCGTTGCTCTCATCATCTCCCCATTGCACTTTGACTAGTCTGACCTCTCGATTCCTCAACCTCTTGATCTCCGACCCAAGAATGCGTGTAGGAGCTCATCGAATTGTCGCATCACGCTCTATCTCCACCTCTCTAAGAAAGCTCGGCTCTACCACTTCCGCGGTCTCGTGCAAGCACTTCCTCAAATATGACACATGGAATACGTCATGTACACCAATAAGTCTCTCGGGCAACTCCACTCTATACGCCATCCGTCCAATCCTCTCCTTAATAGGAAACGGCCCTACAAACCTTGGTGCTAATTTCCCAACGGACCCAAAGCGAACAACGTTTCGTAATGGAGACACTTTGACAAAGACCATGTCCCCAACTTCAAACTCGAGATATGTCCTCCTCTTATCCGCATAAGATTTCTGCCTATCTTGTGCTGCTTTCATCCTCCTTCGAATCAAGTCGATCTTCTCCGAAGTCTCCCTAATCATATCGGGCCCAAGTAAGATCTTATCCGTAGATTCCCACCAACATGTAGGTGAACGACAAGGTCGTCCATAAAGAGCTTCGAATGGTGCCATACCAATGCTGAACTGAAAGCTGTTATTATATGCGAACTCCACCAATGGAAGATGCTCTTCCCACGTACCCCCAAAGTCTAGGATACATAGCCTCAACAGATCCTCTAGAATGCGATTCACCCTCTCGGTCTGGCCGTCCGTCTGAGGATGATATGCGGTGCCCAAACATAACTGAGTCCCTACCTTCTCTTGTAAGCTTCTCCAAAATTCGCTAGTGAAAATAGGATCGCGGTCGCTCACTATGCTAGAAGGAACACCGTGCAAACGAACTATTTCTCGAATGTATACGGAGGCTAGCCATGGAGCAGTCCTCTTACTCTTTACGGGAATGAAATGGGCGCTTTTAGTAAGTCTATCTACTATAACCCAAATTCCCGTATTACCCTTCCTTGATCGCGGTAACCCATCCACAAAATCCATCGAGACACTTTCCCACTTCCATAGTGGAACCTCCAATGGGTGAAGCAACGCACCGGGTTTCTTTTGCTCCGCTTTTACTTGTTGGCACACCAAGCATCTAGCGACATACTCGGCCACATCTTTCTTCATGCCGGCCCAAAAGTAAACTCTCTTTATGTCTTTGTACATCTTGTCCCCGCCGGGATGAATGGTCATCTTCGAATGATGTGCTTCGTCAAGAATAGTCTTCCTTAGGTCATCGTCTTTTGGTACACAAAGTCTACCGTCCCTACGTAACCAACCCTTATCGTCTAGGGTATACCTACGGAGATGGCTTGATGACTCCCCTCCTTTGAGTTTTTCTACTAACTCACCCAACTGTGGGTCGTCTCGCTGTGCCTCGCCAATCCGTCCAAAAAGCGTAGGTCTAACCTCCAAGGATGCTAGCAAACCGGGTACGAAGTCAACGGAAGGTCTAAAGTCAAACATCGAAATAAATTCTAAACTTCGCCGCTCAACAAACAAAGGACTTAAGGATAATCTTTTTCTACTTAAGGCGTCTGCCACCACGTTACCCTTGCCAGGGGTATAGGCTATTTCGAAGTCGTAGGACGCTAAGAACTCCATCCACCTTTTGTGCCTTAAGTTCAAGTCCTTTTGAGAGAATAGGTATTTTAAAGACTTGTGGTCAGTGAATAATTCGAATTTCTCGCCAAGAAGATAATGACGCCAAGACTTAAGCACGAAAACAATAGCGGCCAATTGTAGGTTATGTGTAGGATAAGTTTTCTCATGCACTCTCAACCGCCTTCCACCATAAGCTATTACCCTACTCTCTTGCATTAAGACTGCGCCTAGTCCTGTCCCACAAGCATCAGTATAAACGGTAAACGGCTTACTCCCGTCTGGCAATACTAAGACTGGGGCTGAAGTCAAAGCTCTCTTCAAACATTGGAACGCATCATCACAATCTACGTCCCATGTGAAAACTAGGTTCTTCTTAGTCAAGCGTGTGAATGGAGCTGATATCTTTGCGAAGTCTTTGATAAACTTCCTATAGTAGCCAGCCAACCCCAAGAAACTTCTCACTTTGGTAGCATTTTTGGGAACCTTCCAATCTTGGATGGCCACCACCTTCGCGGGATCTACAGCTATCCCTTCTTTGGAAACCACATGCCCCAAGAACCGTACTTCCTTCCTCCAGAAGTGACACTTAGAAAATTTAGCCTTAAGGCTATGCGCTCGTAGGGTCTCCAACACTTCCCTAAGATGTAGGGCATGATCTTCTTCATCCTTAGAAAAGATCAAGATGTCATCTACAAAGACTACCACGAATTTGTTAAGGTACTCCCTAAACACCCTACTCATCAAATCAAAAAAATATGCTGGGGCGTTTGTCAAACGAAGGGCATTACTAGCCATTCATAGAAACCGTCCGGAGTCCTAAAGGCAGTCTTGTCTATGCTATCCTCAGCCACTCTCAACTGATGGAACCAAGTGGCTAAGTCCAACTGCAAAAACACTGACGCACCAACTAACTGATCGAAGAGATCGTCAATCTTCGGCAGTGGGTGTCTGTTCTTCTTAGTAAGCTTATTAAGTTCTCTATAGTCCACACAAAGTCTAAGGGACCCATCCGCCTTCGTGGCAAATACTACTGGAGCACCCCACTTCGATATACTTTGTCTTATGAACCCCTTCTCAAGCAACTCCTTCACTTGCTTATCGAGTTCCCTCCTTTCACGTGGAGCCATGTGGCGTACTGGCAAAGATACTGGTTTCGCATTATCCACAAGATATATTCGAAAATCTATCTCCCGCTTCGGAGGCAAGCCCTTCACCTCCTCAAACACATCTGAGTATTCTCGGACCACTCTAACAGATCGTAGATTTTCCTCAGACGCGTCAAGCGATTCTAGATAACTTAGCATAACCGAATTTATGGGATTACAAAAGATTTCGAGAGTGTTGCCAAGGCGAGTCACGAGCCTAACTACTCTCCTTTCACAATCAAGAACGACCCCATTTCTGGATAACCAATCCATTCCTAAAATTAGCCCATAGCCCGTGAAGCCCAACACATAAGCATCATATCTAAATTCAACGCTAAGTATGGAAATTTTCAAATCCAAACACATCATAGACAAATAAGCTGAGCCCCCAATTGGATTCGAAACAACTAAGGGATCCTCTACTAAACTGGTGTTTAAGTGCGGTGATTCAACTAATGATGTAGAGATAAACCAATGCAATGCGCCCGAATCGAATAGGGTACGGACAAGATGACCAAATAGAAAAACTAAGCTTTCAACAGAAATGGTTCTACCTCGTTCTTGCAGTGGTAGGACCGCGAGAGCCTGAACTTGTCCCCTTGCCTGCCCTGGTGCTATAAGAGCCTGCACCTGTCCTCCCGAGGTAGCTCCTGCCCTCTGCCCCTTCTTTGGGCAGTCCTTCACTAAATGTCCCGCATCGCCACAATGAAAACAGCCTGTCTTCTTTTTCTTTCGGCAATCCTTACTGAGATGGCCTGGGGTTCCACAGTTAAAGCACTTCTTCTTTCCCTTGTCGTTATTGTCTTTTCCACCTTTCTTGTTTTGCTGTTGTGGTTTCTTCTGATCCCCCTTCTTCTCGGGTGCCTTATCAGCTTTAGAGCTTTTCTCCTCATGCATGAACGCCATTTTTACTAACTTCTCAAAGGTGGCGCCCATCGGGATGTGGGTCATAGCCAACCCTTGCAATGGTTCATTCAAGCCATTCACGAACCTTAGAGCCTTCTTCTCCGGCGTGTTTACTAAGTCCAAGCGAAACCTTGCTAACTGATTAAATTTATTGACATATTCTTTCACTGATGAGCTTCCTTGCTTCAATGTCAAGAACCTTTCCATATATAGATTTTCTTCCGCCCTTGAGAGAAACTTCGCCTCGAACCTACATCTGAAATCCGCCCAAGAGTCAACAGGACGCTCCCCATTAGTGACCTCCCACCAAAACGAGGCCTCTCCCTTCATCAACCAAGCTGCTAAACGAACTCTCTTCCCTTCTTCTACTTCAAAGATTTCTAGCAATTCTTCCACCTCCTTAAGCCAATCTCTAGCTTTCACAAACGTTTCTGACCCTTGAAATGGTTTTCCACACATAGCCTTGAATTCCTTGCACGTCTTTGCAAAAGTATCTACGCGAGGAGGAGGAGGAGGAACGGGTGCAACTGGTGGTGGAGGAACATTGGTTGGACCTGCAGCGGCCCTAGCCTCCAATAGCCTCCTATACCATCCTGGTATCGTTACACCGTCGGGTAGATTAAGATCTTCAGCCATGCTGAAACGGAAAAGGAAAGATTCAAAATGGAGAATTCGAAAGATAAAGATATGTGGCTTTTGGGGATTATGTTTTTCTTAAAAACTTTTCTCTTTAAATTTCAAATTAAAACATGTTTTTAAAAACACTTCTTCCAAAAATAACTATTTTTCTAAAGTATTTTTATCTGTTCTGGTAACCTTAAGCTCTGATACCACGTGTAACACCCCACGTCCATTAATGTCACTCACAAAGGAAATGCATTAATTTCCGTGGAGGTTTTAAGTGAATATAGAACAGAAAAATTACAACAAGACAGATAATAAGTAGTACTTGGAAACTAAAACTTCATTTTATTGCAGTGGAATTTAATCATGTTTATTACATCATAAAACCATAGATCAGAGTCAAGTACAATATCCATCTTCATAAAACAAAATACATAATCCCATTACACAAATAGCCATTAAAGAAGATAACAAGCTGGACTTTGCTTCAACGGTCCAGGCTTTCCAAAGAGAGATGAAGCAATTTAATCAAACTCCACTAGAGTTGGGCCCAACCTGAGGACCTGGAGGGGGAAAAAGGATAAAAATAGAGGGGGTCAGACATAAAGTCTGGCGAGTATGATAATTCTAACAATACTATTATCAAAATAACTAGACTAAGGCATAAGCTGGAAGACAAGTAAATGTTTATGAACTCTTAGGAAGATAAAGATAGCGTTTAAGATAACGTTAAAGTTAACGGTAAAGGAACACCTAATTACTAACGAATGATTACTACACTGCACCGCACATTACTACACTACACCACACTAGTCACCCTATTGTTTGATCCCACTTGCTTCACACAGAAACTTTATAAATAGCCTTACGTACCCCTAGCTAACTACATAGGTGCCGTCTGCCCCTATCTCCACTAGGTGTACCCCACTACCCACTTTCGATCGGCTCCCTACTCGTAGATACCCGTGCTGGCCCCACAGTGGGGTGTATCACTCCCCTAAAGTGGCAACCCGATACAACTTGAGAATGCACGGCTTATACCTACACGATGCAACAACGTCTTACCTACCAGCCTGGGTCCACACACGCATACGAAACCCATTGGACTTGCGTTGCCACCGCTCCCCGTTTTGGCCTCTTACAGTCGAACCCAGCATGCGTGTCCCATCCTCGACTTGGGTCGAGCCCACAAAGATACGTTTGGGATACTGGTCGAAATGGGCCCCCACAAGCTACCAACCTAAGCTTGTCACTAGTATATCCCACTTAACCCTCTTAGTCATGTTCATTTACATGTGTGTTTGGTTAAGTCTTACTAATCGTATTTCACATGCCACTAAGGGCACCCCCTAGATTCCTCATGCCACCCAAGGCACCTACTTAACCCCTATGTCCCACCTTACATGTTTATCTGGTTAAGTATTTCTTAATTCATTCAGGCTATAACCTCATAAAGACCTCTCACATTAGACTGGCATTTATGGCAACTGGATTTGCCGGGCGGGTCCGGGCAGTCTTACACCATAAAAGAGTCTAACCTCGTGTCTTTACAACCGTTATGCTTTAGTTTGAGCCTAGGACCTCTCGCATTGGGCTGACATTTGTGACCACTGGATTTGCCGGGCGGGTCCGGGCAGGTTTACGTCACAAACGAGTCCAACCTCGTGTCCTAAGCATTGATTAACACTTAAAATCTTTTACCCCAGTTTTAATAATTCCCTATTCAAATTATTAATTAAGTCAACTTTTAATGATGTCCAAAATTGACTCAATTATGGCCATCCACTTATGGCATGCAAAATCATATCAGTTGCACCCCAACTTTTAATATTAAATCCTTAATATTACCCCAACCCCACGTTTATACGTTCGCTTATTCAACGCATAATATAGGCTAGACTTGTATAGTCTAACGCCTAGCACAAAGATAAATTATCACAAAATATAGACAATTAAAATAAATCTAATCATAATAGGGGTGAAACTTGCATAAACTACACATGTTAAGGATCAAAAGGTGTCAACTTGTTAAATGTGTCAATTTACATGATATGATCATAGCCCAAATCTATACATAAACTTGCATATGAGGTTTTTAGGCAACATAATGATTGTGTGAACTAGCATAGGATATCACATATGTCATAGCATAATTCTAGATGTCATAATAGATGTCTTGGCATATGTTCATAACTTTTCTAATCAATCTAACTGGCATATGTGACTTGTCATATAGATCAACATAACCCAAACATGATGATTTAATTAATATGAACTAACTAGCATAGATGGTAACATCATGGCCTTTTTAACATGTATGATTCATCACAACTTAGCATAGAAACTTTCAACATACATAACATCATCATAGCATGATTTACAACATGTAAGATATCATCATCACATAACATTGGATTTACAATATACATGATAGCAAAAGGGGTTTACAACAACATATATGATAATTCACATCATCTACTCATAATCCATTCATAACTCAACCTAAATAAAATGATAATAATCTTGTTAAGACCATCATACTCACAATTTAGAGAAGAAAAGAGAGAGTTCTGCTTTGCTTTAGGGTTGAGAGAATTAGAATTGAATTTGCTTTTCTTCTTTCTTAGTTGGCGGCGGCTCCATTGATTTCCATGGCGATGGTATGACGGTAACTATTCTATTTTAATTAGGTTTAGGGTTAGCATTAGGATGTATTTATAGGTGTAGGAAGTTATTTAGGAGCATTAGATTAACCCTGAACCGTGAGAACCAATCAAATGCAAAATCTGCATTTGAGCGAATCGGCCCACGGGTTGACAGCCAAACACCCTGGATTAACCCCTAGTTGACCCAGCAAGGCTCGGGTCGACCTCAAAAATGGGCCGGTTCGGTTATTCCCCCTCCCAATTCGCTGTTTTGAACTTTTTCGCATATTTATTTATTTAATTTTTAATTTATATATATATATCAATATATATATATATATATTTCTCTACGCAACCCAGTTCACTTAATTCTATTCTAAAAATTAAGTATACTTTAATTTGTGAATTTTAATGTTATAAAATTATGGGGTGTTACAGTCCGGACTATTGTTGATTGCTCGGATTTGGTTTTCGCTCAGACCCAGAGCATAAGCTAGTAAATGGATGCGTGTCTGACATTGGATTTCGTTCCATGTGAATTAAATCGATTTCTGTTAATGTATGTCTGTTTGGTGGTGGAGGATTTATTCTCTACTTAACACCCTGGTATATATTAATAGTGATTGATCGCATGGCTTGAATTGTCAATGTGGCACGCCAAGATGCAAATGATCAATGCTTTTGTTGAAAAGCAGGGCCTTGTGGGATGATCAAAGTATAGCCTATTACGGCATATCTTTGTATATATCGTGGCTTCGCGAGCCTCACACCCCGGTATGAGTCAAAAACGGGATTAGGACAGCAGGGAGTGCACACGTTTCTTTCTAGCTAGGAGTAGTGTCGGTGCTTAAACTGGCTAGCATTTTACTTATGTAGATGATGGATTTTTGAGGCGCCTCGGATTTTTTTAGGCCGTTAGTGGTCATACTATAGGTCCAAAGGGACCAGGAAGCGTGTGTTCAGGCATAATTAATCCACTACCCTTAGGTAGGGACTGACCCTGAAGATCCAAGGTTTCACTGCGGGGGATCCTGAGGCATTTTCTAGAGTGTCTCGAATCGGAGAGGAGCTTGCCCCTAGCCTCGACTCATGATGGAAATCGAACTTTCGATACGACCCAGCGGTTTTGATTGTAGATCTAGTATGGCGACATAGTAGGATGGGGTACTATGTCGTCTATGATTAATACATTATGATTGAAATTGTTTTTGAAATATATATACCCATAGATATACACACTAATACTAAAACTGTTTTATCGTATCAAGCATCTCTTGACAATTATAAGGTAAAACCCTATCCTCCAGTTTGCGTTGCATTGTGTGATGGGACTTGGGTCTTATAATGGTTCATTTTTCTAAAAAGCAATGCGTTGTTTAATGTATTACTTTATTTTATGCACTGGCAATCCAATGGAGTAAACCCGTTCCGCGTTAGCGGTGTGGTCCTGTGATTAGCCTTATTATTAGATTGTTAAGTTAAGACTTCTCATACCAGTCCCATGACTGACCTGTAGTTTGTTTCACTGGCAAACTTGGGTGCCCATATTTTCCACACGGGCAGTCGAGTATCTTTTTGCAGATATATTTACAGGATCCTGGCTTACAGCTGAAGCGATATTCGGAAATTAAAGTTGTGTATCCGTGTATTCCTTCCAGTTGTATATTTGTATTATTTTTCCGCTACTATTTAAATGTAATTTAAAACTCTGATATTATTGTATTTCTATTATGTAATAAGTTTTCATACTCTGTTACATTCTTGTACTCTGATGTAATTATTGTAATCAACAATAAAATGTTCTTCAGTTTGTGTTCTGATGTTGTTGTTCTCAAAGCAATCCAGCCTTTCCTTTATTGGGAAGTTTGGGTCGTTTCATTGGGTATGACCCAACTGGCCATGCTGCCTAGCCCAACTTTTGTTACTTCCTAGTTGTGAGGCTAGAGGCTACGTCTATCTTTAGGACATCTGATCACCATTCACTTTGAATGCCACATCGTCAAACCCGTCAATTCACTGATCGATTTCTAAAAATACACGGGTATAAAAAGCTAAGAGGAACGAATTCCTCCGCCACCAGACGTAATACCTTTAAGAGATCAACCATACGTGATTTGTTAGGTATACTCAGTCAGACACTCATCCATTCAAGTTGTTCTGGGACTGGACAAACAGAAAGCACCATTCCGGAACAGGACGACCCTTGCATTTCACTCCATCTTCAATTGCCTTAAGCATAATGTAATTCGCAGCGCTTATGCCTATACGGAGTGGTTTTCGGATAATATATCCAACTGGTCTCTCCGTTTTGACAACGATGGTCAAAATTCTTTGATAGTCGATTATTTAACTATCGAAGTAAAAAACAACATCCACTCAAATTCATAGTTAAGCATCAAACAATCATCGGCCCTTATTAACATTAATCCCAACCTCTCATATCTTTAAATATTTCTCAAAACACGTTTTTAGCCCTTCATGCTTCTTGGAAAACATTTCCAAATACTATAAACTCCTATTTCCCTATATTCCAGAAAGTATATGTTATTAATGTTTGAAAACATTTCCTTCTTCTCCACATTCCTTATTTTCTGCACTTTAGAAAATATACGTTATTTACATTGGAAAACATTTCCAATTTTCATTATAACCATTTTAAAATGTATATCGTTTTCTTCTAACACATTACCCACTTTAAATATGGATATTTTTCTTTATAGAAATCTGGTTTCATTTAATATATACTTGGTTTTTATGTATGAATATCATTACATATTAAAAACGCATCTACAAGTTACTTAAAATCCACTTCTCTTCGTAAACTCCATTTACACGTCAACTTCCCCTTCATTATAAATCTAGTTTGTACCTTATTCTTGATTCCATATCCTGTTATAAATTATTGGTTTAGATCAAATACTTAATATCCTATCAAATTCTAAATTTTATAATATATATGTATAGTTCTAAAGGTAAATTGGTTTTTAAACATTCGACATAGTTGCAACCTTATTATAAATCATTATGGATTTATTCAATCCAACTCATAGTTCGAATTTTGAAATAAATTTCGTCATCCACTTTTTGAAACGATTTTCTATTTTCCCTTTTTAACATTCGAATTATTTCCCATATATTTGACGGTATTTAAATACTCGTTATTTTCAAGCCAGTGTGAGACACATCCCCAGCAAACAACAATAAATAACAGATTATCTATCATATCAGATAATGCCATATTTGAAATCTACAAATATATTTATTTCAATCAATTTATCAACAATTCATCTAAACAACCATCACACAACATTTAACCATTACTTACCAGTATGAAATAACGACTATAATACTATAAAAATGATCAGACTTAGCGAGTTTACTCACCTTTGCGCGTTAACCATTAAATAATGATTCGCGTCAGTCGATTTAAATCAGGTGTTCAATTCTTCCATAATTCGTAACAAACTCAAAATTGCTCCAGACTGATTCCATGATGTAGTCTATGACTCTACGATTTTATCGTGACCAACCGTCAGTAAAACTATCTATTTTCTCGGTCCAAATCATGTTTCTGTCACAACAAGCCTAAAAAGTTCTACCCCTGTTTCCAAACTTGGCATTTCCTAAACTATAATCATTCTTCGACATCTATTTGCCATTTGTCTTATATGTCAGCTTGTAACAACCCGGAAATGCGAGCCAATTTAAAATTTTTATTTTGGCAGTTTTAGCGAATTTTGAATATTTAAAATAGATTATTTTAAATAATAGCGACAAGAAATTTAATTTGAATAAAATTCAAATGTATATATTTATATACATCATCGTTAGAATATAAATATTTATTTTTAATTATAAAAGGAATTGAAAATGGCGCTGTAGTTCGATAATTCGATTTCAAATTTCAATTCAATGTACCGGGTGCAAAATAAACCGGATTTTAGTGAAACCAAAAATATTAGAATCTAATTGAGAATATCTTTCCAACGAATCCAGGAAATCGAAATTTCATAGCGGGGATCAAAAGTTATGTCTAGTTGAAAATTCTGAATAGTCGCTATGGAATTCAGGCCCTTAAAAATGGAAATTTTGCAAACGACCTCGGATTTCGACAAAACCACTTTTGTTGGATCCAGGATGTAAAGTTATTGCTAGGTTTCAAATTTCATAATTTTTCAAATTAATATGTGAGCGTGGCAAAGGAAAACGCGTTTGACCAGTTTTAGTTGATTTTAATCGACTGGAAATTGGCCATTTTTCAAACGGTCTCAGAATTAGACGAAACCAGTTTTGTTAGGACCGTATCGTTAATATGAAGCTAGAAAATATTTTTTTTTTGAATTTTTCGAGTTTGTATGTGACCCCAGTAAATTGAAATGTACGTTTAAAATAGAATATATATATTTATATTTTAAATTGAGCGAAAACTGATTGTAACAGCAGAATTGGGTTACGAATCATATCCCATTGTGTTCGAAATGGGGGTAATTAGCTAGGGACGACAGGCGGTGGGTCTTGTTTCGAGTTAGAAATAAAAAGTTACTTTTTGAAATTAAAATAAATTAAAATATAAATTATTATATAAAACCTAGGCCCCCCTCTTTCTCTTTCACTCAGTAAATTGATTCTAAAGAAAAAAATATCAAAAAGGGCGGAGCCCGTCGTTCCATGCCTCCACCTCATTGAGGTAGCCGCCCACCGTGCGCCATCACCAAGGAGGGGCGTCACCTCCTCCTCCCTCTTCTCCTTCCCGCTTCCCTCCTTCTACTCGGCGTGAACCACAAACACCCCTTACCCGAAACCCTAGGCCCCTCCTCTGACCAAGATAGTCGCCGCCCCTTCCCTGAGTCCACCTCCGATGGCCAGCAGCCCGGCGCCGCCTACAACCACCCTCCAGCGCGCTAAACCCCCTCTGCTCCCTCCTTGCTCGATTCAAACAGCCGCCGTGAACCCCAAGACACCTCCCCCGACCCTTCAGCAAGCCCTCAGTCCTCCTTTAATCGAAAATGTAAGCTTTTATATTTTATATTGATTCAATTAGTTATTAAATAAAATCAATTTTGTTTCTATAGAAGAGTATAGATTTTATTTTTCATTTTAAGTAAAGGAATGATTTTTATGGTTAGATATGAAATAAAAATATAATCTTTGTGGTATATAAAGCGATTTGAAAAGATAAAGGTGTGATTTTTGATATTAGAAAGTCTATATTTTTATATTATTAAAATTTATATTTTTATTCGCTCAAAGTTCATATTTTTACCATATCAAAGTTGAGATTTTTATTTAGATAAGGAAATGATTTTTAGAAGCTAAAAACATAATCTTTATAATATAGAAAGGTGAAAAATATAATTTTTAATTAATTAGTGAAGTAAAAATATTATTTTCACTTCGATAAAAATAGGATTTTCATTGAAGTAGAGTAATAAAAATATGATTTTTAATAATGAAAGAGATTATAAAAACATGATCTTTGTATATACAGTATAGTAGTAAAAATATAATCTTTATATATATATATGGTAGGATTTTAAAAATATAATTTTCACATATATGAAGTGAAGATAAAAATACGATTTTTATATATATGAAGTGAAGATAAAAATTCGATTTTTATATATGTAGTGAATACGGACGACGAAAGTGATAGAAGGCGAGCACGACGAAGATTTCCTACATATGAAGAGTCGTGGCGTTGGATTTAGCTCGCGTGAGAACTTCCCACTTTAAATTTTCTTTTCTAGTTTAAAAAATATACTAGGACGCAGACGGTGCTTAGTAGCACCCGACACCCGTCATCCACAGACCATGGACGACATGTTTGTTTGGTTGTGTAGTTGATTGGATGATTGGTTTGAATTTGGTTGTTTGGTGAAATGAGACTGATTAGATTGGTATGTGTACGGCATAGGCCATTATTAGACCGGGGATAAGGCTAGGCCTTGTCCCGTTTCTAGTATCGTTCCGTTATGCCGCCGAAATTTTCTAAAATAAGTTAGAAAAATAAAGATATCATTTTATTTAATAAATGAACCGAATAGAATATTCATATGTTGAATAAAATATTTTGGTCGTTAAAAATTTAATTTTTAATGAGAATGTGAATAAAATAAATATTCATTTACAAATCGAACGATTTGTTTATGTACACTTATTTGAAGGATATTGATTGGGATGATAAATTTTATACATCGCCCAACTGCACAAATAATATTCAGTGTTTGTTGATTTAAAACCCCACACGGGTGTTGGGATGATATTTGTCGTACACTAATCCCAATTATTTAATTGTATGTCGATCGATTGGTCGAAAGACTGTGTAAGCGTTAATTATTTATATTTGATGCTTATGCAGTTGTGTGGTGCACTTTGGATGATGGTTGATTGTTTATCGTTGCTATTATATACATGTGTTGTATGGAATCCATATAATTAACATTATATGGTAATTGATTGGGCCTCATTCCAATTGGGAAAATAAAGAATATTAGACTATAAAAATAGTCATTTTTTGACGATGCTCTTGTGTTGAAACTATTCATGTGTTGAGTAAAATATTTTAATAACAAAATTTACATCTTTATCATATTTAAGATTAGAATCTACTTTACGGTTGGAGTCTAATTAAAAATCAAACGATAGATACCATAATTTTATAAAATATATTACATAACAAGAATAGTCATGTGTTGGCAATACTCATGTGTTGAGATTAGTCAGGTGTTGAAGGAACGGAATAAATACTCATTTGTTGAATAAAATAACGAATTTATTGAAATACATAAAGCCGTGTTGATTAGAGTTGCGCTATTTTGACGTGAACAATATTTATATCGATTATACTCGTTTTTATAATGAATATAGAAAGGGTAGTGATGTCAAAATATAACGTTTTGAAAATATTATCATTTATATAGTAATGATTGGACATATTCAATTTTGAGTTGAAATTGAATATAGAGTTGAAATGGTTTTGAAAACGAATTTAAAACGATTTATAAAATACGTTTTAAAAGGAAATCGACGAAATATATATAATATATATATATATATTATATATATAATGGCCTGAATAGAACGCGCCGCGCCGCGGCAGTTCGTGAATTTCGACCATTGACTTCGAATTGACGTTGCGGGAGATCCGACTGTCGGATTCTCCTAAAACCGGAACCGTTGGGTTCGTATCGAAAAGAGCTTTCTAAAAGAATATTAGGAATTTGAAATCTAACAGTTGGATTTGGAATTATGTCCTAATCAAATTAGGAAAACGCCGCTGTAAGTGCAGTTCGATGGCCGTTGATGGAAATCGACTGTACAGGCCTTGATAAAATTATTACAAATAGTAATAATTAGTGTAAAATCATAAGAAATGATTTGTGAAGAACTGAGATGAAAAATTCCATATTTGAAAAGATAAAAATATATTTTTATCGAAATGAACTAGTTTTGAATTAGAATTAAAATCAATTTATTTTTGAAATAAATAAATTGAATTTGAATTGGTTTTGAAAATAACCAGAATTTCAAATATATATAAAGTGGAAGTGGATTTGAATCGAAATTGTCTTTGGAATATTTCGATGTTGGATTCCGTGATTATACAGATATTGTTATGGGAATTTGAAAGATATATTTATATCGTTATTTCCAATACGATATTTGTTGGTTTCAGAATTTGATATTGAATATAAGCCGGTATATTTTCTATTCAGAGCCTTGTATTTAATATCAAATGTGATTTGGGTTTGTCGTGAATCGTGTTTTAGGTGACATTGGTTCTTTAACCCAGTTAAAGACAAGATCTTGATTTTTGAGAAGATTAAAACTAAGTGGAGTTTTAATGAATCATTAATTAGAGAAAAGTGGTCGAGAATGGAGTATCACCAGTTTTGCTCCAAAGCGATAGTTAAATCTTTAATAGATTGGAACGTGAAATGGTAATTAATTTTACCGATAACACCGTGGTGTTAGATATGGAGTATTACCAGTTTTGCTTCATGGGATAAATAGGTTGGGATTAGGAAATAAAATAAATAATTACTTCGGTGTGGTTCGCTAATTCCGACTAGTTTGGAAAACCATAATATGGTTTGAAATGATATCCAAAGGAAGATTAAAGAATAAATTTAGAAGAATTTATCTTTGATAAAATTAATGGGAACCTATTCCCTAATGATGTGAAAATTTGAATAAAAGAATATTCTGAATTGGAATGAGGCGTATGTTGTGTTTGTGTAACACGTGTTTATTATATACGTGGGTTATTCGGAAAGGCTGGGTTTATACCCATTCTGAATAACCGATTCGACGATATGTCAAAGTTGAAGACTGTGGTTGAAGACCGGAAGTCTTCACATCGTTTGGGTGATTACTGATGATCTTGATTGGGTTGTACACCCAAGATGAGGGAAACAGTTGGTGATCGTCCAAACGTACTTGGAGATCGATGGATATGCGAGGAAAGTGCCTCCGGTTTCATTCAGACCCAGAACGAACTTGTAAATGGACTGTGTGTCTGACATTGGATTTTATTCTGTGTTGATTGATCTCTATTAAATATACATCTATTTGGCGGCAGAGAATTTATTCTCTTGCTTAACGCCCTTCTCTGAGATGTACGAGCTCAGAGGTTGTATATCGATGGACATCAGTCGCATGGAGTGAATTGCCTGTGTGGCACGCCTAAGTGGCAATTGATCAAGGCTTCTGTTGAAAAGCAAAGTCTTGTGGTTGATGATCAAAGCACGGCCTGCGTGGCGCAGCTTTGTGTATAGCGTGAATTCGCGAGCCTCACACCTCGGTATGAGTCAAAAACGGGATAGTGACTGCAGGGAGAGCACGACGTTTCTTTCTAGCTAGTGGTGGTGTCAGTGCTTAAACTGGATGACATTTATATACTTTTCACCTGTGTGGTTGTTGGAATGCGAGGTGCCTCGGATATAGGTCTGTTAGGACCGGGAAACGTGTGTCCTGGAATAGCTAATCCTGCAAAGTTAGGTGAGGACCGGCCCTGAAGATCCAAGGATCATAGTGGGGTCCTGGGACATTTGCTAGAGTGTCTCGAATCGGAGAGGAGCTTGCCCCTTGCCTCGACTCTTGACGGAAATCCAATTTCCAATACGTGATATTGCGTTTTTATTTGTAGAGCATAGTATGGCGACATGATAGATGGTACCCATGCCGCCTATGATTGATATTTATGAATGTTGTTTTGAAACTATACACCTATAATAGAATCAAGTGATTTGTTTTAAACGTACCAAGCATGTTTGGCTATTATAAGGTAAAACCCTATCCTCCGGCTTGCGTTGCATTGTGTGATGGGAGCTGGGTCTTATAATAGCTTCATTTTTCGAAAAGAGCATTGCGCTGTTTGTTTATATGCACCAGTATTCTTGGGAGGAAACCCGTTCCGTGTTATATGGCGTGGTCCCTTGAATTACTCTCTTTTAAAGTAAAGTTTTAAATAACTGTTTTAGTTCTCACACCAGTCACATGACTGACCTGGAGTTTATTGTTTTAAACTAAACATTGGGTGCCCCTATTTTCTACACGGGCAGCTAGTAGTTTTGGTTTTGCAGATTTATATTCACAGGATCCTGGTTTACAGCTGGAATGATATCCGGAAAGCTCTGTATCCGTATATCACCTTCAGTTGTGCTTTGTATTATTTTTCGCTGCGATGTATTTAAATGTAATTTAAACCTCTGATATTTTCTGTGTAATAATTATTCATACTCTGTAACACCCCACGTCCGTTAGTGTCACTCGCAAAGGGAATGCACTAAGTTCGGTGGAGCATTATGGGTAAAAGATGCAGATAAATTACAAGACAGACAAACAATTAACAGCGGAAAATAAAACTTTGCTTTATTGATAAAATAGATTGTACAAGATTGCTTTACAATATCAGAGTATCATCTGTCTTTCTAGATAAAGAAGCATAAAAATACATTTATATTCCCCAATGTAGCATAAGCCAGCCATAGCATCTGAAAGAGAATCCAAGGACAACTTCATCAAATCTTCAAGCTGGGAAAGAACAACGGTCCAATTTAATCCTGAGTTACACTATTCCCTCCTCAACTGCCTGGGGGGGGGGACGGAAGAAAAGAAGCGAAAGAAAAACAGAGTCAGACATAAAGCCTGAGTAAGTCAGTAACTTCTAGCATGTGAACAGGGAAAACATGACGACATGAATTAACTGAATACAAGATAATACCATGATGATAAGGCTAACAAGATAAGATTCACACAAGACATGCTAAGACAAGATAAACTGGATATACTACAACACTTTCTCCGCTTCGCTTTTACCGCGATATACTCGTTTCTATATCTCTGCACCACCTAACTAGTGTTCCAACTAGTAACGATAACGTGATCCCAATCCCTGTAGTTTCCGTCGTCTTCAGGCGTACCTTGATTATTTATTACCTAGATCTAGTTTAGGTTTTATATCAAGTGCTTTCTAGATTCAATTAGAGTTTACGCTATCTATTGAATGCTTCTTATATTCAGGATTTATGCCACCTAGTTCCAAACTAGGGGTTATGCTACCTGTCGAATGATGCCCTTTAGTCTAGGATACACTACCTAGAGTGGTATATGTTCCTAGACTTTCCCCACGCATGTATCGCGAATCGTTATCGCTTGTCTAGATGCACATGTCCTGTAAAGTGCTACCAGAGTCCCGTGTCAGGGCTACTCTAGAAATACGGAACTCGGTCGGGAGCTTTCAATATCTGCCGATGCAGATGTTAAGGTCTGTTTTTCCAGTGGCTATGGTCCCACTCGACCCCTCCCTCAACTAATGGAAGGCCACCCTTGTAAAATGAGAACTGTACGAAGGCCCCTATCTGCCCCACTAATTCTATGGCCAACAACACCCCGCAACCACAACTAGATAGCAAGTATGTGGTCCGTATGAGTCCTCCAGCCTTCACGCTTCACGTGTCTCGCTTGACTGAAGATGGTAGGTAGACGACGAGTTGCTATCACAGGGCTTCCGTCTTCTCGCCGAATCACGCTGGTCCATCCTAGTCTTTTGGTTGCCATATATTGCAACCAAGACACACCCTTGGCTCTTCTACCGCAGACCTTAACCTCTGTGCGCCCAGGCGGATCATCTGCAGCCTCATAGAGGGATACCAAGAGTACCCTCACGTCCCCTCGAAGCCTCGGGCTTCGTATCCCAATTCGTTGGAGTCTTCTTTAAAATCAGATGGACGTCCGCTCCTTCGTGTTATACTAAGAATTACTACTTAGTTCTACTAACTAAGGTTTACCACTTAGTTTCCAAATTCCTTGTTTTCTTAACTAAGTTTTACTACTTAGTCCCCTTTTCAACTGAGGTTTACTACTTAGTTTTCTTTCTCGCCAGGTTGGATTGGTTAAGTGTCTTTAGTCGATTCAAGCTATCTTAACCCTCTTCCCTTATCCTGTTAAACTGGTTAAGTGTTATCCCTTTATGCTTTTTACTTAACCCTATTCATTTATCATATTCTGATGGTTAAGCGTTCAAGTTTACTTAACCCTATGGTCTAGTCCAGCTAACATATTAAATTGGCTAAGCGTATTACTTAACCCCAACCTCTAGTCTAATTAACATGTTAAATTGGCTAAGTGTATTAACTTTACTTAACCCCACCTTCTAGTCTAGTCAACATGTTAATTTGGCTAAGTATTCCCATGGACTTAACCCTCCCATTCTAGCTTTAACTGTGCTAAGTTCGTTAAGTGTTCCTTAACCTTCCCATTCTAGCTTAACTGTGTTAAGTTGGTTAAGTGTTCCTATGGACTTAACCTTCCCATTCTAGCTTAACTGTGTTAAGTTGGTTAAGTGTTTCTATGGACTTAACCCACCCATTCTTGCTTAACTGTGTTAAATTGGTTAAGTGTTTCTATGGACTTAACTCTCCCATTCTTTTTCTAGCTTTAATTAATAAATTAAAGCCGCAACCTCTCACATTAGACAGATATTGCTGCGGTTACTGGATGTGCCGGTCGGTTCCGGGCAGGTTTACACCGCAACTCAGTCTAACCTCGGGTTAGGCATATTCATGTTTTCTAAGTTCAAAGGGTTTTTGATTAATTTCCAAATCTGGTTTTGAAAACAACCATCCCGTCCATCGGATAAGTTAGGGATAGCCAGGGAGGGCAGGAAACTTGTATTTTCCAAACCCAAGCCTAGACACTATCCTCTCTGTCACCCTAGAACTTTCAGGTGTACGTGTTATTCAAAGAGAAAACCTTTCTATTGTCCATATATAAATTGTCAACAATTTATCTTCAAAGTCCATTTTCCCTTTTTAAATAAACTTGGCCTATACCATTTTCATTTTGTCCTGCCCACTAGTATACTTAAATTCTAGGCCCAAGTCCTAACCCAACTTGCAGTTCAGGCCATTTCCTATTTCATTGCCAAAACTAGATTAAATATCCTAGTTTATAATTTATGGCCAAAACTTTACCTACATGCAAGTTACATATTTTGTGGTAAATGAAAAATTTATCATTTATGACAAACTCTATAAGTAAATTTACTCCTAATTTACTTATTTCGTTATTACACTTTTAATGTACATTGTCACATTTATTATTATGGCCCGTTCCCTCTTATTTATCATATTTATACTTTTTGGTATGTAAATTATACCAAATTAAGTGTCACTAACCATAATTTTATTCTAAACATGACAATTTCTCACAATTATGGCTACATTCAAAATTTTGCTAATATACTTATTCCAAATCTTTAATTAACACAATTTTTGATTTAACATTCCTAATTCACAATTTATGGTAAGACTAGAATTATTATTCTAGTTTACATTTAATGCCTAAAATTAAGCTTACTTGCTAATACTAAATTTAATATGTCAAACTTATCCAATTTGCATTCCTATAAACATGCCATAATATATATTCCCAATTTATGCCAATTTCCAAGCTTATAACTACATTTATGTTCATTTTCATATTTTCCCCAAGTTGCATTCCCACCGTTCGTATAATCGTGATTTAACCTAGATTGTAAATAAATCTAGATTCGTAGAAAATAGGGAATGAACCAAAGATGCTATGAAAAGGGATAATAACTGGCATAAAAGGTTTGGATAACGACGTAGGTTCAAGAATATGGGTAGACCTAACTTAATAGGTAAATTCCCACGGTCTAAAACCAAAAATAGATAGAATAGGTTTAAGAACATGGGTAGACCTAACTGAATAGGTAAATTCCCACAGTCTAAAATCAAAGAAAAAAAAAGGAACAGATAAAATAGATAATCGGCTTTAGACCCAATTTCATAGCCACAAAACTTAAGCAACAATTTTCCTAATTATGAATCATAGGCAAAGTTCATAGTTATAGGCAATGTTCATAGTCCAAAAGGGAAAATAATTCCCATAGTCATAAGTCATTATCATATGCAACGTCATAGTCATATGTTGTATGTCCCAAATCAAGGTTCATGTTCGTAATTCAAAGGCAATAGGTTCATGGTCATAGTTCTCATAATCTTGATCATAGGCATAGGCATATCCTCTTTGTTCAATAGTCATAGGCCATCAATCAAAGTCATAGTATGTTCTAGGCCATAGTCAAGAATTAGATCCAAAAACTTAAATAAACACAGATCCAAGTGAAGAGATTAGGCATTTTTCTTATATCCTTTTAATTTCATGTCACAAATAAAAAATAAAACGTTCAAGTCTAGAAATAACCAACTTACAGAAATTAGATCTAGAATAGAAGAACGGCGATGCTAAGATTCGTATGTCGTTGCTCGAGGTTTGTTGATTTAGCCTTTGAATTCTTCACTTTGATTTGAATCTTCTCTTGAACAGATTTGAGCAGCATCTCCATGTCTTGAATTTATATTTCGTTTTAATTATTTAAGAAAATTTAAAGGAGGGGAAGAAGCCATGAATCTTAGCAGCATAAGGATAGAAGAGAATTGGTGCAAAGAGAATGAAGACTAGGGCTGTTTATATAGCTGCTCAAGACCTTATCGTACACGCAGCGCTGAGTCAGCATTGAACCCAGTTAAGAAAATAGTCCAGGTACGTTGATGAATCTATCCAAACCTTATCATACACGCAGTGCTGAGTCAGCATTGGGTCCCACAAGCTATTTTGGTGTAGAAATTTGAATTTCGAATGAATTGTTTTGGCGTAGAAGTTTGATTTTCGAACTTTTGAATTTCTGGAATTTATTTAACTGTTTTATTCACATGAAATATTCTTATATGTATACAATTCCTCTAACGACCATTTTACGCGTATATATATACGCACAACTTTCATTTTATTTTCAAAATTCAAATGATGTTGCCATATTTCATTGACTATAGCCTTATCTTGAAATTTATCTTTCGTATACATATATTTTTGCATATATATATATATTTATATTCTCATATGTATATATATATATATATATTCTTTATTTCCTTATATGCACGTTCTTATCCTTTTTAAATTTTGAATTTGTATACGTACATATATTTGCATGTTCAGTTGGCCCTCTCTAAAACAAAGATAAAAAAAATTATGCCGCCGCCGGGGTTCGAACCCCCGACCTCCATGCTACAAATCCAATACCTTAACCAACTGATCTACAGAGGCTTTTGTTAATAAGTCTTAGAACTATAATAATTATTGTTCTCTCCTTACTTCTCTTTTTCATGTTAGTTACAATACTTAAATTAAACAACTGCATGGATCTTTTTCTTTTAATTTTTCTTTTAAAAAAAATAATTATACTTTAATTTGTGAATCTTAATGTCACAGAATTACGGGGTGTTACATTCTCCCCCACTTAAAAGGATTTCGTCCCCGAAATCTACAAGTTAGGAAGAATGTGTCCTACCATCCAATCACCCATCTACTCAACCATTCAATCACAGGCATTCATTGTCCTTATAAGATTTCTAATGCTTTCATGTTCATATGCATAGTGTGTGTATATGTCTCTATCTAATGCAAAATCAGGAGGTTTACTGATTCAGTTGACCTCCTTAATGCAAATCATGTCTGTGCCATGCGTCCAATCATGTATGCAAGCATTCCTAGTCATGTAAATACTACATGCGTGCACAACCATTCATCCATATGCAACGTCCACATGATATCATATCAAGTTCAATTTACAAGCAAATGTATATATGTAAATGCAATATGAGAGCGTTCGAACTTGATCTAGTGTCTAATACGTATGCATATGCATCCACGAGCAACTATTTGCAACCACTTGCAGCCATTCAACCATAACATGTTTCAAATACATGTTTACATCCATTGGCTTCTACCTAAGGATCGCAGATACGACCTAGAGGATATACTTTGGAAAGAGAGAAACAACTACGCGTAAAGCTCCTAAACAGAGAAATCAAGGATGCACCCTTAAGGAAAAAGGGCATGTTGCTAGTATCTAGCCTTCTTGAGCTTTACACCACTGTATCTTTACCAATTTTTACTCCACGATTATGAAGTTTCTAAGCTCCATCTCCAAAATGAACAGATGTCAACCAAGTGTATGTACTAGGATGATCAGAGGTCTCTCCTCCTATCTTATCCATCATGCCATAATTATAAGGGTCAAAAGGTCACTACGCGCTTTTTAGAGCGCCTGCCACAACTATCCATCTCTCACGCAAACCACCCTAGTCGAACTCGACATTCCTCAAGTACAAGCCCCAAAGGCCTAAACCAATATCAGACAAGCACCCAAGGAATATCTCCTTTAGACAATCTATGTGATATGATATAAGCAAACTCGATAGCTATTCAAACCCCTACTAACCAAAAATAAACGGTTCGAACCACCCACTAGGTTTGAGACTGATTGGGATCTTCTTACTATACAAGTACTAAGGTGCAGAGACTCAACTATGGAAGCAAATATGAACAAATGCGAAGTGCTAAATCCAAACAGAAAAACTAGATTCTTCCAACAGAAACTTTTACCACCTATCTCCTAGGTACGCTCAGCATGTACTTGCCCTTCTGAAAATCTTGTCCTTTGTTCTTACCCTCGTCCTTAATTATATGCCCTATCATACCCGAGTAAAGATACTTCCTCTTTTATAATTTCTTCCTCCTTCGTGAGCTAAACCTATCTCCATGAATTCCTCATCCTAGGGTTGTGCTCCTTTGCCAAACTCCTCACCTTTTTCTGTGTATAACCATGTTGGCAAATCCCTCGAAAGCTGCTTCCATCATACCGAAGATCCTACTAAGCTTGAAAGAAGACTGGCCGTAAGTGAAACAACTACGGCTATAGATGGAATTCGGGCACTACTTCGCCCTTCGATGAGGTTATCTCCCAGAAAGCCAGGAGCCTCAGAGACTCAAGAAAGAAGGAGACAAGAATTCAAACAGAGGAAGAGGAGACAATGCGTATGGCTTTGGGGAATATGCCTTTAAAACAAATCCTTTCTTTTAAAAATGCTTCTTTAAAAACCTTTTGAAAATAATTTTTCAAATCTTTTATCTGATCCGGTAACCTTCAGCTCTGATACCACGTGTAACACCCCACGTCCGTTAATGTCACTCGCAAAGGGAATGCACTAAGTTCTATGGAGCATTATGGGTAAAAGATGCAGATAAATTACAAGACAGACAAACAATTAACAGCGGAAAATAAAACTTTGCTTTATTGATAAAATAGATTGTACAAGATTGCTTTACAATATCAGAGTATCATCTGTCTTTACTAGATAAAGAAGCATAAAATTACATTTATATTCCCCAATGTAGCATAAGCCAGCCATAGCATCTGAAAGAGAATCCAAGGACAACTTCGTCAAATCTTCAAGCTGGGAAAGAACAACGGTCCAATTTAATCCTGAGTTACACTATTCCCTCCTCAACTACCTGGGGGGGGAACGGAAGAAAAGAAGCGAAAGAAAAACAGAGTCAGACATAAAGCCTGTGTAAGTCAGTAACTTCTAGCATGTGAACAGGGAAAACAGGACGACATGAATTAACTGAATACAAGATAATACCATGATGATAAGGCTAACAATATAAGATTCACACAAGACATGCTAAGACAATATAAACTGGATATACTACAACACTTTCTCCGCTTCGCTTTTACCGCGATATACTCGTTTCTATATCTCTGCACCACCTAACTAGTGTTCCAACTAGTAACGATAACGTGATCCCAATCCCTATAGTTTCCGTCGCCTTCAGGCGTACCTTGATTATTTATTACCTAGATCTAGTTTAGGTTTTATATCAAGTGCTTTCTAGATTCAATTAGAGTTTACGCTATCTGTTGAACGCTTCTTGTATTCAGGATTTATGCCACCTAGTTCCAAACTAGGGATTATGCTACCTGTCGAACGATGCCCTTTAGTCTAGGATACACTACCTAGAGTGGTATATGTTCCTAGACTTTCCCCACGCATGTATCGCGAATCGTTATCGCTTGTCTAGATGCACATGTCCTGTAATGTGCTACACGAGTCCCGTGTCAAGGCTACTCTAGAAATACGGAATTCGGTCGGGAGCTTTCAATATCTGTCGATGCAGATGTTAAGGTCTGTTTTTCCAGTGGCTATGGTCCCACTCGACCCCTCCCTCAACTAATGGAAGGCCACCCTTGTAAAATGAGAACTATACGAAGGCCCCTATCTGCCCCACTAATTCTATGGCCAACAACACCCCGCAACCACAACTAGATAGCAAGTATGTGGTCCATATGAGTCCTCCAGCCTTCCCGCTTCACGTGTCTCGCTTGACTGAAGATGGTAGGTAGACGACGAGTTGCTATCACAAGGCTTCCGTCTTCTCGCCGAATCACGCTGGTCCATCCTAGTCTTTTGGTTGCCATATATTGCAACCAAGGCATACCCTTGGCTCTTCTACCGCAGACCTTAACCTCTGTGTGCCCAGGCGGATCATCTGCAGCCTCACAGAGGGATACCAAGAGTACCCTCATGTCCCCTCGAAGCCTCGGGTTTCGTATCCCAATTCGTTGGAGTCTTCTTTAAAATCAGATGGATGTCCGCTCCTTCGTGTTATACTAAGAATTACTTCTTAGCTCTACTAACTAAGGTTTACCACTTAGTTTCCAAATTCCTTGTTTTCTTAACTAAGTTTTACTACTTAGTCCCCTTTTCAACTGAGGTTTACTACTTAGTTTTCTTTCTCGCCAGGTTGGATTGGTTAAGTGTCTTTAGTCGATTCAAGCTATCTTAACCCTCTTCCCTTATCCTGTTAAACTGGTTAAGTGTTATCCCTTTATGCTTTTTACTTAACCCTAATCATTTATCATATTCTGATGGTTAAGCGTTCAAGTTTACTTAACCCTATGGTTTAGTCCAGCTAACATATTAAATTGGCTAAGCGTATTACTTAACCCCAACCTCTAGTCTAATTAACATGTTAAATTGTCTAAGTGTATTAACTTTACTTAACCCAACCTTCTAGTCTAGTCAACATGTTAATTTGGCTAAGTATTCCCATGGACTTAACTCTCCCATTCTAGCTTTAACTGTGCTAAGTTCATTAAGTGTTCCTTAACCTTCCCATTCTAGCTTAACTGTGTTAAGTTGGTTAAGTGTTCCTATGGACTTAACCTTCCCATTCTAGCTTAACTGTGTTAAGTTGGTTAAGTGTTCCTATGGACTTAACCTTCCCATTCTAGCTTAACTGTGTTAAGTTGGTTAAGTGTTTCTATGGACTTAACCCACCCATTCTTGCTTAACTGTGTCAAATTGGTTAAGTGTTTCTATGGACTTAACTCTCCCATTCTTGTTCTAGCTTTAATTAATAAATTAAAGCCGCAACCTCTCACATTAGACAGATATTGCTGCGGTTACTGGATGTGCCGGTCGGTTCCGGGCAGGTTTACACCGCAACTCAGTCTAACCTCGGGTTAGGCATATTCATGTTTTCTAAGTTCAAAGGATTTTTGATTAATTTCCAAATCTGGTTTTGAAAACAACCATCCCGTCCTTCGGATCAGTTAGGGATAGCGAGGGAGGGCAGGAAACTTGTATTTTCCAAACCCAAGCCTAGACACTATCCTCTCTGTCACCCTAGAACTTTCAGGTGTGTGTGTTATTCAAAGAGAAAACCTTTCTTTTGTCCATATATAAATTGTCAACAATTTATCTTCAAAGTCCATTTTCCCTTTTTAAATAAACTTGGCCTATACCATTTTCATTTTGTCCTGCCCACTAGTATACTTATATTCTAGGCCCAAGTCCTAACCCAACTTGAAGTTCAGGCCATTTCCTATTTCATTGCCAAAACTAGATTAAATATCCTAGTTTATAATTTATGGTCAAAACTTTACCTACATGCAAGTTACATATTTTGTGGTAAATGAACAATTTATCATTTATGACAAATTCTATAAGTAAATTTACTCCTAATTTACTTATTTCATTATTACACTTTTAATGTACATTGTCACATTTATTATTATGGCCCGTTCCCTCTTATTTATCATATTTATACTTTTTGGTATGTAAATTATACCAAATTAAGTGTCACTAACCATAATTTTATTCTAAACATGACAATTTCTCACAATTATGGCTACATTCAAAATTTTGCTAATATACTTATTCCAAATCTTTAATTAACACAATTTTTGATTTAACATTCCTAATTCACAGTTTATGGTAAGACTAGAATTATTATTCTAGTTTACATTTCATGCCTAAAATTAAGCTTACTTGCTAATACTAAATTTAATATGTCAAACTTATCCAATTTGCATTCCTATAAACATGCCATAATACAAATTCCCAATTTATGCCAATTTCCAAGCTTATAACTACATTTATGTTCATTTTCATATTTTCCCCAAATTGCATTCCCACCGTTCGTATAATCGTGATTTAACCTAGATTGTAAATAAATCTAGATTCGTAGAAAATAGGGAATGAACCAAAGATGCTATGAAAAGGGATAATAACTGGCATAAAAGGTTTGGATAACGATGTAGGTTCAAGAATATGGGTAGACCTAACTTAATAGGTAAATTCCCACGGTCTAAAACCAAAAATAGATAGAATAGGTTTAAGAACATGGGTAGACCTAACTGAATAGGTAAATTCCCACAGTCTAAAATCAAAGAAAAACAAGGAACAGATAAAATAGATAATCGGCTTTAGACCCAATTTCATAGCCACAAAACTTAAGCAACAATTTTCCTAATTATGAATCATAGGCAAAGTTCATAGTTATAGGCAATGTTCATAGTCCAAAAGGGAAAATAATTCCCATAGTCATAAGTCATTATCATAGGCAACGTCATAGTCATATGTTGTATGTCCCAAATCAAGGTTCATGTTCGTAATTCAAAGGCAATAGGTTCATGGTCATAGTTCTCATAATCTTGATCATAGGCATAGGCATATCCTCTTTGTTCAATAGTCATAGGCCATCAATCAAAGTCATAGTATGTTCTGGGCCATAGTCAAGAATTAGATCCAAAAACTTAAATAAACACAGATCCAAGTGAAAAGATTAGGCATTTTTCTTATATCCTTTTAATTTCATGTCACAAATAAAAAATAAAACGTTCAAGTCTAGAAATAACCAACTTACAGAAATTAGATCTAGAATAGAAGAACGGCGATGCTAAGATTCGTACGTCGTTGCTCGAGGTTTGTTGATTTAGCCTTTGAATTCTTCACTTTGATTTGAATCTTCTCTTGAACAGATTTGAGCAGCATCTCCATGTCTTGAATTTATATTTTATTTTAATTATTTAAGAAAATTTAGAGGAGGGGAAGAAGCCATGAATCTTAGCAGCATAAGGATAGAAGAGAATTGGTGCAAAGAGAATGAAGACTAGGGCTGTTTATATAGCTGCTCAAGACCTTATCGTACACGCAGCGCTGAGTCAGCATTGAACCCAGTTAAGAAAATAGTCCAGGTACGTAGATGAATCTATCCAAACCTTATCATACACGCAGTGCTGAGTCAGCATTGGGTCCCACAAGCTATTTTGGCGTAGAAATTTGAATTTCGAATGAATTGTTTTGGCGTAGAAGTTTGATTTTCGAACTTTTGAATTTCTGGAATTTATTTAACTGTTTTATTCACATGAAATATTCTTATATGTATACAATTCCTCTAACGACCATTTTACGCGTATATATATACGCACAACTTTCATTTTATTTTCAAAATTCAAATGATGTTGCCATATTTCATTGACTGGAGCCTTATCTTGAATTTTATCTTTCGTATACATATATTTTTGCATATATATATATATTTATATTCTCATATGTATATATATATATATTCTTTATTTCCTTATATGCACGTTCTTATCCTTTTTAAATTTTGAATTTGTATATGTATATATATTTGCATGTTCAGTTGGCCCTCTCTAAAACAAAGATAAAAAAAATTATGCCGCCGCCGGGGTTCGAACTCCCGACCTCCATGCTACAAATCCAATGCCTTAACCAACTGAGCTACAGAGGCTTTTGTTAATAAGTCTTAGAACTATAATAATTATTGTTCTCTCCTTACTTCTCTTTTTCATGTTAGTTACAATACTTAAATTAAACAACTGCATGGATCTTTTTCTTTTAAATTTTCTTTTAAAAATAATAATTATACTTTAATTTGTGAATCTTAATGTCACAGAATTACGGGGTGTTACATACTCTATATATTCTTGTAATCTGATGGAGTTGTTGTAATAAGCAATGAAATTTTCTTCTGTTTGAGTTTCGATGTGGCTTTTTTTCATCTCAATCCGGGCTTTCCTTCACGGGGAAGTTTGGGTCGCTACACAGCCCATCCATGCTCATCACCCAGACCCGAGACTTATCCTTTCTTCCCTACGAACATGCAGGCTTCCAGTTTGGTCCTTCATGTTTCATACTCCACAAATTTCGACGTGAGCTTGTGTCCTTAACATGTCGGTCCCGATCACCGTTTCTTTGATCCTGCCCTTTTTCTCACAAGTACGCACACACCCATATTCTGATGATCGGTATCCCTATATTGCCGCTCCACTCCATATAGTAACCCTTCATGCTCCAGCAAAATGCTTTACGCTCCAGCAAAACACTTCACGGTTTCTACACTTTTTAAACTAAACTCCTGCTCCATATTTGTCGTTGCGTCACCACCTTGGTACAAAACACGTATCACTAGAAAATAACACGCTTATGTATTCTGCACAGTACTGCTTAAATCAAAACGCTGCATACTGTTGTTCTTTCCCCTCTACGTTGAACCATCTCCTTTTCTTTGCATCAACTTCGTGTGTAAGCATTTATATAGGTACAAATGTACCACGTCTGGTCTGGCATAACAATTACTGGATCCGTACTTCAGTCCTCCCATTTTCATGTATAAACCACCACGTCAAAAAGCAACTTTACAACTTTCCAGATCGTTGTTTTCCCATGCACAAAGGACGCCGACTTCAACATTGCTCTAGGCCCGCTCCTTCCATGCATCATATCTTCTCCTTATCCCATCATATCCGCATCCACTACAGCAACTGCACACACCAGATCCTCTCTTCAAGGAAGCATGATCGTCGCTAGTCTATGAATCAAAAAAGCGCGACATTTAAATTAAATTCTACAAGCGCACAGGTGTGTAGCATACAGGTCGAACACAGGGAGGTAAATTAAAATCAAATTATTTATTTAATCTCTTGGGCGAGTTAGACGAAGCCTGGAGATTTTGTTGAAATAAAAACAAACTGAAATTGCGAACTTAGGATTATCGTTGAATCTAATCAACGATTAATCACTAAAGAAAGTAAATTGCAAAACAAGAACAACAATGCAGAAAATAAAAGTGCAGAATAAGAAGAACAACAAAAATAAAATTAGGATTGTCGTTGAAACTAATCAAACGACTAATCACTAATGAAACAAATGTAAAATACAATTGGTGCTCTTCCAAAACTAATTGTGAAGACAACACCTATTGCTAAGAAAGAAAAATGCAGAAATAGTAAAAAGGAAGAACTTTTATTAATGGAGAAGAGAATACATAATAATCGATATGATGGTGGCTACAATGATATTACAAGGGTATATATAGGGGATAACCAAACCCTAACCCTAATACAATTGGGCCTAGCCATTACATCACTCATTAGTTTACAATGAGAATCTCAAATGGGCCTTAGTTATATTTATTAAATTTTTGGCCTTTCTTCTTTTTCTCTTGGTTCTTTGACAAGCCTTCCTTGATTTGAGATGTGCATGGCCTTTTTATCAATCATTTTCTTGTCCAACAGCAACTAGATGTGGCATCTTCATATGCAAATCTTCAAAATGTAAATAGATAGCAATTTGATCTCTATTTCTCTACTTTTCTGGTTGCATGCGGGCTGGGTTGGAATATCTGTAAAAGTGACAAAACAATACCCAAGTAATATTTATTTATATACAAAAGATAAGATATAAGAGCATAAAAATAACACATTTCTATGTCAATCAAATACCCCCACACTTATCTTTTACTCTTCCTCGAGTAAAAAGAAAATTATAAACTAACTAGATAGGTCGCACTTTCGTAGGAAACATGATTGCATTGAGCGTATGCAACAAGCCGTTAAACCTCTAGGTGTCCCTAGTAGGACGAGTGGTGTCTCGTGAGGGTTTTCAGCGGATACTACCCACAAAACTCAAATGCAGTATGCTATGATTCTAATGAAACTACATGAATGCAATGGACATATGCAAAAATAAAAATAAAAATTGAAAACACGACTTATTTCGGAAGTGGTACAACAAATTAAATTAACAATTTCTGATCAGTTGATTGTACTTTAAATACCTCAACTTGTCACAAAATTTCAATATAAATCAAGTTTTCAAATGTTAAATTCCAGTTTGACCAGTTAGTTTGGTCGATAACATAGTGCATCCATGAAATAAATTCATAGTTTGCTTGGCACAATTTGTAAAGTGGTATTCTAATTTTCTCATGTATGGCTAGTCAAATCAATAAGGTCAAGAAGTGTTTGGGCATCATCGCTTATTCTTTATTCTATAAAATTTTAAAATTTATGTTTAAGTACATACACCTAACTTAGAAGACCAAGGTTTACAACCCATGCACTGCCTCACGGACTAACGGAGAGTGGGTAAAGAGCTTGGCGGATTGTGCAGGCCGACTTTGACTTTGTCAACAACGTGTCGGTAAACCTTAGGTGTCCAATCTCATAAAATGATACCAAGATATTCCAACGCTGACTTTGTCAACAACATGTCGGATAGAGCTTGGCGGGTTTGCACACCAATGCTAGATATACAAGCAATGTTGGATACCCTTGGATTATTATTATTATTATCGAAAATATAAGCACAAAAGAGAGTTACACGAATTTAACTTAACACAACTTAGTTTTAAAGATTCAAAAAGCCAACATAAGTCTTTTAAGTTCTCCACTTATTTAAACAAAGTCTACAATATAGAATAGATTTCATGGCCATCACCTAAGAATTTCCCTATGTACCGGTTACACTATTATCCCTCAAAATTAAACTTTTCATTATATTTCTTATTCGATATAAGTTGAGAGAAAAAAATACTATCAACTGGCTGAAAATTGTAAACTTATTTTGTTGTATCAATTGAAAATCAGTCGTATTTTCCAAAAAAAAAAAAAAATTGGTATGTTACTATGATATAAAATGTATGATGGTCCTATTTAAATACTGAAAATGAAAAGAAAAAAAAATGAAAAATGAATGAAATGCAGACTCCCCCCCCCCACACACTAGAACTAAACAGTGTCCACACCGTAAACGTTTCCTAAATTTGAAAGATAGTACCCAAAGGTGGATGAAATGCAAAACGATTTGTAAAATAAAATGCAGTCTAACTATATGTAAGAATGGATCATATGTACAATGATACATGTGTTTGCGGTGCACGCGATGCAAAGATTTCCACCAAGTTTTTCCCCCACACTTGGTTCTAGCCCTATGAATCAAACTCCCATTATGTCTAGGCATGTTTTCTAATAAGCAAAGGTTTTTGAAAACC
Source organism: Allium sativum (assembly GCA_030737875.1). Lineage (NCBI taxonomy): Eukaryota > Viridiplantae > Streptophyta > Magnoliopsida > Asparagales > Amaryllidaceae > Allium > Allium sativum. Next base: position 18,195,603 of record CM060911.1, read on the forward strand.
ATCTCATCTTTATACCTCGATTTATAGTCCAGTAAATGAATATTCAGGGTCGTCCTCACATGAACTTTTTCAACAAAGCTAACATTCCAAAAGTAGTTCATGTGTTCAACAAATTTATCAGTGTAATTGTTCAAAAATTTGTGATCATATATAAATTCAGTGAAATTTGAAATATGAATGTTGTTCAAGACTATGTGATCACATTTCTCATCGTTAACTGACAACGTATTTTCGACATTGATAATTTCAAGTTCGTTTGAAATTTTCTCAAAGTTAAAATTTTCGAACTTATGATGTGAATCTATTTCTTCCTCATTTGGCAACTCTTCCTCATACAATCCAAAGAATTCATGTTCGTTAAAATCCTTTTCCAGTTTTGAGTTTTCGAAAAATTCAACATTTCTATTCTGTTAAATTTCAAAATTTTCAAGTTTCTCACAGCCCAAAAGAGGAAGATCAAAATCCAAGCTTAAATCTTTTTGAAAAGAATCGAAATCCAAATCATTTATTGAATTTTGAAAATATTCATCAAGATGATTATTCTCAATTTCCAAAGTCGTTATTTGAAAATTTTCAATGTCAGTAGAAATTGGATTATTTTCTGATTCAAGGCTTGTTTGAATTTGATTTTCTTGCTCTCGTTGTTCTTTATAAGATGTCATTAAACAAAGAAGTTCATCCATCTTTTTATTTAGCCTTTCTGCCCTCTCATCAAAATTACATTCTTCAGAGTCGTTGATTTGAGAACTCTCGCTTTGGATTTCTTGATTCTCAAAATTATAGTCCACATCAATTTCACAATCGATATTATTTCCAATGTGATAGTTGTTTGAATTTTCAGAAAACTGACAATGATATTGGAAATCATTTTGATCATAAGAGTTATGTTCGTAACCAAAACTGTTGAAATTTGGCAGAAAATTGCAATTTTGGTTATTTTCAGGATGTTGATATGGGCTATAATTTTGAAAATTTTCGTTTACGACCCAGTGTTGATGTTTATCAAAGCTATATTGGGATTCAAAATTGTTTTGATGTGGATGTGGCCCATAATCAAAATTATTGAAATTTGAATTGAAATCGCAATTTCGATCATTTCTATGATTTTGAAAATGTTGTTCAATTGGAAAATTTTGAAAATTGGCATTGGGCTCACGAAATTTTGGAAAATCTTGCTTCATGAGTTGTTTTTCATACTCATACTCTTCAAGCGGACGTCTACTCCGATTATTATCCCACATTTCCCTCAGAGATTTTTTTTGAATTAGACATTTGAATGAAATCAAGGCAAGACAGAAATTATTCTTAGTTCAAAATAGTATAAAAGAATGAGTTGTGCTCTATTAATTAACTGATTCAATTAGAAGGGGGAAGAGGGTCTTATGGTCGTTCACGTATAGTATAAATACTAAGGGACCAATGTTTTACGGGTAGTATGCAACCTATTTTGCTAATAATTCAATAAATTGAACTACTATATATCCACGATCCAATTATACGAAACAATCAACTTCACAAAGCACCACTTTTCAATTATATTACTTTGAAAATCAAATCAAGTTTTGAAAATCGACGAGAGCGATGACTTTAGTTATGAAAATTCGTTCCTCACAAACAGATTCAGAAATATCAGTAACAGAACAGTCACAGAACAGTCACAGAATAATAACAGAAAATTAAAATATTGTACAAGCAAGCCGCTTCCCCTGCAGAAGATTTTTACAAGCAATTTCTATATTTTCAAAGCAGCTTCAGCACCTGTAGAGTTTAGAAAAATATTACCGTGGGTATGACAGTCTGTCCAGAATAATTGAGTAGTTTGAATGATCAAAATCCCAGTACCAGCAAAATGTTTGACCTCCGAATTTTTTGTTTGTTGCATGACTATGTTCCTTTGCTTTGATCCTTGATTCCTTGACTTCGGCCTTTGAATTTTTGAAATTTTTCGTCTTCTTGTTCTTCCTCTTTTTCTTTTTTTGTTTCTTTATTTTTATTTTTTTTAGAAATTAAATAAACAACTAAAAAGAAACAGAAAACACAAGAAAAAGCAACTTAAAAGAAGAAAAAAAACTAATAAAAGAAAAATCAATAGAAACATTAGACTAAAAAAAACAAAACAAACTAAGCTTATCACAAAACAATAATCCACATGCCAAATTAAAGGAAACACACCCACTAGTTAACCAGAACAAGTTTAACACGCCAAACAACACTTTCTCGATCAGACTCAGAAATTCATGCTCCTCTTTATATTGTTTGTTTCTAAGGTAAATCAAACGAAATCAATAACAAATCTCATACCCAAATATGCTGTTCAAAGTTCAAACCACAAATCTCGCTTCTTCTTTTTCAAAACAGATCAAGCCAAAAAATTGGAAATAATTCAATTTCCAAATCAAATTAAGGATCAGCACAACCCAGGTCTCAACCAAAAAAAATACACGCCACCCTATTTTTTTGTTCAAAACAGCAAGTCTTCTTCTTCTATTTTTTTAGAAACAAATCGCACTCCTTCAGCAAAAAACAAATTGTACCCCATCGGTTAAAACAAATCACGCCCCTTGTGTTCCCAGGAATTACAGAACTCGAACAAAAATTCAAACTCGATAAGAAGTTCGAACTCTTTTTTTTCTTTTCTTTTTCTTTCGGAATTCGCCCCCGATTTAGGGGTTTTCAGGTCTTTGAGTTCTTGCGTTTGATTTAAGGGTTTGGGGTTGATTGAGGGATTGGAATTGTTGATCGGTGGATGATCTGAAGGTGATGGGTTTGCTAGGGGATACAGTTTTGATTTGGGGTTGTCGAGAAATCAACCCGAACGTTGAATTTCATATTTGGGATTTTTGAGTATGGCCAGAGACTTGGTGATGCTGCGTTTGTGGGAACTAATCTGAGGTGATGACTGTTGCCATGGCTGTTGATGGTGTTTGTGACAGCAGAGATTGTCGATGCGTTAATGACTTGAGATAGACAGCTTGATGAACTTTGCGGATCTTTGGTGAGTATGGTGATATTGGCAGTTTCTCTTTGAGAGGGTTTGGGGTTTGTAATCCGTAGGTAGATGATGTAGCAAGGGAGAACTTTGGTATATGGGGTGTGAGAAAGAGTGGCACAGAAGGGATGGTTGGTCAGGAATTGATGAAGTGCAGTGGATATTGTGAAGGATGTTGTTTGCTGATGGGTATTATTGAAGGGTGGATGAGGCAGGAAAGGAAGTATTGTGGAAGAGGGAGTCTGTAAGATGAAGGTGCGGTCTTGGTTAGTGAACAGGAAACACAGTCAATGAAAAGTTGTTGTTGATGCTTTCAAGTATGAACGTGTGTTAGAAATTATGGCAGAAGAGCTTGAGGTGCTTGTGGGTCGAGACAGACTTGTGGGTATTTGATGATGTTGGCGAATGGATTGGTGAAAAACTGTCTGCGCACTGGTATTGTGATTATGGCAGGGGTTCGGAATGGTATTGAAAATGGCAGAGAATTTTAAAGCAGAAGAAACGCAAAAGAGAAGAAGAAAGGGAAATTAGTAATTTGTTTGGTTTTTTTGTTTTTTTTTTGAAAATTGTAAAGAAAAAAATGTAAAGATGGGAAGGATATTGGAAAACGGAAAGTTGTAAAGAAAATTTGGAAAAGAATTTGGGAAGAGGAAAGAAATAAAAGAAAAAATGACAAGATTTTTTTTCTCTTATTTGGAAGATTACGGTATCATAGAATAATACTGAATCATGCCAATCAAGAATTTTATTCTAAATATATATATACAAGAACAAAAGGAAAAAAAACTAGAATAAAAACTAACACGAATCGGAAATTAAATAAATAATAAAATTTAATTGTTACCTCCCCGGCAACGGCGCCAAAAACTTGATCGTCGCTAGTCTATGAATCAGAAAAGCGCGACATTTAAATTAAATTCTGCAAGCGCACAGGTGTGTAGCATACAGGTCGAACACAGGGAGGTAAATTAAAATCAAATTATTTATTTAATCTCTTGGGCGAGTTAGACGAAGCCTGGAGATTTTGTTGAAATAAAAACAAACTGAAATTGCGAACTTAGGATTATCGTTGAATCTAATCAACGATCAATCACTAAAGAAAGTAAATTGCAAAACAAGAACAACAATGCAAAAAATAAAAGTGCAGAATAAGAAGAACAACAAAAATAAAATTAGGATTGTCGTTGAAACTAATCAAACGACTAATCACTAATGAAACAAATGTAAAATACAATTGGTGCTCTTCCAAAACTAAATGTGAAGACAACACCTATTGCTAAGAAAGAAAAATGCAGAAATAGTAAAAAGGAAGAACTTTTATTAATGGAGAAGAGAATACAGAATAATCGATATGATGGTGGCTACAATGATATTACAAGGGTATATATAGGGGATAACCAAACCCTAACCCTAATACAATTGGGCCTAGCCATTACATCACTCATTAGTTTACAATGAGAATCTCAAATGGGCCTTAGTTATATCTATTAAATTTTTGGCCTTTCTTCTTTTTCTCTTGGTTCTTTGACAAGCCTTCCTTGATTTGAGATGTGCATGGCCTTTTTATCAATCATTTTCTTGTCCAACAGCAACTAGATGTGGCATCTTCATATGCAAATATTAAAAATGTAAATAGATAGCAATTTGATCTCTATTTCTCTACTTTTCTGGTTGCATGCGGGCTGGGTTGGAATATCTGTAAAAGTGACAAAACAATACCCAAGTAATATTTATTTATATACAAAAGATAAGATATAAGAGCATAAAAATAACACATTTCTATGTCAATCAAAGCACTCAACAGCCGATCACCATTCAACCACCAAGTCTTGTTCTATTTTCCTTCCCTAACTTACAAAAAGAGATCGCTCCAGCTTTTCAGCTAGAAGCCAAGATTTTTCCATGCAATACTTCAGTCTACGCATCTATATACCAAACTTTATCGCTAGCTTCATCTTCTACCATACCAGTAACGTAAGTTCATGGCCCCTTTCTTTCCATGTGGTGCTCCACCATGGTACCTCCTCTGACTTCGCCGGAGCCGAAGACTACTCCACCAACTTTGCTGCTATGTGTTTTATATGTATCATTTTGAACTAATGTTCTCTTTACCGTTTACTTTATTCCCCACTCCAATGAAACTGAAACATAGAACCAACGTATTTTTGTTTTCGTATTATTATATATATTTTTAAGTTGATCGGCTATTCTGGTTTGAGTGTGTTTACCAAAGGAAACGGGAACGATGGGTTTTGTATTTGTAATTGAGGACGCTTACTGCTTAAGGAGTAGGAAAGTGTAGGATATAGGTTAGGTTACTATCCCTTTGCTATTAAGTAATAGCCTGGAATTTCTCCAACGTGCTATAGTATTTAAATTGTGGCCATACTCTTAGGTGTCTACGCAAATTAATGTGATGAGATGGGTTCCTTACCTTGAATAAGACTTAACCTTGCGTTTCACTTCTGGCAGGTACAGTTAGAGTGAAAATTTTCAAACTAGGTCATGTGAAATTAAATTCCTAGGCTACTGTTTTACATGTTTAGGGTGATGTGATTAGATAGAAGCTAGGCTAGTTATCTGATGGTTTAGAATATGGTTCACCATGGAACATGCAGGCTACATTTGTTGAGACATATATATATATATATATATATTATGTTCACGTACGAACAGAAGTAAGAGTACAGTCGTGCTCAACGAGGTGTCACGATCCTAAAAATATAATAATATCGATAGGTTAACTCATATTGTGAAACCCCAAAACGTTGTTACAGGGTGTAAAATACTTCAAATAAAAGCTGCGCATTTAATTAATTAAAAATTACATTAAAATTATAAAAATTAAATTATCACTATGTCTCAAAAGAACCTTGTCCAAATTCGAATCCGATATTTAAATATAATTAAATAACTATCGTGGCAAAAAATGAATATGCCACTGCTTCTCAAAATATTTAATTTGGACATAACTTGCAATATATAATCCGAAACCTCGATTTTTCACTTTCATTAGAAAAATACAGTTTAACAGATTCCAACTTTAACGAAAAGGAATTTCGCTCGATCCGAATCGATCGCTAAACCGACCAAGACCATTCGAAGCCCCTGATTGTTTTGAGAACACGACAAATCAGAATACAAACAGAAGAACATTTCATTGCTTATTACAACAATTCCATCAGAATACAAGAATATACAGAGTATGAATAATTATAATAAACAGAAAAATATCAGAGACTACAATAAATTACACAACAGCAGAAAAACAATACAAAACACAACTGAAAGATATATACGGATACAGAGCTTTCCGGATTTCGTTCCAGCTATAAATCAGGATCCTATGAATATAAATCTGCAAAACCAAAACTACTAGCTGCCCGTGTCAAAATAAGGGCACCCAAAGTTTAGGTTAAAACAATAAACTCCAGATCAGTCATGTGACTGGTGTGAAAACTAGAACAGTTATTTAAGACTTCACTTTAAATCAGATATATCTAGGGACAACGCCGTATAACACGAAACGAGTTTCCTCCCACGAATACCAGTGCATATAACAAAATAGCGCAATGCTTTTTGGAAAAATGAAGCTATTATAAGACCCAGGTCCTATCACACAATGCAACACAACCCGGAGGATAGGGTTTTCCCTTATAATAGCCAAACATGATTGGTACGTTAAAAACAAATCATTTGATACTATTATAAGTGTATAGTATCAAAACAATATCTATCATAGACGACATGGGTACCATATATCATGTCGCCATACTAGGCTCTACAATCAAAACCGCAAATGTCACGTATTGGAAGTTGGGTTTCCATCTGTGAATCGAGGCAAAAGAAAGTCCTCACCGAATTCGAGATGCTCTAGACCATTTCTCAGGATCAGAGCTCGAGTGACCCTTGGATCGTCAGGGCCGGTCCACCGATGTGGATTAAAATGCCTGAACACTGCGTTTCCCCGCCCTTTGGGGCGTCAATGAGCCAAATCATTCCATCGGCTCCACAAGTCACCGATATATCTGAGGCGCCTCGCAACAGCAACAACCACACAGGTGAAAATAATATAAATGTCAGGGCCGGTAGGTCATTGACACCACCCTAGCTAGAAGGAAACGCATGCCCTCCCTGATGTCCTCTCCCGTTTCTAGTTTACAACCGGGGTGTGAAGCTCGCGAATCAACGTTACACAAAGCTATGCCACACAGGCGGTGCTTTGATCATCAACCACAAGACTTTGCTTTTCAACAGAAGCCTTGATCAATTGCCACTTAGGCATGCCACACAGGAAATTCACTCCATGCGATTGATATCCATCAATATATAACCCCTGAGCTCGTACGTCTCAGAGAAGGGCGTTAAGCAAGAGAATAAATTCTCCGTCGCTAAACAGATATATATTTAATAGAAATCAATCACACAGAATAAAATCCAATGTCAGACACACAGTCCATTTACAAGTTCATTCTGGATCTGAACGAAACCGGAGGCACCTTGTACCTCGCATATCCATCGATCTCCAAGTACGTATGGACGATCACCAACTGGTTCCCTCCTCTTGGGTGTACAGCCCCATCAAGAGCATCAGTAATCACCCAAACGATGTGAAGACCTCCGGTCTTCGACCACCGTCTTCATCCTCGACACATCATCGAATCAGTTATTCAGAATGGGATAAACCCGACATTTCTAAATAACTCGCGTATATAATAAACAAGTGTTACACAAACACAACATACGCCTCATTCCAATTCAGAATATTCTTTTATTCAAATGTTCTTACACTTTGGGAAAGGTTCCCATTAATTTTATCAAAGATAAATTCTTTAAATTTATTCTTTAATCCTCTTTGAATATCAATTCAAACTAGTCGGGATTAGCGAACCACACCGAAGTAATCATTTGTTTTATTTCCCAATCCCAACCTATTCATCCCATGAAGTAAAACTGGTCATACTTCATATATAACACCACGGTGTTATCGGTAAATTCAATTACCATTTCACGTTCAAATCTAATTAAAGATTTAACTATCGCCTAGAGCAAAACTGGTGATACTCCATTCTCGACCATTTCAATCTAATTAAAGATTCATTAAAACTCCGCTTAGTTTTAATCTTCCCAAAAATCAATATCCTGATTATTTAACTTGGGAAATCATATCCTGTCTTTAACTGGGTTAAAGAACCAATGTCATTTAAAACACGGTTCACTATAAACCCAAAATCACATTCCATTCCAATTCAATTATTGAAATTTCTGGTTATTTTTAAAACCCTTTCAAATCCAATTTATTTATTTAAAAATAGATAAATTATTATTCTAGTTCAAAACTAGTTCATTTCGATAAAAATCTATTTTTATCTTTTCAAATATGGAATTCTTCATCCCAATTCTTCACAAATCATTTCTTATGATTTTACCCAAATTATTACTATTTTTAATAATTTTATCAAGGCCCGTACAGTCGATTTCCATCAACGGCCATTGAACCGCACTTACAACGACCTTTTCCAAATTTGATTTGGACATAATTCCAAATCTAACCATTTGATTTCAAATCTCTAATATCAATTAGAAAGCTCTTTTCGATACGAACCCAAAAGTTTCGGTTTTAGAGAATCCGACGGTCGAATCTCCCGTAATATCCATTCGAAGTCAATGGTCGAAATTTGTGAACTGCCGCTGCGCGGCGCGTTCTATTCAGGCCATTTAATATATATAATATTTATATTATATATATTTCATTGATTTCCTTTTAAAAAGTATTTTATAAATCGTTTTGAATTCATTTTCGAAACGATTTCAACTTCATATTCAATTTCTAATCAAAATTGAATATTCCACATCATTGATATACGAATGATAATATTTTCAAAACGTTATATTTTGAAATCACTTTCTTTCTTATATTCATTATAAAAATGAATAAAATCGATATAAATATAGTTCACGTCAAAATGCCGTCAATCTAATCAACAAGTCTTTATATATTTCAATAACTTCGTTACTCTATTCAACAAATGAATATTTTCTTCAATACATGAATATATATTTTATTCCAACACATGAATATTTGTTTTTATTCGACACCTGAAAATTTTATTCTATTCAACACATGAATTTATGTTTTTATTCGACACCTGAATATTTTATTCTATTCAACACATGAATATTTTATTCTATTCAACACATGAATATTTTATTCTATTCGACACATAAATTTTCTTTCTATTCAACACATGAATTTTCTTTTAATATTCCTTATTTTCCAAATTGGAATGAGGCCCAATCAATTACCATATGACGTTAATTATATGGATTCCCTACAACGATAAATCATCAACCATCATCCAGAGTGCACCACACAACTGCATAAGCATTAAATATAAATAATTAATTCTTACACAGTATATCAACCTATCGATTGACATACAACTAAACAATCGGGATTAGTGTACGTCAAATATCATCACAATACCCGTATGGGGTTTCAATCAATCAAACACATATTTTATTTGTGCAATTGGGCGATGTGTAAAATTTATCGTCACAATAAATATCAGTCAAATTGGTGTACTTAAACTAATCATTCGATTTGTAAATGAATATTTATTTTATTTCAACACATGAATATATATTTTATTTCAACACATGAATATATATTTTATTTCAACACATGAATATATATTTTATTTCAACACATGAATATATATTTTATTTCAACACATGAATATATATATTTTATTTCAACACATGAATATATATTTTTCACATCACAATCAACTGCCAAATTTCACAACACAAATAATCACACAAGTCGTCCATGGTCTGTGGACAACGGGTGCCGGGTGCTACTAAGTACCGTCTGCATCCTAGTATATATTTAAAACTAGAAATTAAAATAAAAGCGAGGTGTTCTCACCTTGGGGATCCACTCCGCCATTTTATTTCTGAATTTCTGAACCGTTTGAATTCCTTTTGGATTTCAATCCGCTACATCGCCCTCTGTTTCACGTAGTTCATAATAAAAATCATATTTTTATTTCAATTTTAAAAATTATATTTTTACTTCCCTAAAAGGTTATATTTCTCTTTTGATGTAAACAATATAAAGATCGAACTTTTATCTTACTACACATATAAAAATTATATTTTTTAACGTTTCTATAATATAAAAATTATATTTTTAACCTTTCTAACTATAAATTATCCAATCTTTTCATTAATAAAAATCATTTCTTTTCATGAATAAAAATCTCTACTTTATATTATATACTTCATAATAAAAATCAAAACTTTATATATTTAAAACCACGTATATTTATTCCTCAAAACCCGATTTGTTTAGACAAGGTATGTATAATTAAAACAGAGATTAAAAATCAAAATTGTATAAACTCACCTCGATGTTATAAAAATTGGATCTTCGCTGCTAAGGGGGTGAGGAGGGGTTTCACGTCGGCCTTCAGGGGTGGGGGAGGTGCGTTGGGCTGATGGAGGTTTACTGGCGGAGGCGGTGGCCAACCAGAGGGCTACGACGCATTGGGTTCTGGGCATCGGGTTTGTGGAGGTTCGGGATCGTGGAGGTTTAAATGGAGAAGGAGCTGAGGGGTTTGGCCGGAGGGGGAAGGCGAAGGCGATGGGGTGGCCGACGGCGGCTGGTAGGGGCGACGGCGTCATCGATTTGGGGGGCGCGATTTTATCGAGCGGGTTTTTTTTTTCTTCATCTGTTCAATTTGGTTGAAGGAACGTGGGGGGGGGGGGGGGGGTTTGACTGTAGAGATAAGGGAGAGAAATGAGGGGAGGGGTTCTTTAATTTAATTTTTTAATTATTTAATTTCCAATAAAAGTTGACCTTTTTATTCGAACTCGAAACGAGACCCAACGACTGTCGTCCCTAGCTAATTACCCCCATTCCAAACACAATGGGATATGTATCATAAGCTGATTTGATTGTTTCGATCAGTTTCCATCAAAATCAAAATATAACTCTATATATTGAATTTGAACGTACATTTCAATTTACCGAGGGAGTCTCTAAAAATTCCCAAAAAATATTTTCTAGCTTCATATTGACGAAATGGTCCTAACAAAACTAATTTCGTCAAATTCTGAGACCATTTGAAAAATGGCCATTTTCCAGTCAATTAAAATCAACTAGAACTGGTCAAACGCGTTTTACTTCGCCACGCTCACATATTGATTCAGAAAATTATGAATTTTGGAACCTAGTAATAACTCGACATCACGGATCCAAAAAATGTGGTTTGGTCGAAAACAGAGGTCGTTTGCAAAATTTCCATTTTGAAGGGTTAGAATTCCATAGCGACTATTCTGAATATTCAACTAGGCGTAACTTTTGATTCCCGCTATGAAACTTCAATTTTTCTGATTCGTTGGAAAGATATTTTCAAATAGATTCTAATATTTTTGATTTTGCTAAAATCCGGTTTTGAATCCTGTACATTCATTTGAACTTTGAAATCGAACTTTCAAACTACCGCGCCATTTTCAATTCCTTTTATATTTAAAATAAAATATTTTTATTCTAACGTCGATTCAAATAAATATATACATTCTAATTCTATTCAAAATAAATTTCTCGTCGTTATTATTTAAAATAGTTCATTTTAAGTAATCAAAATTCACTAAAATTGCCAAAATAAATTTCTTAAATTGGCTCGTATTTCCGGGTTATTACACCAACGTTTCTTGTTTCGAAGAAATCAGGTTTATAAGAGTCCTGTACACTCAGTTGAAGTTCAGAACGTTAAATTACGAATTGCCGCGATATTACAGGCTCGATTATATTTAATATATATTTTTATACATTCAACTTTGTTTTAATTAATATATAAATCCACTTATATTACGAATTCAATATTTAAACTGATTTAAATATCCAAATACGAACCAATAAAAATGCGGGACGTTACAAATAATTAAATAAATCATTTAAATTCCAAATATTAAAAATCTTTATTCAAAATTTGATAAAATTTTAAAATACTTTTTGATTTAGTAATAAATCTTAAATCTTAATCAAATGATTTAATAATAATTTATCTCATTTATAAGTCATTAAACAATAGTTAAGTATTAATTAATTAGAATAAGTATAATTAATTTCTTGATTAAAAACTTAAGTTTAAATTACACTTAAAACATCATTACTCAAAAATAATAACTTAACACTTAATTAATAAAATTAATCTCATATAATTTTATTAACTTAAACCATTTTTAGAAGTACTCAAATAAATTGTTAAATCTTTTAGAAGTACTCCTTAAAACATTCCTAGACAAAATATTTAGCTACTTAACTAATTCCATTTAGAAATTTATAAAACTGAAAACAGTTTCACATTTGAGGCTTAGCGACCACAACGGTACTTATATAATTTAGCACAAATTTCCGTATCGTAATGGATACACAAGTTAATGTCACAAATAATATGATTAGTTTACAATTTTTTTTGGCAATTCACAATTTACAATCAATAGTTAAATAACTATTCAATACATATCAATCAATATCGATAACAATTAATCAGACAATTTAAACTATCACCTAGCAAGCATAGAGTGAGGTTATTTTGCTCAATAGCTATTTATAATGATCTATATTATACAAGTTAAGTCTTCAATATTTTATTTGGCAAAATACACAACACTATTTTTAAGGAGTGCAATTTAAATGACGTTATTTAAATTCTGTCCATCTCAAGATGTCAAATTTTTTCACTTATCCAAATAGGTCAACAAAATTTACTATAATCTGGTACTCGTCGATACAAAACCAATGAGATGATTCATGAGTCGATTGAATTAAATATGACCAAGTTATGATAATTTATACTTAACACACATAAATGAAATAAAAATTAGTTTCCTCGCGAAATAACAACGCCTGGCCCCAAAAAACGTGAGCCCAACCATCAACAATCAAGCCCGCCTTCCTTTTCTTCTTATACTTCCCCTTCTCCTGTTCGATTAAAAAACCGCTGTACCCATTATCTGGTGCAAACCGTGCATACGAGAATTTGCAATGGAGAACCAATGGAAACCACCAAACGATCGGTCATCTCCTTCTCACTTAGCCAACACCAACATAACCAGCTTCCACGTCACCGATCAAATTCCATCCATCATGACTGAAAACTCCAAAAAAAACATGTGACAAACTTTGTCACCGATCACCACCAAATCACTCCTATAACTATGCCTCCCCATGTCGAGCGCCATGCCACTCTTCAGATTCCCTAAAGATGCTTCAATTAAGCGCAAATTTAAACCCTAATGGAGCACCATACAGTCGCGGTTACTGTCTGACTCGATGCACCCGCAAAACACAGATCGAATGTCATAAAACCATGCCAAAATCAACCCTAAATTATAAGCAAGCCGAATCAGTAATTCAATCCAGCGTTTATAGCAAGTACAAAATTAAAAATAAATACCTTTGTATTGCCTATGAAATTTTTTGTTTGGCTTACTACCATTTTATGTTTAAAGTATTTGTATTATTTTTTTGCAAGAGGCTACCAGTTTTTAGAACTGAGGAGGGAAGGAAAAAAAGAAGTTGCAAGAGAAATGGTATGATCTAAGTAGATGAAGCATAAGTTCTCTTTTCTAAGTGGGAAAATTTAAATGAAAAAAATAAGTAGAAATAAGGTAGAAAATTACCCTTCTTCCCTTAGTTATCATTACAAGGTTTCCATCAAAATCAATGATAGTACAAGCATTTAATGCTTACCTAGGAAATTACATTTCCCAAGTACTTATGCATTGTGATGTTTATATTTTTATACTATTATATGTATTTAAGTTAAAATTTGACTTAAGTAATCAAATCACTTCACATCTTTCCATGTTCTTAATTTAAAATCATAAATTTAAATATATTTTAACTTATTTTAATTTGTTTAACATCACTTCTTGTCTTTTTTAGATAAAGCCTTTAAATTAAAATAACACTTTACTTAAGTTATAAGTAAGCAATCAAATTAACACTTTACAAATTTAAAATTTGAATTTATATTGACTTAGTTCGTTATTGAACATCAAATCCCTTTTATTTTATAACATAAAGTATGATCAATATATATACAGTTATTAATGTATATACATACAATTGAAAATATTATTGTTATTACATAAATATACAAATATATAAATCTATATTTAAATATATTTTTAATAAAATATGTATTTGTTATTATACAAAAATAGAAATCAAGTTTTCTATTTTAAATTTAACATATATTTTTAAAAGGCTATACACCATCAAAACCATTATTTAAATGATAAAAATTAATTCTAAAACATCAACTATCATTCAAAAAAATAGAATCTAAATGAACATAAAAACAAATTGGATATTTAAATAAATTAAATATTAATAAATTAAATTGGTAAAATCCCGGGTCGTTAAATTTTTCCACCCCAACAAGAATTTCTTCCTCGAAATTTCATCCCCAACCCTTCTAGAAACAAAATTCAAACTAAACAACCAAATTTATTTATAAATTTAATAAACTCATATGATGAACACAGATCAACAATACGCAATATCTAGTTTGATCAATATTCAAATAAGCAATTTCTCCTTCGAATTAGTATCCTTCACTCGACGTCTCCAGATTGGACTCTAATCAGGTTCCTTGATTAAGAACCTAATTCTCCTTGCATAACCAAATAGTATGATAGAGACATTCAGTACCATATCAAGAACTCTCAGGACCAAGAAACTTTGATTTACCTTTCAACGACCATGATCATATAAGTCACATGAATCACACATGAAACTTCACGTTGACTAATATGTATAGTAATATTTCAATATAAATATATATTGAAATATCAATATATATATTAGTATTATTTGTAAATAAAAATATAAAGAAAACTAAAACAATACTTTATAGAATTTTTTTATATAATTTACATATATATATTATTGATATGCTTTTTAGTCAAAGTAGTCACACATGAAATCTCTAGTTAACAATATGCTCAAGTATTGGGCACGTCATTTGAAGACATGAAGCGATTTGGTTGAAGTTACAAATCAAACATAAAGTGGTCTGGAACTCCTAGTAGATTACCTCTTTTGGGCAAGAAAACATGATTTTGCAGAGCTATGTTCCATAATTCTTGTAGCCCACTGAATTAGCTTCTGGTAGAGCTTTTGTTTGGGCAAAACGAACTTACGGTTTGGAAGTTACTCCCGTTTCCGTGAACGCTCATTGAACCGAAAACTAAGATTTTGGAATTAGAACAACCCTTTTGGGTCGGATCAATATGTCGGTTTGGATCATATATAAGGCAACCGAACCCGATAGCACTGGATGGTTTTGGCAAAGCACTAGTTCAGTTCGGGTAGAGATAGTGGACCCGATCCGCTGAGACACCAAATGCACGGAAGTGCACACCACTGATTCGAATAGGTGACACTGGTTCAGTTCGATTCGGGCTCGGCTGATCCGACCCACCTTGATCGAGTTCTTCACAGCTGTATTGACCGATTCTTATTCCCTAGCTACCTAATATTAACTCGGATCTAACTTCACTTGGCAAAGCACGAACTTGAGTGGATTTCTCCACCTTTTCCACTGCATTTCGAGATTAAAGGGATGCCCTCCACGTGGCATCCGAACCGGAACCCGCCTACAGCTATAAATACACCCTTGGAAGGATTTTCAAAGGACTTTTGGCACTTGTTATTCACAGCATCCACCATTGCTATAACGCAAGGACTTATTGCTTCTTTAATCTAATTAACATGAGGATTTCATGTATAAATTCATTTTCCTTTCTCTACCTCTTCATAAAATACAAGAATGTTGTATGTGAATGAGTCTTACGGATTGCAAGGTGAATTGTACCCGTAATTTCTTAGGAATTAGGAAACTATAAAGTCAACGTAAGCTTGGTTCGAGCCGAACCACTATAAAAACCTCGTGTGTCTCCTGTTATTTACTGCTTATTAACTGTGATCTGTGATTGTGAGGGCTTCACACCGTATCTGGGTGTTAGTACCAAATTTTGGTCTAACATTTTGGCGCGCCAGGTAGGGGGAACACAATTCAACCTCTCCTACTAGCATGAAAGGAATCTGATTGCTTGGATTTTGAATCAATGGCCAAAAAAAAAACTCCCCCATCCCGAGAATGAAGGCGCGAGAAACAAGGCGAGCCAGGAGGCTTCCTCTCATGGAAATCCGTTAGCATACTTGACAAGAGAAGAGATAGATGGTGTTCTAGCTGAATTGAGAACCCAGATGGCAAGGCAAGATGATCAACTCCAGAAACAACATGAGATGATGGACGAATTCTTTGCCCGGATGAATGGAAGGCCGAGCAACAACATACAACTCACTGGAATTGACATGCCTTAAGTAGCAACACAAGGCACGTCTACTCAGCCCAACCGAATTGGATCGGATGTTCTCTGACCCGCGGCATCACTTGGGCTCGGGGGCAATCCTCTCTGTCTTGGAAATAGTCAGGCTCGACCTTCTTCTGCTCTGGTTCGGATGGACACTCAAACACCACTTCAGCTCAACAGCAACGTAATATGGCTCGGAACAAAGATCCAGGTCTAGGTCGGTTCAGACCCTCCGATCCACACACCACAAACCCGAACCGGATCACATCCTGATGCCTTATCGCTCTCCTGAAGGCTACTCTGGGGCACCAGCTATGATCTCGGTGATCTGCAAAAGCTTCTTGATGGAAATTGGCTTGCAAATTTGATCGAATGCCTCTCGAGAGGCCATGCCTATCAGAATGACATGGATGATGCCAACCATAATCCATTCATGTGGGAAATCAAGAATTCTGGCAATCTCCCGGATTTCAAACTTCCAGTTCTACAATCTTAAAACTGTAGAACAGATCCGACCGTGCATCTGATGCGATAAAAGCATCATATGGAAGTTCAATTGGCGTCGAAGAACGTTATGAAAAAATGCTTAATCCTCTTTCTAACTGATATAGCATTCGTATGGGAATCGATCAACAGTTGGAACATGTTGGTAGCTCGTTTATCGACCAATTTTGGGTCCACATCGCTCGTCCCAAAAATGTCATGTCACTCACTACAATCAAGCAGAGTTCTGGAGAAACTTTGCGTTCATTTATGGAAAACTTCAACATTACAGCAGCATCGATTGATCGACCTGAATTATCTATGGTATTGTTGGCGGCAGTATTCGGCGTTCTGGACGAGTCGAAGTTTAAGAAGTCGTTGTACCGAGACCTACCACGAAATCTCGGTGAATTCTACCTTGAATCGTATGAATTTCTGCGGAAAGAAGATGCAACATCTAAGAAGCACATTCTCAATGTCAACATGCTTAAAGACGGACGACCGTCTGACTCTATAAAAGGAAAGGGAAAAGCCACTATCAAGAACGACCACAACACTCAGCCCCGGAGTAGGCCCAGATATGAAAAGTACACTAAACTCAATTAACCGCTAACTAACATCTACATGGACACAAACGGTGATGTCTCCCACCCAAAGCCTCCCAGGAGGGAGCCATTGCAAAGAGAACATGATTCTGGAAAACACTGCATATTTCATGATATGGATGGTCATGACACAATTGATTGCGGGCATCTGCGAGATCTGATTGAGGAATAGTTTAGACGTGGAGAGCTAACTGAGTATGTGAAACAACCAACAACGTTGCCATCACCTGCTCCCCAGAGAGGGAATGAACCCAGATCGAGCTCTCATGGGCTCATCATCAACTTATCTGGATTGGATCACTCTTCATTTCCT
Source organism: Allium sativum (assembly GCA_030737875.1). Classification (NCBI taxonomy): domain Eukaryota; kingdom Viridiplantae; phylum Streptophyta; class Magnoliopsida; order Asparagales; family Amaryllidaceae; genus Allium; species Allium sativum. Next base: position 18,213,391 of record CM060911.1, read on the forward strand.
ACATTTCTTAAGACTTAAGATATGTTTTTGCTTTCTTTTGGTTTTTCGATTGGCAAAATCGAAGTACACGCGTATGAGGTTAGGATTTAGCCCCAAAGCGTGCTTTGCACTCGATGACAAACCAATCAGGATTTGCTTTGGTTTTGTACTTTGAATTCAATAAGGAAGGAATTTCCGAGAGTGGGTTATGTTTGGCAAATTTATGTATCTTGTTAGGTTGTTGTAGGATTCTCAATCTCAGTTAAAGTATGGCCTACACTTATCTCGGAACCTTAGGTATGGATTGTGCCTAGGGATGGACTATCTTCTCAAGCTCTGGCAAGTATAGCTCTATCATGTTATGAGTAAGGATTGTACTCAGTTGGATTCTTAAGTTTGGATTATACTTTAGAACGGCTTATTGTCTTGTCAGGATCTGGCAAAGGAACTCAACAAAACATGAGTATGGCTTATGCTAAGTTTGAGCTTCCTGGTATGGCCTATGCCTTGAGGGTTAGGTCCCTCGCCAGGTTTTGGCAGGATGGTTCAAATGTTTCTTGAGCATGGTTTAGGATCAATTTTGCGCCTAAACATGGTTTACGCTCAGAAAGTTAAGCAAAACTGTCAGGATGTGACACATCTATTCGCTTCGTTTTCTTTGCAGGTATGGATTATACTTGCAGCTGGCAGGCCCGACGTGGCCTTGGATTATCCAGAACACATCTTCCTTCAACCAACAAGACATGTTCTAGGGGGAAAAAAACATTGACATGCTTTTTAGTCAAAGCAGACACACGTAAAATCTCTTGTTAACAATACATTCAAGTATTGGGCACGTCATTTGAACACATGAAGCGATTTAGCTGAAGTCGCAACTCAAACATAAAGTGTTCAAAACTCCCAGTAGATGACCTATTTTGGTCTCAAAAACATCAATTACCAATCTTTGCTCCAAAATTCTTGAAGCCCTCTGAATTAGCTTTAGGTAGAGCTTTCGTTTGGGCAAAACGAACTTACGATTTGGATGTTACTCCCGTTTTCATGAATGCGCGCAGAACTGGAAACTTGGATTTTGGAATTAGCACAACAATTTCGAGTCGGATCAGTATGTCAGTTCGGATCAGATATGAGGCATCCGAACACGATAGCATTGGATGATTTTGGCAAAGCTCTTTTTCGGTTCGGGTACAGATAGTGGACCTGATCCGCCTTGACACAAGATGAACGGAAGTGCACACCATTGGTTCGGATCGGAGACACTAGTTCGGTTCGGGCTAGGCCGATCCGACCCACCAGGAATGAGTTCTTCATACTGTGTTGATCGATTCTTAAGCCATAACTACGTCCTGTTAACCTGGATCTAACTTCACTTGGCAAAGCAGGAACTGGAGAGGATTTCTCCAACTTTTAACTACATTTCGAGATTAAAGGGATGCCTGCCATGTGGCATCCGAGCCGGAACCCGCCTACAGCTATAATTACACAACTGGAAGGATTTTCAAAAGACTTTTGGCACTTGTTCTTCACAGCATCCACCATTGCTATAACGCAAGGACTTATTACTTCTCTAATCTAATTAACACGAGGATTTCATGTATAAATTCATTTTGCTTTCTCTACTTCTTCATAAAATACAAGAATGTTGTATGTAAATGAGTCTTACGGATTGTAAGGCGAATTGTACCTTTAATTTCTTAGGATTTAAGAAACTATAAAGTGGACATAGGCTTGGTTCGTGCCAAACCACTACAAAAACCTCGTGTGCCTCCTATTATTTACTGCTTATTAATTGTGATATGTGATTGTGAGGGCTTCCCACCGTATTTGGGTGTTAGTACCAAATTTTCGTCTAACATTTTGGAGCGCCATGTATGGGGCACACGATAAAACCTCTACTACTAGCTTGAAAGGAATCAGATTTCTTGTATTTTGAATCTTTGGCCAAACGAAAACTCCCCCTCCTGAGGATGAAGGCATGAGAAATGAGGCGAGCCAGGAGGCTTCCTCTCATGGAAATCCGTCAGCATACTTGACAAGAGAAGAGATGGATGATGTTCTCGCTGAATTGAGAACCCAAATGGCAAGGAAAGATGATCTCCTCCGTAAACAACATGAGATGATGGACGAATTCTTCGCTCGGATGAATGGAAGGCCAAGCAAAAACATACAACTCACTGGAATTGACATGCCTCAAGAAGCAGCTCAAGGCACGTCTGCTCAGCCCAACCGGATCAGATCGGATGTTCTCCGACCTGCAGCACCACTTGGGCTCGGTGGCAGTCCCCTCTCTCTTGGAAATAGTCAGGCTCGACCTTCTTCCGCTTCAGTTTGGATGGACATTCACGCACCAACTTCAGCTCAACAACAACCTAACGTGGCTCGGAACAGAGATCCATGTCTGGGTTGGTTCGGATCCTCCAATCTGCACACCACAGATCAGAACTGGATCACGTCCCGAGTGCCCCATCACTCTCCTAAAGGCTACACTGGGGGCACCAGCTCCGATCTTGGCGATCTGCAACAGCTTCTTGATGGTAATCAGCTTGCAAATTTGATCGAATGCCTCTTAAGAGGCCGCACCTATCAGAATGACGTGGATAATGTCAACCACAATCTTTCACATGTGAAATCGAGAATTCTAGCAATCCCCCGGATTTCAAACTTCCAGTTCTAGAACCTTACAATGGTAGAATAGATCCTATTGTGCATCTGATGCGATACAAGCATCATATGGATGTTCAATTGGCGTCACATAACGTCATGGCAAGATGCTTCCCCCTCTTTCTGACTGATATAGCCGCCATGTGGATTCGCTAGCTGGAATCAGAATCGATCAACAACTGGAACATGTTGGTCGCTCGCTTTATCGACCAATTTCGAGTCCACATCTCTCGGTCCAAGAAAGTCATGTCACTCACTACAATCAAGCATAGGTCTGGAGAAATTCTACGTTCATTTCTGGAAAGATTCAACATTGCAGCAGCATCGGTTGATCGACCTGAACCATCTATGGTATTGATGGCGGCAGTATCCGACGTTCTGGATGAGTCGGTGTTCAAGAAGTCCTTGTTCCGAGACCCACCGCGAAATCTTAGTGAATTCTACCTTGAATCAGATAGATTTCTATGGGAAAAAGATGCAACATCTAAGAAGTGCATTCTCGATGTCAAATGCTTAAAGACGGAGGACCGTCTGACTCTAGAAAAGGCAAGGGAAAAACCGCTATCAAGAATGACCGCAACACTCAGCCCGGGAGAGGGCCCAGATATGAAACGTACACTGAACTCAATTCAACGCTAACTGACATCTACATGGGCACAAAGGGTGTTGTCTACTACCCAAAGTCTCCCCAGAGGGAGCCATTGCAAAGAGAACGTGATTCTGGAAAACATTGCATATTTCATGATATGGACGGTCATGACATAAATGACTGCAGGCATCTGCGAGATCTGAATGAGGAACAGGTTAGACTCGGAGAGATACCTGAGTATATGAAACAACCAACATCGCTTGCATCTGCACTGCTACCACCTGCTCCCCGGAGAGGGAACGAACCCAGATCGAGCTCTCGTGGGCTCATCATCAACTGATCTGGATTGGGTCACTTTACATTTCCTGCATTTCTTATGACTTAAGATATGTTTTTGCTTTCTTCAGGTTTCTGATTGGCTAAATCGAAGTACACGTACGGGGTTAGGATTTATCCCGAAAGCTTGCTTTGCACTCGGTGACAAACCAATCAGGATTTGCTTTGGCTTTATACTTTGAATTGAATAAGGAAGGACTTTTCGAGCATGGATTATGTTTGGTAGATTTAAGTATCTTGTTAGGTTGTGGCAGGATTCTCAATCTCAGTCAAAGTATGGCTTATACTTATCTCGGAACCCTAGGTATGGATTATGCCTAGGGATGAACTATCTTGTCAGGATTTGGCAAGTATAGCTCTATTCTATTATGAATATGGATTGTACTCATGTAACACCCCGTAATTCTGTAACATTAAGTTTCGCAAATTAAAGTATAATTAAATTTTAATACAAGAATCAAGGGAAACAGGTGCGCCATTGCGTTCATCTCGGAATTCTGCTTGGAAACGAGTCCGAGTTTTCAAAAAACGGAGTCCGTATGAGGGAGATATGACCCTCCGAAGTTTCAGGAATTTTCAAAATCGAAAACAGCTCGAAATTCGAATTCAAAATTCGAATTCGAAAACCCAGAACAAGATGGGCGGGAAATTTCCCTCCGAGGACCAGGTCGACCTGGGGGTCGACCATAGTGTCGACCTCCCAAGGACCAGGTCGACCATAGTGTCGACCTAGCGGTCGACCTGTTGCCAGAACCCAGTTCTGAGTTTGGGTTCATTCTGATGTATCTGATCACGTTTTCAGTCTAGATTCGTCCACCTAATCCTATATAAACAGCCTTCTAGCCTCATTCTCTTTACACCACTCTATTCTCTCCTTATGCTGCTTCTAGAATAATTGAAATAAATAAATTAAAATACAACACGAAGACTATTCTTAAAGACTTCGGCTAGGATTTGCAAATTGGAGATTCAAATCAGGATTAGAGCTTTAAGAAAAAGATCAAAGGCTAGTTCAGCGGCTTCGGGCAACGTCGTGCAAATCCTAGCAAAATTATCACAACGTTATTTGATTATCCTTTCTCCGATCAATGTAAGTCAGTTACTTTTTAGATTTGAACGTTTAGATCTTTTAGTGGCATGTAATTAAATGGATATAAGAATATGCCTGATCCTCTCAATTGAATATGTGCTTGTATATGCCCTTGGATCTAATTAAGAACTATTGAGATTAATTACCGATGAGACTGTACCTATGCCTATGACTGTGAACATAAGACTATGCCTATACCTATGACGGTGGACATAAGACTACTGCCTATAACTATGACATGGACAATTGGGGCCAATTACCTATGACTCATGACTATGAGATTATTAGCTATTATTATGAACATAAGACTATTGTCCACAACCATGACTTTGAAATTATTACAGTTAATTGCCTATGACTATTTAGGGTAATTGCCTAGGACTATTTTTGTTAATTATCCACGACTATTGTGTTTAGTCGCCCATGATTCATAACTATGAAACCATGACTATGACTATTGAGGTTAATTGCCTATGACTAGTATGGTTAGTTGCTTATGCCCATAACACTATAGTTGCAAATCATGTTGTACCCCGAATTGGCATTATGTTAGACCAAATCACCTGTGCCTATTCCCTAAATTGTGTTGATCTTGTATTTATGATGTAGCTTGTCTAGTTTATTCCTATTTACTTCTATGTACATCAAACTTATTGGAACCATTATCTTTGTATTTGGTTCGCTTTCGCATGCCTATTCTTTATGTCAAATTCTCTTGCTTATCCCCTGTTCCTTTTGTTAAGTTTCATTTCATAAGTACCTAGAAACTTGTGAAATCATGTTATACGTACGACTACGGCGGGGGAATTTGGGCATAACTTAATTTGTATAATTTGGCATAATAAATATGTTGATCTGAATTGCCTATAAATATTACATGCATATTAGACTTGGGCATATAATGGTAAATTGTTAATTGGGTGCAAAGTATGTAATTGGCATGTAAGCCATGTTTTGGGCATAAACTATAAACTAGAGTATCAAATCTAGTTTTTGACATGAACTATAAATGAGAATACCAGATATAAATTGGCATGAAACTGCAAGTTGGGTTAATGGATAGGTAAATCAAGATTTGGGCCTAGAATATTTGTATGTTAGTGGGCATGAAAAATGAATATGATATAGGCCAAATTTGTTTAAAAGAGTCGTTATCAAAAAGAATAAATATGTAAATCTAGATAAAGACGAATATGCCTTACCCGAGGTTCGATTGAGTTACGGTATAAGACTGCTTGGAACTACCCGGCAAATCCAGCAACCGTAACAATACCTATCTAATGTGGGTGGTTAAAGCATTGAGCCCAAAAAGGAGCCGATGTTAGAATGAGTTGCAGTGTAAATCTGTACGGAACCGACTGGCACATCCAGTAACCGCAACGATATCTGTCTAATGTGAGTGGTTGGTGCTTTAAAGAATAATTTAAAGCTAAGAAACGGTTAAGCTAGAATGGGAGGGTTAAGTCCATAGGAATACTTAACCAACTTAACATGTTAACAAGACTTGTAGGGGTTAAATAACCGTTATAACATGTTAACTAGACTAGAAGGTGGGGTTAAGTAAAATACACTTATCCGATTTAACATGTTAACTAGACTAGAAGGTGGGGTTAAGTAAAATACACTTATCCGATTTAACATGTTAACTAGACTAGAAGGTGGGGTTAAGTAAACTTAGAACACTTAGCCATCATAGTGTGACAAATGAAGAAGGTTGAGTTAAAACGTGAAGAGACAATACTTAACCATTAGACCATGTTAATTAAACAAATGTTTGGGTTAAGTTAAAGGGGACACTTAACCGATACAAGATGAAGGTGTGGGGTTAAGTAATAAGAAATAATTAACCAATATAACTTGATCCGTGGTAGCGTTAAGTCAACATGAACTACTGATGACACTTAACCAGTTTAACATGACAAATGAATAGGTTAAGTTAACTTGAATTGACTAATGACGCTTAAACAATCCAACTTGAGAAGAAAAAGAACTAAGTAGTAAACCTTAGTTAAGAGGACTAAGTTGTAAACCTTAGTTAAGAAAACGTCTATTTAGGAAACTAAGTAGTAAACCTTAGTTAAGGGAACTAAGTGGTAAACCTTAGTGGAATACGAGAAGGAGCAAACGTCCATCTGATCTTAAAAAAGGTTCCAACGAACTGGGGTACGAAGCACGCGGCTTCGAGGGGACGTGAGGGTACTCTTGGTATCCCTCTGTGAGGCTGCAGATGATCCGCCTGGGCTCGCAGAGGTTAAGGGCTGCATTAGAAGAACCAAGGGTATGCCTTGGTTGCAATATAAGGCAACCTAAAGACTAGGATGGACCAGCGTGATTCGGCGAGAACAGTAGCCATGTGATAGCAACTCGTCGTCTACCTACCATCTTGAGTCAATCGAGATACGTGAAGCGGAAAGGCGGAGAACTCCAAAAGACCATATACTTGCTATCTAGTTATGGTTGCGGATGGCCATAGGTTAGTGGGGCATAGAGGGCCTGCATATAGTTCTCATTTTTCATGGTGTGCCTTTCATCAGTTGAGGAAGGGTCAGGTTGGACCATAGCCACTGGAAAAACAGACCTTAGCATCTGCATCGGTAGATATCCGAAAGCTCCTGACCGAGTTCCGTGTTTCTTGATTTGCCTTGCCACGAGACTCGGGTCGCACATATAGAGGACATGTGCATCTAGACAGCGATAACGATCCACCACACATACGTGGGGAAAGTCTAGGAACATATACCACCCTGGTAGTGTGTCCTAGATTAGGGGCGTCGTTCGAAAGGTAGCATAATCCCTAGTTGGACCTAGGTCGCGTAAACCCTAGAATCCGAGAACCGTTCAATAGGTAGCATAAACCCGAATAGCCCTGGGTAGCGAAAAACCTGGTTGGATCTAGAATGCGCTCGATATAAAATCCTAGGTTAGACCTAGGTAATAAACGATTGATGTACACTTGAAATAACCAAAATTGCGGGGATTGGGATCAAGTATCTGTTCTTATCAGTTTATACAGATTACTGGTTTGGTGGTGTAGGGATATAGAAATTTGAATAACAAGGTAGTGGCGAAGCAGAGGAAGTATAGAAGTGCATCCAGTTTATCTTACCTTATCATATCTTGTGCTAACCTTATGATTCCCGTCATCATGATGTAGTCTTGTATTCAGTTAATTCATGCCATGTTGCTTTTTACCTGTTCACATGCTGAAAGTTACTGAACTTACCATACTTTATGTCTGACTTGTCTTCTTTCGCTTTCTTGTCTTCCGTTCCCCTAGGTTCGCAGGGAGGGAATATTACTACTAAGCCCAGTTTTCTTTCCAAGCTGAAGATTAGTCGAAGTTTTGCTTGGATTCTCTTTTCCATTGTTATGGCTGGCTCACGATACATTGGGGAATATAAATATTGTTTCATGCTTCTTTATTTTGTAAGACAGATATTCTGGTATTGGAAAATAATTGTTGTACAAACTATTTTATCAATAAAGTAAAGTTTTATTTTCCGCTGTTTTAATTATCTGTCTTGTAATTTATCTGCATCTTTTACCTTAAATGCTCCACAGAACTTAGTGCATTCCCTTTGTGAGTGACACTAACGGATGTGGTGTGTTACACGTCGCATCAGAGCTGAAGGTTACCAGATCAGATAAAAAGATTTGAAAAGTTATTTTCAAAACGGTTTTTAAAAGAAGCATTTTCAAAAGAAAAGTTTTGTTTTAAAGTCATATTCCCCAAAAGCCTTACGCACTATCTTTTGATCCTCTGTTTGAATTCTTGTCCCCTTCTTTCTTGAATCTTAGGGGGTCCTGGCTTTCTGGGAGGTAACCTCATCGAGGCACGATTCCATAGGCTTGATAAGACTACAATACCTATAGAAGGGCAAAGTAGTACCCAACTCCCATCTATAGCCATAGTAGTTTCACCTGCAGCTAGTTTTGGAGGGTTTTCCGTGCGATGGAGGCAGCTTTTGAGAAACTTGTCAATATGATTTCACAGGGATGGTAAAGATGAGGATGAGGGAGCTTGGCTAGGGAGCTCAACACAAGGATGAGAAATTCGTGGACATAAACTCGATTCACAAAGTAAGAAGGAATTATAAAACCTAAGATGAGAGGAAGTATCTTTTCCATGGTATGATAGGACATATAATTAAGGACAATGGCAAGGACGAGGGACAGGATTTTCAGAAGGGAGAGTGCATACTTCCACCATCATAATACCTGGGAGAGAGATAGTAAAAGTCTCTGTTGGAAAAGTTTAGCTTCTTGTTTTGATCAACCAGTTAGTACTCTTTTGATCTTAGCGCTTCGCATTTGTTCATATCTACTTCCGTAACTGAGTCTCTGCACCTTAGTACTTGTATAGTAGAAGATCCTATTAGTATCTATAGTTCGGCCCGTTTACCTTTGGTTGGTAAGGATTTGAGAATAACGATATTAAGTGTTGAGTTTAAGCGTAATGCTTATGTTTTTGGTCCATGGGCTATGAGTTGATTCTAGGCATGGGTTGGTTGGCTAGTGACTCTGAACGGAGGGTAGTTAGACTTTTGACTTGCCTTGGGAATACCCTCGAGATTCCGTGTATAGAATCAGTTAGACTTAGCTAGCTAGAATCGCTTAATGCATTTATCGATGATTTGAAATCCGTTAGGGTAGTCCATGAGTATGCAGATGTTTTTGATTAGGTTAGGAGTTTACCTCTAAAACGTAGGATGGACTTCCGCATGTATCCAGTTGACAATGAAAAGCCAGCTATCCGATCAACGACAGTTTTGGAAATGGAGGTCAAGAAGCTTCGCAATCGTGAAGATTAATTAGATAAGGTATAGAATAGTGAAGCTCAAGAAGGTGCGTCTTAGAAGACTGAAGACTAGATACACGCATCATACCCTTTTTCTTAAGGGTACATCCTTGATCTCCTTTTCTAGGAATTTTATGCATACTTTCTAGCTTTTAAGGTATATCCTCTAGGGCGTATCATCGATCCTTAGTTGAAGCCAATGGATGTAAACATGTATATGATACATGTTATGATTGATGGTTGCAAATGGTTGCTCGTGGATGCATATAAACACCATAGGCCCTAGAACGACTCAGTCACTTTCATATTGCATTAGCATATATGTATTTGCTTAACGGATTTAATTGGATATGTTATCATATGGATATTGCATATGGATGAATGGCTATGCACACATGTAGTATTTACATAACTAGGGATGCTTGCATACATGATTGGACGCATGGCACTGACATAATTCGCAAAGAAGGTCAACTGAATCAGTAGACCGCCTGATTTTTCATTAGATAAAGACATATACACACACTATGCATATGAACATGAAAGCATTAGAAATCTTTTTAAGGACAACGAATGAATGTGATTGAATGGTGGAGTAGATGGGTGATTGGATGGTAGGATACATTCTTCCTAACTTGAAGATTTCGGGGACGAAATCCTTTTAAGAGGGGGAGAATCTAACACCCCGTAATTCTGTAACATTAAGTTTTGCAAATTAAAGTATAATTAAATTATGAAACAAGAATCAGGGGAAACGGGTTGTGTCATTGCGTTCGTCTCGAAATTCTGCTTGGAAATGAGACCGAGTTTTCGAAAAATGGAGTCCTAACGAGGGAGATATGACCCTCCGAAGTTTCAGGAATTTTCAAAATCGAAAACAGCTTGAAATTCGAATTCAAAATTCGAATCCAAAAACCCAGAATAGGATGGGCGGGAAATTTCCCGCCCTGGACCAGGTCGACCATAGTGTCGACCTGGGGGTCGACCTGGTGCCAGAACCCAGTTCTGAGCCTAGGTTCATTCTGATGTATCTGATCACGTTTAAAGTCTAGATTCGTCCACCTAATCCTATATAAACAGCCTCCGAGCCTCATTCTCTTTACACATTCTATTCTCTCCTTATGCTGCTTCCAGAATAATTGAAATAAATAAATTAAAATAAAAACGAAGACTATTCTTGAAGACTACAGCTAGGAATTGCAAATTGGAGATTCAAATCAGGGTTAGAGCTTTAAGAAAAGGATCAAAAGCTAGTTCAGCGGCTTCGTGCAATGTCGTGCAAATCCTAGCAAAATTATCACAACGCTATTTGATTATCCTTTCTCCGATCAATGTAAGTCAGTTACTTTTTAGATTTGAACGTTTATATCTTTTTGTGGCATGTAATTAAATGGATATAAGAATATGCCTGATCCTCTCAATTGAATCTGTGCTTGTATATGCCCTTGGATCTAATAAAGAACTATTGAGATTAATTGCCGATGAGATTGTACCTATGCCTATGATTGTGAACATAAGACTATGCCTATACCTATGACGGTGGACATAAGACTACTGCCTATAACTATGACAAGGACAATTGGGGCCAATATTGTGACGGCAAGGAATTTCGCTCGGTCCGAACCAGTCGCTAAACCGATCCAGGCCGTTCGAAACGCCCTATCGTTTGAGAACAGGACAAAACAGAACGCATACAGAAGAACATTTCATTGTATATTACAACAATGCATCAGATTACAAGAATATACAGAGTATTACGGAATAAATATTACACAGAAATAACAGAGATTTAAATTACATTTAAATACAACGCAGCGGAAAATAATACAATACACAACTAGAATGAGATATACGGATACAAAGCTTTCCGGATATCGTTCCAGCTGTAAACCAGGATCCTGTGAATATAAATCTGCAAAACCAAAACTACTAGCTGCCCGTGTCAAAATAGGGGCACCCAGAGTTTAGGTTAAAACAATAAACTCCAGGTCAGTCATGTGACTGGTGTGAGAACTAAAACAGTTAATCTTTATTTTAAAATTAGGTAAATCAAGGGACCACGCCGTATAACACGGAACGGGTTTCCTCCCAAGAATACCAGTGCATAAAACGAACAGCGCAATGCTAAATAAAGAAAAATGAAGCCAGGTCCCATCACACAATGCAACGCAGCCGAGGATAGGGTTTTCCCTTATAACAGCCAAAGAATGCTTGATACGTTGAAAACAAATATTTTGATACTATTATAAGTGCATAGTGTATAAAACAACTTCAAATCATAAGTATCAATCATAGGCGGCATGAGCGCCCCAACCCACTATGTCACCATATATAGGTTTACAAATAAAACCGCAAAGTCACGTATTTGGAAATTGGATTTCCGTCTATGAACCGAGGCAAAAGATAGTCCTCACCGTCTTCGTGACTCTCTAGCCCGAGCCACAGGGTCAGAGCGCATCGACCCTTGGATCGTCAGGGCCGGTCCACCGATGTGGATTAAAATGCCTGAACACTACGTTTCCCCGCCCTTTGGGGCGTAAACGAGCCAACTAAATGACTCCATCGGTTCGAGAACGACCGATCAATCCGAGGCGCCTCGCAACAGCAACAACCACATAAGTCAAACTCGTCAGGGCGTGTAAAACCACTGACGCCACTTCTAACTAGAAAGAAACGCAAGTCCTCCCTGAGGTCCGTCTCCCGTTTTTGGTTCATACCGGGTGTGAAACACGCGAGGTAAACGTTACACAAAGCTATGCCACAAAGGCCGTGCTTTGATCATCACCACAAGACTTTGCTTTTCAACAGAAGCCTTGATCATTTGCATCTTAGCATGCCACACAGGCAAACCATCCTATGCAACCGATATCAGTCACACAGAATGAAACCCGATGTCAGACACACAGTCCATTTACAAGTCCGTCCTGGGTCTGAACGAAACCGGAGGCACCTAGTACCCCGCATATCCATCGATCTCCAAGTACGTCTGGACGATCACTAACTGTTTCCATCTTCTTGGGTGTACAGCCCAATCAAGATCATCAGTAATCACCCAAACGACGTGAAGACCTCCGGTCTTCGACCACCGTCTTCATCTTCGACTTATCGTCGTATCAGTTATTCAGAATGGGATAAACCCGGTCTTTCCGAATAACTCGCGTATATATTATAAAAGTGTTACATAAACACAACATACGCCTCATTCCAATTCATCAGTCACTAACCGTAAATTAATCAAGAGAATAATTTCCCACATATTAACCCCGAAGGCCGAAACCAACATCAGATCAATATCCAGAAAACCATTCTGCTTGGCCAACCGACAGTTAGTTTCTAAATTTCACATTCATAGGGAAATGTTCCCATTAATTTTATCCAAGATAAATTTCTTGAATTTATTCTTTAATCTTCTTTTGAATTTCGATTCAACTAGTCGGGATTAACGAAACTTACCGAAGTAATCATTTGTTTTAATTTCCCAATCCCAACCTATTAATCCCATGAAGTAAAACTGGTAATACTTCATATCTAACACCACAGTGTTATCGGTAAATTCAATTATCATTTCACGTTCAAATCTAATTAAAGATTTAACTATCGCCTGGAGTAAAACTGGTGATACTCCATTTCGATTATTTCAATCTAATTAAAGATTCCTTAAAACTCCACTTAGTTTTAATCTTTAATTGGGTTAAAGAATCAGTGTCATTTAAAAACACGGTTCACGATAAACCCAAATCACATTAATTATCGGGTTAAAGAACAAGTGTTATTTAAAACACTATTCACGATAAACCCAAAAATCAATATCAATTCAATTCCAATTAAATATTATTTAATTGGTACACTTCATTAAATCTAAATAAAAGATTTAATCTTTTCTCAACTGGGTTCAAGAACAGTGTTAATGAAGACACCATTCACGACAAACCCAAATCACATTCGATATTCAATACAAGGCTCTGAATAGAAAATATATCGGCTTATATTCAATATCAAATTCTACGATTAACAAATGTCGTATTGGAAATAACGATACAAATATATCTTTCAAATTTCCATAACAACACCTGTATAATCACGAATTCCAACATCGAAATATTCCGAAGACAATTTCGATTCAAATCCACTCCAATGCAATCATTGGATATTCTGGTGGTTTTTAAAACCCTTTTCTAATCCAATTTATTTATTTGAAAATAAATAGAATTTTAATTCTAGTTCAAAACTAGTTCATTTCGATAAAAATCTATTTTTATCTTTTCAAATATGGAGTTTTTCATCCCAAATCTTCACAAATCATTTCTTATGATTTTACACAAATTATTACTATTTTTAATAATTTTATCAAAGCCCGTACAGTCGACTTCCATCAAAGGCCATCGAACTGCACTTACAGCGACCTTTTTCGAATTTGATTTGGACATAATTCCAAATCCAACCGTTAGATTTCAAATTTCTAATATTCGTTAGAAAGCTCTTTTCGATACGAACCCAACGGTTCCGGTTTTAGGAGAATCCGACGGTCGGATCTCCCGTAATGTCCGTTTGAAATAAATGGTCGAAATTCACGAACTGCCGCGCCGCGGCGCGTTCTATTCAGGCCATTATATTATATATATAATATATATAATATATATTTTGTCGATTTCTATTTAAAACGAATTTTATATATAGTTTTGAATTCGTTTCAAAAGCAATTTCAACTTCCATTTCAATTCAAATCAAAATTGAATTCTTCTTTATAAATTCGTTTTAAAATTCATTTCTATTCAATTCAAATTTCAATTCAATTTGAATTCGTTTTCAATTCAATTTGAATTCGTTTTCAATTCAATTCATTTCGAAATCGTTTTCAATTCAATTCATTTCGAAATCGTTTTCAATTCAATTCATTTCGAAATCGTTTTCAATTCAATTCATTTCGAAATCATTATATATTCAATTCATTTCGAAATCATTTTCAATTCAATTCATTTCGAAATCATTATATATTCAATTCATTTCGAAATCATTTTCTATTCAATTCGAAATCGTTATATATTCAATTCATTTCGAAATCGTTATATATTCAATTCATTTCGAAATCGTTATATATTCAATTCATTTCGAAATCGTTATATATTCAATTCATTTCGAAATCGTTATATATTCAATTCATTTCGAAATCATTTAAAATCGATATAAATATCGTTCACGTCAAAATGGCGTCAATCTAATCAACACGGCTTCATAAATTTATATTTTCAAATATTCTATTTCAAATATTTCTTTTTCAAAATAGTTGTTATTATCAAAATATTTCGTTCAACACATGACCAATCTCAATGAATGAGTACTGTCAACACATGAACGTTTATTTTATATCGATAAAGGTGTAAATTTTATTACTAAAATATTTCGTTCAACACATGACCAATCTCAATGAATGAGTACTGTCAACACATGAACGTTTATTTTATAATATTCTTTATATTTTCAAATTGGAATGAGGCCCAATCAATTACCATATAAAGTTAATTATATGGATTTTCATACAACACATGTATATAATAGCATTGAAAAATAATCAACCATCAACCAAAGTGCACTACACTGTATAAGCATCAAATATAGATATATAACGCTTATAACAGCCTGTCAATCAATCGATCGACATATTTAATCAATCAGGATGAGTGAACTGCATATTTCATCCTAACACCCGTGTAGGGTTTCAAACAATCAAACAAATATTTTATTTGTGTAGTTGGGCGATGTGTAAAATTTATCGACCCAATCAATGTCAGTCAAATCAGTGTACATAAACAAACCGTCTGGTTTGTAAATGAATATTCTATTTATTCGCATTCACGTTAAAAATTATATTTTTAACGATAAAACATTTTATTTCAACATATGAATTTCTATCCAGTTCATTCTTTAAATAAAATGATATTTTATTTTTCTAACTTATTTTAGAAAATTTCGGCGGCATAACGGCACGATACTAGAAACGGGACGAGGCCTAGCCTTATCCCCGGTCTAGTGAAGGCCCACGCCATTCACATATCAATTTTAATCAATTTCCAATTCAACCAATCAATCAAATCCAAATCAAATAATCTAACCAACTACACAATCAAACAAACAAGTCCATGGTATGTGGACGGGTGTCGGGTGCTTCTAATAAGCACCGTCTACATCCTAGTATACATATATATAACTAGAAAAATAAATTGAAAGGTGAGAAATTCTCACAAATAGCTATCCTAGCTCCACGGCACTTCTTTTAGAGAAGTCTTCGCTGTTCTCGTCTCTTCGTCATCTTCGTTGCCCGTATTCACTACATATATAAAAATCGAATTTTTACTTCGCTATTCAATATATAAAAATCGAATTTTTACTTCGGTGTTCAATATATAAAAATCGAATTTTTACTTCGTTATTCAATATATAAAAATCGAATTTTTACTTCGGTGTTCAATATATAAAAATCGAATTTTTACTACGGTGTTCAATATATAAAAATCCCATTTTAAAAATATAGATTTCGCCTTTATAAAAATAAACACTTCCTTTCAACGTATATAAAATAAAAATCAGATTTTTATTTTGCTACATACACAAAGATGATATTTTTATGTTCTCTATCCTATAAAGATTATATTTTTAATACTTTGAAAATATAAAAATCATATTTTTACATCTTCTATACATATTTTAAAAATCCTATTTTTAATACTCTACCTATATGAAAATAATATTTTTATATCCTCTACTATATAAAGATCATATCTTTAATTGGCTATAAGTATAAAAATCATATTTTTATACTTTTTTTAAAAATACTTTCAACTTATCAAAAATGGTTTCTTTCAATTGCTTAAAAACAAAGCTATGTTTTTCCAACTAAACATTATATTTTCTTCTAACTAAAATTTATATTTTCTATAAATATAAAGAAGATGTTTTTATAAACCAAAAGATAATATTTTCATAAAACATAAATTCTTTCAGTTTTAAAATAAACTAACTTTCAATTTTAAAACTAAACTAACTTATGAAAAAAAAAAATAAAAAAAAAAAAAAAAGAATCTTACAGCGAGAGAGAGAGGGGAGGGGAACCCGCCGTTCGTCGGAGCAAGGGGGCCTGGGCGGATGTGTCATCGCCTGAGAAGGAGGAGAGAGGGAGTACGGAGGTGGTGCGGTGGCCTAAAATGGGGCGACGCCTGCGAGTTGGAGAAGGGAAAGGGGGGGTTCAGCGCGAGCAGGCGGAGGAGGCGAGGGGGTTGGAGGCGTGCGATCTTTGGCCAGAGGAGGGGGGATACGGCGGTGGCGCCAGGGGGACGGTGGTGCGGTGCGCGATTAGGTTTTTTTTTCTTTTTTCCTGTTTCGAAATGGATCGGGGGGGGGCCTGGAGGAGTATAAGGGAAGGAGGTTTTTTTTTTTAATTTAATTAATTAATTAATTTTCAAAAATCTAACTTTTACATACGACCTCGAAACGAGGCCCACCGCCTGTCGTCCATAGCATTTTACCCCCATTCCGAACACAATGGGATATGCATCATACGCTGATTCGAACGTTACAATCAGTTTTCGTTAGATTTACATTTAAATCACTATATTGAATTTTAAACGTACATTTCAAATTACCGGGGTCACATACTAACTAGAAAAATTCCAGAAAAATATTTTCTAGCTTCGTATTGACGATACGGTCCTAACAAAACTAGTTTCGTCGAATTCTGAGACCGTTGGAAAAATGGTCATTTTCCAGTCGATTAAAATCCACTAAAATGGTCAAAACACGTTTTCCTAAGCCACGCTCACATATTGATTCGAAAAATTATGAAATTTGGAATCTAGCAATAACTTGACACCACGGACCCAACAAAACTGGTTTCGTCGAAATCCGAGGTCGTTTGCAAAATGTTCATTTTTAAGGGCCTGAATTCCATAGCGACTATTCAGAATTTTCAACTGGACATATCTTTTGATTCCCGCTATGAAAATTTGATTATTCGGATTCGTTGGAAAGATATTATCAATTAGATCCCATTATTTTTGGTTTCACTAAAATCCGGATTGTTTTGCACCCGGTACATTCAATTGAAGTTTGAAATCGAATTATCGAACTACCGCGCCATTTTCAATTCTATTTATAATTATATATAAATATTTATATTCTAACGACGACGCGTATAAATATATACGTTCGAATTATATTCAAAACAAATTTCTCGTCGATATTATTTAAAATAATCTATTTTAAATATTCAAAATTCGCTAAAATTGCCAAAATAAAAATTTTAAACTGGCCCAGAATTTCCGGGTTGTTACAATCTCCCCCACTTAAAACTTTTCGTCCCCGAAAAGGAACAAAGTCGAAAGTGGTTTGATTATTCAACTCTACGTTCGATCTGACTTCCATTCTCCAACTCTTTAGTTTCTGAGAATTTTCAAAATTTCAAAAATTTGGCTAACACCCTAAATTTTCGAAAAATTTCGCCATAACCTCCCCTGCACCGGGAGCATCGGGGAATTTCAAATAGCTTCCCCGGTCCTTCAGATCTCAAAAAGAAAAAGAAAAAGCCAAGCGGCTAGCCAATAGGCTCACAAAATCATCATCACCCAAACAAAACAGTAAATTATGTAGTAAACATGTACCTATTTGTCGGGCAAACAAATTTTATTCTCTGCTCTAGCCTCTTTGCTATGACCTGTTCAAAGATATACATATATATGCAAGCAAACGCGACCAATTTTCAATACAATTCAATATTTGATTCAATTAGGCATAATGGTTCAAAATTAGCAAACACATAAACAAACAACACAAACATCAATCAATTAGTGAATTAGAGTTTCCAATTCATAATTTTGATATATATACAAAAATCCTGTTTTTGATGCCAAATCACAACAATAAGCCCTATCTAATTTTGGTTCTCACACCAGCCTAATGGAAATATATAGAAATCACACCTTCGTCACTCGAAAATAAATGCTGATGATGTTTCGAACCACCATCAGAACATTGTCGGGCTACTAGAGTGCGGTTCTATATCTACCCGGTATATTAAAACTTCGAATATACGCGGATCAGACGTATACGCAAAATCTATATATACTGGACTGTCCAACTCAATATAAATAGATAATCAGTTACGAATAATTGATTTATATTTCAAAACAAGATTGGTTTTCATTTGAGAAACATACCCTTCACACTCGTTCTAGGATACTACTGATCCCATCTCTAACGAGTCATTCTAATTGGATATTACTAATCCAATAATCTGATGAATTCTTTCGTACGGTTCTAATGTGTCTTGTTCTCTGCTTTGTAAACCAAAGCTCTGATACCAACTGTGACGGCAAGGAATTTCGCTCGGTCCGAACCAGTCGCTAAACCGATCCAGGCCGTTCGAAACGCCCTATCGTTTGAGAACAGGACAAAACAGAACGCATACAGAAGAACATTTCATTGTATATTACAACAATGCATCAGATTACAAGAATATACAGAGTATTACGGAATAAATATTACACAGAAATAACAGAGATTTAAATTACATTTAAATACAACGCAGCGGAAAATAATACAATACACAACTAGAATGAGATATACGGATACAAAGCTTTCCGGATATCGTTCCAGCTGTAAACCAGGATCCTGTGAATATAAATCTGCAAAACCAAAACTACTAGCTGCCCGTGTCAAAATAGGGGCACCCAGAGTTTAGGTTAAAACAATAAACTCCAGGTCAGTCATGTGACTGGTGTGAGAACTAAAACAGTTAATCTTTATTTTAAAATTAGGTAAATCAAGGGACCACGCCGTATAACACGGAACGGGTTTCCTCCCAAGAATACCAGTGCATAAAACGAACAGCGCAATGCTAAATAAAGAAAAATGAAGCTGTTATAAGACCCAGGTCCCATCACACAATGCAACGCAGCCGAGGATAGGGTTTTCCCTTATAACAGCCAAAGAATTCTTGATACGTTGAAAACAAATCGTTTGATACTATTATAAGTGCATAGTGTATAAAACAACTTCAAATCATAAGTATCAATCATAGGCGGCATGAGCGCCCCATCCCACTATGTCACCATATATAGGTTTACAAATAAAACCGCAAAGTCACGTATTTGGAAATTGGATTTTCGCCTATGAACCGAGGCAAAAGATAGTCCTCACCATCTTCGTGACTCTCTAGCCCGAGCCACAGGGTCAGAGCACATCGACCCTTGGATCGTCAGGGCCGGTCCACCGATGTGGATTAAAATGCCTGAACACTACGTTTCCCCGCCCTTTGGGGCGTAAACGAGCCAACTAAATGACTCCATCGGTTCGAGAACGACCGATCAATCCGAGGCGCCTCGCAACAGCAACAACCACATAAGTCAAACTCGTCAGGGCGTGTAAAACCACTGACGCCACTTCTAACTAGAAAGAAACGCAAGTCCTCCCTGAGGTCCGTCTCCCGTTTTTGGTTCATACCGGGTGTGAAACACGCGAGGTAAACGTTACACAAAGCTACGCCACAAGGGCCGTGCTTTGATCATCACCACAAGACTTTGCTTTTCAACAGAAGCCTTGATCATTTGCATCTTAGCATGCCACACAGGCAAACCATCCTATGCAACCGATATCAGTCACACAGAATGAAACCCGATGTCAGACACACAGTCCATTTACAAGTCCGTCCTGGGTCTGAACGAAACCGGAGGCACCTAGTACCCCGCATATCCATCGATCTCCAAGTACGTCTGGACGATCACTAACTGTTTCCATCTTCTTGGGTGTACAGCCCAATCAAGATCATCAGTAATCACCCAAACGACGTGAAGACCTCCGGTCTTCGACCACCGTCTTCATCTTCGACTTATCGTCGTATCAGTTATTCAGAATGGGATAAACCCGGTCTTTCCGAATAACTCGCGTATATATTATAAAAGTGTTACATAAACACAACATATGCCTCATTCCAATTCATCAGTCACTAACCGTAAATTAATCAAGAGAATAATTTCCCAAATATTAACCCCGAAGGCCAAAACCAACATCAGATCAATATCCAGAAAACCATTCTGCTTGGCCAACCGACAGTTAGTTTCTAAATTTCACATTCATAGGGAAATGTTCCCATTAATTTTATCCAAGATAAATTTCTTGAATTTATTCTTTAATCTTCTTTTGAATTTCGATTCAACTAGTCGGGATTAACGAAACTTACCGAAGTAATCATTTGTTTTAATTTCCCAATCCCAACCTATTAATCCCATGAAGTAAAACTGGTAATACTTCATATCTAACACCACAGTGTTATCGGTAAATTCAATTATCATTTCACGTTCAAATCTAATTAAAGATTTAACTATCGCCTGGAGTAAAACTGGTGATACTCCATTTCGATTATTTCAATCTAATTAAAGATTCCTTAAAACTCCACTTAGTTTTAATCTTTAATTGGGTTAAAGAATCAGTGTCATTTAAAAACACGGTTCACGATAAACCCAAATCACATTAATTATCGGGTTAAAGAACAAGTGTTATTTAAAACACTGTTCACGATAAACCCAAAAATCAATATCAATTCAATTCCAATTAAATATTATTTAATTGGTACACTTCATTAAATCTAAATAAAAGATTTAATCTTTTCTCAACTGGGTTCAAGAACAGTGTTAATGAAGACACCATTCACGACAAACCCAAATCACATTCGATATTCAATACAAGGCTCTGAATAGAAAATATATCGGCTTATATTCAATATCAAATTCTACGATTAACAAATGTCGTATTGGAAATAACGATACAAATATATCTTTCAAATTTCCATAACAACACCTGTATAATCACGAATTCCAACATCGAAATATTCCGAAGACAATTTCGATTCAAATCCACTCCAATGCAATCATTGGATATTCTGGTGGTTTTTAAAACCCTTTTCTAATCCAATTTATTTATTTGAAAATAAATAGAATTTTAATTCTAGTTCAAAACTAGTTCATTTCGATAAAAATCTATTTTTATCTTTTCAAATATGGAGTTTTTCATCCCAAATCTTCACAAATCATTTCTTATGATTTTACACAAATTATTACTATTTTTAATAATTTTATCAAAGCCCGTACAGTCGACTTCCATCAATGGCCATCGAACTGCACTTACAGCGACCTTTTTCGAATTTGATTTGGACATAATTCCAAATCCAACCGTTAGATTTCAAATTTCTAATATTCGTTAGAAAGCTCTTTTCGATACGAACCCAACGGTTCCGGTTTTAGGAGAATCCGACGGTCGGATCTCCCGTAATGTCCGTTTGAAATAAATGGTCGAAATTCACGAACTGCCGCGGCGCGGCGCGTTCCATTCAGGCCATTATATTATATATATAATATATATAATATATATTTCGTCGATTTCTATTTAAAACGAATTTTATATATAGTTTTGAATTCGTTTCAAAAGCAATTTCAACTTCCATTTCAATTCAAATCAAAATTGAATTCTTCTTTATAAATTCGTTTTAAAATTCATTTCTATTCAATTCAAATTTCAATTCAATTTGAATTCGTTTTCAATTCAATTTGAATTCGTTTTCAATTCAATTCATTTCGAAATCGTTTTCAATTCAATTCATTTCGAAATCGTTTTCAATTCAATTCATTTCGAAATCGTTTTCAATTCAATTCATTTCGAAATCATTATATATTCAATTCATTTCGAAATCATTTTCAATTCAATTCATTTCGAAATCATTATATATTCAATTCATTTCGAAATCATTTTCTATTCAATTCGAAATCGTTATATATTCAATTCATTTCGAAATCGTTATATATTCAATTCATTTCGAAATCGTTATATATTCAATTCATTTCGAAATCGTTATATATTCAATTCATTTCGAAATCGTTATATATTCAATTCATTTCGAAATCATTTAAAATCGATATAAATATCGTTCACGTCAAAATGGCGTCAATCTAATCAACACGGCTTCATAAATTTCTATTTTCAAATATTCTATTTCAAATATTTCTTTTTCAAAATAGTTGTTATTATCAAAATATTTCGTTCAACACATGACCAATCTCAATGAATGAGTACTGTCAACACATGAACGTTTATTTTATATCGATAAAGGTGTAAATTTTATTACTAAAATATTTCGTTCAACACATGACCAATCTCAATGAATGAGTACTGTCAACACATGAACGTTTATTTTATAATATTCTTTATATTTTCAAATTGGAATGAGGCCCAATCAATTACCATATAAAGTTAATTATATGGATTTTCATACAACACATGTATATAATAGCATTGAAAAATAATCAACCATCAACCAAAGTGCACTACACTGTATAAGCATCAAATATAGATATATAACGCTTATAACAGCCTGTCAATCAATCGATCGACATATTTAATCAATCAGGATGAGTGAACTGCATATTTCATCCTAACACCCGTGTAGGGTTTCAAACAATCAAACAAATATTTTATTTGTGTAGTTGGGCGATGTGTAAAATTTATCGACCCAATCAATGTCAGTCAAATCAGTGTACATAAACAAACCGCCTGGTTTGTAAATGAATATTCTATTTATTCGCATTCACGTTAAAAATTATATTTTTAACGATAAAACATTTTATTTCAACATATGAATTTCTATCCAGTTCATTCTTTAAATAAAATGATATTTTATTTTTCTAACTTATTTTAGAAAATTTCGGCGGCATAACGTCACGATACTAGAAACGGGACGAGGCCTAGCCTTATCCCCGGTCTAGTGAAGGCCCACGCCATTCACATATCAATTTTAATCAATTTCCAATTCAACCAATCAATCAAATCCAAATCAAATAATCTAACCAACTACACAATCAAACAAACAAGTCCATGGTATGTGGACGGGTGTCGGGTGCTTCTAATAAGCACCGTCTACATCCTAGTATACATATATATAACTAGAAAAATAAATTGAAAGGTGAGAAATTCTCACAAATAGCTATCCTAGCTCCACGGCACTTCTTTTAGAGAAGTCTTCGCTGTTCTCGTCTCTTCGTCATCTTCGTTGCCCGTATTCACTACATATATAAAAATCGAATTTTTACTTCGCTATTCAATATATAAAAATCGAATTTTTACTTCGGTGTTCAATATATAAAAATCGAATTTTTACTTCGTTATTCAATATATAAAAATCGAATTTTTACTTCGGTGTTCAATATATAAAAATCGAATTTTTACTACGGTGTTCAATATATAAAAATCCCATTTTAAAAATATAGATTTCGCCTTTATAAAAATAAACACTTCCTTTCAACGTATATAAAATAAAAATCAGATTTTTATTTTGCTACATACACAAAGATGATATTTTTATGTTCTCTATCCTATAAAGATTATATTTTTAATACTTTGAAAATATAAAAATCATATTTTTACATCTTCTATACATATTTTAAAAATCCTATTTTTAATACTCTACCTATATGAAAATAATATTTTTATATCCTCTACTATATAAAGATCATATCTTTAATTGGCTATAAGTATAAAAATCATATTTTTATACTTTTTTTAAAAATACTTTCAACTTATCAAAAATGGTTTCTTTCAATTGCTTAAAAACAAAGCTATGTTTTTCCAACTAAACATTATATTTTCTTCTAACTAAAATTTATATTTTCTATAAATATAAAGAAGATGTTTTTATAAACCTAAAGATAATATTTTCATAAAACATAAATTCTTTCAGTTTTAAAATAAACTAACGTTCAATTTTAAAACTAAACTAACTTATGAAAAATAAAAATAAATAAAATAAAATAAAAAGAATCTTACAGCGAGAGAGAGAGGGGAGGGGAACCCGCCGTTCGTCGGAGCAAGGGGGCCTGGGCGGATGTGTCATCGCCTGAGAAGGAGGAGAGAGGGAGTACGGAGGTGGTGCGGTGGCCTAAAATGGGGCGACGCCTGCGAGTTGGAGAAGGGAAAGGGGGGGTTCAGCGCGAGCAGGCGGAGGAGGCGAGGGGGTTGGAGGCGTGCGATCTTTGGCCAGAGGAGGGGGGATACGGCGGTGGCGCCAGGGGGACGGTGGTGCGGTGCGCGATTAGGGTTTTTCTTTTTTTCTTTTTTCCTGTTTCGAAATGGATCGGGGGGGGGGGGCCTGGAGGAGTATAAGGGAAGGAGGTTTTTTTTTTAATTTAATTAATTAATTAATTTTCAAAAATCTAACTTTTACATACGACCTCGAAACGAGGCCCACCGCCTGTCGTCCATAGCATTTTACCCCCATTCCGAACACAATGGGATATGCATCGTACGCTGATTCGAACGTTACAATCAGTTTTCGTTAGATTTACATTTAAATCACTATATTGAATTTTAAACGTACATTTCAAATTACCGGGGTCACATACTAACTAGAAAAATTCCAGAAAAATATTTTCTAGCTTCGTATTGACGATACGGTCCTAACAAAACTAGTTTCGTCGAATTCTGAGACCGTTGGAAAAATGGCCATTTTCCAGTCGATTAAAATCCACTGAAATGGTCAAAACACGTTTTCCTAAGCCACGCTCACATATTGATTCGGAAAATTATGAAATTTGGAATCTAGCAATAACTTGACACCACGGACCCAACAAAACTGGTTTCGTCGAAATCCGAGGTCGTTTGCAAAATGTCCATTTTTAAGGGCCTGAATTCCATAGCGACTATTCAGAATTTTCAACTGGACATATCTTTTGATTCCCGCTATGAAAATTTGATTATTCGGATTCGTTGGAAAGATATTATCAATTAGATCCCATTATTTTTGGTTTCACTAAAATCCGGATTGTTTTGCACCCGGTACATTCAATTGAAGTTTGAAATCGAATTATCGAACTACCGCGCCATTTTCAATTCTATTTATAATTATATATAAATATTTATATTCTAACGACGACGCGTATAAATATATACGTTCGAATTATATTCTAAACAAATTTCTCGTCGATATTATTTAAAATAATCTATTTTAAATATTCAAAATTCGCTAAAATTGCCAAAATAAAAATTTTAAACTGGCCCAGAATTTCCGGGTTGTTACAAATATCCTATGACTCATGACTATGAGATTATTGCCTATGATTATGAACATAAGACTATTGTCCACGACCATGACTTTGAAATTATTACAGTTAATTTCCTATGACTATTTAGGGTAATTGCCCAGGACTATTTTTGTTAATTATCCATGACTATTGTGTTTAGTCGCCCATTATTCATAACTATGAAACCATGACTATGACTATTGAGGTTAATTGCCTATGACTAGTATGGTTAGTTGCTTATGCCCATAACACTATAGTTGCAAATCATGTTGTACCCCGAATTGGCATTATGTTAGACCAAATCACCTATGCCTATTTCCTAAATTGTTTTGATCTTGTATTTATGATGTAGCTTGTCTAGTTTATTCCTATTCACTGCTATGTACAACAAACCTATTGGAACCATTATCTTTGTATTTGATTCGCTTTCGCATGCCTATTCTTTATGTCAAATTCTCGTGCTTATCCCCTATTCCTTTTGTTAAGTTTCATTACATAAGTACCTAGAAACTTGTGAAATCATGTTATTCGTACGAATACAGCGGGGGAATTTGGGCGTAACTTAATTTGTATAATTTGGCATAATAAATATGTTGATCTGAATTGCCTATAAATATTACATGCATATTAGACTTGGGCGTATAATGGTAAATTGTTAATTGGGCGAAAAGTATGTAATTGGCATGTAAGCCAAGTTTTGGGCATAAACTGTAAAATAGAGTATCAAATCTAGTTTTTGACATGAACTATAAATGAGAATACCAGATATGAACTGGCATAAAACTGCAAGTTTGGTTAATTGATAGGTAAATCAAGATTTGGGCCTAGAATATAGGTATGTTAGTGGGCATGACAAATGAATATGATATAGGCCAAATTTGTTTAAAAGAGTCGTTAGCAAAAAGAATAAATATGTAAATCTAGATAAAGACAAATATGCCTAACCCGAGGTTAGATTGAGTTACTGTATAAGACTGCCCGGAACCGCTCGGCAAATCCAGTAACCGTAACAATACCTATCTAATGTGGGTGGTTAGAGCATTGAGCCCAAAAAGGACCTGAGGTTTGACTGAGTTGCATGTAAATCTGCCCGGAACTGACCGGCACATCCAGTAACCGCAACGATATCTATCTAATGTGAGTGGTTGGTACTTTAAAGAATAATTTAAAGCTAAGAAACGGTTAAGCTAGAATGGGAGGGTTAAGTCCATAGGAATACTTAACCAACTTAACATGTTAACCAGACTTGTAGGGGTTAAATAACCGTTATAACTTGTTAACTAGACTAGAAGGGGGGGTTAAGTAAAATACACTTATCCGATTTAACATGTTAACTAGACTAGAAGGTGGGGTTAAGTAAAATACACTTATCCGATTTAACATGTTAACTAGACCAAAAGGTGCGATTGAGTAAACTTAGAACATTTAGCCATCATAGTGTGACAAATGAAGAAGCTTGAGTTAAAACGTGAAGAGACAATACTTAACCATTAGACCATGTGAGTTAAACAAATGTTAGGGTTAAGTTAAAGTGGACACTTAACCGATACAAGATGAAGGGGGTGGGGTTAAGTAATAAGAAATACTTAACCAATATAACTTGATCCATGGTAGCGTTAAGTCAACATGAACTACTGATAACACTTAACCAGTTTAACATGACAAATGAATAGGTTAAGTTAACTTGAATTGACTAATGACACTTAACCAATCCAACTTGACGAGAAAAAGAACTAAGTAGTAAACCTTAGTTAAGAGGACTAAGTTGTAAACCTTGGTTAAGAAAACGACGATTCAGGAAACTAAGTAATAAACCTTAGTTAAGGGAACTAAGTGGTAAACCTTAGTAGAATACGAGAAGGAGCAAACGTCCATTTGATCTTAAAGAAGGTTCCAACGAACTGGGGTATGAAGCACGCGGCTTCGAGGGGACGTGAGGGTACTCTTGGTATCCTTCTGTGAGGCTGCAGATGATCCGCCTGGGCTCACAGAGGTTAAGGTCTGCGTAAGAAGAACCAAGGGTATGCCTTGGTTGCAATATAAGGAAACCTAAAGACTAGGATGGACCAGCGTGATTCGGCGGGACTAGTAGCCCTGTGATAGCAACTCGTCGTCTACCTTCCATCTTGAGTCAATCGAAATATGTGAAGCGGAAAGGCGGAGAACTCCAAAAGACCATATACTTGCTATCTAGTTATGGTTGCAGATGGCCATAGGTTAGTGGGGGTATAGAGGGCCTGCGTATAGTTCTCATTTTTCAAGGTGTGCCTTTCATCACTTGAGGGATGGGTCAGGTGGGACCATAGCCACTGGAAAAAACAGACCTTAGCATCTGCATCGGTAGATATCTGAAAGCTCCCGACCGAGTTCCGTGTTTCTTGATTTGCCCTGCCACGAGACTTGAGTCGCACATATAGAGGACATGTGCATCTAGACAGCGATAATGATTGACGACACATACGTGGGGAAAGTCTAGGAACATATACCACCCTGGTAGTGTGTCCTAGATTAAGGGCGTCGTTCGAAAGGTAGCATAATCCCTAGTTGGACCTAGGTCGCGTAAACCCTAGAATCCGAGAACCGTTCAATAGGTAGCATAAACCCAAATAGCCCTGGGTAGCGAAAAATCTGCTTGGATCTAGAATACGCTCGATATAAAATCCTAGGTTAGACCTAGGTAATAAATGATAGATGTACACTTGAAACAACCAAAATTGCGGGGATTGGGATCACGTTTTTGTTCTTATCAGTTTATACAGATTACTGGTTAGGTGGTGCAGGGATATAGAAATTAGAATAATAAGGTAGTGGCGAAGCAGAGGAAGTATAGAAGTGCATCCAGTTTATCTTACCTTATCATATCTTGTGCTAACCTTATGATTCCCATCATCATGGTGTAGTTTTGTATTCAGTTAATTCATGCCATGTTGCTTTTTACCTGTTCACATGCTGAAAGTTACTGAACTTACCAGACTTTATGTATGATTCTGTTTTCTTTTGCTTTCTTGTCTTCCGTTCCCCCCCCCCCATGTTTGCAGGGAGGGAATATTACTACTAAGCCCAGTTTTCTTTCTAAGCTGAAGATTAGTCGAAATTTTGCTTGGATTCTCTTTTCCATTGTTATGGCTGGCTCACGCTACATTGGGGAATATAAATATTGTTTCATGCTTCTTTATTTTGTAAGACACATATTCTGGTATTGGAAAATAATTGTTGTACAAACTATTTTATCAATAAAGTAAAGTTTTATTTTCCGCTGTTTTAATTATCTGTCTTGTAATTTATCTGTATCTTTTACCTTAAATGCTCCACAGAACTTAGTGCATTCCCTTTGTGAGTGACACTAACGGATGTGGCGTGTTACAACTCAGTTGGATTCTTAAGTATGGATTATACTCTGGAACGGCTTATTGTCTTGTCAGGATCTGGCAAAGGAACTCAGCAAAACTCGAGTATGGATTACTCTTAGTTTAAGCTTACTGGTATGGCTTATTCCTTGAAGGTTAGGTACCTCGCCAGGTTTTGGCAGGATGGTTCAGACATTTCTTGAGTATGATTTATGATCAATTTTGCGTCTAAGCATGGTTTATTCTTCGAAAGGTTAAGCAAAGCTGTCAGGATTTGACACATCTGTTCGCTTCTTATTCTTTGTAGGTATGGATTGTACTTGCAGCTGGCAGGCCGGACGTGGCCTCGGATTATCCAGAACACATCTTCCATCAACCAGCAAGATATGTCCTGGGGGATAAAAACATTGACATGCTTTTTAGTCAAAGCGGTCACATGTGAAATCTCTTATTAACAATACGTTCAAGTACTGGGCAAGTCATTTGAAGTCATGAAGCGATTTGGTTGAACTCGCAACTTAAACATAAAGTGGTCCAAAACTCCTAGTAGATGACCTCTTTTAGACCCAAAATATCAATTACGAAGCTTTGCTCCATAATTCTTGAAGCCCTCTGAATTAGCTTCAGGCAGAGCTTTCATTTGGGCAAAACGGACTTACGATTTGGAAGTTACTCCCATTTCCATGAACGCGTGTAGAACTGGAAACTTGGATTTTGGAATTAGCATAACCCTTTCGGGTCAGATCGGTATGTCAGTTCGGATAGATATGAGGCATCCGAACCCAATAGCAATGGATGGTTTTGGCAAAGCACTGTTTCGGTTCGGGTACAGATAATGGACCCAATCCGCCTTGACACCAAATGAACGGAAGTGCACACCAATGGTTCGGACTGGAGACACTGGTTCGGTTCGGGCTAGACCGATCCGACCCACTTGGAGCGAGTTCCTCATAGTTGCGTTGACCGATTCTTATGCCATAACTACCGCCTGTTAACTCGGATCTAACTCCACTTGGCAAAGCATGAACTGGAGAGGATTTCTCCACCTTTTCCACTAATTTCGAGATTAAAGGGATGCCCGCCATGTGGCATCCGAACTGGAACCTGCCTACAGCTATAAATACACCATTGGAAGTATTTTCAAAGGACTTTTGGCACATGTTCTTCACTACATCCACCATTGCTATAACGCAAGGACTTATTGCTTTAATAATCTAATTAACACGAGGATTTCGTGTATAAATTCATTTTCTTTTCTTTACTTCTTCATAAAATACAAGAATGTTGTATGTGAATGAATCTTACGAATTGTAAGGCTAATTGTACCTGTAATTTCTTAGGATTTAAGAAACTGTAAAGTGGACGTAGGCATGGTTCGAGCCGAACCACTATAAAAACGTCATGTGTCTCCTGTTATTTACTGCTTATTAACTGTGATTGTGAGGGCTTCACACCGTATTTGGGTGTTACTACAAAATTTTTTTCTAACATATATATATATATATATATATATATATTCAAGTGTTCTCCTTCAAGAATCAAGTGATTGAACCTTGTTCAGATCAGTGTGAAACACCAAAAAGTTATATACTCAAATCTTAGATTAAAGCAGAATTGCGAAAAACCATCTAAGTACAACATATGTATTTAGCCTATTGGTTATAACTATATCGAATTCTATTTCCAATCTCTGCAAATATATCAAGTTATTTAAACTTAATTCCTCTTAATTCATTGCACTTTGTTCAATTTCTGTATTTACTTTGAAATCAAGGATGTCCAAAATCGTTAAAATTTCCATTTTATTTTAACCAGTGAAATTACCAATCTATTTATCACATAAGATTCACAACTAACCTGTCCTAATGTATAGGCTATATGAATCCATATTATAATTCTTAGACAAAAATTTAAGAATTTAAACTCCCGGGTTTTATTTCAATTGGCTGAAATTAAACTTTATATATATACTTTAACTAGTATGCTAAATCAAAATTTTGTTTCCCGAAACATCTTAAATAAAAATTCTTTAATGGTAGAAATTCCCACTTAGAAACTCAAAAATGAACACCGATGATGCTGGACAACCATCATCGGAATTATTTCCTTGCAACTAAAGTGGTACTATGCTTTTATTTCACCAAATTATTTTCTAGAGTATTCAAACTGTCTAATGATAATAATAATAATATTTACTACTAACCTTTGAAAATTATTTTCAAAATACCCTTGATTTAAGCTCTCAAATTCTCGGTACAATCATTTCTAATCACAACTATACTTATAAATTTAACTTTCAACCCAACATTGATATTGAACACCTTATAATCAAATAATGAAACTAAATTCACAAGGTGTTCCAAATTTTAACAAAATCGATTATCAACCCAACCAATGTAGAAAAGAGAAAATTCGCTTGTTAACTAACCAAGCAAAGAAAATCAACCAACTAATGATAATAAAGTAATATAATCATTTCTAACAAACAAACATTTTCTAAATCTACATTATTATTTAGAAAATATTTCTTTTTATAAAAAATATAATTTTTGGTAAAATTACTTCATTTACCAATTCTTTAAAACAATATTATACAATTTGCCTTGTTCAAGTTTTTAGAAATTCCAATTGACCATGTTGATTAGATGCATCCACCGAAGTTTATATACAACTCAACAGATAAACAAACACAATAAAAAAACATTTTTATAACACTAACAAGTATGCTCTCTTGTATATATACAGTAAATCTCATTATAATGCACTCCATTGCCTTATCTCTTACAGAGTTTATCCCAAGGTTCTTACTCAACCTTCAGCTCAGATACCAGGTGTAATGACCCGATTTATTGGCCCTCAAAGTCGACATTAATACATCCACAATATTAACATGCATAACATCCAAGTGCCGCAAAACCAAATCATTAGGGGTTAAAGAAAAATAAGACAGAATAGAATCTCACAATCAGAGTGGATGACATATAATATATATGCATGTCTTTAAAAAATTGAAAGAATTTTTATTTAATATACATATACAATCATCAAAGTAGACTACAAATACAAACCCATACAGTTACAAAAACCTATCTGGTCTACCATATATCACAAGAATACAATATCACAGCAGAAATAAGAATCTATGGGAATATGTCTTGGACTCCAACTCCTTTTCTAAGCTCCAAATGCATCCGCGAAAAACCTAAAAAACTTGGATGCTCATAAAAATTTGAGCACACAAGAGTTTTAGGGAAATAAAATAAAACTCCGAGTCAGACATGGTCCGGTGAAAGAAAACTTAAACAATATGATTGTTGTATTTCAAAACCATTTCGAAAGCAAAGGTATTTTCGTAAGACCATGCTACACATAAATAAAGACGGGTTTTTACCTTACGATAACCAAAACACTTTATAGAAAATCCCATGATATTATAATAGTGTGTAAAATACAAGTACTTAGAAAATAGCTGAAATGATTGCATCTCACATTCCAGCATAATTAATTTACATGTGAAACACAAAGGCACGTATTGGAGTCTGGATTCCGTACAATGACAAGGCACTGGGGTACCACCTATCATGTTACCTCTTTAGATAAAGCGTACCGAGAGCCTCACATGGACTCCCTACGAGTCAGGACCAATCAACCCCTCTTTGAATTGTACCGAATATCTCATGGTCATGATTGTGATCAGTAACCACCGAATCTTAAGCATACAAAAAGGGTCAATATCGAAGCTAGATTGACACGACCCGAACTTCCTCGGTAAGGAAAGCACGGATTGCATTGAGAACAACACACATCGGAACACAAACAGAAGAACATTTCATTATTTATTACACCAATTCCATCAGAATACAAGAATATAAAGAGTATGAATAAATATACATTCGACAAATATCAGAGATTACAATAAATTACATAGCAGCGGAAAAATAATACAACACACAACTGAAAGTAATAAACGGATACAGAGCTTTCCGAGTATCGTTCCAGCTGTAAACCAGGATCCTATGAATATAAATCTGCAAAACCAAAACTACTAGCTGCCCGTGTGGAAAATAGGGGCCCCCAGAGTTTAGGTTAAAACAATAAACTCCAGGTCAGTCATGTGACTGGTGTGAGAACTAAACAGTTATTTAAAACTTTACTTTAAAAGAGAGTAATTCAAGGGACTACGCCGCATAACATGGAACGGGCTTCCTCCCATGAATACTAGTGCATATAACAAATCAGCGCACTGCTTTTTGTAAAATTGAAGCTATTATAAGACCCAGGTCTCATCACATAATGCAACGCAAGCCGAAGGATAGGGTTTTCCCTTATAATAGCCAAACATGCTTGGTACGTTTAAAATAAATCATTTGATACTATTATAAGTGTATAGTGTCAAAACAATTTCAATCATAAATATCAATCCTAGGCGGCATGGGTACCATCTATCATGTCGCCATACTAGGCTCTACAAATAAAACCGCAATATCACGTATTGGAAATTGGATTTCCGTCATGAGTCGAGGCAAGGGGCAAGCTTCTCTCCGTTCGAGACACTCTAGCAAATGTCCCAGGACCGCACACAACAATCCTTCGATCTATAGTGCCGGTCATCTCTTAGTTTTGAGGATTACTGAACACACATTTCCCGGTCCTAACAGACCTATATCCGAGGCGCCTCGCATCCCAAAAACCACACAGGTGAAAAATATATAAATGTTAGCCAGTTTAAGCACTGACACCACCACTATCTAGAAAGAAACGTCGTGTTCTCCCTGCAGTCACTATCCCGTTTTTGACTCATACCGAGGTGTGAGGCTCGCGAATTAACGCCATACACAAAGTTGTGCCACACAGGTCATGCTTTGATCATTAATCACAAGACTTTGCTTTTCAACAGAAGCCTTGATCATTTTCCACTTAGGCGTGCCACACAGGCAATTCACTCCATGCGACTGATGTCTATCGAAATACAACCTCTGAGCTCGTACGTCTCAGAGAAGGGCGTTAAGCAAGAGAATAAATTCTCCGCCGCCAAACAGATGTATATTTAATAGATATCAATCAACACAGAATAAAGTCCAATGTCAGACACACAATCCATTTACAAGTTCGTTCTGGCTCTGAACGAAATCGGAGGCACTTTCCTCGCATATCCATCGATCTCAAAGTACGTCTGGACGATCACCAACTATTTCTCTACTCTTGGTTGTACAACCCAATCAAGATCATCAGTAATCACCCAAACGATGTGAAGACTTCCGGCCTTCAACCACCATCTTCATCTTCGACTTGTCGTCGAATCGGTTATTCAGAATGGGTATAAACCCGGCCTTTCCGAATAACCCGCATATATAATAAACACGTGTTACACAAACACAACATACGCCTCATTCCAAATCAAAATATTTTTTTATTCAAAATTTCACATTCTTAGGGAAAGGTTCCCATTAATTTTATCAAAGATAAATTCTTCTAAATTTATTCTTTAATCATCCTTTGGATATCATTTCAAACCATATTATGGTTTTCCAAACTTGTCGGGATTACCGAACTACACTGAAGTAATTATTTATTTTATTTCCCAATCCCAACCTGTTCATCCCAAGAAGCAAAACTGGTAATACTCCATATCTTACACCACGGTGATATCGGTAAAATTAATTACCATTTCACGTTCAAATCTAATTAAGGATTTAACTATCGCTTTGGAGCAAAACTGGTGATACTCCATTCTCGATCACTTTTCTCTAACTAAAGATTCATTAAAACTCCACTTAGTTTTTATCTTCACAAAAATCAATATCCTGTCTTTAACTGGGTTAAAGAACCAAGGTCACCTAAACAAGATTCACAATAAACCCAAAATCACTTTCTATTGTTAATTGGGTTAAAGAACAGGTGTTATTTAAAACACCGCTCATGATAACCCAAAAACCAATTTAAATTCAATTCCAATTAATATTATTTAATTGGTAAACTTCATTAAATCTAAATAGAAAGATATAATCCTTTTCTCAACTGGGCTAAAGAACAGTGTTAATGAAGACACCATTCACGACAAACCCAAATCACATTTGATATTAAATATAAGGCTCTGAATAGAAAATATATCGGCTTATATTCAATATCCAATTCTATGACCAACAAATATCGTATTGGAAATAACGATATAAATATATATTTCAAATTCCCATAACAATATCGGTATAATCATGAAATCCAACATCAAAATATTCTGAAGATAATTTCGATTCAAATCCATTCCAATTCAATTATTGGAAATTCTGGTTATTTTTAAAACCCCTTTCAAATTCAATTTATTTATTTCAAAAATAAATTGATTTTAATTCTAGTTCAAAACTAGTTCATTTCGATAAAAATCTATTTTTATCTTTTCAAATGTGGAATTTTCACCCCAGTTCTTTCCAATTCATATATTATGATTTTACACAAATTATAATATTTTTAATAATTTTATCAAGGCCCGTACAGTCGATTTCCATCAACGGCCATCGAACTGCACTTACATCGTCCTTTTCCAAATTTCATTTGGACATAATTCCAAATCCAACAGTTAGATTTCAAATTTCTAATATTCATTGGAAAGCTCTTCTCGATACGAACCCAACGGTTCCGGTTTCAGGAGAATCCGGCGGTCGGATCTCCCGTAACATCAATTCGAAGTCAATGATCGAAATTCACGAACTGCCGCGGCGCGGCGCGTTCTATTTAGGCCATTTAATATATATAATATATATATTATATATATTTCATCGATTTCAATTCAAAACGTATTTTATAATTCGTTTCAAATTCGTTTTCAAAACAATTTCAACTTCATATTCAATTTCGAATCAAAATTGAATATTCCATATCATTAATATATAAATGATAATATTTTCAAAATATTATATTTTGAAATCACTTTCTTTTCGATATTCGAAAAAAATCAAGATAAATATTGTTCGCGTCAAAATGGCGCATCTCTAATCAACACGGCTTTATATATATTTCAGTAACTTCGTTATTCTATTCAACACATGAATCTATATTTATTTTCAACACATGAATATTCTCAACACATGAGCGTCGTCAACACATGACTATTTTTATTATTTATTATATTTTATAAAATTATGATAAAGATGTAAATTTTATTGTTTAAAATATTTTACTCAACACATGAATAATTTCAACACATGAATATTTTCAACACATGA
This sequence comes from Allium sativum, assembly GCA_030737875.1. Lineage (NCBI taxonomy): Eukaryota > Viridiplantae > Streptophyta > Magnoliopsida > Asparagales > Amaryllidaceae > Allium > Allium sativum. Next base: position 18,249,523 of record CM060911.1, read on the forward strand.
GCGTCGTCAACACATGACTATTTTTATTATTATATTCTTTATTTTCCCAATTGGAATGACGCCCAATCAATTACCATATAATGTTAATTATATGGATTCCATACAACACATGTATATAATAGCAATGATAAATAATCAACCATCATCCAAAGTGCACTACACTGTATAAGCATCAAATATAGATATCTAACGCTTATAACAGCCTGTCAATCAATCGATTGACATATAACTAATTATTGGGATTAGTGCATGCCGTATTTTATCCCAATACCAGTGTGGGGTTTAAAATCAACAAACACAGATTTTTATTTATTCACATACCCGTTAGAAATAATATTTTTAACGATCAAATATTTTTAACTATATAAATATTTTATTTCATTTCACATCACACAATCAATTTTCACCAGAACAAACAATCAAACATACAAGCCATCCATGGTCTGTGGACGACGGGTGTTGGGTGCTGCTAAGCACCTTCTGCATCCTAGTATATATTTTTAACTAGAAAATAAAATTTAAAGTGAGAAGTTCTCACCAAGAGCTAAACCAAACTCCACGGCTCTTCATATGTAGGAAATCTTCATCGTGCTTGCCCTTCGTCACTTTCGTCGCCCGTATTTGCTACATATATAAAAATCACATTTTTATATTCTCTCTACTTCACGATAATAATAAAGTTCAGATTTTTATTTCACTTCATATATTATCAACGTTCCTTTCTATATAAAAATTAAATTTTTATATTTCTACTTCTTATATAAAGATCGAATTTTTATTATCATACCTATATAAAATTATATTTTTATTACTCTACCTCAATAAAAACCATATTTTTAATACTTTACCTAAGTAAAAATCATATTTTTATTATCTATATTATATAAGAATTATATTTTTAACTTACTGCTTATATAAAAATTATATTTTGAACCTCTTGCTTATATAAAAATTATATTTTTGAATTTCTACATAAACAAAAATCATATTTTTACGTCTTCTACATAATAAAGATTATATTTTTAATCGTTCAAAAATCAAATCTTTTCATGTTTAAAACTCTACTCTTTTCGTGTTTATAAAATCGAACTTTTATCTATATAAAAATATGAACTTGACCTATATAAAAATATAATCTTTATATTTATAAAAATCATTTCTTTCTCATAATAAAAATCTAAACTTTCCTATTTTCTTTAAATATATAAAAACTATATATATATATATATTTCATTTAAAAACAAATTTCCTATGTTATTCAACCTAAAAATTGAATCTTTAATATCATACATGAAAGAAAAAACAAATGGAAGCTTACAGAGGCTGAGGAAGGAGCGCATCGGGGTCTTGGTGTGGTCGAAGGTGTGTTGCAAAGTCTGTAGCCTTCCTTCGAGCAGTGGGAATATTAAAAATCATGTTTTTAATGAAGAGAGGGGATCGAGGGTCAGAATGGTTGATGGGGAGGCAGCGTTAGGGTCTACAGGGGGCGGAGGCGTCGCGTTAGGCGTCGCAGTGGGCCGGGGGTGGTCGGGCTAGGGTTCTGGGCATTTGCGCGCTGATTGGGGGGGGGGGGTCTCGTGGTCTGGAGGAGGGCGATGGGAGGAGAGGCGCGAGGGGGAGGCTTTGGTGGTGGGCGGCGCCACCTGGCGACGACAGCGGCGAGGGTTGGTGGGGCGCGATGGCGATTTGGAACGACCGGGGGGGGGTTTCTTGTTTGAGCGGGGTTGACTTCGAATGGAGATAAAAGGGGGGGTTATTGAAAAAAATAATATAATTTAATTATATTTTAATTTCCAAAAGAAATTTTTTATTTTCAACTTGAAATTCAACCCGCCGACTGTCGTCCCTAGCTAATTACCCCCATTTCGAACACAATGGGATATGTTTCGTTAGCCAATTCGGCCGTTTTGACCAGTTTCCATATAAATCAAAATTTAAATCTATATATTCTATTTTAAACGTACGTTTTAAATTACCGGGGCCACATACTGATTCAGGAAATTCCAGAAAAATAATTTTTGCTTCGTATTGACGATACGGTCCTAACAAAACTAGTTTCGTCAAATTCTGGGATCATTTGAAAAATGGCCATTTTCTGGTCGATCAAAATTGACTGAAACTGACAAAACGCGTTTAACTTTGGCACGCTCACATATTGATTCAGAAAATTATGAATTTTGGAACCTAACAATAATTTGACATCCCGGATCCAACAAAAGTGGTTTCGTCAAAAACAGGTGTCGTTTGCAAAATTTCTATTTTTAAGGGCCCGAATTCCATAGCGACTATTCTGAATTTTCAACTGGGCGTAACTTTTGATTCCCGCTATGAAATTTCAATTTTTCGGATTCGTTGGAAATATATTCTCAATTAGATTCTAATATTTTTGGTTTCGCTAAAATTTGGTTTATTTTGCATCCTGTACATTCATTTGAAATTTGAAATCGAATTTTTGAACTACCGCGCCATTTTCAATTCCTTTTATAATTTAAAATAAATATTTATATTCTAACGATGATTCGAATAAATATATACTTCTATTTCTATTCAAAATAAATTTCCCGTCGATATTATTTAAAATAATTCATTTTAAATATTCAAAAGTCACTAAAATTGCCAAAATAAAATTTTTAAATTGGCTCGCATTTCCGGGTTATTATAATCTACCCCACTTAAAACTTTTCGTCCTCGCAAAGGAACGAAGCCGAAAGTTGTTTTACAAACCAACTCAACTTCCAATATTTTCTTTACGGCTTAAGTTCTTCAAATTTTCAATTTCTAAGAACTTTTAAAAAAATTCAAAAATTTGGCTAACACCCTAAATTTCCGAAAAATTTCGCCATAACCTCCCCTGCACCGGAGACTTCGGGATATTTCATATAGCCTCCAAAAGAAAAAGAAAAAGCCAAGCGGCTAGCCAATCGGCTCATAAAATCATCCAAACCCAATAAAATACAATAAAATACAATAAACCTGTAACTATTTGTCGGGCAAACAATTTTATTTTTCTGCTTTAGCCTCCTTGATATGACCTGTTCAATGTAAGTACATGTATATGTATGCAATTGCTATCATTTTTCAATATAATTCAATATTCGATTCCATTAGGCTAAATGGTTCAAAATTTTAATAAATGAAACCAGTAATCAAACAAGACAATCGACAATCAATTAGTGAATTAGAATTTCAAATTCATAATTTTGATACATATACAGAAAATCATGTTTTAATGCCAAATCACAACAATAAATCTATCTAATTTTGGTTCTCACACCAGTCTAATGGAAATATATAGAAATCACACCTTCGAAACTCGAACACACAATATTGATGCTATATAGTCATCAGTAGAATCATCTTCGGGCCACTAGAGTATGATTCTATATCTATCCAGTATATTAAAACTTCGAATATACGTTCATGACGCGTATATGCAAAATCTTTATATACTAGATTGACCAAATTCAATACAAATAAAATATTCAAATACGAATAAAATGGTTTAAATTTTCAAAACAATATTGTTTTCATTTGAAAAATATACTCTTCACACTCGTTCTAGGATACTACTGATCCCATCTCTAACGAGTCATTCTAATTGGATATTACTAATCCAATATCTGATGAATTCTTTTGTTTGGTTCTAATGTGTCTTGTTCTCGAGCTCTGTAAACCAACGCTCTGATACCACTCTGACACGACCCGAACTTCCCCGGTAAGGAAAGCACGGATTGCATTGAGAACAACACACATCGGAACACAAACAGAAGAACATTTCATTGTTTATTACACCAATTCCATCAGAATACAAGAATATACAAAGTATGAATAAATATACATTTGACAAATATCAGAGATTACAATAAATTACATAGCAGCGGAAAAATAATACAACACACAACTGAAAGTAATACACGGATACAGAGCTTTCCGAGTATCGTTCCAACTGTAAACCATGATCCTGTGAATATAAATCTGCAAAACCAAAACTACTAGCTGCTCGTGTGGAAATTATGGGCACCCAGAGTTTAGGTTAAAACAATAAACTCCAGGTCATTCATGTGACTGGTGTGAGAACTAAAACAGTTATTAAAAACTTTACTTTAAAAGAGAGTAATTCAAGGGACCACGCCGTATAACAGGGCTTCCTCCCATGAATACTAGTGCATATAACAAATCAGCGCAATGCTTTTTGGAAAAATGAAGCTATTATAAGACCCAGGTCACATCACACAATGCAATGCAAGCCGGAGGATAGCGTTTTCCCTTATAATAGCCAAACATACTTGGTACTTTTTAAACAAATAATTTGATACTGTTATAAGTGTAAAGTGTTAAAACAACTTCAATCATAAATATCAATCCTAGGCGGCATGGGTACCATCTATCATGTCGCCATACTAGGCTCTACATATAAAACCGCAATATCACGTATTGGAAATTGGATTTCCGTCATGAGTCGAGGCAAGGGGCAAGCTCCTCTCCGTTCGAGACACTCTGGCAAATGTCCCAGGACCGCACACAGCAATCCTCGGATCTTTAGGGTCGGTCCTCTCTTACTTTTGAGGATTAGTTATTCCTGAACACACATTTCCCGGTCCTAACAGACCTATATCCGAGGCGCCTCACATTCCAAAAACCACATAGGTGAAAAATATATAAATGTCAGCCAGTTTAAGCACTGACACCACCACTAGCTAGAAAGAAACGTCGTTCTCTCCCTGTAGTCACTATCCCGTTTTTGACTCATACCGAGGTGTGAGGCTCGCGAATTAACGCCATACACAAAGTTGCGCCACACGGGCCGTGCTTTGATCATCAATCACAAGACTTTGCTTTTCAACAGAAGCCTTGATCATTTGCCACTTAGGCGTGCCACACAGGCAATTCACTCCATGCGACTGATGTCCATCGATATACAACCTCTGAGCTCGTACGTCTCAGAGAAGGGCGTTAAGCAAGAGAATAAATCCTCTGCCGCCAAACAGATGTATATTTAATAGATATAAATCAACATAGAATAAAATCCAATGTCAGACACACAATCCATTTACAAGTTCGTTCTGGGTCTGAACGAAACCGGAGGTACTTTCCTCGCATATCCATCGAACTCCAAGTACGTCTAGACGATCTCCAACTATTTCTCTCCTCTTGGGTGTACAACCCAATCAAGATCATCAGTAATCACCCAAACGATGTGAAGACTTCCGGCCTTCAACCACCATCTTCATCTTCGACTTGTCGTCGAATCGGTTATTCAGATTGGGTATAAACCCGGCCTTTCCGAATAACCCGCATATATAATAAACACGTGTTACACAAACACAACATACGCCTCATTCCAAATCAAAATATTCTTTTATTCAAAATTTCACATTCTTAGGGAAAGGTTCCCATTAATTTTATCAAAGATAAATTCTTCTAAATTTATTCTTTAATCATCCTTTGGATATCATTTCAAACCATATTATGGTTTTCCAAACTTGTCGGGATTACCGAACTACACCGAAGTAATTATTTATTTTATTTCCCAATCCCAACCTGTTCATCCCAATAAGCAAAACTGGTAATACTCCATACCTTACACCACGGTGTTATCGGTAAAATTAATTACCATTTCACGTTCAAATCTAATTAAGGATTTAACTATCGCTTTGGAGCAAAACTGGTGATACTCCATTCTCGATCACTTTTCTCTAACTAAAGATTCATTAAAACTCCACTTAGTTTTTATCTTCACAAAAATCAATATCCTGTCTTTAACTGGGTTAAAGAACCAAGGTCACCTAAACACGATTCACGATAAACCCAAAATCACTTTCTATTGTTAATTGGGTTAAAGAACAGGTGTTATTTAAAACATCGCTCACGATAACCCAAAAACCAATTTAAATTCAATTCCAATTAATATTATTTAATTGGTACACTTCATTAAATCTAAATAGAAAGATTTAATCCTTTTCTCAACTGGGCTAAAGAACAGTGTTAATGAAGACACCATTCACGACAAACCCAAATCACATTTGATATTAAATATAAGGCTCTGAATAGAAAATATATCGGCTTATATTCAATATCCAATTCTATGACCAACAAATATCGTATTGGAAATAACGATATAAATATATATTTCAAATTCCAATAACAATATCGGTATAATCATGAAATCCAACATCGAAATATTCTGAAGATAATTTCGATTCGAATCCATTCCAATTCAATTATTGGAAATTCTGGTTACTTTTAAAACCCCTTTCAAATTCAATTTATTTATTTCAAAAATAAATTGATTTTAATTCTAGTTCAAAACTAGTTCATTTCGATAAAAATCTATTTTTATCTTTTCAAATGTGGAATTTTCACCCCAGTTCTTTCCAATTCATATATTATGATTTTACACAAATTATTATATTTTTAATAATTTTATCAAGGCCCGTACAGTCGATTTCCATCAACGGCCATCGAACTGCACTTACATCGTCCTTTTCCAAATTTGATTTGGACATAATTCCAAATCCAACCGTTAGATTTCAAATTTCTAATATTCATTGGAAAGCTCTTCTCGATACGAACCCAACGGTTTTAGTTTCAGGAGAATCCGGCGGTCGGATCTCCCGTAACATCAATTCGAAGTCAATGATCGAAATTCACGAACTGCCGCGGCGCGGCGCGTTCTATTTAGGCCATTTAATATATATAATATATATTTCATCGATTTCAATTCAAAACGTATTTTATAATTCGTTTCAAATTCGTTTTCAAAAAAATTTCAACTTCATATTCAATTTCGAATCAAAATTGAATATTCCATATCATTAATATATAAATGATAATATTTTCAAAATATTATATTTTGAAATCACTTTCTTTTCGATATTCGAATAAAATCAATAAAAATATTGTTCGCGTCAAAATGGCGCATCACTAATCAACATGGCTTTATATATATTTCAGTAACTTCGTTATTCTATTCAACACATGAATCTATATTTATTTTCAACACATGAATATTCTCAACACATGGGCGTCGTCAACACATGACTATTTTTATTATTTAATATATTTTATAAAATTATGATAAAGATGTAAATTTTATTGTTTAAAATATTTTACTCAAGACATGAATAATTTCAACACATGAATATTATCAACACATGAGCGTCGTCAACACATGACTATTTTTATTATTATATTCTTTATTTTCCTAATTGGAATGACGCCCAATCAATTACCATATAATGTTAATTATACAGATTCCATACAATACATGTATATAATAGCAATGACAAATAATCAACCATCATCCAAAGTGCACTACACCGTATAAGCATCAAATATAGATATCTAGCGCTTATAACAGCCTGTCAATCAATCGATCGACATACAACTAATTATTGGGATTAGTGCATGCCGTATTTTATCCCAATACCCGTGTGGGGTTTCAAGTCAACAAACACAGATTTTTATTTATTCACATACTTGTTAAAAATAATATTTTTAACAATCAAATATTTTTAACTATATAAATATTTTATTTCATTTCACATCACACAATCAATTTTCACCAGAACAAACAATCAAACATACAAGCCATCCATGGTCTGTGGACGACGGGTGTTGGGTGCTGCTAAGCACTGTCTGCATCCTAGTACATATTTTTAACTAGAAAAGAAAATTTAAAATGAGAACTTCTCACCAAGAGCTAAACCAAACTCCACGACTCTTCATATGTAGGAAATCTTCATTGTGCTTGCCCTTCGTCACTTTCGTCGCCCGTATTTGCTACATAAATAAAAATCACATTTTTATATTCTCTCTACTACACGATAAAAATAAAGTTCATATTTTTATTTCACTTCATATATTTACAACGCTCCTTTCTATATAAAAATTATGTTTTTATATTTCTACTTCTTATATAAAGATCGAATTTTTATTATCATACCTATATAAAAATTATATTTTTATTACTCTACCTCAATAAAAACCATATTTTTAATACTCTACCTAAGTAAAAATCATATTTTTATTATCTATATTATATAAGAATTATATTTTTTAACTTACGGCTTATATAAAAATTATATTTTGAACCTCTTGCTTATATAAAAATTATATTTTTGAGTTTCTACATAAACAAAAATCATATTTTTACGTCTTCTACATAATAAAGATTATATTTTTAATCATTCAAAAATCAAATCTTTTCATGTATAAAACTCTACTCTTTTCGTGTTTATAAAATCGAACTTTTATCTATATAAAAATATGAACTTGACCCATATAAAAATATAATCTTTATATTTATAAAAATCATTTCTTTCTCATAATAAAAATCTAAACTTTCCTATTTTCTTTAAATATATAAAAACTATATATATATATATATATATTTCATTTAAAAACAAATTTCCTATGTTATTCAACCAAAAAATCGAATCTTTAATATCATACATGAAGGAAAAACAAATGGAAGCTTACAGAGGCTGAGGAAGGAGCGTGTTAGGGTCTTGGTGTGGTCGGAGGTGTGTTGCACTGTCTGTAGCCTTCCTTCGAGCAGTGGGAATATTAAAAATCATGTTTTTAATGAAGAGGGGGGATCGAGGGTCGGAATGGCTGATGGGGAGGCGGCGCTGGGGTCTACAGGGGGCGGAGGCGTCGCGTTAGGCGTCGCAGTGGGCCGAGGGTGGTCGGGCTAGGGTTCTGGGAATTCGCGCGCTGATTGGGGGGGGGAGGTTTCGTGGTCTGGAGGAATGCGATGGGAGGAGAGGCGCGAGTGGGAGGCTTGGGTGGTGGGCGGCGCCACCTGGCGACGGCAGCGGCGAGGGTTGGTGGGGGCGATGGCGGTTGGGAACGACCGGGGGAGGGTTTTCTGGTTTGAACGGGGTTAACTTCGAATGGAGATAAAGGGGGGTTATTGAATATATATATATATCTATAATTTAATTATATTTTAATTTCCAAAAGTAACTTTTTATTTTCAACTCAAAATTCAACCCACCGACTGTCGCCCTTAGCTAATTACCCCCATTTCGAACACAATGGGATATGTTTCGTTAGCCAATTCGTCCGTTTCGACTAGTTGCCATTTAAATCAAAATTTAAATCTATATATTTTATTTTAAACGTACGTTCTAAATTACCGCGGCCACATACTGATTCAGGAAATTCCAGAAAAATTATTTTTAGCTTCGTATTGATGATACGGTCATAACAAAACTAGTTTCGTCAAATTCTGAGATCATTTGAAAAATGGCCATTTTCTGGTCGACCAAAATTGACTGAAACTGACAAAACGCGTTTAACTTCGCCACGCTCACATATTGATTCAGAAAATTATGAATTTTGGAACCTAGCAATAATTTGTCATCTTGGATCCAACAAATGTGGTTTCGTCGAAAATAGAGGTCGTTTGCAAAATTTCTATTTTTAAGGGCCCGAATTCCATAGCGACTATTCTGAATTTTCAACTGGGCGTAACTTTTGGTTCCCGCTATGAAATTTCAATTTTTCGGATTCGTTGGAAAGATATTCTCAATTAGATTCTAATATTTTTGGTTTCGCTAAAATCCGGTTTATTTTGCATCCTGTACATTCATTTGAAATTTGAAATCGAATTTTTGAACTACCGCGCCATTTTCAATTCCTTTTATAATTTAAAATAAATATTTATATTCTAACGACGATTCGAATAAATATATACTTCTATTTCTATTCAAAATGAATTTCCCGTCGATATTATTTAAAATAATCATTTTATATATTCAAAAGTCACTAAAATTGCCAAAATAAAAATTTTAAATTGGCTCGCATTTCCGGGTTATTACATAGATCAGCTGTTGAAAATACTCTAATTGGTGCGACCCACATAGCCCTGAAGCATATCTCATGTCTTAGTCACTACCTAATTGATGATGCTAGAAGCTACGTTTTACCTTTCATTCATGGCACAAATCCATCTTCGGATGCCACATCGCCATTCCGTCGATCCCTAATTAATGTAAAAAATACGATCTCCGAGCTCATATGTCTCAGAGAAGGGTGTTACGCTAAGAGAAGTTGTCTTCTCTATCTCCAACAGATGTATGTTTGTAAAAATCAATGTGCATGATCTAAGAAATGCAATTCTAGACATCCGTTCATACCAGTTATCCTGGAATAGGATAAACTGAAGGCACTCTTTTATAAGAAGTCCTTGCAATACGAAGATTTTAGAATGTTCGGACCACTATGCAATATAAATCCTAGTAGCTTTCCAGAGACGATCAACAAGCAGTCATTTATACCCTAAAGGTCTTCGCCTTTAACTCCAGTCTTCAAGATAACCTTGATTTCATTATCTTCAATATCTTTCATATTCGCCGTTCAGCTGGATCGGCGTGGTCCTGGGATACTTGATCTGATCCCAATCTCTTCGAAATGACTATCGATAGTTTTCGGTAAACTCAACCCCGGTTCTTTAGAAAATAATTAGACAAGAATAACTACGGAGTTCACCTCCTAAACATTACTAGAAAGATTTCCTTATCCCTTGTCCTTAGGGAACTAAGCGATGGGGTAACAACCCAGAATTTTGGAACTAATTTATTTATTTTTAGATAAATTTTACAAGGATTTGTAGTCGATTTTAAAAATTCAATAATCTAAAATGATTTTTTTGAGAAATAGAGACTTAAAATTTATTTAAAAATGAAGTTTGAAAGTATGTATTTAAAATTTAATTAAAATGAACTCGTATCAGCATGGTAGTTTGAAATTTTAGTTTTAGACTTTAAATGAATGTATAGAATTGAAAATAAATCAAATTTCAGTAAAACAAGAAACGTTAGAATATTTTAAACTATATTTTATAACAATGTAAGAAACTTAGATTTAGTATGATAAATTGAAAGTTATGTCCAAATTAAAATTACAAAAAGTCAATATGAAATCGTTTATAAAATATAACGATTTATTGAATTAAATAAAAGGATTTTATTGTAGATTGAATACCGTTTGACTAGAAAACTGAAATGTCGAGTTATAAACTCAAGTATGTTTATTTTAAAGTTGGATGATATTTTGTTTGGATATATAAGATAATATTAATTTATTATTATTATTTAATTTTTTTAATATTATTTATATTTTAGCGGTATTACATAAGCCCTAAAAAAATACGCATTTTGCAAACAACCTCCGATTTTGATGAAACTAATTTTTTTGGATCTGGAATATTAAATTATAGCTATATTTCAAATTTCATGATTTTTGGAGTAAGTATGTGGCCGTGTGCGATTTTAATGTGAAAATCAATCAATATTCTGACTTTAAAAATACGCTGTCGGAGCAAACAGACTCGGAATTAGACGTAACAAGTTTTTTTGGGTCCGTAATGTCAAGAGATAGAGCATGTCAATTTTTATTGAAAACATGATTTATATGTGAAAGTACGAATTTTTAAACGAAGAAAACAGGCAAAAATTCAGTAGAATAGAATAAAATATAATATAAAAATCATATGAAAAAATATTTTTTCCCCCACTGTATAACATCCTAACTTTAACCGTAATGTCCCGTATTTTTGGTAATCAAATATTTAATTTAATTTATTATTTTAAATTTCGATTTGGAATTATATATGGATTTATAATATATAATCCGTTTATATAATAAAGTTCGAACGTTAAATTTATATATATATATATAGTTATAGTTTGAACTTATAAACGTTGTGGTATTTCGTAATTTACAGTTTGAAATTCATGTATATCGGTACAAACATAAGACGCTCAATGACAGTGGATGATGAAATTAAATAATCATACGAAATAAAACTTTCAAATCAATGCGTTGCTTATCTTACGATGAGGCCCATGCTACGCACACGGGAAATTGTTCGATATATTATATGGGCGTTAGAAATGATTATTTTTCAAACAAACTCCGTTTTCAAAAAAATAAGTTTTATTGGAGTGCATATAGCTAATTGTTGTTATATTTTCAGTTTGAAGCAAATTAAAGTTGTTTTATCGGTGCGTGAAATTTAAAGGTGAAATGATAAATTAAAATAATGCAGTTGTGCAAACGAAGCCTGTTTTCAACGAAATTGATTTCATTGAGATCGGAATGTTGAGATGTAACGGTGTGTCCAATTGCATTGCATTTGGAATTCATATATGGCAATACGAATTTTATGGTTACCAATAAATAATGGTTAATGGTAACAGCGACTAGCTGTAAGATTAAATACCGTATAAAATAAATCTATTTGCTTAAATCTTAAGTAAAAATAAAATCTATTCTACCCGTACTAGACGGGAACTTATATAAAGTATACATGCTGAAGTGCCAAGCAAGTATAGACCTGTATATATCCTACTTTATGAAATTTCCTTTCAGTTTATACAAAGCCTAGCTGACCTAACAAGTAACAACTGTGCTACCCTATTTCTTTGCCTTTAGTTTCAATGCAAGACAATTTTGACATGAAAGTACATACACGCTAATTAACAAGCTCAGCTATCCTATGTACGGCACATGGAAAATCTTTCTTGCTATACATGCTGAACTTAAATCAAACAGCGAGTATGCCTTGTACAACCGCAAAAGTCAATGCCTAGTTGAACTGTGTCAAGACAAAAATCTGGCCTAAGAATTAACGTGGACATGAACGCACATGAACCTACTTATCCATATCTTATCCACGTCCTGTATTTTCAAATCACTAATATCATATAGCTACGTACTTTCCTAATCGAAGCCGACCTAGCCTAAGAAACATCAACTTGTTTCAATCACGCAGACCTAGAAAAAAAACCGCACATCCTATTGCCTATGTGTATGAGATGGAAAACGACTTTGTTCTCATCCTTTTCTCTCTCATATATTTATACCCAAACGCAGCCTCATATTTTCACCACTACAGGAAATGAAAATAGCATAGAAAAATGGCAGCGCACACTTCACAATTTGTCCTCATATACCAATATCGGTCTGTCCTCGTGTAAAATGTGTTTCTGAATATGTTTCCCTCTTTACAACACAGCTGGTTTTAAAATATATAAACCAATACTCCTACTTATAAAACGCAGCAATACCCCTCCTTCATGCGATAGAATCTTCCAACCCAAGCCGTATTGGTGAATGTCATTAACAGGGGAATTGAAGAAGGGAGTGAGATCGAGCCTTAGGCAGTGGTGGCGGCCCATGCAGCGATCAGTGGAGGAAGAACCAAAGGTGGACAGTGGGTTCTGTTGAACGTGGGAAGCCTGGGGGTTACTGCGGTTTGAGCCTCGTGGTGAGAAGGGGTTCTGGCTACTGCTATGACGGACCAGAACTCCGGTGGTGGACGAGACGATTGAATTGGGCTCGTTTATAAGCAAGGCCGTATAAAAATCAGATTTATATAAGTTAATTTTATTTAATAATTATATAGTATTTAAGTAACACAATTAATACAGTGAGCAGTAGAGGTTTTAATAGAAGACAGCGGAAACAATTGCATCATCAGATCTTTCGGTTTTCATTGTAGTATCAGCTGGAGCTCAGGAGGAGCACGTTTCGAAACGATTGGTTGAAGAAGTAGTAGAAGGGAAGAAGCAAATTTTAAAAGGATCGACATGATTGGTTTGGGACGTGGCAAACATATTATGTGCGTTAATAGTAAAAAGAGAAAAAAAAACAGGAGGTGGAAGGGAATCGGTGCCGTGCAGATGGGTTTCGAACTAATAAAGGAGGAAGCAATGTTTTTACGGTGCAAACTGGGGACAAATGACGAAACCGTTTTTCAAATGATGACATATGGCTCTCAAACTCGGAGAATGCGGATTCTTCTTTTGTAAAGGAGCAGCAAATGGAAACCAAAGAAAGAAACCAATGTGAGCTAGTGGAAGCAGTAGAAGACACGTGCCCGGGTTTTCTCTCTGAACGGTGAGAAGAACATAGTAGCAGGAATCATAAAATCCGGTAAAACTTAAAACAGTGTAGAAGTTTAAATAATATATAACTGTTAAAGAATTTACTTAGGCAAGTTAATTAAATTGGTCCCTTTCATTTCAGGTAGAATATCTACAAGAAAATACTGATTTAGCATCAAATATTTAGAAGCGGAAATTTCCGTCGCTAATTTGCGATGGATTTCCATGTGATTTGCACGGGATAGTTTTATGTTTTTTTCAACTTTTTTTCTTCACTTTATTACCTTCCTCTTCTGTCATTCGTCACCAAGCCATTGCAAATTGCATCAAATTAACGACAGAAATTTTTGTTGCTATTTTCCGCTGCAAATTCAAGCAGAATAGCGACGAACATCTATTGAAGCTATTTTATCAATCCGTGTGAATAAAATCCAGTGGCCTACGTTGTACATTACCGGTTACCAATCCGCAACAATCTAATTTTCATTCATCCCTTTTTCTCTAAATTTTCATTTTCACGCTGTCAAGCTATTTGCCCCAAATTCCCAAAATTCAATTCATCATTCAAATATCCTCTTGCGAATAGCGACTCTTGACCTAATCCCCCTTTCGATCTCGTTTTCTGGCTTTGTTGTCACGCAAAATCTACTCACCTCCTCTAATTGACCGCGAAGCTCCTGGATAGCGATTCTTAACCTAATCCCCCATAAAGCTGCCAAGCTTCGATGTCGCGAAGGTCGACGTGCCCGATTACAGGAGGCACCTGGATGTTGTCGTGGCTTGCGAGGACGATGATGATAACGATGTTGATATTCCTCTTGTTTCCATTTACTTTCAGTAAAAACCCTTTATTTTTCTTTCTTTCTAATGTGTGCGCAATGAAAACTTATGGATATTATTGGATTCAATTTCTGTGATGTTATGGATTTATTACTGTTTGGCAAGAGATGCAGTGATTCCCTTTTATTACCTTTTTCTTAACCATTCAACTGCATGGGTCCCCTCCTCGTCTAGTTTTACTTCAAATTCATACTTGCTAGTTTGTTATTGTTAAAGCATGCGCTTGCAATTTAGATCTAGCAGTTGGCCCAAGCAGAAACTACAATTTTGGTAGATGGTTACAGTTATAATTCATGTGTTTTTTTGTAGTGGCCCAACAAGAAACTGCTGGTACTCCAGAGGTCGGCAAGTAGAAGATCCTCCTACATCAAGATTTACTTGGACAAGGAGTCAGGTATGCATCAAGTTTTTTAGTCCTGAACATGTATACCTTTGTTCTTGACACTTATATGTTAAACTTGCACATTCGTTCCAATATCTTACTTAGGCACTTGAATCTAGCTTGAGCTGCTGTTAGTTTATGACGACGCACATGTATGTGATATGCAATTGAATTTCCTGCAGCATGGACATGCTTTTGTACTTGAATTATCCGTGCTTATGTACTGTTTTACATAATTTGTTTGACATTGTCTTTTTGTTCACTGCACATTTGTGCTTTCTGCATATGTGAACTTGTTTTGTTTCAATGTGTACTCTAACCCCCCTTTAGTACCTTTGTGTATTTTCCTGCATTGGTGTTCTTGATCTTGGTTGTTTTCATTTGGCATGATTGTTTTCCTTTGATTTTATTTTAGGGAGTTGGATTAGAAAATAAACATGACACTAGCTACATAAATTTGTCGCTCTGGATATTACTTAGGCTCTGGATATTACTTAGTAATGTGCCGCTAGTATCAAAGCTAAACAACATTACCAGTCACATGCATATAAATACTGGTAAACAATCAATTTCCTTATTTGTTTTTAGATTAAAAAATCATGTCTAAGTAGTTGGGTACATTGCTATATTACATGGATAATTTTTACAGGCAATGTTGATAATTTCTGCAATCTAAAAGCTTTGAAAAGGCTTTTCAAGTTGTGCATGATATCTAATAGTGCTGTAATGCCTGAGAAGTTCGTCAAAAATATAAACATTATGATTTATGCCTTTTGCTTTTTAATTAACATAAGTTAGGTTTTCAGTGATGTACGCTTTTTGTTGAAGAATTCAGTTGTGTGAATTCATTGTGAATTTAGCTTAAGTTGACATGATACTGCCTATTTATAGGTGATATAAAGCAAATGCTTCAAGAACTTGGGACCGAAAAAGGGAGACAGCCAGCTTTACATGATGATAGGGGTACGAAAGCACAAAATGAAAGAGTTGCTGCACTTGTTGTTTTGTTAGAAGCAAGATCCCGAGTCAAAGAACAACTTCTTTGGATGGTAATAGAGCAGTTTCTTCTAATGTTATGTGTAATGTTAGGTGATTACCGATCAAACTACTTTTGCTTAAATGTATATTATCAGTGCATGCTTGGATGTATAAAAAAGTTCAAGACAATACGTAGTTATCAAAGTTAAATGTACCGAGCGAAGAAATAAATCATAACTGCAAACTTATCTTTGTTTTTTTGGATGTGCAATTTATTTCTGTATTCATAGTTGATTGATATTATTTCGATAAGTGTGTATGTATATATAAATATATATGTATTGGTAGATCAGAAGGAGAATATAGACACACACACACACATATTTTGGCAGATCAGAAGAGGAATAGCGGCGGATTACCAACAAAAAAAAGGGAGGTTAAGTTTACTTCACTTTAATTTCTGTCGCTGATCCCTTGGCAATTAGTAAGGGTTTACCAACGCTTTTTATAAACAATAATTTATTATAAATTACTTGTCCATCGGTATATAGTCGATAAAAAATTTAAAATTAAATTAATAAATAAAATTTTATTTTTATTATATAATTAGTAAAATGACGGAAAACTATCGGAAAACTCATGCTAAATTCCATCGCAAAATCTGACACAATTACCGTCGTGGTTTTTACCGACTACCGTGTTATGCAGGAAATCCGTCACTAAGGCCAATTTAGCGACGGATTAGAAGCGGATTCTACCATTGCTATATGCAGTTTTTCTTGTAGTGAGAATAAAGGTGCAGGAGTATAGCTGCATATGTGAGGGAGTATCAGTTAAACAATGTAGAAGGAGGTGCATGCGTTTCATGGTGGGGAAGTGAAACACGTGGCTGGTGGAGATATAAACAAGGAGTTGGAATAGTATTTTATCGTGAGTAGAAGGTTGACGCAAGTTTTTCTACATGGAAGAAAGAGATGTTGGGTAGTGGGCTTTTAAAAGAAATAACAAAATGTAAAGTTGGGTCAACATGACACAAAAGACGGGGAACCAGTAAAAAGAGATTTTCGAGCCTGGTATGTTTCACAAATATAAGTCTGCCGTGTTTTCTAACCGAAATCCTTTAGTCAAAAGAAATAGTAATTAGATTATATAAAATGATAATTAAAGAAATTAATTAATATAATTAATATCGTACACACAGGTAATTGTATATCTTTTCGTGACGTTAGCAGAATTGGACAGAACAAGAGACACTGTGATCGTAATGATGGACACCACATTACAGAACTATTTTGAACGGGAATGGAGATAGCTGTAAATTACTATTAAATAAAATGCTATTTAATTAAACTACAAGCGAACTGCTACCGTGAACGAACGAAATCAAAGTGAGTCTACTCACTCAGTTTTTATCCCATTTATATTTTATATAAATCGGGTTTTTTTGTGTTCTATGTTTCAAAATTATTTGTTGTTTGTTGTTATTTATATATTGGTTGATTAAACGTTAGTTTAATGTAAATAAAATCTAACCGTTATTTTAACGGTTAATTCCAAATGAGGTAAGTTACCTTGTTGGTTACGTTTATAATAATATAAACGTATTAAATTAAAATATGGCTGCTTGGATTACTGTTATTTATTTATTTATTTTATTTGTTTATGTAATTGAATCATATTATTTGAAAAAATGTGTTTGGATGCGGGGGGGGGGGATTGGTTGGAGGGATCCAACTGGATTCCTCAAATTTATTTTTCATTTTCATATCACATTATGTAAACTGTTTAACCAATATAATTGGCTGATTGATTTAGATATTGATCGTTGAATCTAAATTCAACATTTGTTTTGTTATTAACCAATAGACAGTATTGGTTGGATAATTGCCATTATGTGGCCTATAAATCAATCGTTTTATAAATATTGATTTTACCATCAAGTGAATTGACGGTAATGAAGTTATAAAATGTATTTTATAACCAAAAATATATTTTTAATCTATTAATTGGAATTAAAGTTATTTAAAAAGGGAATAAATATTTATTATTATTATATAAAGTTTATAAGTTATTATTATTTGATTTTATAAAGAGAATCCTTATGTTAATAAGATTTATGTGTAAATGAGCAAAAATTAACAGAACGATCAAGAGTTTGAATTAATTGTTCCTAAGAAACAATTAAGTGAAATATTTAAATTAATTATATTATTAATTTATTTAAAGAAGCGATTTAATTAGAATTGGTTAATGAGATAACTGGGTCTTGAATAAAATAAGTCTACCATTTCAATTGAGATTAATTATTGAATTAGTTTATTGTTAAATAAATCTAATGAAAAATAATTAATGAATATTTGTTAATTATAATAAGATTTTAAATAAAAGACTTTATTATTTAAAAAGTTAACCACTTTTACAGTAGTTAGTGATGAAGTAAATTATTAATTTAATTCTTAATAATTTAAGAGATTCCTTTTTAAATGAAATCCATTTAAGTAAGAAATCGAAGTTTGAAATGGAATCGAGGTGAAATTGAAAGAGTGATGGTAGGATTTTATGGTAAAGCCCATATTTTTATCACAAAATTATAAAAGAGATTTAAGGGGATGCGATAGATTAAATAAATGTTTTACTTAATATTTGAATTAAGCAAAAGAAATTTGAGAATAAAACGGGTTTCATATTAAACCATGTTGTGTAAATACGGTTTATTAAAGGGTGTAAAGCAGAAACGTGGATTTTATGTTGACAACGCTTAATAATGAGATTAAGGGAAATGAATGGGATTGAAATAAGATTTGCAAAGCAGGAAATGGTTGAGGGGAATAGTGTTGAATCAAGGAATTCACGACGTTTTGATAAATGACAAGGAGAAGTTCAGGATCGACAAAAAGAAGAGATTCAATGGTATTTAATATTAGAGGTTGATTATTTAGAGTTTTAGTTGGGTTATAAATATTAAAGTCTATCCTCAAATAATCATATACCTCAATGGTTTGAATATATATATATATATATATGCACATTCATTGTGCATACTGTCAGAAACCGGTCGACCGGTTTCATTCTGGGCGGTCGACCGTTTCTGGGCATACTGTCAGAAACCGGTCGACCGGTTACATTCTGGGCGATCGACCGTTTCTGGGCAGAAATGCACAATGAACGTGCACACATGTATATAACGTACATATATTCAAATACTAGTCTACTGGTCATTTTTAATCAGTCGATTGGTCTATGAACTGAAACAACTTTTCGAATAGACACTCTTATTTATCAAGGGTTGTTTCCTTTTCTCTTCGCCAAAAATCATCTCTATTCATTGCTTCTCTTAACCAATGATTACAACTCTCCATCCTCTATAAAAGCAACATGAAATCACCATTTTAAAATAACAATTCTTTCTATTCTTGCTATCTAATTGCTGATTTCATTCTTGCTCTCTAAAAGCATTCAAATGCTCATAATTCTCACATATCGTTATTTGAATCCTTGAATCTATATATTATTCTTTAGATTCAAACAACGATATCGTCTTCCAAATCTTCATAATCACAAGATCATATTTGAGGATAAGATTATAGGAAGGGTGTACAAGAATTGACAAATTTGTGTTATTGAGAACACACATTGTCAAATTACAAGTTTAATTATCTTGTCTGAAGTCCTTGGTGTTGTAGGAGGCAAGTTGTGAAGTCCTCGTGTTGATAGAGGCGTGAAATCCCTTTCGGCTGCTCAGGTGTTGTGAACCTGTTCCTCCGGGTGAAGTGAGGTAGTTGTTTAGTGAAATTCCAGATAGGAGATCTAGAACTGGACGTAGGACGGTGCTCCGAACCAGTATAAAAATCCCTGGTGTGATTTTTCTATTATTGCACTTATTTATCTGTGATATTGCTTCTGTGAGATCGTTTTATAATAAATATTTACCTGCATAACTATTGTAAATATATAAGTTAGTATATCATATACTTTCCGCTTATCCATATTACTGATCCTGCCTAAGTCGTATATCGACACTTTCAATTGGTATCAGAGCGAGGTCATCACATAACCGTAACACAGTTATTTGATATATTCTAGTAATATGGCAAATAACCCAAGTAGTAGCACTAACACTACTTACACGGAAGGTCAATCGACACAAAGACCTCCTTTCTTTAATGGTCTTAACTATAGTTATTGGGCAACACGTATGGCTTTTTACATGCAATCAACTAACTATGATGATTGGAATGCTACTCAGAAAGAAATAGTCAATCCAACGACTGAGTATGCAGAATGGACGGCTGCTGAGAAAACCGTAGTTGCTGTAAATGCAAAAGCAATTAATATGTTGTTTTGTGCATTAGATCAAAACGAATATAACCGTGTTAATATCTGCACTACTGCTTACCAAATTTGGCAAACGCTAAAAACCACTCATGAAGGAACTAACAAGGTTAAACAAGCAAAAATAGCTTTGTTGAAAAGTCAATTTCAAAATTTCAAAATGAAACCAAATGAAACTATCAATGAGATGTATTCAAGGTTTCAGACCATTCATCATGCACTTATCGGATTAGGACAAAAATATTCTGATTTTGATGTAGTTTCAACAGTCCTACATTATCTGACTAATGAATGGGAAGGAAAAGTATTAGCAATAGAAGAAGCTAATGATCTTTCCACCATGAAGCTAGATGAATTGATAGGAAATCTTATGTCCTATAAAGCTAATTTGCAGGCTCGAAAAGAACAAAAAGAAGAAAAGAAAAATGTAGCTTTTCATGCCGAGAAAGAAGAAGACATCTCAGATTCCGAAGATGAGGATCTAACATTCATTGCAAAAGGATTCAAGAAATTCTTGAAGTAACGAAAAACTAGTCGATATAACAAAAAGAAGTTCGGATCAAATAAACCATCATCTTCAAATATAGAATGCTTTAATTGTCACAAAAAGGGACAGATGCACAAAGATTTTCCGGAGCAAAAGAAGAAGTCAGAAAATGAAAAATTCAAACACAAGAAGGACAAGTCAAAGAAATGAGCATTCTCAGTGACATAGGATGATTCAGACTCATCTTCATCTGATAGTGAAAGTGACTCAGATGATGAACACGCAAATATATGTTTTATGGCTAAAGAAGATAAGGTACAAATTCCTTCTTTTGAAGAAGTTCTTGATATAAATGCTGAATTAATATATAAATTTAAAGATATGAAACGACAATGCAAACAAGCTCAAGCTGATTTAAGTAGAGCTGAATTTGAACGAGATATGCTAAAAGATGAGAAGAAAATATTAGAGGAAGAACTTGAAAAAGTTCAAGAATCATCATCTAATATTGATTCTCAACTATCTCTTTTGAGTCAAGAAATTGAAACTCAAAAAAGGAAAAATGACGCTCTTACTACCGAAAATCATGAGCTTAAGGCAAAAGTCAAAATGTTAGACCTTGAAAAAGCTAGTTTACAAACAATGTTAGACGACATTATTCAAAATGTTTCTAACTTTAACAAAGGTCAAGAAAATTTGACAAAAATTATTGAAAGTTCACAATCTGCTACAAATAAACATGTCTTGGGATATAACAAACAAGTTATCAAGAAACATCTTGGTAATAAAAGAAAAAAGAAAAATAAGGTAGTACAAGAAACTGAAGCTAAGAAAAATCTTAGTTTATTATATTCCAAACCAAAACCAATTGTGAAATTTCAAAAGAAGAATGTCAAGTCTATAAAAATATGGGTTCCTAAAACAAACAACAATTTGATTAGGAACAAGTAAATTCAATTTTTTTTGAATTCTGTGCATCACAATCCAAATTATATGTATAAAGGGGATACCGGACCCGTATGGGTTTGGACTCCTAAGACCTAACTTTTAGGACCCTATAAAAAATGGGTACCATGGACTTAATTTTATTTTTTGCAGGTCCCACTCAAGAAAAGAGGAAAGTGGGTACTGGACAGTGGTTGTTCGAAGCATATGATTGTAGACAAGAGCTTATTAACAATATCACTTATTCAGATGGTGGCTCAGTCACTTTTGGAGATAATTCAAAAGGCTAAATGTAACACCCCGTAATTCTGTTAATATTAATATTCACAAATTAAAGAATAACTAATCTCAGACCTAAGAATTGTGGGAAACGGGTTGCGCCATTGTGTTCGTCTCGGAATTCTGGTCGAAATAGAGTCCGAGTTTGTGTGATTTGGACTTCGTACGAAGAAGATATGGCCATCGGAAGTTTCAGAAAATTCAAAACAGATTTCAGAAAATTTAAAATTCAAAATTCGGGGTCAAACAGGCTAGGCGGGAAATTTCCTGCCCAGCACCCAGGTCGACTGGGGAGTTGACTGGGCAGTCGACACCCCAGGGACCAGGTCGATTGCGCAGTCGACCTGGGTGTCGACCTGGTCCAGGCGGCTAGGGTTTGACTGAGCCCAATCTTGAGCTGCTGATGTGTCTTTAGGGCTGAGTTGGCAAATTAAACGGTTCAGGTTACTTCTTAGTTGATCTGACGGTCTATGTAACACCCCGTGTATTTTATAACAGTGAAATTCACAAATTGAAAGAATAATTAATTTCAAATAAAAGAACTAAGGGAAACGGGATACGCCATTGCGTTCGTCTCGGAAAAATACGCGAAATAGAGTCCGAGTTTTCGAAAAACGGAGTCCGTATGAAGAAGATATGGCCTCCGGAAGTTTCTGAATTAAGTTTAAAATTCGAACATAAGAAAAACAGCTCAGAAAAACAATTCAAAATTCAAAATCGGGCCCAATTGGCCAGGGCGGGAAAATTCCCGCCTAAGGCACCCAGGTCGACTGGGCTGTCGACCTGGGCTAGCCATGTCGACAGGGCTGTCGACAGGGCTGTCGACCTGGTCCAGAGCCAGGTCGAACCCAGCCCACCCTGGCTGGCCTAGTCTGTGTTTGGCCGATTTTCAGAAGCTTGCTTTGTCACTAGGGCTAGGTGGCAGCCCCTGATTGGTCTCTCTTTCGAATGAATGGCTACGATCAATCCAAGCAACATCGATGGTCCTAATCAGTTCATAAACTCTATAAAAATGACCCTAGACTCTACCTAATCTATTCATTCAAAAATAAGAACGAAGCCATCATGCTGCTGAGGAACGACTAGGAGTAGCCACCAATTTGAGAGACGATTAGGAGGAAAATTCTAAAGCATAAAGCAACTTAAACAAGTCAAATCAACGCCTACGTCAAGGGAGTCGCATCTCCAAATTCCTGAATTGGAGAATTCGTCACACGATTGTAAGTAGAGTATTATTCTGGTATGAACAAATAACTGTGTTGGTTTGTACACTTGATTTGTGGTGATAAGTAATTCATATTTGTGCGTTACTATGATTCTTATCGATTTGGAATGTTGTATAACGATTGGATATTCGCAAAGTATGTTATTCATTATAAAAACTACATGTTTGCGGTTGTTTTATGCAAGTATACGTTTGGATATTCGCAAAGTATGTAATTCATGCTGAAGCTACATGTATGTAGTTGTTTAATTGAAAATTCATGCAAGTATGTGGTTTTGCTACTATGCCATCATAATGTATATTTTTTTACAAAAATCATTTTGTGTGTAATTGGAACAAATTTGGGTTATTGTAATTCATATGAAATTATGTTGAAGATTTGGCATCATGATCTATGTATAAGACCATACTTTTGTATTAGAAACAAAAGTAAGCCTTTTTGCGAACTTACGAATATGACTAGGCTATGTTTG
Source organism: Allium sativum (assembly GCA_030737875.1). Classification (NCBI taxonomy): domain Eukaryota; kingdom Viridiplantae; phylum Streptophyta; class Magnoliopsida; order Asparagales; family Amaryllidaceae; genus Allium; species Allium sativum. Next base: position 18,273,362 of record CM060911.1, read on the forward strand.
ATATTTTGCATAATTGAAAAACATGTTAGGTCTATATTGTTAACAAGAATTATATGATGACATATGTGGCACATAGCTAGGTTAAATTTACAATCCCCTTTGCAAGTTTGTATGAATAAAGTAAAAACCATGATTTCGTGTTTAGGAATATTTATGCCATGAGTATATTTGTGCCATGGTCATGTGAATAGATTTAAAATCATGATTAAGTTGGAATAATTCTAGTGGAATTATACTTTTGTATTAGTAACAAAAGTAAGCACCTTTGTAAACATGTAGTAATCTTATAAACATGATTTGCTTATGTTTGACATTATGCCTAAATAAAAATATAGGTTTATGTTGTGGTTAAGACTATGTGTCAATAGTGATACATAATTTAGATTCTTAACTTAACTACAAGTTTACATGGTTTGATTCATGTCACTTATGCTTTATGACCAAAGTATACGTTACTACTATGCAAGTACACCAGTTTCTATTTTGTAGTTCCAACGTTATGTTGCAAGTTCATGCGTTCACATTTCCCTTTTTGTGTATGTAATCACGCTTTAAGCCTCCCCTTTTTCACATGGCTAAGTTGGGCTTAAAAAAAGGCTAAACCCAACATATATATAATAAACGAACGTATTAAACGGGGGAAAATAGCGTTGGGCCAAATTAATTAATGAATGAAAATATAAAGTAGAGGGGCCCAAATTCAAGAATGGGTTGGGCCCATGATTGGTGTAAACCTTTACACCATTAGCTTAAATTGATTCTTAATAATGGGCCGCAAATATTTACATATAAGAAAATAAAGAAGAAAGACAAAATATGTAAATGTAGAAATACGACGTGTTTAACCCGAGGCTGGATTGAGTTGTGATGTAAACCTGCCCGGAACCGCCCGGCTGTCCAGTAGTCACAACAATACCTATCCAATGTGGGAGGTTAAACATGGAGCCCAATAAGGACCCGAGGTTAGACTGAGTTGTGGCGTAAGACTGCCCGGAACCAACCGGCAACAGGCAGCCACAACAATACCTGTCTAATGTGAGAGGTCAAGGCTTTAATAAGACAATTAAGGCTGAGTCAGGATTATTAGGATTAAGTGAACTAAAGACTTAATCAAAATGGAACATGCTTAACTAAATAGACTGATTTGGGGGTTAGGTTCATAAAGCACTTAACCAACTTAGCATGTTGGCTAGAGATAGAAAACCTAGTAGCGGGGGACCCTTTTCAGCAGTAACCCTATAAGGTGTATCATGATACCCTGAAACTAGGCAGGGTAGGGCACGATTACTGGGCTGACTGTAAGAGGTCAAATCGACGGCGGTGGTGCAGCAGTGTAGGTTCTAACGGGGTGCGGGCGTGCACACACTCTGGCGCAGAAAAATAAGGCACTGGGCGCCAGTAGAATACCTGTGCATTCTAGGGTTGTGTCGGGCCGCCGCCATGGGACTTGATACACCCCATGGTGGGACCAGCATAGGTAACTACAACATCGGGGGCCGTAAGACACATGAAACTATGCGAGTAGGAGCCGATCATCATAAAATGGATCACTTCACCCAGATTATGGGGTGCCAGTTGGGAACTAGTTTATATGGGTTCAGAGATTAATATGGGGTACGATAGTATATTCGACCCTGGACAACTTAACCAAGTTTATAGTGCTTTCCCATTTCGAGTTTATACTTATCATACCCAGTTCTTTATTCATAGACTGAATAGTCCTAGACTTACTCAGGCTTTATGTCTGACTCTACTTTTCTTTCGTCTTCTTTTCTTCCGTTTCCCCCCCCCTCCAGGTTCACAGGGAGGGAATACCGCAGCTTGACCAGCCTTCACATCCAGCTTGAAGAGAAAGAATGTATTGCTTGGATCTTTTCGTTTTGGACTATGGCTTTGGACAACAACTATGGGGCTTTTGCAGTTTATTTATGTTTTCTTTATGCTTCTTTAAATGATGTAATCAAGACAGTTATGAAGATGTTATGTTTTTTTTGAAGTGTTGTAAGACAATTATGGCATGTTGTTGAAATGCGTATTTTCTTTATGAAATAAAAGTTGTTGTTTTTCCGCTGTTTAAAAATATGTGTTCTTATATCTGTCTTGTATATCTGTGACTTATACTTATAAACCTCCACCAAAATTAGGGCATTCCCTTTGAGAGTGACCCTAATGGAGGTGGGGTGTTTCACTTGGTATCAGAGCATGGTTTACCAGATAAGATAAAAAGTTTTGAAATTTCATTTTCAAAAAGGAAATTTAAAGAAGCATTTTTAAAAGAAAAATATTATTTTATTTTAAAAAAAAGGCAAAGTCCCCCCCCCCCAAAGCCATAGGTACTATCTCTTATCCTTCGTTTTGAATCTATCCTTTTTGTTTCAGCATGTCCGAAGAACTTAACTTGCCAGAGGGTGTACCAATACCTGGTTGGTTTAGACGGTTCTTAGAAGCAAGGGCCACTCAGCCAGGTCCTACCGTTCCTCCTCCCCCAGCTGCAGGAAATCATCCAGCTGCAGCGGCACCTCTTCCTCCACCTCCTCCGCGGGGAAACACTTTTGCTAAGATATGTAAAGATTTTAAAGCTATGGGAGGAAAGGATTTCCATGGAACTGAGTCCTTCGTGGTAGCTAGAAATTGGCTGAAAGAAACTGAGGACCTATTCATCATCTTTGAGGTAGAAGATAGACAGAAAGTACAACTGGCAGTATGGCTACTAAAGGGCGAGGCTTCCTACTGGTGGGAAGTCACTAATGCAGAAAGACAAGTGGAGACAAGGGAGGACTTTAGGGCAAGGTTTGAGGCTAAATTTCTCTCAGATGCGGAAAGGAGTTTGCAGTTGGAAAAATTCTTATTTCTTAAGCAAGGGAACAAGACCGTCAGAGAGTATGTTAATCAGTTCGATGAGCTGGCTAGGTTTGGGCTGGACTTAGTCAACACCCCGCACAAGAAGGCTCTCCGTTTTGTCAAAGGGTTGAATGAGCCATTACATAGTTTGGCCATGACCCATATACCCATGGGAGCCACGTATGAAAGACTGGTGCAAATGGCATTGCTGAACGAAGAGGATAAGGGCAAGAAGGAGACAAAGGCAGAAAGCTCTCAAGGGAAGAAAGAGGGTTTGCAGCCTAAGAAGACAGACTTTAAGAAGGGCGGGAAAGGCAACAAAGAGAAGAGGAAGTGTAATTACTGTGGCAAAGTGGGGCACTTAGTAAAGGACTGCCGGAAAAAGAAGGCCAAGGAGAATGGCGGGTGCTTTTCTTGCGGTGAGACAGGCCACAGGGCTAAGGACTGCCCAAAGAAACGAGGACAGGGGCAGAGGGCTGGATCCACCTCAGGGGCACAGGTTCATGTGCTAGAAGCGCCACCTCTGCAACATCGAGGTATAAATACTTCTGTAGAAAGTGTAGTTTATCTTTATGATCACCCCGTTCGCACTTTATTCGATTCTGGCGCATCACACTCCTTTATCTCGTCTGCTTTAGTAGAATCTCTGCACCTAAAAACTAGTATGGTAGAGGACCCCTTAATTGTTTCAAACCCAATTGGGGGCCCAGCTCATTTGTCTATGATCTGTTTGGGATTGAAAATTTCTATTCTAAGTGTAGAATTTCAATGTTGTGCCTTTGTTTTGGGCTTTTCGGGATATGGTTTGATTTTGGGCATGGATTGGCTATCCAGTAATGGGGCCATCCTTGATTGTGAGAAAAGGGTTGTTAGGCTCCTAACCCAGCTCGGTAATACTTTGGAAATTTCTTGTAATCCCTCGTATGCGGTTATGCTTAGTTATCTTGAATCGCTAGATGCCTCTGTTGAAAATTTGCAATCAGTTAAAGTGGTCCGGGAATATCCGGATGTCTTCGAAGAGGTGAAGGGCTTGCCTCCGAAGTGGGAAATAGACTTCCGCATATATCTTGCAGATAATGCAAAGCCCGTTGCGTTGCCCGTTAGACACATGGCTCCACGGGAAAGGAAAGAGCTCAGTAAACAGATTAAAGAGCTTCTAGAAAAGGGGTTCATTAGGAGGAGCATTTCAGAATGGGGCGCTCCAGTGGTGTTCGCTACAAATGCGGATGGCTCACTCCGTCTATGTGTTGACTATAGGGAGCTCAACAAGCTAACGAAAAAGAATAGGCACCCTCTCCCCAGAATTGACGATTTGTTTGATCAGCTTGTAGGAGCATCCGTTTTCTCCCAACTCGATTTAGCGACCGGTTTTCATCAGCTAAGGGTGGCTGAAGATAGTATCGATAAAACGGCATTCAGGACCCCAGACAGCTTCTTTGAATGGCTTGTCATGCCTTTCGGCTTGACAAACGCACCTGCTTACTTCGTGGACCTGATGAGTAGGGTATTCAGAGATTTCCTCAACAAGTTCGTAGTGGTCTTCGTAGATGATATCCTTATCTTCTCAAAGAGTGAAGAGGAACATGCTCAGCACTTAAGGGCAATCATGGAAACTCTGCGAGTCCATCAACTAAAAGCCAAATTCTCAAAATGCCACTTTTGGAGAGAAGAAGTGAGGTTCCTTGGGCACATAGTATCCAAACAAGGGTTAGCAGTGGACCCTGCTAAGGTAGTAGCGGTACAGGATTGGAAGACGCCAAGGAATGCAACTGAGGTCCGAAGTTTTCTAGGACTAGCAGGTTTCTATCGAAAGTTCATAAGGGATTTTGCGAAAATCTCAGCTCCGCTCACGAAATTGACCAAGAAGAATCTAGTATTCAATTGGGACTTGGATTGCGAGTTTGCTTTCCAGCGACTGAAAAGGGCTCTTACAACAGCCCCAGTTTTGACGCTGCCAGATGGGAGCAAGATGTTCACTGTTTATACAGATGCATGTGGGACAGGGCTAGGCGTCGTTTTAATGCAAGAAGGAAGGGTAGTAGCTTATGGCGGGAGGCAGTTGAAAGTGCACGAAAAGAACTACCCGACCCACGATCTTGAGTTAGCCGCCATCGTCTTTGCACTCAAGTCTTGGCGACACTATCTCCTAGGTGAGAAATTCGAACTTTACACTGACCATAAATCGTTGAAATATCTTTTCTCGCAGAAAGATCTTAACTTGAGGCAACAGAGATGGATGGAGTTTCTTGCCTCGTATGATTTCGAAATCTCCTACACTCCGGGCAAAGGCAACGTAGTGGCAGACGCGTTGAGCCGAAAGAAATTGACCCTAAGCCCGCTGTTTGTTGAAAGACAAAGCCTAGAGTTTATAGCCAGCTTCGACTTTAGGCCTTCCTCCGATTTTGTACCAGGCTTGCTAGCATCTCTCGAAGTGCGCCCGACTTTAGTGGACTCAGTAGGGACAGCACAACGCGAAGACCCTCAGCTTGTGGAAACGATTGATAGGCTAACTAGGGGTGAGACTTCAAGCCACCTCAACAGATACTCCATCGACGATAAGGGTTTGCTAAGGCGAGACGGAAGACTATGCATCCCACAGACAAAAGATTTAGTAAAGAAGGTTCTCGAGGAAGCACATCACTCCAAGATGACGATACACCCAGGCGGAGATAAAATGTACAAAGATATAAAAAGAACTTTCTTCTGGAACGGCATGAAAAAGGACGTGGCAGAATTCGTTTCTAAGTGTATGGTGTGCCAACAGGTTAAGGCGGAACAGAAAAAGCCTGGCGGACTGCTACATCCTCTGGAGGTCCCGCAGTGGAAGTGGGATAGCATCTCAATGGACTTCATCGATGGGCTGCCTAGGTCTAGGAGAGGCAACACTAGCATTTGGGTAATAGTGGATAGGCTTACTAAAAGCGCCCACTTTTTACCTGTCAAAAGTAAAAGAACTGCCTCATCCCTAGCATCACTTTACCTCAAGGAAATCGTTCGACTCCATGGAATACCATCCAGCATTGTTAGTGACCGAGACCCCATCTTCACCAGTGAGTTTTGGCAGAGTCTGCAAGAAGCAGTAGGAACGCAGTTATGCTTGAGCACAGCCTATCATCCCCAAACCGATGGCCAAACAGAAAGAGTGAACAAAATTTTGGAGGACCTTTTAAGACTGTGCGTCCTTGACTTCGGAGGGACATGGGAAGACCACCTTCCTTTGGTGGAATTTTCCTACAAAAACAGCTATCAAGCAACCATCGGAATGGCGCCCTTCGAAGCTTTATATGGAAGACCGTGCCGATCACCCACTTGTTGGTGGGAGTCTACTGATAAGCTCATACTTGGACCAGATATGATACGGGAGACTTCAGAGAAAGTAGACTTAATACGAAGAAGGATGAAGACAGCCCAAGACAGACAAAAGTCCTACGCTGACAAGAGGAGAACTGACCTTGAATTTGAGGTTGGGGACAGAGTTTTTCTTAAGGTATCTCCGCTAAGGAACGTTGTTCGTTTTGGAACCACAGGAAAGCTAGCACCAAGGTTCGTAGGGCCATTCCCTATCATCGAGAAAATTGGGAAAATGGCCTATAGATTAGAGCTCCCCGAGAAACTGGCCGGAGTTCACAACGTTTTTCACGTTTCACATCTCCGAAAATGTCTACATGAGTCTGCTGAAGTGGTAGAGCCAAATATCCTAGAAGAAGCCGAAGTGGAACGCGAAGCAACCATAAGAAAAGTTCCAACCCGCATATTAGGAACGGAAGTGAAAAAGCTACGCAACCGCGAAGTCAAACCCGTCAAAGTTCAGTGGAGCGACGCCGAAGGAGACGCGACTTGGGAAACTGAAGCTAGAATACGCACTGCCTACCCTTTTCTTTTCGAGGGTACATCCTTGATCTTTCTTTTTCCTTAAGTTGCGCTTTTATCTATCCTTTTAGGTATATTTCCTCGACCTTATCTTTTAGATAGAAACCCTTTGGATGAAAACATGTAGTTGAAACATGTTATGGATGATGGTTGCAAGTGGTTGCAAGTGATTGCTAGTGGTTGCTCGTGGTTGCATATACACACACAATCTAGGTTTTAGATCGGCTCAGTCACTTCATATTGCATATGCATATATGTTTGCATTCGTATATGGTTGAACTTTAATGTGTTGTCAAATGGATGTTGCATTTGTATGAATGATTGTGCGCTCATGTAGAATCATGAATAGGAAAATTTGCATACATAATGGATTCATGGCACTTACATAATTCGCATTAAGGAGGTCAACTGAATCAGTAGACCGCCTAATTTTGCATTAGATAAGTACATGTACACACACACACTTCGCATATGATCATGAAGGATTAGAAGTCTTTTAAGGACAATGGATGCTCGTGTTTGATGGATGAGTAGATGGATGATTGGATGTTAGAATATACATTCCTCCTAACTTGAAGATTTCGGGGACGAAATCCTTTTAAGTGGGGGAGAATGTAACACCCCGTGTATTTTATAACAGTGAAATTCACAAATTTAAAGAATAATTAATTTCAAATCAAAGAACTAAGGGAACGGGATACGCCATTGCGTTCGTCTCGGAAAAATACGCGAAATAGAGTCCGAGTTTTCGAAAAACGGAGTCCGTATGAAGAAGATATGGCCTCCGGAAGTTTCTGAATTAAGTTTAAAATTCGAACATAAGAAAAACAGCTCAGAAAAACAATTCAAAATTCAAAATCGGGCCCAATTGGCCAGGGCGGGAAAATTCCCGCCTAAGGCACCCAGGTCGACTGGGCTGTCGACCTGGGCTAGCCATGTCGACAGGGCTGTCGACAGGCCTGTCGACAGGGCTGTCGACCTGGTCCAGAGCCAGGTCGAACCTAGCCCACCCTGGCTGGCCTAGTCTGTGTTTGGCCGATTTTCAGAAGCTTGCTTTGTTACTAGGGCTAGGTGGCAGCCCCTGATTGGTCTCTCTTTCGAATGAATGACTACGATCAATCCAAGCAACATCGATGGTCCTAATCAGTTCATAAACTCTATAAAAATGACCCTAGACTCTACCTAATCTATTCATTCAAAAATAAGAACGAAGCCATCATGCTGCTGAGGAACGACTAGGAGTAGCCACCAATTTGAGAGACGATTAGGAGGAAAATTCTAAAGCATAAAGCAACTTAAACAAGTCAAATCAACGCCTACGTCAAGGGAGTCACATCTCCAAATTCCTGAATTGGAGAATTCGTCACACGATTGTAAGTAGAGTATTATTCTGGTATGAACAAATAACTGTGTTGGTTTGTACACTTGATTTGTGGTGATAAGTAATTCATATTTGTGCGTTACTATGATTCTTATCGATTTGGAATGTTGTATAACGATTGGATATTCCCAAAGTATGTTATTCATTATAAAAACTACATGTTTGCGGTAGTTTTATGCAAGTATACGTTTGGATATTCGCAAAGTATGTAATTCATGCTGAAGCTACATGTATGTAGTTGTTTAATTGAAAATTCATGCAAGTATGTGGTTTTGCTACTATGCCATCATAATGTATTTTTTTTTACAAAAATCATTTTGTGTGTAATTGGAACAAATTTGGGTTATTGTAATTCATATGAAATTATGTTGAAGATTTGGCATCATGATCTATGTATAAGACCATACTTTTGTATTAGAAACAAAAGTAAGCCTTTTTGCGAACTTACGAATATGACTAGGCTATGTTTGATATTTTGCATAATTGAAAAACATGTTAGGTCTATATTGTTAACAAGAATTATATGATGACATATGTGGCACATAGCTAGGTTAAATTTACAATCCCCTTTGCAAGTTTGTACGAATAAAGTAAAAACCATGATTTCGTGTTTAGGAATATTTATGCCATAAGTATATTTGTGCCATGGTCATGTGAATAGATTTAAAATCATGATTAAGTTGGAATAATTCTAGTGGAATTATACTTTTGTATTAGTAACAAAAGTAAGCACCTTTGTAAACATGTAGTAATCTTATAAACATGATTTGCTTATGTTTGACATTATGCCTAAATAAAAATATAGGTTTATGTTGTGGTTAAGACTATGTGTCAATAGTGATATATAATTTAGATTCTTAACTTAACTACAAGTTTACATGGTTTGATTCATGTCACTTATGCTTTATGACCAAAGTATACGTTACTACTATGCAAGTACACCAGTTTCTATTTTGTAGTTCCAACGTTATGTTGCAAGTTCATGCGTTCACATTCCCCTTTTTGTGTATGTAATCACGCTTTAAGCCTCCCCTTTTTCACATGGCTAAGTTGGGCTTAAAAAAAGGCTAAACCCAACATATATATAATAAACGAACGTATTAAACGGGGGAAAATAGCGTTGGGCCAAATTAATTAATAAATGAAAATATAAAGTAGAGGGGCCCAAATTCAAGAATGGGTTGGGCCCATGATTGGTGTAAACCTTTACACCATTAGCTTAAATTGATTCTTAATAATGGGCCGCAAATATATACATATAAGAAAATAAAGAAGAAAGACAAAATATGTAAATGTAGAAATACGACGTGTTTAACCCGAGGTTGGATTGAGTTGTGATGTAAACCTGCCCGGAACCGCCCGGATGTCCAGTAGTCACAACAATACCTATCCAATGTGGGAGGTTAAACATGGAGCCCAATAAGGACCCGAGGTTAGACTGAGTTGTGGCGTAAGACTGCCCGGAACCAAGCGGCAACAGGCAGCCACAACAATACCTGTCTAATGTGAGAGGTCAAGGCTTTAATAAGAGAATTAAGGCTGAGTCAGGATTATTAGGATTAAGTGAACTAAAGACTTAATCAAAATGGAACATGCTTAACTAAACAGACTGATTTGGGGGTTAGGTTCATAAAACACTTAACCAACTTAGCATGTTGGCTAGAGATAGAAAACCTAGTAGCGGGGGACCCTTTTCAGCAGTAACCCTATAAGGTGTATCATGATACCCTGAAACTAGGTAGGGTGGGGCACGATTACTGGGCTGACTGTAAGAGGTCAAATCGACGGCGGTGGTGCAGCAGTGTAGGTTCTAACGGGGTGCGGGCGTGCACACTCCGGCGCAGAAAAATAAGGCACTGGGCGCCAGTAGAATACCTGTGCATTCTAGGGTTGTGTCGGGCCGCCGCCATGGGACTTGATACACCCCATGGTGGGACCAGCATAGGTAACTACAACATCGGGGGCCGTAAGACACATGTAACTATGCGAGTAGGAGCCGATCATCATAAAATGGATCACTTCACCCAGATTATGGGTTGCCAGTTGGGAACTAGTTTATATGGGTTCAGAGATTAATATGGGGTACGATAGTCTATTCGACCCTGGACAACTTAACCAAGTTTATAGTGCTTTCCCATTTCGAGTTTATACTTATCATACCCAGTTCTTTATTCATAGACTGAATAGTCCTAGACTTACTCAGGCTTTATGTCTGACTCTACTTTTCTTTCGTCTTCTTTTCTTCCGTTTCCCCCCCCCCAGGTTCACAGGGAGGGAATACCGCAGCTTGACCAGCCTTCACATCCAGCTTGAAGAGAAAGAATGTATTGCTTGGATCTTTTCGTTTTGGACTATGGCTTTGGACAACAACTATGGGGCTTTTGCAGTTTATTTATGTTTTCTTTATGCTTCTTTAAATTATGTAATCAAGACAGTTATGAAGATGTTATGTTTTTTTTGAAGTGTTGTAAGACAATTATGGCATGTTGTTGAAACGCGTATTTTCTTTATGAAATAAAAGTTGTTGTTTTTCCGCTGTTTAAAAATATGTGTTCTTATATCTGTCTTGTATATCTGTGACTTATACTTATAAACCTCCACCAAAATTAGGGCATTCCCTTTGAGAGTGACCCTAACGGAGGTGGGGTGTTTCAGTCTAAATAAATCCTAAACTCTATAAATACCTAGGTAGTCTCTCACTCTAATTCACATGAAAAATAAATAGCCACCGCCATACCGCCGCCATGGAACTCAGTGTAGCCGCCGCCTACAAAGAAGGAAGAAAGCTAATCAAAACCCTAATTCTACTCAACTCTAAAGCAAATCAAGACTCTCTTTCTTCTCTAACTGTGAGTATGATGATCTTAACAAGATTATTATTAAACTAATTAGATTAAGTTATGAATGGATTATAAGAAAATAATGTGAATTGTCATATATGTTGTTGTAAACCTTATGCTATCATGTATGTTGTAAATCCTATGTTATGTGATGATGATATCCTATATGTTGTAAATCATGCTATGATGATATTGTATAGGTTGTAATTTTCTATGCTAAGTTGTGATAAATCATACATGTTATAAAGTCATGATGTTATTATCTATGCTAATTAGTTCATGTTAATCAAATCATAATGTTTGGGCTATGTTGATCTATATGACAAATAATGTTTGCAAGTTTAGATTGATTAGTAAAGATTATGAACATATGCCATGACATCTATTTAGATCTAGAATTATGACATCTAGAATTATGCTATGACATATGTGAATTCTATGTATTAGATGCTAGTTCACACCATCATTATGTTGCCTAAACCATATATGCTAGTCCATACATGAATTTGGATTATGATCATGTTATGTGAATTGTGACATTTTACCAAACAAGTTGACACCTTTTGGTCCATGACATGTGTAGTTTTATGCAAGTTTCACCCCTATTATGATTAGATCTATTTTATTTGTCTATACGTTGTGATAATTTATCTTTATGCTATGGTTAGACTATTCGAGTCTAACGTATATTTTGCGTTGAATAAGCGAACGTATAACGTGGGGTAGGGGTAATATTAAGGATTTAATATTAAGAAATTGGATGCAATTGATATGATTTTGCATGCCATGAGTGGATGGCCATAATTGAGTCAATTATGGACATCATTAAAATTGGAATTAATTAATAATTTGAATAGGGAATTATTAAAACTGGGTTAAAAGATTGTAAGTGTTAATCAATGCTTAGGACACGAGGTTGGACTCGTTTGTGACGAAAAACTGCCCGGACCCGCCCGGCAAATCCATTAGTCACAAAGGACAGCCCAATATGAGAGGTCCTAGGCCCAAACTAAAGCATAATAGTTGTAAAGACACGAGGTTAAACTCTTTTATGGTGTAAGACTGCCCGGACCCGCCCGGCAAATCCAGCTGCCATAAATACCAGTCTAATGTGAGAGGTCTTTATGAGGTTATGGCCTGAATGAATTAAGAAATACTTAACCAGATAAACATGTAAGGTGGGACATGGGGGTTAAGTAGGTGCCTTGGGTGGCATGAGGAATCTAGTGGGTGCCTTTAGTGGCATTTGAAATACGATTAGTAGGACTTAACCAAACACACATGTAAATGAACATGACTAAGAGGGTTAAGTGGGATATACTAGTGGGGAAAAGCTTAGGTGGATAGCTTGTGGGGGCCCATTTCAACCAGTAACCCAAACGTATCTTTGTGGGCTCGACCCAAGTCGAGGACAGGACACGCATATTGGGTTTGACTATAAGAGGCCAAACGGGGTAGCGGTGGCAACGCAAGTCCAACGGGTTTCATATGCGTGTGTGGACCCGGGCTGGTAGGTAAGACATTGTTGCATCGTGTAGGTATAAGCCGTGCATTCTCAAGTTGTATCGGGTTGCCACTTTAGGGGAGTGATACACCCCACTTTAGGGCCAGCACGGGTATCTACGAGTAGGGAGCCGATGAAAAGTGGGTAGTGTGGTACACCTAGTGGAGATAGGGGCAGGCGGCACCTATGTAGTCAGCTAGGGGTACGCAAGGCTATTTATATAATTTCTAAGTGAAGCTAGTGGGATCAACTTTGAGGGTGACTGGTGTGGTGCAGTGTAGCAATTATTCGTTAGTAATTAGGTGTGCCTTTAACGTTATATTTATCTGCTCTCTCATACCCCATAGTTCATAGACATTTCCTTGTTTTCCAGCTTATGCCTTAGTCTAGTTACTTTGATAAAGTATTGTTAGAATTATCATGCTCGCCAGACTTTATGTCTGACCCCCTCTATTTCTATCCTTTTTCCCCTCCAAGTCCTCAGGGTGGACCCAGCTCTAGCGGAGTTTGATTGGATTGCTTTATCTCTCTTTTGGAAAGCTTGGGCCGTTGAAGTAAAGTCCAGCTTGTTATCTTCATTAATGGTTATTTATGTAATGGGATTATGTATTTTGTTTTATCAAGATGGATATTGTACTTGACTCTGATTTACGGTTTTATTATGTAACAAACATGTTTAATTTCCGCTGCAATAAAATGAAGTTTTAGATTTCCAAGTACTACTTATTATCTGTCTTGTAACAACCTGTATTTTAAATAACATGTTATAACATAAATCAAGGCAGAATTAAATGGTAAATTCTGAATCAAGGGAAACGGACTGTTCCATTGCGTTCGTCTCGGAAAAATACGCGAAATAGAGTCCGAGTTTTTGGAAATCGGAGTCCGTATGACCAAGTTATGGCCCGTCAAAGTTTTCAGAAAATTTCAAGTTCAAATTTGAATTCAGAAATTCAAATTCAGCTGGGCAGGACAGGCGGGAAAAATTCCCGCCACCCCAAGTCGACTGGGGAGTCGACTTGGGAGTCGACACACCCCAAGTTGTGTCGACTGCCCAGTCGACAACCCTGTCGACTTGGGTGGTCGGCCAGTCTGGCCTGGGTGCACATGACTTGTTCCTCAAGACAGGGTTTTAAGGCTTGTGACGGATTTTAAAGGCCTAGATCAGAATTAGGGTTAATCCTATGGTCTAAACTAACCTAAACTTCTATAAAAGGACCCTAATACCTAGCCTAAACCATCATAAATCAATCCTACAACTAGATTATGCCAAAATGTTTAATCATGGCCTCCACCCTCTTGTCATAGTCTCCACCTTCATTCATATGAGAGTTCCTAAGCTTGTTTGGGAGTTTCTAAGCTTGATTTAAGGCCAAAGTTCAATCTTTCTTCATCAAAGCAAGGATCTTCTTCTTGGGTTTTCATTGGAGCTTATCATTTGGGAGTTTTAGAGTTGCTAGTGGCTTCGTCTCAATCTTATTTTATTTTATAAGTCTTCATAGCATTGTAAGCCCTATACTACTCTTAGATTCTAACTATGAAGTTAAATGTGACATGTTGCAAGTTTGAGTTTGTGCCTAAGTATTATTTGTGCTTTGATTCTATCATGTTATCCATAGATTTATTCTATGCACGTTTGTAAAGCTATCACCTTGACCTTGTGCATAAAAAGCTATGAGCTTTGATTTGAAGTGTTGCATAAAGCAACATAGAAACTCTCATAAATCTTATGTTATCTTGCATATGATGTTATATGCGAATCACTAGCTATCATCCTATGTCATTTATGATCATGTTTCACCTATTTGCTAAAGTTTGATATCATGCATGTTTTGAGGCTTATGATGTAATATGCAAGTTTATGATCTCTCATGAACCTTATGTATGATGTTATATGCGAATCACTAGCTATCATCCTATGTCATTTATGACCATGCTTCATCTATTTTGCTAAAGTTGATATCATGCATGTTTTGAGACCTATAATGTAATATGCAAGTTTATGAACACATTTGCCTCATATGCCACCATGTTTAACTTGTGGCCAAACCTTATTAATTATGTCATGCTTCTAAGTTCCCTCTTTGAGATCTATTTGCGTTTATGCGAACTTACATGCGATGGGGTTACGTTATGGGTAAACTAAGATGACATAAAAACATGACTTAAAAAATGACATGAAATATGACATGTGATTATGCTTGAAACATGAACATGAACTTGGACATGACTTCTAGAAAACATGAGAATGGCCAACTTGAGGTTGGGTTGAGTTTGTAGCATAAATCTACCTGGAACCGACCGGCTTAACTAGTGGCTACAAGCAGTAGGACCCAATGTGAGTAGTTGGTCATGTCGCACGTGAAACTCGAGGTTAGACTAAGTTGTGGTGTAAAGTTACCCGGACCCGCCCGACTTAACTAGTAACCACAACAAGGTCTAATGTGAGAGGTTGGGAGCATTAAATTAATTAATGCCACATGATAGGGTTAAGTCATGGACCACTTGAATACTTAACCAATTAAACACGATGGGTTGATAGGGTTAAGTCATGAACCTTGGGTACACTTAACCAACTTGATACGTGATTGGATAGGGTTAACCACGTTTAATCCGTTAGAAACCCTAGTTACGTGGTCCTTTTCACCAGTAACCCTCTTGGTTGTATCATGATACCCTAGGGACTAGGCTAGGGTGGGGCACGATTACTGGGCTGACATGTAAGCGACCAAATCGATGGCTGAGTAGGTGTGCCGGTGAAGGTTTAGGCGGACTATGGTCGTGCACATAGTCCGGAGTTGAAAAAGCAGACACGGGCACCAGTAGGTTTAGACTGTGCGTGCTTGATGTGTGTCCGTGGTTGGCACCCTAGGGCTTGATACACCCTAGGGTGGACCTAGCACAGTTTGACTACACTTCGTGGTTGGGCCGTATGACACCGACACTTGACGAGTTAGGCTATAGGGAGCCGATCGATTAGACCATGTTGTTGGACCTTGATTTAGGCCATCTCGTGGTATTGGGCCAAATTTGGGCCAAGGGATCACTTCTTGTTTATACTTGACATGGGTTGGAATACTAGTACACTTGGTGCAAAAAAAACTTAACCTTGTATATGTGATGCCACACTTGATCTATCCAGTTATCACCCTATGTTTCATCTCTGTTTTTCATGTCCAGTTAACTTTATTAGTTTTTATACTAATAGTAGATAGGACTTACCAGTCTTTTGACTGACCCATTTTCTTTCGCCTCTTTTCTTCCGTTTCCCCCCCAGGTTTACAGGGTGGGAACACCGGCACCTAGCTTGGATCTTTAGCTGCTTTTCTGGATAGCTCACGTACGGTTTGGACTTGGGCTCGGTATGGCATTATTCTACCTTGGGGATAGTTACTTTATGATTTTCCTTCCTGTTTTCAGTTGATGTTTCTAGACTATGTTTTGTGGAAAATAATGACCAAGTACTTTGATGTAACTTGACTATGGTTTTGAAATGTTAGTTTTATCCGCTGCTTTATTTACTCTGTTTTTTTACTTATATGTTATGTCTTGTGATATCTGCATGCATGTTTACCTTGTTTAACGCCCCTCCAAAGCTAGTGTGCTTGCAAGAGTGGCATTGGCGGAGGTGGGGTGTTACATCTGATATCAGAGCATAAGGTTTACAAGATTTGAGCAAAAAGGGTTTTTAAAACTTACCTTTTGAAAAACTATTTTCTAAACCAATTAAGTATTTTCCCAGAAAAGTCTAGTTTATTTTGAAAAGGCTATTCCCCAAAAGCCATTAGCAATATCCTTTGTTTCCTCGTTCTAAATCTATCTTTTCCTTTTTCAGCATGGCCGATCTTAACCTTCCCGAGGGAGTAACCATTCCCGGATGGTTCCGGAGGTACTTGGAAGCTAGGGCCAACGATGTGGGCCCAGCAAACACTCCCACTGTAACTGAGGTTCCTCCTCCTCCTCCTCAGCATCCACAAGCAGACTTCACAAAGGTTTGCAAAGACTTTAAGGCGATAGGGGGCAAGAATTTTATTGGGACGGAGACTTTTGTGGAGGCGAGAAATTGATTGAAAGAAACTGAAGATCTCTTCGCCATCTTTGATGTGGAAGACCATAGAAAAGTTCTGTTGGCAGCATGGCTATTGAAAGAAGAAGCTGCTTATTGGTGGGAGGTCACCAATGCTACTAGGCCTATAGAGACTTGGGCCGACTTTAGGACGAGATTTGGGCATAAGTTTCTAACATCTGCTGAGGCGAATCTGCAATTAGAGAAGTTTATATCTTTGAAGCAAGGGGACATGACAGTGAGGGAGTATGTGAATAAGTTTAACCAACTTGCTCGATTCGGTTTGGACATGGTCAATACTCCCCAGAAGAAGGCTCTACGTTTTGCCCGAGGGTTGAATGAGCCATTACAAGGTTTAGCCATGTCACATATACCCATGGGGGCCACTTTTGAAAGCCTAGTGGACATGGCATTGCTTCAGGGGGACGATAAGAATGGCAAGAAAGAAGTCAAGCCTAATGAGACTCAAACCAAGAAGGCGGACTCCAAGTGGGGAGGGAATCAGAGCAATCAGAGCAACAAGAACAACAAGAACAAGAAGGGCAACAAGGCCAACAACAACAAGGCAAAGGACCCAAGAAAGTGCAACTACTGTGGGATTGTTGGGCACAAAACTAAAGATTGTAGGAAGAAGAAGAGGAAGCTGGGCGAATGCTTTCATTGTGGAGAGACTGGACACTTTAGCAAGGATTGCCCCAAGAAGCAAGGACAAGGGCAGACTCAGCGTGCAGGACCTTCTGGAGGGCAAGTGCATGCTCTCAACACTGCTCCAGTTCAGGACCGAGGTAGTATTTCTGTAGAAAGCCTTGTTTATATTTCTGATTTTCCTGTTCGCACTTTATTTGATTCTGGCGCATCGCACACCTTTATTTCTTCTGACATTGTTGAAAGTTTGCACCTAAGTACTAGTCTAGTTGAGGATCCCGTTAGTATTTCAAATCCAATTGGGGGTTCCGCCCATCTATCTATGATTTGTGTGGATTTGAAGATTTCTATCTTGACCGTGGAATTCATGTGTAATGCTTATGTTCTCGGGTTCACGGGATACGGGTTGATTTTGGGCATGGATTGGTTGTCCAGTTATGGAGCCATCCTTGATTGTGAGCATAGGGTGGTGAGGCTCATGACTCGCCTCGGTAATACCCTAGAAATTTCTTGTAACCCTAGAGATCCCGTCATGCTATGTTATCTTGAATCTCTTGACTCGTCCATCGATGATCTGCAATCTGTAAGGGTGGTTCGAGAATATCCTGATGTCTTTGAAGAGGTTAAGGGGTTACCCCCTAAACGAGAGATAGATTTTCGCATTTATCTTGTTGATAATGCTAAGCCAGTTTCATTGCCCGTTAGGCACATGGCCCCACGAGAAAGGAGAGAGCTCAGTAAGCAAATCAAGGAGTTGCTTGAGAAGAATTTTATTAGGCGAAGCATTTCTGAATGGGGTGCTCCTGTGGTGTTCGCTACTAAGGCGGATGGTTCGCTTCGTCTATGTGTTGATTATCGAGAGATGAACAAGCTGACAAAGAAGAATAGGCACCCGTTACCAAGGATAGATGACCTCTTTGACCAGCTTGTTGGTGCTTCTGTTTTCTCTCAGTTCGATCTAGCCACCGGATTCCATCAGCTTAGAGTGGCTGAGGATAGTATTGATAAGACTGCGTTTAGGACTCCAGATGGATTCTTTGAATGGCTAGTCATGCCATTCGGTTTGACTAATGCACCCGCCTACTTCATAGATTTGATGAGTAGGATGTTCAGGGAGTTCCTTAACAAGTTTGTAGTTGTCTTCGTGGATGATATCCTGATCTTCTCAAAGGATGAGGAAGAACATGCTAGACATCTCAAGGAAGTGATGGATACGCTTAGAGCTCATCAGTTGAAAGCCAAGTTCTCCAAATGCCATTTTTGGAGAAGGGAAGTTCGGTTTCTTGGACATATAGTTTCTAAGCAAGGCATAGCTGTGGATCCCGCGAAAGTGGTTGTGGTTCAAGACTGGAAGACTCCTAGGAACGCAACCGAAGTAAGGAGATTTCTCGGTCTGGCAGGCTATTATAGGAAGTTCATTAGGGACTTTGCTAAGATTTCAGCCCCTCTTACTACGTGGACGAAGAAGAACTTAGTCTTTGCATGGGACTTAGAGTGTGAGCTTGCTTTTCAAAGGCTCAAGAGGGCCCTTACCATAGCTCCAGTTTTGGCATTACCCGATGGCGGTAAGATGTTTACCGTGTACACCGATGCATGTGGCACGGGGTTGGGTGCTATTCTAATGCAGGAAGGAAGAGTGATATGTTATGGGGGTAGGCAACTTAAAGTTCATGAGAAGAACTATCCCACTCATGATTTGGAGTTGGCGGCAATTATCTTTGCACTCAAATCCTGGCGCCACTATCTCCTAGGCGAAAGGTTTGAGTTGTATACTGATCACAAGTCGCTCAAGTACCTCTTCTTGAAGAAGGATCTGAATCTAATGCAGCAAAGGTGGATGGAATTCTTGGCATCTTATGACTTCGAGATAGCTTATACCCCTGGGAAGGGTAATGTTGTGGCAGATGCACTAAGCAGAAGAAGGTTGACTTTGAGTCCCTTGTTTGTGGAGATGAAGAGCCTAGAGTTCTTGGCAACCTTTGAATTCACAACGGCTGTTGAGTCAATGACGGGTTCGTTAGCATCTCTTGAGCTTAGACCTAAACTTCTTGATCAGGTAGGGACTTCGCAAAAGGAAGACCCGCAGATACTCGAGATCATGGACAAGTTGATTCATGGTGAGACGTCTAGTCACCTTGCTAGATATACTATTGATGACAAGGGTTGGCTAAGGCATGATGGAAGGCTATGCGTTCCACAAGTAGGAGACTTGGTGCATAAAGTTCTCGAAGAAGCGCATCACTCGAAAATGACTATACATCCTGGAGGAGACAAGATGTATAGGGATATGAAGCGCATTTTCTTTTGGGCTGGAATGAAGAAGGATGTGGCAGAGTATGTTTCAAAGTGCATGGTGTGCCAACAAGTGAAAGCCGAGTCGAAGAAACCCGGTGGGCTATTGCATCCATTGGAGGTCCCGCAATGGAAGTGGGCAAGTATCTCTATGGATTGCCCAGGTCGAGGAAAGGGAATACGAGCATATGGGTCATAGTTGATAGACTTACGAAGAGTGCTCATTTCATCCCAGTGAAGAGCAAGAGGACCGCATCATGGCTAGCATCTGTTTATCTTCGAGAGATGGTGCGATTGCATGGAGTTCCTTCTAGCATAGTTAGCGATCATGACCCAATCTTCACTAGCCAGTTCTGGAATAGTTTGCAAGAAGCGATGGGTACGCGATTGAATCTAAGTATAGCCTATCACCCCCAGACGAATGGCCAAACCGAAAGGGTGAATAGAGTGCTAGAAGATCTTTTGAGGCTTTGTGTTCTTGACTTTGGTGGTACTTGGGAAGACCACCTTCCTCTTGTAGAGTTTGCTTATAATAATAGCTATAAAGCTAGCATAGGGATGGCACCATTTGAAGCTCTGTATGGGAGGCCGTGTAGGTCACCATCGTGTTGGTGGGAGACAACGGATAGGCTTATACTTGGGCCTGATATGATACGGGACACATCCGAGAAAGTTGAATTGGTGAGAAGACGGATGAAAGCGGCCCAAGACAGACAGAAATCCTATGCTGACAAGCGAAGGACAGATTTGGAATTCGAAGTTGGAGATATGGTTTTCGTGAAGGTTTCTCCTTTGCGTAATGTGGTTTGTTTTGGAGCAGTTGGGAAGCTGGCACCAAGGTTCGTAGGACCCTTCCCTATCATAGAGAGAATTAGGAAGATGGCTTATAAGGTGGAATTGCCCGAGAAGCTGGCCGGAGTGCATTATGTCTTTCATGTCTCGCATCTTCGAAAGTGCCTACATGAGTCCGCTGAGGTGGTTGAACCTAGCATTCTTTAAGACGTAGAGGTAGATAAAGAGGCAACCTTGAGGAGAGCTCCGATTCGTATCTTGGGAACGGAGATCAAGAAGCTAAGGAATCGAGAAGTCAAATTGGTGAAGGTTCAGTGGAGTGAGGCCGAAGAAGATGCAACTTGGGAAACCGAGGAGAAGATACGTGGGCTTTATCCATTTCTTTTTGAGGGTACATTCTCGATCTCTTTTCCCTTTTTGCATATCTTTCTTTTTGCTATCCATGTTTATCTTGTTATCTCATTAACCTTGTCATGAGAACCTTAGGTAGAAACCCTTTAGATGGAACATGTATTTGAAACATGTTATGCCTGATGTTTGCCAGTCGTTGCAAGTGTTTGCAAGTGGATACCCGTGGATGCATGATACACATTAGGCACTAAGATCGGCTCACACACTTTCATATTGCATGTGCATGAGTGCTTATACTTATTCATGGTTGAGACTTGTTATGCTATCACGTGGATGTTGCATATGGATGGATGTTCTGTGCACTCATGTAGAGATTATAAATTATGTTAGGAATTTTCATACATATGGACTCATTTCACCAACATAATTTGCATTAAGGAGGTTTACTGAATCAGTAACCGCCTGATTTTCGCATTAGATAAGTACATATACACACACCTTTGCATATAATCAAACAACATTTAGAATCTTTTAAGGACAATGACTGCTCGTGGATGATGTTTTGAGTAGATGGATAATGGATGGTAGGATACGTTCTTCCTAACATAGAGATTTCGGGGAGGAAATCCTTTAAGGTGGGGAGGATGTAACAACCCGTATTTTAAATAACATGTTATAACATAAATCAAGGCAGAATTAAATGGTAAAATCTGAATCAAGGGAAACGGGCTGTGCCATTGCTTTCGTCTCGGAAAAATACACGAAATAGTGTCCGAGTTTTCGGAAATCGGAGTCCATATGACCAAGTTATGGCCCGTCAAAGTTTTCAGAAAATATCAAGTTCAAATTTGAATTCAGAAATTCAAATTCAGCTGGGCAGAACAGGCGGGAAAAATTCCCGCCACCCCAAGTCGACTGGGGAGTCGACTTGGGAGTCGACACACCCTAGGTTGTGTCGACTGCCTAGTCGACACCCCTGTCGACTTGGGTGGTCGGCCAGTCTGGCCTGGGTGCACATGACTTGTTCCTCAAGACAGGGTTTTAAGGCTTGTGACGGATTTTAAAGGCCCAGATCTGAATTTGGGTTAATCCTGTGGTCTAAACTAACCTAAACTTCTATAAAAGGACCCTAATACCTAGCCTAAACCATCATAAATCAATCCTACAACTAGATTATGCCAAAATGTTTAATCATGGCCTCCACCCTCTTGTCATAGTCTCTACCTTCATTCATATGAGAGTTCCTAAGATTGTTTGAGAGTTTCTAAGCTTGATTTAAGGCCAAAGTTCAATCTTTCTTCATCATAGCAAGGATCTTCTTCTTGGGTTTTCATTGGAGCTTATCATTTGGGAGTTTTAGAGTTGCTAGTGGCTTCGTCTCAATCTTATTTTATTTTATAAGTCTTCATAGCATTGTAAGCCCTATACTACTCTTAGATTCTAACTATGAAGTTAAATGTGACATGTTGCAAGTTTGAGTTTGGGCCTAAGTATGATTTGTGCTTTGATTCTATCATGTTATGCATAGATTTATTCTATGCATGTTTGTAAAGCTATCACCTTGACCTTGTGCATAAAAAACTATGAGCTTTGATTTGAAGTGTTGCATAAAGCAACATAGAAACTCTCATAAATCTTATGTTATCTGCATATGATGTTATATGCGAATCACTAGCTATCATCCTATGTCATTTATGATCATGTTTCACCTATTTGCTAAAGTTTGATATCATGCATGTTTTGAGGCTTATGATGTAATATGCAAGTTTATGATCTCTCATGAACCTTATGTATGATGTTATATGCGAATCACTAGCTATCATCCTATGTCATTTATGACCATGCTTCATCTATTTTGCTAAAGTTGATATCATGCATGTTTTGAGACCTATAATGTAATATGCAAGTTTATGAACACATTTGCCTCATATGCCACCATGTTTAACTTGTGGCCAAACCTTATTAATTATGTCATGCTTCTAAGTTCCCTCTTTGAGATCTATTTGCGTTTATGCAAACTTAAATGCGATGGGGTTACGTTATGGGTAAACTAAGATGACATAAAAACATGACTTGAAAAGATGACATGAAATATGACATGTGATTATGCTTGAAACATGAACATGAACTTGGACATGACTTCTAGAAAACATGAGAATGGCCAACTCGAGGTTGGGTTGAGTTTGTAGCATAAATCTACCCGGAACCGACCGGCTTAACTAGTGGCTACAAGCAGTAGGACTCAATGTGAGTAGTTGGTCATGTCGCACGTGAAACCCGAGGTTAGACTAAGTAGTGGTGTAAAGCTACCCGGACCCGCCCGGCTTAACTAGTTACCACAACAAGGTCTAATGTGAGAGGTTGGGTGAATTAAATTAATTAATGCCACATGATAGGGTTAAGTCATGGACCACTTGAATACTTAACCAATTAAACACGATGGGTTGATAGGGTTAAGTCATGAACCTTGGGTACACTTAACCAACTTGATACGTGATTGGATAGGGTTAACCACGTTTAATCTGTTAGAAACCCTAGTTACGTGGTCCTTTTCACCAGTAACCCTCTTGGTTGTATCATGATACCCTAGGGACTAGGCTAGGGTGGGGCACGATTACTGGGCTGACATGTAAGCGACCAAAACGACGGCTGAGTAGGTGCGCCGGTGTAGGTTCAGGCGGACTATGGTCGTGCACATAGTCCGGAGTTGAAAAAGCAGACACGGGCACCAGTAGGTTTAGACTGTGCGTGCTTGATGTGTGTCCATGGTTGGCACCCTAGGGCTTGATACACCCTAGGGTGGACCTAGCACAGTTTGACTACACTTCGTGGTTGGGCCGTATGACACCGACACTTGACGAGTTAGGCTATAGGGAGCCGATCAATTAGACCGTGTTGTTGGACCTTGATTTAGGGCATCTCGTGGTATTGGGCCAAATTTGGGCCAAGGGATCACTTCTTGTTTATACTTGTCATGGGTTGGAATACTAGTACACTTGGTGCAAAAAAAACTTAACCTTGTATATACGATGCCACACTTGATCTATCCAGTTATCACCCTATGTTTCATCTCTGTTTTTCATGGCCAGTTAACTTTATTAGTTTTTATACTAATAGTAGATAGGACTTACCAGTCTTTTGACTGACCCATTTTCTTTCGCCTCGTTTCTTCCGTTCCCCCCTTAGGTTTACAGGGTGGGAACACCGGCACCTAGCTTGGATCTTTAGCTGCTTTTCTGGATAGCTCACGTACGGTTTGGACTTGGGCTCGCTATGGCTTTATTCTACCTTGGGGATAGTTACTTTATGATTTTCCTTCCAGTTTTCAGTTGATGTTTCTAGACTATGTTTTGTGGAAAATAACGACCAAGTACTTTGATGTAACTTGACTATTGTTTTGAAATGTTAGTTTTATCCGCTGCTTTATTTACTTTGTTTTTTTTACTTATATGTTCTGCATGCATGTTTACCTTGTTTAACGCCCCTCCAAAGCTAGTGTGCTTGCAAGAGTGGCATTGGCGGAGGTGGGGTGTTACATGTCTTGTTGTAATTTTTCTGTTCTATATTCACTTAAAACCTCCACGGAAGTTAATGCATTCCCTTTGTGTGTGACATTAATGGACGTGGGGTGTTACACGTGGTATCAGAGCGAGGTTACCAGAACAGATAAATTTTTTAGAAAAACTATTTTTCTTAAGTATTTTTGGAAGAAGTATTTTCAAAAACATGTCTTAATGAGTGATTTTGTAACACCCCGCAATTCTGTGACATTAAGATTCTCAAATTAAAGTATAATTAATTTTTAAAAGAAAAATTAAAAGAAAAAGATCCATGCAGTTGTTTAATTTAAGTATTGTGACTAACATGAAAAAGAGAAGTAAGGAGAGAACAATAATTATTATTGTTCTAAGACTTATTAACAAAAGCCTCTGTAGCTCAGTTGGTTAAGGCATTGGACTTGTAGCATAGAGGTCAGGGGTTCGAACCCCGGTAGCGACATAATTTTTATCTCTTTTTTAGAGAGGGCCAACTGAGCATGCAAATACATGTACGTATACAAATTCAAAATTTGAAAGGATAAGAACGTACATATAAGGAAATAAAGAAAATATATGTATATATATGAGAATTTATATATATATATATATATATATATATGCAGAAATATATGTATACGAAAAATAAAATTTCAAAATAAGGCTACAGTCAATGAAATATGGCAACATCATTTGAATTTTGAAAATAAAATGAAAGTTGTGCATATATATATACGCGTAAAATGGTCGTTAGAGGAATTGTATACATATAAGAATATTTCATGTGAATAAAACAGTTAAATAAATTCCAGAAATTCAAAAGTTTGAAAATCAAACTTTTACGCCAAAATAGCTTGTGGGACCCAATGCTGACTCAGCACTGCGTGTATGATAAGGTTTGGCTAGATTCATCTACGTACCTGGACTATTTTCTTAACTAGGTTCAATGCTGACTCAGCGCTGCGTGTACGATAAGGTCTTTAGCAGCTATATAAACAGCCCTAGTCTTCATTCTCTTTGCACCAATTCTCTTCTATCCTTATGCTGCTAAGATTCATGGCTTCTTCCCCTCCTCTAAATTTTCTTAAATAAATAAAATAAAATATGATTCAAGACGAGGAGATGCTGCTAAAAGACTTTTAAGGACGGATTCAAATCAAAGTTTCAAGTGAAGAATTTAAAGGCTAGCTCAAACAAGTTTCAAGCAACGACGCACGAATCATAGCCACGCTTTCCTTCTTTTCTAGATCTATTTTCTGTAAGTTGGTTATTTCTAGATCTGAATATTTTGTTTTATTTGTGACATGAAATTAAAGGAATAAAGGAATATGCCAAATCTCTCTCTCTCTCTCTTCGAATATGTGTTTATACTCTTGGACTGAATTAAGAACTGTTATGATTCGAGGACAAATAAGACTGTAACCGTGACTATGACTATAGAACTGTGGCCTTTGAAAGCATATGTCTTTGGACTATGACATAAGCCTTTGATTTTGGGACATATAAACATTGCCTATGACAATGACTTATGACTATGGGAATTATTTTCCTTTTGGACTATGAACATCGCATATGACTATGGACATTTCCTATGACTGTGACTGTGACTACAAGGATTATTTCCTTGACTAGGCCTATACCTTTGATTTGGACATAAACTATTACTTATGACATAATGAGGACAACTGTGATTTTGACACCCATGATTTATGATTAGGAAAATATTGCTTTAGTTTTGTGATTGAGAAGTTGGGTCTAAACCCAATTATTTATTCTACCTGTTCCTTGGTTTTTCTTTGGTTTTAAGACAGTGGGAATTTACCTATTAAGTTAGGTCTACCCACGTTCTTGAACCTATTTTGCCCATTCTTTGGTTTTAAGACAGTGGGAATTTACCTATTTAGTTAGGTCTACCCATATTCTTGAACCTACATTGTTATCCAAACCTTTTTATGCCAATTATTCCTTCTTGTCATTTTGATTCATTCCCTTTTTATCTACGAATCTTGATTTATTTATAATCTAGGTTGAATCACGATTATTCGAAAGGTGGGAATGCGATTTGGGGAAAAACATGGAAATGAATATGAACGTAATTGTAAACTTGGAAATTGGCATAATTTGGAATATGTATTATGACATGCATATTAAAATGAAAACGGGGAAATTTGACATGGATTAGGGAATATGTGATTTAGACATATTTAGCGTTAGTAAGTAAGCTAAATTTTAGGCATAAAATGTAAACTAGAAAAATAATTCTAGTTTTGCCATAAATTGTGAATTAGGATGTTAAAGGTTGATTTGGAATAAGCATATTAGCACAATTTTGAATTTATTCATAATTGTGAGCAATTGTCATGTTTAGAATAAATTATGGTTAGCGACACTAAATTTGGTATAATTTACATACCAAAAAGTATAAATATGATAAATAAGAGGGAACGGGCCATAATAATAAATGTGACAATGTACATTAAAAGTGTAATAATGAAATAAGTAAATTAGGAGTAAATTTACTTATAGAATTTGTCATAAATGATAAATTGTTCATTTACCACAAAATATGTAACTTGCATGTAGGTAAAGTTTTGGCCATAAATTATAAGCTAGGATATTTAATCTAGTTTTGGCAATGAAATAGGAAATGGCCTGAACTGCAAGTTGGGTTAGGACTTGGGCCTAGAATATAAGTATACTAGTGGGCAGGACAAAATGAAAATGGTATAGGCCAAGTTTATTTAAAAAGGGAAAATGGACTTGGAAGATAAATTGTTGACAATTTATATATGGACAAAAGAAAGGTTTTCTCTTTGAATAACACATACACCTGAAAGTTCTAGGGTGACAGAGAGGATAGTGTCTAGGCTTGGGTTTGGAAAATACAAGTTTCCTGCCCTCCCTGGCTATCCCTAACTGATCCGAAGGACGGGATGGTTGTTTTCAAAACCAGATTTGGAAATTAATCAAAAACCCTTTGAACTTAGAAAACATGAATATGCCTAACCCGAGGTTAGACTGAGTTGCGGTGTAAACCTGCCCGGAACCGACCGGCACATCCAGTAACCGCAACAATATCTGTCTAATGTGAGAGGTTGCGGCTTTAATTTATTAATTAAAGCTAGAACAAGAATGGGAGAGTTAAGTCCATAGAAACACTTAACCAACTTAACAAAGTTAAGCTAGAATGGGAAGGTTAAGTCCATAGGAACACTTAACCAACTTAACACAGTTAAGCTAGAATGGGAAGGTTAAGGAACACTTAACCAACTTAGCACAGTTAAAGCTAGAATGGGAGGGTTAAGTCCATGGGTATACTTAGCCAAATTAACATGTTGACTAGACTAGAAGGTGGGGTTAAGTAAAGTTAATACACTTAGCCAATTTAACATGTTAATTAGACTAGAGGTTGGGGTTAAGTAATACACTTAGCCAATTTAATATGTTAGCTGGACTAGACCATAGGGTTAAGTAAACTTGAACGCTTAACCATCAGAATATGATAAACGAATAGGGTTAAGTAAAAAGCATAATGGGATAACACTTAACCAGTTTATCAGGATAAATGAAGAGGGTTAAGTTAGCTTGAATTGACTAATGACACTTAACCAACCCAAATTGACGGAAAAGAGAACTTAGTAGTAATTCTTAGTATAACACGGGAAGGAGCGAATGTCCGTCCGAGAAGGCTCCAACGAATTGGGTTACGAAGCCCGAGGCTTCGAGGGGACGTGAGGGTACTCTTGGTATCCCTCTTTGAGGCTGCAGATGATCCGCCTGGGCCCACAGAGGTTAAGGTCTGCGTAGAAGAACCAGGGGTATGCCTTGGTTGCAATATATATGGCAACCTAAAGACTAGGATGGACCGGCGTGATTCGGCGAGAAAACGGTAGCCCTGTGATAGCAACTCGTCGTCTACCATCCATCTTGAGTCAGTCGAGATACGTGAAGCGGAAAGGCGGAGAACTCCAAAAGACCATAATTGCTATCTAGTTATGGGTGAGGATGGCCATAGGACAGTGGGGCACCGGGGGCCGGCGTATAGTTCTCATTTTACAAAGGGTGCCTTTCACTAGTTGAGGGAGGGGTCAAGTGGGACCATAGCCACTGGAATAAAAACAGACCTTAGCATCTGCATCGGCAGATATCTGAAAGCTCCCGACCGAGTTCTGTATTCCTTGATCTGCCCTGTCACAGGACTCGGACCGCACATTACAGGACATGTGCATCTAGACAAGCGATAACGATTCGCGATACATGCGTGGGGAAGTATAGGAACATATACCACTCTAGGTAGTATGTCCTAGACTTGGGGGCATCGTTCGACAGGTAGCGTAATCCCTAGTTGGACTAGGTGGCATAAATCCGAGAAGCGTTCAGCAGATAGCGTAAACTCTAGTTAAATCTAGAAAGCACTTGATAGAAAACCCTAGATTTGATCTAGGTAATAAATAATGAATGTATGCCGGAAGGCAATGGAAAATACAGGGATTGGGATCACGTTATCGTTACTAGTTGAACACTAGTTAGGTGGTGCAGAGATATAGAAATCAGTATAACAAGGAAATAGCGAAGCGGCGAAGTATTAGAGCGAAGCGGCGAAAGTATTAGAGCGTATCCAGTTTATCTTATCTTAGCATATCTTGTGATTACCTTGTCCAGTCTTGTTGACCCTATCTTCATGGTGTAATCTTGTATTCAGTTAATTCATGTCGTTTTGTTTTCCATGTTCACATGCTAGAAGTTACTGAACTTACTCAGGCTTTATGTCTGACTCTGTTTTTCTTTCGTCTTCTTTTCTTCCGTTTCCCCCCCCCCCCCCCAGGTAGTAGAGGAGGGAGTAGTATAACTCAGGATTAGATTGGACTGTTGCTCTTTCCCCAGCCTGAAGATTTGACGAAGTCGTCCTTGGATTCTCTTTCAGATGCTATGGCTGGCTTTTGTTACATTGGGGAATATAAAATGTTGTTTTATGCTTCTTTATTTTGTAAAGATAGATGATACTCTGATATTGTAAAAGAATCTTGTACAGAATATTTTATCAATAAAGCAAAGTTCTATTTTCCGCTGTTTAATATTTGTCTATCTTGTAATTTATCTGCATCTTTTACCCAAAATGCTCCACAGAACTTAGTGCATTCCCTTTGTGAGTGACACTAACGGACGTGGGGTGTTACACGTGGTATCAGAGCTGATGGTTACCGGATCAGATAAAAGATTTGAAAAAATATTTTTCAAAATGGTCTTTAAAGAAGCATTTTCAAAAGAAAAGTTTTGTTTTAAAGGCATATTCCCCAAAGCCAGACGCATTGTCTCCTCTTCCTCTGTTTGAATTCTTGTCTCCTTCTTTCTTGAGTCTCCGGGGCTCCTGGCTTTCTGGGAGGTAACCTCATCGAAAGGCAAAGTAGTGCCCGTCTTCCATCTATAGCCGTAGTTGTTTCACTTACGGCCAGTCTTCTTTCAAGGTTATAGGGTTTTCCATACGATGGAAGCAGCCTTCAAGAGATTTGCCAATATAGTTATACACGGAAAGGGATGAGGAATTCATGGAGATAGGTTTAGCTCATGAAGGAGGAAAAAATTATAAAAGAGGAAGTATCTTTACTCGGGTATGATGGGGCATATAATTAAGGACGAGGGTAAGAACAAAGGACAAGATTTTCAGAAGGGCAACTACATGCTGAGCGTACCTAGGAGATAGGTGGTAAAAGTTTCTGTTGGAAGAATCTAGTTTTTCTGTTCGGATTTAGTGCTTCGCATTTGTTCATATTTTCTTCCATAGTTGAGTCTCTGCACCTTAGTACTTGTATAGTAAGAAGATCCCAATCAGTCTCAAACCCAGTGGGTGGTTCGACCCGTTTATTTTTGGTTAGTAGGGGTTTGAATAGCTATCGAGTTTGCTTATATCATATCACGTAGATTGTCTAAAGGAGATATTCCTTGGGTGCTTGTCTGATATTGGTTTAGGCCTTTGGGGCTTGTACTTGAGGAATGTCGAGTTCGACTAGGATGGTTTGCGTGAGAGATGGATAGTTGTGGCAGGCGCTCTAAAAAGCGCGTAGTGACCTTTTGACCCTTATAATTATGGCATGATGGATAAGATAGGAGGAGAGACCTATGATCATCCTAGTATATACACTTGGTTGACATCTGTTCATTTTGGAGATGGAGCTTAGAAACTTCACAATCGTGGAGTAAAAATTGGTTAAGATACAGTGGAGTAAAGCTCAAGAAGGCTAGATACTAGCAACATGCCCTTTTTCCTTAAGGGTACATCCTTGATTTCTCTGTTTAGGAGCTTTACGCGTAGTTGTTTCTCTCTTTCCAAAGTATATCCTCTAGGTGGTATCTGCGATCCTTAGGTAGAAGCCAATGGATGTAAACATGTATTTGAAACATGTTATGGTTGAATGGTTGCAAGTGGTTGCAAATAGTTGCTCGTGGATGCATATGCATACGTATTAGACACTAGATCAAGTTCGAACGCTCTCATATTGCATTTACATATATACATTTGCTTGTAAATTGAACTTGATATGATATCATGTGGACGTTGCATATGGATAAATGGCTGTGCACGCATGTAGTATTTACATGACTAGGAATGCTTGCATACATGATTGGACGCATGGCGCGGACATGATTTGCATTAAGGAGGTCAACTGAATCAGTAGACCGCCTGATTTTTCATTAGATAGAGACATATACACACACTATGCATATGAACATGAAAGCATTAGAAATCTTTTAAGGACAATAAATGTCCGTGATTGAATGGTTGAGTAGATGGGTGATTGGATGGTTGGACACATTCTTCCTAACTTGAAGATTTCGGGGACAAAATCCTTTTAAGTGGGGGAGAATGTAACACCCCGCAATTCTGTGACATTAAGATTCTCAAATTAAAGTATAATTAATTTTTAAAAGAAAAATTAAAAGAAAAAGATCCATGCAGTTGTTTAATTTAAGTATTGTGACTAACATGAAAAAGAGAAGTAAGGAGAGAACAATAATTATTATTGTTCTAAGACTTATTAACAAAAGCCTCTGTAGCTCAGTTGGTTAAGGCATTGGACTTGTAGCATAGAGGTCAGGGGTTCGAACCCCGGCAGCGACATAATTTTTATCTCTTTTTTAGAGAGGGCCAACTGAGCATGCAAATACATGTACGTATACAAATTCAAAATTTGAAAGGATAAGAACGTACATATAAGGAAATAAAGAAAATATATGTATATATATGAGAATTATATATATATATATATATATATATATATATATATATATATATATATATGCAGAAATATATGTATACGAAAAATAAAATTTCAAAATAAGGCTACAGTCAATGAAATATGGCAACATCATTTGAATTTTGAAAATAAAATGAAAGTTGTGCGTATATATATATACGCGTAAAATGGTCGTTAGAGGAATTGTATACATATAAGAATATTTCATGTGAATAAAACAGTTAAATAAATTCCAGAAATTCAAAAGTTTGAAAATCCAACTTTTACGCCAAAATAGCTTGTGGGACCCAATGCTGACTCAGCACTGCGTGTATGATAAGGTTTGGCTAGATTCATCTACGTACCTGGACTATTTTCTTAACTAGGTTCAATGGTGACTCAGCGCTGCGTGTACGATAAGGTCTTTAGCAGCTATATAAACAGCCCTAGTCTTCATTCTCTTTGCACCAATTCTCTTCTATCCTTATGCTGCTAAGATTCATGGCTTCTTCCCCTCCTCTAAATTTTCTTAAATAAATAAAATAAAATATGATTCCAGACGAGGAGATGCTGCTAAAAGACTTTTAAGGAGGGATTCAAATCAAAGTTTCAAGTGAAGAATTCAAAGGCTAGCTCAAACAAGTTTCAAGCAACGACGCACGAATCATAGCCACGCTTTCCTTCTTTTCTAGATCTATTTTCTGTAAGTTGGTTATTTCTAGATCTGAATATTTTGTTTTATTTGTGACATGAAATTAAAGGAATAAAGGAATATGCCAAATCTCTCTCTCTCTCTCTTCCTCTTCGAATCTGTGTTTATACTCTTGGACTGAATTAAGAACTGTTATGATTCGAGGACAAATAAGACTGTAACCGTGACTATGACTATAGAACTGTGGCCTTTGAAAGCATATGCCTTTGGACTATGACATAAGCCTTTGATTTTGGGACATATAAACATTGCCTATGACAATGACTTATGACTATGGGAATTATTTTCCTTTTGGACTATGAACATCGCATATGACTATGGACATTTCCTATGACTGTGACTGTGACTACAAGGATTATTTCCTTGACTAGGCCTATACCTTTGATTTGGACATAAACTATTACTTATGACATAATGAGGACAACTGTGATTTTGACACCCATGATTTATGATTAGGAAAATATTGCTTTAGTTTTGTGATTGAGAAGTTGGGTCTAAACCCAATTATTTATTCTACCTGTTCCTTGGTTTTTCTTTGGTTTTAAGACAGTGGGAATTTACCTATTAAGTTAGGTCTACCCACGTTCTTGAACCTATTTTGCCCATTCTTTGGTTTTAAGACAGTGGGAATTTACCTATTTAGTTAGGTCTACCCATATTCTTGAACCTACATTGTTATCCAAACCTTTTTATGCCAATTATTCCTTCTTGTCATTTTGATTCATTCCCTTTTTATCTACGAATCTTGATTTATTTATAATCTAGGTTGAATCACGATTATTCGAAAGGTGGGAATGCGATTTGGGGAAAAACATGGAAATGAATATGAACGTAATTGTAAACTTGGAAATTGGCATAATTTGGAATATGTATTATGACATGCATATTAAAATGAAAACGGGGAAATTTGACATGGATTAGGGAATATGTGATTTTGACATATTTAGCGTTAGTAAGTAAGCTAAATTTTAGGCATAAAATGTAAACTAGAAAAATAATTCTAGTTTTGCCATAAATTGTGAATTAGGATGTTAAAGGTTGATTTGGAATAAGTATATTAGCACAATTTTGAATTTATTCATAATTGTGAGCAATTGTCATGTTTAGAATAAATTATGGTTAGCGACACTAAATTTGGTATAATTTACATACCAAAAAGTATAAATATGATAAATAAGAGGGAACGGGCCATAATAATAAATGTGACAATGTACATTAAAAGTGTAATAATGAAATAAGTAAATTAGGAGTAAATTTATTTATAGAATTTGTCATAAATGATAAATTGTTCATTTACCACAAAATATGTAACTTGCATGTAGGTAAAGTTTTGGCCATAAATTATAAGCTAGGATATTTAATCTAGTTTTGGCAATGAAATAGGAAATGGCCTGAACTGCAAGTTGGGTTAGGACTTGGGCCTAGAATATAAGTATACTAGTGGGCAGGACAAAATGAAAATGGTATAGGCCAAGTTTATTTAAAAAGGGAAAATGGACTTGGAAGATAAATTGTTGACAATTTATATATGGACAAAAGAAAGGTTTTCTCTTTGAATAACACATACACCTGAAAGTTCTAGGGTGACAGAGAGGATAGTGTCTAGGCTTGGGTTTGGAAAATACAAGTTTCCTGCCCTCCCTGGCTATCCCTAACTGATCCGAAGGACGGGATGGTTGTTTTCAAAACCAGATTTGGAAATTAATCAAAAACCCTTTGAACTTAGAAAACATGAATATGCCTAACCCGAGGTTAGACTGAGTTGCGGTGTAAACCTGCCCGGAACCGACCGGCACATCCAGTAACCGCAACAATATCTGTCTAATGTGAGAGGTTGCGGCTTTAATTTATTAATTAAAGCTAGAACAAGAATGGGAGAGTTAAGTCCATAGAAACACTTAACCAACTTAACAAAGTTAAGCTAGAATGGGAAGGTTAAGTCCATAGGAACACTTAACCAACTTAACAAAGTTAAGCTAGAATGGGAAGGTTAAGGAACACTTAACCAACTTAGCACAGTTAAAGCTAGAATGGGAGGGTTAAGTCCATGGGTATACTTAGCCAAATTAACATGTTGACTAGACTAGAAGGTGGGGTTAAGTAAAGTTAATACACTTAGCCAATTTAACATGTTAATTAGACTAGAGGTTGGGGTTAAGTAATACACTTAGCCAATTTAATATGTTAGCTGGACTAGACCATAGGGTTAAGTAAACTTGAACGCTTAACCATCAGAATATGATAAATGAATAGGATTAAGTAAAAAGCATAATGGGATAACACTTAACCAGTTTATCAGGATAAATGAAGAGGGTTAAGTTAGCTTGAATTGACTAATGACACTTAACCAACCCAAATTGACGGAAAAGAGAACTTAGTAGTAATTCTTAGTATAACACGGGAAGGAGCGAATGTCCGTCCGAGAAGGCTCCAACGAATTGGGTTACGAAGCCCGAGGCTTCGAGGGGACGTGAGGGTACTCTTGGTATCCCTCTGTGAGGCTGCAGATGATCCGCCTGGGCCCACAGAGGTTAAGGTCTGCATAGAAGAACCAGGGGTATGCCTTGGTTGCAATATATATGGCAACCTAAAGACTAGGATGGACCGGCGTGATTCGGCGAGAAAACGGTAGCCCTGTGATAGCAACTCGTCGTCTACCATCCATCTTGAGTCAGTCGAGATACGTGAAGCGGAAAGGCGGAGAACTCCAAAAGACCATAATTGCTATCTAGTTATGGGTGAGGATGGCTATAGGATAGTGGGGCACCGGGGGCCGGCGTATAGTTCTCATTTTACAAAGGGTGCCTTTCATTAGTTGAGGGAGGGGTCAAGTGGGACCATAGCCACTGGAATAAAAACAGACCTTAGCATCTGCATTGGCAGATATCTGAAAGCTCCCGACCGAGTTCTGTATTCCTTGATCTGCCCTGTCACAGGACTCGGACCGCACATTACAGGACATGTGCATCTAGACAAGCGATAACGATTCGCGATACATGCGTGGGGAAGTATAGGAACATATACCACTCTAGGTAGTGTGTCCTAGACTTGGGGGCATCGTTCGACAGGTAGCGTAATCCCTAGTTGGACTAGGTGGCATAAATCCGAGAAGCGTTCAGCAGATAGCGTAAACTCTAGTTAAATCTAGAAAGCACTTGATAGAAAACCCTAGATTTGATCTAGGTAATAAATAATGAATGTATGCCGGAAGGCAATGGAAAATACAGGGATTGGGATCACGTTATCGTTACTAGTTGGACACTAGTTAGGTGGTGCAGAGATATAGAAATCAGTATAACAAGGAAATAGCGAAGCGGCGAAGTATTAGAGCGAAGCGGCGAAAGTATTAGAGCGTATCCAGTTTATCTTATCTTAGCATATCTTGTGATTACCTTGTCCAGTCTTGTTGACCCTATCTTCATGGTGTAATCTTGTATTCAGTTAATTCATGTCGTTTTGTTTTCCATGTTCACATGCTAGAAGTTACTGAACTTACTCAGGCTTTATATCTGACTCTGTTTTTCTTTCGTCTTCTTTTCTTCCGTTCCCCCCCCAGGTAGTAGAGGAGGGAGTAGTATAACTCAGGATTAGATTGGACTGTTGCTCTTTCCCCAGCCTGAAGATTTGACGAAGTCGTCCTTGGATTCTCTTTCAGATGCTATGGCTGGCTTTTGTTACATTGGGGAATATAAAATGTTGTTTTATGCTTCTTTATTTTGTAAAGATAGATGATAATCTGATATTGTAAAAGAATCTTGTACAGAATATTTTATCAATAAAGCAAAGTTCTATTTTCCGCTGTTTAATATTTGTCTGTCTTGTAATTTATCTGCATCTTTTACCCAAAATGCTGCACAGAACTTAGTGCATTCCCTTTGTGAGTGACACTAACGGACGTGGGTTGTTACATGTGGTATCAGAGCTGATGGTTACCGGATCAGATAAAAGATTTGAAAAAATATTTTTCAAAATGGTCTTTAAAGAAGCATTTTCAAAAGAAAAGTTTTGTTTTAAAGGCATATTCCCCAAAGCCAGACGCATTGTCTCCTCTTCCTCTGTTTGAATTCTTGTCTCCTTCTTTCTTGAGTCTCCGAGGCTCCTAGCTTTCTGGGAGGTAACCTCATCGAAAGGCAAAGTAGTGCCCGTCTTCCATCTATAGCCGTAGTTGTTTCACTTACGGCCAGTCTTCTTTCAAGGTTATAGGGTTTTCCATACGATGGAAGCAGCCTTCAAGAGATTTGCCAATATAGTTATACACGGAAAGGGATGAGGAATTCATGGAGATAGGTTTAGCTCATGAAGGAGGAAAAAATTATAAAAGAGGAAGTATCTTTACTCGGGTATGATGGGGCATATAATTAAGGACGAGGGTAAGAACAAAGGACAAGATTTTCAGAAGGGCAACTACATGCTGAGCGTACCTAGGAGATAGGTGGTAAAAGTTTCTGTTGGAAGAATCTAGTTTTTCTGTTCGGATTTAGTGCTTCGCATTTGTTCATATTTTCTTCCATAGTTGAGTCTCTGCACCTTAGTACTTGTATAGTAAGAAGATCCCAATCAGTCTCAAACCCAGTGGGTGGTTCGACCCGTTTATTTTTGGTTAGTAGGGGTTTGAATAGCTATCGAGTTTGCTTATATCATATCACGTAGATTGTCTAAAGGAGATATTCCTTGGGTGCTTGTCTGATATTGGTTTAGGCCTTTGGGGCTTGTACTTGAGGAATGTCGAGTTCGACTAGGATGGTTTGCGTGAGAGATGGATAGTTGTGGCAGGCGCTCTAAAAAGCGCGTAGTGACCTTTTGACCCTTATAATTATGGCATGATGGATAAGATAGGAGGAGAGACCTATGATCATCCTAGTATATACACTTGGTTGACATCTGTTCATTTTGGAGATGGAGCTTAGAAACTTCACATTCGTGGAGTAAAAATTGGTTAAGATACAGTGGAGTAAAGCTCAAGAAGGCTAGATACTAGCAACATGCCCTTTTTCCTTAAGGGTACATCCTTGATTTCTCTGTTTAGGAGCTTTACGCGTAGTTGTTTCTCTCTTTCCAAAGTATATCCTCTGGGTGGTATCTGCGATCCTTAGGTAGAAGCCAATGGATGTAAACATGTATTTGAAACATGTTATGGTTGAATGGTTGCAAGTGGTTGCAAATAGTTGCTCGTGGATGCATATGCATACGTATTAGACACTAGATCAAGTTCGAACGCTCTCATATTGCATTTTCATATATACATTTGCTTGTAAATTGAACTTGATATGATATCATGTGGACGTTGCATATGGATAAATGGCTATGCACGCATGTAGTATTTACATGACTAGGAATGCTTGCATACATGATTGGACGCATGGCACGGACATGATTTGCATTAAGGAGGTCAACTGAATCAGTAGACCGCCTGATTTTGCATTAGATAGAGACATATACACACACTATGCATATGAACATGAAAGCATTAGAAATCTTTTAAGGACAATAAATGCCTGTGATTGAATGGTTGAGTAGATGGGTGATTGGATGGTAGGACACATTCTTCCTAACTTGAAGATTTCGGGGACGAAATCCTTTTAAGTGGGGGAGAATGTAACACCCCGCAATTCTGTGACATTAAGATTCTCAAATTAAAGTATAATTAATTTTTAAAAGAAAAATTAAAAGAAAAAGATCCATGCAGTTGTTTAATTTAAGTATTGTGACTAACATGAAAAAGAGAAGTAAGGAGAGAACAATAATTATTATTGTTCTAAGACTTATTAACAAAAGCCTCTGTAGCTCAGTTGGTTAAGGCATTGGACTGGTAGCATAGAGGTCAGGGGTTCGAACCCCGGCAGCGACATAATTTTTATCTCTTTTTTAGAGAGGGCCAACTGAGCATGCAAATACATGTACGTATACAAATTCAAAATTTGAAAGGATAAGAACGTACATATAAGGAAATAAAGAAAATATATGTATATATATGAGAATTTATATATATATATATATATGCAGAAATATATGTATACGAAAAATAAAATTTCAAAATAAGGCTACAGTCAACGAAATATGGCAACATCATTTGAATTTTGAAAATAAAATGAAAGTTGTGCGTATATATATACGCGTAAAATGGTCGTTAGAGGAATTGTATACATATAAGAATATTTCATGTGAATAAAACAGTTAAATAAATTCCAGAAATTCAAAAGTTTGAAAATCAAACTTTTACGCCAAAATAGCTTGTGGGACCCAATGCTGACTCAGCACTGCGTGTATGATAAGGTTTGGCTAGATTCATCTACGTACCTGGACTATTTTCTTAACTATGTTCAATGGTGACTCAGCGCTGCGTGTACGATAAGGTCTTTAGCAGCTATATAAACAACCCTAGTCTTCATTCTCTTTGCACCAATTCTCTTCTATCCTTATGCTGCTAAGATTCATGGCTTCTTCCCCTCCTCTAAATTTTCTTAAATAAATAAAATAAAATATGATTCAAGACGAGGAGATGCTGCTAAAAGACTTTTAAGGAGGGATTCAAATCAAAGTTTCAAGTGAAGAATTCAAAGGCTAGCTCAAACAAGTTTCAAGCAATGACGCACGAATCATAGCCACGCTTTCCTTCTTTTCTAGATCTATTTTCTGTAAGTTGGTTATTTCTAGATCTGAATATTTTGTTTTATTTGTGACATGAAATTAAAGGAATAAAGTAATATGCCAAATCTCTCTCTCTCTCTCTCTCTTCTTCTTCGAATCTGTGTTTATACTCTTGGACTGAATTAAGAACTATTATGATTCGAGGACAAATAAGACTGTAACCGTGACTATGACTATAGAACTGTGGCCTTTGAAAGCATATGCCTTTGGACTATGACATAAGCCTTTGATTTTGGGACATATAAACATTGCCTATGACAATGACTTATGACTATGGGAATTATTTTCCTTTTGGACTATGAACTTCGCATATGACTATGGACATTTCCTATGACTGTGACTGTGACTACAAGGATTATTTCCTTGACTAGGCCTATACCTTTGATTTGGACATAAACTATTACTTATGACATAATGAGGACAACTGTGATTTTGACACCCATGATTTATGATTAGGAAAATATTGCTTTAGTTTTGTGATTGAGAAGTTGGGTCTAAACCCAATTATTTATTCTACCTGTTCCTTGGTTTTTCTTTGGTTTTAAGACAGTGGGAATTTACCTATTAAGTTAGGTCTACCCACGTTCTTGAACCTATTTTGCCCATTCTTTGGTTTTAAGACAGTGGGAATTTACCTATTTAGTTAGGTCTACCCATATTCTTGAACCTACATTGTTATCCAAACCTTTTTATGCCAATTATTCCTTCTTGTCATTTTGATTCATTCCCTTTTTATCTACGAATCTAGATTTATTTATAATCTAGGTTGAATCACGATTATTCGAAAGGTGGGAATGCGATTTGGGGAAAAACATGGAAATGAATATGAACGTAATTGTAAACTTGGAAATTGGCATAATTTGGAATATGTATTATGACATGCATATTAAAATGAAAACGGGGAAATTTGACATGGATTAGGGAATATGTGATTTTGACATATTTAGCGTTAGTAAGTAAGCTAAATTTTAGGCATAAAATGTAAACTAGAAAAATAATTCTAGTTTTGCCATAAATTGTGAATTAGGATGCTAAAGGTTGATTTGGAATAAGTATATTAGCACAATTTTGAATTTATTCATAATTGTGAGCAATTGTCATGTTTAGAATAAATTATGGTTAGCGACACTAAATTTGGTATAATTTACATACCAAAAAGTATAAATATGATAAATAAGAGGGAACGGGCCATAATAATAAATGTGACAATGTACATTAAAAGTGTAATAATGAAATAAGTAAATTAGGAGTAAATTTACTTATAGAATTTGTCATAAATGATAAATTGTTCATTTACCACAAAATATGTAACTTGCATGTAGGTAAAGTTTTGGCCATAAATTATAAGCTAGGATATTTAATCTAGTTTTGGCAATGAAATAGGAAATGGCCTGAACTGCAAGTTGGGTTAGGACTTGGGCCTAGAATATAAGTATACTAGTGGGCAGGACAAAATGAAAATGGTATAGGCCAAGTTTATTTAAAAAGGGAAAATGGACTTGGAAGATAAATTGTTGACAATTTATATATGGACAAAAGAAAGGTTTTCTCTTTGAAGAACACATACACCTGAAAGTTCTAGGGTGACAGAGAGGATAGTGTCTAGGCTTGGGTTTGGAAAATACAAGTTTCCTGCCCTCCCTGGCTATCCCTAACTGATCCGAAGGACGGGATGGTTGTTTTCAAAACCAGATTTGGAAATTAATCAAAAACCCTTTGAACTTAGAAAACATGAATATGCCTAACCCGAGGTTAGACTGAGTTGCGGTGTAAACCTGCCCGGAACCGACCGGCACATCCAGTAACCGCAACAATATCTGTCTAATGTGAGAGGTTGCGGCTTTAATTTATTAATTAAAGCTAGAACAAGAATGGGAGAGTTAAGTCCATAGAAACACTTAACCAACTTAACAAAGTTAAGCTAGAATGGGAAGGTTAAGTCCATAGGAACACTTAACCAACTTAACACAGTTAAGCTAGAATGGGAAGCTTAAGGAACACTTAACCAACTTAGCACAGTTAAAGCTAGAATGGGACGGTTAAGTCCATGGGTATACTTAGCCAAATTAACATGTTGACTAGACTAGAAGGTGGGGTTAAGTAAAGTTAATACACTTAGCCAATTTAACATGTTAATTAGACTAGAGGTTGGGGTTAAGTAATACACTTAGCCAATTTAATATGTTAGCTCGACTAGACCATAGGGTTAAGTAAACTTGAACGCTTAACCATCAGAATATGATAAATGAATAGGGTTAAGTAAAAAGCATAATGGGATAACACTTAACCAGTTTATCAGGATAAATGAAGAAGGTTAAGTTAGCTTGAATTGACTAATGACACTTAACCAACCCAAATTGACGGAAAAGAGAACTTAGTAGTAATTCTTAGTATAACACGGGAAGGAGCGAATGTCCGTCCGAGAAGGCTCCAACGAATTGGGTTACGAAGCCCGAGGCTTCGAGGGGACGTGAGAGTACTCTTAGTATCCCTCTGTGAGGCTGCAGATGATCCGCCTGGGCCCACAGAGGTTAAGGTCTGCGTAGAAGAACCAGGGGTATGCCTTGGTTGCAATATATATGGCAACCTAAAGACTAGGATGGACCGGCGTGATTCGGCGAGAAAACGGTAGCCCTGTGATAGCAACTCGTCGTCTACCATCCATCTTGAGTCAGTCGAGATACGTGAAGCGGAAAGGCGGAGAACTCCAAAAGACCATAATTGCTATCTAGTTATGGGTGAGGATGGCCATAGGATAGTGGGGCACCGGGGGCCGGCGTATTGTTCTCATTTTACAAAGGGTGCCTTTCATTAGTTGAGGGAGGGGTCAAGTGGGACCATAGCCACTGGAATAAAAACAGACCTTAGCATCTGCATCGGCAGATATCTGAAAGCTCCCGACCGAGTTCTGTATTCCTTGATCTGCCCTGTCACAGGACTCGGACCGCACATTACAGGACATGTGCATCTAGACAAGCGATAACGATTCGCGATACATGCGTGGGGAAGTATAGGAACATATACCACTCTAGGTAGTGTGTCCTAGACTTGGGGGCATCGTTCGACAGGTAGCGTAATCCCTAGTTGGACTAGGTGGCATAAATCCGAGAAGCGTTCAGCAGATAGCGTAAACTCTAGTTAAATCTAGAAAGCACTTGATAGAAAACCCTAGATTTGATCTAGGTAATAAATAATGAATGTATGCCGGAAGGCAATGGAAAATACAGGGATTGGGATCACGTTATCGTTACTAGTTGAACACTAGTTAGGTGGTGCAGAGATATAGAAATCAGTATAACAAGGAAATAGCGAAGCGGCGAAGTATTAGAGCGAAGCGGCGAAAGTATTAGAGCGTATCCAGTTTATCTTATCTTAGCATATCTTGTGATTACCTTGTCCAGTCTTGTTGACCCTATCTTCATGGTGTAATCTTGTATTCAGTTAATTCATGTCGTTTTGTTTTCCATGTTCACATGCTAGAAGTTACTGAACTTACTCAGGCTTTATGTCTGACTCTGTTTTTCTTTCGTCTTCTTTTCTTCCGTTCCCCCCCCCCAGGTAGTAGAGGAGGGAGTAGTATAACTCAGGATTAGATTGGACTGTTGCTCTTTCCCCAGCTTGAAGATTTGACGAAGTCGTCCTTGGATTCTCTTTCAGATGCTATGGCTGGCTTTTGTTACATTGGGGAATATAAAATGTTGTTTTATGCTTCTTTATTTTGTAAAGATAGATGATACTCTGATATTGTAAAAGAATCTTGTACAGAATATTTTATCAATAAAGCAAAGTTCTATTTTCCGCTGTTTAATATTTGTCTGTCTTGTAATTTATCTGCATCTTTTACCCAAAATGCTCCACAGAACTTAGTGCATTCCCTTTGTGAGTGACACTAA
Organism: Allium sativum; assembly: GCA_030737875.1. Taxonomy (NCBI): domain Eukaryota; kingdom Viridiplantae; phylum Streptophyta; class Magnoliopsida; order Asparagales; family Amaryllidaceae; genus Allium; species Allium sativum. Next base: position 18,315,965 of record CM060911.1, read on the forward strand.
CGGACGTGGGGTGTTACAGATTTTAAGAGGAAAGTTTTAATGAAAAACATAATCCCCAATAGCCATATATCTTTATCTTTCGAATTCTCCATTTTGAATCTTCCCTTTTTCGTTTCAGCATGGCTGAAGATATTAACCTTCCGGATGGTGTAACGATACCAGGATGGTATAGGAGGTTATTAGAGGCTAGGGCCGCTGCAGGTCCAGCCAATGTTCCTCCACCACCAGTTGCACCCACTCCTCCTCCTCCTCTCGCTGATACTTTTGCAAAGACGTGCAAGGAATTTAAGGCTATGGGTGGAAAACCTTTTCAAGGGTCAGAAACGTTTGTGGAAGCTAGAGATTGGCTTAAGGAGGTGGAAGAATTGCTAGAAATCTTTGAAGTAGAAGAAGGGAGGAAAGTCAAATTAGAAGCTTTGTTAATGAAGGGAGAGGCCTCGTTTTGGTGGGAGGTCACTAATGGGGAGCGTCCTGTTGATTCTTGGGCGGATTTCAGACGTAGGTTTGAGGCAAAGTTTCTCTCAAGGGCAGAAGAGAATCTATATATGGAAAGGTTCTTGACATTGAAGCAAGGAAGCTCATCAGTGAAAGAATATGTCAACAAATTTAATTAGTTATCAAGGTTTGGCTTAGACTTAGTGAACACGCCAGAGAAGAAGGCTCTGAGGTTCGTTAATGGCTTGAATGAGCCGTTACAGGGTTGGCTATGACCCACATCCCTATGGGGGCCACATTTGAGAAGCTAGTAGACATGGCACTCATGCACGAGGAGAAAGGCGCTAATGCTAATAAGGCACCCGAGAAGAAAGGGGATCAGAAGAAACCTCAACAGCAAAACAAGAAGGGTGGTAAAGACAATAATGGCAAGGGAAAGAAGAAATGCTTTAACTGTGGGACACCAGGCCATCTCAGCAAGGATTGTAGAAAGAAAAAGAAGACTGGCAGTTTCCACTGTGGTGAAGCGGGGCATTTAGTGAAGGACTGCCCAAAGAAGGGGCAGAGGGCAGGGTCTACCTCGGGAGGACAGGTGCAGGCTCTTATGGCACCAGGGCAGGCAAGGGGACAAGTTCAGGCTCTCGCGGTCCCACCGCTGCAAGAACGAGGTAGAACCATTTCTGTTGAAAGCTTGGTTTTTCTGTTTGATCATCCTGTCTGTACTTTATTCGATTCGGGCGCATCCCATTCGTTTATCTCTACATCATTAGTTGAATCACTGCACATAAACACCAGTTTAGTAGAGGATCCCTTAGTTGTTTCGAATCCAATTGGGGGCTCAGCTTATTTGTCCATGATATGTTTGGATTTGAAAATTTCTATACTTAGCGTTGAGTTTAGATGTGATGCTTATGTTTTGGGCTTTACGGGCTAATTTTAGGATTGGATTGGTTATCCAGAAATGGGGTCGTTCTTGATTGTGAAAGGAGAGTAGTTAGGCTCATGACTCGCCTTGGCAACACTCTCGAAATCTTTTGTAATCCCATAAATTCCGTTATGCTAAGTTATCTAGAATCGCTTGACGCGTCGGTGGAAAATCTACGATCTGTTAGAGTGGTCCGAGAATACTCGGATGTGTTTGAGGAGGTGAAGGGCTTGCCTCCAAAGCGAGAGATAGATTTTCGAATATATCTTGTGGATAATGCAAAACCAGTATCTTTGCCAGTACGCCACATGACTCCACGTGAAAGGAGGGAACTCAATAAGCAAGTGAAGGAGTTGCTTGAGAAAGGGTTCATAAGATGAAGTATATCAGAGTGGGGTGCTCCAGTAGTATTTTCCACGAAGGCGGATGGGTCCCTTAGACTTTGTGTGGACTATAGAGAACTTAATAAGCTTACTAAGAAGAACAGACACCCACTGCCGAGGATTGACGATCTCTTCGATCAGTTAATTGGCGCCTCAGTGTTTTTGCAGTTGGACTTAGCCACTGGTTTCCATCAGTTGAGAGTGGCTGAGGATAGCATTGATAAGACTACCTTTAGGATTCCGGACGGTTTCTATGAATGGCTAGTGATGCCCTTCGGTTTGACAAACGCCCCCGCATACTTTGTTGATTTGATGGGTAGGGTGTTTAGGGAGTACCTTAATAAATTCGTGGTGGTCTTTGTAGACGACATCTTGATCTTTTCTAAGAATGAAGAAGAGCATGCCCTACATCTTAGGGAAGTGTTGGAGACTCTACGAGCGCATAACCTTAAAGCAAAATTTACTAAGTTTCACTTCTGGACAGAGGAAGTGCGATTCTTTGGGCACGTGGTTTCCAAAGAAGGGATAGCTGTGGATCCCGCGAAGGTGGTGGTCATCCAAGATTGGATGGTCCCTAAAAATGCCACCAAAGTAAGAAGTTTCTTGGGGTTGGCTGGCTACTATAGGAAGTTTATCAAAGACTTCGCAAAGATATCAGCTCCATTAACACGCCTGACAAAGAAGAAGCTAGTCTTCGCGTAGGACGTAGATTGTGATGATGCGTTCCAACGTTTAAAGAGAGCTTTGACCTTAGCCCCAGTCATAGTGCTGCCAGATGGGAGTAAGCCATTTACCGTTTATACTGACGCTTATGGGACAGGACTAGGCGCAGTCCTAATGCAAGAGGGAAGGGTAATAGCCTATGGTGGAAGGCAGTTAAGGGTGCACGAGAAAAATTACCCCACGCATGACCTAGAGTTAGCCGCTATTGTTTTCGCGCTTAAGTCTTGGCGCCATTATCTACTTGGGGAGAAATTCGAATTGTTCACTGACCACAAATCTTTAAAATACTTATTCTCTCAGAATGACTTGAACTTAAGGCAGCAAAGGTGGATGGAATTCTTAGCGTCCTACGACTTCGAAATAGCATATACACCTGGCAAGGGTAACGTGGTGGCAGATGCCTTAAGCAGGAAAAGGCTGTCCTTGAGTCCGTTGTTTGTTGAGCGGAGAAACTTAGAATTCATCTCTATGTTTGACTTTAGACCTTCCGTTGACTTTGTACCCGGTTTGCTAGCATCCTTGGAGGTCAGACCTACGCTTTTGGGACGGATTGGTGAGGCACAGCGAGACGACCCGCAGTTGGTTGAGTTAGTAGAAAAGCTCAAAAGAGGGGAGTCATCAAGCCATCTCCGTAGGTATACCCTAGATGATAAGGGTTGGTTACGTAGGGATAGTAGACTTTGTGTACCTCGAGACGGAGGTTTGAGGAAAGCTATTCTTGACGAAGCACATCAATTGAAGATGACCATTCATCCCGGCGGGGACATGATGTACAAAGACATGAAGCAAGTTTTCTTTTGGGCCGGTATGAAGAGAGACATGGCCGAGTATGTCGCCAGATGCTTGGTGTGCCAACAAGTAAAAGCGGAGCAAAAGAAACCCGGTGGGTTGCTCCACCCATTGGAGGTTCCACAATGGAAGTGGGAGAGTGTCTCGATGGACTTTGTGGATGGATTACCGATATCAAGGAAGGGTAATACAGGGATTTGGGTTATAGTAGATAGACTTACTAAGAGCGCCCATTTCATTCCCGTGAAGAGTAAGAGGACTGCTCCATGGTTATCTTCTGTATACGTTCGAGAGATAGTTCGTTTGCACGGTGTTCCTTCTAGCATAGTGAGTGACCGCGATCCTATTTTCACTAGCGAATTTTGGAGAAGCTTACAAGAGGCGATAAGGACTCAGTTATGTTTGAGCACCGCATATCATCCTCAGACGGATGGCCAAACCTAGAGGGTGAATCGTATTCTAGAAGACCTTTTGAGGCTATGTATCCTAGACTTTGGGGGTACATGGGAAGAGCATCGTCAGTTGGTAGAGTTCGCATATAATAACAGCTTTCAGTCTAGCATTGGCATGGCACCATTCGAAGCTCTTTACGGACGTCCGTGTCATTCGCCTACATGTTCGTGGGAAGCTACAGATAAGATCTTGCTTGGGCCCGATATGATTAGAGAAACTTCGGAAGAGATCGACATGATTCGAAGGAGGATGAAGACGGCGCAAGATAGACAGAAATCTTATGCAGACAAAAGGAGGACAGATCTTGAGTTTGACGTTGGGGACATGGTCTTTATCAAAGTGTCTCCATTACGGAACGTCGTTCGCTTTGGGTCCGTTGGGAAATTAGCACCAAGGTTCGTAGGGCCGTTTCCTATTAAGGAGAAGATTGGACAGATGACGTATAGAGTCGAGTTGCCTGAGAGACTTAGTGGTGTACACGACGTATTCCATGTGTCACATTTAAGGAAGTGCTTGCATGAGACCGCGGAAGTGGTAGAGCCGAGCTTGCTTAGAGAGGTGGAGATAGAGCATGATGCGACGATTCAACGAGCTCCTACGCGCATTCTTGGGTCGAAGATCAAGAAGTTGAGGAATCGAGAGGTTGGACTAGTCAAAGTGCAATGGGGAGACGATGAGAGCAACGCTACTTGGGAGACAAAAGAGAAGATGCGTTCATGATAGCCTTTTCTTTTTGAGGGTATTTCTTTTAATTTCTCCTTTATCGCTTAGCTTGTACTTATCTTACCTTTAGAGTATCCTCTCGCTAGTATCTTTGACCTTTAGTTAGGATCATCCTATGGTTGAAACATGTGTTTGAGACATGTTATGTATGATGGATGCAAAGTGGATGCAAGTGTTTGCTAGTGGTTGCTCGTGGATGCATATATACACACTTTAGGCACTAGATCGGCTCAGTCACTTCATATTGCATATTGCATATAAATGTGTGTACATAGTTAAGTTAATGGATGTATAATGGTTGTCTATCATATGGATGCGGCATTCAGATGATGATTTTTGTACACATATAGAGATAATATGTAACATTAAGGAACTTTTGCATACAAAATGGACGCATGGCAATATCATGATTTGCATTAAGGAGGTCAACTGAATCAGTGGACCGCCTGATTTTGCATTAGATATGAACATTTACACACACTTTGCATTTAAGCATGAAAGCATTAGAAGTCTACAAGGATAATGGATGCCTGTGTTTGATGGTTGAGTAGATGGACGATTGGATGTTAGGATATACATTCTTCTTGACTTGAAGATTTCGGGGTCGAAATCCTTTAAGGAGGGGAAAATGTAACACCCCGTAATTCTGTTAATATTAATATTCACAAATTAAAGAATAACTAATCTCAGACGTGAGAATTATGGGAAACGGGTTGCGCCATTGTGTTCGTCTTGGAATTCTAGTCGAAATAGAGTCCGAGTTTGCGTGATTTGGACTTCGTATGAGGAAGATATGGCCATCGGAAGTTTCAGAAAATTCAAAACAGATTTCAGAAAATTTAAAATTTGGGGTCAAACAGGCTAGGCGGGAAATTTCCCGCCCAGCACCCAGGTCGACTGGGGAGTCGACTGGGAAGTCGAAACCCCAGGGACCAGGTCGACTGCGCAGTCGACCTGGGTGTCGACCTGGTCCAGGCGGCTAGGGTTTGACTTAGCCCAATCTTGAGCTGCTGATGTGTCTTTAGGGCTGAGTTGGCAAATAAACGGTTCAGGTTAGTTCTGAGTTGATCTGACGGTCTAAATAAATCCTAAACTATATAAATACCTAGGTAGTCTCTCACTCTAATTCACATGAAAAATAGAATAGCCACCGTCATACCGCCGCCATGGAACTCAGTGTAGCCGCCGCCAACTAAGAAGGAAGAAAGCTAATCAAAACCCTAATTCTACTCAACTCTAAAGCAAATCAAGACTCTCTTTCTTCTCTAATTGTGAGTATGATGATCTTAACAAGAATATTATTAAACTAATTAGATTAAGTTATGAATGGATTATAAGAAAATAATGTGAATTGTCATATATGTTGTTGTAAACCTTATGCTATCATGTATGTTGTAAATCCTATGTTATGTGATGATGATATCCTATATGTTGTAAATCATGCTATGATGATATTGTATAGGTTGTAATTTTCTATGCTAAGTTGTGATAAATCATACATGTTATAAAGTCATGATGTTATTATCTATGCTAATTAGTTCATGTTAATCAAATCATAATGTTTGGGCTATGTTGATCTATATGACAAATCATGTATGCAAGTTTAGATTGATTAGTAAAGATTATGAACATATGCCATGACATCTATTTAGATCTAGAATTATGACGTCTAGAATTATGCTATGACATATGTGAATTCTATGTATTAGATGCTAGTTCGCACCATCATTATGTTGCCTAAACCATATATGCTAGTCCATACATGAATTTGGATTATGATCATGTTATGTGAATTGTGACATTTTACCAAACAAGTTGACACCTTTTGGTCCATGACATGTGTAGTTTTATGCAAGTTTCACCCCTATTATGATTAGATCTATTTTATTTGTCTATACGTTGTGATAATTTATCTTTGTGCTATGGTTAGACTATTCGAGTCTAACGTATATTTTGCGTTGAATAAGCGAACGTATAACGTGGGGTAGGGGTAATATTAAGGATTTAATATTAAGAAATTGGATGCAATTGATATGATTTTGCATGCCATGAGTGGATGGCCATAATTGAGTCAATTATGGACATCATTAAAATTGGAATTAATTAATAATTTGAATAGGGAATTATTAAAACTGGGTTAAAAGATTGTAAGTGGTAATCAATGCTTAGGACACGAGGTTGGACTCGTTTGTGACGTAAAACTGCCCGGACCCGCCCGGCAAATCCAGTAGTCACAAATGACAGCCCAATGTGAGAGGTCCTAGGCCCAAACTAAAGCATAACAGTTGTAAAGACACGAGGTTAGACTCTTTTATGGTGTAAGACTACCCGGACCCGCCCGGCAAATCCAGCTGCCATAAATGCCAGTCTAATGTGAGAGGTCTTTATGAGGTTATGGCCTGAATGAATTAAGAAATACTTAACCAGATAAACATGTAAGGTGGGACATGGGGGTTAAGTAGGTGCCTTGGGTGGCATGAGGAATCTAGTGGGTGCCTTTAGGGGCATTTGAAATACGATTAGTAAGACTTAACCAAACACACATGTAAATGAACATGACTAAGAGGGTTAAGTGGGATATACTAGTGGGGAAAAGCTTAGGTGGATAGCTTGTGTGGGCCCATTTCAACCAGTAACCCAAACATATCTTTGTGGGCTCGACCCAAGTCGAGGACGGGACACGCATACTGGGTTTGACTATAAGTGGCCAAATGGGGGTAGCGGTGGCAACGCAAGTCCAACGGGTTTCATATGCGTGTGTGGACCCGGGCTGGTAGGTAAGACGTTGTTGCATCGTGTAGGTATAAGCCGTGCATTCTCAAGTTGTATCGGGTTGCCACTTTAGGGGAGTGATACACCCCACTTTAGGGCCAGCACGGGTATCTACGAGTAGGGAGCCGATGAAAAGTGGGTAGTGGGGTACACCTAGTGGAGATAGGGGCAGGCGGCACCTATGTAGTCAGCTAGGGGTACGCAAGGCTATTTATATAATTTCTAAGTGAAGCTAGTGGGATAAACTTTGAGGGTGACTGGTGTGGTGCAGTGTAGCAATTATTCGTTAGTAATTAGGTGTGCCTTTAACATTATCTTTATCTGCTCTCCCATACCCCATAGTTCATAGACATTTCCTTGTTTTCCAGCTTATGCCTTAGTCTAGTTACTTTGATAATAGTATTGTTAGAATTATCATGCTCGCCAGACTTTATGTCTGACCCCCTCTATTTCTATCCTTTTTCCCCTCCAGGTCCTCAGGGTGGACCCAGCTCTAGCGGAGTTTGATTGGATTGCTTTATCTCTCTTTTGGAAAGCTTGGGCCGTTGAAGTAAAGTCCAGCTTGTTATCTTCTTTAATGGCTATTTATGTAATGGGATTATGTATTTTGTTTTATCAAGATGGATATTGTACTTGACTCTGATTTATGGTTTTATTATGTAACAAACATGTTTAATTTCCGCTGCAATAAAATGAAGTTTAAGATTTCCAAGTACTACTCATTATCTATCTTGTTGTAATTTTTCTGTTCTATATTCACTTAAAACCTCCGCGGAAGTTAATGCATTCCCTTTGTGAGTGACATTAATGGACGTGGGGTTTTACACTATATCATCGGCAAAGGCGATGTGAGCAATTATGGTACATCTAACTTACCTCTTATTTCTAGTATCATGCTAGTTAGAAACTTGAAACATAATTTACTAAGTATCAGTCAATTGTGCGACAAAGGTTTTACTATTTCCTTTTCGGACAATAATTGTAGTATCTTAGATAAAGATCGAAATCTAGTTTTTGAAGGTTATAGAGACAGAAATATCTATATTCTGGATATGAATATCAATCATAACTCAGATATGTGTCTTGTAGAAAATGATAATGATCCATGGCTATGGCACAAACGTTTCTGTCACATAAACTTCAGAACTATTGACAAGCTAGCTAAAAATAATCTAGTTAAAGGACTACCCAAAATTAGTTTTACGGTAAATAATCTTTGTGATGCATGTCAATTAGGAAAATTGACTAAATCGTCTTTCATATCCAAGAAAGTCATATCAACCTTACAACCACTTGAGCTATTACATATGGATTTATTTGGACCAACACAGGTTCAGTCCATAAACCATAATCGCTATGTGCTTGTAATAGTTGACGATTACTCTCGTTATACATGGGTGATTTTCTTGAGAAAAAAAAGTGACACTTTCAAATCCTTCGTTAAGAGAATTCAAAAGTCGAAAGGACTTAAGGTTAAAAATATAAGAAGTTATCATGGCGGAGAGTTCGAAAATAATGAATTTGAACATTTTTGTACAAAGAAAGGTATAAATCATAATTTTTCATTTCCTAGAAATCCACAACAAAACGGAGTTGTAGAAAGGAAAAATCGAACTTTACAAGATTGTGCAAGAAAATTATTAAATGGATCCACTCTACCGAAACATTTTTGGGCAGAAGCTGTTGCAACTGCGTGTTATGTTTTGAATCGTGTATCCATTCGACCTCTGACCAAGAATACATCCTATGAGCTATTTAATCAATGAAAGCCAAATATCTAATATTTCAATGTTTTCGGTTCTAAATGCTTTATTTTAAATACGAAAGACCATCTTGGAAATTTTGATTCAAAATCCGATGAAGGTATATTTGTCGGATATTCGGAACGAAGCAAGGCCTATCGTTTATTTAACAAGAGAACTAAAACTATTGAAGAATCACTTCATGTCTCTTTTGATGAATTCTATAAACCATATCATATCGTATCAGATGACGAAGAGACCATAGTCACTAATAATCCTATCATCACAAATAATGACTCTGACTCAGAAATTGTTAACAATATTCCTCAACCTGCTGTGGTACCTTCTCCACCAAGATTTAGATCTCCTCCTAGAATTCTAAGAGATCATCCGGTTCAAATTTTATTGGAGAAGTAACATCACAAATAAGAACAAGGAGTCAACTAAATCAAATGGGTCATGTCGCGTTTCTCCCAATTGTCGAACCTAAGAATCCTAAAGAAGCTGCTACTGATGATTACTGGATCATTGCCATGCAGGAAGAACTAAATCAGTTCAAGCGCAATGATGTCTGGGAACTTGTTCAAAGATCGACCGATCAGTTAGTCATTGGTATGAAATGGGTTTATAAAAATAAAGCCGACGAACAAGAAAATATAACCAGAAATAAGGCAAGATTAGTAGCACAAGGATATAATCAGGAAGAAGGTATCGATTATGAAGAAACCATTGCACCCGTAGCTCGATTAGAAGCTATTTGAATCTTACTGTCCTTTGCTTGTCATCATAATTTTAAACTTTATCAAATGGATATCAAAAGTGCATTCTTAAATGGGGTTATCAAAGAGAATGTATATGTTGAACAACCTCCCATGTTCGTGCATGAGAAATATCCTGATCACGTATATAAACTTGAGAAAGATTTATATGGATTAAAACAAGCACCTCATGCTTGGTACGAACGATTACGAAGCTATCTTATTGATTCTGGTTTTCAAATTGGTAAAGTTGATCAGACTCTATTCATAAAACATTCTCGAAAAAATATATTAGTTATCCAGATATATGTAGATGATATTATCTTTGGTTCAACAAACGATAAACTCTGCAAAGAGTTTGCAAATATTATGACCAAAGAATTTGAAATGTCTCATATGGGAGAACTATCGTATTTCCTTGGTCTTCAAATCAAACAGCTTTCTAATGGTATTTTTATTAGTCAAGAGAAGTACTGCGGAAATCTAGTCAAACGTTTCGGTTTAGAAAATACCTCTGGTAAACCAACTCCTATGAGTACGACCACACATCCTGAAAAAGATGAATATGGTAAGAATGTTGACTAGAAGTTATATCAAAGCATGATTGGTTCTCTCTTGTACCTTACCGCAAGTCGTCCAGATATTATGATGAGTGTTTGTTTGTGTGGAAGGTTTTAAGCTAATCCTAAAGAATCACATTTACGAGCTGTAAAACGAATAATACAATATCTTAATAACACCAAAGACTTTGGTCTTTTCTACCCAAAAGATTGTTCATTCGAACTAGTATCATATAGTGATGCTGATTTTGGTGGCTCTCGCACAGATAGAAAGAGTACAAGTGGTACATGCCATTTTATTGGAAAATCACTTTTCTCTTGGTTTAGTAAGAAACAAAATTGCGCTTCACTCTCGACATGTGAGGATGAGTATATATCAACAGGTTTAGCTTGTACTCAAGTATTATATATGCAACAAACACATCGAGATTTTGATATACTTTTATCAAACTCCGTCATATACTGTGATAACACAAGCGTAATCAATTTATCGAAAAACCCAGTCAATCATTCCCGAACAAAGCACATTGATATTCGACATCATTTCTTAAGAGACAATATTGAAAAAGGAACAATATGTCTCGAATATGTCCAGACTGACAACCAACTAGCAGACAATTTTACTAAGCCTCTCCTCGAATCTTGTTTTATTTCTTTATGTAGAGTGCTCAGCTTAATTTCTAGAACTGAACTCGATGTATAATATACAATATAATGTTGAGTTCTTATCTAGACGACACATATATTCTTATTAACTTAGCTGGTTAATAGCTTTTTGCTATTATTAGAAAATAATTGTGAGCTTTACAATCTTTTAGTGGCTTATATTCTCTAAGTGTTTTAACCATTGCTTTAAAATTTCGTAAATCCTACATATACATACTCCTTTCCTATTGTTTTCTGCATCTCCATCCCTAAACATTTGTATACAAGTTCATAATTTCTTTATATAATGGCACACATATGCGACGAATGTGCACAACGATCACAAATCTCGGTCACTAGTTCCGAACCTGAAGAATACTACTCTCCGGAAACACCAAAGAGTAGACCACAATGTTCGCATGCCCCCATAGATACAAAAAACCCAAACGTGCTAAGAAAGCATTATTCTGTTCTCCACGGACAAGAGAGAAGATTAGTGAAATTCATCACTACACTAAACATCAGATAGATCTCCAGCGTCAACTTCAGTATGAACAAAAACTCACATCTGATCGTTTAACTCTCTTAGAACGAATGGCGTCATTTTTCTGTAGCACGAATAGAGACAGTGTTCACGAACCAATCCCACCTCCTATATCTACATCTCGAAGTCCTAACTCATGGGATCGTAATTACGCGAGAAATGAAGGAGCAAGAGAAAATTGGTCGCCATGGACACCAAGAGTTACAAATATTGTTGAAACATCTGAAGACAAGTCATTCACCCCTCATTAATTTATATCGTTTTTGTTGCATAATAAGTTTTTGTTTTAATTCTTATTTTTTTGGTTTTTCATGCATTTTGTTTTTCAAATCCATGTTGAGTTGAAATAAAATTTATATAATTTTTTTTAAGCACTCATAAATCCAGAAAAACAAATATATACAGAAACGGTCGACCGTCAGGAATGGACCAGTCGACCGATCAAGTCTTTGGAAATATTTATATTTTGGAACCGGTTGACCGGCAGAAAAATTACTAGTCGATCGTTCCACTCTCTAGAAAATTTTCAACTCAAAAGTCAACTAGTCGACCGGTCTATATCCCACCAGTCGACCGGCTATCTTCTCTGGAAATTTGTGTTTCAGATACTAGTCGACCGGTATAATTCAACCAGTCGACTGGTAAAGTTCTTTGGAATTAAAATTTCCAGACACCAGTCGACCGTTCCAACCCTAACGGTCGACCGGTTATGCGTTTTTCAGTTTTTTTCAACTACAAATTCACACGTCGATTCATATATCCCACCTCTTCACTCATTATTTATTTATCTCCTTTCTCTCAAATCCCTGAAAAACAAACACCACCAAATCAATTTCTTTATAATCGATGGCACCACCTCAAAAGAAACATAAGAAATCAAGTTCCACTTCACTCCAACCCATAGATTCTAACATCAAACCATGGCTCATGGATCCTATTGCACTGAAACGTTGGAATGCTATGAAGGATAACACCATTCACGAAGGTTCTTTCATAAATCTTTCTGCTTTTATCCTCTATGATGTTGAAGAACTACTGGATAAGGCTCGTATTAAATAACTTCTTACCTTTGATAATAACAACGTAGAAATTAATCATATTATGATTCGGTTGTTCTATGCCAATCTTAACCTACCAAAATTCAAACCAGAGAATTCTGCTAATTGTCTTTGGTCTTTAGTTTGTGGTCAGCATGTTTTCATTTCAAAGGAACGAATGGCCATGGTTCTCAATTCACCAAATATTGGAAGTGAATTTTCTTCGGATTTCTGCACTATCCATATTCGTGATAAAATCAGTCATCTTTTTATCGAGGATCATAAAACTAGCACTAAGGCAATTAACTTACGGCCTACAGTTTGTGTTTTACATCATGCCATCACACGCTCGTTATTGCCGAGGGTTGGTAACTTTGATGCCGTATATAAAGAAAACTTCAAGGCATTATATGCAATTTATGGGGATATTGAGATAAATTGGATAAATATGATTTTCGACGAGATTTTGCTTGTCAATGAATGCACAAGGCCACACATTTTCTACAATGAATATATTATGAGACTTTTACTCGATTGTGGTGTCAAGTCTTGTGAGTCTAAAATTTCCAAGCCAAAGTGCATCGACAAAGCAACTAAAAAGAGAATGAAGCTCCCTGAACCTTGTGTGAATATCATTCCTTTTGAACAATACCAAAAGAAAGGTCCTCAAGAAACCACTTCTTCTACGACTCCAAAGCCTAAACCGGAAGAAATCAAACTCCTTCAACCTTCCTCATCAACTAAGGATTCACTAGCACAAATTGCACGGAACCAATTCCTCCTCGAAGCGAGACTTAAACGTAACGACACCAAACTCGAGAGTTTGGATAAAAAGCTTGACAAACGATTTTCAACACTTAAATCTTTCTTCGGTATTATTTGGGATGCAATTTCATGTGCATCATCATCTTCCTCTACCCAAATACAAGACCCGGGAAAACGTCCCATGCCTCCTACATTTACGTGGTCATCATCTGACGAAGGCACCACTTCAGGAACCAATATAGGACGTGGTCGTGGGGAATATGAGACCGAGGAGGAAGACGAACCAAACAACGATGAGGAAGATGTTCCAGAAGAAGGAGACAAGGAAGAAGGATGGACAAACAAATTGAGTGGGACACCACTGAATCCAAATCGTCATCGCATTAGTTTGTTTTTCATCCACGTTTTATGATACTATGTTTTATATTTTTATGCAAAACTTCAAACTGGCACTTGTATGTAAATAGTGCTGTATTTATTTTGGGTTTGTACATATTAAGCTATTAGGTACATGACTTGCTCGTGGTATGTTTGGTGTATATTATATGCTACAATCTTAAAGTTCTTCTTAAGCTATTTGTGTGTTCACTACTCCTTTTTGTCGATGACAAAGGGGGAGAAAAATATTACTAACATTATGTTTTGCAGATTTATTTAGTATGTATTTCAGGGTGAGCATATATTCAGGAGTAGTTAAAAACAATTTCAGAGCTATGTTGTCATCAATCAAAAAGGGGGAGAATGTTGAATCAAGGAATTCACGGCGTTTTGATTAAATGACAAGGAGAAGTTCAAGATCGACAAAAAAAGAGATCCAATGGTATTTAATATTAGAGGTTGATTATTTAGAGTTTTAGTTGGGTTATAAATGTTAAAATCTATCCTCAAATAATCATATACCTCAATGGTTTGAATATATATATATATATATGTATATATATGTATGCACATTCATTATGCATACTATCAGAAACCGGTCGATCGGTTTCATTCTGGGCGGTCGACCGTTTCTGGGCAGAAATGCACAATGAACTTGCACACATGTATATAACGTACATATATTCAAATACCAGTCTACTGGTCATTTTTAACCACTCGACTGGTCTACGAACTGAAAAAACTTTTCGAATAGACACTCTTATTTATCAAGGGTTGTTTCCTTTTATCTTTGCCAAAAATCATCTCTATTCGTTGCTTCTCTTCACCATTGATTACAACTCTCCATCCTCTATAAAAGAAACATGAAATCACCATTTTAAAATAAAAATTCTTTCTATTCTTGCTATCTAATTGCTGATTTCATTCTTGCTCTCTAAAAGTATTCAAAAGCTCATAATTCTCACATATCGTTATTTGAATCCTTAAATCTATGTATTATTCATTAGATTCAAACAACGATATCATCTTCCAAATCTTCAAAATAACAAGATCATATTTGAGGATAAGATTATAGGAAGGGTGTACAAGAATTGACAAATTCGTGTTATTGAGAACACACATTGTCAAATTACAAGTTTAATTATCTTGTCTGAAGTCCTTGGTGTTGTAAGAGGCAAGTTTTGAAGTCCTCATGTTGATAGAGGCATGAAATCCCGTTCGGCTGCTCGGGTGTTGTGAACCTGTTCCTCCGGGTGAAGTGAGGTAGTTATTTAGTGAAATTCCGGATAGGAGAACTGGGACTGGACGTAGGACGGTGCTCCGAACCAGTATAAAAATTCCTGGTGTGATATTTCTATTACTGCACTTACTTATCTGTGATATTGCTTTCGTGAGATCGTTTTATAATAAATATTTACCTGCATAACTATTGTAAATATACAAGTTAGTATATCACATATTTTCCGCTTATCCATATTACTGATCCTGCCTAAGTCGTATGTCGACACTTTCAAATAGTATAGGTCGATAAGAAGTTAAATAAAGGAAATTAAAAAGGATTTGAGAATATAAAATAATATTTCCAATGTAAAGGAAATAAAAGGAGTCTTGGTATAAATATAACCATACTATGAAGTAAAGAAATTAATGGGATGGGTTTGGATGAGTTTATAAAAAAGGGGATAAGTGTTTGTTTTGTTTCCAATAATGAATTTAAAGGGATTCACAACGATGTTTTTAAGTGGGATTTGACTGAACTCAAATGATGGAGTGTAAAGTATATAAATGTTGTTGCAAATATCCTTATAATACAATAAGAGGTCAATACCATGTTTTAAATTAGTAAAAGATTAAGATTAAGATATTTAATTAGTTTTAATTAAAAAGGGCCAAGTGATGTTGAATACTGAACCACTAAGTTCATTCTATTTTTATGGTTGAATGGTTGTTTATTTTGATAGTTAAATAACCAACTATCAAAATCTGGCCAATGCGATTGTTGGTACGAGAAGACCGGGATCGAATTATGTACGAAAACCATTCCGACCAGCAAATACGAATTTGAGAAGATATTAGATGCTGATCAAGACGAAGCCACTGAAAACCATAGATCTTCATAAAACAGAAGGGTTACTTATATCTCTGGCCAACTCCTATTGTTTTCAAAGTTTACTATATATAAACTTAACTTATATTTTATAACCAGAGATATATTGTGGTTCTATCGTGGTTGAAATCTAAGGATTTGCAAGGACTGCTCACAACAAATCTATGGGGTGATTCCTAGGATGTGGTAGGAGGGTGCCTTCGGTTCATCCTGTTCCTGGATGACTTGTAAGGAAGAATGTCTGACATATTATTTCTTAAGAATCACGTATGTTGATTTTTACAAACGTATCTCTGTAGGTGCCAGAGAAGACACCTTCTCTTAGCATAAACACCCAGAGTATTTTTGTGGGCATCAATTAATGATTTGGCGGATCTGACGATGTGGCATTCAAAGATATTGTGTTGTTCTAAAGATAATTATAACCTCAAGCCTCTTCAACTGGGAAATGACAAAAATCTGGCAAGCCGCATGGCTATGTGGTTCGCACCCATTAGGGTGTATAATCACCTATCTAGTGAAATTCCACTTTCTTCTTTAATCTATCGATGCTGTCCCTTTTCGGGAAATGGTGAGTCGCTCCCAACCGTTAGTGATATACATTCGATACACTCAAGCAAAATGAGTGGTCGGTCGTGTGTGGGCTGGGTTGCAAGACGTTCTTGTTGAATCCAGTGTATTTCCCTCTAGAGATACGTTATCGGAAGGTGGTTCCATACTTTATCATAGTTGGAAACCCAATCTCCAATAAGCATCCGCGGTTTTGATTGTATACTATATATGTGGAGCGTGAGATGCAAGCGTTCCGCTAGATTGATATTTATTTATATTTAGACACTATTATAATATCAGAGAAATATATGATTTCAAAAATATTTTGGGTTATATTAAGGTAAAAATCGTCCGTGTTTATGTGTGGGCTGGCCTTACTATTATCCTTTTCTTTTAAAGGAATTTTTGACTTTAAAATCAATATGGATGATGTTTAAACTTAGTGGGTTTTCTCACTTTGGCTCACCAGAGTGATCCGGCGTTTGTAATGCTCGGGTTAGCCGGGTTGTACAGGTTCAAGTTTGGATGACACGAATTCCAAGAAGACGTGCTGGAGGAGTTCAGACGTATGATATATATTTATTCCGCTATGTGTTGTACGTGGGGACTGATTGATATAACTGTCCATATGCGTTGACTATAAGTGTACTATGATGATTGTATTTATTTCAAAGCTCTTAATAAAGTTATATTTCTATATTATATTTTGTTCCGTTGCAATGTGAGACACTGATGTTGTTGTATTCTTCTTCTTCTTCTTCTATTCTAATATTTCTTTCTTTCTTATCTCACCCTCTAAATTCTTTCATTAACTATCTGGTGTTTTCGATAACTGAGTTCTAATAAGTAATACAGGATATATATTATTATCGAAATTCGGGCATCAAATTCCCCGGGTCGTTACAGTGGTATCAGAGCATAAGGTTTAGTAATAAACTTGGCTCTGTGGCGTAACTCGATAGAGATGGGGTTAGTAATACCCTAGATTGAGTTTGATGTATACATTCGAGAGAGCATACTTGTATATTTTATATTTAAATGTTTTATATTGTGTTATTTGATCGGTTCGACTTTGAACTGGAAATGGACACGATATCGTTTTGAAAAGAGGGTAAATGAAATAATTTAGCCTAGATTATAGTTTTTATATAAAAGAAATAATTTTTACAAATTCTTGATATGTTGATGTGATTGATTGATTGGCATAGAACTCAAATTGGATCAAGAATTTGAATGGTTCGATAATCGGGTGATTTCACATCTGAATTTGTGAATGAGAATTTCAAGTATGAATCGAATGAATAAAGATAACTTGGAGCTAAGTTAAATAGAAGAGGATGGATAGTTTTTGGAATAAAATCAGGATTTGGATTGTGGAATGGAAGTAAATGAATTAGAAAATCAATTAGTAAATTGAATATGAATTAGAAGTTAGTTTGGTCAAGTAAAGTTAATCCAAGGTTGGATATCGGAGTTAATAAGATAGATTTTGAATTTGGAATAGAATTAATTATAATTAAATGGCGATCAATCGGATATTAATCGATCGATATAAAACCCATGTGAATATAAGTAAACATTAATATTGAATATTAATCGAAGTTATTATAAACTGAATGATTGACTTATGTTGATTATATATTGTGTGTTGATTTTATGTTAGATGGATTTGATATTATTCATCAAATGATTTAATAAGAGTTGAATGAACTGGGAAACTCAGGAAATGAATTCCAAAATGGTAATTTGAATGGAATCATATATGAACTAAGGATTTAATCCCCCTATTTGCAAATAAATGATGCAATATGTTTGAATTGGGAAATTGGTATAGTTAACTGGTTAATAATTGAAATGTTATTTCGAATTTCATGTATTGATTACGTACATGATAAATTGAACGAGTACACGTAGATGGAAGACTTAGAGGTTAATTTTGGTTGAGTATAT
Organism: Allium sativum; assembly: GCA_030737875.1. Taxonomy (NCBI): domain Eukaryota; kingdom Viridiplantae; phylum Streptophyta; class Magnoliopsida; order Asparagales; family Amaryllidaceae; genus Allium; species Allium sativum. The sequence continues at coordinate 18,334,206 of CM060911.1, forward strand.
CGTAATAAATTGAGCCAATATGCTCGATAGCGCTCGCATAAAGTACGCTTACGTGGTCCGACCATGTGGTTGATATATATATATATATATATATATATATATATATATATATATATATATCCGTACAGGGGAGGCTTTGCCGAATTTTTTCGGGAATTTTATGTGTTAGAAATTTTTGATGTTTTTGAAATGTTTTATTTATATAATATTAAATTGGTTTTTGATTTATAGTATACTGGATTATAGAAAAGATAACAAATTTGTTTTGTACCATTTCTTCTATCTCAGCAATTTCGAGGACGAAATTCTTTTAAAGGGAAGGAATGTAATGTCCCGTATCTTTGGTAATCAGATATCTAATTTAATTTATTATTTTAAATATTGATTTGGAATTATATACAGATTTATAATATATAATCCGTTTATATAATAAAGTTTGAATGTTAAATTTTTATATATATAATTATAGTTTGAACTCATAAACGTTACGATATTTCGTAATTTTAGGTTTCAAAATATATATCGGTATGAACATAAGACGCTCAATGAAAATGGATGATGAAATTAAATAATCAAATGAAATAAAACATTCAAATCAATGCATTGCTTATCTTATGATGAGGCCCGTGCTTCGCTCACGGGAAATTGTTTGACATATTATATGGGCGTTAAAAATGATTATTTTTCAAAGAAACTCCATTTTCAAAAAAATAAGTTTTATTGGAGTGCGTATAGCTAATTGTTGTTATATTTTCAGTTTGAAGAAAATTGAAGTTATTTTATCAGTGCGTGAAATTTAAAGGTGGACTGATAAATTAAAATAATGCAGTTGTGCAAACGGAGCCTGTTTTCAACGAAATTGATTTCATTGAGATCAGAATGTTGAGACGTAACGGTGTGTCCAATTTCATTGCATTTGAAGTTCGAATATGGCAATACGAATTTTATGGTTACCAATAAATAACGTTTAATGGTAACAGCGACTAGCGGTGAGATTAAATACCATATAAAATAAATCTTTTTGCTTAAATCTTAAGTAAAAATAAAATCTATTCTACCCGTTCTAGACGGGAACTTACATAGAGTATACATGCTGAAGTGCAAAGAAAGTATAGACTTGTATATATCCCACTTTATGAAATTTCCTTTCAGTTTATACAAAGCCTAGCCGACCTAACAAGTAACAACTGTGCTACCCTATTTCTTTGCCTTTAGTTTCAATGCAAGACAATTTTGACATGAAAATACATACATGCTAATTAAAAGGCTCAGCTATCCTATATACGGCACATGGAAAACCTTTCTTGCTGTACATGCTGAGCTTAAATCAAATAGTGAGCATGCCTTGTACAACTGCAAAAGTCATGGAAAACCTTTCTTGCTGTACATGCTGAGCTTAAATCAAACAGCGAGTATGCCTTATACAACTGCAAAAGTCAATGCCTAGTTGAACTCTGTCAAGACAAAAAGCTGGCCTAAGAATTAACATGGACATGAACGCACATGAACCTACTTACCATATTTTGTCCACGTCCTATATTCTCAAATCACTAATATCACATAGCTATGTATTTTCTCAATCGAAGCCGACCTAGCCTAAGAAACATCGACTTATTTCTATCACGCAGACCTAGAAAAAAAAACGCACATCCTATTGCCTACTGTGTACGAGATGGAAAACGACTTTGTTCTCATCCTTTTCTCTCTCATCTATTTATTCCCAAACGCAGCCTCATATTTTCACACTACAAGAAATGAAAATAGCATAGAAAAATGGCAACGCACACTTCACAATCTGTCCTCATATACCAATATCGGTTTGTCCTCGTGTAAAATGTGTTTCTGAGTATGTTTCCCACTTTACAACACAGCTGGATTTAAAATATATAAAACAATACTCCTACTTATAAAATGCAGCAATAGCCCTCTTTCATGTGATAGAATCTTCCGACCCAAGTCGTTTTATTGAATGTCATTAACAGGGGAATTGAAGAGGGGTGTGAGATCGACCTTAGGCGGTGGTGGCTGCCCATGCAGCTATCAGTGAAGGAAGAACCGACGGTGGACAGTGGGTTCTGTTGAACGTGGGAAGCCTGGGGGTAACTGCGGTTTGAGCCTTGCGGTGAGATGGTGTTCTAGCTACTGCTATGACGGACCGGAACTCCGGTGGTGGACGAGAGGATTGAATTGGGCTCGTTTATAAGTAAGGTCGTATAAAATTCAGTTTTGTATAAGTTAATTTTATTTAACAATTATATAGTATTTAAGTAACTTAATTAATACAGTGAGTAGTAGCAGTTTTAATAGAAGACAGTGGAAACAATTGCATCATCAGATCTTTCGGTTGTCATTGTAGTATCAGCTGGAGCTCAGGAGGAGCACGTTTCGAAACAATTGGTTGAAGAAGCAGTAGATGGGCAGAAGCAAATTTTAAAAGGATCGACATGATTGGTTTGGGACATGGCAAACATATTACGTGCGTGAATAGTAAAAAGAGAAAAAAACAAGAGGTGGAAGGGAATCGGTGCAGTGCAGATGGGTTTCGAACTAACGAAGGAGGAAGCAATGTTTTTACAGTGCAAACTAGGGACAAATGGAGAACTGGTTTTGCAAATGATGACACATGGCTTTTGAACGCGGAGAATGTGGATTCTTCTTTTGTGAAGGAGCAGCAAATGGAAACCAAAGAAAGAAACCAATGTGAGCTGGTGGAAGCCGTAGAAGACACGTGCATGGGTTTTCTCTCTGAACGGTGAGAAGAACGTAATATGTGGAATCATAAAATTCAGTAAACCTTAAAACAATGTAGAAGTTTAAATAATATATAACTTTAAAGCGTTTACTTAGGCAAGTTAATTAAATTGGTCCCTTTCATTTCAGATGGAAGAATAAAGGTGCAGGAGTATAGCTGCATATGCGAGGGAGTATCAGTTAAACAAAGTAGAAGGCGGTGCATGCATTTCATGGTTTCCTGGTGGGGAAGTGAAACACGTGATTGGTGGAGACATAAAGAAGGAGTTGGATTTGTATTTTATCGTGAGCAGAAGGTTGAGGCAAGTTTTTCTATGTGGAAGAAAGAGATGTTGGTAGTGGGCTTTTAAAAGAAATAAGAAAATGTAAAGTTGGGTCAACATGACACAAAAGACGTGGGAACTAGTAAAAAGAGATTTTCGAGCCTGGTAAGTTTCACAAACATAAGTCGGCCATGCTTTCTAACCGATATCCTTTAGTTAAAAGAAATAGTAATTAGATTATATAAAACGTTAATTAAAGAAATTAATTAATATAATTAATATCGTACACACTGGTAATTGTATGTCTTTTTGTGACGTTAGCAGAATTGGACGGAACAAAAGACGCTGGGATCATAATGATGGACACAACATTACAGAACTGTTTTGAACGGGAATGGAGATAGCTAGAAATTACTGTTAAGCGAACCGCTACCGTGAATGAATGAAATCAAATTGAGTTTATTCACGCAGTTTTTATCCCATTTATATTTTATATAAATCGGGTTTTATTTTGTGTGCTATGTTTGAAAATTATTTGTTTTTTGCTATTATTTATATATTGGTTGATTAAACATTAGTTTAATCTAAATAAAACCTAACTGTTATTTTAACGGTTAATTCCAAACGAGGTAAGTTACCTAGTTGGTTACGTTTATAATAATATAATCGTATTAAATTAAAATATGGTTGCTTGGATTACTATTATTTATTTATTTGTTTGTTTATTTATTCTGTCTTTGAATTGAATCATATTATTTGAGATACCGTAATTGGATGCGGGGGGAGAACAGGTTGGAGGGATCCAACTGGATTCCTCAAATTTATTTTTCATTTTCATATCACATTATGTAAACTGTTTAACCAATATAATTGGCTGATTGATTTGGATACTGATCGTTGAATCTAAATTCAACATTTGTTTTGTTATTAACCAATGGACAGTATTGGTTCGGTAATTGGCATTATGTGGCCTATAAATCAATCGTTTTATAAATATTGATTTTACCATCAAGTGAATTGACGATAATGAAGTTATAAAATGTATTTTATAACTGAAAATATATTTTTAATCTATTAATTGGAATTAAAGTTATTTAAAAAGGGAATAAATATTTATTATTATTATTATATAAAGTTTATAAGTTATTATTATTTGATTTTATAAAGAGAATCCTTATGTTAATAAGATTTATGTGTAAACGAGCAAAAATTAACCGAACGATCAAGAGTTTGAATTAATTGTTCCTAAGAAACAATTAAATGAATTATTTAAATTAATTATATTATTAATTAATTTAAAGAAGCGATTTGATTGGAATTGGTTAATGAGATAACCGGGTCTTGAATTAAATAAGTCTACCGTTTTAATTGAGATTAATAATTGAATTAGTTTATTGTTAAATAAATCTAATGAAAACTAATTAATGGATATTTGTTAATTATAATAAGATTTTAAATAAAAGAATTTATTATTTAAAAAGTTAACTACTTTTACAGTAGTTAGTGATGAAGTAAATTATTAATTTAATTCTTAATAATTTAAGAGATTCCTTTTAAATGAAATCCATTTAAGTAAGAACTCGAAGCTTGAAATGGAATAAAGGTGAAATTGAAAGAGCGATGGTCGGATTTTATGGTAAAGCCCAAATTTTTATCACAAAATTATAAAAGAGATTTACAGGGGATGCGATAGATTAAATAAATGTTTTATTTAATGTTTAAATTAAGCAAAGGAAAATTGGGAATAAAATGGGTTTCATATTAAACCAAGTTGTGTAAATACAGTTTATTAAAGGGCGTGAAGCAGAAATGGGGATTTTAAGTTGACAACGCTTAATAATGAGATTAAGGGAAATGAATGGGATTGAAATGAGATTTTCAAAGTAGGAAATGGTTGAGGGGAATAGTATAGGTCGATAAGAAGTTAAATAAAGGAAATTAAGAAGGATTTGAGAATATAAAATAATATTTCCAATGTAAAGGAAATAAAAGGAGTTTTGGTATAAATATAACGATACTATGAAGTAAAGGAATTAATGGGATGGGTTTGGATGAGTTTATAAAAAAGGGGTAAATGTTTGTTTTGTTTCCAACAATGAAATTAAAGGGATTCATAACGATGTTTTTAAGTGGGATTTGACTGAACTCAAATGATGGAGTTTAAAGTATATAAATGTTGTTGCGAATATCCTTATAATATAATAAGAGGTAAATACCATGTTTTAAGTTTTTAAAAGATTAAGATTAAGATATCTAATTAGTTTTAATTAAAAAGGGCAAAGTGATGCTAAATACTGAACCAGTAAATTCATTCTATTTTTATGGTTGAATGGTTGTTTATTTTGATAGTTAAATAACCAACTATCAAAAACTGGCCAATGCGATTGTTGGTACGGGAAGACCGGGATCGAATTATATTTGGAAACCATTCCTACTAGCAAATATGAAATTGGGAAGATATTAGATGCTGATCAAGACGGAGCCGCTGAAGACCATAGATCTTCATAAAACGGAAGGGTTACTTATATCTCTGGCCAACCCCTATAGTTTCAACGTCTACTATATATAAACTTAACTTATATTTTATTACCAGGGATATATTGTGGTTCTGTCGTGGTTGAAGTCTATGGATTTGCAAGAACTACTCGCTACTAATCTATAGGGTAATTCCTAGGATGTGGTAGGAGGGTGCCTTCGGTTCATCCTGTTCCTAGATGACTTGTATGGACGAATGTATGACAGAGTATTTCTTAAGAATCACGTATGTTGATTTTTACAAACGTATCTCTGTAGGTGGTAGGGAAGACACCTTTTCTTATCATAAACACCCAGAGTATTTTTATGGGCGTCAATTAGTGATTTGGCGGATCTGACGATGTGGCATTCAAAGATATTGTGTTGTTCTAAAGATAATTAAAACCTCAAGCCTTTTCAACCGGGAAATGGAAAAAATAGGGCAGGCAGCAGGGTTATGTGGGTTGCACCCATTAGGGTGTATAATCACCTATCTATAGAAATTCCATTTGCTTCTTTAATCTATCGATGCTGTCCCTTTTTAGGAAACGGTGGGTAGCTCCCAACCGTTAGTGATATATATTCGATAAGCGAAATGAGTGGTCAGTCATGTGTGGGCCGGGTTGCAAGACGTTCTTGTTGAATCCAGTGTATTCCCCTCTAGAGATACACTATCGGAAGTTGGTTCCATACCTTGTCATAGTTGGAAACCCAATCTCTAAGAAGCGTCCGCGGTTTTGATTGTATACTACATATGTGGAGCGTGAGATGCAAGCGTTCCGCTAGATTGATATTTATTTGTATTTAGACACCATTATAATATCAGAGAAACATATGATTTCAAAAATGTTTTGGGTTATAGTAAGGTAAAAACCGTCTGTGTTTATGTGTAGGCTGGTCTTACTATTATCCTTTTCTTTCAAAGGAATTTTTTACTTTAAAATCAATATGTGTAACACCCCACGTCCACTAAGGTCACTCATACCAGGGGAATGCCTTAGTTTCGGTGAAGTATTTTAAGTGAATATAGAACAGTAAACTTACAACAAGACAGATATAAGTAATACTTGAAAATTTAAGACATCATTTCGTTGTAGCGGAAAGTAATACATGTTTGGTTACATCACAAAACCATAAGCCAGAGTCAAGTACATAATATCCATCTTGATAAAATAGAAGTACATAATCCCACTACATAACTAATAGCCATAAAAGAAAAGATAAGCTCGGCTTCACTTCAATGGTCCAAGCTCCATAGGATAGATACAGCAGTCAGATTAAAGCCCACTAGCACCAGGCCCACTCTAATAACCTGGGGTTGGGGGAAAAAGATAAAAACAACGGGGTCAGACATAAGTCTGAGTGAGTCCTATAACCCTAACAATACAATCATTAAAATAACCAGAGAAGACATAAGTTGATATACGGTAACGACTGGGGATGAATGGCTACACTAAGCAGCTTGGTAAACTTAGGATAAACTAAGATCACCGTAAAGACGCCTTTATCCACCCAAGGATAATTACTAGATTACACCGCCCCAGACTTATCCACCCAAGAGTAATTCCTACACTGCACCACACCAGTTCTACCTACTCAAGATTAATTCCTACTTAAAGGTTGACCCACTAAATGTACTTAGTAATTTTTACCCAGTAGTTTCTTTTACTCCTACATAGGTGCCGTCTGCCCCTATCTTTACTAGGTGTACCCACTACTCCCAAGCGATCGGCTCCCTAACGTAGATATCCGTGCTGGCCCCACAGTGGGATGTATCATTTCCCAAAGTGGCAAGCCTGATTCTGGTGCACGGGTTATACCTACACGATGCCACAACGTCTTACTTACCAGCCCGGGCCCACACACGCTTATGAAACCCGATGGACTTGCGTTGCCACCGCTAATCCGTTTTGGCCTCTTATAGTCAAGCCCAATATGCGTGTCCCGTCACTCGACTTGGGTCGAGCCCACAAAGATACGTTTGGGATATTGGTTGAGATGGGCCCCCACAAGCTACCACTTAAGCTTGTTATTTTATCTAGTGTATCCCACTTAACCCCTTTAACCATGTCCACTTACATGTTATAAATACTTTGGTTAAGTCATTAATCATATTTTAATTACCTTTCAAGGCACCCACTAGAATTCCACATGCCACCCAAGTCATTTACTTAATTCCCACATGCCACCCGAGGCACTTACTTAACCCTTTAATCATGTTTAATTACATGTTCCACTTTGGTTAAGTATTCTAATCGTATTTTCTATTGCTACCCAAGGAAACCCACTAGTTTCCTCATGCCACCCAAGGCACCCACACTAGTTACTATGTGCCACCCAAGGTACCCACTTAACCCTCATGTCCCACTACATGCTAATTTGGTTAAGTGTTTCTTAATTAATTAAGACCGTGATCCTCATAAAGACCTCTCACATTAGACTATCTTTTATGACCGCTGGTTAAGCCGGTTGGGTCCGGGCAGCCTTATGTCATAACCGAGTCTAACCTCGTGTCTTTACATTAATCACGTATTTAGTTTGTGCCTAAGACCTCTCACATTGGGCTAACATTTGTAGCAACTGGTTAAGCCGGTTGGGTCCGGGCAGTTTTACGCTACAACTGAGTCCAACCTCGTGTCTTAGTCGATTAATTACACCTAATTAATCACCCTCATAATTTATATTAATTATCCCTAATTAATATCAAGTTTTTCATAACATGGGTAGACCTAACTCAATAGGTAAATTCCCATGGGGTAGACCTAACTCAATAGGTAAATTCCCACTTATGTTAATTTATTTTTATGGTATGCTTAATCATACCCAACCATACTTTTATTAACATATTTATTAACCCCATCGTTCCCCACGCAAATCGTTCTCATTTCACGACATAATAGAAGGAAAGATCCATCACAAACATCATGGGTTTAACCAAATCTTAGCATATAACTTTGTCATGGGTTAAGAGGATGTCAACTTGCATATATGAGCATATATTAACCCAACTACATTTAACCCAAACTTGCATATTATCACACATGACTTGCATAACATATTGCATATGAACTTACATATTATCATACACATATCTTGCATAACATGTTGAACTTGCATATAAGCATTCTCACAACTTGCATAACATGTTAAACATGCATTTAAGCATACACATAACTTGCATCAGCTTTCACATACTTGCATAAGCATTCACATACTTACATAAGCATTCACATACTTGCATATTAACCCATAAACTTGCATAATGTGTCATCATGAACTTGCATATTAACAAACATGTAACTTGCATAGCATATCTTGCATATTAACATACATGTAACTTGCATAGCATATCTTGCATATTATCATACATGTAACTTGCATATGAACTTGTTAAACATGCATAAACCCATTTGTTAAACATGCATAAACCCATTTGTTAAACATGCATAAACCCACTTGTTAAATGTGCATAAAACAACCTATTAATCATGCATATTATCACATACTTAGCATGCATAGAATCACATACTAAACTTGCATAATATCATATACTTAGCATGCATAGAATCACATACTCATCATGCATAATATCACCTACTTAGCATGCATAGAATCACATACTCATCATGCATAAAACCACATACTTAACTTGCATAAAATCAATTACTTATTATGCATAAACCCACATATCCAACTTGCATAAACTCACATATTCAACTTGCATAAACTTACATATTCAACATGCATAAACTCACATATTCAACTTGCATAAACTTACATATTCAATATTATACATAGATTAGCATATCATTACAAATGATTCAAACTCACTAATCCGCATTCAAGACCATAAGTCTCATTACACCTAATCTACTTACTTTAACAATTGATCATCAAAGTGATAGAAACTCACCAAACCCAAGATTAGCAAAACTAGTTGCTAAATATGAAGAAGATGGTGATTAGAGATTGATTAGAGAGTGATTAGCTTGCAACTTCCTTCATTGATTTGTGGAGGCCATGATCAAGTTTCATTTTGCCATAGTTTAGTTACAAGATCTAATTATGAATGAATTAGGGTAAGGTTGTGGTCTTATTTATAGGATTAGGTTGCATTTTAGACCCTTAGATTAACCCTAGATAGGATTAGGACCATCAGATCCAAGAAGCTTCCAGAAACCAGCCCTCCAAGCCAGCCTAAGACCCAACCTGGTGCAACCTGGTGCACCCAGGTTCTCTGGACGCCGCACCCCTGTCGACAGGCAAGTCGACAGGCAAGTCGACCCCCCTGTCGACAGCCCTGTCGACATGGGTAGGGCGGGAATCTTCCCGCCTGGCCCCGCCTGCTCTATTTTAAATTCTGAAATTTAAATTATTAAATCTGTTTTTAGCTTTGTATTTTCTGCAAACTTCATCGGGCCATAACTGGGCCATACGGACTCCGATTTTCGAAAACTTGGACTCTATTCCGCGTATTTTTCCGAGACGAACGCAATGACGCAGCCCGTTTCCCCCAATTCTCACATCTGAGATTATTAATTCTGTAATTAGTGAATTTTAGCATTAACCGAAATTCGGGGTGTTACATTCTCCCCTCCTTAAAGGATTTCGTCCCCGAAATCTCTAAGCTAAGGAGAATGCATATCCTACCATCCAAACAACCATCTACTCAATCCATCAAACACGGGCATCCATTGTCCTTAAACAATTTCTAATGATGTATGAGCATATGCGAAAAGTGTGTGTATATGTTCCCTATCTAATGTACGAACATATGCAAACCATGATAGTGCCATGCATCCAATATGTATGCGAGATAACCCTATCGACACATACAGTATCTATATGAGTGCACAATCATTCACCAAAATGCATCATCCATATGATAACACAATCATTATACATCCAATAATATAGCTAACTACACACAATTTTATGCAATATGCAATATGAAGTGATTGAGCCGATCTAGTGCTTAGAGTGTGTATATATGCATCCACGAGCAACCACTAGCAAACACTTGCATCCACTTGCATCCATCAACCATAACATGTCTCAAACACATGTTTCAACCATAGGTTTTCCCTATCTAAAGGTCAAACAGTACTAACGAGAGGACATACTAAAGATAAGATAAGTACTAGTCAAACGATAGAGGAGAAGTTAAAAGACATACTCTCCAAAAAGAAATGGATACAAAGAACGCATCTTCGCTTCCGTCTCCCAAGTAGCATTGTTTTCGTCATCTCCCCATTGCACTCTAACTAGCTGAACTTCTCTGTTCCTCAACTTCCTAGTCTCTGACCCAATGATGCGAGTAGGAGCTCGTCGAATCGTTTCATCGCGCTCTAACTCTACTTCTTTAAGCAAACTCGGCTCTACCACCTCAGCGGTCTCATGTAAGCACTTCCTCAAATGGGACACATGAAATACATCCGGTACACCACTAAGTTTGTCAGGCAACTCCACTCTATATGCCATCTGTCCAATTCTTTTCTTAATGGGAAATGGCCCTACAAACCTTGGTACTCACTTCCTAACAGATCCAAAGTGAACCACATTCCGTACGGAGATACCTTAATAAAAAACATGTCCTAATATCAAACTCAAGCTCTGTTCTCCTCTTGTCCGCATAAGATTCCGCCGCTTTCATCCTTCTTCGAATCCAACCAATCTTCTCTGAAGTCTCTCTAACCATATCTGGCCCAAGCAAGATCTTATCCGTAGATTCCCACCAACATGTAGGAGATCGACAAGGCCTTCCATAAAGAGCTTCGAAAGGAGCCATACCAATACTGGACTGAAAGCTGCTATTATATGCGAACTCCACCAACGGAAGATGCTCTTCCCATGTACCTCCAAAATCCAAAATACATAACCTCAAAAGATCTTCTAAGATACGGTTCACCCTCTCGGTCTAACCGTCCGTCTGAGGATGATATGCGGTGCTCAAACACAACTGAGTCCCTACCGCCTCTTGCAAAATCTTCCAAAACTCACTAGTGAAGATAGGATCTCGATCGCTCACTATACTGGAAGGTACACCATGCAATCTAATAATCTCTCGAAGGTAAACTGAAGCTAGACATGTAATAGTCCTCTTGCTCTTCACGGGTATGAAATGGGCACACTTAGTAAGTCTATCTACCATAAGCCCAATCCCCGTATTACCCTTCCTTGATTTCGGTAATCCAACGAGACACTATCCCACTTCCCATTATGGAACTTCTAACGGGTGAAGCAACCCTCCGGGTTTCTTCTGCTCCGCTCCCACTTGTTAGCACACCAAGCATCTAGCGACATACTTGGCCGCGTCTTTCTTCAGATTGGCCAAAAAAGAAAACTCGCTTTATGTCTTGGTACATCTTGTCCCTACCGGGATGTATGGATATCTTCGACCGATGTGTATCATCAAGTATAGCCTTCCTCAAACTCTCGTCTTGCGGTACACAAAGTCTACCGTCTCTACGCAACCACCCCTTACCATCTAGGGTGTATCTATTCAAATGGCTGGACGACTCCCCCCCTCATGAGCTTCTCCACTAACTCAACCAATTGTGGGTCGTCCCGCTGTGCTCTTCCAATACGCCCCAAAAGAGTAGGCCTAACCTCCAAGGAGGCTAGCAAACCGGATACAAAGTCAACGGAAGGTCTAAAGTCAAACATAGAAATAAACCCTAAGCTCCATAGTTCAACGAACAATGAACTCAAGGACAACCTTTTTTTTCTTCTTAAGGCGTCTGCTACCATGTTTCCCTTGTTAGGGGTATACGCTATCTCAAACTCATAAGATGCTAAGAATCCTATCCAAAATCGTCACAACTGTCCATCTCTCACGCAGACCACCCTAGTCGAATTCGACATCCCCCAAATGCAAGCCCCAAAGGCCGAAACCAATATCAGACAAACACCAAAGGGATATCTCCTTCGAGTTCAGGCGACCTACGTGAGATGATACTAAAATAAATAATGGCTAAACAATTAAGCCTTTGACCAACTTTGGATGTCCTTGCCAGTCTCGCTCCAAAACCACCGTTTTATCCCATAACTGGCTTTGCTCAACCTATTGAGCACATATGAAAACTTATTTCGTTCCCAGAAAAGACCAAGGTGTCATCCACAAAGACCATCACAAACTTATTTAGGTACTCCCTGAACACCCTTCTCACCAAATCAACAAAGTATGTGGAGGCGTTCTTCTAACCAAATGGCATCACCAGCTACTCATAAAACTATCCGGAGTCCTAAAGGCAATCTTCTCTGTACTATCCTCAGCCACTCTCAACTGACGAAACCACGTGGCTTAGTCCATGTAACACCCCGAAAATTCTATAACTGTGAAATTAACAAATTAAAGTATAATAAAGTTCAAATCAAAGAACTAAGGGAAATGGGATACGCCATTGCGTTCGTCTCGGAAAAATACGCGAAATAGAGTCCGAGTTTTCGAAAAACGGAGTCCGTATGAAGAAGATATGGCCTTCGGAAGTTTTGAATTAAATTTAAAATTCAAACAGAATTAAATAATTTAAAATCGGGCCCAGTGGGCCAGGGCGGATAAACACCCGCCTAGGCCACCCAGGTCGACTGGGCTGTCGACCTGGGCTACCCATGTCGACAGGGCTGTCGACAGCCCTATCGACAGGGGTGTCGACCTGGTCGAGCCCAGCCAACCTGGCTGGCCAGGTCTGTGTTTGGTCGAATTTCTGTGGTCTGCTTTGTCATTAGGGCTAGGTGGCGGGTTCTAATTGGTCTCTCTATCTAATGAATGGCTACGATCTAACCTAGCAACATCAATGGTCCTAATCAATTCCTAACCTCTATATAAACAACCCTAGACTAAACCCTAATCTATTCATTCAAATTAAGAACATAGCCGCCATGTTGCTGAGGAACGACTAAGAGTAGCCGCCAACTAGAGAGAGAATTAGGAAGAAAGTTCTAAAGCCTAAAGCAATTCAAGCAACCTAAAGCCAATCAATTCAACAAAGGAATCATATCTCTTAATTAGAGAATTCGCCGCAACCATTGTAAGTAGAGTATTACTTTGGTATGAATAAAAAATTGTGTTGATTTGTATGCTTGAATTGGGATAATAAATTCATGTTTGTGCAAAATTATGTTATTAATTATAAAGAACTACATGCGGTAGTTCTATGCAAGTATGCGTTTGGAATATTTCGCAAATTATGTAATCTATGTTGAAACTACATGTATGTAGTTGATTGAAATTCATGCAAGTTTGGGGCTTTGTTACTATGCCATCATGATGTATATTTTTGTGCATAAATCATTTTGCAAGTGATTAGTTTGGTTGTTATAGTTCATATGAAACTATGTTGAAATATTGGCATCATAATCCATGTATTAAGTCATGCTTTTGTACTAGAAAACCTATTTGCAAACTTATAAATATGGCTAGGTTAGACTCAAAAATCCCTTTTTGCAAGTTTAAAGCAAACACCATGTTTAGGAATATTTATGCATAAGTATGTTTATACCATCGTTATGTGATTAGACTTAAATCATGATTAAGTTGAACTATGCTTTGTGTTAGTAACAAAGTATCCCCTTTGTAAACATGTAGAAACCTTATGAACATGACTTGTTTATGTTTATGCCATGTTTATGCTAGAAGTATTTATGCCATGCTTATGTTTGACATTATGCTATGCTTATGCTAGAAATATTTATGCCATGCTTATGTTTGACATTATGCCTAAATAAAAATATAGGTTCATGCGTCAATAATGATATCTCAATTACAAGTTCACATGCTTTGATTCATGTCACCTATGTTTTATGACCGAAGTAGATGTCACTACTATGCAAGTACACCAGTTTCTATTTTGTATTCCCAACGTCATATTGCAAGTTCATACGCTCACCTTCCCCTTTTTGTGTATGTAATCACGCTTTAAGCCTCCCCTTTTCGCATGGCTAAATTGGGCTTTAAAAGGCTAAGCCCAATATATATAAACGGACGTGTAAAACGGGGGAAAATAACGTTGGGATAAAATTAATTAATGAATGAAAATAAAAAATAGAAGGGCCCAAATTCAAGTATGGGTTGGGCCCGTGATTGGTGTAACCTTTACACCATTAACTTAATAATGGGCCGCAAATATTTACATATAAGAAATAAAGAAGAATGACAAAATATGTAAATGTAGAAAATACGATGTGTTTAACCCGAGGTTGGATTGAGTTGTGATGTAAACCTGCCCGGAACCGCCCGGCTGTCCAGTAGTCACAACAATACCTATCCAATGTGGGAGGTTAAACATGGAGCCCAGCAAGGACCCGAGGTTAGACTGAATTGTGGCGTAAGACTGCCCGGAACCAACCGGCAACAGGCAGCCACAACAATACCTGTCTAATGTGAGAGGTCAGGGCCTTAATAAGACAATTAAGGCTGAGTCAGGATTGTTAGGATTAAGTAAACTAAAGACTTAATCAAAATGGAACATGCTAAAGGAAACGGACTGGTGGGGGTTAGGTTAGAAAACACTTAACCAACTTAGCATGTTGGCTAGAGATAGAAAACCTAGTAACGGGGGACCCTTTTCAGCAGTAACCCTAAAAGGTGTATCAGGATACCCTGAAACTAGGCAGTGTGGGGCACGATTACTGGGCTGATTGTAAGAGGTCAAAGCGACGGCGGTGGTGTAGCAGTGTAGGTTCTAACGGAGTGCGGGCGTGCACACACTCCGGCGCAGAAAAATAAGGCACTGGGCACCAGTAGCATACCTGTGCATTCTAAGGTTGTGTCGGGCCGCCACCACGGGACTTGATACACCCCATGGTGGGACCAGCATAGGTAACTACAGACATCGGGGGCCGTAAGACACATGTAACTTTGCGAGTAGGAGCCGATCATCATAGAATGGATCACATCACCCTGATTATGGGGTGCAAATTGGAAACTAGTTTATATGGGTTCAGAGATTAACATGGGGTACGATAGTATATTCGACCCTAGACAACTTAACCAAGTTTATAATGCATGCCCACTTCCTGTTTATACTTATCATACTCAGTTCTTTATTCATAGACAAAATAGTACTAGACTTACTCAGGCTTTATGTCTGACTCTACTTTTCTTTCGTCTTCTTTCTTCCGTTTCCCCCCCAGGTCCTCAGGGAGGGAACACAGCATCTTGACCAACCTTAGCATCCAGCTTGAAGAAGAGAAATTTATTGCTTGGACTTTCCTGTTTTGAACTATGGCTTTGGACAATCCACTATGGGGCTTTTGCACTTTATCTATGTTTTATTTATGCTTCTTTAAATAAAGTACTCAAGACAGATTATGAAAGTGTTATGTTATGTTTTTGGAAAGGATGTTGTTGTAACACGTATTTGACTTTGTGAAATAAAGTTTGTTGTTCTTCCGCTGTTTACAAATATGTGTTCTTATATCTGTCTTGTATATCTGTGACTTGTACTTATAAACCTCCACCAAAATTAGGGCATTCCCTTTGAGAGTGACCCTAACGGAGGTGGGGTGTTTCACTTGGTATCAGAGCATAGGTTTACCAGATAAGATAAAAAGTTTTGAAATTTATTTTCAAAAAGGAAATTTAAAGAAGCATTTTTAAAAATAAAAATATTATTTTATTTTAAAAAGCAAAGTCCACTCCCCCAAAGCCATAGGAACTATCTCTTATCCTTCGTTTTGAATCCATCCTTTTTGTTTCAGCATGTCCGGAGAACTTAACTTGCCGGAAGGAGTACCAATACCTGGTTGGTTTAGACGTTTCTTAGAAGCTAGGGCCACTCAGCCAGGTCCTACCGTTCCTCCTCCCCCAGCTGCAGGGAATCATCCAGCTGCAGCAGCACCTTTTCCTCCACCTCCTCCTCGGGGAAACACGTTCGCTAAGATATGTAAAGATTTTAAAGCCATGGGAGGAAGGGATTTCCATGGAACTGAGTCCTTCGTAGCAGCTAGGAATTGACTGAAGGAAACTGAAGACCTATTCATCATCTTTGAGGTAGAAGATAGACAAAAAGTACAATTGGCAGTGTGGCTATTGAAGGGCGAGGCTTCCTACTGGTGGGAAGTCACTAATGCTGAAAGACCAGTGGAGACATGGGAGGACTTTAGGGCAAGGTTTGAGACTAAATTTCTCTCAGATGTGGAAAGGAGTTTGCAGTTGGAAAAATTCTTATTTCTTAAGCAAGGAGACAAGACAGTCAGAGAGTATGTGAATCAGTTCGATGAGCTGGCTAGGTTTGGGCTTGACCTAGTCAATACCCCGCACAAGAAGGCTCTCCGTTTCGTCAAAGGGTTGAATGAGCCATTACACAGTTTGGCCATGCCCATATACCCATGGGGGCCACGTATGAAAGGTTGGTACAAATGGCATTGCTGAATGAGGAGGATAAGGGCAAGAAGGAGACAAAGGCAGAAAGCTCTCAAGGGAAGAAAGATGGTTTGCAGCCTAAGAAGACAGACTTTAAGAAAGGCGGGAAAGGCAACAAAGAGAAGAGGAAGTGTAATTTCTGTGGCAAAGTGGGGCACTTAGTAAAGGACTGCCGGAAAAAGAAGGCCAAGGAGAATGGTGGGTGCTTTTCTTGCGGTCAGACAGGCCACAGGGCTAAGGACTGCCCAAGGAAACAAGGGCAGGGGCAGGGGGCTGGATCCAACCCAGGGGCACAGGTTCATGTGCTAGAAGCGCCACCTTTGCAACAGCGAGGTATAAATACTTCTGTAGAAAGTATAGTTTATCTTTATGATCACCCCGTTCGCACTTTATTTGATTCTGGCGCATCACACTCATTTATCTCGTCTGCTTTAGTAGAATCTCTGCACCTAAAAACTAGTATGGTAGAGGACCCCTTAATTGTATCAAACCCAATTGGGGGCCCAGCTCATTTGTCTATGATCTGTTTGGGATTGAAAATTTCTATTCTAAGTGTAGAATTTCAATGTAGTGCCTTTGTTTTGGGCTTTTCGGGGTATGGTTTGATTTTGGGTATGGATTGGCTATCCAGTAATGGGGCCATTCTTGATTGTGAGAAAAGGGTTGTTAGGCTCCTAACCCGGCTCGGTAATACTTTGGAAATTTCTTGTAATCCCTCGTATGCGGTTATGCTTAGTTATCTTGAATCGCTAGATGCCTCTGTTGAAAATTTGCAATCAGTTAGAGTAGTCCGGGAATATCCGGATGTCTTCGAAGAGGTGAAGGGCTTGCCTCCGAAGCGGGAAATAGACTTCCGCATATATCTTGTAGATAATGCAAAGCCCGTTGCGTTGCCCGTTAGACACATGGCTCCACGAGAAAGGTAAGGGCTCAGTAAACAGATTAAAGAGCTTCTAGAAAAGGGGTTCATTAGAAGGAGCATTTCATAATGGGGCGCTCCAGTAGTGTTCGCCACTTAGGTAGAAGGTTCATTTCGCTTATGAATAAGTTGCAAAGTATCACATTTGGCAACATAATTGACATTTGTTTATTTTCAAGAGATAATTCATCTACGTGGAATACCTGATAATGCGTGGACGAGATCCAAGATTCACTAGTGAATTTTGGAGAGCTTGCATGGAACCATGGGTACGCCGTCAAGTATACTAGAAGTAGAGTAAGTGAAAGAGGAACGAGAGGCAACAGTGAAATAGGTTCCAACTCCTATTTAGGAAACAAGAATTAAGAAGCTACGAAATTTGTGAAGTTAAAGACGGATAAAGCATAATGGAGTTAAGCTCAAAGAAATGCGACTTAGAAAATTGAAGACTAGATTCGTGCACCATATCTCTTCTTCAGAGTATATCCTTGATCCCTCTCTTCCTGCAGAACTTACTTGCATGCTATCTTTTGTGTATCCTCTCGGTCCTATTCTTAATCCAATTTCTGTTGAAAACCCCATAGGGAGTATGACTCATCTGTTAGTAACACTTGATGGGACTCGAGGGTGTTCGTTGGTCTGACTAAGGTTTTTGGGTTGGTCTTACGAAGGGATTCCCTTGTGACCTAAAAGGAGTCCATCATGCTTAGTTTCCTAGAATCATATATAGTGGTAGGGTTGAATAATTCTTTCGGTGTCAGTCTGATGTTGATTTCGGTCTTCGGGGCTGATGCTTAGAGAGTTCTTCTCCTAATCAATATATATGTGGAATAGATTTCCAGTTTTGACATTGCCTAATGGGCACAAAATTTTTACTTGCTTCTCTCATTCGACTATACCTTTAGATAGGAACAATTGGGAAAAATGTCCTATAGAGTAGAGCTACCCGAAAAATTGGCCGGAGTTCACAACGTCCTTCACGTTTCACATCTCCGAAAATGTCTACATGAGTCTGCTGAAGTGGTAGAGCCAAATATCCTCGAAGAGGCCGAAGTGGAACGCGAAGCAACCATAAGAAAAGTTCCAACCCGCATACTAGGAACGGAAGTGAAGAAGCTACGCAACCGCGAAGTCAAACTCGTCAAAGTCCAGTGGAGCGACGCCAAAGGAGACGCGACTTGGGAAAACTGAAGCTAGAATACGTACTGCCTACCCTTTTCTGTTCGAGGGTACATCCTTGATCTTTCTTTTTCCTTAAGTTGCGCTTTTATCTATCTTTTTAGGTATATTTCCTCGACCGTATCTTTTAGATAGAATCTTTTTGGATGGAAACATGTAGTTGAAACATGTTATGTATGATGGTTGCAAGTGGTTGCAAGTGATTGCTAGTGGTTGCTCGTGGTTGCATATACACACACAATCTAGGTTTTAGATCGGCTCAGTCACTTCATATTGCATATGCATATGTGTTTGCATTCGTATATGGTTGAATTTTTAATGTATTGTCATGTGGATGTTGCATTTGTATTGAATGATTGTGCACTCATGTAGAATCAAGAATAGGCAAAATTTGCATACATAATGGATGCATGGCACTTACATAATTCGCATTAAGGAGGTCAACTGAATCAGTAGACCGCCTGATTTTGCATTAGATAAGTACATGTACACACACACTTCGCATATGATCATGAAGCATTAGAAGTCTTTTAAGGACAATGGATGCTCGTGCTTGATGGATGAGTAGATGGATGATTGGATGTTAGGATATACATTCCTCCTAACTTGAAGATTTCGGGGACGAAATCCTTTTAAGTGGGGGAGAATGTAACACCCCGAAAATTCTATAACTGTGAAATTAACAAATTAAAGTATAATAAAGTTCAAATCAAAGAACTAAGGGAAACGGGATACGCCATTGCGTTCATCTCGGAAAAATACGCGAAATAGAGTCCGAGTTTTCGAAAAACGGAGTCCGTATGAAGAAGATATGGCCTTCGGAAGTTTTGAATTAAATTTAAAATTCAAACAGAATTAAATAATTTAAAATCGGGCCCAGTGGGCCAGGGCGGATAAACACCCGCCTAGGCCACCCAGGTCGACTGGGCTGTCGACCTGGGCTACCCATGTCGACAGGGCTGTCGACAGCCCTGTCGACAGGGGTGTCGACCTGGTCGAGCCCAGCCAACCTGGCTGGCCAGGTCTGTGTTTGGTCGAATTTCTGTGGTCTGCTTTGTCATTAGGGCTAGGTGGCGGGTTCTAATTGGTCTCTCTATCTAATGAATGGCTACGATCTAACCTAGCAACATCAATGGTCCTAATCAATTCCTAACCTCTATATAAACAACCCTAGACTAAACCCTAATCTATTCATTCAAATTAAGAACATAGCCGCCATGTTGCTGAGGAACGACTAAGAGTAGCCGCCAACTAGAGAGAGAATTAGGAAGAAAGTTCTAAAGCCTAAAGCAATTCAAGCAACCTAAAGCCAATCAATTCAACAAAGGAATCATATCTCTTAATTAGAGAATTCGCCGCAACCATTGTAAGTAGAGTATTACTTTGGTATGAATAAACAATTGTGTTGATTTGTATGCTTGAATTGGGATAATAAATTCATGTTTGTGCAAAATTATGTTATTAATTATAAAGAACTACATGCGGTAGTTCTATGCAAGTATGCGTTTGGAATATTTCGCAAATTATGTAATCTATGTTGAAACTACATGTATGTAGTTGATTGAAATTCATGCAAGTTTGGGGCTTTGTTACTATGCCATCATGATGTATATTTTTGTGCATAAATCATTTTGCAAGTGATTAGTTTGGTTGTTATAGTTCATATGAAACTATGTTGAAATATTGGCATCATAATCCATGTATTAAGTCATGCTTTTGTACTAGAAAACCTATTTGCAAACTTATAAATATGGCTAGGTTAGACTCAAAAATCCCTTTTTGCAAGTTTAAAGCAAACACCATGTTTAGGAATATTTATGCATAAGTATGTTTATACCATCGTTATGTGATTAGACTTAAATCATGATTAAGTTGAACTATGCTTTGTGTTAGTAACAAAGTATCCCCTTTGTAAACATGTAGAAACCTTATGAACATGACTTGTTTATGTTTATGCCATGTTTATGCTAGAAGTATTTATGCCATGCTTATGTTTGACATTATGCTATGCTTATGCTAGAAATATTTATGCCATGCTTATGTTTGACATTATGCCTAAATAAAAATATAGGTTCATGCGTCAATAATGATATCTCAATTACAAGTTCACATGCTTTGATTCATGTCACCTATGTTTTATGACCGAAATAGATGTCACTACTATGCAAGTACACCAGTTTCTATTTTGTATTCCCAACGTCATATTGCAAGTTCATACGCTCACCTTCCCCTTTTTGTGTATGTAATCACGCTTTAAGCCTCCCCTTTTCGCATGGCTAAATTGGGCTTTAAAAGGCTAAGCCCAATATATATAAACGGACGTGTAAAACAGGGGAAAATAACATTGGGATAAAATTAATTAATGAATGAAAATATAAAATAGAAGGGCCCAAATTCAAGTATGGGTTGGGCCCGTGATTGGTGTAACCTTTACACCATTAATTTAATAATGGGCCGCAAATATTTACATATAAGAAATAAAGAAGAATGACAAAATATGTAAATGTAGAAAATACGATGTGTTTAACCCGAGGTTGGATTGAGTTGTGATGTAAACCTGCCCGGAACCGCCCGGCTGTCCAGTAGTCACAACAATACCTATCCAATGTGGGAGGTTAAACATGGAGCCCAGCAAGGACCCGAGGTTAGACTGAGTTGTGGCGTAAGACTGCCCGGAACCAACCGGCAACAGGCAGCCACAACAATACCTGTCTAATGTGAGAGGTCAGGGCCTTAATAAGACAATTAAGGCTGAGTCAGGATTGTTAGGATTAAGTAAACTAAAGACTTAATCAAAATGGAACATGCTAAAGGAAACAGACTGGTGGGGGTTAGGTTAGAAAACACTTAACCAACTTAGCATGTTGGCTAGAGATAGAAAACCTAGTAACGGGGGACCCTTTTCAGCAGTAACCCTAAAAGGTGTATCAGGATACCCTGAAACTAGGCAGGGTGGGGCACGATTACTGGGCTGATTGTAAGAGGTCAAAGCGACGGCGGTGGTGTAGCAGTGTAGGTTCTAACGGAGTGCGGGCGTGCACACACTCCGGCGCAGAAAAATAAGGCACTGGGCACCAGTAGCATACCTGTGCATTCTAAGGTTGTGTCGGGCCGCCACCACGGGACTTGATACACCCCATGGTTGGACCAGCATAGGTAACTACAGACATCGGGGGCCGTAAGACACATGTAACTTTGCGAGTAGGAGCCGATCATCATAGAATGGATCACATCACCCTGATTATGGGGTGCAAATTGGAAACTAGTTTATATGGGTTCAGAGATTAACATGGGGTACGATAGTATATTAGACCCTAGACAACTTAACCAAGTTTATAATGCATGCCCACTTCCTGTTTATACTTATCATACTCAGTTCTTTATTCATAGACAAAATAGTACTAGACTTACTCAGGCTTTATGTCTGACTCTACTTTTCTTTCGTCTTCTTTCTTCCGTTTCCCCCCCAGGTCCTCAGGGAGGGAACACAGCAGCTTTACCAACCTTAGCATCCAGCTTGAAGAAGAGAAATGTATTGCTTGGACTTTCCTGTTTTGAACTATGGCTTTGGACAATCCACTATGGGGCTTCTGCACTTTATCTATGTTTTATTTATGCTTCTTTAAATAAAGTACTCAAGACAGATTATGAAAGTGTTATGTTATGTTTTTGGAAAGGATGTTGTTGTAACACGTATTTGACTTTGTGAAATAAAGTTTGTTGTTCTTCCGCTGTTTACAAATATGTGTTCTTATATCTGTCTTGTATATCTGTGACTTGTACTTATAAACCTCCACCAAAATTAGGGCATTCCCTTTGAGAGTGACCCTAACGGAGGTGGGGTGTTTCAGTCCAACTGCGAAAATACTGAGGCGCCAACTAACTGATCAAAGAGATCATCAATCCTCGGCAATGGGTGTCTATTCTTCTTTGTGAGTTTATTTAGTTCTCTTTAGCCTACACAAAGTCTGAGGGACCCATCCGCCTTCGTGGCAAATACTACTGGAGCACCCCACTTCGATATACTTCTTCTTATGAACCCCTCCTCAAGCAACTCGCCTACTTACTTATGGAGTTCCTTCCTCTCACGAGGAGCCTTGTGGCACACTGGCCAAGTCACTGGTTTGGCATTGTTTACCAGATATATTCGGAAGTCAATCTCCCGCTCCGGAGGTAAGCCCTTCACCTTCTCAAACACATCCGAGTATTCCCGGATCACTTCTAACAGATCGCAAACTCTCGACCGACGTGTCAAGCGATTCTAGATAACTTAGCATAACAGATCCTATGGGATTACAAGAGATCTCGAGAGTGTTACCCAAGCGGGTCATAAGCCTAACAACTCTCCCTTCAAAATCAAGAACGGCACCCCTACTGGATAACCAGTCCATGCCCCCAAACTAACCCATAGTCCGTGAAGCCCAACAAGCATCACATCTAAACTCAACGCTAAGTATAGAAACTTTCAAACCCAAACACATCATGGAGCCCCAATTGGGTTTGAAACAACTAAGGGATCATCTACCAAACTGGTGTCTAAGTGCAGTGACTCAACTAACAATGATGAGATAAACGAACTCGATACATCAGAATCAAATAAAATTTGAACCGGATAATATAGAAACCCAAATTTCAACCTAGACGGTCCTATCCCCATCTGGTATACTAGCCGTGAGGGAATATAACTACCCTCCAGAAGATTCCATACTTTGCCCTGTCTTCTTTGGTCAATC
This sequence comes from Allium sativum, assembly GCA_030737875.1. Classification (NCBI taxonomy): domain Eukaryota; kingdom Viridiplantae; phylum Streptophyta; class Magnoliopsida; order Asparagales; family Amaryllidaceae; genus Allium; species Allium sativum. Next base: position 18,357,930 of record CM060911.1, read on the forward strand.
CTAATAAGGTGTCCTATTCCTCCCAAAAGGATAACTACTAGCCTTCTCCTTCCCATTCTCCACTCGTAACCTCCCATCAATGAGGTTTCGTCCCTCATTAACCAAACAACTGTTAGAGCCTTTCTCCCTTCGTCCATCCAATAAGTACCTACAAGTCCTCCTCCTTCTTGAACCAACTTCTAATCTGATTAACGTCTAAGTCCCTTGAAGCGGTTTTCCATTCTTATCTATCTTAGAAAGATTATCTACACACGGAGGGGAAACTCAAAACGAGAGAGAAAGAGATTCAAACGGAGAATTCGAAAGATAAAGATATGGCTATCGGGGATTATGCTTTTCTCTCAAAAACTTTTCTCTTAAAAGACATGTTTTTGAAAATACTTCTTCAAAAATTTTCTTAGAAAAATAGTTTTTCTAAAAATTTTATCTGTTCTGGTAACCTTAAGCTCTGATACCACGTGTAACACCCCACGTCCACTAAGGTCACTCATACCAGGGGAATGCCTTAGTTTCGGTGAAGTATTTTAAGTGAATATAGAACAGTAAAATTACAACAAGACAGATATAAGTAATACTTGAAAATTTAAGACATCATTTCATTGTAGCGGAAAGTAATACATGTTTGGTTACATCACAAAACCATAAACCAGAGTCAAGTACATAATATCCATCTTGATAAAATAGAAGTACATAATCCCACTACATAACTAATAGCCATAAAAGAAAAGATAAGCTCGGCTTCACTTCAACGGTCCAAGCTCCATAGGATAGATACAGCAGTCAGATCAAAGCCCACTAGCACCAGGCCCACTCTAATAACCTGGGGTTGGGGGAAAAAGATAAAAACAACGGGGTCAGACATAAGTCTGAGTGAGTCCTATAACCCTAACAATACAATCATTAAAATAACCAGAGAAGACATAAGTTGATATACGGTAACGACTGGGGATGAATGGCTACACTAAGCAGCTTGGTAAACTTAGGATAAACTAAGATCACCGTAAAGACGCCTTTATCCACCCAAGGATAATTACTAGATTACACCGCCCAGACTTTTCCACCCAAGAGTAATTCCTACACTGCACCACACCAGTTCTACCTACTCAAGATTAATTCCTACTTAAAGGTTGACCCCACTAAATGTACTTAGTAATTTTTACCCAGTAGTTTCTTTTACTCCTACATAGGTGCCGTCTGCCCCTATCTTTACTAGGTGTACCCACTACTCCCAAGCGATCGGCTCCCTAACGTAGATATCCGTGCTGGCCCCACAGTGGGATGTATCATTTTCCAAAGTGGCAAGCCTGATTCTGGTGCACGGGTTATACCTACACGATGCCACAACGTCTTACTTACCAGCCCGGGCCCACACACGCTTATGAAACCCGATGGACTTGCGTTGCCACCGCTAATCCGTTTTGGCCTCTTATAGTCAAGCCCAATATGCGTGTCCCGTCACTCGACTTGGGTCGAGCCCACAAAGATACGTTTGGGATATTGGTTGAGATGGGCCCCCACAAGCTACCACTTAAGCTTGTTATTTTATCTAGTGTATCCCACTTAACCCCTTTAACCATGTCCACTTACATGTTATAAATACTTTGGTTAAGTCATTAATCATATTTTAATTACCTTTCAAGGCACCCACTAGAATTCCACATGCCACCCAAGTCATTTACTTAATTCCCACATGCCACCCGAGGCACTTACTTAACCCTTTAATCATGTTTAATTACATGTTCCACTTTGGTTAAGTATTCTAATCGTATTTTCTATTGCTACCCAAGGCAACCCACTAGTTTCCTCATGCCACCCAAGGCACCCACACTAGTTACTATGTGCCACCCAAGGTACCCACTTAACCCTCATGTCCCACTACATGCTAATTTGGTTAAGTGTTTCTTAATTAATTAAGACCGTGATCCTCATAAAGACCTCTCACATTAGACTATCTTTTATGACCGCTGGTTAAGCCGGTTGGGTCCGGGCAGCCTTATGTCATAACCGAGTCTAACCTCGTGTCTTTACATTAATCACGTATTTAGTTTGTGCCTAAGACCTCTCACATTGGGCTAACATTTGTAGCAACTGGTTAAGCCGGTTGGGTCCGGGCAGTTTTACGCTACAACTGAGTCCAACCTCGTGTCTTAGTCGATTAATTACACCTAATTAATCACCCTCATAATTTATATTAATTATCCCTAATTAATATCAAGTTTTTCATAACATGGGTAGACCTAACTCAATAGGTAAATTCCCATGGGGTAGACCTAACTCAATAGGTAAATTCCCACTTATGTTAATTTATTTTTATGGTATGCTTAATCATACCCAACCATACTTTTATTAACATATTTATTAACCCCATCGTTCCCCACGCAAATCGTTCTCATTTCATGACATAATAGAAGGGAAGATCCATCACAAACATCATGGGTTTAACCAAATCTTAGCATATAACTTTGTCATGGGTTAAGAGGATGTCAACTTGCATATATGAGCATATATTAACCCAACTACATTTAACCCAAACTTGCATATTATCACACATGACTTGCATAACATATTGCATATGAACTTACATATTATCATACACATATCTTGCATAACATGTTGAACTTGCATATAAGCATTCTCACAACTTGCATAACATGTTAAACATGCATTTAAGCATACACATAACTTGCATAAGCTTTCACATACTTGCATAAGAATTCACATACTTACATAAGCGTTCACATACTTGCATATTAACCCATAAACTTGCATAATGTGTCATCATGAACTTGCATATTAACAAACATGTAACTTGCATAGCATATCTTGCATATTAACATACATGTAACTTGCATAGCATATCTTGCATATTATCATACATGTAACTTGCATATGAACTTGTTAAACATGCATAAACCCATTTGTTAAACATGCATAAACCCACTTGTTAAATGTGCATAAAACAACCTATTAATCATGCATATTATCACATACTTAGCATGCATAGAATCACATACTAAACTTGCATAATATCATATACTTAGCATGCATAGAATCACATACTCATCATGCATAATATCACCTACTTAGCATGCATAGAATCACATACTCATCATGCATAAAACCACATACTTAACTTGCATAAAATCAATTACTTATTATGCATAAACCCACATATCCAACTTGCATAAACTCACATATTCAACTTGCATAAACTTACATATTCAACATGCATAAACTCACATATTCAACTTGCATAAACTTACATATTCAATATTATACATAGATTAGCATATCATTACAAATGATTCAAACTCACTAATCTGCATTCAAGACCATAAGTCTCATTACACCTAATCTACTTACTTTAACAATTGATCATCAAAGTGATAGAAACTCACCAAACCCAAGATTAGCAAAACTAGTTGCTAAATATGAAGAAGATGGTGATTAGAGATTGATTAGAGAGTGATTAGCTTGCAACTTCCTTCATTGATTTGTGGAGGCCATGATCAAGTTTCATTTTGCCATAGTTTAGTTACAAGATCTAATTATGAATGAATTAGGGTAGGGTTGTGGTCTTATTTATAGGATTAGGTTGCATTTTAGACCCTTAGATTAACCCTAGATAGGATTAGGACCATCAGATCCAAGAAGCTTCCAGAAACCAGCCCTCCAAGCCAGCCTAAGACCCAACCTGGTGCAACCTGGTGCACCCAGGTTCTCTGGATGCCGCACCCCTGTCGACAGGCAAGTCGACCCCCCTGTCGACAGGCCTGTCGACAGCCCTGTCGACATGGGTAGGGCGGGAATCTTCCCGCCTGGCCCCGCCTGCTCTATTTTAAATTCTGAATTTAAATTATTAAATCTGTTTTTAGCTTTGTATTTTCTGCAAACTTCATCGGGCCATAACTGGGCCATATGGACTCCGATTTTCGAAAACTCGGACTCTATTCCGCGTATTTTTCCGAGACGAACGCAATGACGCAGCCCGTTTCCCCCAATTCTCACATCTGAGATTATTAATTCTGTAATTAGTGAATTTTAGCATTAACCGAAATTCGGGGTGTTACAATATGGATGTTATTTAGACTTACTGGGTTTTCTCACTTTGGTTCACCAGACTGATCCGGCATTTGTAATGCTCGGGTTAGCCCGAGTTGTACAGGTTCAGGTTTTGATGACATGAATTCCAGGAAGACATGCTGGAGGAGTTCAGACGTATGATATATATTTATTCTGTTATGTGTTGTACGTGAGGACTGATTGATATAACTGTCCAGATGTGTTGACTGTAAGTGTACTCTGATGATTTTATTTATTTCAAAGCTCTCAATAAAGTTTTATTTCTTTATTATATTTTGTTTCGCTGCAATGTGAGACTCTGATATTGTTGTGTTTTTCTTCTTCTTCTATTCTAATATTTCTTTCTTTCTTATCTCACCCTCTAAATTCTTTCATTAACTATCTAGTGTTTTCGATAACTGAGTTCTAATAAATAATACAGGATATGTATTGTTGTCGAAATTCGGGCGTCGAATTCCTTGGGTTGTTACATTAACCTAACTCTTCGTCTTCTTCTTTTTCAGCTACCTTCCTCTTATAGAAAGAAAACATGAGTTTTCTTCCCTAAAAATTTATATCAATGCGTTTAAATAATACATAAATAATGAGATAAATATATTTGAACTCCTTTAAGTGTTTCTCTTCGATCCTAGGCAGGTTTTGCTGGACTCGAACACAACTTTGTTTGTTGCACATTTACATAGCGTGCATATGATCTTCTAGGGATAGAGAAATGGAGAGATCCAAGCTTTAATTCTTGTTTTGGAGATGATAGTTGAGTTTGTGGGAATAATTTGAGCTTGTTGGAAAATTTTGGTGAGTTTTGAGCACGAAAACTTGCAATACCTATAGTGTACAGTGTAGGGAAGGGCATCAGTTTGGTTTTTGGTAGGGAGGATCGAGATTTGTGAAACTGGTATGGAGGTAATGAGATTTGGAAGAGAAGAACAATGGTGTTTTTAATTTGTGGTTTAAGGAAGTGTAGAAGGAGAATAAGAGGAAGAATGGTGCGTTAATGGCATGGTGAGCAGTAGGTTTTGAACGTGTAAATGGGGACGAAGAGTGATTAGAAGAGCGATTAGCAAGTTATTAAGGGTAATTAATTATTATATGTATTGTTAATGACATATATATATATATATGCACACAATCTTATAAAAAACATAGCTTTTTCATACATAATCGAAATTCGACGAAACATGATCTGTTGAAACCGTATCAACGAGAGCTTCATAATGAAACTTATTTGGATAGATATGAAGCTTGGAAATTTTTGGCAGAGGAAAAATATCTGATGTAACCGATCGACGTTTCCTGTTGTTTAGAGATAAACAACCAATGTGACAACTCTCACTCAAACTAATTTTTTTATAGTTACTATAATCACAACTGAATATATATTGATTGCCTATACTGATTTTTATTTAGTTAATAATCACAAATGATTATATGGTATCTCACATCCCAAATTGCTTGCAAACTAGATGGATGAATGGATGATTTATTGTGTTATGATTTGGATGTGACTTTGAGTTGATTAACATGTTAAAAACAATGCTAAAATATTTTTGGTAGTTTATATTGGATTAAACATCATTTACAAGTTGATCGACTTGTTTATGTTCACCCATTTAAGTGATATCGATTGGATTGAAAAATAACTTGAAACGAATAAGTTATGATTAATTACATGGGTGTAACAACCCGGAATTTCTGAACCAATTTAAATTTTTTATTATAGCTATTTTAATAAATTTTGAGAATTTAAAATGATTTATTTTAAATAGTAACGACTAAGAATTTATTTTGAACGAAGTTAGAATGAATATTTTTTAATTATAAATAGAGTTTGAAATGGCGTGGTAGTTTGAAAATTCGGTTTTCAATTTCAATTTAATATAAAGAATTCAATATAAGTCAGAATTTGACGGAACAAGAAATATTTGAATCTTTTTAACTATATCTTTCTAATGAATGTAAGCAATTGAGATTTCACTTTATAGATTGAAAGTAATGTCCAGTTTAAAATTTAAAATAGTTGCCATGGATTTTCTATATATTTTATATAATATATAGCCCTTAAAAATAACCATTTTGCAAATGACCTCCATTTCCGACGAACCACTTTTGTTGAATCCGGAATGTCGAATTATTGTCAGATTCCAATTTTCATAATTTTTGAATTATTATGTGAGACTGGTGAATTTAAACGCGTCTGGTTAATTTCAGTTGAATTGGATCGACCAGAAAATGGCCATTTTTCAAACGGTCTCTGAATTCGATGAAATTAGTTTTGTTAGGATTGTATCGTCGAACTAGAAATAATTTTTCTGTAATTTTTTAAGTCGGTATATGGCCCCAGTAAATTAAAATGTACATTTAAATTCAATATATATTAATATATTTTTTAATTTAAAGAAAAACTGATCGAAACAGTCGAATGGCCTTACGAAACATATCCTATTGTGTTTGGAATGGGGGTATTTAGCTAGGGGCGACATTCGTTGGATTTGATTTGGAGTTTGAATAGTTAAACTTCCTCTTTGATTAATTATTGAATTAAATAATATAAAAAAATTATATAAATACCCCTTGAAAACCCAATTTCATTAAACAGACGCCGCCGTTATCTTCAAACTGATGGTGGAAAAACTGTGAAATTGGAGCTCCAATCTCTCTCAATCCTCTTATTGAAATCCGAAACACTCTAAACAAAATGGAAGAGCATCTCAAGAGCCTTCAGATCAACGGCGGTGATGAGGTTTAATGTCATGAATTGGTTGTAATCGGGGTAGGAATCACCACCGCTCGCACCCATTTCTAGGGCTTGGGGGGTCACCGATCACGACGAGGTCACAGGCTGTAGGAGGAGTCAGGACGGTGGTCATTAGGAGGTGTTCAGATCGAAGGCTAGTTGATTGTGGGTGGTGTATGGTGCAAACCTAGAATCATGTTTTGGGTTCAAGGAAGAACACGGTTGGGATAGTGTCACAGTGTGTAACAACCCGAAAATCTGGGCCAGTTTAAAAATTTTATTTTGGCAATTTTAGCGAATTTTGATTATTTAAAATGAATTATTTTAAAATAATATCGACGAGAAATTTGTTTTGAATTGAATTCGACGTATATATTTATATACGTCGTCGTTAGAATATAAATAATTATATATATAACTATAAATAGAATTGAAAATGGCGCGGTAGTTCGATAATTCGATTTCAATTTTCAAATGAATGTACCGGGTGCAAAACAATCCGGATTTTAGCGAAACCAAAAATCAATAAGATCTATTTGATGATATCTTTCCAACGAATCCGAAAAATCGAAATTTCATAGCGGGAATCAAAAGATACGTCCAGTTGAAAATTCTGAATAGTCGCTATGGAATTCAGGCCCTTAAAAATGGAAATTTTGCAAATGACCTCGGATTTCGACGAAACCACTTTTGTTGGATCCGTGATACAAAGTTATTGCTAGATTCCAAATTTCATAATTTTTCGAATCAACATGTGAGCGTGACAAAGGAAAACGCGTTTGACCAGTTTCAGTTGATTTTAATCGACTGGAAATTGGTCATTTTTCAAACGGTCTCAGAATTCTACGAAACTAGTTTTGTTAGGTTCGTATCGTCAATACGAAGCTAGAAAATATTTTTCTGAGATTTATAGAGTTAGTATGTGACCCCAGTAAATTGAAATGCGTGTTCAAATTCAATATATAGAGTTATATGTTGATTTTAACGAAAACTGGTCGAAACGATCGAATCAGCTTACGATACATATCCCATTGTGTTCGAAATGGGGGTAAAACGCTATAGACGACAGGCGGTGGGCCTCCTTTCGAGGTCGAAATAAAAAGTCAACTTTTAGTAAATAAAATAATTAAATAAATTAAAAATTAAAAATTCTCTCTCCCTTCCCTTAATTCCCTCTGGCCCCCTTTATCAGTTCAATCGATTTTAACAGAAAAAAAAATATAGAGCAAAGGGGGGATCGCGACCTCGTCACCCCCCTAGAAGATCGCCGCCGCCACCCTGTGGTTCGCCGCCCGCCTCTTCCACTTCTTCTCCTCCCTTCCCCTTCGATCGGCGCCACCTCCGAACCCAGCCCCCCCCCCCCCTCGATGGATCGCGCCGCCGCTCAGACAGCCCCCCCTCCATCGCCACCCCGAGCCTGCGCCACCTCCTCCCTCCACTTCCCCGTCCTCGACAACAGCACCCCGTCTTCCCCATTCTCCTCAAAAAAATCCGACGCCCCCTCCTTTCTCGTCGAATAACTGTAAGTTTTTATAAATAACTTTATATATTTATATATATAAATGTAATAATTTGAATATATAAACATTGAATAGAAAATTGTGATTTTTAAAAATAAAAGTTTTGATTTTTAAAGCGAACAAAATTTTCGGATTTTTTTAAAGTAAACAAAGTATAGATTTTTATATATTGAATAGCATAGTAAAAATTCGATTTTTATAGATTGGATAGCAAAGTAAAAATTCGATTTTTATATATTGAATAGCGAAGTAAAAATTCGATTTTTCCATATGTAGAGAATACGGGCAGAGAAAGTGACACGGGGCAAGAACGACGAAGATTCCTACCTACGAAGAGTCGAGGATTTGGATTAGCTAATCGGTGAGAACTTCTCAATCTTCAATTTCTTTTTTCTAGTTATATATATACTAGGATGCAGACGGTGCTTAGCAGCACCCGACACCCGTCATTCAAAGACCATGGATGGCTTGTTTGTTTAATTGTTTGGTTGTGTAGTTGGTTAGATTATTTGGTTTGAATTGAATTGTTTGGTGAAATGAAATTGATTTAATTGATGTGTGAATGGCGTGGGCCTTCACTAGACCGGGGATAAGGCTAGGCCTTGTCCCGTTTCTAGTATCGTGTCGTTATGCCGCCGAAATTTTCTAAAAATAAGTTAGAAAAATAAAAATAACATTTTATTTAATAAATGAACCGAATAGAAAATTCATAGGTTGAATAAAATAGTTTGATCATTAAAAATATAATTCTTAACGTGAATGTGAATAAATAAATATTCATTTACAAACCGGACGGTTTGTTTATGTACACCTATTTGAAGGACATTGATTGGGACGATAAATTTTACACATCGCCCAACTGCACAAATAAAAATCTGTGTTTGATTGCTTGAAACCCCACACGGGTATTGGGATGATATTTGACGTACACTAATCCCGATTGTTTAGTTGTATGTCGATCGATTGATTGACAGGCTGTTATAAGCGTTGAATATTTATATTTGATGCTTATACAGTGTAGAATGCACTTTGGATGATGGTTGATTATTCGTCGTTGTTGATATATACATGTGTTGTAGAAAATCCATATAATTAACATTATATGGTAATTGATTGTGCCTCATTCCAGTTTTAAAATAGAAATATTTGAAAAAGAAATATTTGAAATAGAATATTTGAAAATAGGAATATATGAAGCCGTATTGATTAGATTGACGCCATTTTGACGTGAACGATATTTATATCTATTTTATTCATTTTATAATGAATATCGAAAGTGATTTCAAAATCTGATATTTTGAAAAGGAAATTGAAGATAAATGAATTCGAATTGAAATTGAATAGAAATGAATTCGAATTGAAATGGAATAGAAATGAATTCGAATTGAAATGGAATAGAAATGAATTCGAATTGAAATTGAATTGAAAACGAACTGAAATTGAATTAGAAATCAATTTGAATTGAAATCAATTTGAATTGAAATCAATTTGAAATGAATTTAAAACGAATTTATATTGGAATATTCAATTTTGATTTGAAATTAAATATGAAGTTGAAACCGTTTTGAAAACGAATTTAAAACGATTTATAAAGCACGTTTTGAATTGAAATCGACGAAGTATATATTATATATATATATATTATATATATATATAATATAATGGCCAGAATAGAACGCGCCGCGCCGCGGCAGTTCGCGAATTTCGACCATTGATTTCGAACGGATATTGCGGGAGATCCGACCGTCGGATTCTCCTAAAACCGGAACCGTTGGGTTCGTATCGAAAAGAGCTTTCTAACGAATATTAAAAATTTGAAATCTAACGGTTGGATTTGGAATTATGTCCAAATCAAATTTGGAAAAGGTCGCTGTAAGTGCAGTTCGATGGCCGTTGATGGAAATCGACTGTATGGGCCTCGATAAAATTATTAAAAATATCAATAATTTGTGTAAAATCATAAGAAATGATTTGGGAAAAATTGGGATGAAAAACTCCGTATTTGAAAAGATAAAAATAGATTTTTATCGAAATGAACTAGTTTTGAACTAGATTTAAAATTCTATTTATTTTTAAATAAATAAATTGGATTTGAAATGGTTTTGAAAATAACCAGAATTTCCAATAATTGCATTGGAATGGATTTGAATCGAAATTGTCTTCGGAATATTTCGATGTTGGATTTCGTGATTATACAGATGTTGTTATGGAAATTTGAAAGATATAGATATATATATATATCGTTATTTCCAATACGATATTTGTTGGTCGTAGAATTTGATATTGAATATAAGCCGATATATTCTCTATTCAGAGCCTTGTATTTAATATCAAATGTGATTTGGGTTTGTCGTGAATGGTGTCTTCATTAACACTGTTCTTAAGCCCAGTTGAGAAAAGATTAAATCTTTTTATTTAGATTTAATGAAGTGTACCAATTAAATGATATTTAATTGGAATTGAATTGATATTGATCTTTGGGTTTATCGTGGACAGTGTTTTAAATAACACTCGTTCTTTAACCCGATAATTAATGGAATGTGACTTTGGGTCTATCGTGAACCGTGTTTTAAATGACACTGATTCTTTAACCCAGTTAATGATTAAAACTAAGTGGAGTTTTAATGAATCTTTAATTAGATTGAAATAATCGAGAATGGAGTTTCACCAGTTTTACTCCAGGCGTTAGTTAAATCTTTAATTAGATTTGAACATGAAATGGTAATTGAATTTACCGATAACACCGTGGTGTTAGATATGAAGTACAACCAGTTTTACTTCATGGGATGAATAGGTCGGGGTTGGGAAATTGAAACAAATGATTACTTCGGTAAGGTTCGTTAATCCCGATTAGTTGAATCGAAATTCAAAAGAAGATTAAATAATAAATTCAAGGAATTTATCTTGGAAAAAATTAATGGGAACCTTTCCCTATGAATGTGAAATTTAGAAACTAACTGTCGGTTAGCTAAGCAGAATGGTTTTCTGGATATTGATCTGATGTTGGTTTCGGCCTTCGGGGTTAATATTTGGGAAATTATTCTCTTGATTAATTTACGGTTAGTGACTGATGAATTGGAATGAGGCGTATGTTGTGTTTGTGTAACACTTATTTAAAATATACGCGAGTTATTCGGAAAGACCGGGTTTATCCCATTCTGAATAACTATTACGACGATAAGTCGAAGATGAAGACGGTGGTTGAAGACCGGAAGTCTTCACATCGTTTGGGTGATTACTGATGATCTTGATTGGGCTGTACACCCAAGATGAGGGAATCAATCGGTGGTCATCCAGATGTGCTTGGAGATCGATGGATACGCGAGGAAAGTGCCTCTGGTTTCATTCAGACCTAGAACGGACTAGTAAATGGACTGTGTGTCTGACATTGGATTTCATTCTGTGTGACTGATATCGGTTGCATAGAGTGGTTTGCCTGTGTGTCATGCTAAGATGCAATTGATCGAGGCTTCTGTTGAAAAGCAAAGTCTTATGGTGATGATCAAAGCACAGCCTGTGTGGCACAGCTTTGTGTAACGTGAATTCGCGAGCTTCGCATCCTGGTTGTGAACCAGAAACAGGAGAGGACATCAGGGAGGGCATGCGTTTCCTTCTAGCTAGGGTGGTGTCAGTGACCTACCAGCCCTGACATTTATATACTTTTCACCTATGTGGTTGTTGCTGTTGCGTGGCGCCTCGGTTTGATCGGACGATCCGGGTCCGATGGAGTCATTCGTTGGCTCACTTACGCCCCAAAAGGGCGGGGAAACGTAGTGTTCAGGCATAATAATCCACATCGGTGGACCGGCCCTGACGATCCAAGGGGCAGTTGCGGTTGTTCCTAGACATGGGCTAGATTGTCTAAAATCGGTAGAGGACTATCTTTTGCCTCGGTTCACAGATGGAAATCCAACTTCCAAATACGTGATTTTGCAGTTTTAATTGTAGAACTAGTATGGCGACATGATATATGGTACCCATGCCGCCTATGATTGATACTTATGATTTGAAGTTGTTTTATACACTATGCACTTATAATAGTATCAAATGATTTATTTTAAACGTATCAAGCATTCTTTGGCTGTTATAAGGGAAAACCCTATCCTCCGGCTTGCGTTGCATTGTGTGATAGGACCTGGGTCTTATAATAGCTTCATTTTTCTTTATTTAGCATTGCGCTGTTTGTTTTATGCACTGGTATTCTTGGGAGGAAACCCGTTCCGTGTTATACGGCGTGGTCCCTTGATTTACCTAACTTTGAAATAAAGATTAATAACTGTTTTAGTTCTCACACCAGTCCCATGACTGACCTGGAGTTTATTGTTTTAACCTAAACTCTGGGTGCCCTTATTTTGACACGGGCAGCTAGTAGTTTTGGTTTTGCAGATTTATATTCACAGGATCTTGGTTTACAGCTGGAACGATATTCAGAAAGCTTTGTATCCGTATATCTCCTTCTAGTTGTGTTTTGTATTATTTCCGCTGCGATGTATTTAAATGTAATTTAAATCTCTGATATTTCTGTGTAATATTGATTTATACTCTGTATATTCTTGTAATCTGATGCATTGTTGTAATATACAATGAAATGTTCTTCCGTCTGCGTTTTTCTGTGTGTTGTTCTCGAACTATCCGATCTTTCCTTTACGGGGAAGTTACAGGTTTTCACAGTTGGTATCAGAGCTTTGGTTTACAAAGCTCAGAGAACAAGGCACCTTAGAACCATACGAAAGAATTCATTAGATATTGGATTAGTAATATCCAATGGGAATGACTCGTTAGAGATGGGATCAGTAGTATCCTAGAACGAGTGTGAAGAGTATATTTTTAAAATGAAAACAAATTTTGTTTTGAAAATCTAAATCAATTATTCGTATTTGATTATTTATTTCATATTGATTAGGACAGTCCAGTATATAGAGATTTTGCATATACATCTTGCAAACGTGTGTTCGAAATTTTAATATATTGGATAGATATAGAATCACGCTCTAGTCGCCCGGAGATGACACTGATGATGAGGCCTCATCATCAGTGTTTATATTCGAGTGACGAAAGTGAGATTTCTATATATTTCCTATTGACTAGTGTGAGAACCAAAATTAGATAGGGCCTATTTTTGTGATTTGGCATCAAAAATCTGATTTTTGACTATATATCAAAGTTATGAATTTCAAAAGATAATCAACTAATTGATAAATGGTTGTGTTGTTTGATTATTGTTTGTTAGCTGAAATTTTAACTATATAGCCAATTTGATCAAATAGTGAATATTATTGAAATTTGGTCGCATTTACTTGCATATACATATACTTACATTGAACAGGTCATAGCAAGGAGGCTAGAGCAGAGAATAAAATTTGTTTGCCCGACAAATAGGTACATGTTTACTACATAATTTACTGTATTGTTTGGGTGATGATGATTTTATGAGCCTATTGGCTAGCCGCTTGGCTTTTTCTTTTTCTTTTTGAGATCAGAAGGCCTATATGGCAATTTCGGGATTTTCCCGTGGCTCCCGGTGCAGGGGAGGTTATGGCGAAATTTTTTGAAAATTTAGGGTGTTAGCCAAATTTTTGAAGAATTTGAAAATTCTCAGAAAATGAAAAGTTGGAGAATGGAAGCCAGATCGAACGTAGAGTTGATTAATCAAACCACTTTCGACTTTGTTCCTTTTCGGGGATGAAAATTTTTATGTGGGGGAGATTGTAACAACCCGAAAATCTGGGCCAGTTTAAAATTTTTATTTTGGAAATTTTAGCGAATTTTGATTATTTAAAATGAATTATTTTAAAATAATATCGACGAGAAATTTGTTTTGAATTGAATTCGACGTATATATTTATATACGTCGTCGTTAGAATATAAATAATTATATATATAACTATAAATAGAATTGAAAATGGCGCGGTAGTTCGATAATTCGATTTCAATTTTCAAATGAATGTACCGGGTGCAAAACAATCCGGATTTTAGCGAAACCAAAAAACAATAGGATCTATTTGATGATATCTTTCCAACGAATCTGAAAAATCGAAATTTCATAGCGGGAATCAAAAGATACGTCCAGTTGAATATTCTGAATAGTCGCTATGGAATTCAGGCCCTTAAAAATGGAAATTTTGCAAACGACCTCGGATTTCGACGAAACCACTTTTGTTGGACCCGTGATGAAAAGTTATTGCTAGATTCCAAATTTCATAATTTTTCGAATCAATATGTGAGCGTGACAAAGGAAAACGCATTTGACCAGTTTCAGCTGATTTTAATCGACTTTAAATTGGTCATTTTTCAAACGGTCTCAGAATTCGACGAAACTAGTTTTGTTAGGATCGTATCGTCAATACGAAGCTAGAAAATATTTTTCTGGGATTTATAGAGTTAGTATGTGACCCCGGTAAATTGAAATGCGTGTTCAAATTCAATATATAGAGTTATATGTTGATTTTAACGAAAACTGATCGAAACGAATGAATCAGCTTACGATACATATCCCATTGTGTTCGGAATGGGGGTAAAACGCTATAGACGACAGGCGGTGGGACTCGTTTCGAGGTCGAAATAAAAAGTCAACTTTTAGTAAATAAAATTATTAAAAAAATTAAAAATTAAAAATTCTCTCTCCCTCCCCTTAATTCCCTCTGGCTCCCTTTATCAGTTCAATCGATTTTAACAGGAAAAAAAATATAGAGCAAAGGGGGGATCGCGACCTCGTCGCACCCCCAGAAGATCGCCGCCGCCACCCTGTGGTTCGCCACCCGCCTCTTCCACTTCTTCTCCTCCCTTCCCCTTCGATCGGCGCCACCTCTGAACCCAGCCCCCCCCTCGATGGATCGCGCCGCCGCTCAGACAGCGCCCCCTCCATCGCCACCCCGAGCCTGCGCCACCTCCTCCCTCCACTTCCCCGACCTCGACAACAACACCCCCGTCTTCCCCCTTCTCCTCAAGAAAATCCGACGCCCCCTCCTTTCTCGTCGAATAACTGTAAGTTTTTATAAATAAATTTATATATTTATATATATATATGTGATAATTTGAATATATAAACATTGAGTAGAAAAATGTGATTTTTAAAAATAAAAGTTTTGATTTTTAAAGCGAACAAAATTTTCGGATTTTTTTAAAGTAAACAAAGTATAGATTTTTATATATTGAATAGCATAGTAAAAATTCGATTTTTATAGATTGGAGAGCATAGTAAAAATTCGATTTTTATATATTGAATAGCGAAGTAAAAATTTGATTTTTCCATATGTAGAGAATACGGGCAGAGAAAGTGACACGGGGCAAGAACGACGAAAATTTCTACCTACGAAGAGTCGAGGATTTGGATTAGCTAATCGGTGAGAACTTCTCACTCTTCAATTTCTTTTTTCTAGTTATATATATACTAGGATGCAGACGGTGCTTAGCAGCACCCAACACCCGTCATCCACCGACCATGGATGGCTTTTTTGTTTAATTGTTTGGTTGTGTAGTTGGTTAGATTATTTGGTTTGAATTGAATTGTTTGGTGAAATGAAATTGATTCGATTGATGTGTGAATGGCGTGGGCCTTCACTAGACCGGGGATAAGGCTAGGCCTTGTCCCGTTTCTAGTATCGTGCCGTTATGCCGCCGAAATTTTCTAAAAATAAGTTAGAAAAATAAAAATAACATTTTATTTAATAAATGAACCGAATAGAAAATTCATAGGTTGAATAAAATAGTTTGATCGTTAAAAATATAATTCTTAACGTGAATGTGAATAAATAAATATTCATTTACAAACCGGATGGTTTGTTTATGTACACCTATTTGAAGGACATTGATTGGGACGATAAATTTTACACATCGCCCAACTGCACAAATAAAAATCTGTGTTTGATTGCTTGAAACCCCACACGGGTATTGGGATGATATTTGACGTACACTAATCCCGATTGTTTAGTTGTATATCGATCGATTGATTGACAGGCTGTTATAAGCGTTGAATATTTATATTTGATGCTTATACAGTGTAGAATGCACTTTGGATGATGGTTGATTATTCGTCGTTGTTGATATATACATGTGTTGTTGAAAATCCATATAATTAACATTATATGGTAATTGATTGGGCCTCATTCCAGTTTTAAAATAGAAATATTTGAAAAAGAAATATTTGAAATAGAATATTTGAAAATAGGAATATATGAAGCCGTATTGATTAGATTGACGCCATTTTGACGTGAACGATATTTATATCGATTTTATTCATTTTATAATGAATATCGAAAGTGATTTCAAAATCTGATATTTTGAAAAGGAAATTGAATATAAATGAATTCGAATTGAAATTGAATATAAATGAATTCGAATTGAAATGGAATAGAAATGAATTCGAATTGAAATGGAATAGAAATGAATTCGAATTGAAATTGAATTGAATTGAAAACGAACTGAAATTGAATTAGAAATCAATTTGAATTGAAATCAATTTGAAATGAATTTAAAACGAATTTATATTGGAATATTCAATTTTGATTTGAAATTGAATATGAAGTTGAAACCGTTTTGAAAATGAATTTAAAACGATTTATAAAGCACGTTTTGAATTGAAATCGACGAAGTATATATTATATATATATATTATATATATAATATAATGGCCTGAATAGAATGCACCGCGCCGCGGCAGTTCGCGAATTTCGACCATTGACTTCGAACGGATATTGCGGGAGATCCGACCGTCGGATTCTCCTAAAACCGGAACCGTTGGGTTCGTATCGAAAAGAGCTTTCTAACGAATATTAGAAATTTGAAATCTAATGGTTGGATTTGGAATTATGTCCAAATCAAATTTGGAAAAGGTCGCTGTAAGTGCAGTTCGATGGCCGTTGATGGAAATCGACTGTACGAGCCTTGATAAAATTATTAAAAATATCAATAATTTGTGTAAAATCATAAGAAATGATTTGGGAAAAATTGGGATGAAAAACTCCGTATTTGGAAAGATAAAAATAGATTTTTATCGAAATGAACTAGTTTTGAACTAGATTTAAAATTCTATTTTTTTTTAAATAAATAAATTAGATTTGAAATGGTTTTGAAAATAACCAGAATTTCCAATAATTGCATTGGAATGGATTTGAATCGAAATTGTCTTTGGAATATTTCGATGTTGGATTTCGTGATTATACAGATGTTGTTATGGAAATTTGAAAGATATAGATATATATATCGTTATTTCCAATACGATATTTGTTGGTCGTAGAATTTGATATTGAATATAAGCCGATATATTCTCTATTCAGAGCCTTGTATTTAATATCAAATGTGATTTGGGTTTGTCGTGAATGGTGTCTTCATTAACACTGTTCTTAAGCCCAGTTGAGAAAAGATTAAATCTTTTTATTTAGATTTAATGAAGTGTACCAATTAAATGTTATTTAATTGGAATTGAATTGATATTGATCTTTGGGTTTATCGTGGACAGTGTTTTAAATAACACTCGTTCTTTAACCCGATAATTAATGGAATGTGACTTTGGGTTTATCGTGAACCGTGTTGTAAATGACACGGATTCTTTAACCCAGTTAACGATTAAAACTAAGTGGAGTTTTAATGATTCTTTAATTAGATTGAAATAATCGAGAATGGAGTATCACCAGTTTTACTCCAGGCGTTAGTTAAATCTTTAATTAGATTTGAACATGAAATGGTAATTGAATTTACCGATAACACCGTGGTGTTAGATATGAAGTATAACCAGTTTTACTTCATGAGATGAATAGGTCGGGGTTGGGAAATTGAAACAAATGATTACTTCGGTAAGGTTCGTTAATCACGATTAGTTGAATCGAAATTCAAAAGAAGATTAAAGAATAAATTCAAGGAATTTATCTTGGATAAAATTAATGGGAACCTTTCCCTATGAATGTGAAATTTAGAAACAAACTGTCAGTTAGCTAAGCAGAATGGTTTTCTGGATATTGATCTGATGTTGGTTTCGGCCTTCGGGGTTAATATTTGGGAAATTATTCTCTTGATTAATTTACGGTTAGTGATTGATGAATTGGAATGAGGCGTATGTTGTGTTTGTGTAACACTTATTTAAAATATACGCGAGTTATTCGGAAAGACCGGGTTTATCCCATTCTGAATAACTGATACGACGATAAGTCGAAGATGAAGACGGTGGTTGAAGACCAGAAGGCTTCACATCGTTTGGGTAATTGCTGATGATATTGATTGGGCTGTACACCCAAGATGAGGGAATCAATCGGTGGTCGTCCAGATGTTCTTGGAGATCGATGGATACGCGAGGAAAGTGCCTCCGGTTTCGTTCAGACCTAGAATGGACTTGTAAATGGACTGTGTGTCTGACATTGGATTTCATTATGTGTGACTGATATCGGTTGCATAGAGTGGTTTGCCTGTGTGGCATGCTAAGATGCAATTGATCGAGGCTTCTGTTGAAAAGCGAAGTCTTGTGGTGATGATCAAAGCACAGCCTGTGTGGCACAGCTTTGTGTAACGTGAATTCATGAGCCTCGCATCCCGGTTGTGAACCAGAAACGGGAGAGGACATCAGGGAGGGCATGCGTTTCCTTCTAGCTAGGGTGGTGTCGGTGACCTACCAGCCCTGACATTTATATACTTTTCACCTGTGTGGTTATTGCTGTTGCGAGGCGCCTCGGTTTGATCGGACGATCCGGGTCCGATGGAGTCATTCGTTGGCTCACTTACGCCCCAAAAGGGCGGGGAAACTTAGTGTTCAGGCATAATAATCCACATCGGTTGACCAGCCCTGACGATCCAAGTGGCAGTTGCGGCTGTTCCTAGACATGGGCTAGATTGTCTAAAATCGGTAGAGGACTATCTTCTGCCTCGGTTCACAGATGGAAATCCAACTTCCAATACGTGATTTTGTGGTTTTAATTGTAGAACTAGTATGGCGACATGATATATGGTACCCATGCCGCCTATGATTGATACTTATGATTTGAAGTTGTTTTATACACTATGCACTTATAATAGTATCAAATGATTTGTTTTAAACATATCAAGCATTCTTTGGCTGTTATAAGGGAAAACCCTATCCCCCGGCTTGCATTGCATTGTGTGATAGGACCTGGGTCTTATAATAGCTTCATTTTTCTTTATTTAGCATTGCGCTGTTTGTTTTATGCACTAGTATTCTTGGGAGGAAACCCGTTCCATGTTATACGGCGTGGTCCCTTGATTTACCTAACTTTGAAATAAAGATTAATAACTGTTTTAGTTCTCACACCAGTCCCATGACTGACCTGGAGTTTATTGTTTTAACCTAAACTCTGGGTGCCCTTATTTTGACACGGGCAGCTAGTAGTTTTGGTTTTGCAGATTTATATTCACAGGATCCTGGTTTACAGCTGGAACGATATTCAGAAAGCTTTGTATCCGTATATCTCCTTCTAGTTGTGTTTTGTATTATTTCCGCTGCGATGTATTTAAATGTAATTTAAATCTCTGATATTTCTGTGTAATATTGATTTATACTCTGTATATTCTTGTAATCTGATGCATTGTTGTAATATACAATGAAATGTTCTTCTGTCTGCATTTTTCTGTGTGTTGTTCTCGAACTATCCGATCTTTCCTTTACGGGGAAGTTACGGGTTTTCACACAGTGGAAGAAGAAGTAATTAAAGAGATTAATTGTTAAATAATTATTAATTAATTATCTCGTTTAATTATCAATTGTTAAAAATCATATCTTTTTCATACGAGGTCAGAAATTCACAAATTTAGTTGCGCTGGAACCGTAAATTCGAGCACTACAACAAGAAGTAGACCGGAACTGAAACAGAAGCCATTTGGATTTTTGATAAAATTAAACATCTAATTTTATTAAAAACAATCGTTATTAAAAACAATTTCTGAAACCGATCAATGTGAGAACTCCCTCCCACTAAATTATATTTTATCATGTTATTGAATTCATGCATAAAAATATATATAGAATTGTTAGTATAGATTTTTATCATTTTTAATCATTATAAACAATATATGGTGCCTGTTAGCTCACCTCCCTCGTCCACAGACCATGGATGATTAAATTGACTATATTGTGTTTAGATTGTGATGCTGAAATGTTTAACACATGAAAAATGTTAACATTAATGTGGTAGTTGAAATTTAATTATAAATATCTATTTATAATTTAAACAGTGAAAATTGGTTAAATAGAAAATAATTCAAACCGAATTAGAATTGGTTAAATTTGTTAACCAATGATTTATTTAAATAAACTGTTGTTGTTTGAAAACCCCACACGGGTATTGGGATGGTATTTGACATACACTAGCCCTAATATTTAGTTGTATGTCAATCGATGGATTGACAGGCTGTGATGAGTGTTATTTATTTATTTATTTTACAGTTGTAAATTTCACTCTGTATGTTAATGGATTGATTAATGATTATTTATCATTATTGTTGAATACATGCGATATATGAAATCCATATAACTGGAATTATATGGTGATTGATTGAATCGCATTCCAATTTAGAAATAAAGAATATTTTAAAATAAATAATCTTTAAAAAAAGACTATTTTAAAATAATTAATATTCTAAAGTAATATTCAATAAAGAATAAAATTATGATTTTGACGTCCGTCTTTGGACGGACATCAAAATATTGAAATGTGATGCCGATTTAAGTAGCAAACACCATTTTAACCTGAACGGGTTTATCGATCTGTTTTATTCATTTTATAACGAATATCGAGAAGAAGTGATTTAAAAATCTAGTATTTTTAAAATATTATCATTTTCAAATTGTAAAGATATAGGATATTCAATTTTGATTTAAAATTGAAAATGAAGTTGGAATCGTTTTAAAACAAATTTATAACGATTTATAAAATACGTTTAAATGGAAATCGATGAAATATATTTTATATATATTTAATGGCCTGAATAGAACGCGCCGCGCAACGACTGTTCGCAAATTTCGACCATTAACTTCAAATTGATGTAACGGGAGATCCGACCGTCAGATTCTCCTAAAACAGGAACCGTTGGGTTCATATCAAAAAGAGATTTCCAATAAATATAAGAAATTTGAAATCTAATGGTCGGATTTGGAATTATGACCAAATCAAATTTGAAAAAAGTCCCTATGGATGTAGTTCGGTGGCCGTTGTTGGAAACCGACTATACGAGCTTTGATAAAATTATTAAAAATCGTAATAATTTGTGTAAAATCATAATAAATGATTAGAAAAGAATTTGTATGAAAAATTGCAATTTTGTAAAGATAAAAATATATTTTTATCATAATGAACTAGTTATTAACCAGAATAATAATCCAATGTTTTTAAATAAATAAATAAATTGGATTTGTAAATGGTTTTAACATAACCAGAATTTTACAAAGTATGAATTGGAAGGGAAATTATCTTCGGAATATTTTGATATTGGATTCCGTGATTATATGGATACTGTTGAGGAATTTGGAAGAATAAATATCGTTATTCCCAATACGATATTTGTTGATTTCAAAATTGATATTGAATATAAGCCGATATAATTTCTATTCAGAGCCTTTTATTTAATGTCAAATTGGATTTTGGGTTTGTCATGAACGGTGTCTTAAATAGCACTGTTCTTAAACCCAGTTGAAAAAAGAATAAAACTTTTAATTAAGATTCAGAGAAGTTTACCAATTAATTAATATTTAATTAGAATTGAATTGATATTAGATTTTTGGGTTTATCGTGAACAATGTTTTAAATAACATTTTTTTTAACCCAATTAACAATGAAGAGATGATTTGGAATTTATAAATCTTTTTATTAAGATTTGATGGAAATTTTCAAAAGTAATTTTTTCCAATTTAATATATTAAATTGGAATTGAATGGATTTCGATTCGGTAATAATCGAGATGAGCTTTTATGAATGAAGACCGCTACTATATATGGAATTATAAGGCTTTGCCGCTATTCCATTTATATTATTAGTCTGACATGGGAAATTATATCGATTATGAATTGTTATGACTTCCGTGTAGATTCCATTTTGATGGAAGATGATTTTGGGTTTATCGTAAACTGTGCTTTAAATGACATTGGTTCTTTAACCCAGTTAAAGACAAGATTAATTTCTTAAAGTCGAATAACCATAAAGTAATGATTTTTGATATTAAAACCAAATTGGAGTTTTAATAAATTTTTAACTAGATTAAAATGGGAATGAGATAACTAAATTTATCGAGTTTCTGAAATGATCGAGAATGGAGTACCACCAGTTTTACTCCAGGCGATTGTTAAATCTTTAATTAGATTTGAACGTAAAAAGGTAATTAATTTTATCGAAAACAAAGTGGGTGTTATATATGGAGTGCTACCAGTTTTGCTCCATTGGATGAATAATCTGTGATTGGAAAATAATAAATGATTATTGCGGTAAGGTTCGATAATCCTGACTAGTTAATAAAATCTTTTGAGATGATATCCAAAGGAAGATTAAAGAATAAATTTAAAAGAATTTATTTTTGATAAAATTAATGGGAATCTTTCCCTAATAATGTGAATATTTTATTAAAAGAGTATTCTGAGTTGGAATGAGGCATATGATGTGTTTTTATAGCACTTGATTATTAATTATAAAATACGCGAGTTATTCGGAAAGACCGGGTTTATCCCATTATGAATAATTAATAAGACGACTAAAAGTTGACGATGAAAACGGTGGTTGAAGACCGAAGTTCTTCACATCGTTTGGATGATTACTGATGTATCGATTGGGCTGTACACCCAAGACAAGGTAATAAGTGGTGATTGTTAGACGTATTCAGAGATCGACGGATATGCGAGGACTTCTCTCTTGTATTGGATATATATGACGAGGAATAAGGTACCTCCGATTTCGTTCAGACCCAGAACGGACATGTAAATGGATGTTTGTTGGCAGAGAATTTATTCTCTTGCTTTACACTCTCTCTGAGATGTATGAGCTTAGAGGTTATATATTGATAGACATCAATTGTATGGCGTGAATTGTCAGTGTGGCATGCCCAGATGAAAATGATCAAGGCTTTTTTTTAAAAGCAGAGACTTGTGGTTGATGGTTAAAGCACAACTTTAATTAGCATAGCTTTGTGTGTAGCATTCATTCGCGAGCCTCACACCCCGGTATGAACCAGAAACGGGAGAGGACTACAGGGAGGACAAGCGTTTCTTTCTAGATAGGAGTGGTTCCATGGTATGGAGCCTGGACATTGTAACGACAAGAAATTTCGCTCGATCTGAATCAGTCGCTAAACCGACCAAGACCGTTCGAAACCCCTGATTGTTATGAGAACAAACCATATCGGAACACAGAGAGAAGAACATTTCATTGCTTATTACAACAATTCCATCAGAATACAAGAATATACAGAGTATGAATAAATATTATACATCAGAGATTACAATACATTACATAACAGTGGAAAATAATACAATACACAACTAGAAGTAATACGCAGATACAGAGCTTTCCGAGTATAATTCCGGCTGTAAGCCAGGTTCCTGTGAATATAAATCTGCAAAACTAAAACTACTAGCTGCCCGTGTCAAAATAAGGGCACCCAGAGTTTAGGTTAAAACAATAAACTCCAAGTCAGTCATGTGACTGGTGTGAGAACTAAAACAGTTATTAATCTTCATTTTAAAGTTAGGTAAATCAAGGGACCATGCCGTATAACATGGAACAGGTTTCCTCCCAAGAATACCAGTGCATAAAAAAACAGCGCAATGCTAAATAAAGAACAATGAAGCTATTATAAGACCCAGGTCTTATCACACAATGCAACACAAGCCGGAGGATAGGGTTTTACCTTATAATCGCCAAAGAATGCTTGATACGATAAATTTCATCTTTTATTATTACTATAAGTGTATAGTGTCAAAACAATTTCAATCATAAGTATCAATCATAGACGGCATAAGTGCCCAATCCCACTATGTCGCCATACTAGGCTCTACAATCAAAACCACAAAGTCACATATTGGAAGTTGGATTTCCATCTGTGAACCGAGGCAAGGGATCGTCCTCCACCGAATTCGAGATGCTCTAGCCCGTGTCTCAGGAACAGCCGCAATTGCCCCTTGGATCGTCAGGGCCGGTCCACCGATGTGGATTATAATGCCTGAACACTGCGTTTCCCCACCCTATGGGGTGTCAATGAGTCCACTGACTCCATCGGCTCCACATAGTCACTGATATATCCGAGGAGCCTCGCAACAACAACAACCACATAAGTTAAACTCGTCAGGGCATGTAAAACCACTGACGCCACTTCTAACTAGAAAGAAACGCATGTCCTCCCTGAGGTCCTTCTCCCGTTTCTGGTTCACAACCGGGGTGTGAGGCTCGCGAATCAACATTACACAAAGCTATGCCACACAGGCGGTGCTTTGATCATCAACCACAAGACTTTGCTTTTCAACAAATGCCTTGATCATTTGCCACTTAGGCATGCCACACAGGCAATTCACTCCATGTCTTTGATATCCGTCAATGTATAACCCCTGAGCTCGTACGTCTCAGAGAAGGGCGTTAAGAAAGAGAATAAATTCTCCGCCGCCAAACAGATATATATTTAATAGAAATCAATCACACAGAATAAAATCCAATGTCAGACACAAAGTCCATTTACAAGTTCGTTCTGGGTCTGAAAGAAACCGGAAGCACCTAGTACCTCGCATATCCATCGATCTCCAAGTACGTCTGGACGATCACCAACTGATTCCCTACATTTGGGTGTACGGCCTAATCAAGATCATCAGTAATCACCCAAACGACGTGAAGACCTCCGGTCTTCGACCACCGTCTTCATCCTCAACACCACGTCGAATCAGTTATTCAGAATGGGATAAACTCGGTCTTTCTGAATAACTCGCGTATATAATAAACAGGTGTTACACAAACACAACATACGCCCCATTCCAATTCAGAATATTCTTATACTTTGGGAAAGGTTCCCATTAATTTTATCAAAGATAAATTCTTTAAATTTATTCTTTAATCTTCTTTTGAATATCAATTCAAATTAGTCAGGATTAGCAAACCACACCGAAGTAATCATTTGTTTTATTTCCCATTCCCAACCTATTCATCCCATGAAGTAAAATTGGTCATACTTCATATCTAACACCACGGTGTTATCGGTAAATCCAATTACCATTTCACGTTCATATCTAATTAAAGATTTAACTATCACCTGGAGCAAAACTGGTGATACTCCATTCTCGATCATTTCAATCTAATTAAAGATTTATTAAAACCCCACTTAGTTTTAATCTTCACAGAAATCAATATCCTGTCTTTAACTGGGTTAAAGAACCAATGTCATTTAAAACACGGCTCACGATAAACCCAAAATCACATTCCATTGATTATCGGGTTAAAGAACCAGTGTTATTTAAAACACCATTCACGATAAACCCAAAAATCAATCCCAATTCAATTCCAATTAAATATTATTTAATTTGCACACTTCATTAAATCTAAATAAAAAGATTTAATCTTTTTCTCAACTGGGTTTAAGAACAGTGTTAATGAAGATACCATTCACGACAAACCGAAATCACATTTGATATTAAATACAAGGCTCTGAATAGAAAATATATCGGCTTATATTCAATATCAAATTCTACGAACAACAAATATCATATTTGAAATAACGATATTAATATATCTTTCAAATTCCCCTAACAATGTCTGTATCATCACGAAGTCCAACATCGAAATATTCCAAAGACAATTTCGATTCAAATCCATTCCAATTCAATTATTGGAAATTCTGGTTATTTTCAAAACCATTTCAAATCCAATTTATATGTTTAAAAATATATAAATTATTATTCTAGTTCAAAACTAGATCATTTCGATAAAAATCTATTTTTACCTTTTCAAATTTGGAAATTTTCATCCTAATTCTTCACAAATCATTTCTTATGATTTTACACAAATTATTACTATTTTTAATAATTTTATCAAGGCCCGTACAGTCGATTTCCATCAACGGCCATCGAACTGCAATTACAGCGACCTTTTCCAAATTTGATTTGGACATAATTCCAAATCCAACCGTTAGATTGCTAATTTCTAATATCCATTAGAAAGCTCTTCTCGATACAAACCCAACGGTTCCGGTTTTAGGAGAATCCGACGGTCGGATCTCCCATAATATCCGTTCGAAGTCAATGGTCGAAATTCGCGAACTACCGCGGCGCGGCGCGTTCTATTCAGGCCATTATATTATATATATATAATATATAATATATACTTCGCCGATTTTCTTTTAAAACGTATTTTATAAATCGTTTTAAATTCGTTTTCAAAACGATTTCAACTTCCTTTTCAAATTCAAATCAAGATTGAATTTTTCCATATAAATTCGTTTTGATTTCATTTCAAATCCATTTCAATTCAATTTCAATTTAATTTGAATTTCAATTCATTTCAATTTAATTCGAATTTCAATTCATTTCAATTTAACTCGAATTTCAATTCATTTCAATTTAATTCGAATTTCAATTTAATTCGAATTTCAAATCACGTTCAACATTCATTGAAAAATGAATAAAATCGATATAAATATCGTTCATGTCAAAATGACGTCAATCTAATCAACACGACTTTTATTCAACACATGAATGTTTATTCTGTTCAACTCATGAATATTTTCCTATTCAACACATGAATTTATTTTCAATTCAACACATGAATTCATTTTCTATATTGGAATGAGGCCCAATGAATTACCATATAATGTTTTTTATATGGATTTTCTACAATACATGTATATAAACAGCAACGATAAATAATCAACCATCATCCAGAGTGCACCACACAACTGCATAAGCATTAAATATAAATAATTAACGCTTACACAGTTTGTCAACCCATCGATTGACATACAACTAAACAGTCGGGATTAGTGTACGTCAAATATCATTCCAATACCCGTGTGAGGTTTCAAATCAACAAACACATATTTTATTTGTGCACTTGGGCGATGTGTAAAATTTATCGTCCCAATCAATATCAGTCAAATCAGTGTATATAAACAAATCGTCCGATTTGTTTATAAATATTTATTTCATATACACGTTAAAATTATATTTTAAACTATAAAATATTTTCCACTATAAAATATTTTATTTCACTCCACATCACACAATCAAATTTCACAACACAAACAATCGCACAAACAAGTCATCCATGGTCTGTTGACGACGGGTGTTAGGTGCTGCTAAGCACCGTCTGCATCCTAGTATATATTTTAACTAGAAAAACAAGATTTAAAGTGAGAAGTTCTCACCGACTAGCTAAACCAAACGCCACGACTCTTCATATGTAGGAAATCTTCATCGTGCTCGCGTTTGGTCAATTTCATTGTCCGTAGCCACTACATATATAAAAATCGCATTTTTATATTGTTTCCATGTATATAAAAAATCACATTTTTACACCGCTACTATATAGATAAAAATTCTATTTTTACACCGTATATAGATAAAAATTCTATATTTACACCGCTACTATATAGGTAAAAATTCTATTTTTTTACACTGCTACTATATAGATAAAAATTCTATTTTTACACCGCTACTATATAGATAAAAATTCTATTTTCATAACAGTGTTCATATAATAAAGACTATACTTTTATATCGCCGCTCATATAAAAATCACATCTTTACTCCTTCTATATAATAAAGATCGAATTTTCGATACTTCTATAATATAAAATCATATTTTTAATCATCTACTAATATAAAAATCATATTTCTAATACTCTATTATAATAAAAATTATATTTTTAATAATCTACTATAATAAAAAATATATTTTTAATATTCTACAATAATAAAAATTATATTTTTAATACTCTACTACCCTTTTTAGATAATTACAGAGTTAATGAAACTAATTACATAACAAAATAAAGAGGAAAACTCACTTTGGTCAAGTAGAGGAGGGGTCACTAGTCAGCGCGGAGGCAAGGGGGAGAGGCTGAGGTGGCGGAGGAGGCTCGAACTGTGAGGGTGTTGAGGTGGCGGCTGACGTGGAGGAGGGTGCGATGGCTAAGGCTTCGCGGTGAAGGGGGTTTGTGTGGTGAACGATTAGGAAGAGGAGGAGGCAGGAAAAGCTAGGGGGGAAGGGAGGCGGCGGTGCAGTGGAGGAGGGGGCGTCGGCGGCGGCCTGGGGTGAAGGTCTCGACGGTTTTTCTTTTTCTTTATTTGAAAACTGACGGGGAGAAGGAGATGGGGGGGTAAAAGGGAAAGAGGGGTTTTATTTATTTTAATTTTATATTATATTTAATTACAAAAGTTGACTTTTAATCCGAACACCAAACGAGACCCAACGACTGTCGTCCCTAGCTAATTTCCCCCATTCCGAACACAATGGGATATGTATTGTAAGCCAGTTCGGCCGTTTCGATTAGTTTCCACCAAAATCAAAATATAAACCTATATATTGAATTTAAACGCACATTTCAATTTACTGGGGTCACATACTGACTCTAAAAATTCTCAAAAAATATTTTCAAACTTTGTATTGACGCTACGGTCCTAACAAAACTAATTTCATCGAATTCTGAGACCGTTTGAAAAATGGCCATTTTCCAGTCGATTAAAATCAACTAAAACTAGTAAAACACGTTTTCCTTTGCCACGCTCACATATTGATTCGAAAAATTACGAATTTCGAAACCTAACAATAACTTGACATCACGGATCCAACAAAAGTGGTTTCGTCGAAAACCGAGGTCGTTTGCAAAACTTCCATTTTTAAGGGCCAGAATTCCATAGCGACTATTATGAATTTTCAACTGGGCATAACTTTTTATCCCGGCTGTGGAATTTCAATTTTTCGGATCCGTTGGAAAGATATTCTCAATTAGATTCAAATATTTTTGGTTTCTCTAAAATCTGGTTTATTTTGAATCCTGTACATTCATTTGAAGTTTGAAATCGAATTATCGAACTACAGCGCCATTTTCAATTCCTTTTGTATATATAAATAAATATTTATATTCCAACGACGATTCAAATAAATATAGATGTTCGAATTCTATTCAAAATAAATTTCTCGTTATCATTATTTAAAATATATCATTTTAAATTTTCAAAATTCATCAAAATTGCAAAAATAAAAATTTTAAATTGACTCGGATTTCCGGGTTATTTCAAACATTTTACTTATGTAGTAGTTGGAAAGTGAGGTACCTCGGATATTGATTCCCTAGTGGCTCAGATTTAGTGCCTCATAGGGCAGGAAACATATTGTTCAGGAATTGCCAATCCACTAAATTAAGTGTTGACTGACATTGCGGGTCCAGGTGCAGTTGCGGCTGAATCCTGAGGCATGGGCTAGAGTGTCTCGAATTCAGTAAGGACGATCCCTTGCCTTGGTTCATAGATGGAAATCCAACTTCCAATACGATATTGTGCGGTTTTGATTGTAAAACTGGTATGGTGGCATATTATATGGTATCTATGTCGTCTATGATTGATACGTTTATATTTGAAGCTGATTTTGACACTATGCACTTATAGTAATATCAAAATGATTTATTTCAAACGTACCAAGCATGTTTGGCTATTATAAGGGAAAACTCTATCTTCCAGCTTGCGTTGCATTGCGTGATGGGAGCTAAGTCTTATAATAGGTTAATTTTTCTAAAAGCATTGCATTGTTTTATTTTAAATTAAGATTTATGTGGAGTAAACCTGTTCCGTGCTATGTGGCATGGTCCCATGATTTCCTAATTTTTAAAGTAAAAAGGTTAATAACTGTTTTAGTTCTCACACCAGTCCCATGACTGACTCAGAATTTATTGTTTCAACCTAAACTCTGGGTGCCTATATTTTCCACATGGGCAGCTAGTAATTTTGGTTTGCGTAGATATTTCTTTTCACAGGATCCTGGATTACGCTGGATCTATATTCGGAAAGCTTTGTATTTGTGTATTTCTTTCAGTTGTGCTAGTGATGTATTGTGCAATACACATTTTATTATATTTTTCTACTTCTTTGTAATTTATTAAATCTCTGATATTGTATTTACAATGTGTAATATTTATTCATACTCTGATATATTCTTGTACTCTGATTGTTGTAATAGCAATGAAATGTTCTACTGTTTGTGTTATGATGCGTCGTGTTCTCAACTCAATCCAGGCTTTTCTGAAAGGGGAAGTTTGGGCCGTTTCATTTTAGTATCAGAGCTTTGATTTACAGAGCTCGAGAACAAGACACGTTAGAACCAAACAAAAGAATTCATCAGAGATAGGATTAATAACATCCTATAAGAATGACTCGTTAGAGATAGGATCAGTATCATCCTAGAATGAGTTTGAAGAGTATTATTTATTTATATATATATAAAATGAACTTAGTTTTGAAAATTTTATCTTATTATACGTATTCAACTATTTTATTTTATATTAAATTTGGACAATCGAGTATATGAAGATTTTGCACATACGCCTAGCTAGTGTGTATACGGAGTCTCAAATATACTAGATAAATATAGGATCACACTTTAGTTGACCAGAGATGATCCGGGTGATTGATATATCATCATCAGTACCTATGTTCGAGTTTCGAAAGTAGGATATCTATATATTTCCAGTTGACTGGTGTGAGAACCAAAACTTAGTTAGAATTTACTGTTTGTGTTTTGACACACAAAATATGATTTTTGACTATATGTAAAAGTTATATATATATATATATAAAAAAGTTAATCAATTAATTGATTGTTTCTTGTGATGTTTGATTATTAGTTTAAATAATAAAAATATTGGAATGATATTTAATTTAACCAATATGTGAATGAATGAGAAATAGCCAAATCAAACAAATATTGAACTAAATTAAAAAATTTGTTTCAATTGCATACATGTACATATATATATATGTGTGTGTGAACAGTTCATAGCATGGAAGCTAAGAAGAGTAATAAAATTGTATGCCTTACAAATAGTTACATGTTTACTATATTCATTGGGTTAGATGATTTTATGAGCCGATTGGCAAGCCGCTTAGCTTTTTATTTTTCTTTGGATTGATGAGACCCCTGTGAAGCAAGTTTCGGGTTTAAATATCAACCCGTACAAAGGAGGTTATGGCGAAATTTTTCGAAAATATGGCCAAATTTTTGAGAAATTAGAAAATTATTAGAAACTGAAAAGTTAAAGAATGAAAGTTGAGTTGGTTAGTTAAACAACTTTCAGCTCCTTTACTTTTCGAGGATGAAAAGATTTTAAGTGGGGGAGATTGTAACAACTCGGAATTTCTGAACCAATTAAATTTTTTATTATAGCTATTTTAATGAATTTTGAGAATTTAAAATGGTTTATTTTAAATAATAACGACTAAAAATTTATTTTGAATGAAGTTAGAATGAATAAATTTATTTCAATTATAAATAGAGTTTGAAATGGCGTGGTAGTTTGAAACTTTGATTTTTAATTTCAATTTAATATACAGAATTCAATATAGTCAGAATCGGACGAAACAAGAAATATTTGAATATGTTTAACTATATCTTTCTAACGAATATAAGAAATTGAGGTTTCACTTTACAAATTGAAAGTTATGTCCAGTTTAAAATTTAAAATAGTTGCTATGGAATTTATATATATTTTATATAATATATAGCCCTTAAAAATAGCCATTTTGCAAACGACCTCCATTTTCAACAAAACCACTTTTGTTGGATCCGGAATGTCTAATTATTGTTAGATTATGATTTTCAAAATTTTTGGAATTAATATGTGGGCGTGGTGAATTTAAACACATTTGGTCAATTTCAGTTGAATTGGATTGACCAGAAAATGGAAATTTTTCAAACGGTCTCCGAATTCGACGAAATTAGTTCTGTTAGGACCGTATCGTTGAAACAAAACTAGAACTAATTTTTCTATAATTTTTGAAGTCAGTATGTAGCCCCGGTAAATTAAAATGTACGTTTAAATTCAATATATATTGATATATATTTTAATTTAAAGAAAAACTGCTGAATGGGCTTACGAAACATATCCCATTGTGTTCGAAATGAGGGTATTTAGCTAAGGGCAACAGTCGTTGGGTTTGATTTGGAGTTTGAATCATTAAACTTCCTCTTTGATTAATTATTTAATTAAATAATATAAAAAATTATATTAATACCCCTTGGAAAATGAAAACCCTATTTCACGAAACAGCCGCTGCCGTTATCTTCAAAACGGTGGTGGAAAAACTTTGAAATTGGAGCTCCAATCTCACTCAATCCTCTCAAAGAAATCCGAAACACTATAAACGAAATGGAAGAGCATCTCAAGAGCCTTCAGATCGACGGCAGTGATGAGTTTTAACATCATGAATTTGTTGTAATCGGGGTGGGAATCACCGCTGCTCGCACCTATTTCTAGGGCTTAGGAGGTCACCGATCACGGCGAGGTCAGAGGCGGTTGGAGGATTCGGGATGATGGTCATTGGGAGGCGTTCAGATCGGAGGCTAGTTGACTATGGGTGGTGTCTAATGTCCCGCATTTTTATCGGTTTGTGTTTGAATATTTAAATCAGTTTAAATATTGAATTCGTAAAATAAGTGGATTTATATATCAATTAAAATGAAGTTGGACGTATGAAAATATATAATAAATATAATCGAGCCCGTAATATCGCGGCTGTTCGTAATTTAACATTCTGAACTTCAACTGAGTGTACATGACCAGTTATTAGTCGGATTTCTTCGAAATAAGAAACGTTGGAATCTGTTGAACTGTATTTTTCTAATGGAAGTGAAAAACCAAGATTTCGTATTATAAATGGGAAGTCATGTCTAAATTAAATATTTAGAAAAGCAGCGGCATATTTTTTTATGGCCATAACGGTTTATTTGGAATAACTAGATATTAGATACGAATTTGGACAAGGTTCTTTTGAGACATAGTGATAATTTAATTTTTAGAATTTTACTGTAATATTTAATTAATTAAATACGCAACTTTTTATTTGGAGTGTTTTGCACCCTATATCGATATTTTGGGGTTTCACAATATGAGTCAACCTACAGATATTATTATATTTTAGGAATCGTGGCACCTCGCTGGACACGACTATATTTTTGTTTATGTCCATAGCAGCTTATGTGTAAAACAAGATCGTATGAAGCGGGCTATGTAAAACTTTCTAAAACAAATATCTACGGATTCTATTTAAAATATCACTTCTACCACATATTTCTAAACGTATAGACTTACATATTCCCTAATACCTAATGCCATTCCTTAAGACTTCATATTCAAGGAATAGACGCTACCCTACTAAGTGAAATATCAAGGCAATCCCATACCAAATCTTATGCGTGGCTCAATAAAGGAAAATCACTTAACAAATCTGTAAATAGAGCATTCCTTAAATATTCACATATGGTATGCTCGACCCTGCTGCAACAATAGAGTGATTTTGACTGTGATATTTTGATAGAAATATACATATAAATAAATATGCGTTTACTTCCATTCGAAGGCTCCATGAATATTCAAATTAAAAACAGAGAATTACTTGCTAATAGCCAACCCGTGTACTGCAGAAGCTATGTCAAGGAAAAATCATATGTGTAAACCGAAGAAATCTTTAAATTTCGAAAGAAATACCCAATAGAACGTACACCTAACTTATCCCCTAGAGACTAATCCATACCCTATTGTTCTAGCCTTATCAAAATTAAATGAGACGCAGTGAATACTTTCAAATTAAGGCATCCATACCTCATTTTCATGACCTACAGCTATGTCCATTCAGTCCAACATTTAATATGCCCACGTCCTAATTACATGGCTACCATGTAGTTTACTCCTATCATATTACTTCATTGTGAATTAATACAGAGCCTAACCTATTCCCAATGCTTTAACGTTCAAAACATTTGTTTGAAATGAAAACTCGTAGTCATGCAATCCTACAGGACAGCACATATATGTGCAAACTAGGGAAATGAAGATTTTCAAAGCCTACCATACTACCCTATTACTTTAACCTATTCCTTACCTCTCAATTAATTTGAATATACACGCAGCATGTTACTTCATTTCCATTATTCAAAAAAGCTAAACGCAAGAAATAAATGAGGAATGCGAGCTAGGCTATTCTCACTTGAATGGAAAGGCTCTGGGACCAAAACAAATGGAGTGTAAAGGAGGGGATGTATGGGTATTGAGGAGGATAAGTCTGATTCTAAGGAGGGAAAAGCTGAAAACGTAGTGATCGGAGTGTGCACGTCTGTTCCTGAATGGAGGAAGGTGAAGTATTATCAGTTTGTGCATGGGGGAGGGAATGTTCGCTGATTCCATTGCAATCGAAAATGGACGAAAGTGATTGTGAAGGGAGTGTACGAAATGGGTTTGTTTTGGGTAAAACAGTAGAGTAATGGTGGGTGTTTCAGCTTAATGCGTGGGACTGTTGGTATTGGAGAAGCCTTGAACAAAAATCACGACAGTTTTTAATACATGGAGATGGGCATGAATTCGAACTGTGTAAGATGATAGAGAGTAGCGTTGGGTGTTGGAATGGGGAGTAGATGAAGTCAACGTGTAACGACCCAGGGATTTTCGGCCTCGAAAATCGACATAAGTACCTTTACCACACTCATGTCGACCTTCCAACACCGAAAACACTGGAACGTTTATAGAAAGAAAGTAGAGGGTGAGATAAGAAAGAAAGAAGGTTAGAATAGAAGAAGAAGAACCAATACAACACAGAGTCTCACATCGCAGCGGAACAAAATATGATACAGAAATAAATCTTTATTGAGAGCTTTGAAAAATACTTACAACATCGGAGTACATCACATCTCTGGACAGTTATAATAATCTGTCCTCATATATATTCACACAGCGGAATAGTAATCATATCTGAACACCTTCAGCTTGTCACTGGACTTCACATTACCTGATAACCTGAACCTGTACACCCCGCGCTAACCCGAGCATTTACAAAACACCGGGTCAGTCTGGTGAACCAGAGTGAGAAAAACTCGCATAGTATTAAGGGTATCACATAACTTGATTTTAAAGTTCAAATCCTTTTGAAAGAAAAAGATAATCGTAAGACCAATCCACACATAAATACGGACGGTTTTTACCTTACTATAACCCAAACCAGTTTTGAAAACAATATCTTTTCTGATATTATAATAATGTCTAAATACAAGTAAATATCAATCTAGTGGAACGCTTGCATCTCACGCTCCACGTATATATACAAACAAAAACGTGGCACTTATTGGAAATTCAATTCCAACTATGACAAGGTATGGGACCACCTGCCGATTGTGTATCTCTAGAGGCGAATACACTGAGTTCAACAAGAACGTCTTGCAACCCGGCCCTCACATGACCGACCACTCATTTCGCTTGAGTGTATCAAATGTATATCACCAACGGTTGGACTCAAACCACCATTTCCTGAATAGGGACAGCATCGAAATAGATTAAAGAATGAAATGGATTTTCTCTAAATAGGTGATTATACACCCTAATGGGAGTGACCCACATAGCCATGCTGCCTGCCCGATTTCTGTCATGTACTGGTTGATGAGGCTTGAGGTCAGACACGTCTGGTCAGCATACACTTTGAATGCCACATTGTCAGATCTGCCAAATCACTAATTGACGTCCACAAAAATATTCTGGTCGTTAAGCTAGAGAGGTGCCCCTCCCCACCACTAACAGAGATACGTTTGTAAAAATCAACGTACATGACTCTTAAGAAATACTCTGTCAGACATCCGTCCATACAAGTCATCTAGGAACAGGATGAACCGAAGGTACTCTCCTACTGCATCCAATATAGGAATCACCCCATGGATCAGTAGCGATCGTCCTTGCAATCCACAGATTCCAACCACGACGGAACCCTAGTATATCTCTGGGTCGAATCAGAGATTGTAAGTGGTTGTTTCGCTTTATGAAGATCTTTGGTCTTCACATGCTCCATCTCGATCGTCGTCTGAAATCTTCTAAATATTCGTTTTTGTTGGTCGGAATGGTTTTCAAATATACATTCGATCCTGGTCTTTCCATACCAACAATCGTAAAGGTCAAACTTGATAGTCGGTTATTTAACTATCAAGTAAACATCCATGAAATCGTAAAAATAGATTCATTGGTCTATTACTCAGCATCACTTGACTTTTTTAATTAAAATTAATTAAGCTTGAATATTTCCAACATTTGGGAAAATATTTCACTCATCACTTTAATATACAAATATTCATAAAACCATTTTATTTCAATATTTAGGAAGGATATATTACATAACGATATCCAATATCCATTTACTATAACCTTTCCTGAGAAATCATTTCAACTTACTACTCAATGTTACGCCAACCCTTCTGTTTTCATCCCTTGGAAAAATATCAAATCCTTATCCTTATAGAATAAACAATTCTATATCTTATTCCTTCACATTACGAAATTTCACCAGTCTCCTTTTAATTCCATGACTAGGGAGATATCAACTCACGTCATTTACGTTACTTTGGAAATCTTAACATACCTTCTTGACATTACCAACTGGTATTATCCTTGGATAGTCCCGATGTCGCTCAACTTGGGGTTATTTTAATTACCTCTCAGACCTTGATCAACAACGTTCTTATCTTCAGATAGATATGAGTGGTGATTCAAGGAAAACACATCCCACTTATCTTGTTTATTTAAAACATAGCTTTATAGTTCTTCTTACCCTCTTTGGAAATCTCCTTTTTAATTATTTGCTTACTAAACATTTCTTTTATTATTCTCGACTTATTAAAATATCTTTGGTTTAACCTGGATTTTTATAATTACAAATCCTATTTTCAACTTCGTTTACCAAACTCAAATCAAATCACTTTTTACCAATCCCTATTTCCTTTGGGAAATCTCTTTTCAATTCAATTGGTTTAGCTTAATACCATTATTAAGTACTTCTAATTTAAAAACAATGCTTTAATCCACATTCCATTTATAAACCTTGTTTATAAATTTAATATAAACCCTTTCACCTCCCTTAACTCAAAAGTTAAGTAAAAACTTCCCATTTAAACCTCTTATTTGCTTCATTACAAAACACGAGCTCAAATAATAAAACTCATCTCTAGCCTCTTTCCAACACTCGACCATTTTTCATTTTAACTTGGTTACTTAAATGTATTAAATTTAAGAAGTGATTATTTACGTCAACATTAATCAATGCAAATTAATTAACTTCTTTAATAACAAATTCCCTTTTTAAACTCTTACTAGGATTAACCAATTATTCATTAAGTTATCTCACTATTTTAAAGTCTAACTTAGTTTAAATGGTCGATTCAATCAGTACAAACATGATTACCCTTCTGACCAACCTTATTGAATTCCTCTTTCAAATTAATTAAAATATAGTTAATTTAAATAACTTTATTTAATCGTTCACGCTTAATCAAATACTTAACCGCTAGGTTATCTCCTGCTCTTCGCTTATAACTCTTATTGAAATAAGAATTCGTTTTATAAAACAAATTTCATAATTCCTTATAAACTTTAAATAATTAATATTTTTCCTTTTTAAATAACCTTTCAGTGTAATAAATTTCAAAACCTATTTTTATTATAAAATATACTTATAACTTAAATATTATCGATCCACTGTCGATAAACCCATATTTTATAAATCGATTGATTTATAGGCCAGGTGATGCCAATTTCCCAACCATACTACCCATTGGTTATTAACAAAACAAATGTTGAAATAAGGTTCAACAATCAATAAAAATCAACCATTCCTTTTTATTTGATTGATGATCAACAACCAATTAACAAATCATTCAAACTATTCAAACAATTTCAAACACGTTTATAAACGTGACCAATCAAGGGGAAATCACTTTGTTTGGGTCAAATCATAACGATAGGTGTTTTTTTTTTGAAATTAAATAGCTGTTTAATTTCATTTATTAAATCAACAATAAATATATATAACTAACAAACAGTCAACAAATAACAATCAGAACACGCAAAAAACCCAATTTATATAAAATGTAAATGGGAAGAGTTGAGTGAGTTTAACTCACCTGGATTTAAATCCGTCGATAAATAGTCTGTTTTAGTCAAATTAAACTGAATTTTAATTTGAATAAAAATTCCAGTTACTTCTGATCCGGACCAGACCTGCTCATCTCGAAGTTCTCGTTTTTACGGTCTCAACGCAACTGACTGCGCTTGAATCTGATAACGTATGTATGAAATATCGCATAAACCAATTTTTAAAAGAAATTTAGTTTTAAAACATGGGTTTTCTTTTTAAATTCAAATATGGGCCTTACCTTAAATCCTTCGGCCCAACAGAACCTAACCCGCTTACTTTAAAACCCTCCCTTCGATCCTTTTTCCATTCATTTCAGTAAGCTGCCTCCCAAATTACTCCAATCCGAATAAAACCCTAATCCCCTTTTTGCTTCCAGCAACGCCGAAGATAAATGGCGTCGCACCCTTCCGCGGTCAACCAAAGACAGCGACCCTCCTCCAACGATCTGCCATCACACTGTCGAGCAACCCCGAGCTTTCCAGGACCACAGCGAGCGAACCAGATTGAGGCTCCCCCGAATTAAGCCAAGTTATCCACTCAATTTTTCTATTACGGTATTGTTTCGTTTGATTTTTCCTCTGGTTTCTTTGATTTTTGTATGTTTCAAATGTATTTGGTTTCCTGTGATGTTCATGTGGTTTGGTATCGCTGAAACACCTCCGTGTGACCCATATTTATAGTAGCAGTTGGATTTTAGATGAGAACACTTTATGTCATTGGCTACGAATTGTTATGTCAATCAATATTCGAATTTTCCTTAGATTTTGGTTCGGATTTAGTATAGGATTTCAGATCGGTTCAAAATGGATTTTGATGAAGATTTTGTTGGATTGAGTATTTAATTTCCAATACTGTTGCTCTCTTTCAGAAAAAAACAGTGATCGAACCGTATAGGCTAGGTGAGGCATGGCAATGACTTATTTATTTCACCCAAATATTTAAAAACTGTAGATTCTGATTTTTGTATGGATTTTAAATGTATAATACAGTCTTGCATAAATCTACTGAAAAATATATACACATATTTGATGTAGATTTGGTATATAAATATATCAATTTGATTAGCTTTTCATCTACATTTCCCTATCTGTTTCTGATTTATTTCAGATTTTCAGATCTACTTTCTGCTCATGATCTGTGGAGACTTGATATATGAGTACATTTCTTTTTAACTGTCCCCTTCCTCTTAGCTGTTCATGACATGTTCATAGCTGTTCAGATTTGATGTTATAAAATATATGTTCATATATTTGATTTCCTTTTTATCTGTGCATATGGAGATCTTTGCCTTAATGTTTAGTTTAGCTGTTCTGGTATTGTTTAAATTGGCCGTAGATACACATATATTAGTTATACCTTGTCCATTCCCTAGCTGTTCATATTGATGTTCAGTCTATATTTTCTTTAATTTTTTTTATTTGCTACTTCATTTCACTGTCCTTATGGTGTTTTTAACCCTTTTTTCAAATTTTTGTGTTGAACATGGTTTTTTTAGTAAAAATATATATACTATTACTATAAACAAATGATAATTTGTTTATGCTGTTTTCCATTTCACTAAAGTATATATGAACCTCATCATCATGGCCGTGCAATCCTTATGCTTTGCTAAGAAAATGTGTGTCTTTTATTTTTCTTTTGCTGTTCACTACTATCATGAAATTGCCCTTTTAATGGGTTTTCCTCTTTTTCTTTTTGTAGGTCACAACTAATCGAGATGGATCCACGGGTTCGACAAAACATGAAGAAGTTAATCAAAAATGTTGATCTCTTACTTTTTTTTAATTCAAGAACCTGTATATTACAAGATGTAAATTTTAAACATGTATAAGATATAAATTCTTGTTTCTCTATTTCCCACCCTGTACACATTCGGTTTCATGTTATTGTATATTTTTTTTTCTTGTTTGGATTTAATGATATCACTTCCTATTGAATACATTATCCTAGTTCAAGATTCGGCATGAATATGATTTTGTAGTTCCAGTTAGTGGTTATATGTGTGTTAGTTAAAGTGGAGTGGTATATTAGAACGATATTTCATGTAATGGTCCATTTAGTTATGTTACATGATGATATAGTTGTACAGCATTGTAGAATGCCAATTAGTTCCTAGAGCAACACTAACAAACAATTTTAGTAGACCAACTACTTTATAACATAATTATTTTACTACATGAAAATGAAATGATATTAGAACATTTTATTTTTCCTATTTAAGTTTACTTCAAGCAAATACCTAGTGAGAAATATATCGAGAGTTTGAACCATGTTTTATTTATGAGTACATGTTCAAAGTTTGCAAATAAAATTTGTATTATCGAACCAAAAGAAGATGCTGATGTATATGCCAACATATACATCCAAGGGTTTATTTATAATTCAAACGGTTAGATTAACAAAAATAATTAAATAAATATCATCGTATTTATTTGAACAACGTTTTCAACTTCTAATGGTAGAATTCAAACTCGAGACTAACATTCTAGTTTTAAATAAAATATAAATATATATATATATATTCGAACTCTATTTTAATTAAATAAATTCGATTAAATATCAATTTTATTTCAAATATAATATATAAACTGATTTAAATATTCGAATTTAAATGGCCGAAAAATCTGGGACGTTACATTCTTCCCACCTTAAAATAATTTTGCCCTCGAAATTGCAAGGTAGGAAGAATATCCCAAACCATATTATTTTAAAATTATTACCTTTGCATTAAATTCCAAAATAAATTCGAACTCTAAAAATTTCTGAAATCTTGCCAGCACTTCCTCTGCATGGCTCGATTGGTACAACTTACAACTGCTATTCTGGGCCTCAACTTCTTTGAAGAGAAAATTCAAAATCCAAATAGCAATCCACTTTGTTTGAATTCCAATTTATTTATCCATTAAATTTTTTTAAATACCAATTTATTTAAATTCATTCTTTCTGAATTTATTCTTAAACTGGGTTTACTTAACCAGGTTCAGTTTCACTTTCATATCTGATTCAGCTGATGAATTGATTTTCTAATCAGTTTAATAAATGTTATTTCATAATTCAAGTTGATTTCAAATTAACTCAATCAGAACAAACAAACAAACACCTCACAAAGTATAGAAAATAAATTCCTTTTTTCTATATAAAAATATACATTAGGTAAAATTATTTCATTTACCATTTTTGATAAACAATATTGTATCCATTCACTAGTTTAATGCTTCTCAACACTTGAACCAGTCAAATAATACAATGAAAAACATTTTAAAATTTTACAAATACGCTCTCATATATATACACTCAACTCAATCTAGGGTGTTACTAACCCTATCTCTATTGAGTTACACCACAGAGCCAAGGTTACTACTCAACCAATAGCTCTGATACCACTGTAACGACCCAGGGATTTTCGGCCTCAAAAATCGACATAAGTATCTTTACCATACTCATGTCGACCTTCCAACACCGAAAACATTGGAACGTTTATAGAAAGAAATTAGAGGTTGAGATAAGAAAGAAGGAAAGTTAGAATAGAAGAAGAACCAATATAACACAGAGTCTCACATCGCAGCAGAAAAAAATATGATATAGAAATAAATCTTTATTGAGAGCTTTGAAAAATACTTACAATATCAGAGTACATCACATCTCTGGATAGTTATAATAATCTGTCCTCATATATATTCACACAGCGGAATAGTAATCATATCTGAACACCTTCAGCTTGTCACTGGACTTCACGGTACCTGATAACCTAAACCTGTACACCCCGGGCTAACCCGAGCATTTACAAAACACCGGGTTAGTCTGGTGAACCAGAGTGAGAAAAACTCGCACAGTATTAAGGGTATCACACAACTTGATTTTAAAGTTAAAATCCTTTTGAAAGAAAAAGATAATCGTAAGACCAATCCATACATAATTACGGACGGTTTTTACCTTACGATAACCCAAAACAGTTTTGAAAACAATGTCTTTTCTGATATTATAATAATGTCTAAGTACAAGTAAATATCAATCTAGTGGAACACTTGCATCTCACACTCCACGTATATATACAAACAAAACCGTGGCACTTATTGGAGATTGGATTCCAACTATGACAAGGTATGGGATCACCTGCCTATTGTGTATCTCTAAAGGAGAATACACTGAGTTCAACAAGAACGTCTTGCAACCCGACCCTCACATGACCGACCACTCATTTCGCTTGAGTGTATCGAATGTATATCACCAACGATTGGACTCAAACCACCGTTTCCCGAATATGGACAGCATCGAAATAGATTAAAGAATGAAATGGATTTTCTCTGGAT
The DNA here is from genome assembly GCA_030737875.1 of Allium sativum. Lineage (NCBI taxonomy): Eukaryota > Viridiplantae > Streptophyta > Magnoliopsida > Asparagales > Amaryllidaceae > Allium > Allium sativum. The sequence continues at coordinate 18,400,689 of CM060911.1, forward strand.
AGGTGATTATACACCCTAATGGGAGCGACCCCCATAGCTATGCTGCCTGCCCGATTTCTGTCATGTCTTGGTTGATGAGGCTTGAGGTCAGACACATCTAGTCAGCATACACTTTGAATGCCACATTGTCAGATCCGCCAAATCACTAATTGACATCCACAAAAATATTTTGGTTGTTAAGCAAGAGAGGTGCCCCTCTCCGCCACTAACAGAGATACGTTTGTAAAAATCAACATACGAGACTCTTAAGAAATACTCTGTTAGACATTCGTCCATACAAGTCATCCAAGAACAGGATGAACCGAAGGTACTCTCCTACTACATCCAATATAGGAATCACCCCATGGATCAGTAGTGATCGTCCTTGCAATCCACAGATTCCAACCACGACAGAACCCCAGTATATATCCAGGTCGAATCATAGATTGTAAGTGGTTCTTCTGCTTTATGAAGATCTATGGTCTTCACATGCTCCATCTCGATTGTCGTCTGATATCTTCTATATATTCGTATTTGTTGGTCGGAATGGTTTTCGAATATACATTCGATCCCGGTCTTTCCATACCAACAATCGTAAAGGTCAAACTTGATAGATGGTTATTTAACTACAAAGTAAACATCCATGAAATCGTAAAAATAGATTCACTAGTCTATTACTCAACATCACTTGACTTTTTTAATTAAAATTAATTAAGCTTGAATATTTCCAACATTTGGGAAAATATTTCACTCATCACTTTAATATACAAATATTCATAAAACCATTTTATTTCAATATTTAGAAAGGATATATTACGTAACGATATCCAATATCCATTTACTATAACATTTCCTGAGAAATCGTTTCAACTTACTACTCGACGTTACGCCAACCATTCTGTTTTCATCCCTTGGAAAAATATCAAATCCTTATCCTTATAGAATAAACCATTCTATATCTTATTCCTTCACTTTGCGAAATTTCACCAATCTCCTTTTAATTCCATGACTTGGGAAATATCATCTCACATCATTTCCGTTACTTTGGAAATCTAAACATACCTTCTTGACATTACCAACTAGTATTATCCTTGGATAGTCCCGAAGTCGTTCAAGTTGGGGTATTTTTAATTACCTCTCAGACCTTGATCAACAACGTTCTTATCTTCAGATAGATACGAGTGGTAATTCAAGAAAAACACGTCCCACTTATCTTGTTTATTTAAAACATAGCTTTATAGTTCTTCTTACCCTCTTTGGAAATCTCCTTTTAAATTATTTGCTTACTAAACATTTCTTTTATTATTCTCGACTCATTAAAATATCTTTGGTTTAACCTGGATTTTTATCGTTACAAATCCTATTTTCAACTTCATTTACCAAACTTAAATCAAATCACTTTTTACCAATCCCTTTTTCCTTTGGGAAATCTCTTTTCAATTCTATTGGTTTAGCTTATTACCATTATTAAGTATTTCCAATTTAAAAACAACACTTTAATTCACATTCCATTTATAAATCTTGTTTATAAATTTAATATAAACCCTTTCACCTCCCTTAAATCAAACGTTAAGTAAAACTTTCCATTTAAACCTCTTATTTGCTTCATTATAAAACTCGAGCTCAAATAATAAAACTCAACTCTAGCCTCTTTCTAACACTCGACCATTTTTCATTTCAACTTGGTTATTTAAATGTATTACATTTAAGAAGTGATTATATACTTCAACATTAATCAATGCAAATTAATTAACTTCTTTAATAATAAATTCCCTTTTTAAACTCTTACTAGGATTAACCAATTATTCATTAAGTTATCTCACTGATTTAAAGTCTAACTTAGTTTAAATGGTCGATTTAATCAATACAAACATGATTACCCTTATGACCAACCTTGTTGAATTCCTCTTTCAAATTAATTAAAATATAATTAATTTAAATAACTTTATTTAATCGTTCACAATTAATCAAGTACTTGATCGCTAGGTTATCTCCTGCTCTTCGCTTATAACACTTATTGACATAAGAATTCATTTTATAAAACAAATTTCATAATTTCTTATAAACCTTAAATAATTAATATTTTTCCTTTTTATATAACCTTTCAATGTAATAACCTTCAAACCCTATTTTTAGTATAAATATTCTTATAACATAAATATTATCGATCCACTGTCGATAAACCCATATTTTATAAATCAATTGATTTATTGGTCAGGTGATTCCAATTTCCAAACCATGCTACCCACTGGTTATTATCAGAACAAATGTTGAAATAAGGTTCAACAATCAATAAAAATCAACCATTCCTTTTTATTTGACTGATGATTAACAACCAATTAACAGTTCATTCAAACTATTCAAACAATTTCAAACACGTTTATAAATGTGACCAATCAAGGGGAAATCACTTTGTTTGGGTCAAATCATAACGATTGGTTTTTTCCTGAAATTAAACAGCCGTTTAATTTCATTTATTAAATCAACAATAAATATATATAACTAACAAACAGTCAACCAATAACAATCAGAACACGCAAAATAAAAACCCAATTTATATAAAATATAAATGGGAAGAGCTGAGTGAGTTTAACTCACCTGGATTTAAATCCATTGATAAATAGTCTGTTTTAGTCAAATTAAACTGACATTTAATTTGAATAAAAATTCCAGTTACTTCTGATCCGGCCCAGACCTGCTCCATCGCGAAGTTCTCATTTTTACGGTCTCAACGCAACTAACTGCACATGAATCTGATAATGTAAGTATGAAATATCGCATAAACAAGTTTATAAAAGAAATTTAGTTTTAAAACATGGGTTTTCTTTTTAAATTCAAAGATGGGACTTGCCTTAAATCCTTTGGCCCAACAGAACCTGACCCACTTACTTTTAAACCCTCCCTTCGATCCTTTTTCCATTCATTTCAGTAAGCCGCCTCCTAAATTACTCCAGACCGAATAAAACCCTAATCCCCTTTTTGCTTCCAGCAACGCCGAAGATAAATGGCGTCGCACCCTTCCGCGGTCAACCACAGACAGCGAGCCTCCTCCAATGATCCTCCATCACACTGTCGAGCAACCCTGAGCTTTCCAGAACCACAGCGAGCGAACCGGGTTGAGGCTCCCCCGAATTAAGCTAAGTTTTCCACTTGATTTTTCTATTTTGGTATTGTTTCTTTTGATTTTTCCTCTGGTTTCTTTGATTTTTGTGTGGTTCAAATGTATTTGGTTTCCTGTGATGTTCATGTGGTTTGGTATCGCTGAAACAACTCCGTGTGACCCATATTTATAGTAGCGGTTGGATTTTAGATGAGAACACTGTCTTTCATTGGCTACGAATTGTTATGTCAATCAATATTCGAATCTGTCCTTAGATTTTGGTTTGGATTTAGTATAGGATTTCAGATCGGTTTGAAATGGATTTTGATGAAGATTTTGTTGGATTGAGTATTTAATTTCCAATACCGTAGCTCTCTTTCAAAAAAAAAAAACAGTGATCGAACCGTATAGGCTAGGTGAGGCACGACAATGACTTATTTATTTCACCCAAATATTTACAAACTGTAGATTCTGATTTTTGTGTGGATTTTAAATGCATAATACAGTCTTGCATAAATCTACTGAAAAATATATACACATATTTGATGTAGATTTGGTATATGAATATATCAATTTGATTATCTGTTCATCTACATATCCCTATCTGTTTCTGATTTATTTCAGATTTCCAGATCTGTTTTCTGCTCATGATCTATGGAGACTTGATATATGAGTACATTTCTTTATAACTGTTCCCTTTCTCTTAGTTGTTCATGACATGTTCTTAGCTGTTCAGATTTGATGTTTTAAAATATATGTACATATATTTGATTTCCTTTTTATCTGTGCACATGCGAGATCTTTGCCTTACTGTTTAGCTTAGTTGTTCTGGTATTGTTTAAATTGGTCGTAGATACACATATATTAGTTATACCTTGTCCATTCCCCAGCTGTTCATATTGATGTTCGGTCTATATTTTCTTTATTATTTTTTTATTTGCTACTTCATTTCACTATCCTTATGGTGTTTTTAACCCTTTTTTTTCTTCAGATTTTCGTGTTGAACATGTTTTTTTTTCAGTAAAAAATATATACTATTACTATAAACAAATGATAATTTGTTTATGCTGTTTTCCATTTCACTAAAGTATATATGAACCTCAACATCATGACCGTGCAATCCTTATACTCTGCTAAGCAAATGTGTGTCTTTTATTTTTCTTTTGCTGTTCACTACTATCATGAAATTGCCCTTTTAAATGGGTTTTCCTCTTTTTCTTTTCGCAGGTCACAACTAATCGAGATGGATTCACGGGTTCGGCAAAACATGAAGAAGCTGATCTAAAATGTTGATCTCTTACTTTTTTCTTAATACAAGAACCTGTATATTACAAGATGTAAATTTTGAACATGTATAAGATATAAATCCTAGTTTCTCTATTTCCCACGCTGTACACATTCAGTTTCATGTTATTGTATATATATATTTTTTTCCTGTTTGGATTTGATGATATCACATTCTATTGAATACATTATCCTAGTTCAAGATTTGGCATGAATATGATTTTGTAGTTCCAGTTAGTGGTTATATGTATGTTAGTTAAAATGGAATGGTATATTAGAATGATATTTCATGTAATGGTCCATTTAGTTATGTTACATGATGATATAGTGATATAGTTGTACAGCATGTTAGAATGCCAATTAGTTCCTAGAGCAACACTAACAAACAATTTTAGTAGACCAACTACTTTATAACATAATTATTTTACTACATGAAAATGAAATGATATTAGAACATTTTATTTTTCCTATTTATGTTTACTTCAAGCAAATACCTAGTGAGAAATATATCGAGAGTTTGAACCATGTTTTATTTATGAGTACATGTTCAAAGTTTACAAATAAAATTTGAATTATCGAACCGAAAGAAGATGCTGATGTATATGCCAACATATACATCCAAGGGTTTATTTATAATTCAAACGGTTAGATTAACGAAAATAATTAAATAAATATTATCGTATTTATTTGAACGACGTTTTCAACTTCTAATGGTAGAATTCAAACTCGACCCTAACATTATGGTTTTAAATAATATATATATTCGAAATCTATTTTAATCAAATAAATTCGATTAAATATCCATTTTATTTCAAATATAATATATAAACTGACTTAAATATTCGAATTTAAATGGCCGAAAAATCTGGGACGTTACAGAATGTGAATGTGAATGTGAATTGAAGAGGGGTACAGTGTATGCTAATACGTGAGAGGGTACATACCGTTGCATATGTGCATGTATGGGACTGAAAGTGAAGATGCAGTTTTCAATGTTGGAAATATTCTAGAAATGAAGCGGCATGGACATGTAAGGTGAATGGAATTTAAATGGAAAGAGGACGCTGGCATGAAAGGGTATAGGCTTACGGGTATTTGTACTAGATGTTGGCTCATTTTGGGCGCATGGATGGATGTATATAGGGAGGACTCGAACAGAACGTATAAGAGCGGAGTGGAGTTAAACTGTGGTGACTGCGTGGACATTAGTGGTAAGTGAATAGCATGTGTAAAAGGTGGACCAGGCGGATGGTTTTATTAGTGGGGGTAGAAGGATCCAAAGTGGTCTGAAAAATACTTCTAAGATGAGGTGTTTGAAGTGAAGAAACATTTTTGTCGTTGAATGTGAAGGTTGTGAAGGGTACGTGTAACATCCCATATTTTCTATATATTTAAATTTTGATTTAAAATAAATAAAATGGAATAATATTGGATAAAAATCAAATTTTGTTGATTTTTAATGATGATAATTGTGAAGTTAGTTTAAACAGATTTTTAATTAAGTTTATAATTTGAAATTCATAGTTGGAACTCAATATTTAAAATGACCAAGTGAATTTGAGTGTTTAATTTTAATTGGAATTCAAATTTAATTTGGTTAAGCAGTGAAATTCTGAGTTGTTTGAATTATACTGAAACTCAAATTTGTATTAGTAAATAATGAATTTGGGATCTTAAGTGTGTGAATCCAATTTATAAATTTTAGTTAAGTTATAGTTAGGTTTAAATGGGATTTATAAATATTTAATTTGAATTAAACAGTTAAATGAAATTTTGAATATTGAATTAATTAATTAACGGTGAAATTTAACTGTTTTGGCAACTGTCTCGGAATTCGACGAAACTGGCGCCATTGGATTCAGAACGATGAATTATGGTAAGATTCCAATTTGTGTTACAATCTAACTTTCCATTTGACCGTACGAGAGAAAGTGTGAAAGAGATCTATGTAATTGGATAATTGTTGGTTTCTTATGTTGGGCCTTCTATGTTCACATATATATAACCCATCTAACACCTCATCAGCTCATTCTACCTTATACGTATACTTCCTCCATCATTTTATCTCCAATGGCTGAAATAAGGATCCCAAACCCTAGATCAAAAACAAATACAACTTGAAAATCAAAACTCCTCAAAACCCAACAAATTACCTATCAATTCGAAGCTCTCGACGATATGAAGCCTTTGGTATAGTTTATTTCGATATGCAATGTTTGTGGTTGCCGGAGATTCGCGGTCAAAGGCTGCAGTCTTGAAACCCTAAGCTCGATTTTGGGGATTTTTGATTTACAAGTTAATCGAAGAAATCACGATCTGGGTACTGTAGAGATAAGTGCATGGAACATAACGGCTGTGGTTGGAGGTTGAATAGTTGAATGGGTTGCTGGGGATTTGCGAACTAGAGTTTTGAAGCCCGTTTGGGGCTGACGCCGGTGCGAGCAAGGGACACCACTGGAGACGGTGGCGGTAGGAGGGAAGGTGCTGTTTTTGAAGAGGGTCACGTTGGAGGTGGTCTTGGGTCATTGAGCGACCGGAGGAAGGTGAAATCGACGGTAAAAGTAGCACGGGATTGGGTTCTCTTCACATCAGTTTTATTGTAGAAGAAGGAGAATAAGCGGGAGAAGGAGCTCCCTGCTGACGTGTCAAAGGGTTAGTGGGTGAGGAATCTAATTTTAATAATTTATTATATTTTAAAATTTCAAATCGTAAAACGCTGATAACTCTCTCGTTTTAACTCGGATTTGGACGCGGTTTGTTGCATTGGGATTGTAGCGGAATTGCGGACGTTTTGGCGCTAACTTTGCCGCGTTTAGAGAATGTGAAATTTTGGGCTTCTTTTGGACGTCCGATCCAATTAAGACCAAAGGTGAGTGATTCTTCGCTCACGAAATACTGAATTATTCCCATATTTATTAAATTAATTATTAAATAAGTTTGGTTGCACGGTGTGTTGTTTGTTAATATGTTGTTTAAAACTGACATGTAGGTGTGTGAATCTGAGGAATTTAAGTCAATAACTAGTTGTTCTAGTTAATTAAGCTCTAGTTAAAACCCCGACGCCTGTTAATCAGTGAAATGATCTAATACTTACCATTTGGGTTAAGTGGTTGTGATGAATGCCTTGGTCTGATTTGAACGATGAATTGATATTAGTACTGAAATGTTCCTTTATTCAGTATATGTATGTTGTATGTTCATCATGACGATTAATCCCATTTACCCTTGATGTTGCGGGCATCGAATCAACCCGGGATTTATCGATTTAAAATGAATTAAGAACACAGATTGAAATGATAAATATCTGTGACCCTGATTTGGATTGAAATGATAGATCCATCCCTGAATATCGAGAAATTAAATTTAAAATCACTTGGCCATAAGGTAGTAAATTATATATGGACATTGGTTGGTTAAACGATTTTAAATATTCGAAATTCTGTTGATGAAATTTGATTTAAAGGAAATGTATCGATTTCGATAAGCTTTATTCTTCCTTTGAAAATATGAATCTTAAAGATTATTTGAAACGATTTAAGTATTTTCCCAAAGTGAATTTGAAGGTTAAAGATTTAAATTTATACGATTAGGATTTTTAAGGATTGGGCAGACTCGAATATAATAAATTCTTATTGAACTTAATATTGGAATTAAGATAATAAAAAATACTCGGGATTGTTTTCAAACTTGATACGAGTATAATATTGAATCCTTGAATTTGAAAGCAGGTTTGAAATGGGATTTGAAACAAGTCCTTTGAGCTAAGCAACTCCATTGAGACTGGAGTTTAGATTCAAGTATTGAAATTCGGAAGAAAGAGTTAATTTTTAGTTAAAGAATTTTCTTATATATATTTACACCGTTTGATTTCAAATAACTATCATCTGTTCAAGAAGTTATTTATTAACTTTTATCTATAATTATTTTTATTATGACAAAATTTTTCTTATATTCTATTAATTAAATTATTTAGTAAACCCTCAATTTACATATATATATATATAGTGTTTAAAATTTATCTTATCCTATTCTAACTATGATATTATATATATATATATTCTTTTATGTAAAGGTTTTCTTTATAAACATTAATTTTCATAGTTATCTTCCGAATGGCAAGTGTTTGAATCTAAATCGTTGGTCCGAATGGAGTTGAGATAAGAATTCCGTCTATTTGAATATGAACCGATTTAAATTGATTTCATATGGATATATATTATATTCTTCTTGAATATAAATGGATCTCCTAAGAGATTTAAAATGAGTGGTTATGAAATATATATATTCTAGTTGAATATGAATGGATTTTTAACATAAATCGATTTGAGATAATTAAAATCTTTGATGTGGAATATATTCTACTTGAATATAAATCGATTTGGAAGTATTATATGAGTATAATATAATGATATGAAAGTGTATTCTAGTCAGAATATAATCGGTTTTGGGAATGATTGGAATATCGTGATATGAAATCTTATTCTATTGAATAAATTTGGTTCGAAACAGAATATATATTTTGATATGAAAGCGAACCTTTATGAAATATAAAAGAACCAACCAATGTGAAAGATGTAAGCGTTGGTTGTTAAGGAGACAGGAGTCGACATAAGGCGTACTCTCTGTCAGTGCCGATACCACTTTGACAACTGTGAAAGTTATTACGTATCCATAATGAGTATGATGACTTGGAGGCGATTATTGAATCGAAGAAGATGAACGATGACGAAATAGCCCTGACCTTCGGGTCAGAATTGAAATGAATAAAACAGGAGCTATACCGTGACTAATTGAGGTAGCACCTTTGATCGGACACACTTCTTGATACTATTTCTTTGACTATGATGATGATGATGATTTGGGCCCAATTATGACTTTGGGAGTGTGTTCCGAGGTTGGCGGGAGTGGCTGCTATGCGTTACCACTGGTCCGGGAGTGTAATTGGTAGAATCTTACCTTGGGCATTGCCTCGAGTGCCTTGTCATATTATCCTTATCGAGCCCCATACGATTTTGATTTGTATCGTACCTATGGAGTGCCCTCTGATGCCATCGTTTACGGTGGGTTTACGGTACTGTATAAACTACGGTATTATAAATGGTGTAAGGGTAAAAATGTAATCCCGCTTACGCTATTTTTAGTATTTATACTTTACTAAGTAGACACTATCATAATAGCGTATTATACTATCTATGTATTAGTTTAACGGATCCTTGAGTGATGGAAAAATCCCGTAACATCTCTCGAGTTACTGTACCCATAACACTGATGTTATTTCGTATTTTAATTTGACTAATACGAGAATGATTTAGTGCTGATCCGAGTGTTTGTTGTGTTTTCTTTTTATGCAATACGCTCGGGTCAGCAGACATTTGCAGTTACCGAAGATGACTGAGCCTTGGAGATCGAAGACGAAGATTTGTATACGTGACTGCCCGCCCCCGCACCAACCGACATTTACTACAAAAGTGCGCTGTACACATGTCTAGTTAGCACGGGACGGTCGTTAGAAGGAAAGGAAGAAGACGAAGAATCAACAAGGAACTTATAGAATTCTCACAGCGCATAGAACAAAATATAATAACAACATACTTGACATAAAACAGGTGAGACAGTGCATAAGCTGAAAACAAACTATCAAAGCAGCGGAAAATCCAAATACAGCTTATGTTCCACATCATCATTATTACAACTTTTCAAACTGTCTCTAAAGGTAAAAGCAAGATAAGGGACGTACACTACTAATGCCCAAGTAGTGACCACCAACGACACAGGGAGAATATCTTATATATATATCATATGTGGAAGCCTCCTGCTCACTTCCGAATCAGGTACTCATGCATCACCAGCTAACCTGTCTCTAGTCTGCTCGTTTAGGAGCACCCTGAGTAATAAGAAGAGACATAAAACTCTGGGTCAGACAAAAGTCTGGTGTGAGCGATAAGCAGCTAAACAGAACAATAACAGGTATACTAGACCATACCTAAACCTGGACCTGCAACCAAAGAGTTAGCACTACATACTGTACAACACTCTAAGGTGCCACTAACATATGGTGTACAAGCATACGGGGGTGGGGGTGTGCATGTCATAGTGATGGAAAACAAATCAAACATAGCAACCATCCTCACATCTCTCACTCAGTGCGTAAAGTATACGATATCCACCACTTCGATCACCCAATACTTTGCTATGATCACTCTGCCCCATGAAGTCACAACGGCTTCACTGCACTGATCCATAGCCACTAATCCTTCGCTATGTCCACTTTGCCCCAAGGAGTCGTACACACCCCATTGCACTGGCACATAGCCTTACTAATCCTTTACTATGTCCACACTGCCACATGGAGTCACAACGGCTCCATTGCACTGGCTCATAGCCTTGCTACGATCACTTTGCCGCTCGAGTCATGATGACTCTATTGCACTGATACGTAGCCCGTCATTCCTTTTTAGTGGTGAATCGAAGTTATGAATGTAGACAACTCCTTAGCATACGTCCCACAACAAAGCCCAACCATGAGGTGAACTCATTGGTTCCCAACTGGATCCTGAGCTCTAACTTCCATTTGGACTACCTTTGCATCTCGGGTTATTGGTCATCACTGGATCAGTTCGGATCCCCAGTCCTTCTTCTCTGTCGGTTTGGATCGGTCTCTTCTAAGTGCTCCGGGTCGGGTCGTGGCCTTCAAGTCCCTTCGTAGTATGTTGGTTCGGTTCGGGTGCTCTCTGGCGGGTCGGGTCGGTGTACCCTTGCTCCACCAGTTCGGTTCGGTTCGGGTTCCTGGTCACGGTCCGATCCACTTCCCCTTTCTCTTCCGTTCCGATCCCCTTCTCTTCTCTTCAACCGTTCTGATTCCCCCTTCTTTTGCTCGATCCGATCCCAGTTCAACCATTGTGGCCTTCCTTTTTGCCACACTTTCCCTTGTGCCAAGCCTCGGTTCGGGTCAGTGATCCTTTGCCCAGTCCACTATCCGGTCCGAGCCCATCCCTCTGATTCGATCCGAAACCTGCATCGTTTTTCTGCAACTTTTTCCAGCGAGTGTTTTACGCCATTCGACAATGTTTTCGACCATTCTATCTATTCTAATCAATTACAAAGCATACCATATAGTCATAGCAACAAGTAAAAGTGATCTCAAACACCAAAACATAAATATGATAGGTTAAAATGGATCAAAACCAAAACCCCATATTTTCCCTTAAACATGTTCAAACATAATTAATGATAGGATTAGCAAAAATTAACCAAATTAACCCAAGTTCATATCAAAGGTCTAAAACATCATTTAAATATTTTTCCAGAATTTTATCATGTTTAAATTCGCTAATTAACACTAATTACCCTTAATTAACCATAATTAGTGAGGAACTATGCAAATCACTCACCTTAGCCACAATTAAACGTTAGATCTGAAATAAATCTCTGATATGGCGTGAATACCAATGCTAAGCAGCAGCTCTAATCTTGATTTGGTGAAAATCTCCCTTGATTTGATGTTGCTAAGCTCAATCCTTGATTAGAAAGTGATTTGGAGGTGATTTAGAGGTTGGAGGCCATTTTTAGGGTTTCTAAGAGATAAGTTGAGGCTAGAAAACTGAAATGGAATGAAATCCTAACCCTTTTCAGCCTCCCCATAACCCTATTCCCAAAATGGGTTATGGGCCCATTCACTAATCACCCTATTTGGCCCGGTTAAGCAGTTTTTCACCTTCCAAACATTATTTCAACCATATCTCCCAAACGGTAAGTCCGTTTAGCTATTATGACCACTCTACGGAAAGATAAACCATCAAACGAATCTAATGGAAGTGGTTTAAGCTCAAAATTTCTTTCCAATCAAAAGTTATGGCCGAAACAAGATCAGCTAGGGGCAAAACGGTCATTTAAAAATCGGCAAAAATCATGAACATGGGAAATGACCCCAATGGTCGTTTCCCAAAGCTACATGACCATACACCTTCATATAAGAAAGAAATAAATATTCTACGATCCTTAGATGCGTAGAATGCGGGTTGTTACATTCTTTCCCCCTTAAGAAATTTCGCCCCCGAAATTCCCTAACCAAAACACACAAAAGGGTCCCGCATGCCTATCAACCATAAAACAACAATCAAACATGCGAAACAAGCAAAACAAGTCTATCCTAGCATGCGGAATAATTAAACTATAAAGTAAACCTTACCAGGTAAAGAGTTCTGGATACGTCTTCCTAATGCTCACCTCTATCTCCCAAGTACAGTCATTCTCGTTCTTGTCCCACTAAACCTTGACTAGCTTCATCGCCTTCCTTCGAAGTAGCTTCATATCGTGCTCGACAATACGAGTCGGCATGCGGTTCCCAACCGCCTCGGGTTCCACTTCGAAGTCCTCTAACTGATCAGGTGAGATAGTCATATCTGGGTCGTTCACGAACTTCCTTAGCTGGGAAACATGAAATACGTTGTGAACTCCTGAGATAGTCATATCTGGGTCGTTCACGAACTTCCTTAGCTGGGAAACATGAAATACGTTGTGAACTCCTGCCATCCTCTGTCCTCGAGTAAACGAGGATGTCGTCTACGAGCACAAGAACAAACATATTCAACTGATCTCTGAATACCCGATTCATAAGATCCATGAATTATGCTGGTGCATTGGTCAACCCAAATGGCATGACCAACCACTCATAGAATCCAGACGGCCTCCTAAATGCTGTTTTCGAAACACTCTCAGCCGCTACTCGGAGTTGATGAAATTTTTCGCGAGTTCCAACTGGGAGAACACTCTTGCTCCTTCTAGTTGATCAAACAAACCATCTATCCGCGGTAGAGGATACTTATTCTTCCTCGTCACCTTATTCAACTCGCGATAGTCCACACACAAACGAAGGGAACCATCTGCCTTAGTGTCAAACACAACTGGTGCTCCCCATTCAGAGACACTTCTTCTAATAAACCCCTTCTTCAAAAGATCGCTTACTTGCACCCCGAGCTCTCGCTGCTCCCTTGGTACCAAACGACGAAGTGGTATCACTATAGGTCTGGCATCTTTCACTAAATCAATACGGAACTCAATCTCTCAGTGTGGTGGAAGTCCGGCCACTTCCTCGAAGACATCTGGATACTGGCCAACCACGGGCACATCTGACAACTCATCATGTGGGATGTCGAGGGAATTTATAAAACTAGCCATTACCCCATCACTAGGTAGACTACCAAACACTACCCTCTGCCCATCATCCGCCCTAACTGTCACCAAAAAGCCCTCACAGTCTACCACCACCCCTATCTTTGGAGCCAATCGATCCCCAATATAATGCCATACCTAGTAAAGCCCAAAACAAAGCAATCACAAACATACATCCATGACTCGATAAGACCAAATTTCGGCAAATCATACTAAGGTTAGTCGAACCACCAATCGGGTTCGTCACAACCAACGGTCTATCGACTATCTCGGGTTCTAGTCCTAACCTATCTACCAGTCACTAGATATGAAGGAATGGGAAGCCCTAGTATCAAACAAAACTCGAACAGGTACATCATGAATAGAAAGCATACCTTTAATGACGACATTCTTTCCTTTCTCCGCCATAGTTGGGGCATTCGACGAAGAAGGAATAGCACTGATAGCATATGCTTTCACAATTTGCTTCTCCTTAAGAGGTTGTGGACATTTATCCTTATGATGTCCCACTTGGCCATAGTTGTAGCACTTCCTATCCGCTGGCTTGGCCCGACATTCTTTGGCATAATGGCCCTTCTTACCACAGCTGAAGCACTCAACATCTTTCTTGCTCTTTTTTTGGCCATCCTCAGTTTGGTTCTACTTCCTCTTGTTCTGAGTGTTATTCTTGCCTCTACCGCCTGCTTACGGCTTCAGCCCTCCTACAGATACAACCTCAGTCTTTGACTTAGGGTAAAGACTTTCTGATCTCAAAGCTTTCCCCACAATCGATTCAAAAGTCATCGATGTGGTTGATAAGCCTTTCCCCCAAGTATCCATCCAAACCAGTAATGAACTTCTCATTCTTCTTCTCAGGAGTATCGATAAGGGATAATCCATACTTCGACAAAGTGTCGAACTAAGCAATATAGTCCGAGACTGCACTACCATTCTTCTTAAGCTCCAAGAACTTCCTAAACAATTCTGACTTCTGAGCAGCTGCGATAAACTTGTCGCTAAAGCGAGCCTTAAACTGATCCCATGTAACCTGATCCTCTGGAGTGGGTGTCTTAATAGCATTCTACCAATTCATTGCTCGCCCTTGCAGCTGACGAGACGCTAGCCTTCCCTTCATCGCATCCTCGATACCCAAGTCGTCGAAGATATGATCACAGCTATCCAACCAATCCAGAAAATCCGTGGCTGACACCGTTCCGCGAAACGGCTTCCCACCAAGGTTAGTGTAATCCTTGCACAACTTGGCGAAATCGGCCCTAGGCGCCTGCACTACTGGACCACCACCATTACCGGCATTGGGAGCTTCCCCTTGCACATCCCTAAGCATTTCTCTCATGAGGTTAGTAAGCATCACCCTCATGTCAGCAGCATTCCCATTATTGGCTCCTCTACCAGCACCTCTTGTGTATCGGCTCATCGTTTAATCTGTAAAGAGGAAACGATTAACCATCTCCATAGTGGTGCCAGTGCAGTGCGACTTCATCCTTAGCTATACTAATAGTATATATATAGCTTTTGAAAACCAAAGTAATCACAAATACGCACTCTCATATACGTACTATCTCTCTCCCTAGTGTCTTTCCCTAGGTTAAATACGCAACCTAGAGCTCTGATACCAAATGTGACGGCCCGCCCCGCACCAACCGACATTTACTCCAAAAGTGCGCTGTACACATGTCCAGTTAGCACGGGACGGTCGTCATAAGGAAAGGAAGAAGACGAAGAATCAACAAGGAACCTGTAGAATGTCTCACAGCGCATAGAACAAAATATAATTACAACATACTTGACATAAAACAGGTGAGACAGTGCATAAGCTAAAAACAAACTATCAAAGCAGCGGAAAATCCAAATACAGCTTATGTTCCACATCATCATCATTACAACTTTTCAAACTGTCTCTAAAGGTAAAAGCAAGATAAGGGAGGCACACTACAAATGCCCAAGTAGTGACCACCAACGACACAGGGAGAATATCTTATATATATATATCATACGTGGAAGCCTCCTGCTCGCCTCCGAATCAGCTACTCGTGCATCACCAGCTAACCTGTCTCTAGTCTGCTCGTTTTGGAGCACCAGAGTAATAAGAAGAGAGATAAAACTCTGGCTCAGACAAAAGTCTGGTGTGAGCGATAAGCAGCTAAACAGAACAATAACAGGTATACTAAACCATACCTGAACCTGGACCTGCAACCAAAGAGTTAGCACTACATACTGTACAACACTCTAAGGTGCCACTAACATATGGTGTACAAGCATACGAGGGTGGGGGTGTGCGTGTCATAGTGATGGCAAACAAATCAAACATAGCAACCATCCTCACATCTCTCACTCAGTGCGTAAAGTATACGATATCCACCACTTCGATCACCCAATACTTTGCTGTGATCACTCTGCCCCATGAAATCACAACGGCTTCACTGCACTGATCCATAGCCACTAATCCTTCGCTATGTCCACTTTGCCCCATGGAGTAGTACACACCCCACTGCACTAGCTCGTAGCCTTACTAATCCTTTACTATGTCCAGTCTGCCCCATGGAGTCACAACGGCTCCACTGCACTGGCTCATAGCCTTGCTACGATCACTTTGCCCCTCGAGTCATGATGACTCTACTGCACTGATACGTAGCCTGTCATTCCTTTTTGGTGGTGAATCGAAGTTATGAACGTCGACAACTCCTTAGCACACGTCCCACAGCAAAGCCCAACCATGAGGTGAACTCATTGGTTCCCAACTGGATCCTGAGCTCTAACTTCCATTTGGACTACCTTTGCATCTTGGATTATTGGTCATCACTGGATCGGTTCGGATCCCCAGTCCTTCTTCTCTGTCGGTTTGGATAGGTCTCTTTTAAGTGCTCCGGGTCGGGTTGTGGCCTCCAAGTCCCTTCGTAGTACTTTGGTTCGGTTCGGGTGCTCTCTGGCGGGTCGGGTCGGTGTACCCTTGCTCCATCGGTTTGGTTCGGGTTCCTGGTCACGGTCTGATCCACTTCCCCTTTCTCTTCTGTTTTGATCCCCTCCTCTTCCCTTCAACCGATCCGATTCCCCCTTCTTTAGCTCGATCCGATCCCAGTTCAACCATTGTGGCCTTCCTTTTTGCCACACTTTCCCTTGTGCCAAGCCTCGGTTCGGTTCGGTGATCCTTTGCCCAGTCCACTATCCGGTCCGAGCCCATCCCTCCTATCCGATCCGAAACCTGCATCGTTTTTCTGCAACTTTTTCCAGCGAGTGTTTTACGCCATTCGACGACATGTTCGACCATTCTATCTATTCTAATCAATCATAAAGCATACCATACAGTCATAGCAACAAGTAAAAGTGACCTCAAACACCAAAACATAAATATGATGGGTTAAAATGGATCAAACATAACCAAAACCCCATATTTCCCCTTAAACATGTTCAAACATAATTAATGATAGGATTAACAAAACTTAACCAGATTAACCCAAGTTCATATCAGAGGTCTAAAACATCATTTAAGAATTTATAAATATTTTACCAGAATTTTATCATGTTTAAATTCGCTAATTAACACTAATTACCCTTAATTAACCATAATTAGTGAGGAACTATGCAAATCACTCACCTTAGCCACAATTAAACTTTAGATCTGAAATAAATCTCTGATATGGCGCGAATAACAATGCTAAACAGCAGCTCTAATCTTGATTTGGTGAAGATCTCCCTTG
Organism: Allium sativum; assembly: GCA_030737875.1. Lineage (NCBI taxonomy): Eukaryota > Viridiplantae > Streptophyta > Magnoliopsida > Asparagales > Amaryllidaceae > Allium > Allium sativum. Next base: position 18,417,918 of record CM060911.1, read on the forward strand.
ATTTGATGTTGCTAAGCTTAATCCTTTTGATTAGAAAGTGATTTGGAGGTGATTTAAAGGTTGGAGGCCATTTTTAGGGTTTCTAAGAGATAAGTGGAGGCTAGAAAACTAAAATGGAATGAAACCCTAACCCTTTTCAGCCTCCCCATAACCCTGTTCCCGAAATGGGTTATGGGCCCATTCACTAATCACCCTATTTGGCCCGGTTAAGCAGTTTTTCACCTTCCAAACCTTATTTCAGCCATATCTCCCAAACGGTGAGTCCGTTTAGCTAATATGACCACTCTACGGGAAGGTATACCATCAAACGAATTTAATGGAAGTGGTTTTTAGGTCAAAATTCCTTCCCAGTCAAAAGTTATGGCCGAAACAAGATCAGCTAGGGGCAAAACGGTCATCTAAAATCGGCAAAAATCATGAATATGGGAAATGACCCCAATGGTCGTTTTCCAAAGCCACAAGACCATACGGCTTCATATAAGAAAGAAATAAATATTCTACGATCCTCCAATGCGTAGAATGCTGGTTGTTACAGTATATATCTATCATATATTTATATTTCCGCTGCATTTTATTTCCGCTGTGCTATGTAGAGATCTATATATGTAACTCTGATAATCTTTGTATGGTATAGACAAATGTATGTATTTAACAGTTTTAAACTGTTAGTTATTTATTATATGTTGTCCTTCCGCTGTAAGAACCCTGTTATTGTTTTCTCTTCTTTTCTTCTCTTTCTTCTTTCCCAATAGCTGCCTATATTTGTGATTTGTTTGGGTCGACATGTGTGGTTTATTGTCGATTTGAACGGTAAAAAATGTGGGTTGTTACAGTACGAGTTTTGTAAACAGGAAGTTGGAGGAGCGACAACCAGGGGTAATTGCGTGGGTAGGCTGTTTGATCGAAAAGGGTTCATTTCAAAGCAATAACAAAGAATGCAGTATGGATAAAAACGAAAGGAACATGAAACATGAAGAGGTTTGGACGTGCTGAAGCGAAACAGCAGCGCGAAGCGTTATGTCTTGAGCGAGCCGACAGACATATCAGCTTTGAACGATGGCAGAATTAAGCGTCTGATCGGATTTACTAACGCAAATCATTATTTAACGGTTAACGCGCCAAGGTGAATAAATTCACTCACTCCGATCTATTTTAAAATATTTTAAATATGTTTTAAATATTGGTTGAATGTTGTGTGATGATAGTTTAGGTAAAGTACAGTTAAATTGGTTGAAATATATATATCGTTGCATATATACACATCATTGGTTGGATAATGATTTGACTAACATCTGTGGATGGAGGAAACCGGTTGGAGGAATCCAATCGGATTCCTCAATATTTATATGTACTATTTGTTTTATATGCACTGTTTGAACCAAAATGACATTTAAACCCTGTATGGATATTGATTAAATCAGTAGACGATATCGATCAAGAAAGTGGTAGCAACTGACCATAAATCCATCGTTTGGTTAAGAAGTTGATTGGCCGTCAAGCAAATCAACGAACTTAATTATAAAAATTATATTTTTATAATTGAAGCGAAGTTTTAAATTATAATAGAAGTTCTATTATAAACTGTATTTTATAGTTCATTTTATAAAATAAATATAAACAATTATTTGACATTTAAATAAGTTATTAAGCTATAATTATCCTGTGAGTGAATAATTTGGATAATTAATTTGAAGCAAATAGTTAAGAACTATTATTAGATTAATTATATTAATCTAATGGTAAGAAGTAATTAAAATCAGTTAACGAATTAACTGATGTAATGAAGATGATTAAATCAAATGTTTATTTGGAAAATGATTATTAGATTAATTGGTCTTCAAATAATCTAATAAAAATAAATTAATCAAATTAATAAGATTTAATTACCTTCTTAATTAGTGAAGTTTAATAGTATTGAACTAACGTAATTAGTATTATTTATCAATAATAAAGTAAACTGTTTTACTTTAGTAAATGATCAAGTTAATCACTATTTGATTAAAGTAATTGGTTCTTAAATGGATTCCGTTTAAGATAGTATTAAGTTTGTATTGAGATGTTTTGTTGAATTGGGTATAATAATTCGAATAAGAAGTAAATTGCCAAAAGACAAAGAACGTGATCGATTTTTGATAAGAGAAGTTTTAGATGAAAGTGTATAAGGAAGATGAAGCGAAGAGTTAGTGACCAATGTAAATAATTATAAACAACTGAGTTTTCAAATTAGGGATATGGCGTCATAAAACCATATTTAAAATAAAGCAGGAAATACGATTTGACGGAGTATAATTAATAGGGAGTTAGCGTTACAGACTTATATCTATTCTAAGGTAAGAAAGTTGTCGATCATGGTATGAGAGGTAAATAGAATACCCCAACTTGAACGACTTCACTATTATCGAGAGATGGAATTAGTTTGTAACAGACAAAGACGTAAAGATTAGTTGTAAAGAAGAATATGGTAGCGTATTGCATTAGTAAAAAAAGGGGAATTTTATAGCGTATTGCATTAGTTACAAAAAGGGAGAATATTATAGCGTATTGCATTAGTTATAAAAAGGGAGAATATTATAGTGTATTGCATTAGTTATAAAAAGGGGGAATATTACGGCGTATTGCATTAGTTATAAAAAGGGTAATATTATTTTGTATTGCATTAGTTATAAAAAGAGAAATATTACAGCGTATTGCAAGTTTTGAACTATAACGATAAATTAACATTGTTGACCAAGCTTAAGCGTGATATTTATATACAACACTACTCCCTAGGAAATGAAAACAGTTTGGTTTGAAATCCACTTATTCTAAAGTAATAAGTAACGACGTTTGTCCAAAGAAATATAAGAATGAATGTTAAATAAAAAGGGCCGTGGTTGTGTGATGTTTAGTTGTACCTTTGAATGAATGTTTGTTTTACTTCGATAGTTAAATAACCGACTATCGAAGTGTTTTGACAATCATTGTCAATACGAAGAGATCGGTTGGATATATTATCCGAAAACCACTCCATATAGGCATAAGCGCTGCAAATTAGATTGTGCTGAAGAAAATTGAAGATGGAGTGAAATGCAAGGATCGTCCTATTCCAGAATGGTGTTTTCTATTTGTCCAGTCCCAGGACAACTTGTATGGACGAGCGTCTGACAGAGTATACCTAACAAATCATGTATGGTTGATCTTTTAAGATATTACGTCTGGTGGTGGAGGAATTCGTTCCTCTGAGCTTTTTATACCCGTGATAGTTTTTGGAAATCGATTAGTGAATTGACAGGTTTAACGATGTGGCATTCAAAGTGAACGGTAATCAGATGTTCTGAAGATAGACGTAGCCTCTAGCCTCACAACCAGGAAATGACAAAATCGGGCAGGAATCATGGCTATATGGGTCATTCCCATTAGGGTGTATTGTCACCATCTAGAAAAAATTCATATTTATTCTTCTTTCATTTCTGTATCTTCGGATAACGGTTATGTGGGCCTAACTCTAGGTGGTAATATATTCGATACACTCAAGAGAAATGAGTGTCAGTCATGTGTGGGCCGGGTTGCAAGATGTTTGTAACACCCCGTAATTTTATAACATTAAAATTCACAAATTAAAGTATACTTAATTTTTAGAAAAGAATTAAGTGAAATGGGTTGCGCAGAGAAATATATATATATTGATATATATATAAATTAAAAATTAAATAAATAAATATGTGAAAAAGTTCAAAACAGCGAATTGGGAGGGGAAATAACCGAACCGACCCATTTTTGAGGTCGACCCAAGCCCTGCTGGGTCGACTAGGGGTTAATCCAGGGTGTTTGGCTGTCAACCCGTGGGCCGATTCGCTCAAATGCAGATTTTGCATTTGATTGGTTCTCATGGTTCAAGGTTAATCTAATGGTCCTAAATAACTTCCTACACCTATAAATACATCCTAATGCTAACCCTAAACCTAATTAAAATAGAATAGTTACCGTCATACCATCGCCATGGAAATCAATGGAGCCACCGCCAACTAAGAAAGAAGAAAAGCAAATTCATTTCTAATTCTCTCCGCCCTAAAGCAAAGCAAAACTCTCTCTTTTCTTCTCTAAATTGTGAGTATGATGATCTTAACAAGATTATTATCATTTTAATTAGGTTGAGTTATGAATGGATTATGAGTAGATGATATAAATTATCATATATGTTGTTGTAAACCCCTTTTGCTAACATGTATATTGTAAATCCAATGTTATGTGATGATGATATCTTATATGTTGTAAATCATGCTATGATGATGTTATGTATGTTGAAAGTTTCTATGCTAAGTTGTGATAAATCATACATGTTAAAAAGGCCATGATGTTACCATCTATGCTAGTTAGTTCATATTAATTAAATCATCATGTTTGGGTTATGTTGATCTATATGACAAGTCACATATGCAAGTTAGATTGATTAGAAAAGTGATAAACATATGCCAAGACATCTATTATGACATCTAGAATTATGCTATGACATATGTGATATCCTATGCTAGTTCACACCATCATTATGTTGCCTAAAAATCCCATATGCAAGTTTATGTATAGATTTGGGCTATGATCATATCATGTAAATTGAGACATTTAACAAGTTGACACCTTTTGATCCTTAACATGTGTAGTTTATGCAAGTTTCACCCCTATTATGATTAGATTTATTTTAATTATCTATATGTTGTGATAATTTATCTTTGTGCTATGTGTTAGACTATTCAAGTCTAGCCTATATTATGCGTTGAATAAGCGAGCGTATAAACGTGGGTAGGGGTAATATTAAGGATTTAATAATAAAAAGTTGGGGTGCAATTGATATGATTTTGCATGCCATAAGTGGATGGCCATAATTGAATCAATTATGGACATCATTAAAAGTTTACTTAATTAATAATTTGAATAGGGAATTATTAAAACTGGGGTAAAAGATTTTAAGTGTTAATCAATGCTTAGGACACGAGGTTGGACTCGTTTGTGACGTAAACCTGCCCGAACCCGCCCGGCAAATCCAGTGGTCACAAATGTCAGCCCAATGTGAGAGGTCCTAGGCCTAAACTAAAGCATAACGGTTGTAAAGACACGAGGTCAGACTCTTTTATGGTGTAAGACTGCCCGGACCCGCCCGGCAAATCCAGCTGCCATAAATGCCAGTCTAATGTGAGAGGTCTTTATGAGGTTATGGCCTGAATGAATTAAGAAATACTTAACCAGATAAACATGTAAGGTGGGACATGGGGGTTAAGTAGGTGCCTTGGGTGGCATGAGGAATCTAGGGGGTTCCCTTAGTGGCATGTGAAATACGATTAGTAAGACTTAACCAAACACACATGTAAATGAACATGACTAAGAGGGTTAAGTGGGGTATACTAGTGACAAGCTTAGGTGGGTAGCTTGTGGGGGCCCATTTCGACCAGTATCCCAAACGTATCTTTGTGGGCTCGACCCAAGTCGAGGACAGGACACGCATGCTGGGTTCGACTTTAAGAGGCCAAAACGGGGAGCGGTGGCAACGCAAGTCCAACGGGTTCCGTATGCGTGTGTGGACCCGGGCTAGTAGGTAAGACGTTGTTGCATCGTGTAGGTATAAGCCGTGCATTCTCAAGTTGTATCGGGTTGCCGCTTTAGGGGAGTGATACACCCCACTGTGGGGCCAGCACGGGTATCTACGAGTAGGGAGCCGATCGAAAGTGGGTAGTGGGGTACACCTAGTGGAGATAGGGGCAGACGACACCTATGTAGTCGGCTAGGGGTACGTAAGGCTATTTATAAAGCTTCTGTGTGAAGCAAGTGGGATCAAATAATAGGGTGACTGGTGTGGTGCAGTGTAGTAATGTGCGGTGCAGTGTAGTAATCATTCGTTAGTAATTAGGTTTGCCTTTACCGTTATCTTTAACGTTATATTAAACACTATCTTTATCATCCTAAGAGTTCATAGACATTTACTTGTCTTCCATCTTATGCCTTAGTCTAGTTATTTTGATAATAGTATTGTTAGAATTATCATACTCGCCAGACTTTATGTCTGACCCCCTCTATTTCTATCCTTTTTCCCCCTCCAGGTCCTCAGGTTGGGCCCAGCTCTAGTGGAGTTTGATTGAATTGCTTCATCTCTCTTTGGAAAGCTTGGACCGTTGAACTAAAGTCCAGCTTGTTATCTTTTTAATGGCTATTTATGTAATGGGATTATGTATTTTGTTTTTTATGAAGATGGATATTGTACTTGGTTATGATCTATGGTTTTATGATGTAACAAACATGTTTAATTTCTGTTGCAATAAAATGAAGTTTTAGATTTCCAAGTACTATTTACTTTCTTTCTTGTTGTAATTTTTCTGTTCTATATTCACTTATAACCTCCATGGAAGTTAATGCATTCCCTTTGTGAGTGACATTAATGGACGTGGGGTGTTACACGTGGTATCAGAGCTTAAGGTTACCAGAACAGATAAAAATACTTTAGAAAATAGTTATTTTTGGAAGAAGTGTTTTCAAAAACATGTTTTAATGAGAAATTTAAAGAGAAAAGTTTTTAAGAAAAAAAAACGTAATCCCCAATAGCCACATATCTTTGTCTTTCGAATTCTCCATTTTGAATCTTTCCTTTTTCGTTTCAGCATGGCTGAAGATCTTAACATACCTGACGGGGTAGCGATACCAGGATGGTATAGGAGGTTGTTAGAGGCTAGGGCCGCTGCGGGTCCAGCCAATGTTCCTCCACCACCAGTTGCACCCGTCCCTCCTCCTCCTCCTCGCGTAGATACTTTTGCAAAGACGTGCAAGGAATTCAAGGCTATGGGTGGAAAACCATTTCAAGGGTCAGAAACGTTTGTGGAAGCTAGAGATTGGCTTAAGGAGGTGGAAGAATTGCTAGAAATCTTTGAAGTAGAAGAAGGGAGGAGATTTCGTTTAGCAGCTTGGTTAATGAAGGGAGAGGCCTCGTTTTGGTGGGAGGTCACTAATGGGGAGCGTCTTGTTGACTCTTGGGCGGATTTCAGACATAGGTTCGAGGCGAAGTTTCTCTCAAGGGCGGAAGAAAATCTATATATGGAAAGGTTCTTGACATTGAAGCAAGGAAGCTCATCACTGAAGGAATATGTCAATAAATTTAATCAGTTAGCAAGGTTTGGCTTGGACTTAGTAAACACGCCGGAGAAGAAGGCTCTAAGGTTCGCGAATGGCTTGAATGAACCATTGCAAGGGTTGGCTATGACCCACATCCCTATGGGGGCCACCTTTGAGAAGTTAGTAGAAATGGCGCTTATGCATGAGGAGAAAAGCGCTAAAGCTGATAAGGCACCCGAGAAGAAGGGGGATCAGAAGAAACCACAACAGCAAAACAAGAAGGGTGGAAAAGACAATAACGGCAAGGGAAAGAAGAAGTGCTTTAACTGTGGAACCCCAGGCCATCTCAGCAAGGATTGCTGAAAGAAAAAGAAGACAGGCTGTTTCCATTGTGGCGATGCGGGACATTTTATTCAGGACTGCCCAAAGAAAGGGCAGAGGGCAGGGTCTACCTCGGGAGGACAGGTGCAGGCTCTTATGGCACCAGGGCAGGCTAGGGGACAAGTTCAGGCTCTCGGGGTCCCACCGCTGCAAGAACGAGGTAGAACCATTTCTGTTGAAAGCTTAGTTTTTCTGTTTGATCATCCTGTCCGTACCTTATTCGATTTGGGCGCATCACATTCGTTTATCTCTACATCATTAGTTGAATCACTGCACTTAAACACCAGTTTAGTAGAGGATCCCTTAGTTGTTTCGAATCCAATAGGGGGCTCAGCATATTTGTCCATGATGTGTTTGGATTTGAAAATTTCCATACTTAGCGTTGAATTTAGATGTGATGCTTATGTGTTGGGCTTCACGGGCTATGGGCTAATTTTAGGAATGGATTGGTTATCCAGAAATGGGGCCGTTCTTGATTGTGAAAGGAGAGTAGTTAGGCTCGTGACTCGCCTTGGCAACACTCTCGAAATCTTCTGTAATCCTATAAATTCGGTTATGCTAAGTTATCTAGAATCGCTTGACGCGTCTGAGGAAAATCTATGATCTGTTAGAGTGGTCCAAGAATATTCGGATGTGTTTGAGGAGGTGAAGGGCTTGCCTCCGAAGCAGGAGATAGATTTTCGAATATATCTTGTGGATAATGCGAAACCAGTATCTTTGCCAGTACGCCACATGGCTCCACGTGAAAGGAGGGAACTCGATAAGCAAGTGAAGGAGTTGCTTGAGAAGGGGTTCATAAGACAAAGTATATCGGAGTGGGGTGCTCCAGTAGTATTTGCCATGAAGGCGGATGGGTCCCTTAGACTGTGTGTGGACTATAGAGAACTTAATAAACTTACTAAGAAGAACAGACACCCACTGCCGAGGATTGACGATCTCTTCGATCAGTTAGTTGGCGCCTCAGTGTTTTCGCAGTTGGACTTAGCCACAGGTTTCCATCAGTTGAGAGTGGCTGAGGATAGCATTGACAAGACTGCCTTTAGGACTCCGGACGGTTTCTATGAATGGCTAGTGATGCCCTTCGGTTTGACAAACGCCCCAGCATATTTTGTTGATTTGATGAGTAGGGTGTTTAGGGATTACCTTAACAAATTCGTGGTAGTCTTTGTAGATGACATCTTGATCTTTTCTAAGGATGAAGAAGAGCATGCCCTACATCTTAGGGAAGTGTTAGAGACCCTACGAGCGCATAGCCTTAAGGCTAAATTGTCTAAGTGTCACTTCTGGAGGAAGGAAGTACGGTTCTTGGGGCATGTGGTTTCCAAAGAAGGGATAGCCGTGGATCTCGCGAAGGTGGTGGCCATCCAAGATTGGAAGGTCCCTAAAAATGCTATCGAAGTAAGAAGTTTCTTGGGGTTGGCTGGCTACTATAGGAAGTTTATCAAAGACTTCGCAAAGATATCAGCTCCATTGACACGCTTGACGAAGAAGAACCTAGTTTTCACATGGGACGTAGATTGTGATGATGCGTTCCAACGGTTGAAGAGAGCTTTGACTTCAGCCCTAGTCTTAGTATTGCCAGATGGGAGTAAGCCGTTTACCGTTTATACTGACGCTTGTGGGACAGGACTAGGCGCAGTCTTAATGCAAGAGGGCAGGGTAATAGCCTATGGTGGAAGGCAGTTGAGAGCACATGAGAAGAATTACCCCACACATGACCTAGAGTTGGCCGCTATTGTTTTCGCGCTTAAGTCTTGGCGTCATTATCTTCTTGGCGAGAAATTTGAATTATTCACTAACCACAAGTCTTTAAAATACCTATTCTCTCAAAAGGACTTGAACTTAAGGCAGCAAAGGTGGATGAAGTTCTTAGCGTCCTACGACTTCGAAATAGCCTATACCCCTGGCAAGGGTAACGTGGTGGCAGACGCCTTAAGTAGAAAAAGATTATCCTTAAGTCCTTTGTTTGTTGAGCGGCAAAGTTTAGAGTTCATCTCTATGTTTGATTTTAGACCTTCCGTTGACTTCGTACCCGGTTTGCTAGCATCCTTGGAGGTCAGACCTACACTTTTGGGATGGATTGGCGAGGCACAGCGAGACGACCCACAGTTAGTTGAGTTAGTAGAAAAGCTCAAAGGAGGGGAGTCATCAAGCCATCTGCGTAGGTATACCCTAGATGATAAGGGTTGGTTACGTAGGGACAGTAGGCTTTGTGTACCAAAAGACGATGACCTAAGGAAGACTATTCTTGATGAAGCACATCATTCGAAGATGACCATTCATCCCGGCGGGGACAAGATGTACAAAGACATGAAGAGAGTTTACTTTTGGGCCGGCATGAAGAAAGACGTGGCCGAGTATGTCGCTAGATGCTTGGTGTGCCAACAAGTAAAAGTGGAGCAAAAGAAACCCGGTGGGTTGCTTCACCCATTGGAGGTTCCACTATGGAAGTGGGAAAGTGTCTCGATGGATTTTGTGGATGGGTTACCGCGATCAAGGAAGGGTAATACGGGAATTTGGGTTATAGTAGATAGACTTACTAAAAGCGCCAATTTCACTCCCGTGAAGAGTAAGAGGACTGCTCCATGGTTAGCTTCTGTATATGTCCGAGAAATAGTTCGTTTGCACGGTGTTCCTTCTAGCATAGTGAGCGACCGCGATCCTATTTTCACTAGCGAATTTTGGAGAAGCTTACAAGAGGCGGTAGGGACTCAGTTATGTTTGAGCACCGCATATCATCCTCAGACGGACGGCCAGACCGAGATGGTGAATCGCATTCTAGAGGATCTTTTGAGGCTGTGTATCCTAGACTTTGGGGGTACATGGGAAGAGCATCTTCCATTGGTTGAGTTCGCATATAATAATAGCTTTCAGTCCAGCATTGGTATGGCACCATTCGAAGCTCTATATGGACGACCTTGTCGTTCACCTACATGTTGGTGGGAATCTACGGATAAGATCTTACTTGGGCCCGATATGATTAGGGAGACTTCGGAGAAAATCGACTTGATTCGAAGGAGGATGAAAGCAGCACAGGATAGGCAGAAATCTTATGCGGGTAAGAGGAGGACAGATCTCGAGTTTGAAGTTGGGGACATGGTCTTTGTCAAAGTGTCTCCATTATGGAACGTTTTTCGCTTTGGGTCCGTTGGGAAATTAGCACAAAGGTTTGTAGGGTCGTTTCCTATTAAGGAGAAAATTGGACAGATGGCGTATAGAGTGGAGTTGCCCGAGAGACTTAGTGGTGTACACGACGTATTCCATGTGTCACATTTGAGGAAGTGCTTGCACGAGACCGCGGAAGTGGTAGAGCCGAGCTTTCTTAGAGAGGTGGAGATAGAGCATGATGCGACAATTCGACGAGCTCCTACGCGCATTCTTGGGTCGGAGATCAAGAGGTTGAGGAATCGAGAGGTCAGACTAGTCAAAGTGCAATGGGGAGATGATGAGAGCAACGCTACTTGGGAGATAGAAGAGAAGATGCGTTCACGATACCCTTTTCTTTTTGAAGGTATGTCTTTTAATTTCTCCTTTATCTCTTAGCTTGTACTTATCTTATCTTTAGTATATCCTCTCGCTAGTATCTTTGACCTTTAGTTAGGATAATCCTATGGTTGAAACATGTGTTTGAGACATGTTATGTATGGTGGATGCAAAGTGGATGCAAGTGTTTGCTAGTGGTTGCTCGTGGATGCATATACACACACTATTAGGCACCAGATCGGCTCAGTCACTTCATATTGCATATTGCATATATATGGATGTATTTAGTAAAATGGATGTATAATGGTTGTATTATCATATAGTTGCTGCATTCGGGTGGATGGTTGTGCACGCATATAGAATTAATATGTATCATTAGGAATCTTTTGCATACATATTGGATGCATGGCACTATCATGAATTGCACTAAGGAGGTCGACTGAATCAGTAGACCGCCTAATTTTGCATTAGATATGGACATATATACACACTGTGCATATAAACATTAAAGCATTAGAAGTCTTTTAAGGACAATGGATGCTGGTGTTTGATGGTTGAGTAGATGGACGATTAGATGGTAGGATATACATTCTTCTTGACTTGGAGATTTCGGGGACGAAATCCTTTAGGGAGGGGAGAATGTAACACCCCGTAATTTTATAACATTAAAATTCACAAATTAAAGTATACTTAATTTTTAGAAAAGAATTAAGTGAAATGGGTTGCGCAGAGAAATATATATATGGATTATATATATATATAAATTAAAAATTAAATAAATAAATATGCGAAAAAGTTCAAAACAGCGAATTGGGAGGGGAAATAACCTAACCGGCCCATTTTTGAGGTCGACCCAAGCCCCGCTGGGTCGACTAGGGGTTAATCCAGGGTGTTTGGCTGTCAACCCGTGGGCCGATTCGCTCAAATGCAGATTTTGCATTTGATTGGTTCTCATGGTTCAGGGTTAATCTAATGGTCCTAAATAACTTCCTACACCTATAAATACATCCTAATGCTAACCCTAAACCTAATTAAAATAGAATAGTTACCGTCATACCATCGCATTGGAAATCAATGGAGCTGCCGCCAACTAAGAAAGAAGAAAAGCAAATTCAATTCTAATTCTCTCAACCCTAAAGCAAAGCAAAACTCTCTCTTTTCTTCTCTAAATTGTGAGTATGATGATCTTAACAAGATTATTATCATTTTAATTAGGTTGAGTTATGAATGGATTATGAGTAGATAATGTGAATTATCATATATGTTGTTGTAAACCCCTTTTGCTAACATGTATATTGTAAATCCAATGTTATGTGATGATGATATCTTATATGTTGTAAATCAAGCTATGATGATGTTATGTATGTTGAAAGTTTCTATGCTAAGTTGTGATAAATCATACATGTTAAAAAGGCCATGATGTTACCATCTATGCTAGTTAGTTCATATTAATTAAATCATCATGTTTGGGTTATGTTGATCTATATGACAAGTCACATATGCAAGTTAGATTGATTAGAAAAGTTATGAACATATGCCAAGACATCTATTATGACATCTAGAATTATGCTATGACATATGTGATATCCTATGCTAGTTCACACCATCATTATGTTGCCTAAAAACCCCATATGGAAGTTTATGTATAGATTTGGGCTGTGATCATATCATGTAAATTGAGACATTTAACAAGTTGACACCTTTTGATCCTTAACATGTGTAGTTTATGCAAGTTTCACCCCTATTATGATTAGATTTATTTTAATTATCTATATGTTGTGATAATTTATCTTTGTGCTATGTGTTAGACTATTCAAGTCTAGCCTATATTATGCGTTGAATAAGCGAACGTATAAACGTGGGTAGGGGTAATATTAAGGATTTAATAATAAAAAGTTGGGGTGCAATTGATATGATTTTGCATGCCATAAGTGGATGGCCATAATTGAATCAATTATGGACATCATTAAAAGTTGACTTAATTAATAATTTGAATAGGGAATTATTAAAACTGGGGTAAAAGATTTTAAGTGTTAATCAATGCTTAGGACACGAGGTTGGACACGTTTGTGACGTAAACCTGCCCGGACCCGCCCGGCAAATCTAGTGGTCACAAATGTCAGCCCAATGTGAGAGGTCCTAGGCCTAAACTAAAGCATAACGGTTGTAAAGACACGAGGTTAGACTCTTTTATGGTGTAAGACTGCCCCGACCCGCCCGGCAAATCCAGCTGCCATAAATGCCAGTCTAATGTGAGAGGTCTTTATGAGGTTATGGCCTGAATGGATTAAGAAATACTTAACCAGATAAACATGTAAGGTGGGACATGGGGGTTAAGTAGGTGCCTTGGGTGGCATGAGGAATCTAGGGGGTTCCCTTAGTGGCATGTGAAATACGATTAGTAAGACTTAACCAAACACACATGTAAATGAACATGACTAAGAGGGTTAAGTGGGGTATACTAGTGACAAGCTTAGGTGGGTAGCTTGTGGGGGCCCATTTCGACCAGTATCCCAAACGTATCTTTGTGGGCTCGACCCAAGTCGAGGACGGGACACGCATGCTGGGTTCGACTGTAAGAGGCCAAAATGGGGAGCGGTGGCAACGCAAGTCCAACGGGTTCCGTATGCGTGTGTGCACCCGGGCTGGTAGGTAAGACGTTGTTGCATCGTGTAGGTATAAGCCGTGCATTCTCAAGTTGTATCGGGTTGCCACTTTAAGGGAGTGATACACCCCACTGTGGGGCCAGCACGGGTATCTACGAGTAGGGAGCCGATCGAAAGTGGGTAGTGGGGTACACCTAGTGGAGATAGGGGCAGACGGCACCTATGTAGTCAGCTAGGGGTACGTAAGGCTATTTATAAAGTTTCTGTGTGAAGCAAGTGGGATCAAATAATAGGGTGACTGGTGTGGTGCAGTGTAGTAATGTGCGGTGCAGTGTAGTAATCATTCGTTAGTAATTAGGTGTGCCTTTACCGTTATCTTTAATGTTATCTTAAATGCTATCTTTATCATCCTAAGAGTTCATAGACATTTACTTGTCTTCCAGCTTATGCCTTAGTCTAGTTATTTTGATAATAGTATTGTTAGAATTATCATACTCGCCTGACTTTATGTCTGACCCCCTCTATTTCTATCCTTTTTCCCCCTCCAGGTCCTCAGGTTGGGCCCAGCTCTAGTGGAGTTTGATTGAATTGCTTCATCTCTCTTTGGAAAGCTTGGACCGTTGAAGTAAAGTCCAGCTTGTTATCTTTTTAATGGCTATTTATGTAATGGGGTTATGTATTTTGTTATTTATGAAGATGGATATTGTACTTGGTTATGATCTATGGTTTTATGATGTAACAAACATGTTTAATTTCCGCTGCAATAAAATGAAGTTTTAGATTTCCAAGTACTATTTACTATCTGTCTTGTTGTAATTTTTCTATTCTATATTCACTTATAACCTCCATGGAAGTTAATGCATTCCCTTTGTGAGTGACATTAATGGACGTGGGGTGTTACAATGTTCTTGTCGAACCCCAGTGTATCCCCTCTAGAGTACACTGATTGGGAGGTGGTCCCATACCTTTTCATAGTTGGAATCCAATCTCCAATAAGCGCCATGCACTTTTTGATTTTATACTATGTATGTGGAGCGTAAGATGCAAGCGTTCTTCTATTTGGTTATTTATTTGATTAGACATTATTATAATATCACTGGATTTTGATATCAAAATATTTTGGGTTATAGTAAGGTAAAAACCGTCTATGTTTATGTGTGGGTTGGTCCTACTATTATCCTTTTCTTTTAAAAGGATTTTCAAAGTTAAACGATATGTTTGGAATTTACTCACACCTATCCTATGACTGACCCAGAGTTTATTTTGTTTTGTTTTCCCTAAACTCTTGGGTGCCCAAATTTGTACGGACAGTCAAGTGTTTCAGGATTTTACAGACTCACTTAGAGGAGCTCAAAGCAGAAGGCTTCACCATTAGTGTTTAGATATTAATTCCGCTGTGATATGATGCATCGTACTCTGATAATGGTATGTATGTACAATACAGTTTTGTATTTCAAAGTTATGTTATATAATACATTTTATTGTTCTGCTGTGAGATTCGTGTTTACTCTTATTCTGATGTTCTTCTTATTCTTCTATTCTATTATTTCTATCTTATCTTTCTCATCCTCTTATTTCTTTCTATTAAAGATCGGTATTTTCGTGCACTTTGGGTTGAATGTGTATAATATTAGTCAGCTAAAATTGGTACGGATTTGCGGGCCTTTGCAGTTGGTATCAGAGCTGAAGGTTAAGTGATTACCATGGCTCTATGGCATAACTCAATAGAGATGGAGTTAGTAATACTCTAGATTGAGTTTGAGTGTATATATATGAGTGCATATTTGTAAATTAATATAAAAACAATTTTATATTGTGTTGACTGGTCAGTCGAGTGGTTTATGAATTCTGGTCGAAACAGTAATGCAAACTGTTTTGATAGGTGTTTCTAAACTCTTGAACAGAGTGTTTCGACATAGTATGTTTTGAAAAGAGGGTAAATGAAATAATCTTACCCAAATTATATTTTGATATAAAAGAAGTATATATCTTAAGATTAATATAATATATTGGATATGTTTATCGTTATTATGATCGAATAAGATTTATAATTGAGTTGGTTATATAAATAACCAATCGAAATATTATATAAGTATAATATGCAAAATCAGATGGATAAAATCTAAACTTAAAACCAAAATTGAAATAAAACTCTAGAAACTTGGAAAGGCGTTGTAAATGAATTTTGAATTGAATATATGAAAAATTTAAAATCCTGGGA
Organism: Allium sativum; assembly: GCA_030737875.1. Taxonomy (NCBI): domain Eukaryota; kingdom Viridiplantae; phylum Streptophyta; class Magnoliopsida; order Asparagales; family Amaryllidaceae; genus Allium; species Allium sativum. The sequence goes on from CM060911.1 coordinate 18,433,680, forward strand.
GAGAATTGGAAATGTTTTCCAAGTATTTTGAAAAGATATTTTGATGTGATTTTCAAATGAAAATGTTTGAAAGTAACTGTTTTGAAAGTAAAATAGTATTGAATTCACTTCGGTCGTTGGAAAATAATTCCGACGATGTGCGCACCATCATCGGTGTTCATTTTCGAGTTTCGAAGTGACGGATTACTACCAAAGATTTTGTTTTGAAATAATTTGTTCGAATGTTTTGAATTACTATTGTTATGAATGTATATTATTTCAAACTGATTTGAAATAAGAATCTCAGGAATTTTAATTTTGAAATTTAAAATTTACTTATGAAGTGAATAAATAGAAATTTAACTAAGTTGGATAAAATTGGAGTTGAATTGAAACCAAGAAAGTGAAAATCGAATTGGTAAAGAATTTAACTTGATGAGGTAATTGAAGATGTGGAATGAAACCAAACTTGGTTATGAAATTGGATTGTTGAGTAAAGGATTTGGAGTTGAGATTGGAACTAGAATTTGATCTAGAATTTAGCTTGGACATTAAGAGATTGTTGGTTGAGGATAAATAGATTGAGGATCAATTGAAAATACATGGGTATATGCTAAAGTGATAACAATTGGAAGAAAAAGAGTTGAATGCCAACAAAAAGGTACAAGTTTACATTTTATATGAATATGTGATTTGGGAAGTCGCTTGGCTGTTTGATTTTCTGTTAAATTGGAGAAAGCCAGTAAGGAAGGTTGTAGTAGCACCAAATGCGCCGTGTGGAGGAGATGCTGGAGAAATTCTTCGAAAATTTAAGCTGTTAGGAAATTATCTAAATTTCTAAATATATCTATTAATAAGGAGGAATTAATTTTTAATCGGTTCGGTTGAGACTGCAATCAAGAAGTAAAAAAAAAGATTTTAATCTGATTATAATAAGGTTCGTAACATTTTCTACCTTAGTAATTTCGGGGACGAAACTCTTTTAAGGGGGAAGGAATGTAACGTCCCGCATTTTAACCGGTTTGTGTTTGAATATTTAAATCAGTTTAAATATTGAATTCGTAAAATAAGTGGATTTATATATCAATTAAAACAAAGTTGAATGTATGAAAATATATATTAAATATAATTGAGCCCGTAATATCGCGGCAGTTCGTAATTTAACGTTCTGAACTTCAACTGAGTGTACATGATCCGTTATTAGTCGGATTTCTTCGAAACAAGAAATGTTGGAATCTGTTGAACTGTATTTTTCTAATGGAAGTGAAAAACCAAGATTTCTTATTATAAATGGGAAGTTATGTCGAAATTAAATATTCAGAAAAGCAGCGGCATATTCGTTTATGGCCATAACGGTTTATTTGAAATAACTAGATATCGAATATGAATTTGAACAAGATTCTTTTGAGACATAGTGATAATTTAATTTTTATAATTTTACTATAATTTTTAATTAATTAAATATGCAACTTTTTATTTGGAGGCAACCTACCAATATTATTATATTTTTGGAATCGTGGCACCTCACTGGACACAACTGTATTTTTGTTTATGTCCATAGCGGCTTATGTGTAAAACAAGATCGTATGAAGCGGGCTATGTAAATCTTTCTAAAACAAATATCTACGGATTCTATTTCAAATATCACTTCTACCACATATTTCTAAACGTACAGACCTACTTATGTCCTAATACCTAATGCCATTCCCTAAGACTTCATATTCAAGGAATAGACGCTACCGTACTAAGTGAAATATCAGGGAAATCCCATACCAAATCTTAGGCGTGGCTCAGTAAAGGACAATCGCTGAACAAATCTGTAAATAGTACATTCTTTAAATATTCGCATATGGTATGCATGACCCTGCTGCAACAATAGAGTGATATTGACTATGATATTTTGATAGAAATATATATGTAAATAAATATGCGTTTACTTCCATTCGAAGGCTCCATGAATATTCAAATCAAAAACAGAGAACTACATGCTAACAGCCTACCCGTGTACTGCAGAAGCTATGTCAAGGCAAAATCATATGTGTAAACCAAAGAAATATTTGAATTTCGAAAGAAATACCCAACAGAACGTACACCTAACTTATCTCGTAGAGACTAATCCATACCCTGTTGTTCTAGCCTTATCTAAATTAAATGAGACGCAATGAATACTTTCAAATTAAGGCATCCCATAACTCATTTTCGTGACCTACAGCTATGTCCATTCATTCCAACATTTAATATGCCCACGTCCTAATTACATGGCTACCATGTAGTTTACTCCTATCATATTACTTCAGTGCGAAGTAATCCAGAGCCTAATCCATTCCCATGCTTTCACGTTAAAAACAGTTGTTTGAAATGAAAACTCGTAGTCATGCAATCCTAAAGAACAGCATATATACGTGCAAACCAAGGAAATGAAAATTTTCAAAGCCTACCATGCTACCCTATTACTTTAACCTATTCCTTACCTCTCAAGTAATTTGAATATATAAATAAACACGCAGCATGTTACTTTATTTCCATTATTCAAAAAAGCTAAACGCAAGAAATAAATGAGGTGTGCGAGCTAGGCTATTCTCGCTTAAATGGAAAGGCTTTAGGACAAAAACAAATGCAGTGTAAAGGAGGGGATGTATGGGTATTGAGGAGGATAAGTCTGATTCTAAGGAGGGAAGAGCTGAAAATGTGGTGGTCGGAGTGTGCACGTGTGTTCCTGAACGGAGGAAGGTGAAGTATTATCAGTTCGTGCATAGGGGAGGGAATGTTCGCTGATTCCGTCGCAATCGAAAATGGAGGAAAGTGATTGTGAAGCGAGTGTACGAAATGGGTTTGTTTTGGGTAAAACTGTAGAGTAATGGTGGGTGTTTCAACTTAATGCGTGGGACTATTGGTATTGGAGAAGCCTTAAACAGAAATCACGACAGTTTTTAATACATGGAGATGGGATGAATTCGAGCAGTGTAAAATGATAGAGAGTGGTGTTGGGTGTTGGAATGGGGAGTAGATGAAGTGAACGTGAATGTGAATTGAAGAGGGGTACAGCGTATGCTAATACGTGAGAGGATACATACCATTGCATATGTGCATGTATGGGACTGAAAGTGAAGATGCAGTTTTCGATGTTGGAAATATTCTGGAAATGAAGCGGCATGGACATGTAAGGTGAACGGAATTTAAATGGAAAGAGGACGTTGGCATGAAAGGGTATAGGCTTATGGGTATTCGCACTAAAGGATGGCTCATTTTGGGCGCATGGATGGACGTATATGGGGAGGACTCGAACAGAACGTAAAAGAGCGGAGTGGAGTTAAATTGTGGTGACTGCGTGGACATAAGTGGTAAGTGAATGGCATGTGTAAACGGTGGAGCAGGCGGTTGGTTTTATTAGTGGGGGTAGAAGGATCCCAAGTGGTCGGCGAAATACTTCTAAGATGATGTGTTTGAAGTGAAGAAACATTTTTGCCGTGGAATGTGAAGGTTATGAACAGTATGAGTTCTGTAAACAGGAAGTTGGAGGAGGAGCGGCAGCCAGGGGTAATTGCTTGAGTAGGTTGTTTGATTGGAAATGGTTCATTTCAAAGCAATAACAAAGAACGCAGTCTGGATAGAAACTAAAGGAACATGAAACATGAAGAGGTTTGGACGTGCTGAAGCGAAGCAGCAGCGTGAAGCGTTATGTCTTGAGCGAGCCGACAGATGTTTCAGCTTTGAACGATGGCAGAATTAAACGTTTGATCGGATTTACTGATGCAAATCATTATTTAACGGTTAACGCGTCAAGGTGAGTAATTCACTCACTCTGATCTATTTTAAAATATTTTAATTATATTTTAAATATTGGTTGAATGTTGTGTGATGATCGTTTAGGTAAATGTAACACCCCACCTCCGCTAGGGTCACTCACAAAAGGAATGCACTAGATTTGGTGGAGTATTATCTAGGTAAACATACACAGAGATATCACAAGGCAGAACATAAATAAAGCAGCGGTAGAAATTAAAACCCAAATTTATTACTTTCAAGAAAAGATTCAAAACCCCATATATCCAAGGTACAAATTATTCCATTACATCAAGTTCCAAATAAAGAAGCATAAACTTAAGATAACAAAAGTAAATTATTCCCCATAAATAGCAGAAGCAGCCATAGCATAGCCTAAGACCAAACCATACATGAGCTGTCAGAAAGCAAGCTAAATCCAAGCTAAGAAATAGTGTTTCCTCCCTGAGAACCTTGGGGGGGAACGAAAGAAAAAGAGGCGAAAGAAAAAGGGTCAGTCATAAAGACTGGTAAGTCCTAGTGACTTTCAGTATGAAAACTAGTAAAGGTAACATGATATGTGAAAACTGGAATTAAACATAAGGATGATAACAGAACTGGTAGGATAATTAAGATAACAGGATAAGTCAAGTCTAGCATCGCATATTCAAGATTCGCTGCACCAACTGTACTAGTATTCTAACCCATGTCAAGTATTAGTCATGAAATGATCCATTGGCCCAATATCATGAAGTGACTCATTACGAGGTCCTACGGTACGATCTACTAATCGATCGGCTCCCTACAAGTTCTAGCTCGTCATGTGTGTGTGTCATACGGCCCTATCCTGAAATGTAGTTACCTGTGCTAGGTCCACCATAGGGTGTATCAAGCCGTATGGTGCCAACCATCGACACGAATCAAGCACGCACAGTGTAAATCTACAAGTGCCCAATGCCTGCTTTTTCAACTCTAGACTACATGCACGACCATAGTCCGCCTGAACCTATAATGGAGCACCTACTCAGCCGTCGTTCTGGTCGCTTACAATCAGCCCAGTAATCGTGCCCCACCCTGCCTAGTCCCAGGGTATCGTGATACATTCAAGTGGGTTACTACTGAAAAGGACCGCGTAACTAGGGTTTCCAATGGGTTAAGTGTTGTCATTCAAATTCGTGACTTAACCCTATCCAAATCATGTATCAAGTTGGTTAAGTGTGTTCAAGCGGTTCATAACTAAACCCTATCAAATCATCGTGTCAAGTTGGTTAAGTATATTCAAGTGGTCCTTGACTTAACCCTATCATGTGGCATTAATTCATTAATGCACCTCGACCTCTCACATTAGACTAACTATTGTGGTTACTGGATTTGTCGGGCGGTACCGGGCAGATTTACACCATAACATAGTCTAACCTCGGATTTTACGTGCGATATGACCAACTACCCACATTGGATCCTATTGGGTGCAGCCACTGGATTTGCCAGGCGGTTCTGGGCAGATTTTCACTACAAACTCAACCCAACCTCGAGTTGGCCATTTTCAAGTATATCTAATTGTCATGCCCACATTCAATTTTTCATGTCAAAATTCATGTCGAGTTTTCATGTCAAATCGTGCCATGTTCAAGTCCATATCCAGGTTCAAGTTATAATAACGTTCATGTTTAAAGTTCAAAGTCAATTCATGTTTTACCTAGTCTACCCAAATCGTATTCCCATCGTACGTAAGCTCGAATCGATACAAATAAATCTAATTAGGGAATAACATAAAAAGGGATGGGTATAAGGTGGCAAAAGTGATTACTAGCATAGCAAGGTATGACTTGATAAAAGATTATAACATTACTGGCGTATGGAATACTGGCCTCAAACATAAGGATTCCAAATCTAGCAAAATAAGGTACTAGTCAAGATAACAATTGTCATAAGGTGATAGTATAGTCATAAACTAGTGACTAATAGTAGATTCAACATGATAATATGAGGGGTTTTCTTTTTGATATACAACATGAATAGGCCCCAAATCAATGTCACAATATATCCAAAAGTCAAGATCCAAGACGAACAAGAATGGATGTAAAACAGTCATCATACATAGGTCCAATTTCAATTTACATCATATTCATATTAAATTTACAGTTTAAATCTAAAATTAACTGGGGCTTACAGATCGTGGTTCGAGAATTAGAAAAAGAGAGTCGATGTTGAATCTTTATATGCTTAGTCAAGTCCTAATAGAAATCCCCAAATCAGCAATTCTCTTAACGCAGTCTCAACGTAAAAGAAGCAGTCCCTTTCTCAAACTTTTCAACCAGAATTAGAGCAGCATATGGTCAGAAAGAATTTTGTGTAGAGAGACTGGTGTTAGGGGCTGTATTTATAGGGTCAGGTCAACGAATGTGGACAGAAACGAGGCCAGAAACATCAAAGTGAATCCAGCTTCAAAAATGGGCTCGGTCACCAGGTCGACCCCCAGGTCGACACTATGGTCGACCTGGTCCTCGGCAGCTCGACTACATAGTCGACCCCCAGGTCGACCTAGTCCTAGGCGGGAAATTTCCCGCCCAGTCTATTCTGAGGTTTGAATTTCGATTTTGAATTCGAATTGAGCTGTTTTGAACTTGAAAACTTCTAAAAGCTTCGAAAGGTCATAACTTGGTCATACGGGGTCGGATTTTCGAAAACTCGGACTCGTTTCCAAGTAGAATTTCGAGACGAACGCAATGGCTTAACCAGTTTCCCTTGATTCTTATTTTAAAAATTAATTCTGCCTTGATTTATGGTTATTACACAGTATAAAAACACGGGTTGTTACATTCTCCCCCCTTAAAGGATTTCGTCCCCGAAATCTCTAAGTTAGGGAGGATGTGTCCTACCATCCATCATCCATCTACTCAAAGCATCATCCACAGGCAACCATTATCCTTAAAATATTTCTAGTGCTGTATGAACATATGCAGAAAGTGTGTGTATATGTACTTATCTAATGCAAAAGATCAAGCGGTTACTGATTTAGTAAACCTCCTTAATGCAAATATGTTAGTGTAATGAGTCCAACATGTATGCAAATTCCTAACATAGTTTATAATCTCTACATGAGTGCACAAACATTCATTCATATGCAACATCCAAATGATAGCATAACAAGTTTCATCCATGTACAAGTATAAGCACTCATGCATATGCAACATGAAAATGTGACTGAGCCGATCTAGTGCCTAATGTGTGTCATGCATCCACTAGCAACCACTTGCAACCATTTGCAAACATCAACCATAACATGTTTCAATCACATGTTTACATCCATATGGTTCTACCTAAGGTTCTCAAGATAAGATCGAGAAGATGACAAGACAAAGGTAGAAGCATGATACGAAAAGGTTTTCAAGTTTATAGGAAAAAGAGATCGAGAATGTACCCTAAAAAAGAAATGGGTAAAGCGCGCGTATCTTCTCTTCGGTTTCCCAAGTTGCGTCTTCTTAGGCTTCACTCCACTGCACTTTAACTAGCTTGACTTCTTGATTCCTTAGCTTCTTAATCTCTGTTCCTAAGAAACGAATCGGAACTCGCCTCAATGTTGCTTCTTTTTCCACTTCTACGTCTTCAAGGATGCTTGGCTCAACCACTTTGGCTGACTCATGCAAGCACTTCCGGAGATGCGAGATGTGAAATACATTGTGCACCCCAGCTAGCATCTCGGGTAAGTCTACCTTATAGGCCATCCGTCCTATCCTCTCAGTGATAGGGAACGGTCCTACGAACCTTAGTGCTAGCTTTCCAACTACTCCAAAACGAACTACAGTGCTTAACGGAGAAACTTTTACAAAGACCATATCTCCGACTTCGAATTCTAGGTCTGTCCTTCTCTTGTCCGCATAAGATTTCTGTCTATCTTGGGTCGTTTTCATCCGTCTTCGTATCAACTCAATCTTCTCAGAAGTGTCCCTTATCATGTCGGGCCCAAGTATAAGTCTGTCTGTCGTCTCCCACCAACAAGTTGGCGATTTGCACGGTCTTCCATACAGGGCTTCGAACGGTGCCACTCCGATGCTGGCTTGGTAACTATTGTTATATGCAAACTCCATGAGAGGAAGATGGTCTTCCCAAGTGCCACCAAATTCAAGAATGCATAGCCTCAGGAGATCTTCTAGTACCCTATTTACCCTTTCGGTTTGTCCATCCGTCTGCGGATGATAGGCCGTGCTTAAACTCAGTCGTGTACCCATTGCTTCTTGCAGACTTTTCCAAAACTGGCTAGTAAAAATCGAGTCATGATCACTAACTATACTAGAAGGAACTCCATGCAACCTTACTATCTCTCGAAGGTAAATAGACGCTAGCCATGATGCGGTCCTCTTGCTTTTCACTGGAATGAAGTGGGCACTTTTCGTGAGTCTATCAACTATGACCCATATGCTAGTATTTCCCTTCCTTGACCTAGGCAGTCCATCTACGAAATCCATCAAGATACTCTCCCATTTCCATTGCGGAACCTCCAAAGGATGTAATAGCCCACCAGGCTTCTTTGACTCGGCCTTTACTTGTTGGCACACCATGCATTTCGAAACGAACTCTGCCACATCCTTTTTCATTCCAGCCCAAAAGAAAATGCGTTTCATATCCCTGTACATCTTATCCCCTCCGGGATGTATAGTCATCTTCGAGTGATGCGCCTCTTCGAGAACTTTCCTTACTAGGTCTCCCACTTGTGGGACACATAGCCTTCCATCGCGCCTTAGCCATCCCTTGTCATCTATAGCATACCTACCGAGGTGACTTGACGTCTCACCACTAATCAGCTTGTCCATGATTTCGACTATCTATGGGTCTTCCTTCTGTGAAGTCCCTACTTGATCTAGATGTGTAGGTCTTAACTCAAGAGATGCTAACGTAGCAGTCAATGACTCAACAGCAGGTGTAAAATCAAAGGTTGTTATAAACTCAAGGCTTTTCCTTTCAACAAACAAGGGGCTCAAAGTCAGCCTTTTTCTAATTAGCGCGTCCGCCACCACATTACCCTTGCCAGGGGTATAAGCTATATCGAAGTCATATGATGCCAAGAACTCCATCCACCGCTGTTGTATCAGATTCAAATCTTTCTGTGAGAAGAGGTACTTAAGCGATTTGTGGCCAGTATACAGCTCGAACCTCTCCCCTAGAAGATAATGGCGCCAAGCTTTAAGTGCAAAAACAATCGCGGCCAACTCCAAGTCATGCGTGGGATAGTTTTTCTCATGAACTTTAAGTTGTCTGCCCCGTAGCATATTACTCTTCCTTTTTGCATTAGGACAGCGCCTAATCCCGTGCCGCACGCATCTGTGTACACCGTAAACATCTTACCTCCATCGGGTAATGCCAAAACTGGAGCTGTGGTGAGGGCTCTCTTAAGTCTCTGGAAAGCAGTGTCACATTCTATGTCCCATGCAAAAGCTAGGTTATTCTTTGTTAACTTAGTAAGAGGGGCTGAAATCTTAGCGAAGTCCTTAATGAACTTCCTGTAGTAGCCCGCCAAACCGAGAAAGCTCCTCACCTCCATTGCATTCTTAGGAATTTTCCAGTCCTGTACCGCAACTACCTTTGTGGGGTCCACGGCTATGCCTTGCTTAGAAACTACGTGTCCAAGGAACCAAACTTCCTTCCTCCAAAAATGGCATTTGGAGAACTTAGCCTTTAACAGGTGTGCTCTAGGTGTTTCCATGACTTCCTTGAGATGTCTAGCATGCTCTTCTTCATCTTTTGAGAAGATCAAAATATCATCCACGAAAACTACCACAAACTTGTTAAGGAACTCCCGAAACACCCTACTCATCAAATCTATAAAGTATGCGGGTGCATTTGTTAACCCAAATGGCATGACGAGCCATTCGAAGAACCCATCTGGAGTCCTAAACGTAGTTTTGTCAATGCTATCCCCAGCCACTCTAAGCTGATGGAAACCTGTGGCTAGATCGAGTTGAGAGAAAATAGATGCTCCCACAAGCTGGTCAAACAAATCGTCGATTCTTGGTAGTGGGTGCCTATTCTTCTTTGTCAGCTTGTTTAGCTCACGATAATCTACGCATAGACGAAGCGATCCATCCGCCATAGTAGCGAATACTACCGGAGCACCCCATTCAGAAATGCTTCGCCTTATGAAATTTTTCTCAAGCAACATTAACTTGTTTACTGAGCTCTCTTCTTTCTTGCGGGGCCATGTGCCTAACGGGCAATGAAACAGGCTTGGCATTATCAACAAGATAAATTCGGAAGTCTATCTCGCGTTTAGGAGGTAACCCCCTCACTTCATCAAAGACATCTGGATATTCTCGGACCACTCTTACAGATTGCAAATTATCGTCGGACGAGTCAAGGGATTCAAGATAACACAACATGACTGGACCCTTAGGGTTACAAGAAATTTCAAGGGTATTACCAAGGCGAGTCATGAGCCTCACTACCCTTCGTTCACAATCAAGAATGGCTCCATAATTGGACAGCCAATCCATACCTAGGATCAAACCGTATCCCATGATTCCGAGAACATAAGCATTACACGTGAATTCTACGCTTAAGATAGAGATCCTAAAATCCACACACATCATAGATAAATGGGCGGAGCCACCAATTGGATTTGAACCTATAACGGGATCCTTAACCAGACTAGTACTTAGGTGCAAATTTTCAACAATATCAGAAGAAATAAAATATCCGATGCACCAGAGTCAAATAAGGTTCGAACAGGAAAGTCAGAAATGTAAACAAGGCTTTCTACGGAAATATTACTACCTCGGTCAAGAGCTGGAGTGGTGTTGAGAGCATGCAACTGCCCTCCAGAAGGTCCTGCTCGCTGGGTCTGCCCTTGCCCTTGCCCTTGCTTCTTAGGGAAATCCTTGCTGATGTGTCCAGTATCTCCACAATGAGAGCATTCACCCAACTTCCTTTTCTTCTTTCTACAGTCTTTAGCTAGATGTCCCGTAATACCACAGAAGTTACACTTCCTCGTCTCACGTGGTTTGTTGTTGCTCTTGTTATTCTTGTTATTCTTGTTGTTCCCCTTCTTGAAATCAGCTTTCTTATTCTGAGTCTCATTAGGCTTAACCTCCTTCTTGCTATTCTTGTCTTCCTCATGAAGTAGAGCCATATCCACCAAGCTTTCAAAAGTCGCCCTCATGGGTATATGAGTTGGGGCCAAGCTGTGTAGTGGCTCGTTCAATCCTCAAGCAAAGCGTACAGCCTTTTTCTGGGCTGTGTTGACCAAATCCAAACCGAACCGAGAAAGCTGATTAAACTTATTCACGTACTCCCTAACAGACATGTCCCCTTGCTTGAGTGCTAGGAACCTTTCGATCTGAAGGTTCTCTTCTGCTGACGATAAGAATTTAAGCCTAAACCTCTCTCTAAAGTCTGCCCAAGTCTCAACTGGCCTGGTAGCATTGGTGACTTCCCACCAAAATGCAGCTTCCTCTTTCAACAACCATGCTGCCAACTAAACTTTCCTATGGTCCTCCATATCAAAGATAATAAACAAGTCTTTTGTCTCCTTTAGCCAGTTTCGTGCCTCAACAAAGGTTTCAGTTCCAACGAAGTTCTTGCCACCCATTGCTTTAAAGTCTTTGCATATTTTGGCAAAGGCGGTACCAGGAGGAGGAGGAACCGTAGCCATTGGGGGAGGAGGATGAGGGATGTCTGCCGTGCCCGCGTCATTGGCCCTGGCTTCTAAGTACCTTCGGAACCATCCAGGCACGGGTATTGCCTCAGGAAGGTTAAGATCAGCCATGCTGAAAAATGAAAAGAAAAAGATTAAAACGAGGAAACAAAGGAAAGTGCTAACGGTTTCTTGGGGAATAGACTTTTTAAACATAAAACTTTTCTTGAAAAATGCCTCTTTGTAAATGGGTTTGAAAAAAGTTTCAGAAGGTTTTTAAATTTTTTCGCCTAGCCTAGTAGCCTTCTGCTCTGATACCAAGTGTAACACCCCACCTCCGCTAGGGTCACTCACAAAGTGAATGCACTAGTTTTGGTGGAGTATTATCTAGGTAAACATACACAGAGATATCACAAGGCAGAACATAAATAAAGTAGCGGTAGAAATTAAAACCCAAATTTATTACTTTCAAGAAAAGAGTCAAAACCCCATATATCTAAGGTACAAATTATTCCATTACATCAAGTTCCAAATAAAGAAGCATAAACTTAAGATAACAAAAGTAAATTATTCTCCATAAATAGCAGAACCAGCCATAGCATAGCCCAAGACCAAACCGTACATGAGCTATCAGAAAGAAAGCTAAATCCAAGCTAAGAAATAGTGTTTCCTCCCTGAGAACCTGGGGGGGGGATGAAAGAAAAAGAGGTGAAAGAAAAAGGGTCAGTCATAAAGAGTGGTAAGCCCTAGTGACTTTCAGTATGAAAATTAGTAAAGGTAACATGATATGTGAAATCTGGAATTAAACATAAGGATGATAACATAATCTAGTAGGATAATTAAGATAACATGATAAGTCAAGTCTAACATCGCATATTCAAGATTCGATGCACCAACTGTACTAGTGTTCTAACCCATGTCAAGTATTAGTCATGAAATGATCACTTGGCCCAACATCATGAAGTGACCCATTACGGCGTCCTACAGTATGATCTACTAATCGATCGGCTCCCTACAAGTTCTAGCTCGTCATGTGTCTGTGTCATACGGCCCTATCCTAAAATGTAGTTACCTGTGCTAGGTCCACCATAGGGTGTATCAAGCCCTATGGTGCCAACCATCGACACGAATCAAGCACGCACAGTGTAAATCTACAGGTGCCCAATGCCTGCTTTTTAAACTCCATACTAAGTGCACGACCATAGTCCGCCTGAACCTACAATGGCGCACCTACTTAGCCGTCGTTCTGGTCGCTTACAATCAGCCCAGTAATCGTGCCCCACCCTGCCTAGTCCCAGGGTATCGTGACACATCCAAGTGGGTTACTGCTGAAAAGGACCGCGTAACTAGGGTTTCCAATGGGTTAAGTGTTGTCATTCAAATTCGTGACTTAACCCTATCCAAATCATGTATCAAGTTGGTTAAGTGTGTTCAAGCGGTTCATGACTAAACCCTATCAAATCATCGTGTCAAGTTGGTTAAGTATATTCAAGTGGTCCATGACTTAACCATATCATGTGGCATTAATTCATTAATGCACCTCAACCTCTCACATTAGACTAACTATTGTGGTTACTGGATTTGCCGGGCGGTTCCGGGCAGATTTACACCACAACATAGTCTAACCTCAGGTTTTACGTGCGATATGAACAACTACCCACATTGGATCCTATTGGGTCCAGCCACTGGATTTGCCAGGCGGTTCCGGGCAGATTTACACTACAAACTCAACCCAACCTCGAGTTGGCCATTTTCAAGTTTATCTAATTGTCATGCCCACATTCAAGTTTTCATGTCAAAATTCATGTCGAGTTTTCATGTCATGTTTCATGTCAAATCGTGCCAAGTTCAAGTCCATATCCAGGTTCAAGTTATAATAACGTTCAAAGTCAATTCATGTTTTACCTAGTCTACCCAAATCGTATTCCCATCGTACGTAAGCTCGAATCGATACAAATAAATCTAATTAGGGAATAACATAAAAAGGGATGGGTATAAGGTGGCAAAAGTTATTACTAGCATATCAAGGTATGACTTGATAAAAGATTATAACATTACTGGCATATGGAATATTGGCCTCAAACATAAGGATTCCAAATCTAGCAAAATAAGGTACTAGTCAAGATAACAATTGTCATAAGGTGATAGTATAGTCATAAACTAGTGACTAATAGTAGATTCAACATGATAATATGAGGGGTTTTCTTTTTGATTTACAACATGAATAGGCCCCAAATTAATGTCACAATATATCCAAAAGTCAAGATCCAAGATGAACAAGAATGGATGTAAAACAGTCATCATACATAGGTCCAATTTCAATTTACATCATATTCATATTACATTTACAGTTTAAATCTAAAAATAACTGGGGCTTATAGATCATGGTTCGAGAATTAGAAAAAGAGAGTCGATGTTGAATCTTTATATGCTTAGTCAAGTCCTAATAGAAATCCCCAAATCAGTAATTCTCTTAACGCAGTCTCAACGTAGAAGAAACAGTCCCTTTCTCAAACTTTTCAACCAGAATTAGAGCAGCATAAGGTCAGAAAGAATTTTGTGTAGAGAGACTGGTGTTAGGGGCTGTATTTATAGGGTCAGGTCAACGAATGTGGACAGAAACGAGGCTAGAAACATCAAAGTGAATCCAGCTTCAAAAATGGGCTCGGTCACCAGGTCGACCCCCAGGTCGACACTATGGTCAACCTGGTCTTGGGCAGGTCGACTACATTGTCGACCCCCAGGTCAACCTGGTCCTGGGCGGGAAATTTCCCGCCCAGTCCATTCTGAGGTTTGAATTTTGAATTTTGAATTCGAATTGAGCTGTTTTGAACTTGAAAACTTCTGAAAACTTTGAAAGGTCGTAACTTGGTCATACGGCCTCGGATTTTCGAAAACTCAGACTCGTTTCAAAGCAGAATTTTGAGATGAACGCATTGGTGTAACCCTTTCCCTTGATTCTTATTTTAAAAATTAATTCTGCCTTGATTTATGGTTATTACGCGTTATAAAAACACGGGTTGTTACAGTAAAGTACAGTTAAACTAGTTGATATATATATATCATTGCATATTTACACATCATTGGTTTGATATTGATTTGACTAACATCTGTGGGTGGAGGAAACCGGTTGGAGGAATCCATTCGGATTCTGTGACGACCCCAAACCCCGATGAGACGGTGCAAGGGTAATCTTTGGAATATAACACATAAACAGATAATGGAAGAACAGAAATAATTAAATACACCAGATAATGTACAATAGAATACACTGGATAAATATAATCATCAGAGTTACACAGTATATAGTATCATGCTTAGTACAAAATACAGTTCAGCCATACATAAAATGTCTACATCGGAAGAGAAAACGTAATATGTACAACAGGAGCTGAACACCATAAAAAGAGATAAATGATAGAATCCATCTTCAACTCCAGCTATCCAGAAAGAGTCTACTAAAACCTGAATATAAGGTTGCCCGTGTAGAAATAGGGGCACCCTAGTTTGCAAGTGAAACAAACTACGAGTCAGTCTTGGGACGGGTATGAGAAATCTACTTAACACAACTTTAAATATGGCTAATCACAAGGCCACGCCACTTTCGCGGAACGGGTTTACTCCATTGGATTGCCAATGCTTAAAACAAGTAAATCCTTTAAACATCGCAATTCTTTTTATAAAAATGAAGCCATTATAAGACTCAGTTCCCATCACACAATGCAACACAAACCGGAGGATAGAGTTTTACCTTATAATGGCCAATACGAGCAATACAAATCATTTGATATTATTGCTAGTGTATATATGTTTCAAAAACAATTTCAATCATAACTATCAATCATAGACGGCATGGGTACCATATATCATGTCGCCAAATATATATACAATCAATACCACACAGTATCGTATTTGGAAATTGGATTTCCGTCACGAACCAAGGAAAAAGATAGTCCTTACCGATTCGAGACAATCTAGCCCATGTCTCAGGCTACAGCCGCAATTGCACCTAGGGGCCACAGGGCCGGTCCACCGATGTAGATTAAAATTCCTGAACACTGCGTTTCCCCGCCCTTTGGGGCGTAAATGAGCCCAATGACTCCATTGGTCCCGGATCGACCGATATATCCGAGGCGCCTCGCAATAGCAACAACTACACGGGTGAAAATAATATAAATGTCAGGGCTGGAAGGTCACTGACACGACCCAAGCTAGAAGGAAACGCATGTTCTCCCTGGATCCTTCTCCCGTTTCTGGTCCATACCGGGGTGTTAGGCTCGCGAATTCACGTTATACACAAAGCTATGCCACACAGGCCGTGCTTTGATCATCAACCACAAGACTTTACTTTTCAACAGAAGCCTTGATCATCTACCACTTAGGCATGCTACACAGGCAATTCACTCCATGCAACTGATTTCTATCAATATATAACCTCTGAGCTCGTACGTCTCAGAGAAGGGCGTTAAGCAAGAGAATAAATTCTCCGTCGCCAAAAAGATATATATTTAATAGAGATCAGTCAGTACAGAACAAAATCCAATGTCAGACACACAGTCCATTTACACGTTCGTTCTGGGTCTGAACGAAACTGGAGGCACTCAAGACCTCGCATATCCATACAATCAACATGTACGTCCGGGTGGCTACTACTTCAACCCCTTCAAGGTAGTTACTCCTATCATGAGCATCAGTAGCACACCCCATTCGATGTGAAGATCATCGGTCTTGCACCGTCTTCATATCTTCGACTTTCACTCATCGACCAATTATTTGAAATGAGAATTAACTCAGCCTTCTCAAATAATACACGTATATTTAGAATTTCAAATCAATTCATTTCAATGGTTAAATTATTCGATATCACTAATTCTGTTCTTTAATGTAGTTTTCACGCCAAACACCTTCAACCATCAAATATCACATAAACCGAGCAAATTCAGTTTATTTCCATTCCATATCATTTATAATATTTTATCATGATTTATTGCTATTTTTATTTATTTAAAAACAGCCAATTCATTCAAACGACGCTTCGGGCCATAACGCGGCCGTGGCGCTGTTTTTCTTTATAGTTGATTTACACATATCTGATAATCTAACCATTGGATCTTCACAAATTTTATATCATTAGAAAGCTCTTTTCTAAACGAATCCAATGGTTCCAGTTTCGGGAAAATCCGACGGTCGGATCTCCCGTACTAATCGTTCGAAGTTACGATTTCAAAATACGAACTACAACGTCGTTATTCACTATATTTTAATTATATTTATATAAATATATATAAATATATATAAATATGATTCTTTCTTTGATTTCAAAACCATATCCACTTTATATATTTGATAAAAATGATATTTTTATCATCAAAATATTTATTCAACACATGAATATTTTTAACACTTCATATTCACAATAAAAATGTAGATTTTATTGTTCAATCTATATATTCAACACATGAATGTTTTCGACTTCACACATACGATAAAAATATGATTTTTATCGTTCTAGTCCTTTAATCAACACATGAATATTCTCTATAGTTGATATATATAATAAAAATGTGATTTTTATTGTAAAACAATTTATTTCAAAACACGATTATTTTATATAGTCTATACACACGGTAAAAATATTATTTTTGGTGTTAAAACAATTTATTCAAAATACTAATATTTTATATAGGCTATATATATAATAAAGAAATGGGATTTTTATTGTAAAACAATTTATTTCAAAACACGAACTCATTCAACATATGAATTTCTATTCAACACATGAATTTCTATTCAACACACGAATATAGTTTCAACACAAGAAAATAATTCTAACACATGAATATTATTGAAAATTTCGGCAGCATAATGGCAGGGTAGTTAAAACTAGGACCGTATAGATGTACGGCTCCTCGCTCTACCTTAAAACCTTGCGGTTTTTGACAATGGGGATTTCATGCATCTAATTCGCACATAGGCGAGCATGTTTTCTTTCATTTCCACAACCTATTCTAATTTTGTTTTCAACCACAAATTGGTATTTTTCAACCACAGTCGATCATTCTCAACCACAAACAATTCTATCAACCATTCGCATTATTCACCAAATTTCACACCAACCAAACAATATCACAACCAATAAATATCGTCCATGATCTGTGGACGAGGGTAGTATATATATATATATATATATATATATATATATATATTCGTATATAAATATATTTCAATTCAATTTAATCCATTTCAACGAACATATAATTTTTCCGATGCATATATAACTTATACATCGAACATACAACTTATACAACGCTTATATAACTCATACATCGACTATATAATTTATACATCATTGTTTTCCATATCGTTTATAAATTAGAAATCTCACATTGGGTTCTACTCCACCAAAAATTGTAGAAGGCTCAGAAAAATATGCGGTTTCTTCTAGAATGTAGAAGACGTCCACACGAGTCCACTGTCTCTTGTTTCACTGAATTTTGACCACAAATGAAAAAGATATGATTTTAAATACCTTAATTAGTTAAACGAGTAATTAAATAAATTAATTAACTATTTAATAACGTTTTCTAAATGCCACCTTCTCTCTGTTAAACCTGACACGGCTCCTGGAAATGGCTCGTGCCCTAGGGTTGGCCGTCGCCGCCACCCTGATCACCTGTGCCTCGATCGCCTCACGCCACAAGACTCGCCTTCGAGAGAGCTACCCGCGCCATCCCGAGTTGATGAACTTGAACCCACCTGGCCCCCAAAATCCAATCGACGGCGGCGCGTTCTCGACTGGAATGCTGGCGCTCTAATTCACCAGAATCGATCAAGTAGGTAGGGATGGAAAGATCCTATCTAGCACTTCATTTTCGTTTAAGTGGTTTCGAATTTCATTGTGAATCGAGGGTGATCGGAGGAAGGGAAGTTTTGGGTGATTTGGATCGTTCATTGGAAGTGGCGGCGGCTGATTCAAAGGGGGCTAGGATTTTTGACCAACCAATGAGAATTTTTTCTATATTTATATATTTTTAAAATATCTAAAATACCCCTCCTCACATATTAACTCCAATTCAAACCCAACGACTGTCGTCCCTAGCTAAATATCCCCATTCCAAACACACTGGGATATGTTTCGTAGGCCTGTTCGACTGTTTCAGTCAGTTTCTCTTTAAATTAAAATATAAAACATTGAATATTTGATTTGAATGTACATTTCAATTTTCCGGGGCTACATACTGATTCTAAAAATTCCCAAAAAATAAATCTAGCTATGTTTTGACGATACGGTCCCAACAAAACTAGTTTCGTCGAATTCTGAGACCGTTTCAAAAATGGCCATTTTCTGGTCGATCCAATTTAACTATAATTGGCCAAAACACATTTCCCTTTGCCACGCTCACATATTAACTTTAAAAATTATGAAATTTTATACCAAGCAATAATTTGACATCCCAGATACAACAAAAGTGGTTTCATTGAATTCCGAGGTCGTTTGCAAAATGTCTATTTTCATGGGCTATATAAATTCTATAGCGACCTTTCTGTAAATTCATTTGGCCATAACTTTTGACTCCCGCTACGAAACTTCGATTTTTCAGATTTGTTAGAAAGATATTCATTAACATATTTAAATATTTTTGGTTTCACTAAAATCTATTTTATTTTGCACCCGATACAGCCAGTCAAAGTTTGAATTCCACTTTTGAAACTGCCGCGGCTTTTCAGGCCATGTTTATAATTGAAAATAATTATGTTTATTTTCTAACATCGATTCAAACATACTTTTCGACGTTATTATTTAAAATATTTATTTTAAATATTTAAAATCCACCAAAATAGCCAATTTAAAATTTTCAAACTGCTTCAGATTTTCCCGATTGTTAGAATCTCACCCACTTAAAACTTTTCGTCCCCAAAAAGGAACAAAGTCGAAAGTGGTTTGATTAACCAACTCTACCTTCAATCTGGCTTCCACTCTTCAACTTTTCAATTTCTAAGAATTTTCAAATTCTTCAAAAATTTGGCTAACACCCTGAATTTTCGAAAAATTTCGCCATAACCTCCTTTGTATGGGGAGGGGTTTGGAAATTTATTGGGCCGTATTATGTACCCAATAAATCCGAATAAGCATGCACATATTTATAGTGATGTATTCCGGTGTCCACAGGGGAGTATGTATAGATCATAACTCCAGAGAATAAATTCTCGTCACCCTATAAATGATTTTTGTGCCTTAATGACCAGAGAGACGTGTTTATTGTCATCTCCAGAACCGTGTAGGGTTTTTATTTATCTGGCAATTTACCTTATATATTTTATATGGTCCATATCAGTCATCCGTTCAACCTGTAAAATATAGTCATCGCCATACAAGCCTCTCGCTCGTATGGTAAGTCTTCAACCTCGTCACACAAGCTCCAAATTCTTATGTGGTATATGATGAAATATGCCTATCTTCAAGAAGTATGCCATGTAGTATAGTTCAAAATTAATTGTTACTATCCTATGGCGACGTTTATTATTACACACAGAACAACCAGCACTCCGCATCCAATGGCATTCACAGGAGTTGATATAATAATAAAATTGCACATCCAACTCATTAAGGTTTACCTATTTGTCGGGCATGCAGATAAATTCTTTACTCAACAGCTAATGTAACACCCCGTATGTTAAATAACTTGTTATAACATAAATCAGAGCAGAATTAAATTTAATATTCTGAATCAGGGGAAACGGGCTGTGCCATTGCGTTCGTCTCGGAAAAATACGCGAAATAGATTCCGAGTTTTCGTAAATCGGAGTCCGTATGACCAAGTTATGGCCCGTCAAAGTTTCACGAAAAATCAAAAACAAAAAACTGCTCATGTTTTGAGGCCCGGGATGAGTTTTGGGCTGTTTTTTTTGGGCCCTAAATGGTTCCTACACTTGACTTCTTCCCCAAGACATGCTTTAAAGGCTAGGATTGGTTCTAGGGTATATCCTATGGTCCTAAAACATCTAACTAATCTATATATACACCCTAATACCCCCTTATCCTTACCAAAAATAGATCTAAGGCCATTATGCCACCACTTAGAAAATTGGAGAGCCTCCACTAAAAATCCTAAGAGGATTTGCAAGCTAATCTACATCTTCTTCTACTTAATCATTGGGATTTGCTTCATTTAACTTGCTAATCTTGTTTTGGTGAGCTTCTATCCCCTTAATAATCAATTATTGAATTGATTATGATAAGATGTGATAAAGTATGGCTATGTTTGTGGATCCATATATTTATGCAAGCTTGATGTAGTGAATATTATGTGTTTTGCAAGTTATATGCCTTATGTCATGCAAGTTTCATAATATGTAATCATGATATTTTTATGCAAGTTGTTTCATGATGTTTATGATGCAAAACACTAAGTGAATATGGATCCATTATGCAAACATGTTATGCAAGTATGTGAGTACTTATGCAAGTCATGTATATGCTTATATGCATGATTAACATCTTATGCAAGTATATGAATGTTTATGCAAGTTATGTATATGTTGAAATGCAAGTTTAACATAATATGCAAGCTATGCAAGTATATGAATGTTTATGCAAGTTATGTATATGTTGAAATGCAAGTTTAACATAATATGCAAGCTTATGCAAGTATGTGAATGTTTATGCAAGTTATGTATATGTTGAAATGCAAGTTTAACATAATATGCAAGCTATGCAAGTATATGAATGTTTATGCAAGTTATGTATATGTTGAAATGCAAGTTTAACATAATATGCAAGCTATGCAAGTATATGAATGTTTATGCAAGTTATGTATATGTTGAAATGCAAGTTTAACATAATATGCAAGCTTATGCAAGTATGTGAATGTTTATGCAAGTTATGTATATGTTGAAATGCAAGTTTAACATAATATGCAAGCTATGCAAGTATATGAATGTTTATGCAAGTTATGTATATGTTGAAATGCAAGTTTAACATAATATGCAAGCTTATGCAAGTATGTGAATGTTTATGCAAGTTATGTATAGGTTGAAATGCAAGTTTAACATAATATGCAAGCTTATGCAAGTATATGAATGTTTATGCAAGTTATGTATATGTTGAAATGCAAGTTTAACATAATATGCAAGCCTATGCAAGTATGTGAATGTTTATGCAAGTTATGTATATGTTGAAATGCAAGTTTAACATGATATGCAAGCTTATGCAAGTATATGAATGCTTATGCAAGTATGTGAGTGCTTATGCAAGTTAAGTATATGCTAAAATGCAAGTTCTACATGTTATGCAAATCACATGTATGATGATATGTAAGTTCATATGCAACATGTTATGCAAATCACATGTTTGATGATATGTAAGTTCATATGCAACATGTTATGTAAGACACATGTTTGATAATATGCAAGTTTGGGTTGAATATAGTTGGGTTAATACATGCTCATATATGCAAGTTGACATCCTCTTAACCCATGATAAAGTTATATGCTAAACCCATGTTATGTGTGGTAAATCTTCCCTTTATTATGTTATGTCATAATGACGATTTACGTGGGGAACGATGGGGTTAATTAATATGTTAATTAAAAGTATGTTGAAATGGGTATGATTAAGCATACAAATTAATTACCATAAGTGGGAATTTACCTATTGAGTTAGGTCTACCCCATGGGAATTTACCTATTGAGTTAGGTCTACCCATGTTATGGAAAATTTGATATTAATTAGGGATAATTAATATGGGGGTGATTAATTAGGTTTAATTAATCAACTAAGACACGAGGTTGGACCCTTTTGTAGCGGAAGTCTGCCCGGAACCGACCGGCCATCCAGCGGCTACAAATGATTGGCCCAATGTGAGAGGTCTTAGTCATAAATTAAATACATGATTAAAGTAAAGACACGAGGTTAGGCCCTTTTGATGACAGAAGTCTGCCCGGAACCAACCGGCATATCCAGCAGTCATAAAAGACGGTCTAATGTGGGAGGTCTTTATGAGGTCATGATCTTAATTAATGAATTAAGAAACACTTAACCATATTAGCATGTAAGTGGGACATGAGGGGTTAAGTGGGTGCCATGGGTGGGATGTGAGAATACGATTAGAATACTTAACCAAGGTGGAACATGTAATTAAACATGATAAAAGGGTTAAGTAAGTGCCATGGGTGGCATGTGAGAATACGATTAGAATACTTAACCAAGGTGGAACATGTAATTAAACATGATTAAGGGGTTAAGTAAGTGCCATGGGTGGCATGTGGGAATCTAGTGGGTGCCCTAAGTGGCAATTGAAATATGATTAAAGGACTTAACCAAGATTTATAACATGTAAGAGGACATGGTTAAAGGGTTAAGTGGGATGCACTAGATTAAACGACAAGCTTAAGTAGTAGCTTGTGGGGGCCCATTTCAACCAATATCCCAAACGTATCTTTGTAGGCTCGACTCTAGTCGGGTGACGGGACACGCATATTGGGCTTGACTGTAAGAGGCCAAAACGGGTTAGCGGTGGCAACGCGGGATCAACGGGTTTCATATGCGTGTGTGGACCCGGGCTGGTTGGTAAGTCGTTGTTGCATCGTGTAGATATAAAGCCGTGCACAGTGATATTATATGGTAGCCACTTTGGGGAATGATACACCCCCTTTTGTGGGACCAGCACGGGTATCTACGGTAGGGAGCCGATCGCTTGGGGGTAGTGGGTACACCTAGTAAAAATAGGGGCAGACGGCACCTGTGTAGGGGTACAGGAAACTACCGGGTAAAAATTACTAAGTACACTTAGTGGGATCAACCTTTAAGTAGGAATTACTCTTGGTGGGTAAAACTGGTGTGGTGTGTGTAGGAATTACCCTTGGTGAATAAGTCTGGTGTGGTGCAGTTAGTAATTATCCTTGGGTGGGTAGATGCGTCTTTACGGTTATCTTAGTTCGTCCTGTGTTCGTGGGCAACTTAGTGTAGTCATTATCCCTAAAGATACCATACCGAGTTCATATCATACCCTAATTACTTTAATAATTGTATTATTAAGGAGATAGGGTTCACTCAGGCTTATGTCTGACCCCCGTTGTTTTTATCTTTTTCCTTCAGGTCCTCAGGTTGGGCCTAGTGCTAGTGGGCTTTGATCAGTTTGCTTTATCTATCTCTTGGAGCTCGGACCGTAGATGTAGAGCTAAGCTTATCTTATCTTTTCTGTTATGGCTATTTGTTATGAGTAGTGGGATTATGTACTTATTTTATTCAGGATGGATATTTTGTACTTGACTCTTGTTATGGTTTTATGATGTAACCAAACACGTTTTACTTTCCGCTGCTATGAGATGATGTTTTAAATTTTCAAGTATTACATTATATCTGTCTTGTTGTAATTTTACTGTTCTATACTCACTAAAAATACTCCACCGATGCTATGGCATTCCCTTAGTGAGTGACTATAGCGGGTGTGGGGTGTTACACGTGGTATCAGAGCAAAGGTTACCGAAACAGATAAAATTTTTAGAAAACTATTTTTCTAAAACATTTTTGGAAAAGATATTTTCAAAAACATGTCTTTTAGGAGAAAAGTTTTTGAAAGAAAAGCATAATCCCCGATAGCCATATCTTTATCTCTCGAATTCTCCATTTTGAATCTTTCCCTTTTTCGTCTCAGCATGGCTGAAGATCTTTTTCTTCCGGATAGTGTAGCGGTACCAGTATGGTATAGGAGGTTGTTAGAGGCTAGGACCGCCGCTGCAGGTCCAGCAAATGTTCCTCCTCCAACCGTTGCACTCGTTTCTCCTCGCACGGATACTTTTGCTATGACTTGTAGGAAGTTTAAGGCTATGGGAGGAAAACCTTTTGTGGGAGCTAGGGATTGGCTTAATGAGACGGAAGAATTGATGGAAATCTTGGAAGTAGAAGAGGGAAAGAAAGTCAGGTTGGCCGCTTGGTTAATGGAAGGAGAGGCCTCGTTCTGGTGGGAGGTCACTAATGAAGAACGCCCGATTGACTCTTGGGTGGATTTCAGGCATAGGTTTGAGGCAAAGTTTCTCTCAAAAGCAGAAGAAAATATGCATAAGGAAGAGAAGGGTATCAATGCTAGTAAAGCACCCGAGAAGAAAGGAGATCAGAAGAGACCTCAACAACAACAGCAAAACAAAGGTGGCAAGGGAAAGAAGAGGTGCTTCAATTGTGGGACACTAGGCCACCTAAACAAAGATTGTCGCAAGAAGACTAAGACTGGCTGCTTCCACTGTGGCGAAGCAGGGCATCTGATGAAAAACTGTCCAAAGAAGGAGCAAGGGACGGGGTCTACCTCAGGAGGACTGGTGCAAGCTCATGGGGCACCAGGTCAGGCTAGGGGGCAAGTACAGGCTCTCGCGATTCGGGAAAGAGGTAGAACTACTTCTATTGAAAGTCTAGTTTTTCTGTTCGATCATCCTGTCCATACTTTATTTGATTTTGACGCATTAAGTTCGTTTATCTCATCATTACTAGTAGAGTCACTGCACTGAGACACCAGTTGGTAGATGATCCCTTAGTTGTTTCAAACCCAATTGGGCTCCATGATGTGTTTGGGTTTGAAAGTTTCTATACTTAGCGTTGGGTTTAGATGTGATGCTTGTTGGGCTTCACGGGCTATGGGTTAGTGGGCATGGACCGGTTATCCAGTAGGGGTGCCGTTCTTGATTTTGAGGGGAGAGTTGTTAGGCTTATGGGCCGCTTGGGTGACACTCTTGAGATCTCTTGTAATCCCATAGAATCTGTTATGCTAAGATATCTAGAATCGCTTGACACGCAGGTCGAGAGTTTGCAATTTATAGGGTGGTCCGGGAATACTCGGATGGGTTTGGAGGAGGTGAAGGGCTTACCTCCGGAACGGGAGATTGACTTCCGAATATGTTTGGTAGACGATGCCAAATCAGTATCTTGGCCAGTGTGCCACAAGGCTCCTCGTGAGGGGAGGGAACTCCATAAGCGAGTAGGCGATTTGCTTGAGAAGGGGTCATAAGACGAAGTATATCGGAGTGGGGCGCTCCAGTAGTTTTTGCGGATGGGTCCCTCAGACTTTGTGTAGGCTAAAGAGAACTAAAGAAACTCACAAAGAAGAATAGATACCCATCGCCGAGGATTAATGATCTCTTTGATCAGTTGGCTGGCGCCTCAGTATTTTTGTAGTAGGACTTAGCCACGGGATTTCATCAGTTGAGAGTGGCTGAGAATAGTATAGAGAAGACTGCCTTGAGGACTCCAGATGATTTCTTTTATTAGTGGCTGGTGATGCCATTGGGTTTGACGAACGCCCCCGCATACTTTGTTGATTTGATGAGAAGGGTGTTCAGGGAGTACCTAAATAAGTTTGTGATGGTCTTTGTAGATGACATCTGGGTCTTTTCTAGGAGCGAAATAAGTTTTCGTATGTGCTCAATAGGCTGAGCAGGGCCAGTATAGGATAAACGACGGGTTTGGAGCGAGACTGGCGAGAACATCCAGAATTGGTCAAGGGCTTAATTATTTAGCCATTTTTACTAGTATCGTCTCACGTAGGTCGTCTGAATTCGAAGGAGGTATCCCTTGGGTGTTTGTCTGATATTGGTTTAGGCCTTTGGGGCTTGCATTTGGGGATGCCGAATTCGACTAGGGTGGTCTGCGTGGGAGACAGTTGTGATGATTTTGGATGATATTCTGGTGGAGAAGAGCATGCCCTACATCTTAGGGAAGTGTTGGAGACTCTTCGAGCGCATAGTCTTAGGACAGCAAAAGTGGATGGGATCCTTAGCATCCTATGAGTAAGGGTAACATGGTAACGGACACCTTAAGTAGAAAAAGGTTGTCCTTGAGTTCATTGTTCGTTGAACGACGGAGCTTAGAGTTTATTTCTAAGTTTGACTTTAGACCTTCCGTTGACTTTGTACCCGGTTTGCTAGCTTCTTTGGAAGTTAGACCTACTCTTTTGGGGTGGATTGGAGAAGCACAGAGGGGCGACCCACAGTTGGTTGAGTTAGTAGAGAAGCTCATAAGGGGGGGAGTCGTCCAGCCATTTGAGTAGGTACACCTTAGAGATAGAGGGTGCTTGCGTAGAGACGGTAGACTTTGTGTACCGCAGGACGAGGGTTTGAGGAAGGCTATTCTTGATGACGCACACCGTTTTAGGATGACCATTCATCCCGGTAGGGGTAAGATGTACCAAGACATGAAGAGGGCTTTCTTCTGGGCCGATATGAAGAAAGATGTGGCCGAGCATGTCGCTCGATGCTTGGTGTGCCAACGAGTGAAGACGGAGCGAAAGAAACCGGGTGGGTTGCTTCACCCATTGGAGGTTCCGCAATGAAAGTGGGACAGCGTCTCATTGGATTTTATTGACAGGTTACCCAGATCGAGAAAGAGTAATACAGGAATTTGGGTAGTGGTAGACAGACTTACTAAGAACACCCATTTCATACCTGTGAAGAGTAAGTGGACTGCTCCATGGCTAGCTTTTGTATATCTTCGAGAGATAGTTCGATTGCATCGGGTACCCTCCAGTATAGTATCTTCACTAGAGAGTTTTGGAAGAGTTTGCAAAAGGCGGTAGGGACTCAGTTGCGTTTGAATACCGCATATCATCCTCAGACGGACGGCCAGACCGAGAGGGTGAATCATATTTTAGAAGACCTTTTGAGGCTATGTATCTTGGATTTTGGAGGTACATGGGAGGAGCATCTTCCATTGGTGGAGTTGCCCGACAGACTTAGTGGTGTACATGATGTATTCCATGGGAGGAAGTGCCTACATAAGACCGCAGAGGTGGTAGAGCCAAGTTTGCTTAGAGAAGTGGAAGCAGAGCGTGATGCGACTATTCGACGAGCTCCTACTCGCATCCTTGGGTCAGAGACTAGGAAATTGAGGAATCGAGAGGTTCAGCTAGTCAAAGTGCAATGGGGAGAAGAGGAGAGCAACGCAACTTGGGAGACGGAAGCGAAGATGCGTTCTTTGTAT
The DNA here is from genome assembly GCA_030737875.1 of Allium sativum. Classification (NCBI taxonomy): domain Eukaryota; kingdom Viridiplantae; phylum Streptophyta; class Magnoliopsida; order Asparagales; family Amaryllidaceae; genus Allium; species Allium sativum. Next base: position 18,461,012 of record CM060911.1, read on the forward strand.
CCATTTCTTTTTGAGAGTATGTCTTTTAACTTCTCCTTTATCGTTTGACTGGTACTTATCTTATCCTTAGTATGTCCTCTCGTTAGTACCTTTGACCTTCAGATAGGATAGTCCTATGGTTGAAACATGTGTTTGAGACATGTTATGTATGATGGATGCAAGTGGATGCAAGTGTTTGCTAGTGGTTGCTCGTGGATGCATATACACACACTCTAGGCACTAGATCGGCTCAATCACTTCATATTGCATATTGCATAAAATTGTGTGTAGGAAGCTATATTTATGGATGTATAATGATTGTGTTATCATATGGATGATGCATTTTGGTGAATGATTGTGCACTCATGTAGATATTGTATGTGTCGATAGGGTTCCCTCGCATACATAATGGATGCATGGCACTATCATGGTTTGCATATGTTCATACATTAGATAGGGAACATATACACACACTTTTTGCATATGCTCATACATCATTAGAAATTGTTTTAAGGACAATGGATGCCAGTGTTTGATGGTTGAGTAGATGGTTGTTTGGTTGGTAGGATACGTTCTTCTTGACTTAGAGATTTCGGGGACGAAATCCTTTAAGTAGGGGAGAATGTAACACCCCGTATGTTAAATAACTTGTTATAACATAAATCAGAGCAGAATTAAATTTAATATTCTGAATCAGGGGAAACGGGCTGTGCCATTGCGTTCGTCTCGGAAAAATACGCGAAATAGAGTCCGAGTTTTCGTAAATCGGAGTCCGTATGACCAAGTTATGGCCCGTCAAAGTTTCACGAAAAATCAAAAACAAAAAACTGCTCATGTTTTGAGGCCCGGGATGAGTTTTGGGCTGTTTTTTTTGGGCCCTAAATGGTTCCTACACTTGACTTCTTCCCCAAGACATGCTTTAAAGGCTAGGATTGGTTCTAGGGTATATCCTATGGTCCTAAAACATCTAACTAATCTATATATACACCCTAATACCCCCTTATCCTTACCAAAAATAGATCTAAGGCCATTATGCCACCACTTAGAAAATTGGAGAGCCTCCACTAAAAATCCTAAGAGGATTTGCAAGCTAATCTACATCTTCTTCTACTTAATCATTGGGATTTGCTTCATTTAACTTGCTAATCTTGTTTTGGTGAGCTTCTATCCCCTTAATAATCAATTATTGAATTGATTATGATAAGATGTGATAAAGTATGGCTATGTTTGTGGATCCATATATTTATGCAAGCTTGATGTAGTGAATATTATGTGTTTTGCAAGTTATATGCCTTATGTCATGCAAGTTTCATAATATGTAATCATGATATTTTTATGCAAGTTGTTTCATGATGTTTATGATGCAAAACACTAAGTGAATATGGATCCATTATGCAAACATGTTATGCAAGTATGTGAGTACTTATGCAAGTCATGTATATGCTTATATGCATGATTAACATCTTATGCAAGTATATGAATGTTTATGCAAGTTATGTATATGTTGAAATGCAAGTTTAACATAATATGCAAGCTATGCAAGTATATGAATGTTTATGCAAGTTATGTATATGTTGAAATGCAAGTTTAACATAATATGCAAGCTTATGCAAGTATGTGAATGTTTATGCAAGTTATGTATATGTTGAAATGCAAGTTTAACATAATATGCAAGCTATGCAAGTATATGAATGTTTATGCAAGTTATGTATATGTTGAAATGCAAGTTTAACATAATATGCAAGCTATGCAAGTATATGAATGTTTATGCAAGTTATGTATATGTTGAAATGCAAGTTTAACATAATATGCAAGCTTATGCAAGTATGTGAATGTTTATGCAAGTTATGTATATGTTGAAATGCAAGTTTAACATAATATGCAAGCTATGCAAGTATATGAATGTTTATGCAAGTTATGTATATGTTGAAATGCAAGTTTAACATAATATGCAAGCTTATGCAAGTATGTGAATGTTTATGCAAGTTATGTATAGGTTGAAATGCAAGTTTAACATAATATGCAAGCTTATGCAAGTATATGAATGTTTATGCAAGTTATGTATATGTTGAAATGCAAGTTTAACATAATATGCAAGCCTATGCAAGTATGTGAATGTTTATGCAAGTTATGTATATGTTGAAATGCAAGTTTAACATGATATGCAAGCTTATGCAAGTATATGAATGCTTATGCAAGTATGTGAGTGCTTATGCAAGTTAAGTATATGCTAAAATGCAAGTTCTACATGTTATGCAAATCACATGTATGATGATATGTAAGTTCATATGCAACATGTTATGCAAATCACATGTTTGATGATATGTAAGTTCATATGCAACATGTTATGTAAGACACATGTTTGATAATATGCAAGTTTGGGTTGAATATAGTTGGGTTAATACATGCTCATATATGCAAGTTGACATCCTCTTAACCCATGATAAAGTTATATGCTAAACCCATGTTATGTGTGGTAAATCTTCCCTTTATTATGTTATGTCATAATGACGATTTACGTGGGGAACGATGGGGTTAATTAATATGTTAATTAAAAGTATGTTGAAATGGGTATGATTAAGCATACAAATTAATTACCATAAGTGGGAATTTACCTATTGAGTTAGGTCTACCCCATGGGAATTTACCTATTGAGTTAGGTCTACCCATGTTATGGAAAATTTGATATTAATTAGGGATAATTAATATGGGGGTGATTAATTAGGTTTAATTAATCAACTAAGACACGAGGTTGGACCCTTTTGTAGCGGAAGTCTGCCCGGAACCGACCGGCCATCCAGCGGCTACAAATGATTGGCCCAATGTGAGAGGTCTTAGTCATAAATTAAATACATGATTAAAGTAAAGACACGAGGTTAGGCCCTTTTGATGACAGAAGTCTGCCCGGAACCAACCGGCATATCCAGCAGTCATAAAAGACGGTCTAATGTGGGAGGTCTTTATGAGGTCATGATCTTAATTAATGAATTAAGAAACACTTAACCATATTAGCATGTAAGTGGGACATGAGGGGTTAAGTGGGTGCCATGGGTGGCATGTGAGAATACGATTAGAATACTTAACCAAGGTGGAACATGTAATTAAACATGATAAAAGGGTTAAGTAAGTGCCATGGGTGGCATGTGAGAATACGATTAGAATACTTAACCAAGGTGGAACATGTAATTAAACATGATTAAGGGGTTAAGTAAGTGCCATGGGTGGCATGTGGGAATCTAGTGGGTGCCCTAAGTGGCAATTGAAATATGATTAAAGGACTTAACCAAGATTTATAACATGTAAGAGGACATGGTTAAAGGGTTAAGTGGGATGCACTAGATTAAACGACAAGCTTAAGTAGTAGCTTGTGGGGGCCCATTTCAACCAATATCCCAAACGTATCTTTGTAGGCTCGACTCTAGTCGGGTGACGGGACACGCATATTGGGCTTGACTGTAAGAGGCCAAAACGGGTTAGCGGTGGCAACGCGGGATCAACGGGTTTCATATGCGTGTGTGGACCCGGGCTGGTTGGTAAGTCGTTGTTGCATCGTGTAGATATAAAGCCGTGCACAGTGATATTATATGGTAGCCACTTTGGGGAATGATACACCCCCTTTTGTGGGACCAGCACGGGTATCTACGGTAGGGAGCCGATCGCTTGGGGGTAGTGGGTACACCTAGTAAAAATAGGGGCAGACGGCACCTGTGTAGGGGTACAGGAAACTACCGGGTAAAAATTACTAAGTACACTTAGTGGGATCAACCTTTAAGTAGGAATTACTCTTGGTGGGTAAAACTGGTGTGGTGTGTGTAGGAATTACCCTTGGTGAATAAGTCTGGTGTGGTGCAGTTAGTAATTATCCTTGGGTGGGTAGATGCGTCTTTACGGTTATCTTAGTTCGTCCTGTGTTCGTGGGAAACTTAGTGTAGTCATTATCCCTAAAGATACCATACCGAGTTCATATCATACCCTAATTACTTTAATAATTGTATTATTAAGGAGATAGGGTTCACTCAGGCTTATGTCTGACCCCCGTTGTTTTTATCTTTTTCCTTCAGGTCCTCAGGTTGGGCCTAGTGCTAGTGGGCTTTGATCAGTTTGCTTTATCTATCTCTTGGAGCTCGGACCGTAGATGTAGAGCTCAGCTTATCTTATCTTTTCTGTTATGGCTATTTGTTATGAGTAGTGGGATTATGTACTTATTTTATTCAGGATGGATATTTTGTACTTGACTCTTGTTATGGTTTTATGATGTAACCAAACACGTTTTACTTTCCGCTGCTATGAGATGATGTTTTAAATTTTCAAGTATTACATTATATCTGTCTTGTTGTAATTTTACTGTTCTATACTCACTAAAAATACTCCACCGATGCTATGGCATTCCCTTAGTGAGTGACTATAGCGGGTGTGGGGTGTTACAGCTAATCCATTTACCTGTTCAAACATATATAATGCACACACACATATATATATATATATATATTCCTATCTATTTAATGTGTGATTTAATTGCATAGATTTACCATTTCTTCGTTGATTAAATTAACTATCATTCTAATAATTCAATTAATCAAATTCACAATCACACTACACAAGCAATAATCAATTTGTCTTTAACTTTTCAAAATCATACTAATTAATTCATATATTCTTTTTAGAATCATTCAGACTATATAATTAAAAAGTTCACATCCATGAAAAGAAAACAACAGCAAAATGGAGAACATAATGGAAATTGCAAAATATGGTAAATGTACCTTGCACCAGAGTCAATTAGAGATATCCACCCTGCACTTAGGATAGGCTTTCTTAATGCTCTCCTCAGTTTCACAAGTACAATCTCACGGATCTCCACTCCATTGCACTTTGACTAAGTGAACCTTCTTGTTCCTCAGCTCTTTGGTTTCTTTGCCAATTATCTTTAGCGACTCTCTTCTCACAGCTAATTCTGGAGTAATTTCCAAATCCTGTTGTGCGGCTTCTTCTACAACGAGATCTGGATCATGCACATGCTTTCGCAGTTGAGATACGTGAAATACATCATGCACTCCAGGCAACCAATTAGGTAATTGAACCCTATAAGCGAGATTTCCAACCCGTTCTAGAATAGGAAATGAAACAATAAATTTGGGCGCCAATTTCCCTATTTTACCGAACCGGATAACTCCTCTCATCGGAGATACCTTCAAATATACATAGTCGCCAACAGCAAATGATATATCTCTTCTTCTCTTGTCTGCATAGCTCTTCTGTCTGCTTTGGGCGGCAAGTAATCGTTTCTTAACAAAATCGACTTTGTCTGCAGCATCGCGTATCATATCAGGCCCCAATACAAGTCTGTTACCAAGCTCAACCCAACAAGCAGGGGATCGGAACGGTCTACCATACAATACTTCGAATGGTGACATTTTCAGGCTCGCCTGGTAGCTATTGTTATATGAGAATTCGGCCAAATGTAAATGGTCTTCCCATGATCCGCCAAAATCGATAATACACGCCCGCAATAGATCTTCAAGAATACGATTCACCCTCTCAGTTTGACCATCTGTCTGAGGATGATATGCGGTGCACAAGTTCAGTTTCGTTCCTAATTCTACTTGTAATGCTTCCCAGAATTTGCTGGCAAAAATCGGGTCACGATCACTAACGGTGCTCATGGGAACTCCGTGCAATCTAACAATTTCCTTGAAATATACCTGCGCCAGACTCTGAGCGGTTCTGTTCGATCTGACAGGTATGAAATGGGCGGTCTTCGTGAAACGATCGACAATCACCCAAATACTGTCATTTCCTTTCCTGGTTCTGGGCAAACCATCTATGAAATCCATAGAAATCTGTTCCCACTATCCACCGGGAATTTCCAAAGGTCGCAACAATCCAGCGAGCTTCTGCTGATCGCTTTTGACTTGTTGACAAGTAGTATACCGGCTAACATATAAGGAGATGTCTCGTTTCATAGATCTCCACCAAAAAGTGTGTTTGATATCGTTATACATCTTGCTCACACCTGGATGGACACTAAGCTTGGCTTTGTGACATTCATCCGATACTTCTCTTCGAAGTTCCGCAATATTTGGCACACATATTCTGCCTTTTAACCTCAAAATTCCCTCGTTATCGATCTGAAAACTCAACGGTTCGCCTTTCCGTATTCTTTCTCTGATCCTTTGAATGAAGTGATCATCCTTTTGAAGAGCAGATATTTTATCGATCAATGAAGTCGTGACAATAAAACTGGCGATTATCGCATTCTTTCTACATAGCGCATCAGCCACAACATTGGCTTTCCCTGGAGTGTACAAAATCTCAAAATCGTACGCTGCAAGAAATTCTAGCCAACGCTGCTGCCTTAGATTCAAGTCTTTCTGGATGAACAAATACATCAATGACTGATGGTCTGTATAAAATTCAAATTTCTCACCCAAAAGATAGTGCCTCCATATTTTCAAGGCAAATACGATGGCTAACAACTCAAGATCATGAGTAACGTAATTCTTCTCACGTGGTTTCAGCTGACGGCTAGCATATATAACTTATACATCGAACATACAACTTATACAACGCTTATACATGAGGTGTACAACGCTTATATAACTCATACATCGACTATATAATTTATACATCGTTGTTTTCCATATCGTTTATAAATTAGAAATCTCACATTGGGTTCCACTCCACCAAAAATTGCAGAAGGCTCAGAAAAATATGTGGTTTTTTCTAGAATGTAGAAGACATCCACACGAGTCCACTGTCTCTTGTTTCACTGAATTTCGACCACAAATGAAAAAGATATGATTTTAAATACCTTAATTAGTTAAACGAGTAATTAAAAAAATTAATTAACTATTTAATAACGTTTTTTAAACGCTACCTTTTCTCAGTTAAACCTGACCCGACTCCTGGAAATGTCTTGTGCCCTAGGTTTGGCCGTCACCGCCACCCTGATCACATGTGCCTCAATCGCCCTACGCCACAAGACTCGCCTTCGAGAGAGCTGCTCGCGCCACCCCGAGTTGATGAACTCGAACCCCCCGTCCCCTAAAATCCGATCGACGGCGGCGTGTAATGACCCGCATTGGCAGAGGTATTATAATTAATTAATTTAATTATTGAAATGGTGGTTTAGAGAATTTAATGGTCCTGGAATTTAATAATGATGAATATTTAATTAAAATAATAAATTAAATAATATATTTAATTCTGAAATAATCAGAATTGGCTGAAATGACGATATGGTGTGAACCGGATCATCTGTGATATTTAATTCAGCTTGGAATTGAATTTGAATAACGAATATATTATTTGAATGACAGTTTGAACGTATAATTATATTATAATTATAAACGAGCTCGAAATGGCGCTGCAGTTCGTAAATTGGCGATTCGAACTTCAACTGAATGTACAGGGTTCGTTTTAAATCGGATTTCTGTGAAACAAGAAACGTGTGGAGCTGGTGGAGTATATCTTTCTAGTGGAAGAGAAAAATAAAGATTTCGTCGTGTAGATTTTGATTTACGTCTAAATCAAATTTTAGAAAAGTCGCTGTGGAATTCCTTTATAATTTATAAAGGAATTATTTATATATTAAAAAGGAATTTCAATATAAATCGAATATTGGGTTGACCCAGATTTGAAATATCAAGTTAGAAATTCATATAGGAATATTCTAGAGCTGTATGGTATTCCACTGTGAGTATATACGATAATATTTATTTATAAATATTAAATTTAATTATATTTATATATTTAAATAGGTCATCCAGAGCTTTAAAAATAGCCACTTTTGCAAACGAAGTCGGAATTCGACGAAACTAATTTTGTTGGATCCGCAATATTAAATTATTGTTAGATTTCCAGTTTCGTGGTTTTTAGAGTCACTGTGTGGTCGTACGGATTTTTAGACTGAAAAACATTCAGTATTTTGACCTTTAAAAATACGCTGTGTGAGCATACGAAGTCGGAATTCGACGAAACCAGTTTCGTTGAGACCGTAATGTCGAACTCTAGCTACATGTCCAGTTTCTTGATTTTTGAGTATCATGTGTGGTCACATGAATTTTTAGAAAGGAAAAATGAATATAAAATTATAATAGAAAATATCTAAAATTCAATGTGAGGTTCAAACAAAGGCCATATGCTCACTTCTTCCACCACACAAGATTTTTCATCCTGTATATATATCAAATTTAAGCAGCCGGTGGTTTCTTTCTCAAACAAGATCATTTCGTGAGTTATTAAAATCCATAACAATTGCAAGAAAAATGTATAAATCCTAAAACCCACGTCCTTGAGCTCGTATGAGGCTACACTTTATTTTGATATGCTTTTGAGAGTGTTCGATGTCTGTTGGGTGGGTGCCGTGGGTTCATAGTAGATTTAGAGTTATGGTATTCGCGAGAATGAAGCATCGATTCGAGATGTGGTTGTTTGATTTGGGTTTAGGAGGTGATTTCGCACCATACTGCAAAGTTTGAAGGAGATCGAACGCAATTACGTTTGGTGGTTTCCTGTAGCTCCAAAGAGCAGTCGTGCGACAGAAATCACTCGAGGGGTTCGAGTTTGGTTCTTGTGGTATGAGGATGGAGTTTTTACGAAGAGGAGTGGATTGGTGATTTCTGTTTGGGATTCCATGAAGTAATGAAGGAGCATTGGGGGTTAGAAGCATCGGTAATGGTGGTGGATTTTGAACAGACGTCGGCCTTGAGTTTCGGAGAAGAAGGTAGCAATTGGGTAGGGCTTATACTTTTTTGGGTCAAGGGATTTATGGGGTGAGGCCTAATAGATTAAATTCTAGGTTTTTATTTAACGTAAATATGTATTAACTTGTAATCTAAATAACGTGATCATACGACATCAGAATTGCGAACCGTAAGTTGCGTTGGGGTCGTATGGACGGACACTACACGATGGAACTGACTGGAAGTCCATCTGAGCTCTTTACAATTTATAGTGAAATAAATTGTCCAATCTGAATCAGCGACAATTATCGTTATTAACGATGATAGTCCAATGTGAGTAAAACTCACCAACTCTGCACAGTTCTATTTTTTTATAACGTATATTTAGAACTGATAAATGATGACTGATTGTTGTGTGTTAACTGTTTGGTTGAGTTGCTTGTGTATTAGTTGAAATTATAGATAACGATATATATATATATATAATCGTTAATCGAATATTGATTCTGTTTAAACAGAATATTTTATATTTGCGTGGTTTAACATTTGTGATGCAGGGAAACAGGTTGGAAGGGTCCAACTGGACTCCTTAGTATTTATGATATTGTTCTATTCATATATTGTAATATATGATGTGATATATATAATCCGTTTGATTATGTGTGTTAGAATGATGTTGATCATTATGATTTGATATTTTTAATATCATAAAAAGACCCTGGGATGTAAAAAGAATTATTTCAATGTATATTGAAATAAAGGGATTTTATAAAATCAACAGATTTTATAAAAGGAAATATTTCGAAAGCAATAAAAGGAAAATGTTTATAAAGTGAATTGAGTTTTATAAAAGGGAAAAATGTTGATAAAACGAATATAATTGAATAAAGGAATATTTATCTAGGAAATAAATAGGATTATAAAAGGAGTTAATCAAACGTAGTTTATCAAAAGGAGTTAATCAAACGTAGTTTATCAAAAGGAGTTAATCAAACGTAGTTTATCAAAAGGAGTTCATCAGACGTAGTTATCAAAAGGTGTAAATCAGACATAGTTAAATAAAAAGAGTTATTCGAATTAGTTATCCGAATAGAGTTAAATCACATAAGAGTTATTCGAATTAGTTATTCAAATAGAGTTAATCACATAAGAGTTATTGAATGAGTTATTCGAAAGGAGTTATCGAATTAGTTATTCGAAAGGAGTTATCGATTATAGTTTAATCGAAAGGAGTTATCGAATTAGTTATTCGAAAGGAGTTATCGATTATATTTTAATCGAAAGGAGTTATCGAATTAGTTATTCGAAAGGAGTTATCGATTATATTTTAATCGAAAGGAGTTATTGAATTAGTTATTCAAAAGGAGTTATCGATTATAGTTTAATCGAAAGGAGTTATCAAATTAGTTATTCGAAAGGAGTTATCGAATTAGTTATTCGAAAGGAGTTAAGTAAAAAGAGTTAATCGATTAGGGTTACATAAATAGAGTAAATCGAATTTAGTTAATTCGAAGAAAGGTTTTCGAATCTAGTTATTTGTAAGAGAGATTATCAAATATAGTTATTCGAAGGGAGGAGTTATCGGATAGAGATTTATTCGAATGAGAGTTACGTAAGGAAGTGTTAAAGAGTTAAAAGGGTGAACTTTGTCTATTTCAAGGTTAGAAACATTGTTCAGTTAAGGTCCGAGAGGTAGTATTACCCCAACTTGATTGACACCATTTTAACTAAGGAATGGTTAATGTTCCAGAGTGAAAGTGGTTAAGTGTATTTAGTGAATAAGTACAGTGGTTTGAGTTATCGTAGCGATGTTGATTTAAACATCTGTTTAAATCCAAGTAAAGAAGATTTGGAAATGTTTTCCAAATAGAATCAGAAACATAATCAAATATTGAAAATAAGGAAATATGAATATATATATATAGATATATATATATGATTGATGATTGATTGATAGAATTTTCATCTGGAAATAATATCGTTGTTTGCACACCTGTTTTTCTTTGATGGTTAAATCACAGACTATCGATGTTTTGACCATTTTAACGTTGTTAATATGGAGAGACCGGTTGGATTATTATCCAAAGAACCACTCTGTAATTGCATAAGCGTTGCGAATCATATATGCCAAAGATAATTGAAGACGGATTAAAGTGCAAGGGCTATTGTATAAGTCTTAGATAACAGTATCTAAGATGGATATACTGAATAGTACCTTCGGTTCATCCTGTTCTTGGATGACTTGTATGGACGGATGTCTGACAGAGTATTTCCAGACGATCACTTATATTGATTTCTCCAACCGTACCAAGAGTGGAAGCGGAGAAGGAAACTTCTTTTAGCTAACACATAATGTATTGTTGAGGACGTCAATCGGTGATTTGATGGATTTGATGATGTGGCATTCAAAGTGAATCTGGTGTGATGATAAAGCGTAGCTTTTAGCCTCACATCCGGTAAATGACAGAAACCGGGCAAGCAGCATGGCTAAGTCAGTCGCTCCGAAGAAGGGTGTATAATCACCAGATCTAGAGTTTCATTTATTTCTAAACATCTATTGTTGATGCTGTCCCATTCGGGAAACGGTTGCTGATCCCAACCGTTGATGATATACATTCGATACACTCAAGCGAAATGATTGGTCGGTCATGTGTGGCCAGGTTGCAAGATGTTCTTGTTGAACCCAGTGTATTTCTTTCTAGAGGTACACTAGCGAAAGGTGGTTCCATACCTTGTCATAGTTGGAAATACATAACCCAATACGTGCTTGCGGTTTTGATTGTATAATATATATGTAGAACTTGAGATGAAAGCATTTCTGCTAGATGATTATTATACTATGGTTGATAGACATTATTATAATATCAAAAGGTTTTTTATATATAGATAATTTGGATTCTCGTAAGGGAAAAACCCGTTCCGTTATATGGCGTGGTCTTATGAGATATCGTTTACCTGTTTGAACTGTTTTAAACTGTTTTACTTACACCAGTCCCATGACTGACCCGGAGTTTATTTTGTTGTTTTACCTAAACTCTTTGGTGCCTAAATTTGTACGGGCAGTCAAGTAGTCGGGATTTTACAGATACACTTGAAGAGCTGGAGCAGGAGGCTTCAGGATTATATTGCTATAGTTATTTCCGCTGTGTTGTAAGTGTTGTACTTTGATAATGATGTATATTCAAGTACAGATGTATATTTCAAGTTATGTTATATATATTATATGTTATTCGTTCCGCTGTGAGGTTCGTGTTACTCTGATGTTGTGTTCTTCTTCTTCTTCTATTCTAAATTTCTATCTTATCTTTCCTTACCCTCTAATTTCTTTCATTAATGACTGTATTTTCGATCCTTGGATGTTCGATATGTGTTGTATATCGGATAACCAAGATCGCCAAATTTCCGGGTCATTACAGTTGGTATCAGAGCTTAAGGTTAAGTGAATTACCTTGACTTTGTGGAGTGACTCAATAGAGATGGGGTTAGTAATACCCTAGATTGAGTTGAGTGTACATATACGAGTGAACGTATTTGTTATTGATATAATAATTGTTTTATATTATGGAGATTCATTGGTTGAGTTGTTTATGGGTTCTCGTCGATCAGTTTGATCCACTGTATCGGTAGGAGTTTATAAACACTCGAATACGATGGGTCGACACGATATGTTTTGAAAAGAGGGTAAATTAAAATAAGTTTACCCAAGGTATATCTTGATATAGAGAAGATATATATATATATATATATATATCAAAATTATAATATAATGGATATATTAGTTGTTATTATAATCGAGTAAGATTATAAATTAAATGGTTATGTAAATACCCAATCAGAATTCATATAAGTGAAATACGTGAAATCAGATGAGTTGAATCTGAAATTTTAAACTAGAAATTGAGTTAAAACTCTGGAGAACTGGATAAGTGTTTGTAAATGGATTTGGATTAAAAATAAGCAAAATTTAAGATCCTGGGAGATTTTAAATTGTTTTACAAGCAGTGTGAATTATATTTTGAAATGAATTTCAAAGTGGAAATGTTTAGAAATAGTTTTATAGTATTGAACTCACTTCGATCGTCGGAAAATAGATTCTGATGATGACAGCTGCATCATCAGTATTCATTTTCGAGTTGTAAGCGACGAATTACTACTAGAGATACTGTTTTGAATTTGTTTGGGAAAGACAAGTTGTGTTGAATTTCAAAATGGGATTTAAAATATAGGATTTGAATATATAGAATTTGAATATAGAATTTGAATATATAGAATTTGGATATGTAGAATTTGAATATATAGATTTAAATAAAATTTGAATAGAAATTGATTAGAATTAACTAAGTCGAAGAGGAATTAATTGAGTTCTGAATTTGAAGTTGAACTTTGAAATGTGAATTGGATTTGTAAATGGATATTCGAAATCGAATATAGAACTTAAATTTGAAATTTGGATTCAAATTAGTTAATAAGCAAGTTAAAATATATTTGAACATGTCATGTTCAAATACAAAAGTGAAATAGACTAAAGAGTTAATTAAAAAATTAATTAACGAATTGAGTTAAAACGATCAGGTATAGTTAAAGTAGATTGGGCAGGTATAAATAAACATGACATAGGTATGGATAAGGTATGAAGGTATATAAATAGAATGCTCAACGAAAAGGTATGTATTTAATTCATATATGAGATTTTATGCGCCGTATCGGCTAGCCGCTTGGCTTTCTCCTTTTCTTTTGGATTGGTGAGGGCCATGGGAGGCTATTTGAAATATCCCGATGCTCCTAGTACAAAGTAGGCTATGGCTAATTTTTCCGGGAATTTAAGGAGTTAGAATATTTTTAAGATAATTTGATAGTTAGAAATCAACGTATCAATATATATATATAGAAGTCGATAAGGAAACGAACTTAGAAATAGAATAGTAAAATCAAAAAGGAAGACTAAGAATAAAATCTAGTAAGAATAGAAAGAGGAAGCGTACGTGTTTAAAAGTGAATAAGTAGTTGTATGGTATTGATCATTCGAGTAAGTAGTCATATCTGTTTTGACGTTATAAATGTTATTCAGTCAAGGTCTGAGGGTAGTTATACCCCAACTTGATTGATTTCATTATTAACAAATAAATAGCAAGATTTCAGGCTCGAAGATCCATGTTGAATAAGAGTTAGTTGAATATAGTATTTGGGTTGTCGTAACGATGTTTTACACAACATCCGTTTTAACCCAAATAAAATGTAAGCTTGGAAATATAATAAAGAATATTTCTTAAGTATAGAAATAAACGAGATCGGAAAAGAGATAAGTAATTGGAATATTTTCCAATTATAAATAGCATATATTTTCTAAAGTTTAGAAAATAAAGGAAGTCGATATTTGGAAATGTTTTCCAAATAACATAAAAGGCCAATATGGTTATTGAAAATATTTGGTTAACAAATATTGATAAAGAAATAAAGAAGTGATTTAACTAATGGAGTATTAATTAAGGGCTCAGTGACATGTTCAAAAGGAAAATTTGATTTTTGAAAAGAGTAAACTGTTTGAAAACTCCCAGGGAAAGACTGTTTGAATTAAAAACAAATTTAACAGAAATTTGTGAAAGCAAAATTGAATTAAAGTAAAGCCAGTAAAGTGGTAACTGAGATTGAATTAGAATGATATCAAGACAAATTGGATTGTGAGATTCAAATTTGAAGTGTAATGTGATAATCAAGTAAGTGGGATTGATAAGAGAGTGGAATCAAGAATAAAACTTGAGTTTGAAATGAAAATGTGGCTTGGATAAGAGAATGGTTGTAGTGGAGATAAAAGTGATTTCGTAATTTGATTGGGATAACATTGGTATATGCTGAGTTGATAGCATATGGAAGTAATAGAGTTGATATGCCCGACAAAAAGGTACAAGTATATATTTCATATGATATGAGATTTTGATGAGCCGAATTGGCAAGCTGCTTGGCTGTTTGATTTTCTTTTGGGTTGGAGATGGCCTAGTGAGGCGAGTTGTGGTTTTACCGATAGGGCTGTACAAAGGAGGTTATGGCGAAATTTTTCGAAAAAAATTAAGACATTAGAAAATTTTCAGGATTTTTGAAAATCTTCGTTATAAGAATTAATTAATATTTAATTGAAATTAAATTGGTTCTGTTGAAACTGAAGTTAAGAAGTGAACAAATATGTTCTAACCAATCGATAGGGTCGTTCTCTACCTTAGCAATTTCGAGGACGAAATTATTTTAAGTGGGGAAGATTATAATGACCCGCATTGGCAGAGGTATTATAATTAATTCTTTTAATTATTGAAATGGTGGTTTAGAGAATTTAATGGTCATGGAATTTAATAATGATGAATATTTAATTAAAATAATAAATTAAATAATATATTTAATTCTGAAATAATCAGAATTGGCTGAAATGACGATATGATGTGAACCGGATCATCTGTGATATTTGATTCAGCTTGGAATTGAATTTGAATAACGAATATATTATTTGAACGACAGTTTGAACGTATAATTATATTATAATTATAAACGAGCTCGAAATGGCGCTGCAGTTCGTAAATTGGCGATTCGAACTTCAACTGAATGTACAGGGTCCGTTTTAAATCGGATTTCTGTGAAACAAGAAACGTGTGGAGCTGGTGGAGTATATCTTTCTAGTGGAAGAGAAAAATCAAGATTTCGTCGTGTAGATTTTGATTTACATCCAAATCAAATTTTAGAAAAGTCGCTGTGGAATTCCTTTATAATTTATAAAGGAATTATTTATATTTTCAAAAGGAATTTCAATATAAATCGAATATCGGGTTGACCCAGATTTGAAATATCAAGTTAGAAATTCATATAGGAGTATTCTAGAGTTGTATGGTATTCCACTGTGAGTATATACGATAATATTTATTTATAAATATTAAATTTAATTATATTTATATATTTAAATAGGTCATCCAGAGCTTTAAAAATAGCCACTTTTGCAAATGAAGTCGGAATTCGACGAAACTAATTTTGTTGGATTCGCAATATTAAATTATTGTTAGATTTCCAGTTTCTTCGTTTTTAGAGTCACTGTGTGGCCGTACGGATTTTTAGAGTGAAAAACAGTCAGTATTTTGACCTTTAAAAATACGCTGTGTGAGCATACAAAGTCGGAATTCGACGAAACCAGTTTCGTTGGGACCGTAATGTCGAACTCTAGCTACATGTCCAGCTTCGTGATTTTTTAGTATCATGTGTGGTTACACAAAATTTTAGAAAGGAAAAATGAATATAAAATTATAAAAGAAAATATCTAAAATTCAATGTGAGGTTCAAACAATGGCCACATGCTCATTTCTTCCACCACACAAGATTTTTCATCCTGTATATATATATATATATATATATATATAAAATTTAAGCCGCCGACGGTTTCTTTCTGAAACAAGAACATTTCGTGAGTTATTAAAATCCATAACAATTGCAAGAAAATCTATAAATCCAAAAATCCACGTCCTTGAGCTCGTATGAGGCTACACTTTCTTTTGATATGCTTTTGAGGGTGTTCGATGTCGGTTGGGTGGGTGTCGTGGGTTCACAGTAGATTTAGGGTTACGGTATTTGCGGGAATGAAGCATCGATTCGAGATGTGGTTGTTTGATTTGGGTTTAGGAGGTGATTTCGCACCTTACTGCTGTAACACCCCGTGTATTCTATAACTGTGAAATCAACAGATTAAAGAATAATTAATTTGAAATCAAAGAACTAAGGGAAACGGGATACGCCATTGTGTTCGTCTCGGAAAAATACGCGAAATAGAGTCCGAGTTTTCGAAAAACGGAGTCCGTATGAAGAAGATATGGCCTCCGGAAGTTTCTGAATTAAGTTTAAAATTCGAACATAATAAAAACAGCTCAGAAAAATAATTCAAAAGTCAAAATCGGGCCCAATTGGCCAAGGTGGGAAAATTCCCGCCTAAGGCACCCAGGTCGACTGGGCTGTCGACCTGGGCTAGCCATGTCGACAGGGCTGTCGACAGGCCTGTCGACCTGGTCCAGAGCCAGGTCGAACCCAGCCCACCCTGGCTGGCCAGGTCTGTGTTTGGCCGATTTCCTGAAGCTTGCTTTGTCATTAGGGCTAGGTGGCAGGCTCTAATTGGTCTCTCTTTCGAATGAATGGCTACGATCAATCCAAGCAGCATCGATGGTCCTAATCAGTTCATAAACTCTATAAAAATGACCCTAGACTCAACCTAATCTATTCATTCAAAAATAAGAACAAAGCCACCATGCTGCTGAGGAACGACTAGGAGTAGCCACCAAATTGGAGAGAAGATTAGGAGGCGAATTCTAAAGCATAAAGCAACATAAACAAATCAAATCAACGCCTACGTCAAAAGAAGTCGCATCTCTAAATTCCTGAATTAGAGAAATCGCCACAACGATTGTAAGTAGAGTATTATTTTGGTATGAACAAATAACTGTGTTGGTTTGTATACTTGATTTGTGGCGATAGAGTAATTCATACTTGTGCGTTGTTATGATTCTTATCGATTTGGAATATTGTATACGTTTGGATATTCTCAAATTATGTTATTCATTATAAAAACTACATGTTTGCGGTAGTTTTATGCAAGTATACGTTTGGAATATTCGCAAATTATGTAATTCATGTTGAAGCTACATGTATGTAGTCGTTTAATTGAAATTCATGCAAGTTTGGGATTTTGCTACTATGCCATCATAATGTACAAAAATCATTTTGTATGTAATTGGAACAAATTTGGGTTATTATAATTCATGTGAAATTATGTTGAAAATTTGGCATCATGATTTAAGCCATACTTTTGTACTAGAAAACCTCTTTTGCGAACTTATGAATATGACTAGGCTAAGATTTATATTTTTCATAATTGAAAACCATGTTAGGCCTATATTGTTCACAAGAATTATGAGATAATATATGTGACATATCGCTAGGCTAAATTTACAATCCCCTTTGCAAGTTTGTATGAATAAAGTAAAAACCATGATTTCGTTTTTAAGAATATTTATGCCATAAGTATATTTGTGCCATGGTTATGTGAATAGATTTAAAACCATGATTAAGTTGGAATAGTTCTAGTGGAATTATACTTTTGTATTAGTAACAAAAGTAAGCACATTTGTAAACATGTAGTAATCTTATAAACATGGTTCGCTTATGTTTGACAGTATGCCTAAATGAAAATATAGGTTTATGTTGTAGTTAAGCCTATGTGTCAATTTAGATTCTTAACTTAACTACAAGTTTACATGCTTTGATTCATGTCACTTATGCTTTATGACCAAAGTATATGTTATTGCTATGCAAGTACACCAGTTTCTATTTTGTAATTCCAACGTTGTGTTGCAAGTTCATGCGTTCACCATTCCCCTTTTTGTGTATGTAATCACGCTTTAAGCCTCCCCTTTTTCATGGCTAGGTTGGGCTTAAAAAGGCTAAGCCCAACATATAATAAACGAACGTATTAAACGGGGGAAAATAACGTTGGGCTAAATTAATTAATAAATGAAAAGATAAAGTAAAAGGGGCCCAAAACTCAGGTATGAGTTGGGCCCATGATTGGTGTAACCTTTACACCATTGATTTTAATAATGGGCCGCAAATATTTACATATAAATAAAGAAGAAAGACAAAATATGTAAATGTTGAAAATACGATATGTTTAACCCGAGGTTGGATTGAGTTGTGATGTAAACCTTCCCGGAACCGCCCGGCTGTCCAGTAGTCACAACAATACCTATCCAATGTGGGTGGTTAAACATGGAGCCCAATAAGGACCCGAGGTTAGACTGAGTTGTGGCGTAAGACTGCCCGGAACCAACAGGCAACAGGCAGCCACAACAATACCTGTCTAATGTGAGAGGTCAAGGCTTTAATAAGACAATTAAAGCTGAGTCAGGATTGTTAGGATTAGGTGGACTAAAGACTTAATCAAAATAGAACATGCTAAACTAAACAGACTGATTGGGGGTTAGGTTATAAAACACTTAACCAACTTAGCATGTTGGCTAGAGATAGAAAACCTAGTAACGGGGGACCCTTTTCAGCAGTAACCCTGTAAGGTGTATCATGATACCCTGAAACTAGGCAGGGTGGGGCACGATTACTGGGCTGATTGTAAGAGGTCAAATCGACGGCGGTGGTGTAGCAGTGTAGGTTCTAACGGGGTGCGGGCGTGCACACACTCCGGCGCAGAAAAATAAAGCACTGGGCACCAGTAGCATACCTGTGCATTCTAAGGTTGTGTCGGGCCGCTGCCATGGGACTTGATACACCCCATGGTGGGATCAGCATAGGTAACTACAACATCGGGGGCCGTAAGACACATGTAACTATGCGAGTAGGAGCCGATCATCATAGAATGGATCACTTCACCCTGATTATGGGGTGCCAGTTGGGAACTAGTTTATATGGGTTCAGAGATTAACATGGGGGTACGATAGTATACTCGACCCTAGACAATTTAACTAAGTTTATAGTGCTTTCCCACTTCTTGTTTATACTTATCATACCCAGTTCTTTATTCATAGACAGAATAGTCCTAGACTTACTCAGGCTTTATGTCTGACTCTACTTTTCTTTCGTCTTCTTTTCTTCCGTTTCCCCCCCCCCCCCAGGTCCACAGGGAGGGAACACTGCAGCTTGACCAGCTTTCTCATCTAGCCTGAAGGAAAAGAAATGTATTGCTTGGATCTCTTTCACTTTGAACTATGGCTTTGGATAGCAACTGCGGGGACTTATGCAGTTTACTTATGTTTTATGCTTCTTTAAGTTTTGAGAATAAAGACAGTTTTATTGTTGTAATAATTAGAAATGTGATTTGAGACAATTATGGAAATGCTGATGTAAACACTTGTTTTATGAAATAAAGTCTGCTGTTTTTCCGCTGCTTATTTATTTATGTTTTTATATCTGTCTTGTGTTTTTATCTGTGATCTTTTACCTATAAACCTCCATCAAAGTTAAGGCATTCCCTTTGTGAGTGACCTTAACCGAGGTGGGGTGTTTCAACTGCAACGTTTGGAGGAGATCGAACACAATTACGTTCGGTGGTTTCCTGTAGCTCGAAAGAGCATTCGTACGACGGAAATCACTCGAGGGGTTCGAGTTTGGTTCATGTGGTATGAGGATGGAGTTTTTGCGAAGAAGAGTGGATTGGTGATTTCTGTTTGGGATTCCATGAAGTAATGAAGGAGCATTGGGGGCTAGAAGCATCGGTAATGTGGTGGATTTTGAGCAGACGTCGGCCTTGAGTTTCGTAGAAGAAGGGAGCAATTGGGTTGGGCTTATACGGGTTTGGGCCAAGGGATTTAAGGGGTGAAGCCTAATAGATTAAATTCTAAGTTTTATTTAACGTAAATATGTATTAACTTGTAATCTAAATTACGTGATCATACGACATCAGAATCGCGAATCGTAAGTCGCATTGGGATCGTATGGACAGACACTACACGATGGAACTGACTGGAAGTCCATTTGAGCTAATTACAATTTATAGTGAAATAAATTGTCCAATCTGAATCAGTGACAATTATCGTTATTAACGATGATAGTCCAATGTGAGTAAAACTCACCAACTCTGAACAGTTCTATTTTTTTATAACGTATATTTAGAATTGATAAATGATGACTGATTGTTGTGTGTTAACTGTTTGGTTGAGTTGCTTGTGTATTATTTGAAATTATAGATAACGATAAATATATATATATATAATCGTTAATCAAATATTGATTCTGTTTAAACAGAATATTTTATATTTGCGTGGTTTAACATCTGTGATGCAGGGAAACAGGTTGGAGGGGTCCAACTGGACTCCTCAATATTTATGATACTGTTCTATTCATATTTTGTAATATATGATGTGATATATATAATACGTTTGATTGTTTGTGTTAGAATGATGTTGATCATTATGATTCGATATTTTTAATATCATAAAAAGACCCTGGGATGTAAAAAGAATTATTTCAATGTATATTGAAATAAAGGGATTTTATAAAATCAATAGATTTTATAAAAGGAAATATTTCAAAAGTAATAAAAGGAAAATAAAACGAATAGAGTTTTATAAAAGGGAAAAATGTTGATAAAACGAATATAATAGAATAAAGGAATATTTATCTAGGAAATAAATTAGATAATAAAAGGAGTTAATCATACGTAGTTTATCAAAAGGAGTTAATCAAACGTAGTTTATCAAAAGGAGTTAATCAAATGTAGTTTATCAAAAGGAGTTAATCAAACATAGTTATCAAAAGGAGTAAATCAGGCATAGTTAAATAAAAAGAGTTATTCGAATTAGTTGTCCGAATAGAGTTAAATCACATAAGAGTTATTCGAATTAGTTATTCGAATAGAGTTAATCACATAAGAGTTATTGAATGAGTTATTCTAAAGGAGTTATAGAACTAGTTATTCGAAAGGAGTTATCGATTATAGTTTAATCGAAAGGAGTTATCAAATTAGTTATTCGAAATGAGTTATCGATTATAGTTTAATCGAAAGGAGTTATCGAATTAGTTATTCGAAAGGAGTTATCCATTATAGTTTAATCGAAAGGAGTTATCGAATTAGTTATTCGAAAGGAGTTATCGAATTAGTTATTCGAAAGGAGTTAAGTAAAAAGAGTTAATCGATTAGGGTTACATAAATAGAGTAAATCGAATTTAGTTAATTCGAAGAAAGGTTTTCGAATCTAGTTATTTGTAAGAGAGATTATCAAATATAGTTATTCGAAGGGAGGAGTTATCGAATAGAGATTTATTCGAATGAGAGTTACGTATGGAAGTGTTAAAGAGTTAAAAGGGTGAACTTTGTCTATTTCAAGGTTAGAAACGTTGTTCAGTTAAGGTCTGAGAGGTAGTATTACCCCAACTTGATTGACTCCATTTTTAACTAAGGAATGGTTAAGGTTCGAGAGTGAAAGTGGTTAAGTGTATTTAGTGAATAAGTATAGTGGTTTGAGTTGTCGTAGCGATGTTGATTTAAACATCTGTTTAAATCCAAGTAAAGAAGATTTGGAAATGTTTTCCAAATAGAATCAGAAACATAATCTAATATTGAAAATAAGGAAATATGAATATATATAGATATAGATATGATTGATGATTGATTGATAGAATTTCCATCTGGAAATAATATCGTTGTTTGCACACCTGTTTTTCTTTGATGGTTAAATCACAGACTATCGAAGTTTTGACCATTTTAACGTTGTTAATATGGAGAGACCGGTTGGATTATTATCCAAAGAACCACTCTGTATTGGCATAAGCGTTGCGAATCATATATGCCAAAGATAATTGAAGATGGAGTAAAGTGCAAGGGCTATTGTATAAGTCTTAGATAACAATATCTAAGATGGATATACTGAATAGTACCTTCGGTTCATCCTGTTCCTGGATGACTTGTATGGACGGATGTCTGACAGAGTATTTCCAGACGATCACGTATATTGATTTCTCCAACCGTACCAAGAGTGGAAGCGGAGAAGGAAACTTCTTTTAGCTAACACATAATGTATTGTTGAGGACGTCAATCGGTGATTTGATCGATTTGATGATGTGGCATTCAAAGTGAATCTGGTGTGATGATAAAGCGTAGCTTCTAGCCTCACATCCGGTAAATGACAGAAATCGGGCAGGCAGCATGGCTAAGTCGGTCGCTCCGAAGTAGGGTGTATAATCACTTGATCTAGAGTTTCATTTATTTCTAAAAATCTATTGTTGATGCTGTCCCATTCGGGAAAGGTTGCTGATCCCAACCGTTGGTGATATACATTCGATACATTCAAGCGAAACGAGTGGTCGGTCATGTGTGGTCGGGTTGCAAGATGTTCTTGTTGAACCCAGTGTATTCCTTTCTAGAGGTACACTAGCGAAAGGTGGTTCCATACCTTGTCATAGTTGGAAATCCAATACCCAATACGTGCTTGCGATTTTGATTGTATACTATATATGTAGAACGTGAGATGAAAGCGTTTCTGCTAGATGATTATTATACTGTGGTTGATAGACATTATTATAATATCAAAAGGTTTTTGATATAAAGATAATTTGGATTCTCATAAGGGAAAAACCCGTTCTGTTATATGGCGTGGTCTTATGAGATATCGTTTACCTGTTTGAACTGTTTTAAACTATTTTACTCACAGCAGTCCCATGACTGACCCGGAGTTTATTTTGTTGTTTTCCCTAAACTCTTGGGTGCCTAAATCTGTACGGGCAATCAAGTAGTCAGGATTTTATAGATACACTTGAAGAGCTGGAGCAGGAGGCTTCAGGATTATATAGCTATAGTTATTTCCGCTGTGTTGTAAGTGTTGTACTTTAATAATGATGTATATTCAAGTACAGATGTATATTTCAAGTTATGTTATATATATTGTATGTTATTCGTTCCGCTGTGAGGTTCGTGTTACTCTGATGTTGCGTTCTTCTTCTTCTTCTATTCTAAGTTTCTATCTTATCTTTCCTCACCCTCTAATTTCTTTCATTAATGACCGGTATTTTCGATCCTTGGATGTTCGATATGTGTTGTATATCGGATAACCAAGATCGCCAAATTTCCGGGTCATTACAGCGCGTTCTCGACTGGAATGCCGGCGCTCTACTTCACCAGAATCGATCAAGTGGGTAGGGATGGAAAGATCATGTCTAGCACTTCATTTTCATTTAACTGGTTTCGAATTTCATTGCGAATCGAGGGAGATCGGAGGAAGGGAAGTTTTGGGCGATTTGGATCGTTCATTGGAAGTGGCGGCAGCTGATTCAAAGGGGGCTAGTGTTTTTGACCGGCCAATGAGAATTTTTTCTATATTTATATATTTTTAAAATCTCCAAAATACCCCTCCTCACATACTAACTCCAATCCAAACCCAACGACTGTCATCCCTAGCTAAATATCCCCATTCCGAACACACTGGGATATGTTTCGTAGGCCCATTCGACTGTTTCAGTCAGTTTCTCTTCAAATAAAAACATAAAACATTGAATATTTGATTTGAACGTACATTTCAATTTGCCAGGGCCACATACTGATTCTAAAAATTCCCGAAAAATAAATCTAGCTATGTTTTGACGATACGGTCCCAACAAAACTAGTTTCATCGAATTCTAAGACCGTTTGAAAAATAGGCCATTTTCGGGTCGATCCAATTTAACTGTAATTGACCAAAACACATTTTCCTTTGCCACGCTCACATATTAACTTCAAAAATTATGAAATTTGAAACCTAGCAATAATTTAACATCCCGGATCCAACAAAAGTGGTTTCGTCGAATTCCGAGGTCGTTTGCAAAATGTCTATTTTCACGGGCTATATAAATTCTATAGCGACCTTTCTGAAAATTCATTTGGCCATAACTTTTGACTCCCGCTACGAAACTTCGATTTTTCAAATTCGTTAGAAAGATATTCACTAACAGATTTAAATATTTTTGGTTTCACTAAAATCCGTTTTATTTTGCACCCAGTACAATCAGTCAAAGTTTGAATTCCACTTTTGAAATTACTACGTCTTTTCAGGCGTTGTTTATAATTTAAAATAATTATATTTATTTTCAAACATCGATTCAAACATACTTTTCTTCGTTATTATTTAAAATATTTATTTTAAATATTTAAACTCCACCAAAATAGCCAATTTAAAATTTTCAAATTGGTTCAGATTTTTCGGGTTGTTACACATTCCTCAATATTTATATGTACTATTTGTTTTATATGCATTGTTTGAACCAAAATGACATTTAAACCCTGTATGGATATTGATTAAATCAGTAGACGATACCGATCAAGAAAGTGGCAGTAAGTGACCATAAATCCATCGTTTGGTTAAGAAGTTGATTGGCCGTCAGGCAAATCAACGAAGTTAATTATAAAAATTATATTTTTATAATTGAAGCGAAGTTTTAAATTATAATAGAAGTTCTATTATAAGTTGTATTTTGTAGTTCATTTTATAAAATAAATATAAACAATTATTTGACATTTAAATAATATATTAAGCTGTAATTATCCTGTGAGTGAATAATTTGGATAATTAATTTAAAGCAAACAGTTAAGAAATATTATTAGATTAATTATATTAATCTAATGGTAAGAAGTAATTAAAATCAGTTAACCAATTAACTGATGTAATGAAGTTGATTAAATCAAATGTTTATTTGGAAAATGATTATTAGATTAATTGGTCTTTAATTAATCAAATGAAAATAAATTAATCAAAATTAATAAGATTTAATTACCTTTTTAATTAATGAAGTTTAATAGTATTGAACAAATGAAATTAGTATTATTTACTAATAATGAAGTAAACTGTTTTACTTTAGCAAATGATCAAGTTAATCACTATTTGATCAAAGTAATTGGTTCTTAAATGGATTCCATTTAAGACAGTATTAAGTTTGTATTGAGATGTTTTCTTGAATTGGGTATAATAATTCGAATAAGAAGTAAATAGCCAAAAGACAAAGAACGTGATCGATTTTTGATAAGAGAAGTTTTAGATGAAAGTTTATAAGGAAGATGAAGCGAAGAGTTAGTGACCAATGTAAATAATTATAAACAACTGATTTTTCAAATTAAGGATATGGCGTAATAAAACCATATTTAAAACAAAGCAGAAAATACGATTTGACGAAGTATAAATAATAGGGAGTTAGCGTTACAGACTTATATCTATTCTAAGGTAAGAACGTCGTCGATCAAGTCTGAGAGGTAAATAGACTACCCCAACTTGAACGACTTCACTATTATCGAGAGATGGTATTAGTTTGTAATGGACAAAGACGTCAAGATTAGTCGTAAAGAGGAATATGGCAGCGTATTGCATTAGTAAAAAGAAGGAGGAATATTATAGCGTATTGCATCAGTTATAAAAAGGGAGAATATTATAGCGTATTGCATTAGTTATAAAAAGGGAGAATATTATAGTGTATTGCATTAGTTATAAAAAGGGGGAATATTACAGCGTATTGCATTAGTTATAAAAGGGGAATATTACAGCGTATTGCATTAGTTATAAAAAGAGGAATATTGCAGCGTCTTGCATTAGTTATAAAGAGAGAAATATTACAGCGTATTGCAAGTTTTGAACTATAATGATAAATTACCGTTGTTGACCAAGCTTAAGCGTGATATTTATATACAACACTACTCCCTAGGAAATGAAAACAGTTTGGTTTGTAGTCCACTTATTCTAAAGTAATAAGTAACGATGTTGGTCCAAAGAAATATAAGAATGAATGTTAAATAAAAAGGGCTGTGGTTGTGTGATGTTTAGTTGTACCTTTGAATGAATGTTTGTTTTACTTCGATAGTTAGATAACCGACTATCGACGTGTTTTGACCATCGTTGTCAATACAGAGAGACCAGTTGGATATATTATCCGAAAACCACTCTATATAGGCATAAGCGCTGCGAATTAGATTATGCTGGAGAAAATTGAAGACGGAATGAAATGCAAGGTTCGTCCTATTCCAGAATGGTGTTTTCTGTTTGTCCAGTCCCGGGACAACTTGTATGGACGAGTGTTTGACAGAGTATACCTAACAAATCACGTATGGTTGATCTTTTGAAGATATTGCGTCTGGTGGTGGAGGAATTCGTTCCTCTTAGCTTTTTATGACCGTGATATTTTTTGGAAATCGATTAGTAAATTGACAGGTTTGACGATGTGGCATTCAAAGTGAATGGTAATCAGATGCTCTGAAGATAGACGTAGCCTCTAGCCTCATAACCGGGAAATGACAAAAATCGAGTAGGCATCATGGCTATGTGTGTCATTCCCATTAGGGTGTATCGTCACCATCTAGAGAAAATTCATATTTATTCTTCTTTCATTTCTATATCTTCGGATAACGGTTATGTGGTCCCAACCGTAGGTGGCAATATATTCGATACACTCAAGAGAAATGAGTGGTCGGTCATGTGTGGGCCGAGTTGCAAGATGTTCTTGTCGAACCCCAGTGTATCCCCTCGAGAGTACACTGATCGGGAGGTGGTCCCATACCTTCTCATAGTTGGAATTCAATCTCCAATAACCGCCATGCGGTTTTTGATTTTATACTATGTATGTGGAGCATGAGATGCAAGCGTTCTGCTATTTGGTTATTTATTTGATTGAACATTATTATAATATCACTGGATTTTGATATCAAAATATTTTGGGTTATAGTAAGTTTAAAACCGTCCATGTTTATGTGTGGGCTGGTCTTACTATTATCCTTTTCTTTAAATGGATTTTCAAAGTTAAACGATTTGGTTTGAATTTACTCACACCAGTCCCATGACTGACCCAGAGTTTATTTTGTTTTGTTTTCCCTAAACTCTTGGGTTCCCAAATTTGTATGGGTAGTCAAGTGTTTCTGGATTTTACAGATTCCCTTGGAGGAGCTCAAAGCAGAAGGCTTCACCATTAGTGTTTAGAGATTAATTCCACTGTGATATGATGTATTGTACTCTGATAATGGTATGTATATACAATACAGTTTTATATTTCAAAGTTATGTTAAATGATACATTTTTTTGTTCCGCTGTGAGATTCGTGTTTACTCTGATTCTGAAGTTCTTCTTATTCTTTTGTTCTATTAGTTCTATCTTATCTTTTTCGTCCTCTTATTTCTTTCTATTAAAGATCTGTATTTTCGTGCACTTTGGCTTGAGTGTGTAGAATATTAGTCAGCTCAAATTGGTACAGATTTACGGGCCTTTACATGGTGTATGGTGCAAATCTAGAATCGTGTTTTGGATTCAAGGAAGAACACGACTTGGAACATGCCACAGTGGAAGGAGAAGTAATTAAAGATATTAATTATTAATTAGTTATCTCGTTTAATTATCAAATGTATTAAAAATCATATCTTCTTCATAAGGTCAGAAATTCGCAAATTCAGTTGTGTTGGAACCGTAAATTCGAGCACTATAACATGGAGCAGATCAGAACTGAAACAGAAGCCATTTGGATTTTTGATAAAACTAAACATCTGTTTAATTTTATTAAAAACAATCATTATTAAAAGGATTTCTGAAACCGATCAATGTGAGAACTCCTTCTCTCTAAATTATATTTTATCATGTTATTGAATTCATGCGTAAAAATATATATAGAATTGTCAATATAGATTTTTATCGGTTTTAATCATTATAAACTATATACGGTGTCTGTTAGCTTACCTCCCTCATCCGCAGACCATGGACGATTAAATTGACTGATTGTGTTTTGATTGTGATGCTGAAATGTTTAACACATGAAAAATGTTAACATTAATATGGTAGTTGAAATTTAATTATAAATATCTACTTATAATTTAAACAGTGAAAATTGGTTAAATAGAAAATAATTCAAACCGAATTAGAATTGGTTAAATTTCTTAACCAATGATTTAATTAAATAAACTATTGTTGTTTGAAAACCCCACAAGGATATTGGGATGATTTTTGACATACACTAGTCCCAATATATAGTTGTATGTCAATAGATGGATTGATAGGCTGTGATGAGCATTATTTATTTATTTTAATGCCTACACAATTGTAAATTTCACAATGTATGTGAATGGACTATTTAATGATTATTTATCATTAATGTTGAATACGTGCGATGTATGAAATCCATATAACAGAAATTATATGGTAAATGATCGAGTCGCATTTCGATTCAGAAATAAAGAATATTTTAATATAAAGAATCTAAAAAAAGAATATTTTAATATAAATAATATTTTAAAATAATATTCAATAATGAATAAAATTATGATTTTGATGTCCATCTTTGGATGGACACAAAAATATTGATATGTGAAGCTGAGTTAAGTAGCAAACGCCATTTTAACCCGAATGGGTTTATCGATCGATTTTATTCATTTTATAATGAATATCAAGAAGTGATTTAAAAATCTAATATTTTTAAAATATTATCATTCTAATATTATAAAGATATAGGATATTCAATTTTGATTTGAAATTGAAAATGAAGTTGGAATCGTTTTAAAACAAATTTATAAATGATTTATAAAATATGTTTAAATGGAAATCGACAAAATATATATAATATACATATTGTATATATTTAATGGCCTGAAAAGAACTTGCCGCGCAGCGACCGTTCGCGAATTTCGACCATTAACTTCAAACTGATGTAACGAGAGATCCGACCGTCGGATTCTCCTAAAACCGGAACCATTGGTTTCATATCGAAAAGAGCTGTCCAATGAATATAATAGATTTGAAATCTAACTGTTGGATTTGGAATTATGTCCAAATAAAATTAGAAAAAGGTCGCTATGGATGCAGTTCGGCGGCCGTTGTTGGAAACCGACTGTACGGGCCTTGATAAAAATATTAAAAATAGTAATAATTTGTGTAAAATCATAATAAATGATTAGAAAAGAATTTGGATGAAAAATTCCAATTTTGTAAAGATAAAAATATATTTTTATCAAAATGAACTAGTTATTAACTTGAATAATAATCCATTGTTTTTAAATAAATAAATAAATTGGATTTGTAAATGGTTTTAACAGAACCAGAATTTTCCAAGGTATGAATTGGAATGGAAATTATCTTCGGAATATTTTGATATTGGATTCTGTTATTATACGAATATTGTTGAGGAATTTGGAAGATATAAATATCGTTATTCCCAATAGAATATTTGTGGATTTCAAAATTTGATATTGAATATAAGCCGATATAATTTCTATTCAGAGCCTTTTATTTAATGTCAAATTTGATTTTGGGTTTGTTGTGAATGGTGTCTTAAATAACGCTGGTCTTAAACCCAGTTGAGAAAAGAATAATTTTTTAATTAATATTTAGATAAGTTTACCAATTAATTAATATTTAATTATAATTGAATTGATATTGGATTTTTGGGTTTATCGTGAACAATGTTTTAAATAACATTTATTCTTTAACCCAACTAACAGTGAAGAGATGATTTGGAATTTATAAATCTTTTTATTAAGATTTAACAAAAAATTTCCAAAGTAAAGTTTTCCAATTTAATATACTAAGTTGGAATTGAATGGTATTCGATTCGATAATAATTGAGATGAGCTTTTGTGAATGAAGACCGCTACTATATATGGAATTTATAAGGCTTTGCCGCTATTCCATTTATATTATTAGTCTGACACAGGAATTTATATCGATTATGCACTGTTATGACATCCGTGTAGATTTCATTTTGATGGAAGATGATTTTGGGTTTATCATGAACTTTGTTTTAAATGACATTGGTTCTTTAACCCAGTTGAAGACAAGATTAATTTCTTAAAGTTGAATAATCATAATGTAATGATTTTTGATATTAAAACCAAATTGGAGTTTTAGTAAATTTTAATTAGATTGAAATGGGAATGAGATAATTAAATTTATCAAGTTTTTGAAATGATTGAGAATGGAGTACCACCAGTTTTACTCTAAGTGATAGTTAAATCTTTAATTAGATTTGAATGTAAAAGGGTAATTAATTTTATCCAGAACACAGTGGGTGTCAGATATAGAGTGCTGTTAGTTTTGCTCCATGGGATGAATAGGTTGGGATTGGGAAATAATAAATAATTATTGCGGTAAGGTTCGATAATCTCGACTAGTTAATAAAATCTTTTGAAATGATATCCAAAGGAAGATTAAAGAATAAATTTAAAAGAATTTATGTTTGGTAAAATTAACGGGAATCTTTCCCTAATAATGTGAATAATTTATTAAAAGAATATTCTGAATTGAAATGAGGCATATGATGTGTTTATATAGCACTTGATTATTGATTATAAAGTATGCGAGTTATTCGGAAAGACTGGGTTTAACCCATTCTGAATAATTAATAAGACAACTAAAAGTCGACAATGAAGATGGTGGTTGAAGACCGGAGTTCTTCACATCGTTTGGATGATTACTGATGTCTTGATTTGGTTGTACACCCAGGACAAGGTAATAAGTGGTGATTGTTCAGACGTACATTGTGACGGCAAGGAATCTCGCTCGGTCCGAACCAGTCGCTAAACCGACCCAGACCGTTCGAAACGCCCTATCGTTTGAGAACACGACAAATCAGAATGCATACAGAAGAACATTTCATTGTATATTACAACAATGCATCAGATTACAAGAATATACAGAGTATGAATAAATATTACACAGAAATATCAGAGATTAAAATTACATTTAAATACATAGCAGCGGAAAATAATACAATACACAACTAGAAGAGATATACGGATACAAAGCTTTCCGGATATCATTCCAGCTGTAAACCAGGATCCTGTGAATATAAATCTGCAAAACCAAAACTACTAGCTGCCCGTGTCAAAATAAGGGCACCCAGAGTTTAGGTTAAAACAATAAACTCCAGGTCAGTCATGTGACTGGTGTGAGAACTAAAACAGTTAATCTTTATTTTAAATCATTAGGTAAATCAAGGGACCACGCCGTATAACACGGAACGGGTTTCCTCCCAAGAATACCGGTGCATAAAACAAACAGCGCAATGCTAAATAAAGAAAAATGAAGCTGTTATAAGACCCAGGTCCCATCACACAATGCAACGCAGTCAAGGATAGGGTTTTCCCTTATAACAGCCAAAGAATGCTTGATACGTTTAAAACAAATCATTTGATACTATTATAAGTGCATAGTGTATAAAACAACTTCAAATCATAAGTATCAATCATAGGCGGCATGAATGCCCCATACCACTATGTCGCCATATATAGGTTATACAATCAAAATCGCAAAGTCACGTATTTGGAAATTGGATTTCCGTCTGTGAACCGAGGCCAGGGATCGTCCTCTACCGATTCGAGACTCTCTAGCCCGAGCCTCAGGAACAGCCGCAACTGCCCCATGGAGCGACAGGGCCGGTCCACCGATGTGGATTATAGTGCCTGAACACTACGTCTCCCCACCCTATGGTGTGTAAGTCTGGTCCGTCAGCCGACCAGAATGCATCGGCCGAAACCGATATAACCGAGGCGCCTCGCAACAGCAACAACCACATAAGTCAAACTCGTCAGGGCGTGTAAAACCACTGACGCCACTTCTAGCTAGAAAGAAACGCATGCCCTCCCTGAGGTCCTCTCCCGTTTTTGGTTCACAACCGGGGTGCGAGGCTCGCGAATTCACGTTACACAAAGCTGTGCCACACAGGCTGTGCTTTGACCATCACCACAAGACTTTGCTTTTCAACAGAAGCCTCGATCAATTGCCACTTAGGCATGCCACACAGGCAATTCACTCCATGCGTTTGATATCCATCAATATATAACCCCTGAGCTCGTACGTCTAAGAGAAGGGCGTTAAGCAAGAGAATAAATTCTCCGCCGCCAAACAGATATATATTTAATAGAGATCAATCACACGGACTAAAATCCAATGTCAGACACACAGTCCATTTACAAGTCCGTTCTGGGTCTGAACGAAACCGGAGGCACCTAGTACCCCGCATATCCATCGATCTCCAAGTACGTCTGGACGATCACCAACTGTTTCCATCTTCTTGGGTGTACAGCCCAATCAAGATCATCAGTAATCACCCAAACGACGTAAAGACTTCAGGTCTTCGACCACCGTCTTCATCTTCGACACCACGTCGAATCAGTTATTCAGAATGGGATAAACCCGGTCTTTCTGAATAACTCGCGTATATATTATAAAAGTGTTACACAAACACAACATACGCCTCATTCCAATTCAGAATATTCTTTTATCCAAATATTCCTATACTTTGGGAAAAGTTCCCATTAATTTTATCTAAGATAAATTCTTTAAATTTATTCTTTAATCTCCTTTGAATATCAATTCAAACTAGTCGGGATTAGCGAACCACACCGAAGTAATCATTTATTTTATTTCCCAATCCCAACCTATTCATCCCATGAAGTAAAACTGGTTATACTTCATATCTAACACCACGGTGTTATCGGTAAATTCAATTACCATTTCAACTATCGCCTGGAGTAAAACTGGTGATACTCCATTCTCGATCTTTTCAATCTAATTAAAGATTCATTAAAACTCCACTTAGTTTTAATCGTTAACTGGGTTAAAGAATCAGTGTCATTTAAAACACAGTTCACGATAAACCCCAAAATCACATTCATTAATTATCGGGTTAAAGAACGAGTGTTATTTAAAACACTGTTCACGATAAACCCAAAAATCAATACCAATTCAATTCCAATTAAATATCATTTAATTGGTACACTTCATTAAATCTAAATAAAAAGATTTAATCTTTTCTCAACTGGGTTCAAGAACAGTGTTAGTGAAGACACCATTCACGACAAACCCAAATCACATTCGATATTCAATACAAGGCTCTGAATAGAAAATATATCGGCTTATATTCAATATCAAATTCTACGACTAACAAATGTCGTATTGGAAATAACGATATAAATATATATCTTTCAAATTTCCATAACAACACCTGTATAATCACGAATTCCAACATCGAAATATTCCGAAGACAATTTCGATTCAAATCCACTCCAATGCAATCATTGGAAATTCTGGTTATTTTTAAAACCCTTTTCAAATTCAATTTATTTATTCAAAAATAAATTGAATTATATTTCTAGTTCAAAACTAGTTCATTTCGATAAAAATCTATTTTTATCTTTTCAAATATGGAGTTTTTCATCCCAAATCTTCACAAATCATTTCTTATGATTTTACACAAATTATTACTATTTTTAATAATTTTATCAAGACCCGTACAGTCGATTTCCACCAATGGCCATCGAACTGCACTTACAACGACCTTTTTCACATTTGATTTGGACATAATTCCAAATCCAACCGTTAGATTTCAAATTTCTAATATTCGTTAGAAAGCTCTTTTCGATACGAACCCAACGGTTCCGGTTTTAGGAGAATCCGACGGTCGGATCTCCCGTAATGTCCGTTTGAAATAAATGGTCGAAATTCACGAACTGCCGCGGCGCGGCGCGTTCTATTCAGGCCATTGTATTATATATATAATATATATTTCGTCGATTTCTATTTAAAACGAATTTTATAAATAGTTTTGAATTCGTTTCAAAAGCAATTTTAACTTCCAATTCAATTCAAATTTCAATTCAATTTGAATTCATTTCAATTTGCTTTCAATTCAATTTGAATTCGTTTTATATTCAATTCATTTCGAAATCGTTTTCAATTCAATTCATTTCGAAATCGTTTTCAATTCAATTCATTTCGAAATCGTTTTCAACTTAATTCATTTCGAAATCGTTTTCAACTCAATTCATTTCGAAATCGTTTTCAATTCAATTCATTTCGAAATCGTTTTCAACTCAATTCATTTCGAAATCGTTTTCAACTCAATTCATTTCGAAATCGTTTTCAACTCAATTCATTTCGAAATCGTTTTCAATTCAATTCATTTCGAAATCGTTTTCAATTCAATTCATTTCGAAATCGTTTTCAATTCAATTCATTTCGAAATCGTTTTCAACTCAATTCATTTCGAAATCGTTTTCAACGATATAAATATCGTTCACGTCAAAATGGCGTCAATCTGATCATCACGGCTTCACATATTTCTATTTTCAAATATTTCCTATTATCAAAATATTTGTTATTATCAAAATATTCTTTATTTTCACGATTGGAATGAGGCCCAATCAATTACCATATAAAGTTAATTATATGGATTTTCATACAACACATGTATATAATAGCAACGATAAATAATCAACCATCAACCAAAGTGCACCACACTGTATAAGCATCAAATATAGATATCTAACGCTTATAACAGCCTGTCAATCAACCGATCGACATATTTAATCAATCAGGATGAGTGAACTTCAAATTTCATCCCAACACCCGTGTGGGGTTTCAAACAATCAAACACAGATTTTATTTGTGCAGTTGGGCGACGTGTAAAATTTTATCGACCCAATCAATGTCAGTCAAATTAGTGTACATAAACAAACCGTCCGGTTTGTAAATGAATATTTATTTATTCACATCCACGCTAAAAATTATATTTTTAACGATAAAACATTTTATTTCAACACATGAATTTCTATTCTGTTCATTCTTTAAATAAAATGATATTTTTATTTTCTAACTTATTTTAGAAAATTTCGGCGGCATAACGGCACGATACTAGAAACGGGACGAGGCCTAGCCTTATCCCCGGTCTAGTGAAGGCCCACGCCATTCACACATCAATCAATTCACCAAACAACCAAATTCAAATCAAATCATATAACTAATCTATGCAACCAAACAAACAAGTCCATGGTCTGTGGACGGTTGTGTCGGGTGCTACTAAGCACCGTCTGCATCCTAGTATATATATATAATTGGAAAAGAAATTGAAAGGTGAGAAATTCTCACATATAGCTATCCTAGCTCCACGGCACTTCATTGATAGAAATCTTCATCGCTATCGCATCTTCGTCAGCTTCGTCGCCCGTAGCCACTACATATGTAAAAATCGAATTTTTACTTCGCTATTCAATATATAAAAATCGAATTTTTACTTCGCTATTCAATATATAAAAATCAAATTTTTACTTCGCTATTCAATATATAAAAATCGTATTTTTACTTCGCTATTCAATATATAAAAATTCTATTTTAAAAAAAAATTTATGAATTCCGCCTTTTCCATTTTAAAGATCAAATCTTTTCTTTTACTTTTCAAAATTCAAATCTTTTAAAACCTTTTAAAAAAATCCATTCAGTTTTTAATCTTTTAAAAATCAATTCAGTTTTTAATCTTTTAAAAATCAATTCAGTTTTTCTTTTTAAAGTTTAAAATAAAAAAATCAGTTTCTAAATCTGTTAAAAATCAGTTTTTAACTTCTTTTAAAAATTAGCTTTAAAACCTGTTAAAAATCAATTTTTAAACCTCAAGAAAAAAACAGTTTTTAACTTTAGACGAAATCAGTTTTTTTTTTCTTACATAAAAATAATTTAACAAAACAAAATAAAACTTACAGGGGGGGGTTCGCAGATCGTCAGAGGGCTTCGAGGCGGCGGCTCGATTCGAACGGGGAGGCGCGGTCTTGACTGTAAGTGGCGGCGGCATCGATTTCCTATGGGGGGAAGGTCTGCGACGTATCGAAGAGGGGGGAGGTGGGTTCAATCAGATGGAGAGAGAGAGGGGGGGGCGAAGGGGGAAGTCGAGGGTGGAGGACGGTTGACTGGGCGCGGCGGTGGAGCTTGCGTCGATCGCCAGGAGGAGTCGCGGTTGTTGTTGTTTTTTTTTCTTCTTTTCTGATCGGATTGAAAATGAAAGAGGGGGGGGGGGGGGCCAGAGCGGGTTTAAGGGAAGAGGTTTTGTTTTTTTTTATTAATTATTTATTCTGCAAAAGTTGACTTTTACATACAACCTCGAAACGAGGCCCACCGCCTGTCGTCCATAGCGTTTTACCCCCATTCCGAACACAATGGGATATGTATCGTAGGTTGATTCGACTGTTTGAATCAGTTTCCGTTAAATTTATATTTAAATCACTATATTGAATTTTAAACGTACATTTCAAATTACCGGGGTCACATACTAGCTCTAAAAATTGCAGAAAAATATTTTCTAGCTTCGTATTGACGATACGGTCCTAACAAAACTAGTCTCGTCGAATTCTGAGGCCGTTTGAAAAATGGCCAATTTCCAGTCGATTAAAATCAACTGAAACTGGTCAAACGCGTTTTCCTTTGCCACGCTCACATATTGATTCGAAAAATTATGAAATTTGGAATCTAGCAATAATTCGACATCACGGACCCAACAAAACTGGTTTCGTCGAAATCCGAGGTCGTTTGCAAAATGTCCATTTTTAAGGGCCTGAATTCCATAGCGACTATTCAGAATTTTAAACTGGACATATCTTTTGATTCCCGCTATTAAATTTTGATTGGTCGGATTCGCTGGAAAGGTATTCACAATTAGATCCTATTATTTTTGGTTTCACTAAAATCCGGATTGTTTTGCACCCGGTACATTCCATTGAAGTTTGAAATCGAATTATCGAACTACCGCGCCATTTTCAATTCTATTTATAATTATATATAATATTTATATTCTAACGACGACGCGTATAATATATACGTTCGAATTATATTCAAAACAAATTTCTCGTCGATATTATTTAAAATAATTCATTTTAAATAATCAAAATTCGCTAAAATTGCCAAAATAAAAATTTTAAACTGGCCCAGATTTTCGGGTTATTACAATCGCCCCCACTTAAAACTTTTCGTCCCCGAAAAGGAACAAAGTCGAAAGTGGTTTGATCATTCAACTCTACGCTCGATCTGGCTTCCATTCTCCAACCTTTCAGTTTCTGAGAATTTTCAAAATTTCAAAAATTTGGCTAACACCCTAAATTTTCGAAAAATTTCGCCATAACCTCCCCTGCACCGGGAGCATCGGGGAATTTCAAATAGCTTCCCCGGTCCTTCAGATCTCAAAAAGAAAAAGAAAAAGCCAAGCGACTAGCCAATAGGCTCACAAAATCATCATCACCCAAACAAAACAGTAAATTATGTAGTAAACATGTACCTATTTGTCGGGCAAACAAATTTTATTCTCTGGCTCTAGCCTCCTTGCTATGACCTGTTCAAAGATATATATGTATATGCAAGCAGATGCGACCAATTTTCAATATGATTCAATATTTGATCAGATTAGGCATAATGGTTAAAATTATCAAACAAATAAACAACCAACACAAACATCAATCAATTAGTGAATTAGAGTCTCAAATTCATAATTTTGATATATATACTGAAAATCTTGTTTTTGATGCCAAATCACAACAATAAGCCCTATCTAATTTTGGTTCTCACACCAGTCAATAGGAAATATATAAATATCATACCTTCGACACTCGAACACTAATTCTGATGATGTAGCTACAATCATCAGAATCATCTTCGGGCGACTAGAGTGTGAATCTATATCTATCCAGTATATTAAAATTTCGAATACACGCGGATCAGACGTATACGCAAAATCTATATATACTGGATTGTCCACATCAATATAAATAGATAATCAAATACGAATAATTGATTTAAATTTTCAAAACAAAGATTTGTTTTCACTTTTTAAAAATATACTCTTCACACTCGTTCTAGGATACTACTGATCCCATCTCTAACGAGTCATTCTAATTGGATATTACTAATCCAATATCTGATGAATTCTTTCGTATGGTTCTAATGTGTCTTGTTCTCTGAGCTTTGTAAACCAAAGCTCTGATACCAACTGTGACGGCAAGGAATCTCGCTCGGTCCGAACCAGTCGCTAAACCGACCCAGACCGTTCGAAACGCCCTATCGTTTGAGAACACGACAAATCAGAATGCATACAGAAGAACATTTCATTGTATATTACAACAATGCATCAGATTACAAGAATATACAGAGTATGAATAAATATTACACAGAAATATCAGAGATTTAAATTACATTTAAATACATAGCAGCGGAAAATAATACAATACACAACTAGAAGAGATATACGGATACAAAGCTTTCCGGATATCATTCCAGCTGTAAACCAGGATCCTGTGAATATAAATCTGCAAAACCAAAACTACTAGCTGCCCGAGTCAAAGTAAGGGCACCCAGAATTTAGGTTAAAACAATAAACTCCAGGTCAGTCATGTGACTGGTGTGAGAACTAAAACAGTTAATCTTTATTTTAAATCATTAGGTAAATCAAGGGACCACGCCGTATAACACGGAACGGGTTTCCTCCCAAGAATACCGGTGCATAAAACAAACAGCGCAATGCTAAATAAAGAAAAATGAAGCTGTTATAAGACCCAGGTCCCATCACACAATGCAACGCAGTCGAGGATAGGGTTTTCCCTTATAACAGCCAAAGAATGCTTGATACGTTTAAAACAAATCATTTGATACTATTATAAGTGCATAGTGTATAAAACAACTTCAAATCATAAGTATCAATCATAGGCGGCATGAATGCCTCATACCACTATGTCGCCATATATAGGTTATACAATCAAAATCGCAAAGTCACGTATTTGGAAATTGGATTTCCGTCTGTGAACCGAGGCCAGGGATCGTCCTCTACCGATTCGAGACTCTCTAGCCCGAGCCTCAGGAACAGCCGCAACTGCCCAATGGAGCGACAGGGTCGGTCCACCGATGTGGATTATAGTGCCTGAACACTACGTCTCCCCACCCTATGGGGTGAAAGTCTGGTCCGTCAGCCGACCAGAATGCATCGGCCGAAACCGATATAACCGAGGCGCCTCGCAACAGCAACAACCACATAAGTCAAACTCGTCAGGGCGTGTAAAACCACTGATGCCACTTCTAGCTAGAAAGAAACGCATGCCCTCCCTGAGGTCCTCTCCCGTTTTTGGTTCACAACCGGGGTGCGAGGCTCGCGAATTCACGTTACACAAAGCTGTGCCACACAGGCTGTGCTTTGACCATCACCACAAGACTTTGCTTTTCAACAGAAGCCTCGATCAATTGCCACTTAGGCATGCCACACAGGCAATTCACTCCATGCGTTTGATATCCATCAATATATAACCCCTGAGCTCGTACGTCTCAGAGAAGGGCGTTAAGCAAGAGAATAAATTCTCCGCCGCCAAACAGATATATATTTAATAGAGATCAATCACACGGACTAAAATCCAATGTCAGACACACAGTCCATTTACAAGTCCGTTCTGGGTCTGAACGAAACCGGAGGCACCTAGTACCCCGCATATCCATCGATCTCCAAGTACGTCTGGACGATCACCAACTGTTTCCATCTTCTTGGGTGTACAGCCCAATCAAGATCATCAGTAATCACCCAAACGACGTAAAGACTTCAGGTCTTCGACCACCGTCTTCATCTTCGACACCACGTCGAATCAGTTATTCAGAATGGGATAAACCCGGTCTTTCTGAATAACTCGCGTATATATTATAAAAGTGTTACACAAACCCAACATACGCCTCATTCCAATTCAGAATATTCTTTTATCCAAATATTCCTATACTTTGGGAAAAGTTCCCATTAATTTTATCCAAGATAAATTCTTTAAATTTATTCTTTAATCTCCTTTGAATATCAATTCAAACTAGTCGGGATTAGCGAACCACACCGAAGTAATCATTTATTTTATTTCCCAATCCCAACCTATTCATCCCATGAAGTAAACTGGTTATACTTCATATCTAACACCACGGTGTTATCGGTAAATTCAATTACCATTTCAACTATCGCCTGGAGTAAAACTGGTGATACTCCATTCTCGATCTTTTCAATCTAATTAAAGATTCATTAAAACTCCACTTAGTTTTAATCGTTAACTGGGTTAAAGAATCAGTGTCATTTAAAACACAGTTCACGATAAACCCCAAAATCACATTCATTAATTATCGGGTTAAAGAACGAGTGTTATTTAAAACACTGTTCACGATAAACCCAAAAATCAATACCAATTCAATTCCAATTAAATATCATTTAATTGGTACACTTCAT
Source organism: Allium sativum (assembly GCA_030737875.1). NCBI lineage: Eukaryota > Viridiplantae > Streptophyta > Magnoliopsida > Asparagales > Amaryllidaceae > Allium > Allium sativum. The sequence continues at coordinate 18,501,175 of CM060911.1, forward strand.
TAAATCTAAATAAAAAGATTTAATCTTTTCTCAACTGGGTTCAAGAACAGTGTTAGTGAAGACACCATTCACGACAAACCCAAATCACATTCGATATTCAATACAAGGCTCTGAATAGAAAATATATCGGCTTATATTCAATATCAAATTCTACGACTAACAAATGTCGTATTGGAAATAACGATATAAATATATATCTTTCAAATTTCCATAACAACACCTGTATAATCACGAATTCCAACATCGAAATATTCCGAAGACAATTTCGATTCAAATCCACTCCAATGCAATCATTGGAAATTCTGGTTATTTTTAAAACCCTTTTCAAATTCAATTTATTTATTCAAAAATAAATAGAATTATATTTCTAGTTCAAAACTAGTTCATTTCGATAAAAATCTATTTTTATCTTTTCAAATATGGAGTTTTTCATCCCAAATCTTCACAAATCATTTCTTATGATTTTACACAAATTATTACTATTTTTAATAATTTTATCAAGGCCCGTACAGTCGATTTCCACCAATGGCCATCGAACTGCACTTACAGCGACCTTTTTCACATTTGATTTGGACATAATTCCAAATCCAACCGTTAGATTTCAAATTTCTAATATTCGTTAGAAAGCTCTTTTCGATACGAACCCAACGGTTCCGGTTTTAGGAGAATCCGACGGTCGGATCTTCCGTAATGTCCGTTTGAAATAAATGGTCGAAATTCATGAACTGCCGCGGCGCGGCGCGTTCTATTCAGGCCATTGTATTATATATATAATATATATTTCGTCGATTTCTATTTAAAACGAATTTTATAAATAGTTTTGAATTCGTTTCAAAAGCAATTTCAACTTCCAATTCAATTCAAATTTCAATTCAATTTGAATTCATTTCAATTTGCTTTCAATTCAATTTGAATTCGTTTTATATTCAATTCATTTCGAAATCGTTTTCAATTCAATTCATTTCGAAATCGTTTTCAATTCAATTCATTTCGAAATCGTTTTCAACTCAATTCATTTCGAAATCGTTTTCAACTCAATTCATTTCGAAATCGTTTTCAATTCAATTCATTTCGAAATCGTTTTCAACTCAATTCATTTCGAAATCGTTTTCAACTCAATTCATTTCGAAATCGTTTTCAACTCAATTCATTTCGAAATCGTTTTCAATTCAATTCATTTCGAAATCGTTTTCAATTCAATTCATTTCGAAATCGTTTTCAATTCAATTCATTTCGAAATCGTTTTCAACTCAATTCATTTCGAAATCGTTTTCAACGATATAAATATCGTTCACGTCAAAATGGCGTCAATCTGATCATCACGGCTTCACATATTTCTATTTTCAAATATTTCCTATTATCAAAATATTTGTTATTATCAAAATATTCTTTATTTTCACGATTGGAATAAGGCCCAATCAATTACCATATAAAGTTAATTATATGGATTTTCTTACAACACATGTATATAATAGCAACGATAAATAATCAACCATCAACCAAAGTGCACCACACTGTATAAGCATCAAATATAGATATCTAACGCTTATAACAGCCTGTCAATCAACCGATCGACATATTTAATCAATCAGGATGAGTGAACTTCAAATTTCATCCCAACACCCGTGTGGGGTTTCAAACAATCAAACACAGATTTTATTTGTGCAGTTGGGCGACGTGTAAAATTTTATCGACCCAATCAATGTCAGTCAAATCAGTGTACATAAACAAACCGTCCGGTTTGTAAATGAATATTTATTTATTCACATCCACGCTAAAAATTATATTTTTAACGATAAAACATTTTTTTCAACACATGAATTTCTATTCAGTTCATTCTTTAAATAAAATGATATTTTTATTTTCTAACTTATTTTAGAAAATTTCGGCGGCATAACGGCACGATACTAGAAACGGGACGAGGCCTAGCCTTATCCCCGGTCTAGTGAAGGCCCACGCCATTCACACATCAATCAATTCACCAAACAACCAAATTCAAATCAAATCATATAACTAATCTATGCAACCAAACAAACAAGTCCATGGTCTGTGGACGGTTGTGTCGGGTGCTACTAAGCACCGTCTGCATCCTAGTATATATATATAATTAGAAAAGAAATTGAAAGGTGAGAAATTCTCACATATAGCTATCCTAGCTCCACGGCACTTCATTGATAGAAATCTTCATCGCTATCGCATCTTCGTCAGCTTCGTCGTCCATAGCCACTACATATATAAAAATCGAATTTTTACTTCGCTATTCAATATATAAAAATCGAATTTTTACTTCGCTATTCAATATATAAAAATCGAATTTTTACTTCGCTATTCAATATATAAAAATCGTATTTTTACTTCGCTATTCAATATATAAAAATTCTATTTTAAAAAAAATATATGGATTCCGCCTTTTCCATTTTAAAGATCAAATCTTTTCTTTTACTTTTCAAAATTCAAATCTTTTAAAACCTTTTAAAAAAATACATTCAGTTTTTAATCTTTTAAAAATCAATTCAGTTTTTAATCTTTTAAAAATCAATTCAGTTTTTCTTTTTAAAGTTTAAAATAAAAAAATCAGTTTCTAAATCTGTTAAAAATCAGTTTTTAACTTCTTTTAAAAATTAGCTTTAAAACCTGTTAAAAATCAATTTTTAAACCTCAAGAAAAAAACAGTTTTTAACTTTAGACGAAATCAGTTTTTTTTTCTTACATAAAAATAATTTAACAAAACAAAATAAAACTTACAGGGGGGGTTTCGCAGATCGTCAGAGGGCTTCGAGGCGGCGGCTCGATTCGAACGGGGAGGCGCGGTCTTGACTGTAAGTGGCGACGGCATCGATTTCCTATGGGGGGGAAGGTCTGCGACGTATCGAAGAGGGGGGAGGTGGGTTCAATCAGATGGAGAGAGAGAGGGGGGGCGAAGGGGGAAGTCGAGGGTGGAGGACGGCTGACTGGGCGCGGCGGTGGGGCTGGCGTCGATCGCCAGGAGGAGTCGCGGTTGTTGTTGTTTTTTTTTTTCTTCTTTTCTGATCGGATTGAAAATGAAAGAGGGGGGGGCCAGAGCGGGTTTAAGGGAAGAGGTTTTGTTTTTTTTTTATTAATTATTTATTCTGCAAAAGTTGACTTTTACATACGACCTCGAAACGAGGCCCACCGCCTGTCGTCCATAGCGTTTTACCCCCATTCCGAACACAATGGGATATGTATCGTAGGTTGATTCGACTGTTTGAATCAGTTTCCGTTAAATTTATATTTAAATCACTATATTGAATTTTAAACGTACATTTCAAATTACCGGGGTCACATACTAGCTCTAAAAATTGCAGAAAAATATTTTCTAGCTTCGTATTGACGATACGGTCCTAACAAAACTAGTCTCGTCGAATTCTGAGGCCGTTTGAAAAATGGCCAATTTCCAGTCGATTAAAATCAACTGAAACTGGTCAAACGCGTTTTCCTTTGCCACGCTCACATATTGATTCGAAAAATTATGAAATTTGGAATCTAGCAATAATTCGACATCACGGACCCAACAAAACTGGTTTCGTCGAAATCCGAGGTCGTTTGCAAAATGTCCATTTTTAAGGGCCTGAATTCCATAGCGACTATTCAGAATTTTCAACTGGACATATCTTTTGATTCCCGCTATGAAATTTCGATTGGTCGGATTCGCTGGAAAGATATTCACAATTAGATCCTATTATTTTTGGTTTCACTAAAATCTGGATTGTTTTGCACCCGGTACATTCCATTGAAGTTTGAAATCGAATTATCGAACTACCGCGCCATTTTCAATTCTATTTATAAATATATATAATATTTATATTCTAACGACGACGCGTATAATATATACGTTCGAATTATATTCAAAACAAATTTCTCGTCGATATTATTTAAAATAATTCATTTTAAATAATCAAAATTCGCTAAAATTGCCAAAATAAAAATTTTAAACTGGCCCAGATTTTCGGGTTATTACATACATGGAGATCGACGAATTTGCGAGGACCTCTCTCCTGTATTGAACATATGGGACGAGGAATAAGGTGCCTCCAGTTTTGTTCAGACCCAGAACGGACTTGTAAATGGATGTGTGTCTGACATTGGATTTCATTCAGTGCTAATTGATTTCTATTAAATATATATCTGTTAGGTGGTGGAGAATTTATACTCTTGCTTAACACCCTTCTCTGAGACGTATGAGCTTGGAGGTTATATATTGATAGACATCAGTTGTATGGCATGAATTGTCAGTGTGGCACGCCAAGATGCAAATGATCAAAGCTTTTATTGAAAAGTAGAGTCTTGTGGATGATGAGCAAAGCACAATTTTAATTATCATAGCATTGTGTATAGCGTTAATTCGCGAGCCTCACACCTCGATATGAACAAGAAACGGGAGAGAACTACAGGGAGGACATGCGTCACTTTCTAGCCAGGAGCGGTGCCATGGTATGGAGCCTAAACATTTGACTTATGTGGTTGTTGAAAAGTGAGGTACCTCGGATATTGAGTCCCTAGTGGCTCAGATTTTATGCCCAGTAGAGCAGGGAAATGTATTGTTCAGGAATTGCCAATCTAGTAAAGTAAGTGTGGACAGGCCCTGCGGCTCCGGGTGCAATTGCGGCTGAATCCTGAGGCACGGGCTAGAGTGTCTCGAATTCAGTAATGATGATCCCTTGCCTTGGTTCGTAGATGGAAATCCAACTTCCAATATGACATTATGCGGTTTTGATTGTAAAACTAGTATGGAGGCATAATATATGGTACCTATGTCGTCTATGATTGATTCATTTATATTTGAAGCTGATTTTGACACTATGCACTTATAGTAATATCAAAATGATTTGTTTTAAACGTACCAAGCATGTTTGGCTATTATAAGGGGAAAACTCTATCCTTCGGCTTGCGTTGCATTTTGTGATGCGACCTGAGTCTTATAATAGCTTCAATTCTCAAAAAGCATTGTGTTGTTTTATTATAAATTAAGATTCATGTGGAGTTAACCCATTGCATATTATACGGCGTGGTCAGTTCCCAACTTTTAAAGTAAAAAGGTTAATAACTGTTTAGTTCTCACACCAATCCCATGTCTGACTCGGAGTTCATTGTTTCTACCTAAACTCTGGGTGCCCATGTTTTCCACATAGGCAGCTAGTAGTTTTGGTTTGCGCAGATATTTCTTTTCACAAGATCCTGGATTACAGCTGGAGCTATATTCGGAAAGCTTTGTAATCGTGTGTTTCTTTCAGTTGTGCTAGTGATGTATTTTCCGCTACACATTGTATTATATTTTTCCACTGCTTTGTAATTTATTAAATCTCTGGTATTGTATTTCCAATGTGTAATATTTATTCATACTCTGATATATTATTGTACGCTGATGTAATTGTTGTAATAGCAATGAAATGTTCTGATGTTTGTGTTCTGATGCATCGTGTTCTCAACTCAATCCGGGTTTTCCGAAAGGAGAAGTTTGGGTCGTTTCAATGGTTATATGTTTGATTTGAATGGATTAAGTAATTTTTAATTACTATTTATTGATGTAAACCCCACGCGGATCTTGGGATGATAATTTTACACATCTCTCATATGTGTAGATAACTCACTTTGTGTGTGAATTGGATGCGGTGTGCTGGATGTGAATTGATGTTAAATAGTCGTTCATAACTGTTATTGGATCCAAATGATGTAAGAAACCCATGTAAATTTAATTATTTGGTGTTTGATTGAGTTTCATTCCAATCAAAAATAAAAATGAATATTTTAATAATATAGTATGCAGTGAAAAATCAAAATTTGATTTTGCGGTCTGATTTTGGACGGACATGTAGATATTGATAAATATTCGTAACTTTAGCGAATGGTTATGAATTAATTTTCATATACTTATGGCTTGTTGAAGTTTTGATTTTGAAATGAATAGTTACTTTTTAAAGTGAAGTTCGGTTAGGCTATTTAGAAGATGTATTAAAAGAAGTTTCTTTTCTAAATTTTCTTGGTTATTTTCATAACAAATGTCAACAAAATTGGAACTGAAAATAACAAGTTTTGAAAAATAATATTGTCTTATTCATTTAAATAGTATTATAATGGCTTAGTGTTGAGATATTTGATTTTGAAGTAAATGGATTGAAATAAAATTGCAAATGGTAGTCGTAAATAATTTATATAATTTAAAATTTATTTTGAATGTGATTCGAGTTATTATAAATTGATTCGGGCTTGAATACAACGTGTCACGCAGTGAAAGTTCGCTAAGTTCAACCCGTAACTTCGAATTCACGTAATGGGAGATCGACCATCAGATTCTCCTGAAACTAGATCTTTTGGATTCGTATCAAAAAGAGATTTTAAATGATAATAAGAGCTTTAAAATACAATGGTAAGATTTTAATTTAAGCACGAATAAGCTTTGGAAAAAATTGCTATGGATACAATTTGCCTGTAACAACCCTGAATTTTGGGATAATTTTAAAATTTATTTTAGGTAATTTTAATGAGTTTTTGATATTTAAAATAATTTATTTTAAATGATCACGATTAAAAATTTATGTGATTTGTATGTTTAATTTTCAAAGAATAAACTAAACACAATTGTTGACATTAATTAATTTATTGTTATATTGTATATTGGAATTTACATTCCAATATAATTGGCTAGAACAATAATAGAAACCATATAAAGGACATTTATTAGTGGTTCACAATATTTAGTCTAAGCGTTGCACGTAAGGTAAATCCTTAGTTTGTATTATTTAATTTCTTTCCCTATTCAAGTTCTTTTCTAGATCTACAAATTTTTATTATGTAAACATATTCCCTTTTGTACATATCATATAACTATTGGGATTTTAAATCATAGCAACTCGAAATATAGAAAGGTTGTTCTTGTCACCCGTTTGGACTAGCATGTAAATTATTTAGAATTAATAAATTTTGTAAATGAATAAATATGAAAATAAAAATATACGCCAAACGAAATATATATTAATACTATATCCATCCAAAAACATACGTAATTAATGCTAGTTATTATTATTATTAATAGGTAGACGTTAAAATAGGTTTGAATTTGAATATTCTCCATTAATGACATGTGTATGGTAACATTTCCAATAATAAAACATGTATAAATAGTTGTAACCTTGGGATTCTGGGCAACAAATGTCGAATTTATTATAGAATTTGAAAAGGTTCCAATTAGTGTAAATATGAACTAAAGATTGTAACCATGCAACATAGTTGGAAATGGACGTGTTAATAAATTTTAGAAGTTGAAGAAGATTACAATAAATGTGATAAATGGGAAATAAATATTGTAATTCCAATTAAGGAGTAATTAATGTAGTAAACATAATTATATATACACACACACGCGCGCACACACTCACATAAATAACAGTTAATATGATGAATTGTAATTAATGTGTTTAATAATAATTAATGCAATTAATAAAATTAATTTGAATGTCTATCGTGTTTGGGAAAAATACCTTATGTTTCTCCCTAACATGGTTCAAACCATGTGACACGGTTATTTAATAGTAGGTTTTTGAATGTTAATTCGGTGTCAATTTTAAGCAATTGTGTATATATCTATGTGCATGTGATTATTTTTCCATGTAAAGTTTAAAATCATTATTTTATTTAGCAAAAGTAATATTATGAGAAGACATTATCTAATAATTTATTTTTTGAACAGTTTAATCATGACATGGAAAATGGACCTATATGTAAATAAAATAAAAGAATTGAAGGGCTAAATTAAAAACACAACACCTCTATATATTATCCTAATCTCACTCATAACCCGAAACATAATTCTACCCTTCCTCCTTCATTCTCTTCCATGGCAGCTCTCTTCTCTTCCTTCCTCCATCAAAATTCTCTTCCTCCACTCAAAATTACAGCATGCTTCTTTAGAAATTTTTTTAAAAGATCTCATCCTCCTCTTCAATCAAAATATAAGTTTCATCCTATTTGGTGATATTGGAACGGCGACACACAACATGACATTCTAGATTTGTTGTGAACAAATTTAGACCCTTTTTGGTTTAAACCTGATCATAAACCCAAGGTGAGATTTTCTGATCTGAAATTTAAATAAATATTAAATTATTTATGGGTCGTTTGGAATTCATTATTTGTAATCATGATAGATCTGAGATGTATTGTTCTTGTTTATTGATTGTTTTACGAATGGTGATGTCATGGATTATATGCGATGGTTGGATTTATGTTGTTTAATTTAGTCGCCTTTGTATAGATCAGGAAATACTGAATTGGACGAGACAAGATTGAAAAAAAATGATTTTTATTTTCGTTTATTAACTTAAAAAATAGATTTTTATTTCATTTATGAAATAAAGATTAGATTTTATTTGGTTTATAAAGATTAGATTTTTTTCTTTGTTAATAAATAAAAGATTGGACTTTAACATTTTTCCTTACTTAAATATTAGATTTTTAATTGTGACGACCCGAACTTCCCCGGTTAGGAAAGCACGGATAGAATTGAGTACAAGACGAATCAGAACGCAAACAGAAGATCATTTCATTGTTATTTCAACAATTCCATCAGATACAAGAATATACAGAGTATAAATGAATAAATTACATTCAACTAGGCATATCTTTTGATTCCCGCAATGAAATCTCAATTTTTCAGATTCGTTAGAAAGATATTCTCAACTAGATCCTATTATTTTTGGTTTCACTAAAATCCGGTTTATTTTGCACTCTGTATGTTCAATTGAAATTTGAAATCGAATTATCGAACTACCGCGCCATTTTCAATTCCTTTTATAATTATATATAATTAATATATTCTAACGACGACGTATATAAATATATACGTTCTAATTATATTCAAAATAAATTTTCGTCGTTATTATTTAAAATAATTCATTTTAAATATTCAAAATTCATTAAAATTGCCAAAATAAAAATTTTAAACTGGCTCGCATTTTCCGGGTTGTTACATTCTCCCCCACTTAAAACTTTTCGTCCCCGAAAAGGAACGAAGTCGAAAGTGGTTTGATTAATCAACTCTACGTTCGATCTGGCTTCCATTCTCCAACTTTTCTGTTTCTGAGAATTTTCAAATTCTTCAAAAATTTGGCTAGCACCCGGAATTTTCGAAAAATTTGTCCATAACCTCCTTTGTATGGGGAGAGATTTGGAAATTTATTGGGCCGTATTAGGTACCCAATAAATCCTAATAAGCATACACATATTTATAGTGATATATTCTGGTGTTTACAGGGGAGCGTGTATTGATAATAACTCCAGAGAATAAATTCTCGTCACCCTGTCAAAGCCTGAGGGAGTGTGTATTTTAAATGCTCCAGAGGATAAATCCTCGTCACCTCGTCCCGTGGGGGAAATAAATAGTCCATTTGCCGTATCTAATAACTAGAGAGACGTGATTATTGTCAACTCTAGACCCGTGTGGGGTTTTTATTAATCTAGCAATTTTATCGTTACAATTTAAATAGTCCATATCAGTCATCAGTTCAACCTGTAAAATATAGTCATCGCCATACAAGCCTCTCGCTCGTATGGTAAATCTTCCACCTCGTCACACAAGCTCTAAATGCTTATGTGGTATATGATGAAGTATGCCTATCTTCCAGAAGTATGCCATGTAATGTAGTTCAAAATTAATTGTTGCTATCCTATGGCAATGTTTATTATTTCACACAGAATAACCAGCACTCCGCATCCAATGGCATTCACAGGAGTTGATATAATAATATTTCGCATCCAACTCATTAAGGTTTACCTATTTGTCGGGCACGCAAATAAAATCTTTACTCAACAGCTATCCAATTTCCTGTTCATACATATATAACGCACAAGTATATATTTCTAACTATTTTCTAATCAGTTCAATGTGTGATTTAATTGAATAAATTCGTTCTTGTTTTTATTGATGATATTGTAATCTTCTCTAAATCAAAGGCCGAAAAGGAACGTAACAATGGAAGCCGAAAAGGAACGAAGCCAAAAGTTGTTTAACAAATCAACTCAACATCCATTATTTTGACTACGGCTTAAATTCATCAACTTTTCAGTTTCTAAGAACTTTTCAAATTTTTCAAAAATTTGGCTAACACCCTAAATTTTCGAAAAATTTCGCCATAACCTCCCCTGCACCGGGAGCACCGGGAAAATCCCGAAATTTCCATACAGGCCTTCTGATCTCAAAAAGAAAAAGAAAAAGCCAATCGGCTCATAAAATCATCATCACCCAAACAAAACAGTAAATTATAGTAAACATGTACCTATTTGTCGGGCAAACAAATTTTATTCTTCTGCTCTAGCCTCCTTGCTATGACCTGTTCAATGTAAGTACATGTATATGCAAACAAATGCGACCAATTCTCAATACAATTTAATATTTGGTTCTATTAGGCTAAATGGTTCAAAATTATTAAACAAATAAACAAACAACACAAACATTAATCAATTAGTGGATTAACGTTTCAAATTCATAATTTTGATATATAGTCAAAAAATCATGTTTTTGATGCCAAATCACAACAATGTATTCTAGCTATATTAGTTTTGGTTCTCACACCAGTCTAATGGAAATATATAGAAATCAAACCTTCGAAATACGAACATAAATACTGATGATGTGGCCACATCATCAGAATTATCCCCCAGTGTCTAGAATGTGACTCTATATCTATCCAATATATTAAAACTTCGACTATACGTTCATGACGCGTATACGCGAAATCTTTATATACTCGATTGTCCATATTCAAAATAAATAAATATTCAAATACGTTTAAAACGAATTAAATTTCAAAATAAAATTTGTTTTCATTCGAAAAATATACTCTTCACACTCATCCTAGGATTCTACTGATCCTATCTCTAACGAGTCATTCTAATTGGATTTTACTAATCCAATATCTGATGAATTCTTTCGTATGGTTCTAATGTGTCTTATTCTCGAGCTCTGTAAACCAAAGCTCTGATACCAAAACTGAGATGACCCGAACTTCCCCGGTAAGGAAAGCACGGATAGAATTGAGTACAAGACGAATCAGAACGCAAATAGAAGAACATTTCATTGTTATTTCAACAATTCCATCAGATACAAGAATATACAGAGTATAAATGAATAAATTACATTCAACAAAATATCAAAGATTTAAATTATATTTAAATACATCGCAGCGGGAAAATAATACAAAAGCACAACTAGAAATAATGCACGGATACAGAGCTTTCCGAGCATCGTTCCAGCTGTAAATCAGGATCCTGTGAATATAAATCTGCAAAACCAAAACTACTAGCTGCCCATGTGGAAAATAGGGCACCCAGAGTTTAGGTTAAAACAATAAACTCCAGGTCAGTCATGTGACTGGTGTGAGAACTAAAACAGTTATTTAAAACTTTACTTTAAAAGGATAGTAATTCAAGGGATCACGCCGTATAACACGGAACGGGTTTCCTCCCAAGAATACTAGTGCATATAACAAAACAGTGCAATGCTCTTTGGAAAAATGAAGCTATTATAAGACCCAGGTACCATCACACAATGCAACGCAAGCCGGAGGATAGGGTTTTCCCTTATAATAGCCAAACATGCTTGGTACGTTTAAAACAAATCACTTGATACTATTATAAGTGTATAGTACCAAAACAATTCAAATCATAAATATCAATCATAGGCGGCATTGGTACCATCTATCATGTCGCCATACTAGGCTCTACAAATAAAACCGCAATATCATGTATTGGAAATTGGATTTCCGTCATGAGTCGAGGCAAGGGGCAAGCTCCTCTCCGTTCGAGACACTCTAGCAAATGTCCTAGGACCCCACTTTGATCCTTGGAATCGGCTGGGCCGGTCCTCTCTTACTTTTGAGGATTAGTTATTCCAGAGCACACGTTTCCCGGTCCTTACAGACCTATATCCGAGGTGCCTCGCATTCCAATAACCACACAGGTGAAAAGTATATAAATGTCAGGGCTGGTAGGTCACTGACACCACCCTAGCTAGAAAGAAACGTCGTGCTCTCCCAGCGGCCCGTCTCCCGTTTTTGACTCATACCGAGGTGTGAGGCTCACGAATTCACGTTATACACAAAGCTATGCCACACAGTTCGTGCTTTGATCATCAACCACAAGACTTTGCTTTTCAACAGAAGCCTTGATCAATTGCCACTTACGTGTGCCACACTAGCCATTCACTCCATGCGACTGATGTCCATCGATATACAACCTCTGAGCTTGTACGTCTCAGAGAAGGGCGTTAAGCAAGAGAATAAATTCTCCACCGCCAAACAGATGTATATTTAATAGAGATCAATCAACAAAGAATAAAATCCAATGTCAGACACACAATCCATTTACAAGTTCGTTCTGGGTCTGAAAGAAACCGGAGGCACTTTCCTCGCATATCCATCCATATCCAAGTACGTCTGGACGATCACCAACTAATTCCCTCATCATGGGTGTACAGCCCAATCGAGATCATCAGTAATCACCCAAACGATGTGAAGACTTCCAGTCTTCAACCCCCGTCTTCATCTTCGACATCTCGTCGAATCGGTTATTCAGAATGTGTATAACCCGGCCTTTCTGAATAACCCCCGTATATAATAAACAAATGTTACACAAACACAACAAACGCCTCATTCCAATTCAGAATATTCTTTTATTCACAAAATCACACTCTTAGGGAAAGGTTCCCATTAATTTTATCCAAGATAAATTCTTTTAAATTTATTCTTTAATCTTCCTTTGGATATCATTTCAAACTAGTCGGGATTAGCGAACCACACCGAAGTAATTATTTATTTTATTTCCCAATCCCAACCTATTCATCCCATGGAGCAAAACTGGTAATACCCCATATCTAACACCAAGGTGTTATCAGTAAAATTAATTACCATTTCATGTTCAAATCTAATTAAATATTTAACTATCGCATTGGAGCCAAACTGGTGGTACTCCATTCTCGATCACCTTTCAGATTTGATAATTTAAATTATCAATTCACATTTAAACCTAATTAAAGATTCATTAAAACTCCACTTAGTTTTAATCTGTTTTTAAAAAATCAATATCTTGTCTTTAACTGGGTTAAAGAACCAATGTCATCTAAAACACGATTCACGATAAACCCAAAATCACATTCTATTGTTAATCGGGTTAAAGAACAGGTGTTGTTCAAAACAATGCTCACGATAAACCCAAAAACCAATTCAAATTCAATTCCAATTAAATATTATTTAATTGATACACTTCATTAAATCTAAATAGAAAGATTTAATCTTTTTCTCTATTGGGCCTAAGAACAGTGTTAATGAAGACAGCATTCACGACAAACCCAAATCACATTTGATATTAAATACAAGGCTCTGAATAGAAAATATACTGGCTTATATTCAATATCAAATTCTGAAACCAACAAATATCGTATTGGAAATAACGATATAAAATATACCTTTCAAATTCCCATAACAATATCTGTATAGTCACGAAATCCAATATCGAAATATTCCAAAGACAATTTCGATTCAACTCTAGTCCAATTCACGTATTGGGAATATTGATTATTTTTAAAATCACTTTCACATTCAATTTATTTATTTGAAAAATAAATTTATTTTAATTTTAGTTCAAAACTAGTTCATTTCGATAAAAATCTATTTTTATCTTTTCAAATATGGAGTTTTTCATCCCAGTTCTTTCCAATTCATATATTATGATTTTACACAAATTATAGATATTTTTAATAATTTTATCAAGGCCCGTACAGTCGATTTCCAACAACGGCCATCGAACTGCACTTAAAGCGACCTTTTCTGAAATTGATTTGGACATAATTCCAAATCCAACCGTTAGATTTCAAATTTCTAATATTCATTGAAAAACTCTTTTCGATACGAACCCAACGGTTCTGGTTTTAGGAGAATCCGACGGTCGGATCTCCCGCAACGTCAATTCGAAGTCAATGGTCGAAATTCACGAACTACCGTGGTGCGGCGCGTTCTATTCAGTCCATTATATTATATATATATAATATATATATATCGTCGATTTCCTTTTAAAACGAATTTTATAAATCGTTTTAAATTCGTTTTCAAAATGATTTCAACTTTATATTCAATTTCAAATCAAAATTGAATATTTTATATCATTACTATATAAATGATAATATTTTCAAAACGTTATATTTTGAAATCACCACTTTTTCTATATTCATTATAAAACGAATATAATCGATATAAATATCGTTCACGTCAAAATAGCGCAACTCTAATCAATACGACTTTATATATTTCAATAAATTCGTTATTTTATTCAACAAATGAATATTTATTCTATTCAACACATGAATCTATATTTCTTTCAACACATGACTAATCTCAACACATGAGTACTGTCAACACACGACTATTTTTGTTATGTAAAATATTTTATAAAATTATGGTATCTATCGTTTGATTTTCAATTAGACTCCAACCGTAAAGTAGTTCTAATTTTAAATATGATAAGGACGTAAATTTTATTATTAAAATATTTCACTCAACACATAAATAGTTTCAACACATGCACATCGTCAACACATGACTATTTTTATATTCAACACATGAATTTCCTTTTATAATATTCATTATTTTCCCGATTGGAATGAGGCCCAATCAATCACCATATAACGTTAATTATATGGATTCCATACAACACATGTATATAATAGCAACGATAAATAATCAACCATCATCCAAAGTGCACTACACTGTATAAGCATCAAATATAGATATCTAACGCTTATAACAGCCTGTCAATCAATCGATCGACAAACAACTAAATAATTGGGATTAGTGTACGCCAAATATCATCCCAACACTCGTGTGGGGTTTCAAATCAACAAACACTGAATATTATTTGTGCAGTTGGGCGATGTGTGAAATTTATCATCCCAATCAATATCAGTCAAATCAGTGTATATAAACAAATCGGCCGATTTGTTTATAAATATTTATTCACATTCATGTTAAAAATTATATTTTTAATGATAATTAATTTATTTCAACCATCTACACTTTATTATCGATTTCACATCAACATCACAAACAATTTCACAACACATCAAACAAGCATACAAGCCGTCCATGGTCTGTGGACGACGGGTGTCGGGTGCTGCTAAGCACCGTTTGCATCCTAGTATATATATTTATAACTAGAAAAAGAAATTAAAGTGACAAGTTCTCACCAAAGCTATCCCAACTCCACGACTCTTCTTATGTAGGGAATCATCGCCGTTCTCGCCTTTTGTCACTTTCGTTGCTCGTAGCCACTACATATATAAAAATCACATTTTTATATTGTTGCTATGTATTTAAAAATCCTATTTTTACACCGCTACTATATAGATAAAAATTCTATTTTTACATCGCTACTATGTAGATAAAAATTCTATTTTTACATCGCTACTATATAGATAAAAATTCTATTTTTACATCGCTACTATATAGATAAAAATTCTATTTTTATCATGCTATTCTCTGTATAAAGATTTCGCCTTTTTATTTCATTATAAAAATCACATTTTTATTTTGCTACATATATAAAGATGATATTTTTACTATCTATAAAATATAAAAATCGTATTTTTATACTTCCTATACTATAAAAATCATATCTTTACAGTGCTACTACTATAAAGATCACATCTTTATGACTCTACATTATATAAAATCATATTTTTATTATCTTCCTTATATAAAAATTCTATCTTTAATCTTTCTATGATATAAAAATATCGTCTTTAACACGAAGTTATATATATAAAAATCCGATTTTTCCTATGATAACATATATAAATACCACCTTTTATGTTAAGGAAAGATCACATTTTTAGATTAAAACCTTAGGTAAAAATCCTATTTTTAATCGTATACATGAATAAAGTTGAAATGGAAGCTCACCGGCGTTATCGAGTGGCGGAGGAGGCTCGGAGAAGGGATAGAATGGATCTAGACTGAAATGTAGTCATCGAGGACAAGAAAATTTGGGTTTTTACTTGCCGGGGGCCCCACGGATGGCGTTGCGGTCAGGGGGCGGCGGCTTGGGGTGTAGGTGGCGCGGGGGTGGTGCGTTGGTCAGGTGGGCGTCGGATTCGGTTGTGGAGGCTCGGGTTGGGCGGGGTTTAAAGAGGAGGTCGGAGAAGAAGGAGAAAGAGAAGGGGAGCAGAGGGGGACGCAGTGGGCTGCGCCACCCTGGGCGGTGGCGGCGGCGATGGAGGAGGCCGCTCCGCCCCTCCGTCGTCTTCTTTTTTTAATTTCGAAATGATTTCTAACGGGGGGCCTGTGTGTATAGAGGGAGAGGAGTGATTTTTTTATTTTTATTTATTTAATTATTTAATTCCAAAAATGTACTTTTAATTTCGACCTCTAAACGAGGCCCACCGCCTTTCGTCCATAGCGTTTTACCCCCATTCCGAACACAATGGGATATGTATCGCAGGCCAATTCGACCGTTACAATCAGTTTTCGTCAAAATCAACATATAACTCTATATATTGAATTTGAACGCACATTTCAATTTACCGGGGTCACATACGAACTCTAAAAATTCCAGAAAAATATTTTCTAGCTTCGTATTGACGATACGGTCCTAACAAAACTAATTTCGTCGAATTCTGAGACCGTTGGAAAAATGGCCATTTTCCAGTCGATTAAAATCAACTAAAACTGGTCAAACGCGTTTTCCCTTGCCACGCTCACATATTGATTCGAAAAATTATGAAATTTGGAATCTAGCAATAATTTGACATCACGGATCCAACAAAAGTGGTTTCGTCGAAATCCGAGGTCGTTTGCAAAATTTCCATTTTTAAGGGCTTGAATTTGATTCCCGCTATGAAATCTCAATTTTTCAGATTCGTTGGAAAGATATTCTCAACTAGATCCTATTATTTTTGGTTTCACTAAAATCCGGTTTATTTTGCACTCGGTATGTTCAATTGAAATTTGAAATCGAGTTATCGAACTACCGCGCCATTTTCAATTCCTTTTATAATTATATATAATTATTATATTCTAACGACGACGTATATAAATATATACGTTCTAATTATATTCAAAATAAATTTTCGTCGTTATTATTTAAAATAATTCATTTTAAATATTCAAAATTCATTAAAATTGCCAAAATAAAAATTTTAAACTGGCTCGCATTTTCCGGGTTGTTACATTAATATTGTTTAAGATACAAAGATGTGATTTTGAATATTGATTTATTATGTAGTATTATGTTTAGGAAAAAAATTGTTTCATGAAATTTTGCCAATGTAAAGTAAGTATCATTTTTATCATTAAGTAAGTATCATTTTTATTATTAAGTAGGTATCATTTTTATTATTAAACAAGTATCATTTTTAAACAAAAGTATCAGTTTTGTTAAGAAGAAAAGATTGTTTAGTTGAAAATGACAACGACAAAAGGATTATATTTTGTCGTCGAAGTAGAAACAACTAAAATAGATATACTTTTGTTTTCAAATGGAATCTACGAAAATGATTATGTTTCTGTTGTTGGAAAGAAAAAAATGAATATATTTTTGTTGACAAAATGAAACGACAAAAATGAATGTATTTTTGTTGTCAAGATGAAACGGACAAAAATAAACATATTTTAATGTTTATGTTTGAATGAATAAAATAAACATTTTTTTTATTTGAGAATAAAAATGAACATATTATTAATGTTTATATGAATATGTAAATAGACATAATTTTAATGCTTATGAAAAGATGTGATGATAAACATGTTTTAGTATCCAAGTTGAAATGAGAACATAACGTCATTTTTAACGTTGTAGTGAAATAAGGACATAACTTGTGTTTAGCGTTATAGTTAGAAAAATATATATTTAGTTAGGACATGTTTAGTGAAATAAAAATACATTATTTAGAATAATATCATATTAGTTGAGAATGCATTCATTTTATTAAATGTGTCATCTTGAGAATGCATTCATTTTATTTAACGTGTCATTTTGAGAATGCATTAATAAAATTCAACACATGTCATCTTTATTGAGATTAGAATTGGTGAATATAAAAAAAATGTCTTGTATGTCAAAATAAATATCATTTATGATCATCTAGGATTGCCACAATAAAAGGTCATTTATGTCAAAGATAAAAGTGTCATTTTAGTTAGTAATGTCACCTAAGAATAAAATAGACATTTTAGTTAAAATTGTCACTTTAGACAAGAATGTCTTGTTAGAAGATAAGGCCATTTTAGTTAGATATGTCACATACATTAGTATAATGAATATGTCATTTGTTGAGGATAATGTCTTGTGAGAACTCTTTCTCACTAAATCTGTATTTTCAGTAATTATTTATTTTCATAAATAAATATATTTAATTGTATGTAATGAAATGCTTGAGGTTTATTTCTATGTTATGCATGATTGTTGTGTATATATGTTTGGTCGTGATGCGATGTTTAAAATCTGAGAATTTGTAACATACCAATTAATGTTATTTTATTATGTATGATAATTCAAGTATGTTACACTGCCATGTACAAGTTGCCTAACTTATATATGTTGATTGGGCTGATATTTTCACACATCGCCCAAGTGCACAAATAATCTATTGTTATTTGAATTTTGTTGTGAAAAGTTATTGTATGTTGTCAATTAAATGTATATTGTTTGAATGTCAATTACATGAATAAATGAATGTTATTTGGATGTTGTGATTGGAATGTAATTTGGGTAATAAAAGGGTGTTTGTCATTATTTTGCAAATGCGTTGTTTGAAATCCATTAATTAATGGTATTGATGTGGGTCTCATTCCAATGAAGGATTTTTGAAAGTTTTCAAATATGGTTTCACGTTAAAGAATTAATTTTGTTTTTAATAACACTAATATCATTTAATGTGTATGAAGCCGACTGAGTCGGCTCGTGCTATGTTTATGAGAATGGTTATTACCATGAATTTCATTTATTATGTAATAAATGATGAAGTATTAGAATTTGAAATTTGAAATTTAACATTTTAGAATTTTATTTTAGTGGTTATTATAATAAAATGAATATTGCTTAACCCGAGGTTAATGCAGTAATAAATGATTAATCAATATTGAAGGTTTGAAATTCAAAAATTTTACATTTTGAAAATGCTATTATAATATTATTATAGGAACAAATGCTGTATTAAATGATAAATTAATATTAAGAGTTTGTCATTCAAGAATTATTATAATGTTATTATAATATGAAAGGTTTCAATTTTTATTTAAAGTTTAAATATAAGAATAAATGGTATTTCAAGAATAATGAAGATTTTTAAGGGGATATTTTGAAATAAATGATATTTTAAGAACCTAAGTACTTTCAAAAAAAATATTTCAAAAAAATATTTTATGTAGGATAATTATAATTATAGATTATAATTGTACTTGGACACGAGGTTAAGTTACACTAATGGTATAAGCCTGCCCGGACCCAACCGGCATATCCAGCAGCCACTAAGGTCAAACCTAATGTGAGAGGTCCAAGTGCGCAAATACGAATTGGGCCAAGACATGAGGTTAAGCCCAACTTGTGGGATAAGTCTGCCCGGAACCAACCGGCATATCCAGCATCCACAAGTTGTAGGCTTAATGTGAGAGGTCTGACCGCTATGAAATATAAATGGATATAATAATGAGTTGGGATATTCAGCCCATTTTAAAATAGTAACACCATTTTGACCCGAACGTATTTATCTAATTATTTTATCCATTTAATTATGAATATTGATATAAAGGAAGATTAAAGATTTGACGTAAAGATTTATCTTTGATAAAATTTATGGGAACCTTTCCCTAATAATGTGAATACTTTATTAAAAGGATATTCTGAATTGGAATGAGGCGTTGATGTGGTTTATATATAGCACCTAATTTTAAATCACGCGAGTTATTCGGAAAGATCGGGTTTAACCCATTCAGAATAATGAATACGGCGACTAACAGTCGAAGAGTTGAAGACGGTGCAAGACAGACGATCTTCATGTCGAATGGATGAGTTACCATTGACGCCCATGATTGGAGTAGCTACCTTGAAAGTGCTAAAATGGTGGCCGTCCGAGCGTAGTGTTGATTTGTACGGATTTGGCTTTCGCTCAGACCCAGAGCATAAGCTTATAAATGGAATGTGTGTCTGACATCGTACTCCTTTATATATTGTACTTATTGATTTTCTGCTGAATGTATGAATGTTTGGTTGCGGAGAATTTATTCTCTTGCTTAACACCCTTTTGTATATTTTGGCAAAGATTAATAGTATGATATGGATTGACAGTGTGGCATACGAAGATGCAATGATCAAGGCTTTTGTTGAAAAGCAGGCCTTGTGGTTGATGATCAAAGCACGGCCTGTTTAGGCGTAGCTTTGTATATAGCGTGACTTCGCGAGCCTCACAACCCGCTGGAGTCTAAAACGGGAGAAGGGAACGCAGGGAGAGCAGCACGTTTCTTTCTAGCTAGAAGTGGTGTCGGTGCTTAAACTGGCCGATATTTACTTATGTGGATGATGGAATGTGGCGCGCCTCGGATGATAGGTCCTATAGGATCGGGAAACGTTTGTTCAGGAATAAATAATCCACGAAGCTGTATGTGTGGACCGGCCCTGCAGCTATCCAAGGGTTCACTGCGGGGGATCCTGAGACATTAGCTAGAGTGTCTCGAATCGGTAAGGAGCTCCTCCCTAGCCTTGACTCATGTTGGAAACCCAATTTCCAATACGACCTCATGCGGTTTTGATTGTATTACAAGTATGGATGCATAGTATATGATAGCTATGCTTCCTAGGATTGATACATTTACTTTGAAATGTTTTAGAAACGTATATACACTAATAATAATATCAAATTCATTTTTTTCGTATCAAGCATTTTTGACCATTATAAGTTAAAAATCTATCCTCCGTTTTGCATTGCATTGTGTGATGGGACTTGAGTCTTATGATGGTTTCATTTTTCCAAAAAACATTGCGTTGTTTAACAATTTACTTTAATATATGCACGATAATCCATTGGAGTAAACCCGTTCCGCGTTAGCGGCGTGGTCCTTGGATTTCTCTTATCGTTATTAGTGAAATTTGTTAAGAATTCTCACACCAGTCCCATGACTGACCCGTTGTTTGTTTCCACCTTTGCAAACTCGGGTGCCCCCTTTTCCACATAGGCAGTCGAGTAGCTTTTTGCAGATATTTATCTCTTGAGCAGGATTCTGGATCGAAGCCTAAAGTTGTGTCCAGAGCATAGAAGTCTTCCACTGTTTAATGTATTAAAATATTGTAATTTATCTTCCGCAGTAATTTTATTCGATGTACTCTGATGTAACATTATTATGATGTTTATAAAAGTCTGTTGTTGTTGTTCTGATGTGTTGTAGCCCAAAGTAAGCCTATCCGGCGATTTCCCGCAAGGGCGATTTTCGGGTCGTTTCATTTGGTATCAGAGCTATGGTTAGCTCAAATCTTTGGGATATAACTCGTTAGAACTGAACAAAAGACTCATCAGAGATTGGATTAGAAATATCCAATAAGAATACTCATTAGAGATAGGATCAACAGTATCCTAGAATGAGAAAACTCATTAGAGATAGGGTTAGTAATGCCCTAGAATGAGTTAAGAGTGCCTAGTTTATTGTAACGAACCGGGATTTTCGACTCCGAAAATCAACATCAAACTACCACGTTGACCATTCAGACATCGAACATTCCAGATCATTAATAGAAAGAAATTAGAGGGTGAGATAAGAAAGAAAGAAATATTAGAATAGAAGAAGAAGAAGAAAACACCACACAGAGTCTCACATCGCAGCGGAACAAAATATAATACAGAAGTAAATCTTTATTGAGAACTTTGAAAATACTTACAATATCAGAGTACATCAACATCTGGACAGTGATAATCTGTCCTCATACAACACACAGCGGAATACTAGTAATATCATACGTCTGGACTCTTCCAGCTCGTCTCTTCACAGCAGTCGATAACCTGAACCTGTACAACCCGGCCTAACCCGAGCATTTACAAAACACCGGGTCAGTCTGGTGAACCAGAGTGAGATAAACTCGCACAGTAGTAAGGGTGAATCATCCAATCATGACTTTAAAGTTCAAAATCTTTTTGAAAGAAAAGGATAATCGTAAGACCAAATCCACACATAAACACGGACGGTTTTTACCTTACGACCCAAAACATTTTTGAAACCAATATCTTGTCTGATATTATAATAATGTCTAAATACAAGTAAATATCAATCTAGTGGAACGCTTGCATCTCACGCTCCACATATATAGTATACAATCAAAACCCGCAGGCGCTTATTGGAGATTGGATTCTGACTTGACAAGGTATGGGTCCACCTTCCGATCGTGTATCTCTAGAGACGAATACACTGGGTTCAACAAGAACTTCTTGCAACCCGGCCCTCACATGACCGACCACTCATTTCGCTTGAGTGTATCGAATGTATATCACCGACGGTTGGGATCAGCAACCGTCTCCCGACATGGGACAGCATCGAAACATAGATTTAAGAAACAAATAGGACTTCCTCTAGATAGGTGATTATACACCCTAATGGGAGCGACCCACATAGCCATGCTGTCTGCCCGATTTTTGTCATCTTCCGGTTGATGAGGCTTGAGGCCAGAATTAACTTCTGATCATCTGGTCGTCATTCACTTTGAATGCCACATCGTCAAATCCATCAGATATCACTAATTGACGTCCCCAAAAATACTCTAGCTGAAAGCTAGAGAATGGCAATTCCCTGCCAACAACTATCGTACGTTTGAAGAAATCAACGTACGTGATCCTTTTGGAAATACTCTGTCAGACATTCGTCCATACAGGTCATCCAGGAACAGGATGAACCGAAGGCACTCTCCTACCGCATCCATATAGGAATCACCCCATGGATCAGTAGCGAGAAGTCCTTGCAACCCATAGATTCCAACTACGACAGAATCACAGCTTATCTCTGCTTGCCAGGCAGAGAATATTAGTGGTTCTTCCGTTTATGAAAATCCACGGTCTTCAATGCTCCATCTCGAACATCTTCTGAGATCTTCACGTATTTGTTGGTCGGAATGGTTTTCGAATATAAATTCGATCCCGGTCTTTCCATACCAACAATCGCATTGGACAGATTTGATAGTCGGTGTTTTAACTATCAAAATATACAGTGTTTCAATCATGACACTCCAATGAGTTCACTGGTTCAGTATTCAGCATCGCTTGGCCTTTAACAAACTGATTTACTTTTTGTTAAATTAAAACTCCTAATTCTTTTAATATTCAAAAATATGATATTTGAATAACTCTAATTCGATTAACTAATATTCGAATTAACTCCATTCGCTCGACTCTAGATCGCAGCGATTACAATGGTTACGCCTGATTCCCTCAGGAAACATCCGACCGCCGTAGGCTATCTGCAGCCCTGTGAATTACGCTAGCAGTTGTACGAAATGGCAACTTAGCCCAATAATTATGTTTGGCTAATTCTATCTCGAATAAATATATTCAATTTCCCATTTTGAAATTTCATTTAAAATTCTCCTTTTTACTAGATCTCGTTTTCAAATAACGTTAATGTAAAATTAACGTCTTAACACTTTGAAACTTATTTAAAACCCTGGTTTATAATAAACCCTTTTATCGTAATCTCCTTTCACTTAATTCATATAATTGAGTACGTTTATTTCCTTTCACCATTCAATTGGCTTGCATCTCACATTCGGTAACTTTTTAAATGAATTCCCATTTAAAATATATATTCCTAAATTCATCATTAATTAAAATAATAACTTATTTCAAACATTAACTACTTTAGTAGTTAATCCCTTTAATAACTAAATTAAATATTAAATCCCTTTTAAATCCTTATTTAAATTCAAACAATATTCATTTAACTATTTTAGTCAAAACACATTAACTTGATAAACAATTCTAATTCCAAACGGTCGATTTAATTACTCAAAAACTTGATTATCTAATTAACCGATTTCAACAATCCTCGCTTTAAATTAATTAATAGATTCTAATTATTTGTTTTCTTTACAAAACAATGATCAAAGTTTAACCCTTTCAATTCATTTCTTATCTTCATACTTGAAAATCTGATTAACATCAGCATATACTTTATAAAATAAACCAACCATAAATCAAGGTCTTAAATAAATAAAAATATTTATTTAATTCCCTTTTATACTTTATTCAAATAATATATTTCAAGATCTGAGTCCAGTTATAAAATAAATTTTATAACTTCACTTTTATCGACTCACCTAACGGTGAATCCATATCTATAAACCGATTGATTTTTAAAGGCCATACTCTGCCAAACACTTAACCAATATCACTTATTGGTTCAAACCAAACAGAGGTTGAATATTCAATTTATAATCAACCATCAAATCAATCACACAAACAGATCAGTTCATATATGATAATATGAAAATAAATAATACATTTGAGGAATCCGGTTGGATCCCTCCAACCTGTTCTTCCCTGTACTCAAATGGTTATCTCAAATCAGACGGTTCAGTTTTGTTTAACTGATAACAATAAATAACGGCCATTTAACATCAACCACACACAATTCAAACAATTCAATCATTTAAACACGTTCATAAATAAACATGACCAACCAAGGTAAATTACCTTTATTGGAATCAATCGTTAAAAATAACGATTTGGTATTTCACTGAAATTAAACACGGTTTAATTTCATCGGTTAAATCAACAGTTAAATAGATAACTAGCAAACAGTCAACTATTGGCAAGCAGAGCACACAAAATAAAATACCCAATTTATATAAAATATAAAAAGGGTAACTGAGTGAGTTTAACTCACCTTGATACGATAAGTTGTCGCTAAAGTGGTTCGGTTCCTGTTAAGTTAAACATGCATTCAATTTAACCAACATTTCCAGAAGTTTCCAGTTTCGACCAGAACAGTTCTATAATGTGGTGTTCATTGATGCGATTCGCAAGCCCCTTTGTTTGTTTAGTCCTGTCAATATTCGCATGGATTAAAAATATAAGTTCCCGATTAATATTAGTATTCATTTCCTTAATCAATATTTTATAATGTTAATCATTTTGAATTACCGGTTGTTTCCTTTCACACTGTTTCTGTTCACGCTCATTCACTAGACCATTGACCTCCGTGATGTATTGATGTCCGCAATATCACACACGCCTCCTGTATAAATTCATGTCTTAGTTAATAAAATTAACTAATAATTTAATTACTTTAATTTAAATAACACCTAATTATAGCTGAAAGTAAACATACGTGCCAACTTAAATCCTTCCCAGCATCATTCGCTTCTTCTCTCCTTAAATTAAACGCACGCTATCACTTTGCATGCAGGCAACGCCCACTCCATACACGCATCTTCTCCTCCGTGACCACCATCCATTGGAAACTCCACACCACCACGCAGTATCTTCCCCACACATAATTCTTCTCACGTTTATTCCTATTCGAAGGCTCCAGGTACCCTATCCTTCTCGCTGAAACACCCATCACCATGGTCGCCCGTTGGCCAAACAGAAACCGCTAATCAGCTCGCCTCCTCGCCCTTAACTTCCGCCTGAAACAACCCGCAACTCGAGGCGGCCACCCTTCCAGAAAACGTTGCCAAACCCGCTCCCTTTCAGACCAAATTCCGGTCTCTACAAAGCTTCAGACCAGATCATGACCGGTCAACTAGAAGAGCTCCTCAAGCTCAACGCTTTCGTGGTTAAATGATTTGTAAATTGAAGTGTTGATTCGAATCTTCAGAGGAGAAGTTTTGGGAGTTTTCGTCAGTGTCTGGAGAATAATAAAATGGCGAGGAAGATGTTGATATATATAATGGGAAGGACGTGGTGGGCAAGGTTCTGAGGTGTCACATCATTCGAACCCCTTTGTCGGCACGGTTTCATATTTTCATGCATGTCATTTCCATTTGCATTACTTTGTCGGCAAGGTTCGATAATATATTGAAAAGAATGCATAGGCTCGTACGATTGCATAGGGTAGATGTTGGTGTGTTTTTGTCTGAGGTGATATCGAAAACACGTAGTGTAGCTGTAAGGTATAGGAAGTGGTAGCTGTGTGCTATCTCTTTTCAATTCTCAATAGCATGTGCGAGTCGATATAGCATAGTGTAAAGTAGGGGTAGCTGGTTTATTGAAAAGATAAGAGTTCTCATCTTATACGTATCTAGAAGGGAAGATTTAATATTATAATATAAATCGAAACTTCATTGTAAAGTAATTGATAAAAACCACTATAAACAAATTTCTGTTTTCTGATTAAAAAGCTAATCTTGGTGTAAAATGATATTCCGGACTCAATGGGACAAGTTTCGTTGAAATCCGAGGTCGTGTGAAAAATTTTCCTTTATGAAACCAGAAATGAACACGCGTTTAATTTTTCCACAGTCACCAGATAAATCAAATCAACTCGAGACTGCGAAGTCTGACAATAACTTTTCGATACGAACCCAACGGCACTAATTTCGTCGCATTCTGAGACTGTTGCCCCGGTAGGCTGTTTTTACCGCGAACCGCCCTACCCTTTTTAATGCCAAATTTCTCAATCTCTAAAAATAACAAACTATATACCTATCCTGACTATAATCGACGCTACGAACTCAACGGAACTGGTTTCATTGAAAACAGATTTCGTTTGCAAAACGGCTACTTTAAAGGCCTATAATTTAATAACGATTTTCTATAGCGACTATTTCAAAATTTGATTTGGCCATAACTCGCAATCTATAACACGAAATCTAGATTTTTCTCTTTCATATGAAAATTATCGTCAATACGGTTCCAACGTTTCTTGTTTCACAGAAATCCGACTTATATCGAATCCTGTATTCTCAGTTGAAGTTAAAAATTCAAATTTAGGAACTGCACGCCATTTTCAAGCTCGATTTATATTATATATAAATATATAACGTTCAACTTCGTTTTAAATAGTGACTTCAATATTAAATTTCATTAATATTCCCAATAAAATATTTAAAACTAATTTAAATATTCATATTCAAATGGTCGAAAAACACGGGTCGTTACATTCTTCCCCCCTTAAAATAATTTCGTCCTCGAAATTGCTAAGGTAAGAAAGAACGTTATAAATCTATTAATTTCAAATCTAATTTTATATTAAATTAGAAACCAATTCAATACTGTATATAGATAATTTCAAAAATATTGAAAATTTTCTAACACTTTAAATTTTCGAACAATTTCGCCAGCACCTCCTCTGTACGGCTCAATCGGTACAACTCCAAATCGCCTTTCTAGGCCTCCTTCAATCCAAAAGAAAATGAAACAGCCAAGCGGCTCGCCAAATTGGCTCATAAATCACCAAACCCATATAAAAGTAAACGTGTACCTTTTTGTCGGGCATATCATTATATCCTTTCCATCTGCTACCCTGTCAGCTTATACAAATGCATTCCCAACGAAATTCCAACTTTATCCTCAAAACCAAATCCTTCACACATCCAAAGCCAAATACCATTCTTAACTCAATTTCCATCCATTACCAATTCCAACTCTTAACTTACCAGTCCAACACCATTTCAGATTCCTGTCTCGCAATTCAAAATCTGGTTCTGCTCGATATAATATATCTCGATTCAATTTCCAGTTAATTGGTTCCAATTCAATTCATATTTGCTTTCACAAATTTCTTTTAAATTTTTGTTCAGACAATTCCCCTGGGAGTTTTTAAACAGTAGCTCTTTCAAAAATCAAATATTCCTTTCAGGATTCAAAACAACTTGTTTTTCTCAAAGCAATTCAAAACAAGATTTTTGGTAGTAATCCGTCACTTAGAACTCGGAAATGAACACTGATGATGTGGCCAGCATCCTCAGAGTTATTTCCCAGCCATCGAAGTGAGTTCAATACTATATAATTTTTTCCAAAATCATACTCAAACCTTTTCATTTTGAAATCTATTTCAAAATAAAATTCACGATGCTTGTAAACAATATAAAATCTCCCAGGATTTTAAAATTTTCATATATTCAATCCAAGTTCATTTGCAAATTCCTTTCCCCCTTTTAGGCATTTTAATTCTAATTCTGATTTAGATTTCAGATTTACTAAATCTGCTTTTATATCATACGAATTCTAATTGGTTATTTATATAACCATTTCAATTATAATCAACCAACACATCCAATATACCATAATATTTCCAATACATATATTTACTTTATATCAAAATATAATTTGGGTAAATTATTTCATTTACCCTCTTTCAAAAACATACTGTGTCTGTTTATCGTACTTAAGTGTTTAGAAACTCCTATCGATGCAGTGGATCAAACTGATCGACCAGAACTCATAAACAACTCAAATAAATAAATCTCCACAATATAAAACAATTTTTTTTTTATAAAATCTACAAATACGTTCACTCGTATATTATACACTCAACTCAATCTAGGGTATTACTAACCCCATCTCTACTGAGTCACGCCACAGAGCCAAGGTAATCACTTAACCTTTAGCTCTGATACCACTGTAACGAACCGGGATTTTCGACTCCGAAAATCAACATCAAACTACCACGTTGACCATTCAGACATCGAACATTCCAGATCATTAATAGAAAGAAATTAGAGGGTGAGATAAGAAAGAAAGAAATATTAGAATAGAAGAAGAAGAAGAAAACACCACACAGAGTCTCACATCGCAGCGGAACAAAATATAATACAGAAGTAAATCTTTATTGAGAACTTTGAAAATACTTACAATATCAGAGTATATCAACATCTGAACAGTGATAATCTGTCCTCATACAACACACAGCGGAATACTAGTAATATCATACGTCTGGACTCTTCCAGCTCGTCTCTTCACAGCAGTCGATAACCTGAACCTGTACAACCCGGCCTAACCCGAGCATTTACAAAACACCGGGTCAGTCTGGTGAACCAGAGTGAGATAAACTCGCACAGTAGTAAGGGTGAATCATCCAATCATGACTTTAAAGTTCAAAATCTTTTCGAAAGAAAAGGATAATCGTAAGACCAAATCCACACATAAACACGGACGGTTTTTACCTTACGATAACCCAAAACATTTTTGAAACGAATATCTTGTCTGATATTATAATAATGTCTAAATACAAGTAAATATCAATCTAGTGGAACGCTTGCATCTCACGCTCCACATATATAGTATACAATCAAAACCCGCAGGCGCTTATTGGAGATTGGATTCTGACTTGACAAGGTATGGGTCCACCTTCCGATCGTGTATCTCTAGAGACGAATACACTGGGTTCAACAAGAACTTCTTGCAACCCGACCCTCACATGACCGACCACTCATTTCGCTTGAGTGTATCGAATGTATATCACCGACGGTTGGGATCAGCAACCGTCTCCCGACAAGGGACAGCATCGAAACATAGATTTAAGAAACAAATAGGACTTCCTCTAGATAGGTGATTATACACCCTAATGGGAGCGACCCACATAGCCATGCTGCCTGCCCGATTTTTGTCATCTTCCGGTTGATGAGGCTTGAGGCCAGAATTAACTTCTGATCATCTGGTCGTCATTCACTTTGAATGCCACATCGTCAAATCCATCAGATATCACTAATTGACGTCCCCAAAAATACTCTAGCTGAAAGCTAGAGAATGGCAATTCCCTGCCAACAACTATCGTACGTTTGAAGAAATCAACGTACGTGATCCTTTTGGAAATACTCTGTCAGACATTCGTCCATACAGGTCATCCAGGAACTGGATGAACCGAAGGCACTCTCCTACCGCATCCATATAGGAATCACCCCATGGATCAGTAGCGAGAAGTCCTTGCAACCCATAGATTCCAACTACGACAGAATCACAGCTTATCTCTGCTTGCCAGGCAGAGAATATTAGTGGTTCTTCCGTTTATGAAAATCCACGGTCTTCAATGCTCCATCTCGAACATCTTCTGAGATCTTCACGTATTTGTTGGTCGGAATGGTTTTCGAATATAAATTCGATCCCGGTCTTTCCATACCAACAATCGCATTGGACAGATTTGATAGTCGGTGTTTTAACTATCAAAATATACAGTGTTTCAATCATGACACTCCAATGAGTTCACTGGTTCAGTAATCAGCATCGCTTGGCCTTTAACAAACTGATTTACTTTTTGTTAAATTAAAACTCCTAATTCTTTTAATATTCAAAATATGATATTTGAATAACTCTAATTCGATTAACTAATATTCGAATTAACTCCATTCGCTCGACTCTAGATCGCAGCGATTACAATGGTTACGCCTGATTCCCTCAGGAAACATCCGACCGCCGTAGGCTATCTGCAGCCCTGCGAATTACGCTAGCAGTCGTACGAAATGGCAACTTAGCCCAATAATTATGTTTGGCTAATTCTATCTCGAATAAATATATTCAATTTCCCATTTTGAAATTTCATTTAAAATTCTCCTTTTTACTAGATCTCGTTTTCAAATAACGTTAATGTAAAATTAACGTCTTAA
The DNA here is from genome assembly GCA_030737875.1 of Allium sativum. Classification (NCBI taxonomy): domain Eukaryota; kingdom Viridiplantae; phylum Streptophyta; class Magnoliopsida; order Asparagales; family Amaryllidaceae; genus Allium; species Allium sativum. The sequence goes on from CM060911.1 coordinate 18,531,751, forward strand.
CACTTTGAAACTTATTTAAAACCCTGGTTTATAATAAACCCTTTTATCGTAATCTCCTTTCACTTAATTCATATAATTGAGTACGTTTATTTCCTTTCACCATTCAATTGGCTTGCATCTCACATTCGGTAACTTTTTAAATGAATTCCCATTTAAAATATATATTCCTAAATTCATCATTAATTAAAATAATAACTTATTTCAAACATTAACTACTTTATAGTTAATCCCTTTAATAACTAAATTAAATATTAAATCCCTTTTAAATCCTTATTTAAATTCAAACAATATTCATTTAACTATTTTAGTCAAAACACATTAACTTGATAAACAATTCTAATTCCAAACGGTCGATTTAATTACTCAAAAACTTGATTATCTAATTAACCGATTTCAACAATCCTCGCTTTAAATTAATTAATAGATTCTAATTATTTGTTTTCTTTACAAAACAATGATCAAAGTTTAACCCTTTCAATTCATTTCTTATCTTCATACTTGAAAATCTGATTAACATCAGCATATACTTTATAAAATAAACCAACCATAAATCAAGGTCTTAAATAAATAAAAATATTTATTTAATTCCCTTTTATACTTTATTCAAATAATATATTTCAAGATCTGAGTCCAGTTATAAAATAAATTTTATAACTTCACTTTTATCGACTCACCTAACGGTGAATCCATATCTATAAACCGATTGATTTTTAAAGGCCATACTCTGCCAAACACTTAACCAATATCACTTATTGGTTCAAACCAAACAGAGGTTGAATATTCAATTTATAATCAACCATCAAATCAATCACACAAACAGATCAGTTCATATATGATAATATGAAAATAAATAATACATTTGAGGAATCCGGTTGGATCCCTCCAACCTGTTCTTCCCTGTACTCAAATGGTTATCTCAAATCAGACGGTTCAGTTTTGTTTAACTGATAACAATAAATAACGGCCATTTAACATCAACCACACACAATTCAAACAATTCAATCATTTAAACACGTTCATAAATAAACATGACCAACCAAGGTAAATTACCTTTATTGGAATCAATCGTTAAAAATAACGATTTGGTATTTCACTGAAATTAAACACGGTTTAATTTCATCGGTTAAATTAACAGTTAAATAGATAACTAGCAAACAGTCAACTATTGGCAAGCAGAGCACACAAAATAAAATACCCAATTTATGTAAAATATAAAAAGGGTAACTGAGTGAGTTTAACTCACCTTGATGCGATAAGTTGTCGCTAAAGTGGTTCGGTTCCTGTTAAGTTAAACATGCATTCAATTTAACCAACATTTCCAGAAGTTTCCAGTTTCGACCAGAACAGTTCTATAATGTGGTGTTCATTGATGCGATTCGCAAGCCCCTTTGTTTGTTTAGTCCTGTCAATATTCGCATGGAATAAAAATATAAGTTCCCGATTAATATTAGTATTCATTTCCTTAATCAATATTTTATAATGTTAATCATTTTGAATTACCGGTTGTTTCCTTTCACACTGTTTCTGTTCACGCTCATTCACTAGACCATTGACCTCCGTGATGTATTGATGTCCGCAATATCACACACGCCTCCTGTATAAATTCATGTCTTAGTTAATAAAATTAACTAATAATTTAATTACTTTAATTTAAATAACACCTAATTATAGCTGAAAGTAAACATACGTGCCAACTTAAATCCTTCCCAGCATCATTCGCTTCTTCTCTCCTTAAATTAAACGCACGCTATCACTTTGCATGCAGGCAACGCCCACTCCATACACGCATCTTCTCCTCCGTGACCACCATCCATTGGAAACTCCACACCACCACGCAGTATCTTCCCCACACATAATTCTTCTCACGTTTATTCCTATTCGAAGGCTCCAGGTACCCTATCCTTCTCGCTGAAACACCCATCACCATGGTCGCCCGTTGGCCAAACAGAAACCGCTAATCAGCTCGCCTCCTCGCCCTTAACTTCCGCCTGAAACAACCCGCAACTCGAGGCGGCCACCCTTCCAGAAAACATTGCCAAACCCGCTCCCTTTCAGACCAAATTCCGGTCTCTACAAAGCTTCAGACCAGATCATGACCGGTCAACTAGAAGAGCTCCTCAAGCTCAACGCTTTCGTGGTTAAATGATTTGTAAATTGAAGTGTTGATTCGAATCTTCAGAGGAGAAGTTTTGGGAGTTTTCGTCAGTGTCTGGAGAATAATAAAATGGCGAGGAAGATGTTGATATATATAATGGGAAGGACGTGGTGGGCAAGGTTCTGAGGTGTCACATCATTCGAACCCCTTTGTCGGCACGGTTTCATATTTTCATGCATGTCATTTCCATTTGCATTACTTTGTCGGCAAGGTTCGATAATATATTGAAAAGAATGCATAGGCTCGTACGATTGCATAGGGTAGATGTTGGTGTGTTTTTGTCTGAGGTGATATCGAAAACACGTAGTGTAGCTGTAAGGTATAGGAAGTGGTAGCTGTGTGCTATCTCTTTTCAATTCTCAATAGCATGTGCGAGTCGATATAGCATAGTGTAAAGTAGGGGTAGCTGGTTTATTGAAAAGATAAGAGTTCTCATCTTATACGTATCTAGAAGGGAAGATTTAATATTATAATATAAATCGAAACTTCATTGTAAAGTAATTGATAAAAACCACTATAAACAAATTTCTGTTTTCTGATTAAAAAGCTAATCTTGGTGTAAAATGATATTCCGGACTCAATGGGACAAGTTTCGTTGAAATCCGAGGTCGTGTGAAAAATTTTCCTTTATGAAACCAGAAATGAACACGCGTTTAATTTTTCCACAGTCACCAGATAAATCAAATCAACTCGAGACTGCGAAGTCTGACAATAACTTTTCGATACGAACCCAACGGCACTAATTTCGTCGCATTCTGAGACTGTTGCCCCGGTAGGCTGTTTTTACCGCGAACCGCCCTACCCTTTTTAATGCCAAATTTCTCAATCTCTAAAAATAACAAACTATATACCTATCCTGACTATAATCGACGCTACGAACTCAACGGAACTGGTTTCGTTGAAAACAGAGTTCGTTTGCAAAACGGCTACTTTAAAGGCCTATAATTTAATAACGATTTTCTATAGCGACTATTTCAAAATTTGATTTGGCCATAACTCGCAATCTATAACACGAAATCTAGATTTTTCTCTTTCATATGAAAATTATCGTCAATACGGTTCCAACGTTTCTTGTTTCACAGAAATCCGACTTATATCGAATCCTGTATTCTCAGTTGAAGTTAAAAATTCAAATTTACGAACTGCACGCCATTTTCAAGCTCGATTTATATTATATATAAATATATAACGTTCAACTTCGTTTTAAATAGCGACTTCAATATTAAATTTCATTAATATTCCCAATAAAATATTTAAAACTAATTTAAATATTCATATTCAAATGGTCGAAAAACACGGGTCGTTACATTTATAATTAACGTATTTTTTGTATATAAATTTATTTTAGAAAATATGATTTTTTTTAAATATATAAAAGTTATATATTTGAAAGTTAATCAACTAATAAAATTATCGGAACCAATAAAAGAATGAAAATTTGGTTAATTAATCGAACAACTTTTAGCTTCGTTCCTTTTCGAGGACGAAAAGATTTTAAGTGGGGGAGACTGTAACAACCCTGAATTTTGGGATAATTTTAAAATTTATTTTAAGTAATTTTAATGAGTTTTTAATATTTAAAATAATTTATTTTAAATGATCACGATTAAAAATTTATGTGATTTGTAAGTTTAATTTTCACAAGAATAAACTAAACACAATTGTTGACATTAATTAATTTAATGTTATATTGTATATTGGAATTTACATTCCAATATAAGTGGCTAGAACAATAATAGAAACCATATAAAGGACATTTATTAGTGGTTCACAATATTTAGTCTAAGCGTTGCACGTAAGGTAAATTCTTAGTTTGTATTATTTAATTTCTTTCCCTGTTCAAGTTCTTTTCTAGATCTACAAATTTTTATTATGTAAACATATTCCCTTTTGTGCATATCATATATCTATTGGGATTTTAAATCATAGCACCTCGAAATATAGAAAGGTAGTTCTTGTCACCCGTTTGGACTAGCATTGTAACAACCCGGAAATGCGAGTCAATTTAAAAAATTTATTTTGGCAATTTTAGCGAATTTTGATTATATTCAAAATGAATTATTTTAAACAATATCGACGAGAAATTTATTTTGAATAGAATTCGAACGTATATATTTATATAGGTTGTCGTTAGAATATAAATATTTTAATTTAATTACAAAAGGAATTGAAAATGGCGCGGTAGTTCGATAATTCGATTTCAAAATTCAAATGAATGTACCAGGTGGAAAATAAACCGAATTTTAGCGAAACCAAAAATATTAGAATCTATTTGAGAATATCTTTCCAATGAATCCAAAAAATTGAAATTTCATAGCGGAATCAAAAGATATGCCCAGTTGAAAATTCAGAATAGTCGCTATGGAATTTTGGCCCTTAAAAATGGAAATTTTACAAACGACCTTGGTTTTTGATGAAACTATTTTAGTTGGATCCGTGATGTCAAATTATTGCTAGGTTTCAAAATTCGTAATTTTTCGAATCAATATGTGAGCGTGGCGAAGGAAAACGCGTTTGACCAGTTTCAGTTGATTTTAATCGACTGGAAAATGGCCATTTTTCCAACGGTCTCAGAATTCGACGAAATTAGTTTTGTTAGGACCGTATCTTCAACACGAAGCTACAAAATATTTTTTTGGAATTTTTTGAGTTAGTATGTGGCCCCGGTAAATTAAAATGTGCGTTCAAATTCAATATATAGAGTTATATTTTGATTTTGACGAAAACTGATCGAAACGATCGAATCATCTTACGATACATATGCCATTGTGTTCGAAATGGGGGTAATTAACTATGGACGACAGGCGGTGGGTTCGATTTCGAGTTTGAAATAAAAAGCTACTTTTTGAAAATTAAAAATAATAAAATATAATTAAAGGGGGCCAGGCCCTTATCTCCTTCACTCCTAGTCAACGCCCCCCCTGTATACCATCGTTCAAATCAAAATCGATTAAAAAAAGGAAAAGTGGAAGCGGAGCACCGCCCCATCGTCCGTCGACGGCGCCTCCACCGCCGAGCTGCCGGAGGTGCAGCGCCGCACCCCTCCCCCACGATAGCGGCTGTTCCTCCCTCCTTGTTCTCTCGCGCTTCTCCCTCCTCCAAACACCCCACCGCGATTTCACGCAGCCCTTCGCACTCCCACCTCCGATCGCCAGAGCCCCCCCCCCCCCCCCCCGATTGGCACACCCCCTCCAACCCTCTTACTCCCTTCGTTTCCTCCTTCTTCGGCCCTAGAACGCGCAATGAACCCCCCCCCCCCCCCTCTTCCGATTTTGAGCACAGTAAGTTCGTTTTTTATTTATTTTATATTTAGTTATAATGCGTTGTTTCATTTTCTGAGTTTTATATAACCAAAAATCAATTGGTTATTTTCAGATTTTATATAAATAACCTAGATCGAAATGGTTGGGTTTTTATATTATATAAATAGTAAAAATATGATTTTTATATAGTGGCGATAATGCAAATATGATTTTTATTTATTTATTGAAAGGAATATAAAAATATAATTTTTATATAGGATATCTGCGAATATAAAAATCAGATTTTTACCATAGAAAAGTCGATATTTTTATATTATAGAAAGGTTCAAAATATAATTTTTATAATATAGAAAAGTTAAAAATATAATTTTTATATAGGTACGATGATAAAAATTTGATCTTTACATATGTAGTGAAATAAAAATCTGATTTTTATTATATATACATTGAAATAGAAAGGTGATTTTTATAGCGATGATATAAAAATTCGATTTTATATTAGAAGTAGATATATAAAAATATAATTTTATATAGAGAATAGTGTGGTAAAAATGGAATTTTTATCTATATAGTAGCGGTGTAAAAATGGAATTTTTATCTATATAGGAGCGGTGTAAAAATAGAATTTTTATATACATGGAAACAATATAAAAATGTGATTTTTATATATGAAGTGACTACGGGCAGTGAAATTGACAAAAGGCGAGCACGACGAAGATTTCTACATAAGAAGAGTCCTGGTGTTGTTCTTGCTAGTCGGTGAGAATTTCTTACTTTAAATTTTCTTTTCTAGTTTGAATTATATACTAGGATGCAGACAGTGTTTAGTAGCACCCGACACCCATCGTTCACAGACCATGGATGGCTTGTATGTTTGATTGTTTGTTGTGGTGAAAATTGATTGTGTGATGTGAAATAAAATAAAATATTTATATAGTAAAAAATATTTTATCGTTAAAAATATAATTTTTAACGGGTATGTGAATAAATAAAAATCTGTGTTTGTTGATTTGAAACCCCACACGGGTATTGGGATAAAATACGGCATACACTAATCCTAATAATTAGTTGTATGCCGATCGATTGATTGACAGGTTGTTATAAGCGTTAGACATCTATATTTGATGCTTATACGGAGTAGTGCACTTTGGATGATGGTTGATTATTTGTCAGTTCCATTATATACATGTGTTGGGTGGAACCCATATAACTAACATTATATGGTAATTGATTGGGCCTCATTCCAATTGGAAAAATAAAGAATATTAGAATATAAAAATAGTCATGTGTTGACAATGCTCATGTGTTGAGAATATTCATGTGTTGAAACTATTCATGTGTTGAGTAAAATATTTTAACAATAAAATTTACATCTTTATCATATTTAAGATTAGAAACTACTTTACGGTTAGAGTCTGATTAAAAATCAAATGATAGATACCATAATTTCATAAAATATATTACATAACAAAAATGGTCATGTGTTGATAGTACTCATGTGTTGAGATTAGTCAGGTGTTAAAAGAATATGGATTCATGTGTTGAATAGAATAAATATTCATTTGTTGAATAGAATATTGAAGTTATTGAAATATATAAAGCCGTGTTGATTAGAGTTGCGCAATTTTGACGTGAACGATATTTATATCGATTATATTCGTTTTTATAATGAGTATAGAAATGGTAGTGATTTCAAAATATAACGGTTTGAAAATATTATCATTTATATAGTAATGATAAGAAATATTCAATTTTGATTTGAAACTGAATATAGAGTTGAAATGGTTTTGAAAACGAATTTAAAATGATTTATAAAATACGTTGTGAAAAGGAAATCGACGAAATATATAATATACATATATTATATATATAATGGCCTTAATAGAACGCGCCGCACCGCGGCAGTTCGTGAATTTCGATCATTGACTTCGAATTGACATTACGGGAGATCCGACCATCGGATTCTCCTAAAACCGAAACCATTGGGTTCGTATCGAAAATAGCTTTCCAATGAATATTATAAATTTGAAATCTAACGGTTGGATTTGGAATTATTGAGACGACCCGAAATCCCGTTCAGACGGAAACAAGGGTTATCTTTGGAATATAACACAGAAACAGATAATAGCATAACAAAATTAAATAAATACACCAGATAATGAACAACAAAATATACTGGATAAAATTAATCATCAGAGTTACACAGTATACAAGATCTTACTTAGTACAAATACAGTTCAGCTATACATAAATGTCTACAGCGGAAAACAAACAAAATATGTACAATAGGAGCTGAACAGCATAAAAAGAGATAAATGATAGAATCCATCTTCAGCTCCAGCTTTCCAGAGAAAGAACCAGCTAAACCTGAATACAAGTCTGCCCGTGTAGAAAAAGGGGCACCCGAGTTTGAAAGTGAAACAAACTACGAGTCAGTCATGGGACTGGTATGAGAAATCTATTCAACACATATATAATATGGCTAATCACAGGACCACGCCACTTTCGTGGAACGGGTTTCCTCCATTGGATTGCCAGTGCTTTAAAACAAATCTTTCTTTTAAACATCGCTATGCTTTTTATAAAAATGAAGCCATTATAAGACTCAGTTCCCATCACACAATGCAATGCGAACCGGAGGATAGAGTTTTACCTTATAATGGCCAAAATATGATTGATACGAATAAAACAAAGGCATTTGATATTATTGCTGGTGTTTATATGTTTTGAAAACTTTTTCAAATCATAACTATCAATCATAGACGGCATGGGTACCATATATCATGTCGCCATATATATATATACAATCAAAACCGCACGATGTCGTATTTGGAAATTGGATTTCCGTCATGAACCAAGGCAAAAGATAGTCCTTACCGAATTCGAGACGCTCTAGCCCGCCCCTCAGGACCCAGACTCAGGTGGGCCCTTGGATCGTCAGGGCCGGTCCACCGATGTGGATTAAAATTCCTGAACCTGCGTTTCCCCACCCTTTGGGGTGTAGACGAGCCAACGAATGACTCCATCGGACCCGGATCGTCCGATCAAACCGAGGCGCCTCGCAACAGCAACAACCACATAGGTGAAAAATAAATAAATGTCAGGGCTGGTAGGTCACTGACACCACCCTAGCTAGAAAGAAACGCAGGCCCTCCCTGATGTCCTCTCCCGTTTCTGGTTCATACCGGGGTGTGAGGCTCGCAAATTCACGTTATACACAATGCTACGCCACACAGGCGGTGCTTTGATCATCACCACAAGACTTTGCTTTTCAACAGAAGTCCTGATCACTGCATCTTAGCATGCCACACAGGCAGTTCATGCCATGCGACTGATGTCCATCGATACACAACCTCTGAGCTCGTGCGTTTCAGAGAAGGGCGTTAAGCAAAAGAATAAATTCTCTGTCGCCAAACAGATGTATATTTAACCGAAATCAATCAACACAGAATAAACTCCAATGTCAGACACACAGTCCATTTACAAGTCCGCTCTGGGTCTGAACGAAACCGGAGGCACTAAATACCTCGCAAACCCATCGATCACCACGTACGTCTGGACGATCACCACTCATTATCCATATTTCGGGATGCCTCCCAATCAGGACCTCGGTTACCATCCAAACGAGGTGAAGATCTCCGGTCTTCGACCGTCGTCTTCATCTTCGAATTTCAATCGTCGGTCAATTATTTGAAATGAGAATTAACTCGGCCTTTTCAAATAATTCACGTATATTTAGAATTTCAAATCAATTTATTTCAATGGTTAAATTATTCGACAACACCAATTGTGTTCTTTAATGTAATTTTCACACCAAACACATTCAACCATCAAAAGCCACATAAATCAAGCAAATTCAGTTTATTTCAATTCCATATCGCTTATGATATTTTATAACTATTTATCGCTATTTTTATTTATTTTAAAATAGCTAATTTATTCAAAACGACGCTTCGGGCCATAAAGCGGCCGTGGCGCTGTTTTTCTTCAGATTTGATTTACACATATCTGAAAATCTAACCGTTGGATCTTCACAAAATTTACATCATTAGAAAGGTCTTTTCAAAACGAATCCAACGGTTCCAGTTTCGGGAAAATCCGACGGTCTGATCTCCCGGTACAATCGTTTGAATTTTCGATTTCAAAATACGAACTGCAGCGTCGTTATTCGATTAAATATATAATTATATTTATATATATATATATATATATATAAATATAATCGCTTATGGCGCTGTTTTTCATCAGATTTGAATTAAACATTCTAGACAATCCAAACGTTGGATTTTTACAAGGTTGGTGCCGTTGGGAAGATATTTCCAAGGCGAACCCGACGGTTGAGGTTTCGGGAAAATCCAATGGTCGGATTTCCCGTACTAGTTGTTTGAAAACACGGTTTCAAAACACGAACTGCACGGCCACGTTTCGTTTTAATTTTATTTATATTTATATAATTATATAAATATAGTTCATTCAATGATTTCAATATCGTTTTCACTTCAAATTTTTCACTAACGCCTTAAAATTTTGGAAAATTTCGCCATAACCTCCCCTGCACCGGGAGCATCGGGAAATCGCAAATAGCTTTCCCGGTCCTTCTAATCTCAAAAAGAAAAAGAAAAAGCCAAGCGGCTAGCCAACAGGCTCATAAAATCATCACCCGAACAAAACAGTAAATGTGTACCTATTTGTCAGGCACAAAATTTTATTCCTCTTCTCTAGCCCCTTTGCTATAACCTGTTCAATGAATATGCATGTACATATATATACAGTTCTTATCATTTATCATTTTCTATTCAACTTCATATTTGATTTCTATTTGGTTTAAAAACACCATTCATTCTAATGTTACATGTATAGGCAAAAATCATATCATTAGCTAATTAATGAATATTTCAACTCATATATATTTATTTGAACGAGTTGATATTTTTAACCCTTCACATTTCAACGATTCCTGTATATAATAAGAATGTGATTTTTATTGTAAAACAATTCATTTCAAAACACTATTTTTCTATATAGTTCATATAGGTGATAAAAATAGGATTTTTATCGTAAAACAATTTCTTTTAAAGCGAGATTATTTTACACAGTTCATATAGTCGATAAAAGGTGATTTTTATTATCAAACAATTTATTTCAAAATATGAATACCATTCAACACATGAATTTCTAATCAATGAATGAATTTCGATTCAACACATGAAGGTTTTCTATAGTTTCTATATATAGACAAAAATGTGATTGTTATATTTAAAACGCGAATACCATTCAACACATGAATTTCTAATCAACGAATGAATATCGATTCAACACATGAAGGTTTTCTATACAATGAATATATATAGTTTAAGCAAATGAAAATAATTCAAACACACGAATATTATTCAAAATTTCGGCAGCATAACGGCAGGGTAGTTAAAACCGGGACCGTCCCTAGTACGGCTCCTCGCTCTACCTTAAAACCTCGCGGTTTTTGACAATGGGGATCATGCATCTAGTTCGCACGCAGGTGGCATGTATATATTTATTTCATTTCCACAAACTAATCCTATGTGGTTTCAACCAAATATTTCTCAACCACAAACGGGTATTTTTCAACCACAATCAATCAATATCAACCACAAACAATCCCAAACAATCATTCGCTATCAATCAATTTTCACACCAAGCACAATCAATAAATATCGTCCATGGTTTGTGGACGAGGGGCGTATATATATATATATATATATATATATATATATAGCAATTCATTTTTATTTCAACACATATATATATAGCTAGAAAAAGAAATGGAAGAGTGAGAAATTCTCACAAATAGCTATCCAATTCCACGACACTTCTTAGGTAGAAATCTTCGTCGTTCTGCCTCTTGTCACTTTTCACTGCCCGTATTATCTACATATATAAAAATCGAATTTTTACTTCGATGTTCAATATATAAAAATCTCGCCTTTTCAAATTTAAAGATTTAATCTTTTCTAGTTTAAAATCTAATCTTTACTTTGCTAAAAATCCGTCTTTTACTTTGCTAAGATCATAACTTGATCGCCACTCATATAATTAAAAATAATATTTATATTTTACGAAGCTATTTTATATTTTTAAAAATCATACTTATATTTTTCAAAGCTATTTTATATTTTTAAAAATCATACTTATATTTTTCGAAGCTATTTTATATTTTTTAAAATCATCCTTTTCTAATTTCAAAAAATCATCTCTTTACATTTTCAAAAGCGATGTATATTTTTAAAGACCAATTTAAATTTATATTTCAAAACAATTCGAATTTATATTTTCAAAACCATTTCTATTTTACTTTATAAAACATTTGCTGATTATAATTTAATTAAAAACATTTACTGATTATAAGTTAATTAAAATTTGTAACAGAAATTAGTGTTAAAAAGAGTTTAAAATAAATTACCCTCCGTCTTCAACTTTCACCAGGCCGACAAAAATCGACCTCGTTCAAAACCCTTGAGCCCCCCCACGCGCCGCCTACCACTTCACCAGGTGACGATCGAAGGTCACCACGACGGGCGCCTTGCCTGCCTCAACAACCGCCAGCGACGCTTAAGAGGGCGATGTCCCCCTTCCTCCGGAAATGACGTGCGAACGCAGCAGCTTTACGCTGCAAATTATCCTTAAATATCTCACGAAAATCGATCTTACTGGTGGGGATGGGAAGATCTTGCTTAGCACTACCAATTCCCCATTTTAAGTTCTTCAAATCGTTGCTTGGATCGATGGGAAAATGGCTGCGAACATTGGAGCAAAATCGGCCCTTGGTTGATTTGGTGGCGGCTGATGTTTGTTGTGAAGGAAACTAGGGTTTCTAATCTAATATATATATATTATATTTAATAATAATTTATTCGTAAAATAGTGGTTTAACACACCGAACTCCAAATCAAACCCAACGACTGTCGCCCCTAGCTAAATATCCTCATTCCGAACACAGTGGGACATGTTTCGTAACCCAATTCGGATGTTACGATCAGTTTCCGCTAAAATTAAAATATAAATCAGTATATATTCAATTTGAACGTACATTTTAAATTACCAGGGCCACATACTGACTTCAAAAATTCCTGAAAAATTATTCCTAGCTTTGTATTGACGATACGGTCCTAACAAAACTAATTTCGTCGAATTCTGAGACCGTTTGAAAAATGGCCATTTTCCAGTCGATTAAAATCAACTGAAACTGGTTAAACGCATTTCTATTTGCCAGGCCCACATATTGATTCGAAAAATTATGAAATTTGAAACCTAGCAATAATTTGACATCACGGATCCAACAAAAGTGGTTTCGTCGAAATCCGAGGTCGTTTGCAAAATGGCTATTTTCAAGGGCCTGAATTTCATAGCGACTATTCAGAAATTTCAACTGGACATATCTTTTGACCCCCGCTATGAAATTTTGATTTTTCGGATTCGATGGAAAGGTATTCACTAACAGATTTAAATATTTTTGGTTTCACTAAAATTCGTTTTGTTTTGCACCCGGTATAGTCCGACAAAGTTTGAATTCAATTCTTGAAACTACAGCGCCATTTCAGGCCTTGTTTATAATTATAATTAATTATATTCGTTTTCAATTGTCGATTCAAACTCAGTTTTCATCGCCATTATTGAAAATATTTATTTTAAATATTTAAAATCTATTATTTTAGCCAATTTAAAAAAATTTAATTGGTTCAGATTTTCTGGGTCGTTACAATCTCCCCCACTTAAAACTTTTCGTCCCCGAAAAGGAACAAAGTCGAAAGTGGTTTGATAAATCTACAATCACACAACACAACAACCAATCCAATTGCAGAATAAGATCGAATTCATTCTGCTTTACTCATACTAGGATATTACTGATCCTATCTGTATTGAGTTGCCCGTCCTAGAACACTACTGGTTCTATTTCTGACGAGTTCGTTCAAATGTTATATTCCAGAACTAAGCTTAACCAAAGCTTTGATACCACGTGTAACGACCCTAGGCTTTGCAACCATCAGGCAATGGGCTAACTTCCACCGTGACATACAGTGATACCTCAGAACTGATTTTACGGCCAGCCTCTCGACTGCAACAACCAACCCAATCTTCCCATTGGGACGTGTAGGGGTAAGAGTCTCCTGCTCGCCACCAAACAGCCAAGTGAGAACCCCCTATCACGTTCTCTAACCAGCTCTGATACCACGTTGAGACGACCCGAAATCCCGTTCAGACGGAAACAAGGGTTATCTTTGGAATATAACACAGAAACAGATAATAGCAGAACAAAATTAAATAAATACACCAGATAATGAACAACAAAATATACTGGGTAAAATTAATCATCAGAGTTACACAGTATACAGGATCTTACTTAGTACAAATACAGTTCAGCTATACATAAATGTCTACAGCGGAAAACAAACAAAATATGTACAATAGGAGCTGAACAACATAAAAAGAGATAAATGATAGAATCCATCTTCAGCTCCAGCTTTCCAGAGAAAGAACCAGCTAAACCTGAATACAAGGACGCCCGTGTAGAAAAAGGGGCACTCGAGTTTGAAAGTGAAACAAACTACGAGTCAGTCATGGGACTGGTATGAGAAATCTATTCAACACATATATAATATGGCTAATCACAGGACCATGCCACTTTCGTGGAACGGGTTTACTCCATTGGATTGCCAGTGCTTTAAAACAAATCTTTCTTTTAAACATCGCTATGCTTTTTATAAAAATGAAGCCATTATAAGACTCAGTTCCCATCACACAATGCAACGCAAACCGGAGGATAGAGTTTTACCTTATAATGGCCAAAATATGATTGATACGAATAAAACAAAGGCATTTGATATTATTGCTGGTGTTTATATGTTTTGAAAACTTTTTCAAATCATAACTATCAATCATAGACGGCATGGGTACCATATATCATGTCGTCATATATATATACAATCAAAACCGCACGATGTCGTATTTGGAAATTGGATTTCCGTCATGAACCAGGGCAAAAGATAGTTCCTACCGAATTCGAGACGCTCTAGCCCGCCCCTCAGGACCCAGACTCAGGTGGGCCCTTGGATCGTCAGGGCCGGTCCACCGATGTGGATTAAAATTCCTGAACCTGTGTTTCCCCACCCTTTAGGGTGTAGACGAGCCAACGAATGACTCCATCGGACCCGGATCGTCCGATCAAACCGAGGCGCCTCGCAACAGCAACAACCACATAGGTGAAAAATAAATAAATGTCAGGGCAGGTAGGTCACTGACACCACCCTAGCTAGAAAGAAACGCAGGCCCTCCCTGATGTCCTCTCCCGTTTCTGGTTCATACCGGGGTGTGAGGCTCGCAAATTCACGTTATACACAATGCTACGCCACACAGGCGGTGCTTTGATCATCACCACAAGACTTTGCTTTTCAACAGAAGTCCTGATCATTGCATCTTAGCATGCCACACAGGCAGTTCATGCCATGCGACTGATGTCCATCGATACACAACCTCTGAGCTCGTGCGTTTCAGAGAAGGGCGTTAAGCAAAAGAATAAATTCTCCGCCGCCAAACAGATGTATATTTAACCGAAATCAATCAACACAGAATAAACTCCAATGTCAGACACACGGTCCATTTACAAGTCCGCTCTGGGTCTGAACGAAACCGGAGGCACTAAATACCTCGCAAACCCATCGATCACCACGTACGTCTGGACGATCAGCACTCATTATCCATATTTCGGGATGCCTCCCAATCAGGACCTCGGTTACCATCCAAACGAGGTGAAGATCTCCGGTCTTCGACCGTCGTCTTCATCTTCGAATTTCAATCGTCGGTCAATTATTTGAAATGAGAATTAACTCGGCCTTTTCAAATAATTCACGTATATTTAGAATTTCAAATCAATTTATTTCAATGGTTAAATTATTCGACAACACCAATTGTGTTCTTTAATGTAATTTTCACACCAAACACATTCAACCATCAAAAGCCACATAAATCAAGCAAATTCAGTTTATTTCAATTCCATATCGCTTATGATATTTTATAACTATTTATCGCTATTTTTATTTATTTTAAAATAGCTAATTTATTCAAAACGACGCTTCGGGCCATAAAGCGGCCGTGGCGCTGTTTTTCTTCAGATTTGATTTACACATATCTGAAAATCTAACCGTTGGATCTTCACAAAATTTACATCATTAGAAAGGTCTTTTCAAAACGAATCCAACGGTTCCAGTTTCGGGAAAATCCGACGGTCGGATCTCCCGGTACAATCGTTTGAATTTTCGATTTCAAAATACGAACTGCAGCGTCGTTATTCGATTAAATATATAATTATATTTATATATATATATATATATAAATATAATCGCTTATGGCGCTGTTTTTCATCAGATTTGAATTAAACATTCTAGACAATCCAAACGTTGGATTTTTACAAGGTTGGTGCCGTTGGGAAGATATTTCCAAGGCGAACCCGACGGTTGAGGTTTCGGGAAAATCCAATGGTCGGATTTCCCGTACTAGTTGTTTGAAAACACGGTTTCAAAACACGAACTGCACGGCCACGTTTCGTTTTAATTTTATTTATATTTATATAATTATATAAATATAGTTCATTCAATGATTTCAATATCGTTTTCACTTCAAATTTTTCACTAACGCCTTAAAATTTTGGAAAATTTCGCCATAACCTCCCCTGCACCGGGAGCATCGAGAAATCGCAAATAGCTTTCCCGGTCCTTCTAATCTCAAAAAGAAAAAGAAAAAGCCAAGCGGCTAGCCAACAGGCTCATAAAATCATCACCCGAACAAAACAGTAAATGTGTACCTATTTGTCGGGCACAAAATTTTATTCCTCTTCTCTAGCCCCTTTGCTATAACCTGTTCAATGAATATGCATGTACATATATATATACAGTTCTTATCATTTATCATTTTCTATTCAACTTCATATTTGATTTCTACTTGGTTTAAAAACACCATTCATTCTAATGTTACATGTATAGGCAAAAATCATATCATTAGCTAATTAATGAATATTTCAACTCATATATATTTATTTGAACGAGTTGCTATTTTTAACCCTTCACATTTCAACGATTCTTGTATATAATAAGAATGTGATTTTTATTGTAAAACAATTCATTTCCAAACACTATTTTTCTATATAGTTCATATAGGTGATAAAAATAGGATTTTTATCATAAAACAATTTCTTTTAAAGCGAGATTATTTTACACAGTTCATATAGTCGATAAAAGGTGATTTTTATTATCAAACAATTTATTTCAAAATATGAATACCATTCAACACATGAATTTCTAATCAACGAATGAATATCGATTCAACACATGAAGGTTTTCTATAGTTTCTATATATAGATAAAAATGTGATTTTTATATTTAAAACGCGAATACCATTCAACACATGAATTTCTAATCAACGAATGAATATCGATTCAACACATGAAGGTTTTCTATACAATGAATAAATATAGTTTAAGCAAATGAAAATAATTCAAACACACGAATATTATTCAAAATTTCGGCAGCATAACGGCAGGGTATTTAAAACCGGGACCGTCCCTAGTACGACTCCTCGCTCTACCTTAAAACCTCGCGGTTTTTGACAATGGGGATCATGCATCTAGTTCGCACGCAGGCGGCATGTATATATTTATTTCATTTCCACAAACTAATCCTATGTGGTTTCAACCAAATATTTCTCAACCACAAACGGGTATTTTTCAACCACAATCAATCAATATCAACCACAAACAATCCCAAACAATCATTCGCTATCAATCAATTTTCACACCAAGCACAATCAATAAATATCGTCCATGGTTTGTGGACGAGGGGCGTATATATATATATATATATTTATATATATCAATTCATTTTTATTTCAACACATATATATATATAGCTAGAAAAAGAAATGGAAGAGTGAGAAATTCTCACAAATAGCTATCCAATTCCACGACACTTCTTAGGTAGAAATCTTCGTCGTTCTGCCTCTTGTCACTTTTCACTGCCCGTATTCTCTACATATATAAAAATCAAATTTTTACTTCGATGTTCAATATATAAAAATCTCGCCTTTTCAAATTTAAAGATTAAATCTTTTCTAGTTTAAAATCTAATCTTTACTTTGCTAAAAATCCGTCTTTTACTTTGCTAAGATCATAACTTGATCGCCACTCATATAATTAAAAATCATATTTATATTTTACGAAGCTATTTTATATTTTTAAAAATCATACTTATATTTTTCGAAGCTATTTTATATTTTTAAAAATCATACTTATATTTTTCGAAGCTATTTTATATTTTTAAAAATCATCCTTTTCTAATTTCAAAAAATCATCTCTTTACATTTTCAAAAGCGATGTATATTTTTAAAGACCAATTTAAATTTATATTTCAAAACAATTCGAATTTATATTTTCAAAACCATTTCTATTTTACTTTATAAAACATTTGCTGATTATAATTTAATTAAAAACATTTACTGATTATAAGTTAATTAAAATTTGTAATAGAAATTAGTGTTAAAAAGAGTTTAAAATAAATTACCCTCCGTCTTCAACTTTCACCAGGCCGACAAAAATCGACCTCGTTCAAAACCCTTGAGCCCCCCCACGCGCCGCCTACCACTTCACCAGGTGACGATCGAAGGTCACCACGACGGGCACCTTGCCTGCCTCAACAACCGCCAGCGACGCTTCAGAGGGCGATGTCCCCCTTCCTCCGGAAATGACGTGCGAACGCAGCAGCTTTACGCTGCAAATTCTCCTCAAATATCTCACGAAAATCAATCTTACTGGTGGGGATGGGAAGATCTTGCTTAGCACTACCAATTCCCCATTATAAGTTCTTCAAATCGTTGCTTGGATCGATGGGAAAATGGCTGCGAACATTGGAGCAAAATCGGCCCTTGGTTGATTCGGTGGCGGCTGATGTTTGTTGTGAAGGAAACTAGGGTTTCTAATCTTATATATATATATATATATATTATATTTAATAATAATTTATTCGTAAAATAGTGGTTTAACACACCGAACTCCAAATCAAACCCAACGACTGTCGCCCCTAGCTAAATATCCTCATTCCGAACACAGTGGGACATGTTTCGTAACCCAATTCGGCTGTTACGATCAGTTTCCGCTAAAATTAAAATATAAATCAGTATATATTCAATTTGAACGTACATTTTAAATTACCAGGGCCACATACTGACTTCAAAAATTCCTGAAAAATTATTCCTAGCTTTGTATTGACGATACGGTCCTAACAAAACTAATTTCGTCGAATTCTGAGACCGTTTGAAAAATGGCCATTTTCCAGTCGATTAAAATCAACTGAAACTGGTTAAACGCATTTCCATTTGCCAGGCCCACATATTGATTCGAAAAATTATGAAATTTGAAACCTAGCAATAATTTGACATCACGGATCCAACAAAAGTGGTTTCGTCGAAATCCGAGGTCGTTTGCAAAATGGCTATTTTCAAGGGCCTGAATTTCATAGCGACTATTCAGAAATTTCAACTGGACATATCTTTTGACCCCCGCTATGAAATTTTGATTTTTCGGATTCGATGGAAAGGTATTCACTAACAGATTTAAATATTTTTGGTTTCACTAAAATTCGTTTTGTTTTGCACCCGGTATAGTCCGACAAAGTTTGAATTCAATTCTTGAAACTACAGCGCCATTTCAGGCCTTGTTTATAATTATAATTAATTATATTCGTTTTCAATTGTCGATTCAAACTCAGTTTTCATCGCCATTATTGAAAATATTTATTTTAAATATTTAAAATCTATTATTTTAGCCAATTTAAAAAAATTTAATTGGTTCAGATTTTCTGGGTCGTTACAATCTCCCCCACTTAAAACTTTTCGTCCCCGAAAAGGAACAAAGTCGAAAGTGGTTTGATAAATCTACAATCACACAACACAACAACCAATCCAATTGCAGAATAAGATCGAATTCATTCTGCTTTACTCATACTAGGATATTACTGATCCTATCTGTATTGAGTTGCCCGTCCTAGAACACTACTGGTTCTATTTCTGACGAGTTCGTTCAAATGTTATATTCCAGAACTAAGCTTAACCAAAGCTTTGATACCACGTGTAACGACCCTAGGCTTTGCAACCATCAGGCAATGGGCTAACTTCCACCGTGACATACAGTGATACCTCAGAACTGATTTTACGGCCAGCCTCTCGACTGCAACAACCAACCCAATCTTCCCATTGGGACGTGTAGGGGTAAGAGTCTCCTGCTCGCCACCAAACAGCCAAGTGAGAACCCCCTATCACGTTCTCTAACCAGCTCTGATACCACGTTGAGACGACCCGAAATCCCGTTCAGACGGAAACAAGGGTTATCTTTGGAATATAACACAGAAACAGATAATAGCAGAACAAAATTAAATAAATACACCAGATAATGAACAACAAAATATACTGGGTAAAATTAATCATCAGAGTTACACAGTATACAGGATCTTACTTAGTACAAATACAGTTCAGCTATACATAAATGTCTACAGCGGAAAACAAACAAAATATGTACAATAGGAGCTGAACAACATAAAAAGAGATAAATGATAGAATCCATCTTCAGCTCCAGCTTTCCAGAGAAAGAACCAGCTAAACCTGAATACAAGGACGCCCGTGTAGAAAAAGGGGCACTCGAGTTTGAAAGTGAAACAAACTACGAGTCAGTCATGGGACTGGTATGAGAAATCTATTCAACACATATATAATATGGCTAATCACAGGACCATGCCACTTTCGTGGAACGGGTTTACTCCATTGGATTGCCAGTGCTTTAAAACAAATCTTTCTTTTAAACATCGCTATGCTTTTTATAAAAATGAAGCCATTATAAGACTCAGTTCCCATCACACAATGCAACGCAAACCGGAGGATAGAGTTTACCTTATAATGGCCAAAATATGATTGATACGAATAAAACAAAGGCATTTGATATTATTGCTGGTGTTTATATGTTTTGAAAACTTTTTCAAATCATAACTATCAATCATAGACGGCATGGGTACCATATATCATGTCGTCATATATATATACAATCAAAACCGCACGATGTCGTATTTGGAAATTGGATTTCCGTCATGAACCAGGGCAAAAGATAGTTCCTACCGAATTCGAGACGCTCTAGCCCGCCCCTCAGGACCCAGACTCAGGTGGGCCCTTGGATCGTCAGGGCCGGTCCACCGATGTGGATTAAAATTCCTGAACCTGTGTTTCCCCACCCTTTAGGGTGTAGACGAGCCAACGAATGACTCCATCGGACCCGGATCGTCCGATCAAACCGAGGCGCCTCGCAACAGCAACAACCACATAGGTGAAAAATAAATAAATGTCAGGGCAGGTAGGTCACTGACACCACCCTAGCTAGAAAGAAACGCAGGCCCTCCCTGATGTCCTCTCCCGTTTCTGGTTCATACCGGGGTGTGAGGCTCGCAAATTCACGTTATACACAATGCTACGCCACACAGGCGGTGCTTTGATCATCACCACAAGACTTTGCTTTTCAACAGAAGTCCTGATCATTGCATCTTAGCATGCCACACAGGCAGTTCATGCCATGCGACTGATGTCCATCGATACACAACCTCTGAGCTCGTGCGTTTCAGAGAAGGGCGTTAAGCAAAAGAATAAATTCTCCGCCGCCAAACAGATGTATATTTAACCGAAATCAATCAACACAGAATAAACTCCAATGTCAGACACACGGTCCATTTACAAGTCCGCTCTGGGTCTGAACGAAACCGGAGGCACTAAATACCTCGCAAACCCATCGATCACCACGTACGTCTGGACGATCAGCACTCATTATCCATATTTCGGGATGCCTCCCAATCAGGACCTCGGTTACCATCCAAACGAGGTGAAGATCTCCGGTCTTCGACCGTCGTCTTCATCTTCGAATTTCAATCGTCGGTCAATTATTTGAAATGAGAATTAACTCGGCCTTTTCAAATAATTCACGTATATTTAGAATTTCAAATCAATTTATTTCAATGGTTAAATTATTCGACAACACCAATTGTGTTCTTTAATGTAATTTTCACACCAAACACATTCAACCATCAAAAGCCACATAAATCAAGCAAATTCAGTTTATTTCAATTCCATATCGCTTATGATATTTTATAACTATTTATCGCTATTTTTATTTATTTTAAAATAGCTAATTTATTCAAAACGACGCTTCGGGCCATAAAGCGGCCGTGGCGCTGTTTTTCTTCAGATTTGATTTACACATATCTGAAAATCTAACCGTTGGATCTTCACAAAATTTACATCATTAGAAAGGTCTTTTCAAAACGAATCCAACGGTTCCAGTTTCGGGAAAATCCGACGGTCGGATCTCCCGGTACAATCGTTTGAATTTTCGATTTCAAAATACGAACTGCAGCGTCGTTATTCGATTAAATATATAATTATATTTATATATATATATATATATATAAATATAATCGCTTATGGCGCTGTTTTTCATCAGATTTGAATTAAACATTCTAGACAATCCAAACGTTGGATTTTTACAAGGTTGGTGCCGTTGGGAAGATATTTCCAAGGCGAACCCGACGGTTGAGGTTTCGGGAAAATCCAATGGTCGGATTTCCCGTACTAGTTGTTTGAAAACACGGTTTCAAAACACGAACTGCACGGCCACGTTTCGTTTTAATTTTATTTATATTTATATAATTATATAAATATAGTTCATTCAATGATTTCAATATCGTTTTCACTTCAAATTTTTCACTAACGCCTTAAAATTTTGGAAAATTTCGCCATAACCTCCCCTGCACCGGGAGCATCGAGAAATCGCAAATAGCTTTCCCGGTCCTTCTAATCTCAAAAAGAAAAAGAAAAAGCCAAGCGGCTAGCCAACAGGCTCATAAAATCATCACCCGAACAAAACAGTAAATGTGTACCTATTTGTCGGGCACAAAATTTTATTCCTCTTCTCTAGCCCCTTTGCTATAACCTGTTCAATGAATATGCATGTACATATATATATACAGTTCTTATCATTTATCATTTTCTATTCAACTTCATATTTGATTTCTACTTGGTTTAAAAACACCATTCATTCTAATGTTACATGTATAGGCAAAAATCATATCATTAGCTAATTAATGAATATTTCAACTCATATATATTTATTTGAACGAGTTGCTATTTTTAACCCTTCACATTTCAACGATTCTTGTATATAATAAGAATGTGATTTTTATTGTAAAACAATTCATTTCCAAACACTATTTTTCTATATAGTTCATATAGGTGATAAAAATAGGATTTTTATCATAAAACAATTTCTTTTAAAGCGAGATTATTTTACACAGTTCATATAGTCGATAAAAGGTGATTTTTATTATCAAACAATTTATTTCAAAATATGAATACCATTCAACACATGAATTTCTAATCAACGAATGAATATCGATTCAACACATGAAGGTTTTCTATAGTTTCTATATATAGATAAAAATGTGATTTTTATATTTAAAACGCGAATACCATTCAACACATGAATTTCTAATCAACGAATGAATATCGATTCAACACATGAAGGTTTTCTATACAATGAATAAATATAGTTTAAGCAAATGAAAATAATTCAAACACACGAATATTATTCAAAATTTCGGCAGCATAACGGCAGGGTATTTAAAACCGGGACCGTCCCTAGTACGACTCCTCGCTCTACCTTAAAACCTCGCGGTTTTTGACAATGGGGATCATGCATCTAGTTCGCACGCAGGCGGCATGTATATATTTATTTCATTTCCACAAACTAATCCTATGTGGTTTCAACCAAATATTTCTCAACCACAAACGGGTATTTTTCAACCACAATCAATCAATATCAACCACAAACAATCCCAAACAATCATTCGCTATCAATCAATTTTCACACCAAGCACAATCAATAAATATCGTCCATGGTTTGTGGACGAGGGGCGTATATATATATATATATATATTTATATATATCAATTCATTTTTATTTCAACACATATATATATATAGCTAGAAAAAGAAATGGAAGAGTGAGAAATTCTCACAAATAGCTATCCAATTCCACGACACTTCTTAGGTAGAAATCTTCGTCGTTCTGCCTCTTGTCACTTTTCACTGCCCGTATTCTCTACATATATAAAAATCAAATTTTTACTTCGATGTTCAATATATAAAAATCTCGCCTTTTCAAATTTAAAGATTAAATCTTTTCTAGTTTAAAATCTAATCTTTACTTTGCTAAAAATCCGTCTTTTACTTTGCTAAGATCATAACTTGATCGCCACTCATATAATTAAAAATCATATTTATATTTTACGAAGCTATTTTATATTTTTAAAAATCATACTTATATTTTTCGAAGCTATTTTATATTTTTAAAAATCATACTTATATTTTTCGAAGCTATTTTATATTTTTAAAAATCATCCTTTTCTAATTTCAAAAAATCATCTCTTTACATTTTCAAAAGCGATGTATATTTTTAAAGACCAATTTAAATTTATATTTCAAAACAATTCGAATTTATATTTTCAAAACCATTTCTATTTTACTTTATAAAACATTTGCTGATTATAATTTAATTAAAAACATTTACTGATTATAAGTTAATTAAAATTTGTAATAGAAATTAGTGTTAAAAAGAGTTTAAAATAAATTACCCTCCGTCTTCAACTTTCACCAGGCCGACAAAAATCGACCTCGTTCAAAACCCTTGAGCCCCCCCACGCGCCGCCTACCACTTCACCAGGTGACGATCGAAGGTCACCACGACGGGCACCTTGCCTGCCTCAACAACCGCCAGCGACGCTTCAGAGGGCGATGTCCCCCTTCCTCCGGAAATGACGTGCGAACGCAGCAGCTTTACGCTGCAAATTCTCCTCAAATATCTCACGAAAATCAATCTTACTGGTGGGGATGGGAAGATCTTGCTTAGCACTACCAATTCCCCATTATAAGTTCTTCAAATCGTTGCTTGGATCGATGGGAAAATGGCTGCGAACATTGGAGCAAAATCGGCCCTTGGTTGATTCGGTGGCGGCTGATGTTTGTTGTGAAGGAAACTAGGGTTTCTAATCTTATATATATATATATATATATATTATATTTAATAATAATTTATTCGTAAAATAGTGGTTTAACACACCGAACTCCAAATCAAACCCAACGACTGTCGCCCCTAGCTAAATATCCTCATTCCGAACACAGTGGGACATGTTTCGTAACCCAATTCGGCTGTTACGATCAGTTTCCGCTAAAATTAAAATATAAATCAGTATATATTCAATTTGAACGTACATTTTAAATTACCAGGGCCACATACTGACTTCAAAAATTCCTGAAAAATTATTCCTAGCTTTGTATTGACGATACGGTCCTAACAAAACTAATTTCGTCGAATTCTGAGACAGTTTGAAAAATGGCCATTTTCCAGTCGATTAAAATCAACTAAAACTGGTCAAACGCATTTCCCTTTGCCACGCCCACATATTGATTCGAAAAATTATGAAATTTGAAACCTAGCAATAATTTGACATCACGGATCCAACAAAAGTGGTTTCGTCGAAATCCGAGGTCGTTTGCAAAATGGCTATTTTCAAGGGCCTGAATTTCATAGCGACTATTCAGAAATTTCAACTGGACATATCTTTTGACCCCCGCTATGAAATTTTGATTTTTCGGATTCGATGGAAAGGTATTCACTAACAGATTTAAATATTTTTGGTTTCACTAAAATTCGTTTTGTTTTGCACCCGGTATAGTCCGACAAAGTTTGAATTCAATTCTTGAAACTACAGCGCCATTTCAGGCCTTGTTTATAATTATAATTAATTATATTCGTTTTCAATTGTCGATTCAAACTCAGTTTTCATCGCCATTATTGAAAATATTTATTTTAAATATTTAAAATCCATTATTTTAGCCAATTTAAAAATTTTAAATTGGTTCAGATTTTCTGGGTCGTTACAATTATGTCCAATTCAAATTTGGAAAAGGTCGATGTAAGTGCAGTTCGATGGCCGTTGATGGAAATCGACTGTACGGGCCTTGATAAAATTATTAAAAATATCAATAACTAGTGTAAAATCATAAGAAATGATTTGAAAAGAACTGGGATGAAAAACTCCATATGTGAAAAGATAAAAATATATTTTTATCGAACTGAACTAGTTTTGAACTAGAATTAAAATCAATTTATTTTTGAAATAAATAAATTGAATTTGGAAGTGGTTTTAAAAATAATCAGAATTTCCAATATACAAATTGGAATGGATTTGAATCGAAATTATCTTCGGAATACTTCAATGTTGGATTTCGTGATTATACAGATATGGTTGTGGAAATTTGAAAGATATATTTATATCGTTATTTCCAATACGATATTTGTTGGTTCCAGAATTTGATATCGAATATAAGCCGATATATTTTCTATTCAGAGCCTTGTATTTAATATCAAATGGGATTTTGGGTTTGTCGTGAATGGTGTCTTCCTTAACACTGTTCTTAAACCCAGATGAGAAAAAGATTAAATCTTTCTATTTAGATTTAATGAAGTGTACCAATTAAATAATATTTAATTGGAAATGAATTTGAATGTGATTTTGGGTTTATCGTGAACCGCGATTTAGATGACATTGGTTCTTTAACCCAGTTAAAGACATGATATTGATATTTGAGAAGATTAAAACTAAGAGGAGTTTTAATGAATCTTAAATTAGATTGAAATGATCAAGAACGGAGTATCACCAGTTTTGCTCCAAAGTGATGATTAAATCGTTAATTAGATTTGAATGTGAAATGGTAATTAATAATTACCGATAACACCGTGGTGTTAGATATGGAGTATGACCGGTTTTACTCCATGGGATATATAGGTTGGGATTGGGAAATAAAATAAATAATTTCTTCGGTGTGGTTTGCTAATCCCGACTAGGTTGGAAAACCATAATATGGTTTGAAATGATATCCAAAGGAAGATTAAAGAATAAATTTAGAAGAATTTATCTTTGATAAAATTAATGGGAACCTTTCCCTAAGAATGTGATTTTCTGAATAAAAGAATATTCTGAATTGGAATGAGGCGTATGTTGTGTTTGTGTAACATTTGTTTATTATATACGCGGGTTATTCGGAAAGGCCGGGTTTATACCCATTCTGAATAACCGATTCGACGATATGTCGAAGATGAAGACGGTGGTGGAAGACCGGAAGTCTTCACATCGTTTGGGTGAAAACTGATGATCTTGATTGGGCTGTACACCCAAGATGAGGGAATCAGTTGGTGATCGTCCAGACGTACCTGGAGATCGATGGATATGCAAGGAAAGTGCCTCCGGTTTCGTTCAGACCCAGAACGAACTTGTAAATGGACTATGTGTCTGACATTGGATTTTATTCTGTGTTGATTGATCTCTATTAAATATACATTTGTTTGGCAGCGGAGAATTTATTCTCTTGCTTAACGCCCTTCTCTGAGACGTACGAGCTCAGAGGTTGTATATTGATGGACATCAGTCGCATGGCGTGAATTGCCTGTGTGGCACGCCTAAGTGGAAAATGATCAAGGCTTCTGTTGAAAGGCAAAGTCTTGTGTTTGATGATCAAAGCACGGCCTGTGTGGCGTAGCTTTGTGTATAACGTGAATTCGCGAGCCTCACACCTCGGTATGAGTCAAAAACGGGATAAGGACCCAAGGAGTGCACGACGTTTCTTTCTAGCTAGTGGTGGTGTCAGTGCTTAAACTGGCTGACATTTATATATACTTTTCACCTGTATGGTTGTTGGAATGCGAGGCGCCTCGAATATAGGTCTGTTAGGACCGGGAAACGTGTGTTCAGGATTAATTAATCCTCAAAAGTAAGAGAGAACCGGCCTTGGAGGTTCCAAAGGATCATAGTGGGGTCCTGAGACATTTGGTAGAGTGTCTCGAATCGGATAGGAGCTTGCCCCTTGCCTTGACTCATGACGGAAATCCAATTTCCAATACGTGATATTACGGTTTTATTTGTAGAACCTAGTATGGCGACATAGTGGTATGGGTCATTCATGCCGCCTATGATTGATATTTATGATTGAAATTGTTTTGACACTATAAACTTATAGTAATATCAAAATATGTGTTTTTAACGTATCAAGCATGCTTTGGCTATTATAAGGTAAAAACCCTATCCTCCAGATTGCGTTGCATTGTGTGATGGGACCTGGGTCTTATAATAGCTTCATTTTTCTTTATTTAGCATTGCGATGTTTGTTTTATGCACTGGTATTCTTAGGAGGAAACCCGTTCCGTGTTATACGGCGTGGTCCCTTGATTTACCGAACTTTAAAAAAAACCAATATTAATAACTGTTTTAGTTCTCACACCAGTCACATGACTGACCTGGAGTTTATTGTTTTTACCTAAACTCTGGGTGCCCATATTTTCGACACGGGCAGCTTGAAGTTTTGGTTTTGCAGATTTATATTCACAGAATCCTGATTTATAGCTGGAACGATACTCGGAAAGCTCTATATCCGTGTATTACTTCTAGTTGTGTTTTGTATTATTTTTCCGCTGCTATGTAATTTATTGTAATCTCTGATATTTATCGTATGTGTAATATTCATTTATACTCTGTATGTTCTTGTATCTGATGGAATTGTTTTAATAAATAATGAAATGTTCTTCTGTCTGCGTTCCAATTTTCCTGTTCTCAAAACGATCAGGGGTTTCAAACGGTCTTGGTCGGTTTAACGATCGATTCGGATCGAGCGAAATTCCTTACTGTTACATTTGGTATCAGAGCTCTGGTATACAGAGCTCGAGAACAAGACACATTAGAACCATACGAAAGAATTCATCAGATATTGGGTTAGTAATATCCAATTAGAATAACTCGTTAGAGATGGGATCAGTAGTATCCTAGAACGAGTGTGAAGAGTATATTTTTAAAATAAAACAATATTGTTTTGAAAATTTAAACCATTTTATACGTATTTGAATATATTTTTTTATTGATTTTGGACAATCCAATATATAAAGATTTTGCATATACGCGTCATGAACGTATATTCGAAGTTTTAATATACTGGATAGATATAGAATCACACTATAGTTGCTCGGGGATGATTCTGATAAGGCTGCAGCGTTATCAGTATTTATTTTCGAGTGACGAAGGTGTGATTTCTATATATTTCCATTAGACTGGTGTGAGAACCAAAATATAGCTAGAATACATTGTTGTGAATTGGCGCCAAAAACATGACTTTTTATATATATATCAAAGTTATGAATTTGAAATGATAATCAACTAATTGATTGATGGTTGTGTTATTTGTTTATTTGTTTGATAATTGAACCATTTAGCTTAATTGAACAAATAGCGAACCGTATTGAAAAATGATTACAATTGCATGCATATACACGTACTTACATTGAACAGGTCATAGAAAGGAGGCTAGAGCAGAAGAATAAAATTGTTTGCTCGACAAATAGGTACTTGTTTACCATAATTTACTGTTTTGTTTGGGTGATGATGATTTTATGAGCCGATTGTCTTTTTTTTGGATTGAAGAAGGCCATGGGAGGCTATATGAAATATCCCGAAGTCCCCGGTGCAGGGGAGGTTATGGCGAAATTTTTCGGAAATTTAGGGTGTTAGCCAAATTTGTGAAAAATTTGAAAAGTTCTTAGAAACTGAAAAGTTGAAGAACTTAAGCCGTAATGAAAATAATGGAAGTTGAGTTGATTAGATAAACAACTTTCGGCTTCGTTCCTTTTCGGGGACGAAAAGTTTTAAGTGGGGGAGATTGTAACAACCCGGAAATGCGAGCCAATTTAAAAAATTTATTTTGGCTATTTTAGCGAATTTTGATTATATTCAGAATGAATTATTTTAAATAATATCGACGAGAAATATATTTTGAATAGAATTCGAAGGTATATATTTATATAGGTCGTCGTTAGAATATAAATATTTTATTTTAATTATAAAAGGAATTGAAAATGGCGCGGTAGTTCTATAATTCGATTTCAAAATTCAAATGAATGTACCGGGTGCAAAATAAACTGGATTTTAGCGAAACCAAAAATATTAGAATCTATTTGAGAATATCTTTCCAACGAATCCGAAAAATTGAAATTTCATAACGGGAATCAAAAGATATGCCCAGTTGAAAATTCAGAATAGTCGCTATGGAATTCTAGCCCTTAAAAATGGAAATTTTGCAAACGACCTCAGTTTTCGACGAAACCACTTTTGTTGGATCCGTGATGTCAAATTATTTCTAGGTTTCACAATTCGTAATTTTTCGAATCAATATGTGAGCGTGGCGAAGGAAAACGCATTTGACCAGTTTCAATTGATTTTAATCGAGTGGAAAATGGCCATTTTTCCAATGGTCTCAGAATTCGACGAAATTAGTTTTCTTAGGACCGTATCGTCAGTATGAAGCTAGAAAATATTTTTCTGGAATTTTTCGAGTTTGTATGTGGCCCCGGTAAATTAAAATGTGCTTCAAATTCAATATATAGAGTTATATTTTGATTTTGACGAAAACTGATCGAAATGATCGAATCATCTTACGATACATATCCCATTATGTTCGAAATGGGGGTAATTAGCTATGGACGACAGGCGGTGGGTTCGATTTCGAGTTTGAAATAAAAAGCTACTTTTTGAAAATTAAAAAATAATAAAATATAATTAAAGGGGGCCAGACCCTTATCTCCTTCACTCCTAGTCAATGCCCCCCTGTATACCATCATTCAAATCAAAACCGATTAAAAAAAAGGAAAAGTGGAAGCGGAGCGCCACCCCACCTTCCGTCGACGGCGCCTCCACCGCCGAGCTGCCGGAGGTGCAGCGCCGCACCCCTCCCCCACGATAGCGGCTGTGACGACCCCGAACCCCGTACTGACGGTGGCAAGGGTAATCTTTGGAATATAACATAGAAGCAGATAATAGCAGAACAGAATTAAATAAATACACCAAATAATGAACAAATAATACACTGGATGAACGTAATCATCAGAGTTACACAGTATACAGGATCATACTTAGTACAAATAATACACCAGTATACAAGATATTGAAATTACTCCTGAATTAGCTGTGAGAGGAGAGCCGCTAAAGATCATCGGCAAAGAAACCAAAGAGCTGAGGAACAAGAAGGTTCACTTAGTCAAAGTGCAATGGAGTGGAGATCCGCGAGATTGTACTTGGGAAACAGAGGAGAGCATTCAGAAAGCCTATCCTAAGTGTCGAGTAGACATCTCCAATTGACTTCGGTGCAAGGTACATTTACCATACTTTGCGTTACCAATTAGTTCTTTACTCTGTTGTTATTTTCTTTCCATGGATGTTCACTTTTAATTCTGTAGTCTGAATGATTTTAAGATAGTATAGAAATTGATTAGTATATTTTTGAAAAGCTAAAAACAATTTGATTGTTGTTTGTATTGTGTGATAGTAGATCTGATTAATTAAATTATTAAAACGATAGTTAATTTAATTAATAAGAGAATGAATGGTAGGATTTATTCGATTAACTCACACATTGAACTGATTTAAAAATAGCTAGAAATATATACATGTGCATATATATGTTTGAACAGGTAAATGGATTAGCTATTGAGTAAAGATATTATTTGCGTGCCTGAAAAATAGGTAAACCTTAATGAGTTGGATGCGAAATATTATTATATCAACTCCTGTGAATGCCATTGGATTCGGAGTGATAGTTGTTCTGTGTGTAATCATAAAGGTCGCCATAGGATAGTAACAATTAATTTTGAATTACATTACATGGCATACTTCTTGAAGATAGGAATACTTCATCATATACCACATAAGCATTTAGAGCTTGTGTGACGAGGTGGAAGATTTACCATACGAGCGAGAGGCTTGTATGGCGATGACTATATTTTACAGGTTGAACTGATGACTGATATGACCATATAAAAATGTAACGATAAATTGCCAGATTAATAAAAACCCCACACGGGTCTGGAGTTGACAATAATCACGTCTCTCTAGCATTAGATACGGCACGTGGACTATTTATTTCCCACACGGGACGAGGTGACGAGGATTTATCCTCTGAAGCAATTAAAATACACACTCCCTCAGGCTTTGACAGGGTGACGAGAATTTATTCTCTGGAGTTATTATCTATACACGCTCCCCTGTAAACACCAAAATATATCACTATAAATATGTGTATGCTTTATAGGATTTATTGGGTACCTAATACGGCCTAATAAATTTCCAAACCCCTCCCCGAACAAAGGAGGTTATGGCGAAATTTTTCGAAAATTCCGGGTGTTAGCCAAATTTTTGAAGAATTTGAAAATTCTCAGAAACTAAAAAGTTGTAGAATGGAAGCCAGATTGAACATAGTGTTGATTAATCAAACCACTTTCGATTTTGTTCCTTTTCGGGGACGAGAAGTTTTAGGCGGGGGAGATTGTAACGACCCGGAAAATCTGAACCAATTTAAAAAATTTAAATTGGCTAAAATAGTGGATTTTAAATATTTAAAATAAATATTTTAAATAACAACGATGAAAAGTAAGTTTGAATCGACATTGAGAATAAATATAATTACTTTGAAAAATAAACAAGGCCTGAAATGGTGCGGCAGTTTCAAAATTTGAATTCAAACTTTGACTGACTGTACTGGGTGTAAAACAAAATGGATTTGAGTGAAGCCAAAAATATTTAAATCTGTTAGCGAATACCTTTCTAACGAATCTGAAAAATCGAAGTTTCATAGTAGAAAGCAAAAGTTATGGCCAATTGAATTTTCAGAAAGGTCGCTATGGAATTTATATAGCCCGTGAAATTGGCCATTTTGCAAACGACCTCGGAATTCAACAAAACCACTTTTGTAGGATCCGAGATGTGAAGTTATTGCTAGGTTTCAAATTTCATAATTTTTGAAGCTAGTATGTGAGCATGGAAAAGAGAAATGTGTTTTGGTCAATTATAGTTAAATTGGATCGACCAGAAAAAGGCCATTTTGCAAACGGTCTCAGAATTCGACGAAATTAATTTTGTTGGGACCGTATCATCAAAACATAGCTAGATTTATTTTTTTGGAATTTTTCAAATCAGTTTGTGGCCCTGGCAAATTGAAATGTACGTTAAAATCAAATATTGAATGTTTTATGTTTCAATTTGAAGGAAAACTGACTGAAACAGTCGAATGGGCCTACGAAACATATCCCATTGTGTTTGGAATGGGGGTAAAACGCTAGGGACGGTAGTCGTTGGGTCTGGATTGGGGTTCGTGAGAGAAAGAGGGTATTTTCGAAATTTAAAAATATATAAATAAATAAAATAATCTGATTGGTCAATGCATTCCTCTTCTTCCCCGATACCGCCCCTGAAGCGACGGCGGAATTCATCGCAACCTTCCCTCCTCTTTTTCTCTTCCATCTCGCAAGGAAACCCAGTGACCCTTTGGAGGATTTTGTAGCCCTTTTCACCACCTTTAAATCCGACCCAGCCTCACCCCCAACAGTTGCGCCGTTCTCGAGATTCACGCCCGGGAAGTTCCGCCGTTCATCCCCGATTTGCGCTCCCCTCTGCACTTCGAACTGGATGAGACTGGTAGCGCCGGGAAGCCGTCTCGGAGCTCTACGCCGCTGCGAAGCCTGATTTCCCTTAAGGTTCACGGATTTGAAGAAAATTCAAAACCTTGTTTTGAAGATTTAAAAAGGAGGTACAGCTATTTTAATATAAACTATATTATAGCAGTTTTAAGCGCTATGGTTTTTGATTTCACTGTAAAAATCGTATCTTTTTCGTTTGTTAACGAAATTCAGTGAAACAAGAGACAGTGGACTCGTGTGGACGTCTTCTACATTCTAGAAGAGACCACATATTTTTATGAGCCTTCTGCTATTTTTGGTGGAGTTGAACCCAATGTGAGATTTCTAAATTATAAACAATATGGAAAACGACGATGTATAAATTATATAGTCGATGTATGATTTATATAAGCGTTGTACAGCTCTTGTATAAGTTGTACGTTCGATATATAAGTTGTATATGCGTTGTAAAAAAATTATATATGTGTTGAAATAGAAGTGAAATGCTATATATATATATATATATATATATATATATATATATGTACGCCCCTCGTCCACAAACCGTGGACGATATTTATTGGTTGTGATTGGTGTGAAAATTGATTGATAGCGAATGGCTGATTAGAATTGTTTGTGGTTGAAACTGATTGATTGTGGTTGAAAAATACCCGTTTGTGGTTGAGAAATATTTGGTTGAAACCACATAGGATTAGTTTGTGGAAATGAAAAAAATATACATGCCGCCTGCGTGCGAACTAGATGCATGATTCTCCATTGTCAAAATCTGCGGGGCTTTAAGGTAGAGCGAGGAGCCGTACTAGGGACGGTCCCGGTTTTAACTACCCTGCCGTTATGCTGCCGAAATTTTGAATAATATTCATGTGTTAGAATTATTTTCCTGTATTGAAACTATATTCGTCTGTTGAATAGAAAACCTTCATCTGTTGAATCGAAATTCATTCGTTGAATCATATTCATGTATTGAATGGTATTAGTGTTTTAAATATAAAAATCACCTTTTTATCTATATATACCAACTATAGAAAACCTTCATGTGTTGAATCGAAATTCATTCGTTGAATTGAAATTCATGTGTTAAATGGTATTCGTGTTTTGAATAAATTGTTTTAACAATAAAAATCACCCTTTTTATCTATATATACAAACTATAGAAAACCTTCATGTGTTGAATCGAAATTCATTCGTTGAATTGAAATTCATGTGTTGAAT
Source organism: Allium sativum (assembly GCA_030737875.1). Taxonomy (NCBI): domain Eukaryota; kingdom Viridiplantae; phylum Streptophyta; class Magnoliopsida; order Asparagales; family Amaryllidaceae; genus Allium; species Allium sativum. The sequence goes on from CM060911.1 coordinate 18,566,054, forward strand.
GGTATTCGTGTTTTGAATAAATTGTTTTAATAATAAAAATCACCCTTTTTATCTATATATACAAACTATAGAAAACCTTCATGTGTTGAATCGAAATTCATTCGTTGAATTGAAATTCATGTGTTGAATGGTATTCGTGTTTTAAATATAAAAATCACCTTTTTATCTATATATACCAACTATAGAAAACCTTCATGTGTTGAATCGAAATTCATTCATTGAATTGAAATTCATGTGTTGAATGGTATTTGTATTTTGAAATAAATTGTTTTATAATAAAAATCATATTTTTATTACCTATATGAACTATATAAAATAATCTCGTTTTGAAATAAATTGTTTTATAATAAAAATCCTATTTTTATCATCAATATGAACTATATAAAATAATCGTGTTTTGAAATAAATTGTTTTATAATAAAAATCATATTTTTATCATCAATATGAACTATATAAAATAATCGTGTTTTGAAATAAATTGTTTTATAATAAAAATCATATTTTTATCATCTATATGAACTATATGAAATAGTCGTGTTTTGAAATAAATTGTTTTACATTAAAAATCACATTTTTTATATACATGAATTGTTAAAAATAGTGAAGTGTTGAAATAGAAGACAGTTAGATAAAAATATCATTTTCATCAAATGTATGAAAATCATATAGTTTTGAAATCGAAGAATCGATATTATATATATAAATAGAATTGAAATATATCGAATAACGATGCTGCAGTTCGTATTTTGAAACCGTGATTTAAAATGATTAGTGCGGGAGATCCGACCATCGGATTTTCCCGAAACCGCAGTCGTTGGGTTCGCTTTGGAAATATCTTTCCAACGGCACCAACTTTGTAAAAATCCAACGGTTGGATTGTCTGGAATGTTTAATTCCAATCTGAGGAAAAACAGCGCTAGAATCGATTATATTTATATATATATATATATATAATTATATATATAATTATATTAAATCGAATAACGACGCTGTAGTTCGTATTTTGAAATCGAAACTTCAAACGATTGTACCGGGAGATCCGACCGTCGGATTTTCCCGAAACTGGAACCGTTGGATTCATTTTGAAAAGATCTTTCTAATGATGTAAATTTTGTGAAGATCCAACGGTTAGATTTTCAGATATGTGTAAATCAAATCTGAAGAAAAACAGCGCCACAGCCGCGTTATGGCCCGAAGCGTCGTTTTGAATAAATTGGCTATTTTAAAATAAATAAAAATAGTGATAAATCAATATAAAATATTATAAACGATATGGATGTGAAATTTAGAAACTAACTGAAGGTTGGCTAAGTCGAATGGTTTCCTGGATTTTGATCTGATGTTGGTTTCGGCCTTCGGGGTTAATATTTGGGAAATCGTTCTCTTACTGATTTACGGTTAGTGACTAATGAATTGAAATGATGCGTATGTTGTGTTTGTGTAGCACTTGTTTATTATATACGCGAGTTGCTCAGAAAGACCGGGTTCATCCCATTCTGAATAACTAAATCGACGATAAGAAATCGAAGATGAAGACGGTGGTTGAAGACCGGAAATCTTCACCTCGTTTGGATGGTAACTGATGTCCTGATTGGGAGGCATCCCGAAATATGAATAATGAATGGTGATCGTCCAGACGTACGTGGAGATCGATGGGTTTGTGAGGTATATAGTGCCTCCGGTTTCGTTCCGACCCAGAACGGACTTGTAAATGGATTGTGTGTCTAACATTGGAATTTATTCTATGTGATTGATAACCATTAGTTGCATGGTATGAATTGCCTGTGTGACATGCTAAGATGCAGTGATCAGGGCTTCTGTTGAAAAGCAAAGTCTTGTGATTGAGGTTCAAAGCACCACCTATGTGGCATAGCTTTGTGTATAACGTGAATTCGCGAGCCTCACTCCCCGGTATGAACCAGAAACGGGAGAAGGACCTCAGGGAGGGCATGCGTTTCTTTCTAGCTAGGAGTTGTGTCGGTGTTTTTACACAGCCTGACATTTTAGTTATGTGGATGATGGATATCGAGGCGCCTCGGATATATCGGTCGATCCGGGACCGATGGAGTCATTCATTGGCTCATTTACGCCCCATAGGGCGGGGAAACGTAGTGTTCAGGAATTTTAATCCACATCGGTGGTCCGGCCCTGTCGCTCCAAAGGATTGACTGAGTACTTGCCTGAGACATGGGCTAGATTGTCTCGAAGTCGGTAAGGACTATCTTTTTCCATGGTTCATGACGGAAATCCAATTTCCAAATACGTGACTGTGCTGTTTTGATTGTATACCTATATGGCGACATAGTGGTATGGGGCATTAATGTCGTCTATGATTGATAGTTATGATTCGAAATTGTTTTTGAAACATATAAACACTAGTAATAATATCAGATGCTTTTGTTTTATTCGTATCAAGCATATTTTGGCCATTATAAGGTAAAACTCTATCCTTCGGTTTGCGTTGCATTGTGTGATGGGAACTGAGTCATATAATGGCTTCATTTTTACAAAAAGCATTGCGATGTTTCAAAGAATTATTTATTTTAAAGCACTGGCGATCTGATGGAGTAAACCCGTTCCACGAAAGTGGCGTGGACCTGTGATTAGCCATATTTTAAATGTGTTGAGTAGATTTCTCATACCAGTCCCATGACTGACTCGTAGTTTGTTTCACTTGCAAACTCGGGTGCCCCTCTTTCTACATGGGCAGCCTCGTATTCAGGTTTTAGCTGGCTCTTTCTGGATAGCTGGAGCTGAAGATGGTTTCTATTATTTATCTCTTTTTATGCTGTTCAGCTCCTATTGTACATATATTGTTTGTTTTCCGCTGTAGACATTTATGTATAGCTGAACTGTATTTGTACTAAGTATGATCCTGTATACTGTGTAACTCTGATGATTACGTTCATCCAGTGTATTATTTGTTCACTATCTGGTGTATTTATTTAATTTTGTTCTGTTATTATCTGTTTCTGTGTTATATTCCAAAGATTACCCTTGTCACTGTCAGTACGGGGTTCGGGGTCGTCACAGCGGTCGTTCTTCCCTCCCTGTTCTCTCGCGCTTCGCCCTCCTCCAAACACCCCACCGCGACTTCGCGCAGCCCTCCGCACTCCCACCTCCGATCGCCAGAGCCCCCCACCCCCCCCCCCCCCGACTGGCACACCCCCTCCGACCCTCTTACTACCTCCGTTTCCACCTTCTTCGGTCCTAGAACGCGCAATGAACCCCCCTCTTCTGATTTTGAGCACAGTAAGTTCGTTTTTTATTTATTTTATATTTAATTATAATGTGTTGTTTCATTTTCTGATTTTTATATAACTAAAAATCAATTGGATATTTTCAAATTTTATATAAATAACCTAGATCGAAATGGTTGGGTTTTTATGTTATATAGATAGTAAAAATATGATTTTTATATAGTGGCGATAATGCAAATATGATTTTTATTTATTTATTGAAAGGAATATAAAAATATAATTTTTATATAGGATATCAGCGAATATAAAAATCAGATTTTTACCATAGAAAAGTCGATATTTTTATATTATAGAAAGGTTCAAAATATAATTTTTATAATATAGAAAAGTTAAAAATATAATTTGTATATAGGTATGATGATAAAAATTTGATCTTTACATATGTAGCGAAATAAAAATCTGATTTTTATTATATATACGTTGAAATAGAAAGGTGATTCTTAGAGCGATGATATAAAAATTCGATTTTTATATTAGAAGTAGATATATAAAAATATAATTTTATATATAGGATAGTGTGGTAAAAATGGAATTTTTATCTATATAGTAGAGTTGTAAAAATGGAATTTTTATCTATATAGTAGCTGTGTAAAAATAGAAATTTTATATACATGGCAACAATATAAAAATGTGATTTTTACATATGTAGTGACTACGGGCAGTGAAATTGACAAAAGGCGAGCACGACGAAGATTTCTACATAAGAAGAGTCGTGGTGTTGGTCTAGCTAGTCGGTGAGAATTTCTCACTTTAAATTTTCTTTTCTAATTTAAATTATATACTAGGATGCAAACGGTGTTTAGTAGCACCCGACACCCGTCGTCCACAGACCATGGATGACTTGTATGTTTGATTGTTTGTTGTGGTGAAAATTGATTGTGTGATGTGAAATGAAATAAAATATTTATATATTTAAAAATATTTTATCGTTAAAAATATAATTTTTAATGGGTATGTGAATAAATAAAAATCTGTGTTTGTTGATTTGAAACTCCACACGGGTATTGGGATAAAAAGGCATACACTAATCCCAATAATTAGTTGTATGTCGATCGATTGATTGACAGGCTGTTATAAGGTTAGATATCTATATTTGATGCTTATACAGAGTAGTGCACTTTGGATGATGGTTGATTATTTGTCAGTGCCATTATATACATGTGTTGGGTGGAACCCATATAATTAACATTATATGGTAATTGACTGGGCCTCATTCCAATTGGAAAAATAAAGAATATTAGAATATAAAAAAGTCATGTGTTGACAATGCTCATTTGTTGAGAATATTCATGTGTTGAAACTATTCATGTGTTGAGTAAAATATTTTAACAATAAAATTTACATCTTTATCATATTTAAGATTAGAAACTACATTACGGTTGGAGTCTGATTAAAAATCAAACGATAGATACCATAATTTTATAAAATATATTACATAACAAAAATGGTCATGTGTTGACAATACTCATGTGTTGAGATTAGTCATGTGTTGAAAGAATATAGATTCATGTGTTGAATAGAATAAATATTCATTTGTTGAATAGAATATTGAAGTTATTGAAATATATAAAGCCGTGTTGATTAGAGTTGCGCTATTTTGACGTGAACGATATTTATATCGATTATATTCATTTTTATAATGAATATAGAAAAGGTAGTGATTTCAAAATATAACGGTTTGAAAATATTATCATTTATATAGTAATGATATGAAATATTCAATTTTGATTTGAAATTGAATATAGAGTTGAAATGGTTTTGAAAACGAATTTAAAACAATTTATAAAATACGCTTTAAAAAGGAAATCGACGAAATATATAATATATATATATTGTATATATAATGGCCTGAATAGAACGCGCCGCACCGCGGCAGTTCGTGAATTTCAATCATTGACTTCGAATTGACATTTCGAGAGATCCGACCGTCGGATTCTCCTAAAACCGAAACCATTGGGTTCGTATCGAAAAGAGCTTTCCAATGAATATTACAAATTTGAAATCTAACGGTTGTATTTGGAATTATGTCCAAATCAAATTTGGAAAAGGTCGCTGTAAGTGCAGTTCGATGGCCGTTGATGGAAATCGACTGTACGGGCCTTGATAAAATTATTAAAAATATCAATAATTAGTGTAAAATCATATGAAATGATTTGAAAAGAACTGGGATGAAAACTCCATATTTGAAAAGATAAAAATATATTTTTATCGAAATGAACTAGTTTTGAACTGGAATTAAAATCAATTTATTTTTGAAATAAATAAATTGAATTTGGAAGTGGTTTTAAAAATAATAAGAATTTCCAATATACGAATTAGAATGGATTTGAATCGAAATTATCTTCGGAATATTTCGATGTTGGATTTCGTGATTATACAGATATGGTTGTGGAAATTTGAAAGATATATTTATATCGTTATTTCCAATACGATATTTGTTGGTTCTAGAATTTGATATTGAATATAAGCCGATATATTTTCTATTCAGAGCCTTGTATTAAATATCAAATGGGATTTTGGGTTTGTCGTGAATGGTGTCTTCCTTAACACGTTCTTAAACCCAGTTGAGAAAAAGATTAAATCTTTCTATTTAGATTTAATGAAGTGTACCAATTAAATAATATTTAATTGGAATTGAATTTGAATGTGATTTTGTGTTTACCGTGAACCGCATTTTAGATGACATTGGTTCTTTAACCCCGTTAAAGACAGGATATTGATTTTTGAGAAGATTAAAACTAAGTGGAGTTTTAATGAATCTTTAATTAGATTGAAATGATCGAGAATGGAGTATCACCAGTTTTGCTCCAAAGTGATGATTAAATCGTTAATTAGATTTGAATGTAAAATGGTAATTAATATTTACCGATAACACCGTGGTGTTAGATATGGAGTATGGCCAATTTTCCTCCATGGGATATAGAGGTTGGGATTGGGAAATAAAATAAATAATTACTTCGGTGTGGTTCGCTAATCCCGACTAGGTTGGAAAACCATAATATGGTTTGAAATGATATCCAAAGGAAGATTAAAGAATAAATTTAGAAGAATTTATCTTTGATAAAATTAATGGGAACCTTTCCCTAAGAATGTGGTTTTCTGAATAAAAGAATATTCTGAATTGGAATGAGGTGTATATTGTGTTTGTGTAACATTTGTTTATTATATACGCGGGTTATTCGGAAAGGCCGGGTTTATACCCATTCTGAATAACTGATTCAACGATATGTCAAAGATGAAGACGGTGGTGGAAGATCGGAAGTCTTCACATCATTTGGGTGAATACTAATGATCTTGATTGGGCTGTACACCCAAGATGAGGGAATCAGTTGGTGATCGTCCAGACGTACCTGGAGATCGATGGATATGCGAGGAAAGTGCCTCCGGTTTCGTTCAGACCCAGAACGAACTTGTAAATGGACTGTGTCTCTGACATTGGATTTTATTATGTGTTGATTGATCTCTATTAAATATACATCTGTTTGGCGGCGGAGAATTTATTCTCTTTCTTAACGCCCTTCTTTGAGACGTACGAGCTCAGAGGTTGTATATCGATGGACATTAGTCGCATGGCGTGAATTGCCTGTGTGGCACGCCTAAGTGGCAAATGATCAAGGCTTCTGTTGAAAAGCAAAGTCTTGTGGTTGATGATCAAAGCATGGCCTGTGTGGCGTAGCTTTGTGTATAACGTAAACTCGCGAGCCTCACACCTCGGTATGAGTCAAAAACGGGATAAGGACCCATGGAGTGCACGACGTTTCTTTCTAGCTAGTGGTGGTGTCAGTGCTTAGACTGGCTGACATTTATATATACTTTTCACCTGTGTGGTTGTTGGAATGCGAGGCGCCTCGGATATAGGTCTGTTAGGACTGGGAAACGTGTGTTCAGGAACAATTAATCCTCAAAAGTACGAGAGGACCGGCCTTGGAGGTTCCAAAGGATCATAGTGGGGTCCTGAGACATTTGCTAGAGTGTCTCGAATCGGAGAGGAGCTTGCCCCTTGCCTCGACTCATGACGGAAATCCCATTTCCAATACGTGATATTACGGTTTTATTTGTAGAACCTAGTATGGCGACATAGTGGTATAGCTCATTTATGCCGCCTATGATTGATATTTATGATTGAAATTGTTTTGACACTATACACTTATAGTAATATCAAAATAATGTGTTTTTAACGTATCAAGCATGCTGTGGCTATTATAAGGTAAAATCCCTATCCTCCGGCTTGCCTTGCATTGTGTGATGGGACCTGGGTCTTATAATAGCTTCATTTTTCTTTATTTAGCATTGCGCTGTTTGTTTTATGCACTGGTGTTCTTGGGAGGAAACCCGTTCTGTGTTATACGGCGTGGTCCCTTGATTTACCGAACTTTAAAAAAAACCAATATTAATAACTGTTTTAGTTCTCACACCAGTCACATGACTGACCTGAAGTTTATTGTTTTAACCTAAACTCTGGGTGCCCATATTTTCGACACGTGCAACTTGTAGTTTTGGTTTTGCAGATTTATATTCACAGGATCCTGATTTATAGCTGGAACGATACTCGTAAAGCTCTGTATCCGTGTATTACTTCTAGTTGTGTTTTGTATTATTTTTCCGCTGCTATGTAATTTATTGTAATCTCTGATATTTATCGTATGTGTATTATTCATTTATACTCAATATTTTCTTGTATCTGATGGAATTGTTGTAATAAGTAATGAAATGTTCTTCTGTCTGCGTTCCAATTTTCCTGTTCTCAAAACGATCAGGGGTTTCGAATGGTCTTGGTCAGTTTAACGATCAATTCGGATTGAGCGAAATGCCTTACCATTACAAACATGTGAATTATTTAGAATTAAGAAATTTTTTAAATGATTAAATATGAAAATAAAAATATACGCCAAACAAAATATATATTAATACTATATCCATCCAAAAACATACGTAATTAATGTTAGTTATTATTATTATTAGGTAGACGTTAAAATAGGTTTGAATTTGAATGTTCTCCATTAATGACATGTGTATGGTAACATTTCCAATAATAAAATGTGTATAAATAGTTGTAACCTTGGGATTCTGGGCAACAAATGTCAAATTTATTATAGAATTTGAAAAGGTTCCAATTAGTGTAAATATGAACTAAAGATTGTAACCATGCAACATTGTTGGAAATGGACGTGTTAATAAATTTTAGAAGTTAAAGAAGATTAAAATAAATGTGATAAATGGGAAATACATATTGTAATTCCAATTTAGGAGTAATTAATGTAGTAAACATAATTATATACACACACACGCGCGCACACACTCACATAAATAACAGTTAATATGATGAATTGTAATTAATGTGTTTAATAATAATTAATGCAATTAATAAAATTAATTTGAATGTCTATCGTGTTTGGGAAAAATACCTTATGTTTCTCCCTAACATGGTTCAAACCATGTGACACGGTTATTTAATAGTAGGTTTTTGAATGTTAATTCGGTATCAATTTTAAGCAAGTGTGTATATATCTATGTGCATGTGATTATTTTTCCATGTAAAGTTTAAAATCATTATTTTCTTTAGCAAAAGTATTATTATGAGAAGACATTATCTAATATTTTTTTTTTTGAATAGTTTAATCATGACATGGAAAATGGACCTATATGTAAATAAAATAAAAGAATTGAAGGAATAAATTAAAAACACAACACCTCTATATATTATCCTAATCTCACTCATAACCCGAAACATAATTCTACCCTTCCTCCTTCATTCTCTTCCATGGCGGCTCTCTTCTCCTCCTTCCTCCATCAAATTCTCTTCCTCCACTCAAAATTACACCATGCTTCTTTAGAATTTTTTTTAAAAGATCTCATCCTCCTCTTCAATTAAATATAAGTTTCATCCTATTTGGTGATATTGGAAAGGCGACACACAACATGACATTCTAGATTTGTTGTGAACAAATTTGTACTCTTTTTGGTTTAAACCTGATCATAAACCCAAGGTGAGATTTTCTGATCTGAAATTTAAATAAATACTAAATTATTTATGGGTCGTTTGGAATTCATTATTTGTAATCATGATAGATCTGAGATGTATTGTTCTTGTTTATTGATTGTTTCACGAATCGTGATGTCATGGATTATATGCGATGGTTGGATTTATGTGGTTTAATTTAGTCGCCTTTGTATAGATCAGGAAATACTGAATTGGACGAAACAAGATTGAAATAAAAAAAATTGATTTTTATCTTCGTTTATTAACTTAAAAATTAAATTTTTATTTCATTTACGAAATAAAGATTAGATTTTATTTGGTTTATAAAACTAGATTTTTTTATTTGTTAATAAATAAAAGATTGGACTTTAACACTTTTCCTAACTTAAATATTAGATTTTTAAAATTGTTCAAGATACAAAGATGTGATTTTGAATATTGATTTATTATGTAGTATTATGTTTAGGAAAAAAAATTGTTTCATGAAATTTTGCCAATGTAAAGTAAGTATCATTTTTATCATTAAGTAAGTATCATTTTTATTATTAAGTAGGTATCAATTTTATTATTAAACAAGTATCATTTTTATAAAAAAGTATCAGTTTTGTTAAGAAGAAAAGATTGTTTAGTTGAAAATGACAACGACAAAAGGATTATATTTTGTCGTCGAAGTAGAAACAACTAAAATAGATACTTTTGTTGTCAAATGGAATCTACGAAAATGATTACGTTTCTGTTGTTGGAAAGAAAAAAATGAATATATTTTTGTTGACAAAACAAAACGACAAAAATGAATGTATTTTTGTCGTCAAGATGAAACGAAGAAAAATAAACATATTTTAATGTTTATGTTTGAATGAAGAAAATAAACATATTTTAATGTTTATGTTTGAATGAAGAAAATAAACATATTTTTTTTATTTGAGAATAAAAATGAACATTTTATTAATGTTTATATGAATATGTAAATAGACATAATTTTAATGCTTATGAAAAGATGTGATGATAAACATGTTTTAGTATCCAAGTTGAAATGAGAACATAACGTCATTTTTAACGTTGTAGTGAAATAAGGACATAACTTGTGTTTAGCATTATAGTTAGAAAAAAAGATATTTAGTTAGGACATGTTTAGTGAAATAAAAATACATTATTTAGAATAATATCATATTAGTTGAGAATGCATTCGTTTTATTAAATGTGTCATTTTGAGAATGCATTCATTTTATTTAACGTGTCATTTTGAGAATGCATTAATAAAATTCAACACATGTCTTCTTTATTGAGATTAGAATTGGTGAATATAAAATAAATGAATAAAAATGTCATGTATGTCAAAATAAATATCATTTATGATCATCTAGGATTTCCACAATAAAAGATCATTTATGTCAAAGATAAAAGTGTCATTTTAGTTAGTAATGTCACCTAAGAATAAAATAGACATTTTAGTTAAAATTGTTATTTTAGACAAGAATGTCATGTTAGAAGATAAGGTCATTTTAGTTAGATATGTCACATACATTAGTATAATGAATATGTCATTTGTTGAGGATAATGTCTTGTGAGAACTCTTTCTCACTAAATCTTTACTTTCAGTAATTATTTATTTTCATAAATAAATATATGTAATTGTATGTAATGAAATGTTTGTGGTTTATTTCTATGTTATGCATGATTGTTGTGTATATATGTTTGGTCGTGATGCGATGTTTAAAATCTGAGAATTTGTAACATACCAATTAATGTTATTTTATTATGTATGATAATTCAAATATGTTACACTGCCATATACAAGTTGCCTGACTTGTATATGTTGATTGGGCTGATATTTTTACACATCGCCCAAGTGCACAAATAATCTACTGTTATTTGAATTTTGTTGTGAAAAGTTATTGTATGTTGTCAATTGAATGTATATTGTTTGAATGCCAATTACATGAATAAATGAATGTTATTTGGATGTTGTGATTGGAATGTAATTTGGGTAATAAAAGGGTGTTGTCATTATTTTGCAAATGCGTTGTTTGAAATCCATTAATTAATGGTATTGATGTGGGTCTCATTCCAGTGAAGGATTTTTGAAAGTTTTCAAATATGGTTTTACGTTAAAGATTTAATTTTGTTTTTAATAACACTAATATCATTTTATGTGTATGAAGCCGACTGAGTAGGCTCGCGCTATGTTTACGAGAATGGTTATTACCATGAATTTCATTTATTATGTAATAAATGATGAAGGATTAGAATTTGAAATTTGAAATTTAACATTTTAGAATTTTATTTTAATGGTTATTATAATAAAATGAATATTGCTTAACCCGAGGTTAATGCAGTAATAAATAATTAATCAACATTGAAGATCTGAAATTCAAAAATTTTACATTTTGAAAATGCTATTATAATATTATTATAGGAACAAATGCTGTATTAAATGATAAATTAATATTAAGAGTTTGTCATTCAAGAATTATTATAATGTTATTATAATATGAAAGGTTTCAATTTTTATTTAAAGTTTAAATATAAGAATAAATGGTATTTCAAGAATAATGAAGATTTTTAAGGGGATATTTTGAAATAAATGATATTTTAAGAACCTAAGTACTTTCAAAAAAAAATATTTCAAAAAAATATTTTATGTAGGATAATTATAATTATAGATTATAATTGTACTTGGACACGAGGTTAGGTTACACTAGTGGTATAAGCCTGCCCGGACCCAACCGGCATATCCAGCAGCCACTAAGGTCAAACCTAATGTGAGAGGTCCAAGTGCGCAAATACGAATTGGGCCAAGACACGAGGTTAAGCCCAACTTGTGGGATAAGTCTGCCCGGAACCAACCGGCATATCCAGCATCAACAAGTTGTAAGCTTAATGTGAGAGGTCTGACCGCTATGAAATATAAATGGATATAATAACGAGTTGGGATATTCAGCCCATTTTAAAATAGCAACACCATTTTGACCCGAACGTATTTATCAAATTATTTTATCCATTTAATTATGAATATTGATATAAAGGAAGATTAAAGATTTGACGTAAAGATTTATCTTTGATAAAATTTATGGGAACCTTTCCCTAATAATGTGAATACTTTATTAAAAGGATATTCTGAATTGGAATGAGGCGTTGATGTGGTTTATATATAGCACCTAATTTTAAATCACGCGAGTTATTCGGGAAGACCGGGTTTAACCCATTCTGAATTATGAATACGGCGACTAACAGTCGAAGAGTTGAAGACGGTACAAGACCGACGATCTTCACGTCGAATGGATGAGTTACCATTGACGCCCATGATTGGAGTAGCCACCTTGAAAGGGCTAATATGGTGGCCGTCCGGGCGTAGTGTTGATTTGTACGGATTTGGCTTTTTCTCAGACCCAGAGCATAAGCTTATAAATGGAATGTGTGTCTGGCATTGTACTCCTTTATATATTGTACTTATTGATTTTCTGCTGAATGTATGAATGTTTGGTGGCGGAGAATTTATTCTCTTGCTTAACACCCTTTTGTATATTTTGGAAAAGATTAATAGTATGATATGGATTGACAGTGTGGCATACCAAAATGCAATGATCAAGGCTTTTGTTGAAAAGCAGGCCTTGTGGTTGATGATCAAAGCACGGCCTGTTTAGGCATAGCTTTGTATACAGCGTGACTTCGCGAGCCTCACAACCCGGTGGAGTCTAAAACGGGAGAAGGGAACGCAGGGAGAGCAACACATTTCTTTCTAGCTAGAAGTGGTGTCGGTGCTTAAACTGGCTGATATTTACTTATGTGGATGATGGAATGTGGCGCGCCTCGGATGATAGGTCCTATAGGATCGGGAAACGTGTGTTCAGGAATAACTAATCCACGAAGCTGTATGTGTGGACCGGCCCTGCAGCTATCCAAGGGTTCACTGCGGGGGATCCTGAGACATTAGCTAGAGTGTCTCGAATCGGTAAGGAGCTCCCCCCTAGCCTTGACTCATGTGGGAAACCCAATTTCCAATACGACCTCATGCGGTTTTGATTGTATTACTAGTATGGATGCATAGTATATGGTAGCTATACTTCCTAGGATTGATACATTTACTTTGAAATGTTTTTGAAACGTATATACACTAATAATAATATCAAATTCGTTTTTTTTTCGTATCAAGCATTTTTGACCATTATAAGGTAAAACTCTATCCTCCTGTTTGCGTTGCATTGTGTGATGGGACTTGAGTCTTATGATGGTTTCATTTTTCCAAAAAGCATTGCGTTGTTTAACGATTTACTTTAATTTATGCACGTCAATCCATTGGAGTAACCCCCTTCCGCGTTAGCGGCGTGGTCCTTGGATTTGTCTTATCGTTATTAGTGAAATTAGTTAAGAATTCTCACACCAGTCCCATGACTGACCCGTTGTTTGTTTCCACCTTTGCAAACTCGGATGCCCTCTTTTCCACACGGGCAGTCGAGCAGCTTTTTGCAGATATTTATCTCTTGAGCAGGATTCTGGATCGAAGCCTAAAGCTGTGTCCAGAGCATAGAAGTCTTCCACTGTTTAATGTATTAAAATATTGTATTTTATCTTCCGCTGTAATTTTATTCGATGTACTCTGATATTCTGTACTCTGATGTAACATTATTATGCTGTTTATAAAAGTCTGCTATTGTTGTTCTGATGTGTTGTAGCCCAAAGTAAGCGTATCCGGCGATTTTCCGCAAGGGCGATTTTCGAGTCGTTTCATTGCCAAAATTGGAAACCAATTGTAAAAGCCTTAATAAATTTCTTAAAAATATGAATAAATTATTTTAAATAGTAATAAATGATTTAGGAAGACTTTAGATAAAGTAATCCAATTTTTGAAAAGATAAAATATTTTTTATCTAAATGAACTAGTTAACAACTGGAAGAAAGAATCGAATGGAATATACAATGATTCCTAAGAGTACAGTCTAGTAGCACCCTTGAGGTCTAAGTGGAAATTGCTCCATTAGACGAAGGGTGGGAAGAACCGAAAGGAACACTGGGTATTCATCTAAGATCAAACGATATTTTCTAAAAAGATTTGTAATCCAATGGTTTTAGTTAACATATTGGATTATGAATGGTTTTTATATAACTAAAGATTTCCATCATATGAATTGAAATTATCTTCAGAGATTTCGGTATTGGATTTCGTCATTATGCGGATATCATTGAGGAATTTGGAAGATATAGATATTGTTATTCCAATATGATATCTGTTGGTTTCAGAATATGGCGTTGAATATAAGTCGATATGATTTCTATTTAGAGCCTTGTATCTAATATCAAATTGGATTTGGGTTTATTGTGAATGGTGTCTTTAATAACACTATTCTTAAACCCAGTTGAAATGGAATTTATGTAATAAATCATTTAAGTAAGATTTAATGGAGTTTTCATATTTAGATACTTTGAATTGGAATTAAATGAAAGTTGATTTTGGGTTTATTATGAATGGTGTTTTAAATGACATTCGTTCTTCAACCTGGTTAGAGAATGGATAAATTTACTAAAGTTGAATAATCGCTAAGTAATGAATTTTGAGACTAAAACTAAGTTAGAGTTTTAATGAATTTTTTATTAGATAAAAATGGGAATGGGTAATTAAATTGACCGAATTCGGGAATTGTTCGAGATAGAGTACCTCCAATTTTAATCCATGCGATAGTTAAATCTTTAATTAGATTTGGAGAGGCAAAGGGTAATTAACTTTACCAATAACACGATGTGTGTTAGATATGAAGTACTACCAGTCTTGCTCGATGGGATGAATAGGTTGGGATTGGAAAAATGTAATGAAAGACTATTTGGTAAGGCTTGTTAATCCCGACAAGGCGTATAAACCTTAATTTAGTTTAAGATCATGAAAAGAAATTATAAAATCTTTTGCAATGATTTCAAAGAAAATATTTAAACAAGAGGTTCAAATGAAAATAAATCTTTTATAAGAATTATTGTGACGACCCAAACTTCCCAGTAAAGGAAAGCCCGGATTGCTTTGAGAACAACACACATCAGAACACAAGAAGAAGAACATTTTGTTGCTGTTACAACAATTAAATCAGAGTACAAGAATATTCCAGAGTATGAACGAATAATATAAACTGGAAATACAATATCAGAGTTTAAATTACATTTAAATAGCAGCGGAAAAATAATACAAAGCATAACTAAAAGAAATACACGGATACAGAGCCTTCCGAATATCGCTTCAGTTGTAGACCACGCCGTACAACACGGAACGGGTTTACTCCACATAAATCTTAGTTTTTGAAATAAAACAACACAATGCTTTTTGGAAAAATGAAGCTGTTATAAGACTCAGGTCCCATCACACAATGCAACGCAAGCCGGAGGATAGAGTTTTACCTTATAATAGAAAAACAAGCTTGATACGTATAAAACAATATTATTCTAATATTACTACAAGTGCATAGTGTTAAAATCAACTTCAAATATAAATGTATCAATCGTAGACGGCATAGTACCCCATCCTACTATGTCTCCATACCAGTTCTATAGTCAAAACCGAAATGTTTCGTATTGGAAATTGGGTTTCCATCATGAGTCAAGGCTAGGGAGGAGCTCCTTACCGATTCGAGACACCCTAGCAAATGTCTCACGATCCCCCGCAGTGAACCCTTGGATATCTGTAAGGCTGGTCCGCCAATAGTGCAATGGCTGGATTAGTTATGCCTGAACACACGCTTCCCGGTTCCTTTGAACCTATAATATGGCCACTAACAAACTATAAAACTGAGGTACCTCATAATCTATCATCCACATAAGTAAAAATGTCAGGGCTGGTAAGTCGCTAACACCACTTCTAGCTAGAAAGAAACGTGTGCACTCCCTGCATTCCCTTCTCCTGTTTTAGACTCCAATCGGGGTGTGAGGCTCACGAAGTAACGCTATACACAAAGCTATGCTAATTAAAGCGGTGCTTTTATCATCAACCACAAGGCTCTGCTTTTCAACAAAAGTCTTGATCATTTGCATCTTAGCATGCCACATTGTCAGTCCATAATATACCATTGATTTCTGCCAATATATAACCTTTAAGGTCGTACGTCTCAGAGAAGGGTGTTAAGCAAGAGAATAAATTCTCCGACACCAAACTGATATATATTTAGCAGAGATCAATGAATACAGCATAAAGGAATACAAAGTAAGACATACCATCCATTTACAAGTCCGTTCTGGGTTTGAATGAAACCGAAAGCAATTTATACCTCGCATATCCGGTCGATCTCCAAGTACATTTGGATGATCACCACATTTTCCATCGTCTTGGGTGTATGGTCCAATCAAGATATCAGTAATCACCCAAACGACGTGAAGATCTCCGGTCTTCAACCACCGTCTTCATCTTCGACTCTTAATCGTCGTAGTAATTATTCGGAATGGGTTAAACCCGTTCTTTCCGAATAATTCGCGTATTTTATAATCAAGTGCTATAAAAACATAACATATGCCTCATTCCAATTCAGAGTATTCTTCTGATAAAATATCTTCATTTTTAATCTAATTAAAGATTCATTAAAACTCTAGTTCGGTTTTAATCTCAAAAATCATTAATTAATGATTATTCACATTTAAGAAATTAATCTTATCTTTAACTGGGTTAAAGAAAAAATGTCATTTAACACAAATTTCACAATAAACCCAAAATCATCTCCCGTCAAAATGAAATCTTCACAAAAATCAGATTAATATATAATCGATATAAATTCCTGCATCAGACTGGTAATATAAATGGAATAACGACAAAGCCTTTTAAATTCCATATATAGTAATAGTCTTCATTCATAGAAATTCATCTCGATTATTAACCAATCGAATTCCATTCAATTTCAATCTAATATATTAAATTGGAAAACTTTACTTCGAAAAATTTTCATTAAATCTAAATAAAAGATTTATAAATTCCAAATAATATTTCACTGTAAATTGGGTTAAAGAACGAATGTCGTTAAAAACACATTCTACAATAAACCCAACTCACATTTCATTTTGTTCCAATTACTAAATATAATTGGAAACTCTAATAATCTTAATTAAAAGATTTATAAATTCCAAAATGATATTCTATTTAATTCCAATTAAATATCAATTGGTAAACTTCATTAAATTTTATTTAAAAGATTTATTCTTTTCTAATCGGGGTTTAAGAACAATGTTACTAAGGACACCGTTCACTACCACCCAAAAATCCAATTTATTCCATTTAATTCCAATTAAAGATAAATTAATTGGACTTTTCCAAAAAAAAAAAATAGACCATTTCGATAAAAATATATTTTTATCTTTGCAAAACTGGAAATTTTCATCAAAAATTGTAATAACCCGGAAAATCCGAAACAATTTAAATTTTTTATTTTGGCAATTTTAATGAATTTTGAATATTTTAAATGAATTATTTTAAATAATAACGATGAGAAATTTATTTTGAATAGAATTAGAACGTATATATTTATTTGAAACAACGTTAGAATATAAATAATTATTTTTAATTATAAAAGGAATTGAAAATGGCAGTGTAGTTCGGAAATTCGATTTCAAATTTCAAATGAATGTACAGGATTCAAAATAAATCGGATTTTAGAGAAAACAAAAATATTAGAATCTAATTGAAAATATCTTTCCAATGAATCCAAAAAATCAAAATTTCATAGCGGGAATCAAACGTTACGTCCAGTTGAAAATTCAGAATAGTCGCTATGGAATTCTGGCCCTTAAAAATGGAAATTTTGCAAACGACCTCTTTTTTCGATGAAACCAATTTTATTGGATCCGAGATGTCGAATTATTGCTAAATTCCAAAATTCATAATTTTTTGAATCTATCAATGAGCGTGGCGAAGTATAACGTGTTTTAACAGTTTCAGCCAATTTCGATTGACTGGAAAATGACCATTTTTCAAACGGTCTTTAAATTTTATGAAATTAGTTTTGTTAGAACCGTATCGTCAATACGAATCTAGAAAATATTTTTCAGGAATTTTTAGAGTCGGTATGTGGCCCTCGTAAATTGAAATGCGCGTTCAAATTCAATATATATATATATATATTTTTTGATTTTGACGAAAACTGATCGTAACAATCGAATTAGCCTACAATACATATCCAATTGTGTTCAGAATGGGGGTAATTAGCTAGGGACGACAGTCGGTGGGTTCGATTTCGAATTCGAAATAAAAAGTTGCTTTTTAAAATTTAAAATATAATAAAATTTGTAAAATATTATAACCTCTCTCTTACCCCCTCCACTCTCTCTTCCTGGTCAACGCTGATAAAAGAAAAAAAATGTCTTGCCTCCACTTTCAGAAAACCGTCTCCCCCTTAATCACCGCCGCTACCCCAACTCTGGCCGACGCAGGCCATCGCGCGCCTTCCCTTCCGGTGAGGCCCCCTCCTCCTTCGATTCCGACCTCCCTCTCCTCCTTTCCCTTCCCAAACCGAACCCCCAAATAACTCCAACCGCTTGAAATCCCGCAACACCCTAAATCGAGACCCATTCGACACCAGCAATCTTGGACCGACGCATGCGCCTCCAGATGGCCAACGCAGATGGTGCTCCGGTGTTTGGAAGCTCGTGAAGCGGAGGAGAGGTAAAGTTGAAGGTGGCTCGCTTCTAGCAAAAATGATTTACAGTGAAGGTGAGGGTTTATTGAACATAAATACATGTTAAAAAAATTCAGTTTTTAATTTATATGAATTTGCATTGTTTTTCAAACATGAATTAGATTTGTTTTGAAAATATATGAATAGATTTGTTTTGAAAATATATGAATAGATTTGTTTTGAAAATATAAAATAGAATTTGATCTGAAAAGATTAAAGATTATATATTTAAACCAGAAAGATTATATTTTTACTTATGGAAAGTTAAGATTTTTGTTCATGTAAAGATAAAAAAATTATGTATAAAAAGATTTGATTTTTGAATTGGTAAAGATAAGATTTTCAGTTATAAATAAAAATTGGATTTTATTTATATAGATGGCAAATAAAAATTGGATTTTTATCATGAAGAAAGTTTATATTTTTATATATAGAAATGGTTAGATTTTAATTAGTGAAAGACGAGATTTTTATCGTATGAGAGATGAGATTTTTATATATAAAACTGAATAAAAAAATGCGATTTTTATATATAAAGCATTGAGATAAAGATGAAATTTTCATAATATAAACATCATATTAAAAATGTGATTTTTATTATGAACTGCGAGAAAAAGATAGCGATGGTAACAATGGAAATCAAAACGGAATCCATATAGTTCAGAAAGAAAGCACAAGGGGTGGAACCCAAAGGGGAGAACTCCTCACATTTATGTTATTTTCTAGTTAAAATATATACTAGGACGAAGACGGTGCTTAGCAGCCCCCGACACCCGTTGTCCATAGACCATGGACGGTTTGTTTGTTTGATTGTATATTGTTGTGAAAATTGATTGTATGATGTTGAATGAAAGGAATAAAATATTTTATAGTTAAAAATATAATTTTTAACATGTATATAAAATAAATATTAATAAACAAATAGGATGATTTGTTTATGTACACACATTTGACTGATATTGATTGGGACGATAAATTTTACACATCGCCCAACTACACAAATAAAACATGTGTTTGATTGTTTGAAACCCCACACGGGTATTAGGATGATATATGATATACACTTATCCCAATGATTAGCTGTATGTCGATCGATTGATTGACAGGCTGTTATAAGCGTTAGATATTTATAGTTGATGCTTATGCAGTGTAGAACGCACTGTGGATGATGGTTGACTGTGTTTGGTTGTTGTGGTGTACCTGTGTTGTATGAAATCCATATAATCACATTATATGGTAATTGACTGTGTCTGATTTCAGTTCAGAAAGAATGAATATTTTACAATAACGAGTATTTTAAAATAATATTCAGAAAAGAATCAAAATCTGGTTTTGATGTCCGATTTGGGATGGACACGAGTATACTTATATATATATATATATATATATATATATATATATATATATATATATATATATATATATATAAAGCCGTGTTGATTAGATTGACGCCATTTTGAGGTGAACGATATTTATATCGATTTTATTCATTTTTGTAATGAATATCGAAAATGAATTGATTTCAAAATATAATGATTTGAAAATAATATCATTTATATATCGATGATATGGAATATTCAATTTTGATTTGAAATTGAATATGAAGTTGAAATCGTTTTGAAAACGAATTTAAAACGATATGTAAAATACAATTTAAAAGTAAATCGACGAAATATATATATATATATATATATATATAATGGCCTGAATAGAACGCGCCGCGCCGCGGCAGTTCGTGAATTTCGACCATTGACTTCGAACGGACATTACGGGAGATTCGACCGTCGGATTCTCCTAAAACTAGAACCGTTGGGTTCGTATCGAAAAGAGCTTTCTAAAGAATACGATAAATTAGAAATCTAACAGTTGGATTTGGAATTATGTCTAAATAAAATTTGGAAAAGGTCGCTGTAAGTGCAGTTCGATGGCCGTTTATGAAAATCGACTGTACGGGCCTTGATAAAATTATTAAAAATAGTGATAATTTGTGTAAAATCATAACAAGTTGTTTGGAAAAAATTGGGTTGAAAAATTCCATATTTAAAAAGATAAAAATATATTTTTATCGAAATGAACTAGTTTTGAACTATAATTATAATTCAATTATTTTAAAAAATAAATAAATTGGTTTTGAAATGGTTTTAAAAATAACCAGAATTTCCAATATATGAATTGGAATGGATTTGAATAGAAATTATCATCGGAATATTTCGATGTTTGGTTCGGGATTATATGGATATTGTTATGGAAATTTGGAAGATATATTTTATATCGTTATTTCCAAAGCGATATTTGTTGGTTTCAGAATTTGATATTAAATATAAGCCAATATATTTTCTAGTCAGAGCCTTGTATTTAATATGAAATGAGATCTGGGTTTGTCGTGAATGGTGTCTTCATTAACACTATTCTTAAACCCAGTTGAGGAAAGGATTAAATCTTTTTATTTAGATTTAATGAAATATACCAATTAATTAATATATTTAATTGGAATTGAATTAGAATTGATTTTTGGGTTTATCGTGAACGGTGTTTTAAATAACACTTGTTCTTTAACCCGATTATAAATAAAATATGAATTGGGTTTATTGTGAACTGTGTTTTTAATGACACTCGTTCTTTAACCCGATTTACGGTGAAATCTGATTTGGAATTTATAAATCTTTTTATAAAGATTTAATGGGATTTTCCGAAGAAAAGTTTTCCAATTTAATATATTAAATTGGAATTGAATGGAATTCGATTTGATGATAATCGAAATGAACTTCTGTGGAGGAAGACTGTTAATACATATGGAATTTAAAAGGATTTGCAGTTGTTTCATTTATATTATTAGTCGGATACGGAAATTGATATCGATTATATATATTGATTTGTTTTTCCGTGAAGATTCTATAATTAATGGGATGTGATTTGGGTTTGTTGTGAACTGTGTTTTAAATGACATTAGTTCTTTAACCCAGTAAAAGACATGATTATATGTCTGTCGTTGTATTTCAAACTGTATGGTTGAGCTATGCTTAATATAGATCTGTTTTGCGGTGAAGAATTTATTCTCTTGCTTAACGCCCTTCTCTGAGACGTACGAGCTCGGAGGTTATATATCAGCAGAAATCAATAGTACGGTGTAGATTGTCGATGCGACATGTTTGATTTACCAAAGTTAAATAATCATTAATATTGATTTTTGGGAAGATTAAAACTAAATGGTGTTTTAATGAATCTTTAATTAGATTGAGAGGTGGATTGATAATTTAAATTATCAAATTTGGAAAATGATCGAGAGTGGAGTATCGCCAGTTTTGCTCTTAGCGATAGTTAAATCTTTAATTAGATTTGAACGGGAAATGGTAATTAAATTTCCTGATAACACCATGGTGTTAGTTATGGGGTACTAACAGTTTTGCTCCATGGGATGAATAGGTTAGGATTGGGAAATAAAATAAATGATTACTTCGGTATGGTTCTCTAATCTCGACTAGTTTGGAAAACCGTAATATGGTTTGAAATGATATCCAAAGGAAGATTAAAGAATAAATTTTAAAGAATTTACTTTGATAAAATTAATGGGAACAAATCCCTAAAGATGTGAATATTTAAATAAAAGAATATTCATAATTGGAATGAGGCGTATGTTGTGTTTTTATAGCACTTGTTCATTATATACGCGAGTTATTCGGAAAGACCGGGTCTATCCCATTCGGAATAACTGATTCGACGATAAGTCAAATATGAAGAAGGTGGTTGAAGACCGGAGGTCTTCACATCGTTTGAATGGTTACTGGCGATCTTGATTGGGCTGTATATCCAAGAAGAGGGAAAGAGTTGGTGATCGTCCAGACGTATTTGGAGATCAATGGATATGCGAGGTATAAGGTGCCTCTGGTTTCGTTTAGACCTAGAACGGACTTGCAAATGGATTGTGTGTCTAACACTGGATTTTATTCTGTGTTGATTGATTTCTATTAATTATATATCTGTTTGGCGGCAGAGGATTTAATCTCTTGCTTAACGCCCTTCTCTGAGACGTACGAGCTCAGAGGTTATATATCGATAAATATCAGTCACATGGCATGAATTACCTGTGTGGCATGCTGAGATGCAAATGATCAAGGCTTCTGTTGAAAAGCAGAGTCTTGTGGTTGATGATCAAAGCACAGATTTAATACAGCGTAGCTTAGTGTATAGCATTAATTCGCGAGCCTCACACCCTGGTGTGTACCAGAAACGGGAAAGGACATCAAGGAAATGGATGTATGCTAGTTTCTAACTAGGAGGGGTGTCAGCTTTTTACAAGCCTTGGCATTTTACTCATGTGGATGTTGTTTATTGTTACTCGATGGATATAGAGGCGCCTCAGATTAATCGGCTCTGCGGGTCCGATGGATGGTATGGTCTTTATACAGACCTATTTTGATGCCCCATAGGGCAGATTAACATATAGTTTATGGTATTGCCAATCATCGATGGATGATCGGCCCTGACGATCCGGGTGCAGTTGCGACTGAGACCTGAGGCACAGGCTAGATTGTCTCCAATTAGCACAGGATATTCCCTTTGCCTTGGTTCACAGATGGAATCCAACTTCCAATACGTGACATTTCGGTTTTGATTGTAGAGCCTAGTATTGGCGACATGATAGATGGTACCCATGTCGCCTAGGATTGATACATTTATATTTGAAGTTGTTTTCATACACTTTACACTATAATAGTATCAAATGATTTGTTTTAAACGTACCAAGCATTATATGGCTATTATAAGGGAAAAACCTATCCTCTGGCTTGGGTTGCATTGTGTGATGGGACCTGGGTCTTATAATAGCTTCATTTTTCCAAAAAAGCATTGCGCTGTTTTGTTATATGCACTGGTATTCTTGGGAGGAAACTCATTCCGTGTTATACGGTGTGGTCCCTTGAATTACTCTATTTTAAAGTAAAGTTTTAAATAACTGTTTTAGTTCTCACACCCGTCACATGACTGACAAGGAGTTTATTATTTTGACCTAAACTCTGGGTGCCCCTATTTTCCACACGGGCAGCTAGTAGTTTTGGTTTTGCAGATTTATGTTCACAGGGTCCTGGTTTACAGCTGGAATGATATTCGGAAAGCTCTGAATCCGTATATTTTCTTCAGTTGTGTTTTGTGTTATTTTCTGCTGCTATGTAATGTAATTTAAATCTCTGATATTTCTCTGATGTATAATAATTATACTCTATATATTCTTGTATTCTTATGGAATTGTTGTAATTAACAATGAAATGTTCTTCTGTTTGTGTTCTGATTTGGCTTGTTCTCAACTCAATCCGTGCTTTCCTTCATGGGGAAGTTCGGGTCGTTTCAGCCGGTATAAGAGCTTTGGTTTACAGAGCTCGAGAACAAGACACATTAGAACCATACAAAAGAATTCATCAGAGATTGGATTAGTAATATCTAATGAGAATGACTCTTTAGAGATAGGATCAGTATTATCCTAGAACGAGTGTGAAGAGTATATTTTTATAATGAAAACAAATATTGTTTTGAAAATTTAAACCTTATTTAACGTATTTGAATATTTTATTTGTATTGAATTTGGACAATCCAACATATAAATATTTTGCATATACGCCTTGCAAACGTGTATCAAAGTTTTAATATACTGGATAAATATAGAATCACACTCGAGTCACCCGGGGATAATTCTGGTGATGGTGCACCATCGCCAGTATTTATTTTCGAGTTCAAAAGTGGGATGTCTTTATATTTCCATTAGACTGGTGTGAGAACCAAAACTAGATAGGGCTTACTGTTGTGATTTGGCCTCAAAAACAAGATTTTCTGTATATGTATCAAAAAATATGAATTTGAAAAGCTAATCAACTAATTGATTAATGGTTATGTTGTATGATTATTCATTTAAACCAACATATAGATGTAATGTAAATTTTGGCCAAATTGAACCAAATATTGAACTGTATTGAAAATTATTTGCAATTGCATGCATGCATGTATATACATTGAACATGTCATTGCAAGGAGGCTAGAGCAGAGGAATAAAATTGTATGCCCGACAAATAGGTACATGTTTACTAATTTCTTGGGTTTTGGACGATTTTATGAGCCGATTGGCCAGCCGCTTGGTTGTTTCTTTTTCTTTTTGGATTGGAGAGGCCTGTATGGCAATTTTGGGATTTTCCCGGTGCTCCCGTGCAAAGGAGTTTATGGCGAAAATTTTCAAAAATTTAGGGTGTTAACCAAAATTTTGAAAAGTTTGAAAAGTTCTTAGAAACTGAAAAGTTGAAGAACTTAAGCCAAAACGAAAATAATGAAAGTTGAGTTGGTTGGTAAAACAACTTTCAGCTTCGTTCCTCTTTGGGTACAAAAAGATTTTAAGTAGGGGAGATTGTAATAACCCGAAAATCCGAACCAATTAAAATTTTTTATTTTGGCAATTTTAATGAATTTTGAATATTTAAAATGAATTATGTTACATAATAACGATGAGAAATTTATTTTGAATAGAATTAGAACATATATATTTATTTGAATCAACGTTAGAATATAAATAATTATTCTTAATTATAAAAGGAATTGAAAATGGCGCGATAGTTCGAAAATTCGATTTCAAATTTCAAATGAATGTACAGGATTCAAAATAAACTGGATTTTAGCAAAACCAAAAATATTAGAATCTAATTGAAAATATCTTTCTAATGAATTTGAAAATCCAAAATTTCATAGCGGGAATCAAAAGTTATGTCCAATTGAAAATTCAGAATAGTCGCTATGGAATTCTGGCCCTTAAAAATGGATATTTTGCAAATGACCTCTATTTTCGATGAAACCACTTTTGTTGGATCCGGGATGTCGAATTATTTCTAGATTCCAAAATTCATAATTTTTCGAATCAATATGTGAGTGTGGCAAAGCAAAACGTATTTTAATAGTTTTAGTCAATTTCGATCGACTGGAAAATGACCATTTTTCAAACGGTCTTCAAATTTGACGAAATTAGTTTTGTTAGAACCGTATCATCAATACGAAGCTAGAAAATATTTTTCAGGAATTTTTAGAGTCGTTTTGTGGCCCCAGTAAATTGAAATGCGCGTTCAAATTCAATATATAGATTTATATTTTAATTTTGACGAAAACTGATCGTAACGATCGAATCAGCCTACGATACATATCCCATTGTGTTCGGAATTGGGGCAATTAGCTAGGGACAATAGTCGGTGGGTTCGATTTCGAATTCAAAATAAAAATTTGCTTTTTAAAATTTAAAATATAATAAAATATATAAAATATTATAACCTCTCTCTTACCCCCCTCCGCTCTCTCTTCCTAATCAATGCAGATAAAAGAAATTAAAAAAAATATTCGTGCCTCCACTTTCAGAAAACCGTTGCGCCCTTAATCGCCGCCGCTACCCCACCTCTGGCCGACACAGGCCATCGCACGCCTTCCCTTTTGGTGAGGCCCCTCCTCCTTTGATTCCGATCTCCCTCTCCTCCTTGCTCTTCCCAAACCGAACCCCCAAAAAATTCAAACTGCTTGAAATCCTGCAACACCCTAAATCAAGACCCATTCGATACCAGCAATCTTGGACCAACGCCTGCGCCTCCAGATGGCCAACGCAGATGGTGCTCGGATGTTCGGAAGCTCGTGAAGTGGAGGAGAGGTAAAGTTGAAGGTGGTTCGGTTCAGGCAAAAACGATTTACAGTGAAGGTGAGGGTTTATTCAATATAAATCCATGTTAAAAAAATTCAGTTTTTAATTTATATGAATTTGCATTGTTTTTCAAACATGAATTAGATTTGTTTTGAAAATATATGAATAGATTTGTTTTGAAAATGTATGGATAGATTTGTTTTGAAAATATAAAATAGAATTTGGTCTGAAAAGATTATAGATTATATTTTTAAACCAGAAAGATTATATTTTTACTTATGGAAAGTTAAGATTTTTGTTCGTGTAAAGATAAAAAAGTTATGTATAAAAAGATTTGATTTTTGAATTGGTAAAGATAAGATTTTCAGTTATAAATAAAAATTGGAATTTTATTTATATAGATGGCAAATAAAAATTGGATTTTTATCATGAAGAAAGTTTATATTTTTATATATAGAAAAGGTTAGATTTTTAATTAGTGAAAGATGAGATTTTTATCGTGTGAGAGATGAGATTTTTATATATAAAACTGAATAATAAAAATGCGATTTTTATACATAAAGCATTGAGATAAAGATGAAATTTTTATAATATAAACATCATAATAAAAATGTGATTTTTATTATGAACTGCGAGAAAAAGATAGCGATGGTAATGTAACGACCCGGAAAATCTGAACCAATTTAAAAATTTTAAGTTGGCTAAAATAGTGGATTTCAAATATTTAAAATAAATATTTTAAATAATAGCAATGAAAAGTGAATTTGAATTGACGTTTGAAAACGAATATAATTAATTCTAATTATAAACAAGGCCAGAAATGGCGCGGTAGTTTCAAAATTTGAATTCAAACTTTGACTGACTGTACTGGGTGCAAAACAAAACGGATTTGAGAGAAACCAAAAATATTTAAATCTGTTAGTGAATACCTTTCTAATGAATCTGAAAAATCTAAGTTTCATAGCGGAAAGCAAAAGTTATGGCCAAATGAATTTTCAGAAAGGTCGCTATGGAATTTATATAGCCCGTGAAATTGGCCATTTTGCAAACGACCTCGGAATTCGACGAAACCACTTTTGTTGGATCCGAGATGTGAAGTTATTGCTAGGTTTCAAATTTCATAATTTTTGAAGCTAGTATATGAGCGCGGAAAAGGAAAATGTGTTTTGGTCAATTATACTTAAATTGGATCGACCAGAAATGGGCCATTTTGCAAACGGTCTCAGAATTCGACGAAACCAGTTTTGTTGGGACCGTATCGACAAAACATAGCTAGATTTATTTTTCGGGAATTTTTAGAATTAGTTTGTGGCCCTGGCAAATTGAAATGTACGTTCAAATCGAATGTTGAATATTCTATATTTTAATTTGAAGGAAAACTAACTGAAACATTCGAATGGGCCTTCGAAACATATCCCATTGTGTTCGGAATGGGGGTAAAACGCTAGGGACGACAGTCGTTGGGTTTGGATTGGGGTTCGTGTGTGAAAGGGGATATTTTCGAAATTTAAAAATATATAAATAAATAAATCTAATTTGCCACTACATCTTTTCTCTCTCCCCGACTCGACCTGGCGCACGACGGAAATCGATCTTCACCTTCTCTCCTCTTTTTCTTTTGATCCGCTCAATGAAATCCAACACCACAGTTATGGTTTTTGTAGTACTTCTCCTGATCTTCAAATCCATATAAGTATTGGATTTTTTCGTGCAGAATTAAAGGAGAATTTGAGCTCGAAAGTCGAGCCTTCATCTCGCCGCCGCCGTCAACTAGGGCCACCGAAGTGGGCCCCGCTCCAGGCGCCAGTGCGCCTCTCTCCCGTCTTCCTCGCTGCGAAGGCCGATCGTCGATCCGCTTCACCGTTTGATCGAAAAGATCAACCCTAGTTTTGAAGAATTCAGAGAGGTAACGGCTGATTTTCTATGAACTGATTTTAACACCTTTAAACTGTTGCAAACTTTGAAAAATCATATCTTTTTCGTTTCTTTACGAAATTCGATGAAACAGGAAACATCGTGACTGTGTGGACGTCTTCTACATTCCAGAAGAGACCGCATATTTTTCTGAGCCTTCTGCTATTTTTGGTGGAGTGGAACCCAATGTGAGATTTCTAAATTATAAACGATATGGAAAACGATGATGTATAAATTATATAATCGATGTATGAGTTATATAAGCATTGTACACCTCTTGAATAAGCGTTGTATAAGTTGTACGTTCGATGTATAAGTTGTATATGCGTTGTAAAAATTATATATGTGTTGAAATAGAAGTGAAATGCTATATATAAATATATATATATATATATATACGCCCCTCGTCCACAAACCATGGACGATATTTATTGGTTGTGATTGGTGTGAAAATTGATTGATAGCGAATGGTTGATTGAAATTGTTTGTGGTTGAGATTGATTTATTATGGTTGAAAAATACCCGTTTGTGGTTGAGAAATATTTGGTTGAAACCACATAGGATTAGTTTGTGGAACTGAAAAAATATACATGCCGCCTGCGTGCGAACTAGATGCATGATTCCCCGTTGTCAAAAGCTGCGAGGCTTTAAGGTAGAGCGAGGAGCCGTACTAGGGACGGTCCCAGTTTTGACTACCCTGCCGTTATGCTGCCGAAATTTTGAATAATATTCATGTGTTAGAATTATTTCCATTTGTTGAAACAATATTTATTCGTTGTATAGAAAACCTTCATGTGTTGAATCGACATTCATTCGTTGAATAGAAATTCATTCGTTGAATTGAAATTCATGTGTTGAATGGTATTCGTGTTTTAAATATAAAAATCACCTTTTTATCTATATATATAAACTATAGAAAACCTTCATGTGTTGAATAGAAATTCATTCATTGAATTGAAATTCATGTGTTGAATGGTATTCGTGTTTTAAATATAAAAATCACATTTTACTCTATATATATAAACTATAGAAAACCTTCAAGTGTTGAATCGATATTCATTCGTTGAATTGAAATTCATGTGTTGAATGGTATTCGTGTTTTAAATATAAAAATCACCTTTTTATCTATATACATAAACTATAGAAAACCTTCATGTGTTGAATCGATATTCACTTGTTGAATTGAAATTCATATGTTGAATGGTATCCGTGTTTTAAATATAAAAATCACCTTTTTATCCATATATATAAACTATAGAAAACCTTCATGTGTTGAATCGATATTCATTCGTTGGATAGAAATTCATGTGTTGAATGGTATTCGTGTTTTAAATATAAAAATCACATTTTTGTCTATATATAAAAACTATAGAAAACCTTCATGTGTTGAATCGATATTCATTGGTCGGATAGAAATTCATGTGTTGAATGGTATTCGTGTTTTAAATATAAAAATCACCTTTTTATCGATATTTATAAACTATAGAAAACCTTCATGTGTTGAATCGAAATTCATTCGTTGAATTGAAATTCATGTGTTGAATGGTATTCATATTTTGAAAGAAAGTGTTTTATAATAAAAATCCAATTTTTATCATCGATATGAACTATATAAAATAATCTTGTTTTGGAAATAAATTGTTTTATAATAAAAACCCTATTTTTATCACCTATATTAACTAGATAAAATAATCGTGTTTTAAAATAAATTGTTTTACATTAAAAATCACATTTTTATTATATACATGAATTGTTAAAAATAGTGAAGTGTTGAAATAGAAGACAGTTAGATAAAAATATCATTTTTATCAAATGTATGAAATTCATATGGTTTTGAAATCGAAGAATCGATATATATATATATATATATATATATAAATAGAATTGAAATATATCGAAAAACGAAGCTGCAATTCGTATTTTGAAACCGTGATTTCAAACGATTAGTGCGGGAGATCCGACCATCGGATTTTCCCGAAACCGCAACCGTTGGGTTCGCTTTGGAAATATCTTTCCAACGGCACCAACTTTGTAAAGATCCAACAGTTGGATTGTCTGGAATGTTTAATTCAAATCTGAAGAAAAACAGCGCCAGAATCGTTTATATTTATATATAAATATAATTATATTTAATCGAATAACGACGCTACAGTTCGTATTTTGAAATCGAAACTTCAAACGATTGTACCAGGAGATCCGACCGTCAGATTTTTCCCGAAACTGGAACCGTTGGATTCGTTTTGAAAAGATCTTTCTAATGACGTAAATTTTGTGATGATCCAACGGTTAGATTTTCAGATATGTGTAAATCAAATCTGAAGAAAAACAGCGCCACGGCCGCGTTATGGCCTGAAGCGTCGTTTTGAATAAATTGGCTATTTTAAAATAAATAAAAATAGCGATAAATCGTTATAAAATATTATAAACGATATGGATGTGAAATTTAGAAACTAACTGAAGGTTGGCTAAGTCGAATGGTTTCTTGGGTATTGATCTGATGTTGGTTTCAGCCTTCGGGGTTAATATTTGGGAAATCGCTCTCTTACTGATTGACGGTTAGTGACTAATGAATTGAAATGATGTGTAGTAGTGTTTGTGTAGAACATGTTTATTATATACGCGAGTTGCTCAGAAAGACCGGGTTTATCCCATTCTGAATAACTGAATCGACGATAAGAAATTGAAGATGAAGACGGTGGTCGAAGACCGGAGATCTTTACCTCATTTGGATGGTAACCGAGGTCCTGATTGGGAGGCATCCTGAAATATGGATAATGAGTGGTGATCGTCCAAACGTACGTGGTGAACGATGGGTTTGCGAGGTATATAGTGCCTCCGGTTTCGTTCAGACCCAGAACGGACTTGCAAATGGACAGTGTGTCTGACCTTGGAATTTATTCTGTGTGATTGATAACCATCAGTTGCACGGTGTGAATTGCCTGTGTGGCATGCTAAGATGCAGTGATCAGGGCTTCTGTTGAAAAGCAAAGTCTTGTGGTAATGATCAAAGCACCGCCTATGTGGCGTAGCTTTTTGCATAACGTGAATTCGCGAACCTCACACCCGGTATGAACCAGAACGGGAGAAAGGACCTCAGGGAGGACATGCGTTTCTTTCTAGCTAGAAGTGGCGCCAGTGGTTTTACACGCCCTGACGAGTTTGACTTATATGGTTGTTACTACTGCAAGGCGCCTCGGTTTGATCGGACGATCCGGGTCCGATGGAGTCATTCGTTGGCTCACTTACGCCCCATAGGGCGGGGAAACGCATTGTTCAGGAATTTTATTCTACATCGGTGGACCGACCCTGTCTCTCCAAGGGCCCACCTGAGTCTGGGTCCTGAGGCTCGGGCTGGACAATCTCAAAGTCGGTAAGGACTATCTTTTGCCTTGGTTCATGACGGAAATCCAACTTCTAAATACGTGACTGTGCGGTTTTGATTGTATACCTATATATGGCGACATAGTGGTATGGGGCATTAATGCCGTCTATGATTGATAGTTATGATTTGAAATTGTTTTAAAAACATATAAAAACTAGCAATAATATCAAATGCTTTTGTTTTATTCGTATCAAGCATATTTTGGCCGTTATAAGGAAAAAACTCTATCCTCCAGTTTGCGTTGCATTGTGTGATGGGAACTGAGTCTTATAATGGCTTCATTTTTATAAAAAGCATTGCGATGTTTAAAAGAATGATTTGTTTTAAAGAACTGGCAATCGAATGGAGTAAACCCGTTCCACGAAAGTGGCGTGGTCCTGTGATTTGCCATATTATAAATGTGTTGAGTAGATTTCTCATACCAGTCTCATGACTGACTCGTAGTTTGTTTCACTTTCAAACTCGGGTGCCCCTTTTTCTACACGGGCAGCCTTGTATTCAAGTTTTAGCAGGCTCTTTCTAGATAGCTGGAGCTGAGGATGGATTCTATTATTTATCTCTTTTTATGCTGCTCAGCTCCTATTGTACATTATGTTTGGTTCCGCTGTAGACATTTATGTATAGCTGAACTGTATTTGTACTAAGTATGATCCTGTATACTGTGTAACTCTGATGTTTATGTTTATTGTAACACCCCGTGTATTCTATAACAGTGAAATTCACAAATTAAAGTATAATTAATTTCAAATCAAAGAATTAAGGGAAACGGGATACGCCATTGCGTTCGTCTCGGAATTCTGCTTGAGATAGAGTTCAAGTTTGCGTAAAACGGACTCCGTATGAAGAAGATATGGCCTCTGGAAGTTTCAGAATTCAGTTTAAAATTCAAACAGACCAAAACAGCTCAGAAAAACTAATTCAAATTTCAAAATCGGGCCGGAATGGCCAGGGCGGGAAAATTCCCGCCCAAGGCACCCAGGTCGACTTGGCAGTCGACCTGGGGCTAGCCAGGTCGACTGGGCAGTCGACCTGGGTCACCCGTGTCGACTGCCAAGTCGACACGGTGTCGACTGGGGTGTCGACCTGGCCCCTGAGCCAGGTCGAACCCAGCCTACCCTGGCTGGCCTGGTCTGTGTTTGGTCGATTTTCTGATCCTTGCCTTGTCACTAGGGCTAGGTGTCAGCTCCTGGTTGGTCTCTCCTTCAAACGAATGGCTATTATGAAACCAAGCTCCATCGACGGTCTAAATCAACTCACAAACTCTATAAAAAGGACCTAAGACTAACCCTAATACACACAAACAAAAATGGAGATGAGACCGTCATGCTGCTGAGGAGAGACTAAGAATAGCCGTCAGAAATAGAGAGACAATTAGGAGATAATTTGAAAGCTTAAAGCAACGTCAATCAAAACAAAACAACGCCTACAACAAAGGATAGCATCTCCAATTTCAGAATTTAGATTCTTGAATTGAAGATTCGTCATACGTTGTAAGTAGAGTGCTATTCCGATGTGAATAATTAATTGCGTTTGATTTGTGTAAAATGAGAAATGGAATTGTGGCGATAATAATCTATATTTGTATGTTATTTTGATTCTAAGCGATTTGGGAATGTTATTGGATATTTGCAAGTATGTGATTTGCGTTGGAAGTTAACAACGAAATGGAATTGTGGCGATAATAATCTATACTTGTATGATATTTTGATTCTAAACGATTTGGAAATGTTACGGTATACGATTGGATTCATACAAATATATGATTTATGTAGACAACCATATGTTGAGGTATTTTATTTGGGATTCATGCAAGTATATGATTCACAATTATGCCAATATGATGTACATACTTTTAGGATCACTTTTAGTGTGTAATTGGATATGACTAAGTTCTATAGTTTATATGAATCTATGTTGGAATTAGCAAATCATACTTTTGTATTAGAAACAAAAGTAAGCACCTTTATGAACATGACTAAACTATGTTTGGTATTATGCCTAGTTGAAACATGTTTTAGGCCTAAGTTGTTATCAAAACTATATGGTGATATATGTGACACAATTAAGTTAGATTTACATTCCAATTGCAAGTTTACATAAATAGATTGATTCATGTTTAAGTATTATTTATGCCATGATTACATGAATAGAATGATTCATGTTTAAGTATTATTTATGCCATGATTATATGAATAGAATGATTCATGTTTCAGTATTGTTTATGCCATGATTATATGAATAGAATGATTCATGTTTAAGTATTGTTTATACCATGATTATATGAATAGAATGAGTCATGTTTAAGTATTGTTTATGCCATTACAATGCAAGTTCACATGTGCCTAATTCATGTTAATTGAATCGTTATGTTGCAAGTTCAAGCGTTCACACTCCCCTTTTTATGTTACCTTATAAACACCATGTTATAAGCCTCCCCTTTTTCATATGGCTAAGTTGGGTTTAAATGTTAAACCCAACATATCTTATATTGTAGCGAACGTATAAAACGGGGGTAATGACGTTTGAGTTAAAATATAGAATATATGTGTTGGCATGTTTGACGCATGCCAACAACCTTAAAAAACAATTAAGTGGCATAAATAAATTTTAACCAATAAAGATGAATTTGAATAATGGGCCGCAAATATTTACATATAAAAAGAAAAGAGACAAAATCTGTAAATGTAGAAAATACGATGTGTTTAACCTGAGGTTGGATTGAGTTGTGATGTAAACCTGCCCGGAACCGCCCGGCTGTCCAGTAGACACAACAATACCCATCCAATGTGGGTGGTTAAACACGGAGCCCAATAAGGACCCGAGGTTAGACTGAGTTGTGGCGTAAGACTGCCCGGACCCAACCGGCAACAGGCAGCCACAACAATATCTGTCTAATGTGAGAGGTCAAGGCTTTAATAAGACAATTAAGGCTGAGTCAGGATTGATAGGATTAAGTAAATTAAATTAATACTTAATCAGAATGGAACATGCTAAACTAAACAGACTGATTGGGGGTTAGGTTTACAAAACACTTAACCAACTTAGCATGTTGGCTAGAAATAGAAAACCTAGTAGCGGGGGACCCTTTTCAGCAGTAACCCTACAAGGTGTATAAGGATACCCTGAACTAGGCAGGGTGGGGCACGATTATTGGGCTGACTGTAAGAGGTCAAATCGACGGCGGTGGTGCAGCAGTGTAGGTTCTAATGGGGTGCGGGCGTGCACACACTCCGGCGCAGAAAAATAAAGCACTGGGCACCAGTAGCATACCTATGCATTCTAGAATTGTGTTGGGCCGCCACTATGGGACTTGATACACCCCACGGTGGGACCAGCATAGGTAACTACAACATCGGGGGTCGTAAGACACATGTAACTATGCGAGTAGGAGCCGATCATCAGAAATGGATCACTTCACCCTGATTATGGGGTGCCCGTTGGGAACTAGTTTATATGGGTACAGAGATTAATATGGGGTACGATAGTATTCGACCCTAGACCACTTAACTTAGTTTATAATGCTTTCCCATTTCCAGTTTATACTTATCATACCCAGTTCTTTATTCATAGACTGAATAGTCCTAGACTTACTCAGGCTTTATGTCTGACTCTACTTTTCTTTCATATTCTTTTCTTCCGTTCCCCCCCCCCCCCCCCAAGGTCCACAGGGAGGGAATACCACAGCTTGACCAGCTTTCACATCCAGCTTGAAGAGAAAGAATGTATTGCTTGGATCTTTTTCGTTTCGGACTATGGCTTTGGACAGCAATTATGGGACTTTTGCAGTTTATTCATGTTTTCTTTATGCTTCTTTAAATAATGTAATCAAGACAGTTATGAAGATGTTATGTTTTTGGAAGTATTGTAAGACAATTATGGCATGGTTTGTGTAACACGTATTTTAATGAAATAAAAGTTGTTGTTTTCTGCTGCTCAAAAATATGTGTTCTTATATCTATCTTGTATATTTGTGACTTATACTTATAAACCTCCACCAAAATTAGGGCATTCCCTTTGAGAGTGACCCTAACGGAGGTGGGGTGTTTCACTTGGTATCAGAGCATAGGTTTACCAGATAAGATAAAAAGTTTTGAAATTTTATTTTTCAAAAAGAAATTTAAAGAAGCATTTTTAAAACATAAAATAATATTTTATTTTAAAAAGGCAAAGTCCCCCAAAGCCATAGGTACTATCTCTTATCCTTCATTTTGAATCTATCCTTTTTGTTTCAGCATGTCCGAAAAACTTAACTTGCCAGAGGGTGTACCAATACCTGGTTGGTTTAGACGATTCTTAGAAGTAAGGGCCACTCAGCCAGGCCCTACCTTTCCTCCTCCCCCAGCTGTAGGGAATCATCCGGCTGCAGCAGCACCTCTTCCTCCACCTCCTCCACGGGGAAACACTTTTGCTAAATATGTAAAGATTTTAAAGCAATGGGAGGAAAGGACTTCCATGGAACTGAGTCCTTCGTGGCAGCTAGGAATTGGCTGAAAGAATCCGAGGACTTATTCGTCATCTTTGAGGTAGAAGATAGGCAGAGAGTACAACTGGCAGTGTGGCTACTAAAGGGCGAGGCTTCCTACTGGTGGGAAGTCACTAATGCAGAAATACCAGTGGAAACATGGGAGGACTTTAGGGCAAGGTTTGAGGCTAAATTTCTCTCAGACGCGGAAAGGAGTTTGCAGTTGGAAAAATTCTTATTTCTTAAGCAAGGGAATAAGACAGTCAAAGAGTATGTTAATCAGTTCAATGAGCTGGCTAGGTTCGGACTGGACCTAGTCAACACCCCGCACAAGAAGGCTCTCCGTTTTGTGAAAGGGTTGAATGAGCCATTACACAGTTTGGCCATGACCCATATACCCATGGGAGCTACGTATGAAAGATTGGTACAGATGGCATGGCTGAACGAAGAGGATAAGGGCAAGAAGGAGACAAAGGCAGAAAGCTCTCAAGGGAAGAAAGAGGGTTTACAGCCTAAGAAGACAGACTTTAAGAAGGGCGGGAAAGACAACAAAGAGTAGAGGAAGTGTAATTTCTGTGGCAAAGTGGGCACTTAGTAAAAGATTGC
Organism: Allium sativum; assembly: GCA_030737875.1. Lineage (NCBI taxonomy): Eukaryota > Viridiplantae > Streptophyta > Magnoliopsida > Asparagales > Amaryllidaceae > Allium > Allium sativum. Next base: position 18,602,941 of record CM060911.1, read on the forward strand.
CGGAAAAAGAAGACCAAGATGAATGGCGGGTGCTTTTCTTGCGGTGAGACAGGCCACATGGCAAAGGACTGCACGAAGAAACGAGGACAGGGGAAGAGGGCTGGATCCACCTCGGGGGCGCAGGTTCATGTGCTAGATGCACCACCTCTGCAACAGTGAGGTATAAATACTTCTGTGGAAAGTGTAGTTTATCTTTATGATCACCCCGTTCGCACTTTATTTGATTCTGGCGCATCACACTCCTTTATCTCGTCTACTTTCATAGAATCTCTGCACCTAGAAACTAGTATGGTAGAGGACCCCTTAATTGTTTCAAACCCAATTGGGGGCCTGGCTCATTTGTCTATGATCTGTGTGGGATTGAAAATTTCTATTCTAAGCGTAGAATTTAGATGTTGTGCCTTTGTTATGGGCTTTTCGGGATATGGTTTGATTTTGGGCATGGATTGGCTATCCAGTAATGGGGCCATCCTTGATTGTGAGAAAAGGGTTGTTAGGCTCCTGACCCAGCTCGGTAACACTTTGGAAATTACTTGTAATCCCTCGTACGCGGTTATGCTTAGTTATCTTGAATCGCTAGATGCCTCCGTTGAAAATTTGCAATCGGTTAGAGTGGTCCGGGAATATCCGGATGTCTTCGAAGAGGTGAAGGGCTTGCCTCCGAAGCGGGAGATAGACTTCCGCATATATCTTGTAGATAATGCAAAGCCCGTTGCGTTTCCCGTTAGACACATGGCTCCACGGAAAAGAAAGGAGCTCAGTAAACAGATTAAAGAGCTTCTAGAGAAGGGGTTCATTAGAAGGAGCATTTCAGAATGGGGCGCTCCAGTGGTGTTTGCTACAAAGGCGGATGGTTCACTCTGTCTATGTGTTGACTATAGGGAGCTCAACAAGCTAACGAAAAAGAATAGGCACCCTCTCCCTAGAATTGACGATCTGTTTGATCAGCTTGTAGGAGCGTCTGTTTTCTCCCAACTCGATTTAGCGACCGGTTTTCATCAGCTAAGGGTGGCTGAAGATAGCATCGATAAAACGGCATTCAGAACCCCAGACGGCTTCTTTGAATGGCTTGTCATGCCTTTCGGCTTGACAAATGCACCTGCTTACTTCGTGGACCAGATGAGTAGGGTATTCAGAGATTTCCTTAATAAGTTCGTAGTGGTCTTCGTAGACGATATCCTTATCTTCTCAAAGAGTGAAGAGGAACATGCTTAGCACTTAAGGGCAATCATGGAAACTCTGCGAGTCCATCAGCTAAAAGCCAAATTCTCCAAATGCCACTTTTGGAGAGAGGAAGTAAGATTTCTTGGGCACATGGTATCCAAGGAAGGGTTAGCTGTAGACCCAGCTAAGGTAGTAGCGGTGCAGGATTGGAAGACACCAAAGAACGCAACAGAGGTCCGAAGCTTTCTCGGGCCAGCAGGCTTCTATCGAAAATTCATCAGAGACTTTGCAAAGATATCAGCTCCGCTCACAAAGTTGACCAAGAAGAATTTAGTGTTCAATTGGGACTTGGATTGCGAGTTTGCTTTCCAACGACTAAAAAGAGCTCTTACAACAGCCTCAGTTTTAACGTTGCCAGATGGAAGCAAGATGTTCACAGTTTATACAGATGCATGTGGGACAGGGCTAGGCACTGTCTTAATGCAAGAAGGAAGGGTAGTAGCTTATGGCGGGTGACAATTGAAAGTGCATGAAAAGAACTACCCGACCCACGATCTTGAATTAGCTGCCATCGTCTTTGCACTCAAGTCTTGGCGACACTATCTCCTATGTGAGAAGTTCGAACTTTACACTGACCATAAATCGTTGAAATACCTTTTCTCGCAGAAGGACCTTAACTTGAGGCAACAGAGATGGATGGAGTTTCTTGCCTCGTATGATTTCGAGATCTCCTACACTCCGGGCAAAGGCAACGTTGTGGCAGACACGTTGAGCCGAAAGAAACTGACCCTAAGCCCGCTGTTTGTTGAAAGACAAAGCCTAGAGTTTATAGCCAACTTTGACTTTAGACCTTCCTCCGATTTTGTACCAGGCTTGCTAGCATCTCTCGAAGTATGCCCGACTTTAGTGGACTCGATAGGGACAGCACAACGCGAGGACCCTCAGCTTGTGGAGACGATTGATAGGCTAATTAGGGGTGAGACTTCAAGTCACCTCAACATATACTCCATCGACGACAAGGGTTGGCTAAGGCGAGACGGAAGACTATGCGTCCCACAGACAAGGGATTTAGTAAAGATGGTTCTCGAGGAAGCACATCACTCCAAGATGATGATACACCCAGGCGGAGATAAAATGTACAAGGACATAAAAAGAACTTTCTTTTGGAACGGCATGAAGAAGGACGTGGCAGATTTCGTTTCTAAGTGTATGGTGAGCCAACAGGTTAAGGCGGAACAGAAAAAGCCTGGCGGTCTACTACATCCTCTAGAGGTCCCGCAGTGGAAGTGGGATAGCATCTCAATGGACTTCATTGATGGGCTGCCTAGGTCTAGGAGAGGCAACACTAGCATTTGGGTAATAGTGGATAGGCTTACTAAAAGCGCCCACTTTTTACCTGTCAAAAGTAAAAGAACTGCCTCATCTCTAGCATCTCTTTACCTCAAGGAAATTGTTCGACTCCATGGTATACCATCCAGCATTGTTAGTGACCGAGACCCTATCTTCACAAGTGAGTTTTGGCAGAGCCTGCAAGAAGCGGTAGGCACACAATTATGCTTGAGCACAGCCTATCATCCCCAAACCGACGGCCAAACAGAAAGAGTGAACAGAGTTTTGGAGGACCTTCTAAGACTGTGTGTCCTTGACTTCGGAGGGACATGGGAAGACCATCTTCCTTTGGTGGAATTTTCCTACAACAACAGCTATCTAGCAACCATCGGAATGGCGCCCTTCGAAGCTTTATATGGAAGGCCGTGCCGATCGCCCACTTGTTGGTGGGAGTCTACTGATAAGCTCATACTTGGACCAGATATGATCCTAGAGACTTCAGAGAAAGTAGACTTAATACGAAGAAGGATGAAGACGGCCCAAGACAGACAAAAGTCCTACGCCGATAAGAGGAGGACCAATCTTGAATTTGAGGTTGGGGACAGAGTTTTTCTTAAGGTATCTCCGCTAAGGAACGTTGTTCGTTTTGGAACCACAGGAAAGCTAGCACCAAGGTTCGTAGGGCCATTCCCTATCATCGAGAAAATTGGGAAAATGGCCTATAGATTAGAGTTACACGAAAAGCTGGCCGGAGTTTACAACGTCTTTCACGTTTCACATCTTCGAAAATGTCTACATGAGTTTGTTGAAGTGGTAGAGCCAAATATCCTAGAAGAAGCTGAAGTGGAACGCGAAGCAACCGTAAGGAAAGTTCCAACCCGCATATTAGGAACGGAAGTGAAGAAGCTACGCAACCGCGAAGTCAAGCTCGTCAAAGTTCAGTGGAGCGACGCCGAAGAAGATGCAACTTGGGAAATTGAAGCTAGAATACGCGCAGCCTACCCTTTTCTTTTCGAGGGTACATCTTTGATCTTTCCTTTTTCCTTAAGTTGCGCTTTTATCTATCTTTTTAGGTATATCTCCTCGACCTTATCTTTTAGGAAGAAACCCTTTGGATGGAAACATGTAATTGAAACATGTTATGGATGATGGTTGCAAGTGGTTGCAAGTGATTGCTAGTGGTTGCTAGTGGTTGCTTGTGGTTGCATATACACACACAATCTAGGTTTTAGATCGGCTCAGTCACTTCATATTGCATATGCATATATGTTTGCATTCGTATATGGTTGAACTTTAATGGGTTGTCATATGGATGTTGCATTTGTATGAATGATTGTGCACTCATGTAGAGTCATGAATAGGAGAATTTGCATACATAATGGATTTCATGGCACTTACATAATTCGCATTAAGGAGGTCAACTGAATCAGTAGACCGCCTGATTTTGCATTAGATAAGTACATGTACACACACACTTCGCATATGATCATGAAGCATTAGAAGTCTTTTAAGGACAATGGATGCTCGTGTTTGATGGATGAGTAGATGGATGTTTGGATGTTAGGATATACATTCTTCCTAAACTTGAAGATTTCGGGGACGAAATCCTTTTAAGTGGGGAAGAATGTAACACCCCGTGTATTCTATAACAGTGAAATTCACAAATTAAAGTATAATTAATTTCAAATCAAAGAATTAAGGGAAACGGGATACGCCATTGCGTTCGTCTCGGAATTCTGCTTGAGATAGAGTCCGAGTTTGCGTAAAACGGACTCCGTGTGAAGAAGATATGGCCTCCGGAAGTTTCAAAATTCAGTTTAAAATTCAAACAGACCAAAACAGCTCAGAAAAACTAATTCAAATTTCAAAATCGGGCCGGAATGGCCAGGGCGGGAAAATTCCCGCCCAAGGCACCCAGGTCGACTTGGCAGTCGACCTGGGGCTAGCCAGGTCGACTGGGCAGTCGACCTGGGTCACCCATGTCGACTGCCAAGTCGACACGGTGTCGACAGGGGAGTCGACCTGGCCCCTGAGCCAGGTCGAACCCAGCCCACCTTGGCTGGCCTGGTTTGTGTTTGGTCGATTTTCTGAGCCTTGCCTTGTCACTAGGGCTAGGTGCCATCTCCTGGTTGGTCTCTCCTTCAAACGAACGGCTATTATTAAACCAAGCTCCATCGACGGTCTAAATCGACTCACAAACTGTATAAAAAGGACCTAAGACTAGCCCTAATACACACAAACAAAAATGGAGATGAGACCGTCATGCTGCTGAGGAGAGACTAAGAATAGCCGTCAGAAATAGAGAGACAATTAGGAGATAATTTGAAAGCTTAAAGCAACGTCAATCAAATCAAAACAACACCTACAACAAAGGATAGCATCTCCAATTTCAGAATTCAGATTTCTGAATTGAAGATTCGTCATACGTTGTAAGTAGAGTGCTATTCCGATGTGAATAATTAATTGCATTTGATTTGTGTAAAATGCGAAATGGAATTGTGGCGATAATAATCTATATTTGTATGTTATTTTGATTCTAAGCGATTTGGGAATGTTATTGGATATTTGCAAGTATGTGATTTGCGTTGGAAGTTAACAACGAAATGGAATTGTGGTGATAATAATCTATACTTGTATGATATTTAGATTCTAAACGATTTGGAAATGTTATGGTATACGATTGGATTCATACAAGTATATGATTTATGTAGACAACCATATGTTGAGGTATTTTATTTGGGATTCATGCAAGTATATGATTCACAATTATGCCAATATGATGTACAAACTTTTAGGATCACTTTTAGTGTGTAATTGGATATGACTAAGTAATATAGTTTATGTGAATCTATGTTGGAATTAGCAAATCATACTTTTGTATTAGAAACAAAAGTAAGCACCTTTATGAACATGACTAAACTATTTTGGTATTACGCCTAGTTGAAACATGTTTTAGGCCTAAGTTGTTATCAAAACTATATGGTGATATATGTGACACAATTAAGTTAGATTTACATTCCAATTGCAAGTTTACATAAATAGAATGATTCATGTTTAAGTATTATTTATGCCATGATTACATGAATAGAATGATTCATGTTTAAGTATTATTTATGCCATGATTATATGAATAGAATGATTCATGTTTCAGTATTGTTTATGCCATGATTATATGAATAGAATGATTCATGTTTAAGTATTGTTTATACCATGATTATATGAATAGAATGATTCATGTTTAAGTATTGTTTATGCCATTAAAATGCAAGTTCACATGTGCCTAATTCATGTTAATTGAATCGTTATGTTGCAAGTTCAAGCGTTCACACTCCCCTTTTTATGTTACCTTATAAACACCATGTTATAAGCCTCCCCTTTTTCATATGGCTAAGTTGGGTTTAAATGTTAAACCCAACATATCTTATATTGTAGCGAACGTATAAAACGGGGGTAATGACGTTTGAGTTAAAATATAGAATATATGTGTTGGCATGTTTGACGCATGCCAACAACCTTGAAAAACAATTAAGTGGCATAAATAAATTTTAACCAATAAAGATGAATTTGAATAACGGGCCGCAAATATTTACATATAAAAAGAAAAGAGACAAAATATGTAAATGTAGAAAATACGATGTGTTTAACCCGAGGTTGGATTGAGTTGTGATGTAAACCTGCCCGGAACCGCCCGGCTGTCCAGTAGTCACAACAATACCTATCCAATGTGGGTGGTTAAACACGGAGCCCAATAAGGACCCGAGGTTAGACTGAGTTGTGGCGTAAGACTGCCCGGACCCAACCGGCAACAGGCAGCCACAACAATATCTGTCTAATGTGAGAGGTCAAGGCTTTAATAAGACAATTAAGGCTGAGTCAGGATTGATAGGATTAAGTAAATTAAATTAATACTTAATCAGAATGGAACATGCTAAACTAAACAGACTGATTGGGGGTTAGGTTTACAAAACACTTAACCAACTTAGCATGTGGCTAGAAATAGAAAACCTAGTAGCGGGGGACCCTTTTCAGCAGTAACCCTACAAGGTGTATCAGGATACCCTGAACTAGGTAGGGTGGGGCACGATTACTGGGCTGACTGTAAGAGGTCAAATCGACGGCGGTGGTCCAGCAGTGTAGGTTCTAACGGGGTGCGGGCATGCACACACTCCGGCGCAGAAAAATAAGGCACTGGGCACTAGTAGCATACCTGTGCATTCTAGAATTGTGTCGGGCTGCCACCATGGGACTTGATACACCCCATGGTGGGACCAGCATAGGTAACTACAACATCGGGTGCCGTAAGACACATGTAACTATGCGAGTAGGAGCCGATCATCAGAAATGGATCACTTCCCCCTGATTATGGGGTGTCTGTTGGGAACTAGTTTATATGGGTACAGAGATTAATATGGGGTACGATAGTATTCGACCCTAGACCACTTAACTTAGTTTATAATGCTTTCCCATTTCCACTTTATACTTATCATACCCAGTTCTTTATTCATAGACTGAATAGTCCTAGACCTACTCAGGCTTTATGTCTCACTCTACTTTTCTTTCGTCTTCTTTTCTTCCGTTCCCCCCCAGGTCCACAGGGAGGGAATACCACAGCTTGACCAGCTTTCACATCCAGCTTGAAGAGAAAGAATGTATTGCTTGGATCTTTTTCGTTTCGGACTATGGCTTTGGACAACAATTATGGGACATTTGCAGTTTATCTATGTTTTCTTTTTGCTTCTTTAAATAATGTAATCAAGACAGTTATGTTTTTGGAAGTATTGTAAGACAATTATGGCATGGTTTGGTAACACGTATTTTAATGAAATAAAAGTTGTTGTTTTCCGCTGCTCAAAAATATGTGTTCTTATATCTGTCTTGTATATCTGTGACTTATACTTATAAACCTCCACCAAAATTAGGGCATTCCCTTTGAGAGTGACCCTAACGGAGGTGGGGTGTTTCATTTATCCAGTATATTATTTGTTCATTATCTGGTGTATTTATTTAATTATGCTTTGTTGTTATCTGTTTCTGTGTTATATTCCAAAGATTACCCTAGCCACCGTCAGTACGTGGTTTGGGGACATCACCTCGTGGTATCAGAGATTTGGTTAAGCTTAGTACTGGAATATAACATATTAACGAACTCGTCAGAAATAGAACCAGTAGTGTTCTAGGATGAATAACTCATTACAGATAGGATCAGCAATATCCTAGTATGAGTATAGCAGAATCAGAACAACTCGTTAGAGATGGGGTCAGAAGTGCCTCAGAACGAGTCGAGGGTAATATGTTTTTAAATAACATATTTGTTATAATATATATAGGCTGGTTTTAGAAATATGATTTTTGAATATATAAAAGATATATATTTGAAAAGTAAAAGAGTATATGAAATTGATTAGTATATTTTAAAAAAAATGTTAAAAACAAATTGATTGCTGTTTGTGTTGTGTGATAATAAATTGGATTATTTAAATTATTGAAACGATAGTTAATTTAATTAATAAGAGAATGAATGGTAGGATTTATTCGATAAATCACACATTAAACTGATTAGAAAATAGATAGAAATATATACTTGTGCATTATATATGTTTGAACAGGTAAATGGATAGCTGTTGAGTAAAGAAATTATTTGCGTGCCCGACAAATAGGTAAACCTTAATGAGTTGGATGCGAAATATTATTATATCAACTCCTGTGAATGCCATTGGATGCGGAGTGCTGGTTATTCTGTGTGTAATAATAAACGTCGCCATAGGATAGTAACAATTAATTTTTAACTACATTACATGGCATACTTCTGAAGATAGGCATACTTCATCATATACCACATAAGCTATTAGAGCTTGTGTGACGAGGTGGAAGATTTACCATACGAGCGAGAGGCTTGTATGGCGATGACAATATTTTACAGGTTGAACTAATGATTGATATGGACTATTTAAATTGTAACGATAAAATTGCCAGATTAATAAAAACCCCACACTGGTCAGGAGTTGACAATAATCACGTCTCTCTAGTCATTAGATACGGCACATGGACTATTTATTTCCCACGCGGGACGAGGTGACGAGGATTTATCCTCTGGAGCAATTAAAATACACACTCCCTTAGGCTTTGACAGGGTGACGAGAATTTATTCTCTAGAGTTATTATCTAAACACGCTCCCCTGTAAACATCAGAATATATCACTATAAATATGTGTATTCTTATTAGGATTTATTGGGTACCTAATACGGCCCAATAAATTTCCAAACCTCTCCCCGTACAAAGGAGGTTATGGCGAAATTATTTGAAAATTCCGGGTGTTAGCCAAATTTTTGAAGAATTTGAAAATTCTCAAAAATTGAAAAGTTGGAGAATGGAAGCCAGATTAAACGTAGAGTTGATTAATCAAACCACTTTCGACTTTGTTCCTTTTCGGGGACGAAAAATTTTAAGTGAGGGAGATTGTAACGACCTGGAAAATCTGAACCAATTTAAAGTTTTTAAGTTGGCTAAAATAGTGGATTTTAAATATTTAAAATAAATATTTTAAATAATAGCAATGAAAAGTGAGTTTGGATCGACGTTTGAAAACGAATATAATTAATTCTAATTATAAACAAGGCCTGAAATGGCGCGGTAGTTTCAAAATTTGAATTCAAACTTTGACTGACTGTACCGGGTGCAAAACAAAACGGATTTGAGAGAAACCACAAATATTTAAATCTGTTAGTGAATACCTTTCTAACGAATCTGACAAATCGAAGTTTCATAGCGAAAAGCAAAAGTTATGGCCAAATGAATTTTCAGGAAGGTCGCTATGGAATTTATATAGCCCGTGAAATTGGCCATTTTGCAAACGAGCTCGGAATTCGACGAAACCACTTTTTTTGGATCCAGGATGTGAAGTTATTGCTAGGTTTCAAATTTCATAATTTTTGAAGCTAGTATGTGAGCGTGGCAAAGGAAAATGTGTTTTGGTCAATTATAGTTAAATTGGATCAACCAGAAATGGGCCATTTTGCAAACGGTCTCAGAATTCGACGAAATTAGTTTTGTTGGGACCGTATCGACAAAACATAGCTAGATTTATTTTTCGGGAATTTTTAGAATTAGTTTGTGGCCCTGGCAAATTGAAATGTACGTTCAAATCGAATGTTGAATATTCCATATTTTAATTTGAAGGAAAACTGACTGAAACATTCGAATGGGCCTTCGAAACATATCCCATTGTGTTCGGAATGGGGGTAAAACGCTAGGGACAGCAGTCGTTGGGTTTGGATTGGGGTTCGTGTGTGAAAGGGGGTATTTTCGAAATTTAAAAATATATAAATAAATAAATAAATCTAATTGGCCACTACATCTTTTCTCTCTCCCCGACTCGACCTGGCGCACGACGGAAATCGATCTTCACCTTCTCTCCTCTTTTTCTTTTGACCCGCTTAATGAAATCCAACACCATAGTTATGGTTTTTGTAGTACTTCTTATGATCTTCAAATCCATATAAGTATTGGATTTTTTTGTGCAGAATTGAAGGAGAATTTGAGCTCGAAAGTCGAGCCCTTCATCTCGCCGCCGCCGTCAACCAGGGCCACCGAAGTGAGCCCCGCTCCAGGCGCCAGTGCGCCTCTCTCCCCTCTTCCTCGCTGCGAAGGCCGATCGTCGATCCGCTTTACCGTTTGATCGAAAAGATCAAACCTAGTTTTGAAGAATTCAGAGAGGTAACGGCTGATTTTCTTTGAACTGATTTTAACACCTTTAAACCGTTGCAAACTTTGAAAAATCATATCTTTTTCGTTTCTTTACGAAATTCGATGAAACAGGAAACATCGTGACTGTGTGGACGTCTTCTACATTCTAGAAGAGACCGCATATTTTTCTGAGCCTTATGCTATTTTTGGTGGAGTGGAACCCAATGTGAGATTTCTAAATTATAAACGATATGGAAAATGACGATGTATAAGTTATATAATCAATGTATGAGTTACATAAGCGTTGTACACCTCTTGTATAAGCATTGTATAAGTTGTATGTTCGATGTATAAGTTGTATATGCGTTGTAAAAATTATATATGTGTTGAAATAGAAGTGAAATGCTAAATATATATATATATATATGCCCCTCGTCCACAAACCATGGACGATATTTATTGGTTGTGATTGGTGTGAAAATTGATTGATAGCGAATGGTTGATTGAAATTGTTTGTGGTTGAGATTGATTTATTGTGGTTGAAAAATACCTATTTGTGGTTGAGAAATATTTGGTTGAAACCACATAGGATTAGTTTGTGGAAATGAAAAAATATACATGCCGCCTGCGTGCGAACTAGATGCATGATTCCCCATTGTCAAAAGCTGCGAGGCTTTAAGGTAGAGCGAGGAGCCGTACTAGGGACGGTCCTGGTTTAAACTACCCTGCCGTTATGCTGCCGAAATTTTGAATAATATTCATGTGTTAGAATTATTTCCATTTGTTGAAACTATATTTATTCGTTGTATAGAAAACCTTCATGTGTTGAATCGATATTCATTCGTTGAATAGAAATTCATTCGTTGAATTGAAATTCATGTATTGAATGGTATTCGTGTTCTAAATATAAAAATCACCTTTTTATCTATATATATAAACTATAGAAAACCTTCATGTGTTGAATAAAAATTCATTCATTGAATTGAAATTCATGTGTTGAATGGTATTCGTGTTTTAAATATAAAAATCACATTTTTACTCTATATATATAAACTATAGAAAACCTTCATGTGTTGAATCGATATTCATTCGTTGAATTGAAATTCATGTGTTGAATGGTATTCGTGTTTTAAATATAAAAATCACCTTTTTACCTATATATATAAACTATAGAAAACCTTCATGTGTTGAATCGATATTCATTCGTTGAATTGAAATTCATGTGTTGAATGGTATCCGTGTTTTAAATATAAAAATCACCTTTTTATCCATATATATAAACTATAGAAAACCTTCATGTGTTGAATCGATATTCATTCGTTGGATAGAAATTCATGTGTTGAATGGTATTCGTGTTTTAAATATAAAAATCACATTTTTATCTATATATATAAACTATAGAAAACCTTCATGTGTTGAATCGATATTCATTCGTTGGATAGAAATTCATGTGTTGAATGGTATTCGTGTTTTAAATATAAAAATCACCTTTTTTCGATATTTATAAACTATAGAAAACCTTCATGTGTTGAATCGAAATTCATTCGTTGAATTGAAATTCATGTGTTGAATGGTATTCATATTTTGAAAGAAAGTGTTTTATAATAAAAATCCAATTTTTATCATCGATATGAACTATATAAAATAATCTTGTTTTTGAAATAAATTGTTTTATAATAAAAATCCTATTTTTATCACCTATATTAACTAGATTAAATAATCGTGTTTTGAAATAAATTGTTTTACATTAAAAATCACATTTTTATTACATACATGAATTGTTAAAAATAGTGAAGTGTTGAAATAGAAGACAGTTAGATAAAAATATCATTTTTGTCAAATGTATGAAATTCATATGGTTTAGAAATCGAAGAATCGATATATATATATATATATATAGAATTGAAATATATCGAAAAATGAAGCTGCAGTTCGTATTTTGAAACCGTGATTTCAAACGATTAGTGCGGGAGATCCGACCATCGGATTTTCCCGAAACTGCAACCGTTGGGTTCGCTTTGGAAATATCTATCCAACGGCACCAACTTTGTAAAGATCCAACGGTTGGATTGTCTGGAATGTTTAATTCAAATCTGAAGAAAAACAGTGCCATAATCGATTATATTTATATATAAATATAAATATAATTATATTTAATCGAATAACGACGCTGTAGTTCGTATTTTGAAATCGAAACTTCAAACAATTGTACCGGGAGATCCGACCGTCGGATTTTCCCGAAACTGGAACCGTTGGATTCGTTTTGAAAAGATCTTTCTAATGACGTAAATTTTGTGATGATCCAACGGTTAGATTTTCATATATGTGTAAATCAAATCTGAAGAAAAACAGCGCCACAGCCGCGTTATTGCCCGAAGCATCGTTTTGAATAAATTGGCTATTTTAAAATAAATAAAAATAGCAATACATCGTTATAAAATATTATAAACGATAAGGATATGAAATTTAGAAACTAACTGAAGGTTGGCTAAGTCGAATGGTTTCTTGGGTATTGATCTGATGTTGGTTTCGGCCTTCGGGGTTAATATTTGGGAAATCGCTCTCTTCCTAATTGACGGTTAGTGACTAATGAATTGAAATGATGCGTAGTAGTGTTTGTGTAGCACTTGTTTATTATATACGCGAGTTGCTCCGAAAGACCGGGTTTATCCCATTTTGAATAACTGAATCGACGATAAGAAATTGAAGATGAAGACGGTGGTCGAAGACCGGAGATCTTCACCTCGTTTGGATGGTAACCGAGGTCCTGATAGGGAGGCATCCCGAAATATGGATAATGAGTGGTGATCGTCCAGTCGTACGTGGTAATCGATGGGTTTGCGAGGTATATAGTGCCTCCGGTTTCGTTCAGACCCAGAACGGACTTGCAAATGGACAGTGTGTCTGACCTTGGAATTTATTCTGTGTGATTGATAACCATCAGTTGCACGGTGTGAATTGCCTATGTGGCATGCTAAGATGCAGTGATCAGGGCTTCTGTTGAAAAGCAAATTCTTGTGGTGATGATCAAAGCACCGCCTGTGTGGCGTAGCTTTGTGTATAACGTGAATTCGCGAACCTCACACCCAGTATGAACCAGAAACGGGAGAAAGGACCTCAGGGAGGACATGCGTTTCTTTCTAGCTAGAAGTGGCGTCAGTGGTTTTACACGCCCTGACGAGTTTGACTTATGTGGTTGTTACTGTTGCGAGGCGCCTCGGTTTGATCGGACGATCCGGGTCCGATGGAGTCATTCGTTGGCTCACTTACGCCCCATAGGGCAGGGAAACGCATTGTTCAGGAATTTTAATCCACATCGGTGGACCGACCCTGTCGCTCCAAGGGCCCACCTGAGTCCGGGTCCTGAGTCTGGGTCCTGAGGCTCGGGCTAGACAGTCTCGAAGTCGGTAAGGACTATCTTTTGCCTTGGTTCATGACGGAAATCCCACTTCCAAATACGTGACTGTGCGGTTTTGATTGTATACCTATATATGGCGACATAGTGGTATGGGGCATTAATGCCATCTATGATTGATAGTTATGATTTGAAATTGTTTTAAAAACATATAAACACTAGCAATAATATCAAATGCTTTTTTTTATTCGTATCAAGCATATTTTGGCTGTTATAAGGTGAAAACTCTATCCTCCAGTTTGCGTTGCATTGTGTGATGGGAACTGAGTCTTATAATGGCTTCATTTTTATAAAAAGCATTGCAATGTTTAAAAGAATGATTTGTTTTAAAGCACTGGCAATACAATGGAGTAAACCCGTTCCACGAAAGTGGCGTGGTCCTGTGATTTGCCATATTATAAATGTGTTGAGTAAATTTCTCATACCAGTCTCATGATTGACTCGTAGTTTGTTTCACTTTCAAACTTGGGTGCCCTATTTTCTACACGGGCAGCCTTGTATTCAGGTTTTAGCAGGCTCTTTCCGGATAGCTGGAGCTGAGGATGGATTCTATTATTTATCTCTTTTTATGCTGTTCAGCTCCTATTATACATTATGTTTGTTTCCGCTGTAGACATTTATGTATACCTGAACTGTATTTGTACTAAGTATGATCCTGTATACTGTGTAACTCTGATGTTTATGTTTATCCAGTATATTATTTGTTCATTATCTGGTGTATTTATTTAATTCTGCTCTGCTGTTATCTTTTTCTGTGTTATATTCCAAAGATTACCCTTGCCACCGTCAGTACGGGGTTTGGGGTCGTCACCACAATGGAAATCAAAACGGAATCCATTCAGTTCAGAAAGAAAGCACGGCAGAGTGGAACCCAAAGGTGAGAACTCCCCACTTTTATGTTATTTTCTAGTTAAAATATATACTAAGATGAAGATGGTGCTTAGCAGCACCCGACACCCATCGTCCACAGACCATGGATGGCTTGTTTGTTTGATATGTTGTTGTGAAAATTGATTGTGTGATGTTGAATGGAAGGAATAAAATATTTTATAGTTAAAAATATAATTTTTAACATGTATATAAAATAAATATTAATAAACAAATTGGACGAATTGTTTATGTACACACATTTGACTGATATTGATTGGGATGATAAATTTTACACATCGCCCAACTGCACAAATAAAATCTGTGTTTGATTGTTTGAAACCCTACACGGGTATTGGGATGATATATGATATACACTAATCCCAATGATTATTTGTAAGTCGATCGATTGATTGACAGGCTGTTTTAAGCATTAGATATTTATATTTGATGCTTATGTAGTGTAGAACGCACTACGGATGATGGTTGACTGTGTTTGGTTGTTGTGGTGTACGTGTGTTGTATGAAATCCATATAATCACATTATATGGTAATTGATTATGTCTGATTTCAGTTCGGAAAGAATGAATATTTTAAAATAACGATTATTTTAAAATAACGAATATTTTAAAATAATATTCAGAAAAGAACCAAAAACTGGTTTTGATGTTCGATTTGGGATGGACACGAGTATATTTATATATATATATATATAAAGCCGTGTTGATTAGATTGAAGCCATTTTGATGTAAACGATATTTATATCGATTTTATTCATTTTATAATGAATATAGAAAATGAATTGATTTCAAAATATGATGATTTGAAAATAATATCATTTATATATCGATGATATGGAATATTCAATTTTGATTAGAAATTGAATATGAAGTCGAAATCGTTTTGAAAACGAATTTAAAACGATTTGTAAAATAAGATTTCAAAGGAAATCGATGAAATATATATAATATATATACATTATATATATAATGGCCTGAATAGAACGCGCCGCGCCGCGGCAGTTCGTGAATTTCGACCGTTGACTTCGAACGGACATTACGGGAGATCCGACCATCAGATTCTCCTAAAACCGGAACCGTTGGGTTCGTATCGAAAAGACATTTCTAATGAATATTAGAAATTAGAAATCTAATGGTCAGATTTGGAATTATGTCCAAATCAAATTTGGAAAAGGTCGTTGTAAGTGGAGTTCGATGGCCGTTTATGGAAATTGACTGTACGGGCCTTGATTAAATTATTAAAAATAGCGATAATTTGTGTAAAATCACAAGAAGTGATTTGGAAAGAATTGGGATGAAAAATTCCATATTTGAAAAGATAAAAATAAATTTTTATCGAAACGAACTAGTTTTGAACTAAAATTATAATTCAATTATTTTTTAAAATAAATAAATTGGATTCGAAATGTTTTTAAAAATAACTAAAATTTCCAATATATGAATTGGAATTGATTTGAATTGAAATTGTCATTGGAATATTTCGATGTTGGGTTCGAGATTATACGGATATTGTTATGGAAATTTGGAAGATATATTTTATATCGTTATTTCCAAAGCGATATTTTTTGGTTTCAGAATTTGATATTGAATATAAGCCGATATATTTTCTATTCAGAGCCTTGTATTTAATATCAAATGAGATCTGGGTTTGTCGTGAATGGTGTCTTCATTAACACTATTCTTAAACCTAGTTGAGGAAAGATTAAATCTTTTTATTTAGATTTAATGAAGTATACCAATTAATTAATATATTTAATTGGAATTGAACTAGAATTGATTTTTGGGTTTATTGTGAACGGTTTTTTAAATAACACTTGTTCTTTAACCCGATTATAAATAGAATGTGAATTGGGTTTATTGTGAACTGTGTTTTTAATGACATTCGTTCTTTAACCCAATTTATGGTGAAATATGATTTGGAATTTATAAATCTTTTTATAAAGATTTAATGGGATTTTCCAAAGAAAGTTTTTCCAATTTAATATATTAAATTGGAATTGAATGGAATTCGATTTGATGATAATCGAAATGAAATTCTGTGGAGGAAGACTGTTAATACATATGGAATTTAAAAGGATTTGCCGTTATTCCATTTATATTATTAGTCGGATACGGAAATTGATATCGATTATATATATTGATTTGTTTTTCTGTGAAGATTCCATGATTAATGAGATGTGATTTGGGTTTGTCGTGAACTGTGTTTTAAATGATATTAGTTCTTTAACCCAGTAAAATACAGGTTTGCTTGTCTATCATTGTATTTCGAACTATATGGTTGAGCTCTGCTTAATATATATCTGTTTGGCGGCGGAGAATTTATTCACTTTCTTAACGCCCTTCTCTGATACGTATGAGCTTAGAGGTTATATATCGGCAGAAATCAATAGTATGGTGTAGATTGTCGATGCGACATGTTTGATTTTCCATAGTTAAATAATCATTAATATTTATTTTTGGGAAGATTAAAACTAAATGGTGTTTTAATGAATCTTTAATTAGATTGAGAGGTGGATTGATAATTTAAATTATCAAATTTGGAAAATGATCGAGAGTGGAGTATCGCCAGTTTTGCTCCTAGCGATAGTTAAATCTTTAATTAGATTTGAACGGGAAATGGTAATTAAATTTACCGATAACACCGTGTTGTTAGTTATGGAGTAATAACAGTTTTTCTCCATGGGATGAATAGGATGGGATTGGGAAACAAAATAAATGATTACTTCGGTATGGTTCGCTAATCCCGACTAGATTAGAAAACCGTAATATGGTTTGAAATAATATCCAAAGGAAGATTAAAGAATAAATTTTAAAGAATTGACTTTGATAAAATTAATGGGAACAAATGTAACAACCCGAATTTTTATAACGTGTTAAAACCATAAATCAAGGCAGAATTAATTTTTAAAATAAGAATCAAGGGAAACGGGGTACGACATTTCGTTCGTCTCGGAATTCTGGTTGAGATAGAGTCCGAGTTTGCGTAAAACGGATGTCGTACGAAGAAGATATGGACGAACGAAGTTAGGCAGAAAAACCAGAAACCGGCCAGAATGCACTGGCGCACTTGGGAAGTGCGCCAGAACAAAATTGCATTAGTGCACTTGGGAAGTGCGCCCATGCGATTTTGCATCGGCTCACTTGGCAGGTGCGCCCAGGCCGAGCAACAGGCCTGCATAGCTTTTTGGTTTGACCCTGGCTGGCCTGGTCGGGTTCTGGTCGAATTTCTGAGCTTTACTGTGTCACTAGGGCTAACTTGTCACTTTCTGATTGGCTTCTCTTGAGATGGATGGCCTTGATTAACTCTAGCTTCATCGACGGCACTAATTAGTTTGAAACCCTATATAAACAACCTCCTAGCCTCATTCTCTTTACACCATTCTTCTCTAACCTTATGTTGCTCAAACTCTTGATGATCATGGCTTCTTCTTCTTCCTCTAATTAAATTAAATTAAATTAAATCGTGAAGATTATTTCTTGAAGACTACGGCTAGGAATTTCTTATTGGGGATTTTCTTCTACAATCAAAGCAAGATTCAACGATTCAACAATTCGACGATAAATTTCTAGACTTGACTTCTGCATCTAAATTTCTTAGACTACAATCTGTAAGTTCCATTTACTTTTAGATAAAAACTATAAACATAATATGACATGTTATAAATTGGAATTGATTGATGTATACTTCATATCTGTTCTTGTTTTCTTTTTTGGATCTTGACTATTGGGAATATTGCCGACGACGTTGAAACTATTATTAATGGCCTAAGACTATGACGGTGAACATAAGACTATGCATATGACTATGACTATGCCTATGACTGTGAACATGAGACTATGCCGATGACTATGAACATAAGACTATTGCCTATGACTATGACAAAGACAATTGTGGCTAATTACCTAAGATTCATGACCATGAGGTTATTGCCTAGGATTATAACTTTGAAATCGGATCTAAGCTTGATTTTCTATTCAGACCTTTTCTTTATTTGTCCTTGGATCTTGATTTTGGGGATTTTTCTATTTAAATTAGACCTATCCTTGTTCTTGAAACTAGATTATTATTCAAACCTTTTCATGATCAATAACGTTATCAGATCTATATGCCTGCGATGTTTTAATCAATTTTTTCAGTTATGTTATGCCTTGAAAATAGATTGATAATAGAATAATGTTGATTATGTTATATGTGGAATTGAACTATATTAATATATGCCCGTGGTTATATTTTATTATCATGTTGAATTGGGAGTTAATGAATAAGTCTATTCATGTGTATACGAACTTGAAGTATAACCCATTATGACAAGTTGTGTAGTTTATCATATTATGCAAGTTTTAGGTTGTAAAATCATATCACATATGTGACCAAATGTTAGATCTATATGTTTATGTGTATATGTTAAACCTATGTCATATTTCAAGTTCACACTTATTCATATTCTCGTGATTGATTTGCAAGTTCACATATATGTAAGTTGATTTAGTCTATGTTGCAAGTTCACATATATGTATGTTGATTTAGTCTACGTTGCAAGATTCACACCTATGATATTCATGTTGACTATTTTGCAAGTTCACACCTATGATGTTCATATTGACTATGCCGAAAATGCCAAATTTACACCTATGTCATGTTTATGTTAATGAATTGCTTTATGCCAATTTTGCATACATTAAAACAGGCTAAGTTTTTAGCCTAATATTATATGTCGAAAATCATGCGGACGAGAAATTAGGCTAAGATTGTTAGCCTAATATTTAGACGGGGTAATATTGGGAAAAATTGGTAATTACTGGAAACTTGGTATGAAACTTACCTTGAAAACTTGACACGAACTTGTCATGAATCTTGAACACGGACATGACACTAGAATGAACTTGAAAATGGCCAACTCGAGGTTGGGTTGAGTTTGCAGTGTAATTCTGCCCAGAACCGCCCGGCAAATCCAGTGACTGCAAACAATAGGTACCAATATGGGTAGTTGGTCATATCGCACTTGAAAACCCGAGGTCAGACTGAGTTGTGGTGTAATTCTGCCCGGAACCGCCCGGCATATCCAGTGACCACAACAACAGGTCTGTTGTGAGAGGTTGGGGTGCATTAATGAATTAATGTCACATGATATGGTTATGTAACACCCCGTAATTCTGTAACACTAAGATTCACAAATCAAGGAAGAATTAAATTTTAAAATCAAAATCAAGGGAAACGGGCTGCGCCATTGCGTTCGTCTCGGAATTCTGCATGAGATAGAGTCCGAGTTTGCGTTAAACGGACTCCGTATGAAGGAGTTATGGTCTTCAGAAGTTTCAGAATTCGGTTTAAAATTCGAACAGGTCAGAAAACGAGTTCAAAATTCAAAATCGGACCCAGATGGGGCTGGGAGGGAATTTTCCCGCCCAAGACCCAGGTCGACTGGGTAGTCGACCTAGGGGTCGACCCCCCCTCCCCCCGCTTTTTCCAGATCTGCAGCCTGGTTCGTTTTTCCTTATCCGGACGCCATTCTGACCAGATTCGTTGACTTCTACACTATATAAACAGCCCTAGTCTCCTTCTCTATTCACAATTCTTCTCTACCCTTATGCTGCAAAGATTCTTGGTAGACATGGCTTCTTCTCCTCCTCTAAATTAAATAATAAATAAAATAATATGTAAGATAAATCAAGACGAGGAAATGTTGCTCAAGACTTTCAAGAGGAGATTCAAAACAAGCTAGAATTCAAGTGAAGATTCAAACGACTTCAACGACTGTTTTTCTACGAATCTAATCTAATCTCTGTAAGTCTGTTACTTTTTAGATTTGAACGTTTTCTCTATTCGTGACATGAAATTAAAGGAATAAAAGAATATGCCAAATCTTTCTATTCGAATAAGTGCTTATATCTTTGGACCTAATTAAAGACTGTTATGATTCGATGACAAATGAGTCTGTGACTATGAAACTATGGACCTTAAAACCATATGCCTCTTTGACTATGAACATTGCCTATGACTATGAACACTGCCTATGACTGTGACTCATTACTATGAGAATTATTTCCTTGACTATGAACACAAGCCTATGCCTTTGATTAGGAAACACTATTGCCTATGACATAACAAGAACAGCTGTGATTAAACACCTATGATTCATGACTAGGAAAGTGTTGATTAAGTTTTGTGACTGTGAAATTGGGTCTAAACCTGATTATCTATTATGTCTATTCTTGGTTTTCTTTGGTTTTAGACCTTGGGAATTTACCTATTAAGTTAGGTCTACCCATGTTCTTGAAGCTACGTCGTTATTCAACCCTTTTTATGTCATATGATTTTCAGACCTATAGGCCTTCGGTGTTTTAGATCAATTTCAGTGTAATTCGTTAGGTCTGTAATTAGTAAATTATCATTTTATGCCAGTTATTATGTCTATCTTTTTCATAGCATCTTTGGTTCATTCCTTATTTTCTACGAATCTATATTTATCTATAATCTAGATTGAATCACGATTATACGAGCAGTGGGAATACGATTTGGGCAAAATATGAAATTTACTAAAAACGTAGTTATAAACTTGGAAATTGGCATGAATTGGGAACATGTATTATGGCATGTTCATAGAAATGCAAATTGGATAAATTTGACATGAATTATAGGATGTGTAATTTGAATCTAGTATTGACTTGTAAATCTAGCATTTACATGAATTGTGAACTAGAATAATAAGTCTAGTTTGACATGGACTGTAATTAGAATGTTAAATCAGAATTGGATTAGCTAATTTGGCATAGTAAGTATATTGGTATAAATTTGAAATTGGCCATATTGGGAATAATTGTCATGTTTAGCAAAATCATGGTTAGTGACACTTAATTTGGTATAGTTTACATACCAAAAAGCATAAATATGATATAGAGGGGAAAATGGGCCATAAGAATAAATGTTGACAATTTACATTAAAAGAGTAATTAGGAAATAAGTAAATTAGGAATGATTTACTTATAGAATTTGTCCTAAATGAGAAAATGTAAATTTATACAAATTAAAGGTTTATTAACGACATCTCTTTTAATAATACACCAGAAAGTTCTAGGATGACAGAGACGATAGTGTCTAGGCTTGGGTTTGGAAAATACAAGTTTCCTGCTCTCCCTGGCTATCCCTAACTGATCCGACGGACGGGATGGTTACTTTCAAAACCTGATTTGAAAATTAATCAAAACCCTTTGAACATAGAAAACACGAATATGCCTAACCCGAGGTTAGACTGAGTTGCGATGTAAACCTGCCCGGAACCAACCGGCACATCCGGTAATCGCAACAATATATGTCTAATGTGAGTGGTAGCGGCTTTAATTTATTTAGTTAAAGCTAGAACAAGAATGGTAGGGTTAAGTTAACTAAGGCACTTAACCAATTCAACATGATAACCAAACCGATGGGTGGGGTTAGGTTCATACTGACACTTAACACAGTTGAGCTAGAATGGGAGGGTTAAGTCCATAGGAACACTTAACCAACTTAACACAGTTAAGCTAGAATGGGAGGGCTAAGTCCATAGGGACACTTAACCAAACTTAACATGGTAGCAAGACAAGATTTGTAGGGGTTAAGTAACTAAGAAAACACTTTGCCAAATTAACATGTTAACTAGACTAGAAGGTGGGGTTAAGTAAAGTTAATACACTTAGCCAAATTAACATGTTAACTAGACTAGAGGTTGGGGTTAAGTAAAATTTAATATACTTAGCCAATTTGATATGTTAGCTGGACTAGACCGTAGGGTTAAGTAAACTTGAGCACTTAACCATCAGATTGTGATAAAGGAATAGGGTTAAGTCTAAAACATGAAGGGATAATACTTAACCATTAATAACATGTTAGTTAAAACAGACGGGCAAGGTTAAGTTAAGAAGGAACACTTAACCAATACAGGGTGAATGGGTAGGGTTAAGTAATAAGAAATACTTAACCAATATAACTTGGTTTGTGGTAGGCTTAAGTCAACATGAATTACTGATAACACTTAACCAGTTTAACAGGATAAATGAAGAGGGTTAAGTTAGCTTGGATTGACTAATGACACTTAACCAATCCAAATTGACGGGAAAGAGAACTAAGTAGTAAACCTTAGTTAAAAGGAGCTAAGTAGTAAACCTTAGTTAAGAAAACAACAATTCTGGAAACTAAGTGGTAAACCTTAGTTAGTAAAACTAAGCAGTAATTCTTAGTATAACACGGGAAGGAGCGAATGTCCGTCTGAGTAAAAAGGCTCCAACGAATTGGGTTACGAAGCCCGAGGCTTCGAGGGGACGTGAGGGTACTCTTGGTATCCCTCTGTGTGTCTGCAGATGATCCTCCTGGGCTCACAGAGGTTAAGGTCTGCGTTAGAAGAACCAGGGGTATGCCTTGGTTGCAAGATATGGCATCCTAAAGACTAGGATGGACCAGCGTGATTCGGCGAGAAAATGGTAGCCCTGTGATAGCAACTCGTCATCTACCATCCATCTTGAGTCAATCGAGATACGTGAAGCGGAAAGGCGGAGAACTCCAAAAGACCATATACTTGCTATCTAGTTATGGTTGCGCATGGCCATAGGACAGTGGGGCATAGGGGGGCCTGCGTATAGTTCTCATGTTTCAAGGTGTGCCTTTCATTAGTTGAGGGAGGGGTCGAGTGGGACCATAGCCACTGGAATAAAAGCAGACCTTAGCATCTGCATCGGCAGGTATCTAAAAGCTCCCGACCGAGTTCTGTGTTTCTTGATTTGCCCTGCCACAGGACTCGGGCCGCACATTACAGGACATGTGCATCTAGACAATCGATAACAATTCGCGATACATGCGTGAGGAAGTATAGGAACATATACCACTCTAGGTAGTGTGTCCTAGACTTGGGGGCATCGTTCGACAAGTAGCATAATCCCTAGTTGGACTAGGTGGCATAAACCCTGAATCCGAGAAGCGTTCAGCAGATAGCGTAAACTCTAGTTGAATCTAGAAAGCACTTGATAGAAAACCCTAGATTAGATCTAGGTAATAAATAATAAATGTATGCCTGAAGGCAATGGAAAATACAGGGATTGGGATCACGTTATCATTACTAGTTGGGACACTAGTTAGGTGGTGCAGAGATACAGAAACCAGTATAACAAGGAAATAGCAAAGCGGCGAAAGTATTAGAGTCTATCCAGTTTATCTTATCTTAGCATGTCTTGTGATTATCTTGTCTAATCTTGCTGACCCTATCGTCATGGTGTTATCTTGTATTCAATTAATTCATGTCGTTTTGTTTTTCCATGTTCACATGCTAGAAGTTACTGAACTTACTCAGGCTTTATGTATGACTCTGTTTTTCTTTTGTCTTCTTTTCTTCCGTTCCCTCCTCCCCCCCCCCCAAGGTAATAAAGAAGGGGATAGTATAGCTCAGGTTAAGTTGGATTGTCACTCTTTCCCAGCTTGAAGATTTGTCGAAGTTTTGTTTGGATTCTCTTTTCAGATGCTATGGCTGGCTCTTGCTACATTGGGGAATATAAATGTATTTTTATGCTTCTTTATTTTGTAAGACAGATGATACTCTGATACTATAAAGAAATCGTTGTACAAACTATCTTGTCAATAAAGTAAAGTTTTATTTTCCGCTGTTTAATTTCTGTCTGTCTTGTAATTTATCTGCATCTTCTACCCTAAATGCTCCACAGAACTTAGTGCATTCCCTTTGTGAGTGACACTAACGGATGTGGGGTGTTACACGTGGTATCAGAGCTGAAGGTTACCAGATCAGATAAAGGATTTGAAAAATTATTTTCAAAACGGTTTTAAAAGAAGCATTTTCAAAAGAAAAGTTTTGTTTTAAAAGGCATATTCCCCAAAGCCATATGCACTATCTTCTCTTCCTCTGTTTGAATTCTGGTCTCCTTCTTTCTTGAGTCTCTGGGGCTCCTGGCTTTCTGGGAGGTAACCTCATCGATGGGCGAAGTCGTGCCTGGCTTCCATCCATAGCCGTAGTTGTTTCACCTACGGCCAGTTTTCTTTCAAGCTTATAGGGTTTTCTGTACGATGGAAGCAGCTTTCAAGATATTTGTCAACATGGTTACACACGGAAGGGGATAAGGAGTGTGGCTAGGGAGCACAACCCTAGGATGAGGAATTCATGGATGTAGATTTAGCTCACAAAAAGTAAGGAATTATAAAACCTAAGACAAGAGGAAGTATCCTTCATAAGGTGTAATAGGGCATGTAATAAAGGGCAAAGGACAAGATTTTCAGAAGGGCAAGTACCTAATTTCGCCACCAAGCGTACCTAGGGGAAAGGTAGTGAAGTCCAGTTGGAAGAATCTAGTTTTGCTGTTCGTTTTAGCGCTTCGCATTTGTTCATATCCACTTCCATAGTTGAGTCTCTGCACCATAGTACTTGTATAGTAGAAAGATCCCACTGGAGTCTCAAATACAATTGGTGGTCCGACCAGTTTATTTTTGATTAGTAGGGATTTGAGAATAGCTATCGAGTTTGCTTATATCATCTCACGTAGATCGTCTAAATTTGGAGGAGATATTCCTTGGGTGCTTGTCTGATATTGGTTTAGGCCTTTGGGGCTTGTACTTGAGGAATGTCGAGTTCGACTAGGATGGTTTGCGTGAAAGAAGAATAGTTATGGCAGGCACTCTAAAAAGCACGTAGTGACCTTTTGACCCTCATAGTTATGGCGTAATGGATAAGCTAAGAGGAGAGACCTCTAATCATCTTAGTACATACACTTGGTACTGTGATTGACATCTGTTTATTTTGGAAATGGAGATCAGGGACTTCACAATCATGAAGTTAAATTAGTTAAGATACAGTGGAGTAAAGCTCAAGAAGGCTAGATACTAGCATCATACCCTTTTCCTTAAGGGTGCATCCTTGATTTCTTTTTTTGTAGGAGCTTTACGCATAATTGTTTCTCTCTTTCCAAAGTGTATCCTCTAGGTCGTATCTTCGATCCTTAGGTAGAAGCCAATGGATGTAAACAGGTATTTGAAACATGTTATGGTTGATGGTTGCAAGTGGTTGCTAATGGTTGCTCGTGAATGCATATGCATACGTATTAGACACTAGATCAGTTCGGACGCTTTCATATTGCATTTACAGATATGTATTTGTTTGTAAGTTGAACTTGATATGTTATCATATGGATGTTGCATATCGATGAATAGCTGTGCACGCATGTAGTATTTACATAACCAGGGATGCTTGCATACATGATTGGACGCATGGCACTGACATGATTCGCATTAAGGAGGTCAACTGAATCAGTAGACCGCCTGATTTTGCATTAGATAAAGACATATACACACACTATGCATATGAACATGAAAGCATTAGAAATCTTTTAAGGACAATGAATGCCTGTGATTGAATGGTTGAGTAGATGGTTGATTGGATGGTAGGACACATTCTTCCTAACTTGAAGATTTCGGGGACGAAATCCTTTTAAGTGGGGGAGAATGTAACACCCCGTAATTCTGTAACACTAAGATTCACAAATCAAGGCAGAATTAAATTTTAAAATCAAAATCAAGGGAAACGGGCTGCGCCATTGCGTTCGTCTCGGAATTCTGCATGAGATAGAGTCCGAGTTTGCATTAATCGGACTCCGTATGAAGGAGTTATGGTCTTTAGAAGTTTCAGAATTCGGTTTAAAATTCGAACAGGTCAGAAAACGAGTTCAAAATTCAAAATTGAACCCAGATTGGGCGGGAATTTTCCCGCCCAAGACCCAGGTCGACTGGGTAGTCGACCTGGGGGTCGACCCCCCCCCCCATTTTCCAGATCTGCAGCCTGGTTCGTTTTTCTGTATCCGGACGCCATTCTGACCTGATTCGTTGACTTCTACACTATATAAACAGCCCTAGTCTCCTTCTCTATTCACAATTCTTTTCTACCCTTATGCTATAAAGTTCTTGGTAGACATGGATTCTTCTCCTCCTCAAAATTAAATAATAAATAAAATAATATGTAAAATAAATCAAGACGAGGAAATGCTGCTCCAGACTTTCAAGAGG
The DNA here is from genome assembly GCA_030737875.1 of Allium sativum. Lineage (NCBI taxonomy): Eukaryota > Viridiplantae > Streptophyta > Magnoliopsida > Asparagales > Amaryllidaceae > Allium > Allium sativum. The sequence continues at coordinate 18,629,448 of CM060911.1, forward strand.
AGATTCAAAACCAGTTAGGATTCAAGTGAAGATTCAAACGACTTCAACGACTGTTTTTCTACGAATCTAATCTAATCTCTGTAAGTCGGTTACTTTTTAGATTTGAACGTTTTCTCTATTTGTGACATGAAATTAAAGGAATAAAAGAATATGCCAAATCTTTCTATTCGAATCAGTGCTTATATCTTTGGACCTAATTAAAGACTGTTATGGTTCGAGGACCAATGAGACTGTGACTATGAAACTATGGACCTTAAAACCATATGCCTCTTTGACTATGAACATTGCCTATGACTATGAACACTGCCTATGACTGTGACTCATGACTATGAGAATTATTTCCTTGACTATGAACACAAGCCTATGCCTTTGAATAGGAAACACAAACTATTGCCTATGACATAACAAGAACAGCTGTGATTAAACACCTATGATTCATGACTAGGAAAGTGTTGCTTAAGTTTTTTGACTGTGAAAATGGGTCTAAACCTGATTATCTATTCCGTCTATTCTTGGTTTTCTTTGGTTTTAGACCTTGGGAATTTACCTATTAAGTTAGGTCTACCCATGTTCTTGAACCTACATCGTTATTCAACCCTTTTTATGTCATATGATTTTCAGACCTATAGGCCTTCAGTGTTTTAGATCAATTTCAGTGTAATTCGTTAGGTCTGTAATTAGTAAATTATCATTTTATGCCAGTTATTATGTCTATCTTTTTCATAGCATCTTTGGTTCATTCCCTATTTTCTACGAATCTAGATTTATCTATAATCTAGATTGAATCACGATTATACGAGCAGTGGGAATACGATATGGGCAAAATATGAAATTTACTAAAAACGTAGTTATAAACTTGGAAATTGGCATGAATTGGGAACATGTATTATGGCATGTTCATAGAAATGCAAATTGGATAAATTTGACATGAATTATAGGATGTGTAATTTGAATCTAGTATTGACTTGTAAATCTAGCATTTACATGAATTGTGAACTAGAATAATAAGTCTAGTTGGACATGGACTGTAATTAGAATGTTAAATCAGAATTGGATTAGCTAATTTGGCATAGTAAGTATATTGGTATAAATTTGAAATTGGCCATATTGGGAATAATTGTCATGTTTAGCAAAATCATGGTTAGTGACACTTAATTTGGTATAGTTTACATACCAAAAAGCATAAATATGATATAGAGGGGGAAATGGGCCATAAGAATAAATGTTGACAATTTACATTAAAAGAGTAATTAGGAAATAAGTAAATTAGGAATGATTTACTTATAGAATTTGTCCTAAATGAGAAAATGTAAATTTAGACAAATTAAAGGTTTATTAACGACATCTCTTTTAATAATACACCAGAAAGTTTTAGGTTGACAGAGACGATAGTGTCTAGGTTTGGGTTTGGAAAATACAAGTTTCCTGCTCTCCCTGGCTATCCCTAACTGATCCGACGGACGGGTTGGTTACTTTCAAAACCTGATTTGAAAATTAATCAAAACCCTTTGAACTTAGAAAACACGAATATGCCTAAACCGAGGTTAGACTGAGTTGCGATGTAAACCTGCTCGGAACCAACCGGCACATCCAGTAATCGCAACAATATCTGTCTAATGTGAGTGGTAGCGACTTTAATTTATTTAGTTAAAGCTAGAACAAGAATGGTAGGGTTAAGTTAACTAAGACACTTAACCAATTCAACATGATAACCAAACCGATGGGTGGGGTTAGGTTCATACTGACACTTAACACGGTTGAGCTAGAATGGTAGGGTTAAGTCCATAGGAACACTTAACCAACTTAACACAGTTAAGCTAGAATGGGAGGGCTAAGTCCATAGGGACACTTAACCAAACTTAACATGGTAACAAGACAAGATTTGTAAGGGTTAAGTAACTAAGAAAACACTTAGCCAAATTAACATGTTAACTAGACTAGAAGGTGGGGTTAAGTAAAGTTAATACACTTAGCCAAATTAACATGTTAAGTAGGCTAGAGGTTGGGGTTAAGTAAAATATAATACACTTAGCCAATTTGATATGTTAGCTGGACTAGACCGTAGGGTTAAGTAAACTTGAGCACTTAACCATCAGATTGTGATAAAGGAATAGGGTTAAGTCTAAAACATGAAGGGATAATACTTAACCATTAATAACATATTAGTTAAAACAGACGGGCAAGGTTAATTTAAGAAGGAACACTTAACCAATACAGGGTGAATGGGTAGGGTTAAGTAATAAGAAATACTTAACCAATATAACTTGGTTTGTGGTAGGCTTAAGTCAACATGAATTACTGATAACACTTAACCAGTTTAACAGGATAAATGAAGAGGGTTAAGTTAGCTTGGATTGACTAATGACACTTAACCAATCCAAATTGACGGGAAAGAGAACTAAGTAGTAAACCTTAGTTAAAAGGAGCTAAGTAGTAAACCTTAGTTAAGAAAACAACGATTCTGGAAACTAAGTGGTAAACCTTAGTTAGTAAAACTAAGTAGTAATTCTTAGTATAACACGGGAAGGAGCGAATGTCTGTCTGAGTAAAAAGGCTCCAACGAATTGGATTACGAAGCCCGAGGCTTCGAGGGGATGTGAGGGTACTCTTGGTATCCCTCTGTGAGGCTGCAGATGATCCTTCTGGGATCACAGAGGTCAAGGTCTGCGTTAGAAGAACCAGGGGTATGCCTTGGTTGCAAGATATGGCAACCTAAAGATTAGGATGGACCAGCGTGATTCGGCGAGAAAACGGTAGCCCTGTGATAGCAACTCGTCGTCTACCATCCATCTTGAGTCAATCGAGATACGTGAAGCGGAAAGGCGGAGAACTCCAAAAGACCATATACTTGCTATCTAGTTATGGTTGTGGGTGGCCATAAGACAGTGGGGCATAGGGGGGCCTGCGTATAATTCTCATTTTTCAAGGTGTGCCTTTCATTAGTTGAGGGAGGGGTCGAGTGGGAAAATAGCCACTGGAATAAAAGCAGACCTTAGCATCTGCATCGGCAGATATCTGAAAGCTCCCGACCGAGTTCTGTGTTTCTTGATTTTCCCTACCACAGGACTCGGGCCGCACATTACAGGACATGTGCATCTAGACAAGCGATAACGATTCACGATACATGCGTGGGGAAGTATAGGAACATATACCACTCTAGGTAGTGTGTCCTAGACTTGGGGGCATCGTTCGACAGGTAGCATAATCCCTAGTTGGACTAGGTGGCATAAACCCTGAATCCGAGAAGTGTTCAGCAGATAGCGTAAACTCTAGTTGAATCTAGAAAGCACTTGATAGAAAACCCTAGATTAGATCTAGGTAATAAATAATAAATGTATGCCTGAAGGCAATGGAAAATACAGGGATTGGGATCACGTTATCATTACTAGTTGGGACACTAGTTAGGTGGTGCAGAGATATAGAAACCAGTATAACAAGGAAATAGCAAAGCGGCGAAAGTATTAGAGCATATCCAGTTTATCTTATCTTAGCATGTCTTGTGATTATCTTGTCTAATCTTGCTGACCCTATCGTCATGGTGTTGTCTTGTATTCAGTTAATTCATGTCGTTTTGTTTTTCCATGTTCACATGCTAGAAGTTACTGAACTTACTCAGGCTTTATGTCTGAGTCTGTTTTTCTTTCGTCTTCTTTTCTTCCATTCCCCCCCCCCCCAGGTAATAAAGGAGGGGATAGTATAGCTTAGGTTAAGTTGGATTGTCACTCTTTCCCAGCTTGAAGATTTGTCGAAGTTTTGCTTGGATTCTCTTTTCAGATGCTATGGCTGGCTCTTGCTACATTGGGGAATATAAATGTATTTTTATGCTTCTTTATTTTGTAAGACAGATGATACTCTGATATTATAAAGAAATCGTTGTACAAACTATCTTGTCAATAAAGTTAAGTTTTATTTTCAGCTGTTTAATTTCTGTCTGTCTTGTAATTTATCTGCATCTTTTACCCTAAATGCTCCACAGAACTTAGTGCATTCCCTTTGTGAGTGACACTAACGGATGTGGGGTGTTACAGGTTAAGTCATGAACATGTAAGACAACACTTAACCAACTTGATACATGATTAGTAGGTGGGTTAAGTCACGAATTTGAATGACAACACTTAACTAACTTGACATGCTAAACTGATAGGGGTTAAGTCAGAAATTTAAATGACAACACTTAACCTATTGGACGGAAACCCTAGTTGTTGTATATAACGGTGTTGTATACACAATTATATGATTTTTGTTTGATGATAACAACCAAATAAATATTATTTTAATGTGTTTGATATTGTACTGTTAGTATACATCACAGACTGGAATATAATATTTATATTTAAATAACATACGACTGTACAGAATTATAAATATTCACACAGTATTTTATTTAAATATAATATTTTATTTCACTATCAAAACAGTACAAATTTATAAACTCCACTGTTTATACATTTCTCTTATATTCACTGATATTCACTACAATACATTCACAGACTCGTATACAGACATTTTTTTTTATTTACTGACACTGCTTCATTCACTGGCCTTCATCTTCAGTCTTCACTGGTCTCTGTCCAGTCCAGTCAGTCCAGACATCCCTGCTTACCTGTCACATATGAAACACACACACAGTACACTGCTATAGAAATGAAACAGAATATGTGCAAATATAAATTTTATTTTTTAAAAAATCTTATTTGCCTCAGTTTTCTGGTGTGTTTCTCATCATTTTTCTGACTTGATCTGATTTGTAAAATCATCAATCTGTGTCTAGACAGCTTGTGATATTCACAGCGATACACTGTAAATACCACAAGGCAGACAACATATATATCTCAATGCAGGGACAGGGACAACTCGTCTGATGGCTGCATATACACACATGTATAAATATACATATGTGCACTGCCTCGCCAATCAGAATACAGTGTATGCAGCTGAGGAGGAGCCACGTGGACCATCTCGACTCAGTGCAACACTCGAGCAACAAAACAAATGTAAACCAGCGGAGCCAAAATCAACATGGAGCCAAAAATCAGAAAAGTCAACATAAAGCCAGCAAATGAAAAATACAATGTTTCAGCCAAAAAGTATACATGACAAGTCAAAGTGGCCGAGGCAACAACATCAAATAGTCGAGAGTGTGAACAATACAAATGCAACTACATGAAACATGAAATAAACTTCTCAGCAGCATTGTCAGTGCAACTAAACAATCATGGCAGATCATAAGTGCAGATGTGACACAATTGTTTCAAGCATGGTTCTTATACAAATGGACAGGTCAACATACATGATCACATGATCAGCACGAACAGCATGATCAGACTAATATATAAGCAGCTAAGCAATGATGATGGTGCAGCCATGGTGAATCAACAGTCAAGAAGGCATGACTCGGGTTAATGGTGGATCTGCATCTGGTCGAGACAGTTTGATGTGCAAATGCATAAACATATCATAGTTCATGTATGCATGACAAAAACTTTGGAACAGCCATGGTCAAAGCAAGTGTGTGTGGAACCAGTGAAGTATCACATGCATTATGAGTAGTGAACAAGCGAATGGAAACTAGGTTCAAGAAGACACAGCAATACAGGAGAAGTACAAGATAATGCAGAACAGGGCAAAGAAGAACACCACAAATTCAGCAAAGTACACATGCATGGTGCAAACTGAAATTGCATGAGTATTCACATTTTCATGCATCATGGAAAGCACAACAAATATGGGTGAACATGCATGAATAACGCATAATACATATGTGTTTATACAGTGGCATTTACAATGGAGCCAGGATGGAAGTGTTAAATTCAAATGAGTAGCAGTTATACAGGATATCAAAATGCTGTATCACGCCATCCAATAGAAAGAATTTCAATCAACATTGAAAAGAATAAATGGACATGCACTATTTGGCAAGCTTTAAACTGTTATCCAAAAATCAGGTTTCTTTTTGTGGCAGGTTTCAAATCTTCTCACAAACATTTTTGGCAAAGAATCATTCTTGTTTTTTAGCAAGTCTTAAATTGGTTTCATGTTTTAAAGCAAAGTTTTGTATCAAGGCATATTTCGGATTTCAGAAATGAAATGGCACAGATCATATAGGGAAAGTAATCAATGTCACAATGCAGTTTCAAAATAAATTTCCAGAAATGATTCACGTTATTCAAGGGACCAGCAGATATATTTTTTTTTAAATCAGGAAATTCAAATCGAGGAAATTTTGAAGAGAAACAAAAATGGAAATACACACAAACAATTCAAGGCCGTGGTATTTTAAACAAGGCAACCAACATTTCATCAATCCAATCAATCGATTTAAAAGAGGAATTCAAAGCAGATTTATTTTTTCAATCAAAAAGGGGACAACAAATATTTATTCCTGAATTACCATATCTAATCAATGCAGAGTGGGTTTAAATTCGAAAGGGAAATTAATCAGGTTGTTTTCCTGAAATAAATCATGCCAGAAATGGATGTATGAAAGTATGTCCAGAATCATCACAAAGTTTGTTTTTATCTCGGCTAATTTACAGAGAAACAAAAGGGGCAAATCAATTCAAGCCGAGAATCAAAAGGGGAAACAACACAAAATCAGGCCAAGTCATTTATATACGAAATCAGAGGTTATTAGGGTATTATTTTTACCCTATATTACACGCAGATTCATCACAGGCAAGGATATAGAAAATCGAAACCCACAAACTCAAATTCAAGCATTCTCAAAGCAAGAAAAGATAAGACAGAAAACTCACAATTTTATTCACAAGTGTTTTCGATCGGAACCATCCACAAATCGAAGTCTTCCAAGTCGAGAAGCAAGCCTCGAGATTCCGAAGCATCAGAGAAACAAATTCGATCAATCAAAGCATCGATTTGGGAAAGACTGAAGAAACCCTAGGTTTCGATTTCAAGCTGCCGCCATTTTTAATTCCCAGAGCAAAAGGGAAAGTGAAAGGAATCGGGACATAGAAGTGTGGGTGCACCACGTTCAAATGGCCGGCCAACTTTTTTACTCAAGGATTAAAAGGGGATGAACCTTATCTTTTAACTCCTAAGGGTTTTAGATTTGTTTTCTTTGTTCTTAATTGTTTTTATTTTTTGTGTTGTTTCAACGTGTACTGCAAACCGTCAAACAGTTTCTAGAGGTCTGTAAAATTTCTAGGGGGAATCAGTCAGGGTATTGACTGATAGTTCACAGAGTCTGTAAAATCTGGGATTACGTGTTACAATTTTGTAATACGGGAAAATCTGATCGAGGGGATATCGATCAGTCTAGGGGTTTGAGCTTAGGGTTAGAATAGGAGCAGGGTTTGCGAGTGTACATGGTCTTGTATGCGGGATCTGTTCTATCACCTAGTAGAAACCTTAGAAATGCAGCAGTAGGCAGGGTTTTGCCGAAGCTGGGTATATCTGTGTGTGATTTATTTTCTGCATTTCTGTTTCTGCTATATTCTGTGATCTGTTTATTTTTATTTATCTCGTTTGATTTTTAATTCAGTTAAAAACTGCCAATAACCCTATTCACCCCCCCCCCCCCTCTAGGGTTATTCTAGATCCAACAGTGGTATCAGAGCTGGTATAAGGTTACAACATGATAGGGAGTTCTCGCTCTATGATCTAGTGGCGAAGTAGTGACTCTTATCCCTACATGTCCGTGGGTGGTTGTCCATGTCGAGAGGCAGGACGTGAAATCAGTCTCTGAGGTACCTTTGTTTGCCACCGGGGTGTCATTAAAATCCTCGAGAAAGCGAGAACAAGTGGTATCAGAGCCAGGTATTTGTGTTTAACTCTAGAGTAATGGTGATTCCTAGTTGTCAGTCGATAGAGAGTCAGTCCAGTTCATCTCCAACTATTTTCACTGGAACAGATTTTTTAAACTGGAAATCCGAAATGGAATTTTATTTAAAATCTGTTAATATTAAATGTTGGGATGCTGTTATCAATGGGAGTGATATGTCTGATAATAGAAATATTGTTTTCGATTCTCGTGCTATGAATATCATATTTGATTATCTCAGTATAGAACATTTTATTCACGTATCTCATTGTTTGACTGCGCAGGATGTCTGGAGAACTCTAAACACGCTTTATGGAAAATCTGACGACTGCGCAAAACCCCAGAATGTCAACTCTGATTCAGATCTGTGTTTAAAAGGAGAAACAGATAAATCAATCGAAGGAGATTCAACAGACGATGAGACAGGAAATTTTTCATACGAAGATTTAGTTTATATGTGTGCTGATCTAACTAAAGCAGTTGATAAACTCCAATCTAGAAACAAATCTCTGAAATCTAAAAATCTTGAGTTGACCAGCAAAATTGATGATTTGGAATCACAACTTGAACACTTTAAAAATTCTTCAAATTCAGATTGTAAAAATTGTTTGAAATTGAAAACCAATCTTGTTCATCTCAATAAAAATATTCAAAAGTTTGAAAAAGAAATTCTGATCTTAAAAGAGAACAAGATTGAGTTATCAAGTTTGAATAATTGTTTACAAAAGGAATTTGAAAATTTTAAGACAGATATATATTCCAAATTTGAAATTGCTGAAAAGGAGAATTTGTTGAAAGCCGATTTGATTTTGAAAGAACTGGAAAACGAGATTGAAAAATCCAAGAAATTTGGGTTTAAAAAACAAAAACTTTTTGAATCTGAGATTGTTGAGTCCCAAACCAAAATTAATTTGCTTAAAGAAGAAAATTTGGTTTTGAAATCTGACTTTAAAAAATATAAGATCACTGAAAATCGTTGTTCAGATTTATTGAAAGAAAACGATGATCTCAAAACAAAACTTCAACAACTTGAAACAACCTTGGCAAAATTTTCAAACAGTGAAAAATCTTTAAATATGTTGTTGAAAAATCAATTTTCTTCAGGAAATAGAATTGGACTTGGTTTTGGAAAATCTGAGTTATTTGAAAAGAAAAGTTCAAACGATTTTAAAAATCCTCTAAGCAGCTTTGGAAAGAATGGATTTGAAAATCTGAACTTTGGAAATTCCAAAGGATTTTTGAAACAAAAACAAAATGAAAAATTGTTTTATAATAAACCATTTAAACATATCTGGATCCCAAAAGGAAATAAAACAAATTCAGTTAACTTCAAACAGATTTGGGTTCCAAAGGGTACAAAGGTAAATTTAGATGGTTTGTTATATAGACAGGTTTGGGTACCAAAAGTGGTAAACACATATCAGAGTGGTTTTACAAATTTTGTTAGACCACTCGATCCTTTAAACTGTTAGGTACCAAAGGTGGTTGAGGAACTGCTATGCTGAAAAGAGATTGATTTCAAGTTGCTCTATATTTCTGTATTCTTTACAGTTCCTCGGCCAAGACTGATGAGTTAGAGATCCACAACGTCTTCTATGAATCAGGTATGATTTCGAATCTCATCCTTGTAAATATTTTTTTTCATTATTTATTTCTGCTTCTTCTACCCCTTTCTTTTTTTATTTTCTTCTATTTGTTTTTATTAGATTTGTCACTGCCATATCTCTTTGTTTATTCTGTGTTTCTTAAACTTCCAATTGCAGTTCTCATGACTTTCTGGAAATTCATTTTATTTGAATAAAACTCTCTTGTTTATAATCATTTCCAGATTCTGAATTTAATCTTGTAATTATCTGCAATTGTTTAGAAGTTTATTTTTGAATTCATAACAGTGCTGAAGCATTCATGTCATATCTTGAGCACTGTTAATTTGAATTCTAAATTTTTGAAGATCTGAATATTTAATGAAATTTTACACACCTTTGCTGTTCTGAGTTTATTCTAATTCATTTTAGAAAAGCTCAAAATATTATACTCATTACAGCACTCTATTATTTATCAGTTGTGATAATTTCATTGATTTTCGGATTGGCTTGAATCAGTGATACATCTTGAATTTCATTCATGATCATTATTGTTGAAATTTATATGTTTGAAATCATCTGATATTCTTGATATTCTGAATATCACACATCACTTACATTTGAAATTATCAAATCTTGTGTGAATTATTCATTATATCTCAAACTTGACATTGATTCAAATGATTTCAAATGAGTTGTTTTGGATCATGAATATCTCTCAAATCTGATGTAAATGATCTGAAATTATTCTTGTCAGTGATACTTGTGAAAACTCTTTGAAAATCCAGTCTTAAATTTCATTGTAAGTTCATGATTATTTACTTCGAATATCTGTCTGTTTAAAATCATTTGAAATTATCGATTTATTAAATCACACACATATCTCGAATCAAAAATTTATAAATTGGTGTGATTGATTTATTAAATCCTGATATTTTCATATTTCTTCAAATGATTTAAAATAAATGGTATTTTTAATCTTAAATCGTGAATCATATTCTGTGACCATCAGAAATGTCCTGACAAGTGTTTTTTTTTAAACTATTTTGGTGCTGCTCTGATACTGTTTTTGAAAAATGGTTGTTTTGGATTCATGCTGCTATGATTAAAAGAAGTTGACTTGAAAATATTTGTTGTTGAATTCTTGACTCGTTAACCGTGTCTGCTTAGGCCTTGTGATTAAGACTCTGTTGTTTAAGACTTTTTGTTCGTCTCTAGTATCATGTTAAAATTCCTCGAAAATAGAGACACCAAGTGGTATCAAAAGCGCATTATATTTGTCTCACCCATCTGTACTTAGATTCAAATCTTCACCATGTATAAATCCACACACTTTTTTTTGTCTTGTACACATTTTCCCCTCTTGTCGTGTATAGATCAGCATATCCCTCTTGTATTTGATTTTCAATTTTAGAATTATTTATTAATTATTCATTCAGAAATTGAAATCAATATCCAAATTGTTCTGTATTTATAGTTCGTCAAAATATATCAGAATTTAAAATTGTGATGAATTATGACTGCAATATATTTCACAAACAAGAGGAGATGTTATCTGGATTTTCATGATGGTTGAATATTTATTATAATATCTTTGAACTGGCAATTATTTCACGACCATCCTCATTATCTATCATCATTCTGCCATCCATGATAATTTTTTTTTATAAATATGGAGAGTTTAATATTTTTTAAAAAATCACATTGAATAAACAGTGAAAATATTTGTAGTGGAATTGTGGTTATGTTATTTTTTCAGAATTAGTGTCAATTGAAAATTTTCAATAATCCCGGTACAGTTGATCATATTTCATAATATAATTAATTTAGAAATTTATTTCACAGTCCATTTCTGTACCTATCACATTTCTATCATTCATATTGGTTGTATATACTGGGGAGTTTCTTATATTTAAAGCTGAAAATGATAAAATATATAATTGATACATAAGCATGTCTCTAACCTCATTTAAAAATCCAAGCTCTGGTTATGCATGGTTATGAGACAACTTATAATTTAAGCTGCAACTGACCTCATTTAAAAATCCAAGCTCTGGTTATGCGTGGTCATGGTGCTCTTAAATCAAAAGAAGAAGAAAAGAAAATAATTTGCAATAAATTTTTTTAATTCTCCTTGGTGTAATAACCAGCCTATCAATCCACCTTCTAATCTGTGAAATGTGTTGAAATTTTATGACGTATTATGATTTGTTGATTGATAGGTATTGGGATTTGAGATTATTCGATTTTGTCACTTAAATTGAATTATAATTATAATCCAAATCCATCACTGTTTTTTAGCCTCATTTTTATAAAAATTCGGTTAAAAATAAATTGAAATTCATTTTTATATAACTCTCCTCATTTATATAAATTTCATCGTAAATCAGTCTTTTTTCTACAATGTGAAATATGCCACCAGTTCTCAGTTTATTATGATTTTTTGTTTGACTGATTGAGATTTATGACGACCGTTCTTCCTCTTAAGCTGAAATTATATTTTTTAGTCGTTTTTCATCTGTATTTTAACCTCTGTATCCTTTTGATGATAACAAAAGGGGGAGAATTGATTAGATTTTGATTTATGAGTGAATATTTTATAAATATTTTTAATTTTGAAAATTTATTATTCATTTCACTCATGCACAGTTATAGGGGGAGTTGTCTGTTGAAGGGGGAGCTATAAATAGGGGGAGTTCAATATTCACTGTCAAACACATCTATTGTATACAAAATCTTTTATTTGTTTGTCATCATCAAAAGGGGGAGATTGTTGTATATAACGGTGTTGTATACACAATTATATGATTTTTGTTTGATGATAACAACCAAATAAATATTATTTTAATGTGTTTGATATTGTACTGTTAGTATACATCACAGACTGGAATATAATATTTATATTTAAATAACATACGACTGTACAGAATTATAAATATTCACACAGTATTTTATTTAAATATAATATTTTATTTCACTATCAAAACAGTACAAATTTATAAACTCCACTGTTTATACATTTCTCTTATATTCACTGATATTCACTACAATACATTCACAGACTCATATACAGACATTTTTTTTATTTACTGACACTGCTTCATTCACTGGCTTTCATCTTCAGTCTTCACTGGTCTCTGTCCAGTCCAGTCAGTCCAGACATCCCTGCTTACCTGTCACATATGAAACACACACACAGTACACTGCTATAGAAATGAAACAGAATATGTGCAAATATAAATTTTATTTTTTAAAAAATCTTATTTGCCTCAGTTTTCTGGTGTGTTTCTCATAATTTTTCTGACTTGATCTGATTTGTAAAATCATCAATCTGTGTCTAGACAGCTTGTGATATTCACAGCGATACACTGTAAATACCACAAGGCAGACAACATATATATCTCAATGCAGGGACAGGGACAACTCGTCTGATGGCTGCATATACACACATGTATAAATATACATATGTGCACTGCCTCGCCAATCAGAATACAGTGTATGCAGCTGAGGAGGAGCCACGTGGACCATCTCGACTCAGTGCAACACTCGAGCAACAAAACAAATGTAAACCAGCGGAGCCAAAATCAACATGGAGCCAAAAATCAGAAAAGTAAACATAAAGCCAGCAAATGAAAAATACAATGTTTCAGCCAAAAAGTATACATGACAAGTCAAAGTGGCCGAGGCAACAACATCAAATAGTCAAGAGTGTGAACAATACAAATGCAACTACATGAAACATGAAATAAACTTCTCAGCAGCATTGTCAGTGCAACTAAACAATCATGGCAGATCATAAGTGCAGATGTGACACAATTGTTTCAAGCATGGTTCTTATACAAATGGACAGGTCAACATACACGATCACATGATCAACACGAACAGCATGATCAGACTAATATATAAGCAGCTAAGCAATGATGATGGTGCAGCCATGGTGAATCAACAGTCAAGAAGGCATGACTCAGGTTAATGGTGGATCTGCATCTGGTCGAGACAGTTTGATGTGCAAATGCATAAACATATCATAGTTCATGTATGCATGACAAAAACTTTGGAACAACCATGGTCAAAGCAAGTGTGTGTGGAACCAGTGAAGTATCACATGCATTATGAGTAGTGAACAAGCAAATGGAAACTAGGTTCAAGAAGACACAGCAATACAGGAGAAGTACAAGATAATGCAGAACAGGACAAAGAAGAACACCACAAATTCAGCAAAGTACACATGCATGGTGCAAACTGAAATTGCATGAGTATTCACATTTTCATGCATCATGGAAAGCACAACAAATATGGGTGAACATGCATGAATAACGCATAATACATATGTGTTTATACAGTGGCATTTACAATGGAGCCAGGATGGAAGTGTTAAATTCAGATGAGTAGCAGTTATACAGGATATCAAAATGCTGTATCACGCCATCCAGCAGAAAGAATTTCAATCAACATTGAAAAGAATAAATGGACATGCACTATTTGGCAAGCTTTAAACTATTATCCAGAAATCAGGTTTCTTTTTGTGGCAGGTTTCAAATCTTCTCACAAACATTTTTGGCAAAGAATCATTCTTGTTTTTTAGCAAGTCTTAAATTGGTTTCATGTTTTAAAGCAAAGTTTTGTATCAAGGCATATTTCGGATTTCAGAAATGAAATGGCACAGATCATATAGGGAAAGTAATCAATGTCACAATGCAGTTTCAAAATAAATTTCCAGAAATGATTCACGTTATTCAAGGGACCAGCAGATATTTTTTTTTAAATCAGGAAATTCAAATCGAGGAAATTTTGAAGAGAAACAAAAATGGAAATACACACAAACAATTCAAGGCAGTGGTATTTTAAACAAGGCAACCAACATTTCATCAATCCAATCAATCGATTTAAAAGAGGAATTCAAAGCAGATTTATTTTTTCAATCAAAAAGGGGACAACAAATATTTATTCCTGAATTACCATATCTAATCAATGCAGAGTGGGTTTAAATTCGAAAGGGAAATTAATCAGGTTGTTTTCCTGAAATAAATCATGCCAGAAATGGATGTATGAAAGTATGTCCAGAATCATCACAAAGTTTGTTTTTATCTCGGCTAATTTACAGAGAAACAAAAGGGGCAAATCAATTCAAGCCGAGAATCAAAAGGGGAAACAACACAAAATCAGGCCAAGTCATTTATATACGAAATCAGAGGTTATTAGGGTATTATTTTTACCCTATATTACACGCAGATTCATCACAGGCAAGGATATAGAAAATCGAAACCCACAAACTCAAATTCAAGCATTCTCAAAGCAAGAAAAGATAAGACAGAAAACTCACAATTTTATTCACAAGTGTTTTCGATCGGAACCATCCACAAATCGAAGTCTTCCAAGTCGAGAAGCAAGCCTCGAGATTCTGAAGCATCAGAGAAACAAATTCGATCAATCAAAGCATCGATTTGGGAAAGACTGAAGAAACCCTAGGTTTCGATTTCAAGCTGCCGCCATTTTTAATTCCCAGAGCAAAAGGGAAAGTGAAAGGAATCGGGACATAGAAGTGTGGGTGCACCACGTTCAAATGGCCGGCCAACTTTTTTACTCAAGGATTAAAAGGGGATGAACTTTATCTTTTAACTCCTAAGGGTTTTAGATTTGTTTTCTTTGTTCTTAATTGTTTTTATTTTTTGTGTTGTTTCAACGTGTACTGCAAACCGTCAAACAGTTTCTAGAGGTCTGTAAAATTTCTAGGGGGAATCAGTCAGGGTATTGACTGATAGTTCACAGAGTCTGTAAAATCTGGGATTACGTGTTACAGTTTTGTAATACGGGAAAATCTGATCGAGGGGATATCGATCAGTCTAGGGGTTTGAGCGTAGGGTTAGAATAGGAGCAGGGTTTGCGAGTGTACATGGTCTTGTATGCGGGATCTGTTCTATCACCTAGTAGAAACCTTAGAAATGCAGCAGTAGGCAGGGTTTTGCCGAAGCTGGGTATATCTGTGTGTGATTTATTTTCTGCATTTCTGTTTATGCTATATTCTGTGATCTGTTTATTTTTATTTATCTCGTTTGATTTTTAATTCTGTTAAAAACTGTCAAAAACCCTATTCACCCCCCCCCCTCTAGGGTTATTCTAGATCCAACACTAGTTACGCGATCCGTTTCAGCAGTAAACCACTAGATGTATTATGGTACCCTGGGACTAGGCAGGGTGGGGCACTATTACTAAGCTGATTGTAAGCGACCAGAATGACGGCCGTGTTGGTGCGCCAGTGTAGGTTCAGGCGGGCTATGGTCGTGCACGTGGTCCGGAGTTGAAAAAGCAGGCATTAGGCATCAGTAGGTTTATCTATGCATTCTTGATTCGTATCGGTGGTTGGCACCATAGGGCTTGATACACCCTATGGTGGACCTAGCACAGGTGACTACATTCGTTATAGGGCCGTATGACACAGATACACACAACGAGCTAGAACTTGTAGGGAGCCGATCGATTAGTGGATCGTTCCGTTGAACCTAGGAATGGGTCATTTCATGATATTGGGCTAAGGGATCACTTCGTGGTTAACATTTGACATGGGTTGGGATTCTAGTACAGTTGATGCAGCGAACCTTGAATATATGATGCTATACTTTATTTATACTTGATTTATCATGTTATCATAGTCTATCTTGCCCATCTTGTCATCATCCTTATGACTAACTTTCAGTTTGTACATGTCATGTTACCTTTACTTGTTTTTATGCTGAAAGTCACTTGGACTTACCAGTCTTTATGACTGACCCATTTTCTTTCGCCTCTTTTTCTTTCGTTTCCCCCCAGTTTCTCAGGGAGGAAACTCTAGCAATCAGCTTGGATTTCGCTTGCTTTTGATTCAGCTCATGTACGGTTTGATCTTGGGCTATGCTATGGCTGCATTTTCTGCTACCTTTGGGGAATTAAGCTACTTTTGATGTTTTAAGTTTATGCTTCTTTATTTATGCAAGATAGAATTTGTTGTAACGGAAAATAATGACCTTGGCTATTTGATGTAAAAAGGTTTTGACTCTTCTTGAAAGTAATGAAAATTTTCTTTTGATTCTTCCGCTGTTTTATCTATGTTCTGTCTTGTAATATCTCTATGTTTGTTTACCTCGATAACGCTCCTCCAAAACTAGTGCATTCCCTTTGTGAGTGACCCTAGAGGAGGTGGGGTGTTACAATAAATCCCTAAAGATGTGAATATTTAAATAAAAGAATATTTAGAATTGGAATGAGGCGTATGTTGTGCGCGAGTTATTCGGAAAGACCGGGTCTATCCTATTCTGAATAACTGATTCGACGATAAGTCGAAGATGAATAAGGTGGATGAAGATCGGAGGTCTTTACATCGTTTGAACGATTACTGGCGATCTTGATTGGGTTGTACACCCAAGAAGAGGGAAATAGTTGGTGATCGTCCAGACGTATTTGGAGATCAATGTATATGCGAGGTATGAGGTGCCTCCGGTTTCGTTTAGACACAGAACGGACTTGTAAATGGATTGTGTGTCTAACATTGGATTTTATTTTGTGTTGATTGATTTCTGTTAAATATATATCTGTTTGGCGGCAGAGGATTTATTCTCTTGCTTAACGCCCTTCTCGGAGACATACGAGCTCAGAGGTTATATATCGATAGATATCAGTCGCATGGCATGAATTTCCTATGTGGCATGCTGAGGTGCAAATGATCAAGGCTTCTGTTGAAAAGCAGAGTCTTGTGGTTGATGATCAAAGCATGACTTTAATACAGCGTAGCTTTGTGTATAGCGTTAATTCGCGAGCCTCACACCCCAGTGTGAACCAGAAATGGGAAAGGACATTAGGGAAATGGACATATGCTAGTTTCTAGCTAGGAGGGGTGTCAGCGTTTTACAAGCCCTAGTATTTTACTCATGTGGATGTTGCTTATTATTACTCGATGGATAGAGAGGCACCTCGGATATATCGGCTCTGCGGGACCGATGGATGGTATGGTCTTTATACAGACCTATTTTGATGCCCCCACAGGGCAGACTAGCATATAGTTTATGGTATTGCCAATCATCGACGGATGACCGACCCGGACGATCCGGGTGCAGTTGCGACTGAGACCTGCGGCACGGGCTAGAGTGTCTCGAATTAGCACAGGATATTCCCTTTACCTTGTTTCACAGATGGAATCCAACTTCCAATATGTGACATTTCGATTTTGATCGTAGAGCCTAGTATTGGCGAAATAATAGATCGTACCCATGCCGCCTAGGATTGATACATTTATATTTGAAGTTGTTTTCATACACTTTACACTATAATAGTATCAAATGATTTGTTTTAAACGTATCAAGCATTATTTGGCTATTATAAGGGAAAACCCTATCCTCCGGCTTGTGTTGCATTGTGTGATGAGACCTGGGTCTTATAATAGCTTCATTTTTCCAAAAAGCATTGCGCTGTTTTGTCATATGCACTAGTATTCTTGGGAGGAAACCCGTTCCGTGTTATACGGCGTGGTCCCTGGAATTACTCTTTTTCAAAGTAAAGTTTTAAATAACTGTTTTAGTTCTCACACCAGTCACATGACTGACCTGGAGTTTATTGTTTTGACCTAAACTCTGGGTGCCCCTATTTTCCACATGGGCAGCTAGTAGTTTTGGTTTTGCAGATTTATAATCACAGGATCCTGGTTTACAGCTGGAATGATATTCGAAAAGCTCTGTATCCGTATATCTCCTTCAGTTGTGTTTTGTATTATTTTCCGCTGCTATGTAATGTAATTTAAATCTCTGATATTTCTCTGATGTATGATATTTATACTCTATATATTCTTGTATTCTGATGGAATTGTTGTAATTAACAATGAAATGTTCTTCTATTTGTGTTATGATTTGGCTTGTTCTCAAATCAATCTGTGCTTTCCTTCATGGGGAAGTTCGGGTCGTTTCAAAAATCTTTTCAATCATTTATTATGATTTTACATAATTTTTCCGTATTTTAATAATTTTATTATTGCTTGTACAGTCGGTTTTCGATAACGGCCATTGAACTGCATCCATAACGACCTTTCTGAAATTGATTTCGACATATCTCCAAATCTAACCGTTAGATTTCAAATCTCTTATATTTGTTGGAAATCTCTTTTCGATACAAACCCAACGGTCTCGGTTTTAGGAGAATCTGACGGTCGGATCTCCCGTTACATCCATTTGAAGTTAATGGTCGAAATTCGCGAACGATCGCTGCGCGGCGCGTTCTATTCAGGCCATTAAATATATATAATATATATATTTCGTCGATTTCCATTAGAATTGTATTTTATAAATCGTTTATAAATTCATTTCAAAACGATTTTAACTTCAATTTCAATCTTAAATCAAAATTGAATATTCTATATCTGTATCATATTAAAATAATAATATTTTCAAATATTATATTTGGAAATCAATTCTTTTCAACATTCATTATAAAATGAATTAAAATCGATCGATAAACCCGTTCGGGTTAAAATGGCGTTTGCTACTTAACGCGACTTCATATTTATATTTGTGTGTCCGTTCAGTGACGGGCATCAAAATCATAATCTTATTCTTCACCTTATATTACTTCAAAATATTTTTATTTTAAAATATTATTTACTTTGAAATATATTTTTTATTTTACATAAAAATGCTCTTTACATAAAAATGTTTCTTTTACATAAACATGATTCTTTTACATATATATGATTCTTATATTTTGTGACAATTCTATTTCAACAAAATGAGTGAAAGTGATTCTTATTATATAATCTTTCTAATGAAACAAATTAACTATAAAAATGTATTCTTTCTAAAGTAATCAATCTTAAATAAAAATGAAATTTTTTAATGTAATCTTTTTAATTCCACCTTTATTACATTGAAAAATGTAATATTTTTAATTCAACCTTTATTACATTGGAAAATGTAATATCTTCATTTAAATCTTTATTACAATGGAATATGTAATAATTTCTAATTCATTCTTTATTACAATGAAAAATGCAATAATTTCATTTCAATCTTTATTACATTGAAAAATGTAATATTTCCCATTTCAATTCCAACAAAATAAATGATCATTTTATTTCGACCGTTCTAATTCAACAAAAATTATAATTTTTGTTTCACTATTTCTTACGAAAAAATGTCCTTTTTGATTTCAAAAATAAAAATGAAATAATGTCTTTTTCTAATTTCAACAAAATAAAAAGAATAACTTCTTTTTATAAAACAGTTGATTATTTCTGAGTTGGAATGAGACCCAATCAATTACCATATAATTTTAATTATATGGATTTCATACATCGTAGGAATTCTGAAATAACAATAAATGTTCATTACACATCCAAATAACAACCAGAGTGCACTTTACAGCTAATCATAAGGGATGCGTGTAATCAGAATATCTCCCAAGACCCGTGTGGGGTTTCAACCAACAAATAATTAAAAAATATATTATTATTTTTGCATATGGGCGATGTGTGAAAATTATCGTCCCACTCACATAAACAAGTCAGGTAACTCGTAAATGGCAGTGTAAAATTATTTTAAATAATCATAAATGATATAACATTATTTAAACATGTTAATATCGCAAATTTCATTCATTTCATAACATAACATAGCAACACAACATCCATGCCCTAAAGATAATCAAGCAAATATCTCATCACATGCATTTAATTTACATTCAGTTATGAAAATAAATAAATAACTATAGAAAATTGAGTGAGGAAAAAGTTCTAACCTTGAACAGGCTTTTAATTGACAGTTCGGACCCAATTTTGGCCTAAAATCCAACATGCTTCAAAATTGACAAAATTACTGTCCACGTGAAGCTCTCGACTCACTGATTGCAGCAAATCCTGTTTTGTGCGATTTCGAGTTCGTAGCAAAAAGATATTAATTTCTGAAGTCTAAATAATTTAAATAATTATTTTAAATTTAGATTTTTACCCAAATTTTCAACTTTCTTCAAACTTGATAAAATTGGTGTCCATGCGAAGATCTCATCGCCACGATCGCAGCGGATCCAGTTTCACGCGATTTTGAATTCGTATGAGAGAGCCACGACATTACAAAGTTTGAAATAATTAAATTAATCAATTAAATATTAAATTAAATTAAAACTAACCCTAGATTGCTCAACCCGCTACAGCCACCCTCTCTCTCCTCACCGCCACTGCCACGGTTGCCGTGCTGCCGCCTAGGCCATACCATCTTCTTCCCCATGAACGTCGCCCCTAGCCTCGACGCCGATCAGCTAGAAAACGAGCTCGACCATGTACGCCGTCAGTGGAGATTCCGACCGCCAGAGGTCATCATCCGGTTGCGCACCCCCTAAAAACCTGTGCCTCGCCTAGACGAACAAATCTCTTCAGACCCCATCACTTTTTGACATCCACGTTAGCTGGAAAACGCCAAAGTTCACCTGCTGTGCTCGAATTTCAGTCAGTCCCGTTCATCTCGATTTTGTCGCCACTACAAGCAGTTTCAGGTCAAATAATATAAAGCAAAGTTGTCGATCACTCTCTCCTCTACAATTTCTCCAACTGGGCCATCACCTAATTCTTCACGGTTTGGCCAGAAAACACCAAAATCCGAAATCAGTTTTCAGGCTTTGGACGTCGATTCCGGTGAATCCGTGCGACTATAGGTTCTGGAATTTTTGTGGTAGGTAGAGATCAATAAGATCTACAATACCCAGAAACGATTAGGCTTGATTTTGTGTGGATTGAGAGATATAAATTATTTTGTTTTCAGGGGCTTATTTGCAAAATTACTAGAGAGAAAGAGAGTGATGGCTGCTGTCAATTTTTGAGGAAGAAGAATAATGAGGGTTAGGGAAAGGGGAAAAGATATTATATAATAATGAGGGTTTTATTACTTTATTATTAATTCTCCAGTTCAATTATTATTGTATAGTTCACGCTCTCTTCATTTGATAGTTATTGATGCCACGGCCACATACGAACTCCGTTGACGATGAAAATTGACATGCGGCTATATCTTGACGATACGGTTCTAACAAAACTAGTTTCGTCGAATTCCGAGTCCGTTTGCTCAAAAAGCTCTGTTTTTGTCTTTATATGACTAATTGATTCAAAATTAATTTCTCACGGTCACATACTAGCTCTAAAAATAACAGAAAAAATATTTCTAGCTTTGTTTTGACGATACGGTCCCAACAAAACTAATTACGTCGAATTTGAAGACCATTTGAAAAATGGTCATTTTTAAGGTGTATACATATTATATTAAAAATACATATATAAATAAATAGATTATGAATCTCAAAATATGTCAGTGTTATACTTTTTCAATGTAGAAACGTCATTTTGAACTCAATGGAAGTATTTTCAAGTCCAAGTTCATTAGTATGTAAAAAGTTGCGTTTTGGGTCTTATATATTATATATATATATAAATTCCATAGTGTTTTCTAAGATTTTGAATTTGTCATAACTTACAAATTATAAACTGAAATCTTAATTTCTTACATCCTTTGGAAAGATATCGTCAATACGATCGTAACGTGTCCCGTTTTATCCAATTCCGACTTAAGATCAATTTTATATAATTTTTCATAGTTTAAAATCAAAAACTAAAATTACCGCGCCATTTCAGGCTCGTTTTATAATTAATATAAATTTATACATTCTACTTTCGATTTAAATAAATTTTCCGTCGTTATTATTTAAAATAAATTATTTTAAATATACTAAATCCATTAAAATAAAAAAAATAAAAAAAAATTAAATTGGTTCAGAAATCCCGGGTCAC
The DNA here is from genome assembly GCA_030737875.1 of Allium sativum. Classification (NCBI taxonomy): domain Eukaryota; kingdom Viridiplantae; phylum Streptophyta; class Magnoliopsida; order Asparagales; family Amaryllidaceae; genus Allium; species Allium sativum. The sequence goes on from CM060911.1 coordinate 18,651,598, forward strand.
TACAGTTATGGGTTTAATTCTCATGTAAATAATATTTGAATAAAAGAATATTCTGGATTGGAATTAGATCGTTGGTATGTTTAAAAATCACATGATTATAAGATGCGCAAGTTATTCGAAAAGACCAAGTTTAACCCATTCTGATTAGCTGTCATGACAGTTAAAAGTCGAAGATATAAAACAGTGGTAAAAGACTAGAGTTCTTCATATTGTTGGGATGATTGCTAATGTCTCAATTGGGATGTACACCCAAGACGAGGTAATAAGTGGTGATTGTTCAGACGTACTTAGAGATTGACTGGATATGTGAGAGCCTCTCTCTTGTATTGGATATATGGGACGAGGAATGAGGTGCCTTCGGTTTCTTTCAGACCCAGAGTGAACTTGCAAATGGATTGTATGTATGACATTGTACTTTGTGCTGTATTCAGTGATCTCTACTTAATATATATCTGTTTGGTGGAGGAGAATTTATTCTCTTAGCTTAACACCTTTTTCTGAAACGTATGAGCTTAGAAGTTATATATCGGTAGACATCAATGGTATGGTATGGATTGACAATGTGACATGCTAAGATGCACGAATCAACGTTTTTATTGAAAAGCAGAGATTTGTGGATGACAATCAAAGCATACCTTATATATCTTAGCTTTGTGTATGGCATTAATTTGCGAGCTTCATACCTTGGTATGAGTCAAAAACGGGATGAAGGACTGTAGAGAAAGGGCATATGTTTCCTTCTAGATAGAAGTGGTGCCATGTTATGGAGCCTAGACATTTTTACTTATGTGGATGTTGGATAGCGAGGTGTCTCAGACATGGCCGCACAAGGCCAAAGTGGCCAACATATAAAACAAGGTGGACAGATAGACCAAGAGGTTCGATAGTACCGGGGAACGTTTTGTTCAGGAGTAACCCCAATCCACTGGGTAAATGGTGGCCCAGGATCACATGCGCGTGAGTGTGAGGACATATGCTAGAGTGTCCCAAATCGGAAGGAAAATCCCTTGCCTTGGCTCATGATGGAAATCCAAATTCCAATATGCGACTTTGCGATTTTAGTTGTAAACTTATATGCGACATAGTAGAATGGGGTACTATGCCGTCTAAGACTGATATATTTATTTTTGAAATTGTTTTCTGCACTATGCACTAATAATAATATAATTGAAATTTCGTGTATCAAGCATGTTTGGCTATTATAAGGTAAAACTCTATCCTTGGCCTTGCACTTGCATTGTGTGATGGGACCTGAGTCTTATAATAGCTTCGATTTTCTTTTTAGCATTGCGTTGTTTATTTTATGCACTGGTATTCAAGGGGAGTAAACCCGTTCAGTGTTATGAGGCGTGGTCCCTTGATTTATTCAATTTTAATAAAAAGTTAATAACTGTTTTAGTTCTCACACTAGTCCCATGACTGACTCAGAGTTTATTATTTCCCACCTAAACTATGGATGCCCATATTTTGTCACACGGGCAGCTAGTAGTTTTGGTTTTTGCAGATATTCTTTAACAAGATCCTGGATTATAGATGGAGCTGTACTCTGGTTTAATTTGTAGTCTTCCGCTGATTATGTTTATATATTTGAATTTTCTTTATATTGTAATTTATTATTCTCTGATATTTTTCCACTGTATATAATTTATTTGTACTCTAATATTCTTGTTGTAATAACCCGGAAAATGTGAACCAATTTAAAATTTTTAAATTTGGTTATTACCAAAGAATTTGGATAATTGAAATAGCATATTTCAATAAAATAAAGAATTGGGTATAGTATTGCAGTTTGAAAGTTTGAATACAAACTTTGTCTGACTGTACCGGGTGGAAAATATGACGGATTTTAGCGAAACTGAAAATATTTAAATCTGTTTATGAATACCTTTCTAACGAATCTGAAAAATCGAAGTTTCATAGCGGGAATCAAAAGTTATGGCCAAATGAATTTTCAGAAAGGTCGCTATATAGCATATATAGCCCTAGAAAATTGATATTTTGTATACGACCTCGGAATTAGACGAAACCACTTTTGTTGGGTCCGGGATGTCAAATTATTGCTAAGTTTCAAATTTCATAATTTTTGAAGCTAGTTTGTGAGCGGAGCAAAAGAAAATGTGATTGGTCAATTTCTGTTAAAAAGGGTCGACCTAAAAATGGCCGTTTTTCAAACGAGCTCAGAATTCGACGAAACTGGTTTTGTTAGGACCGTATCGTCAAAACAAAGCTAGATTTATTTTTCTGGAATTTTTCGATTCAGTTTGTGGCCCTGGCAAATTAAAATGTACGTTCAAATTAAATATTGAATGTTTTATATTTTAATTTGAAAAATAACTGGCTGTAACAGTCGAATTGGCGAACGAAACATATCCCATTGTGTCCGGAATGGGGGTATTTAGCTAGGAGCGACAGCCGTTGGGTTTGATTTCGAGTCCGTTTGTGAAAACACTATTTAAAATTTCCTATAAAGCTTCGACCAATAGGATTTTTCCTTTATAAAAAAATAAATATCTCGAAAACCCTAGCCGCCTCAGACGATTTCGACGGTTCCTCGAGCTCGAAGCTTCCCATCGTTTTTGCCGCCGCCACAGCCAGTTTCGCCGCCACCTCCAGTTGAAGATTCTGATCGCCTCCCTCCCCTCTTTAAATCAGACCAAGCCTCGTCGAAAACCATCGATCGTACGCGTCGAATTTCCAGGAGGAAGTCAGCCCCTTTGGAGCGCCGCCGCGACCTGCTGGAGCCACCGAGTCAGACGCCACCACCACCGATCGAGAGCTGATTCGTAGCCCTTCAACGTCGCAGGGCCTGATCGGAGCAACAAGGTACGGTTTGACTTTAAAATCAAAACCTAGTTTTGAAGGTTTAAAAACCTTTCTGCCTCGACATTTTGAATTGAAAATAACACTATAAAGCGTTGCAAAACTTTGAAAAATAATATCTTTTTCGTTCGTTAACGAAATTCGATGAAACAGGAGACACCGTGACCGCAAGGAGGCTCTCTACCGTCTAGAAGAAGCCGTGGATTTTTCTGAGCTCGTTAGGATTTTTAGCACTGCAATAACCAATGTGAGGAATCTAAACTGAATTGTGTGAATGGAATCGCGTTGTATAAATTATATAAGCGAAGTGTAAATTATATACGCATTGTATACCTCATGTACATGTGTTGTATAAGTTATATTAGCGATGTATAAATTATACAAGCGTTGAATGAAACATATAAGCTTTGAATTGTGATGAAATGCAAGTGAATTAAAATATAATATAATATAATATATATATATATATATATATATATACTCCCCTCGTCCACAGACCATGGACGATATTTATTGCTTGTGATTGACGTGATATTATATGGTATGAAGAATGGTTGGAAATAATTGTTTGTGGTTGATATTGTGGTTGAAAAATACCTTTGTGGTTGAAAAATACCTTTATGGTTGAAAAATACCTTTGTGGTTGAAAAATACCCTCTTGTGGTTGAAACAAATTAGAATAGGATTGTGGAATTGAAAATAAAACATGCCGCCTGCGTGCGAACTAGATGCATGATCCCCATTGTCAAAAACCGTGAGGTTTTAAGGTAGAGCGAGGAGCCGTACTAGGGACGGTCCCGGTTTTAACTACCCTACCGTTATGCTGCCGAAATTTTCTGAAATATACATGTGTTAGAATAATTTTCATTCGTTGAAATAAATTACATATGTTGAACCAAATATTCATGTGTTGAGTTGCAATTCATTCGTTGAATCAAAATTCATGTGTGGAATATTATTTGAATTTAAACAAATAGCTTTAGCGATAAAAATCACATTTTTATATATATTCAAACTATAGCGAATATTCATGTGTTGAGTTGCAATTCATTCGTTGAATCAAAATTCATGTGTGGAATATTATTTGAATTTAAACAAATAGCTTTAGCGATAAAAATCACGTTTTTATATATATTCAAACTATAGCGAATATTCATGTGTTGAGTTGCAATTCATTCGTTGAATCAAAATTCATGTGTTGAATATTATTTGAATTTAAACAAATAGCTTTAGCGATAAAAATCACATTTTTATATATATTCAAACTATAGCGAATATTCATGTGTTGAGTTGCAATTCATTCGTTGAATCAAAATTTATGTGTTGAATATTATTTGAATTTAAACAAATAGCTTTAGCGATAAAAATCACATTTTTATATATATTCAAACTATAGCGAATATTCATGTGTTGAGTTGCAATTCATTCGTTGAATCAAAATTCATGTGTTGAATATTATTTGAATTTTAACAAATAGCTTTAGCGATAAAAATCACATTTTTATATATATTCAAACTATAGCGAATATTCATGTGTTGAGTTGCAATTCATTCATTGAATCAAAATTCATGTGTTGAATATTATTTGAATTTAAACAAATAGCTTTAGCGATAAAAATCACATTTTTATATATATTCAAACTATAGCGAATATTCATGTGTTGAGTTGAAATTCGTTCGTTGAATCAAAATTCATGTGTTGAATATTATTTGAATTTAAACGAATAGGTTTAGCGATAAAAATCACTTTTTTATATATATATACAAACTATAGAGAATATTCATGTGTTGAATTGAAATTCGTTCGTCGAGTTGAAATTCATGTGTTGAATGTTATCGTATGTTAAAATAAAATGAATCGACAATAAAAATTACATTTTTATTGTGAATATGAAGTGTTAAAAAAATTCACGTGTTGAATAAATATTTTTGATGATAAAAATATTCCTTTTATCATGTATACGCTTTGATAAAAATACACACATGTTGAAATAAATAATAGTTTGCTAGAAATATTATTATTGGCTTTGTTCTGCATATACATACATGTGTTGAACAGGAAAAATGGATTAGCTGTAGAGTAAAGAAATTATTTGCGTGCCCGACAAATAGGTAAACCTTGATGAGTTGGCTGCGCAATTTTATTTTTATATCAACTCCTGTGAATGCCATTGGATGCGGAGTGCTGGTTATTCTGTGTGAAATAATAAATATCGCCATAGGATAGTAACAATTAATTTTGAACTACACTACATGGCATACTTCTTGACGATAGGCATACTTCATCATATTCCACATAAGCAATTGGAGCTTGTGTGACGAGGTGGAAGATTTACCATACGAGCGAGAGGCTTGTATGGCGATGACTATATACTATAGGTTGAACTGATGACTGATATGGACTATATAAAATATAACGGTAAATCGCCAGATTAATAAAAACCTCACAGGGGTCTGGAGTTGACAATAATCATGTCTCTCTAGTTATTAGATACGGCACATGGACTATTTAATTCCACACGGAAACGGGGTGACGAGAATTTATTCTCTGGAGTGATTATCTATACATGCTCCCCCGTAAACACCAGAATATATCACTATAAATATGTGGATGCTTTTTAGGATTTATTGGGTACCTAACACGGCCCAATAAATTTCCAAACCCCTCCCCGTACAAAGGAGGTTATGGCGAAATTTTTCAAAATATTAAGGCGTTAGTGAAATATTTGAAGTGAAAACGAAGTTGAAAATATAGAATGAACTATAGTTGGAATTATAGAATGAACTATATTTATATATATAAATATAAATATAATTAAAAGGAATCGAAGCCTTGCAGTTCGTTTTTCGGAATCGTAATTTGAAACGATTAGTACGAGAAATCCGACCATCGGATTTTCCTGAAACCGCAACCGCTGGGTTCGCCTTGGAAATATCTTCCCAACGGCACCAACCTTGTAAAAATCCAACGGTTGGATTGTCCGGAATGTTTAATTCAAATCCGAAGAAAAACAGCGCCAGGATCGTTTATATTTATATATAAATATACATATAATTAAATTAAATCGAATAACGACGCTGTAGTTCGAATTTTGAAACCGTAACTTCAAACGACTAGTGTGGGAGATCTGACCGTTGGATTTTCACGAAACTGGAACCGTTGGGTTCGCTTTGGGAATACCTTCCCACTGATATAGACTTTGTAGAAATCCAGCGGTTAGATTTTCCGATATGTGTAAAACAAATTAGGGGGAAAACAGCGCCAGTGCCACGGCACGACCTGAAACGTCGTTTAATTAAATAAGGCCATTTTTATATAAATAAAAATGGCGAAAAATCGTTATAAAATATTATAAGCAACATAGATTGCAAATAGACCAATTGGGCTTGAACTGTTTGATATTTGATGGTTGTACGTGCTTGACACGAAAATAACACTAAGGAACTGAAAGATGGATGTCGAATAATATAACCATGGAAAGAATCGATTTAAATTCTAATTACGTGAATTATTTGGAAAGGCCGAGCTAACCCTCATTTCAAATAATTTATCGAGCGATTCGAATTGGAAAATGCAAAGACGATTCATGACCGACGATCTTCGTATCGGTTGGATGGGCGCTGCTGAGGTTCCTGACCGGAGTAGCTACCGGAAAGGGACGGAAGTAGTAGCCGTCTGAACGTATGTGTTGATTGTACGGATATACGAGGAATTTGACGCCTCCGGTTTCGTTCAGACCCAGAACGGACTTGTAAATGGACTGTGTGTCTGACATTGGATTTTGTTCTATACTTATTGATCCCTGTTAAATATATATCTGTTTGGCGGCGGAGAATTTATTCTTTTGCTTAACGCCCTTCTCTGAGACGTACGAGCTCAGAGGTTATATATCGATGGAAATCAATCGTATGGAGTGGACTGCCAATGTGGCATGCCAAGATGCTGTGATCAAGGCTTCTGTTGCAAAGCAAAGTCTAGTGGATGATGATCAAAGCACGGTCTACGTGGCCTGGCTTTGTGTATAGCGTGGATTCGCGAGCCTCACACCCCGGTGTGAGTTAAAAACGGGATACGGACTGCAGGGAGAGCACGACGTTTCTTTCTAGCTATGGTGGTGTCAGTGACTTACCAGCCCTGACATATATATCTACTTTTCACCTTTGTGGTTGTTGGAATGCGAGGCGCCTCGATTATAGGTATGTAAGGACCGGGAAACGTGTGTTCATGAATAAATAATCCTCAAACGTAAGAGAGGACCGGCCCTGAAGATCCAAGGGTTGCCCAGAGTGTGTAGTCCTGAGGCATTTGCTAGAATGTCTCGAAGCGGAGAGGAGCTTGCCCCTTGCCTCGACTCATGACGGAAATCCTTATTTCCAATACGAAATAACGGACTCGATGGTAGAACTAGTATGGCGACATAGTAGATGGTAGCTATGTCGCCTATGATTGACATTTATGATGCTATTCGCTTTTGAAACATATATGCACTAGTAATAATATCAATTGATTTTGCTTTATACGTATCAAGCATATTTGGCCATTATAAGGTAAAACTCTATCCTCCGGCTTGCGTTGCATTGTGTGATGGGACTTGAGTCTTATAATGGCTTCATTCTTTTTAAAAAAGCATTGCGTTGTTTTAAAGAATTTACTTTGTTTTAAATGCACTAGCAATCACTGGAGTAAACCCATTCCGCGAAAGTGGCGTGGTCCTATGATTTGCTATTACTGTTGTTTAACTATTAAATAGATTCCTCATACCAGTCCCCATGACTGACTCGTTGTTTGTTCACTTTGCAAACGCGGGTGCCCTTATTTTCACACGGGCAGCCTAGTTCACAGGTGACAGGTTGTTTTGGCTCTGCACTGTTGCATAGAGTGCATTTTGGCTCATGGCGAGGCTGACTTCACAGAGACGACTTTGACATTTTCCGCCATTACTGTACTTATATTATGATTCCGCCACGGGCGATGCAGACTGCTTTACTTTCAGTACTTCTTATTGTATGTATATGTACCGCCTTCGGCGATGTAGACTGATACCCTTATTATGTCTCACTGTATGTATGTATTCCGCCTCTGGCGATGATGACTAATCACTTCCCTTTTATTTACTAAGTTATATCCTACGCTGTGCTATTCTGATGTTGTTACATGTTGTGATTCCGCTGTCATATCCATGTAAAATTATTCTATTTATTGTTTCTGCTATTATCTGTACTCTGCTATGATGATTAATGTGTTATATTCCGATGATTATCCTTAATACCGCCCCTCGGATTTTGGGATCGTCACACTTGTACTCTAATGTAAATTGGTGTAATAATAATGATAAGTTCTCTTGTTCTATGTTCTGATGCTTCATGTTCTCATGACAATCGGAGTATTTCTGCCATTTCGTATCGGACCTGTGCGGTTTATGGTCGGTTCTAAGGGTAGCGATTTTTGGGTCGTTACAGGTGGTATCAGAGCTTTGGTTTACAAAGCTCCGAGAATACGACATATTGGAACTTGATGAGAGAATTCATCAGAAATAGGATTAACAATATCCTGTTAGAATTGCTCATTAGAGATAGGATTAGTAATGCCCTAGAATGAGTTTGAAGAGTATTGTTTATAAAAAAATGAATTTAGTTTTGAAATTATTATATATTATAATAAGTATTTAAGTATTTTGTTTAATATTAAATTTGGGCAATCGAGCATAAGAAGATTTTGCATATACTCCTAGCCAACGTATATACGAAGTCTTGAATATACTGGTTAGATATAGAATTGCACTCTAGTCGCCCGCGGATAATTCTAATGATAGTCTAGACATCATTAGTGTTTATTTTCGAGTTTTGAAAGTAGGATTTCTATATGAATCCAATTGAGTGATGTGAGAACCAAAATCTTGGTTAGAGTTTAATGCTTGTGATTTGGCATTGAAAATATATTTTTGAGTATATAAAAGATATATATTTGGAAAGTTGATAAACCAATTGATTACTGATTGTGATATGTGCTACTTAGTTTAACTAATAAAAATATTGGAATAATAAAATCAATATGGAAATGGAAGGTAAATTAACCCAAATCAAATATAATGTATAACTAAATTGAAAATTAGTTCGAATTAGATGTGTATATATGTTGGACAGGTTGTTGTATGAAGGTTAAGAAAAGGAATAAAATTGCATGCTCGACAAAAAGGTACATATTTATTGTACTTATTGGATTTGATGATTTTATGAGCCTATTGGCAAGCTGGTTGGCTTTTGGGTTGTCTTCTGATTGACGAGATCCCATAGAGGCAAGTTGTAGTTGTATTGATAGATCGGTAAATGTAATGTCCCGGTTTTTGACTTATTTTATTAAATTATGATTTACTGATTTACATCTATACTGTAAATTTATTAAATAATATTGGGTTTAGATATTATAAATAGATTTAGAATAATCAAAGTTTTTAACCTCTGATGTATGTATGTCTAACTTGTTATATTCCTTGGCGTTTATATATATACAAGTGAATGGTGTTTTAACATCTATTTTTAAAGCTTATTTTAAATACGTTCAACCACTTATATACTAAAACAAGCAAGTATTGGTATCACTTTGATTCATGTTTTATAACTGCTTTCAACTCTTGTTAAAATTATAAAATACTTAGGTAAATATTCAATTACTTCACAAATATGTTTATAAGAGGATATTGCATTCAATGGATAAGAATTAGATAAAATCAAAATAAAGAGATAAGAATATTTTATACATTAATTGGCTAATAAAAAAATCAATGTAGAGTATAGCTATAAATAGACTAGATTTGCCTTAAAGCCTAAGCTATGATTTTCTATATATATAAAGAAAATGAGTTGTAAATGGACATGCAGATTTATATAGTGGCCATGTCTTCCATCTGAAGAAATATATAATGAAACGACTACACATTCACACACATTCACCCTTTTCAAATCAGGCAAAGATAGCCTAAAGCATACATTAGCAAAAGCCTATAGGCTATTCCATACTTCAGTGTTATTTTTCCTCTTCAAATCCATGTTCTTTTGTACCTCAAACGTGCTAGCCGTGTATATTATTGAAGCAAGTACGAAGAGCTACCACCTAGGCACCTCTCTGATCAAATCAAACGAGTTAACACAACAATACATCCCTTCCATCATATGTAGACTGCCTAAACTAGCCCACATCCACCCTGTCAAAAGCTATATATTTCCCAATAGTTTATCCTTTGTTCATCTAAATACTCTAGTGTATCCTCACAAATGGATAGATAAATCTGAAACAAAACTTGAAAGCCTGAGTTGAACATAGCAACAATGACTAGACCAACCATGTGCATACTGAGAAGACTAAATATGAAAAGACCAAACCATTATGCCCTCCTTTCAATCAAAACACTACAGACTAGTACACCCCTATCCAAGCTAGGAGACTAGGCTATAGTTTATGCTTATTCACACATATGAATACCCTCACCCACTTACGTAGTTTCATTCACAAACTTGAGAGAAGAACCTGAAGAAAGCTTAGAAAACAAAGAAGGAGAGAATGGCAGAAACAGTGGGAAACCGGGAATTGAGAACTTAAAACAGAGAGCTAAAACAAAAGGTAGTGAATACTGAGAGTAAACACTTTTTTTCTACTTGTTATATGCCTTGAGTAGTGTTAAATCTAGAACTGCATATATGTCTAATAGATATAGATATATATATATATATGAAATTATGTTTCCAATCTTGGATATTAGTTGAAGTTAAATAGCTAAAATATAATATAAAGTATTTGGATGTTGTCATGCCTTAAAAATAAAAACAGAGAACACAAACGCTGAGAGTAAACTTTCCCTTTACCTCATTTAGATCAATTACAATGGGTGATGCAAACATTTGTGTTACTGGTGTATCTATTTAGTTGACTTAACTCGTGTACATAAATAAATAAATAAAATAAAAACTGGAAAAAAAGAGTTACTGAAGGAAGAAAACGTGACTGCGTTGCTTACTTCCAGCATAGTGTACTCTACGTGAACAAAATTATGCCCTACTGCTATAAATTAAAATGTCAATTATGCTGGGTTGAGAACCAGCGATGGCTTTGTGGGTTCATGGTGTGGTTCTGTAGCATCCATCTATGAGAGATGTTCCTGTCTTGCTCCAGCTAGACACATATGATGCAAAGTTTTCATCTGGAAACACAGTAGAAACCTACATAAAACCAAATAGCACTGGTAAGCCCTTCTGTTTCCTAAGTCTATGAAAAAGGAATAAGCTATGGTGTATTGAAGTACTTGTGTTATAACATTAAAATTTATGTATATATCTGGCTTTAAGTATGTACAGTTCAAACACACGCGTTATCACTAAAACATTAACAATGATATCCAACGAAATTTGTCTTTAAGAAAGGTTTAAAAAATTAAGCTTAAGGAAAGATGATACTCATCACATGATACATATTCAATAAGCATGTTCAACTACACAAGATTTGAAAGAAAAAAACACAAACTGATAAGAAATAAACATAAGTGCCCAAAGCTGCGGTATGTATATGCTACTGTGATCATTCATTCTTGTGCCTTTTACAGAAGTTGTGCATAGGATTTGAATGTATTCTTGCCTCTGGGAACTGATAGTAACTTCAACGAAGTTTTGTGACGTGATCGATTTAATAGTGGAATGATACACTACAGTATTAACAATTAAGTTATATGAAATAAAGCTTAAACCAAACTAGTCTTCTGACGTATACTGATTTGAACCACATAGGATTACTTTAAAATAACAGTCTTAGTCTTGTATGATATTTTAGAAGTCCATACTGTGATATTGGGTTAGCAAAGTTGGTGACTAGGAGTGTAAGCAAAAGAAGAAGAAGACAGCCGAAGGAAAGAATGAGAGGAAGGAAAGAAGTGAAACAAGGAAGGAGATGGACCGGACGTGGATGATCTTGGCGGCCGCGGGGTTCGCTGGTGGAGGCACAACAACTCCACGGTAAGCTGAGGGTATGTGCATTTGCACGGGTGTAGGGATATGCGTGTAACGGCAGAGGGGCGGGGAAGTGAACACAGTAAAAGAGAGATGGGGAGAAGAATATAAAACAGTAGAAAAGAAAGTAAATAAAGAAAATGGGAAAAGTTATAGAAAAGGGGATCATTAAGTATTGTTTGCGTGTAAATCTTGGATAATGGCTTCCGCCAGTTTTATACATATATATTTAATAATAAATAAAATAAAATAAAATATAAAATATATATGAAAAGGGGAGGGTTGGTACACCATGAAGAACATTCACCAGAAGTGAGTGTTGCGAGAGTAGGTAGAAAAGAAGTAAAAGGGCTGAAAGATAAGGGAGGCGAATGGAAGAGATGTGGCATGCATGTGGTGTTCATGGTGGATGGTGTATTTAAAGGAAGGAAGTAGTAGCAACAGAAGTAAGAAGGATGGCAAGAGAAACTGATTAAACTGGTAGTGTATGCGTGCAGCAGAAGAAAGGAAAGGGAATGTGACTTGGGCTTGGTAATTTGTATCGCCCGGAACATGTAATAAGGGAGGATAAGAAAACTAGAAATTAAAACAGAAAGAAGAAAAGTGTAGTGCGGCATTTTATTTGGGAGCGGATTATGGGCTGATTAGCTTGAGCTAAGCCCAGTCTAAAAAGAGAATATAATATAAGAAAAGAAATTAAATGAAAGCTAGGAAAAAATATCAGAGCAATCAGTTTTGGTTATGGGTTTGACCGTTGCAAACCCTTTTGTTCCTATGAATTTAACAGTTCGTTTAGTTTACTATAAAATGAATTAAAATATAATATATATATATATAGTAATATAATAACGATATTGGTTTCAGAATGGCGAAATGAAATGGAAAGAAGAAGCCATTGAAATAAATAGAAGTTTAAAACTTCATTGATAAATTAAATGTATATCTATTAGACAAGTTGTATTTTAAATAAATTAAAAACTTAATTTATTCCTTTTAATTTAAATAAATAAAAAGGACGGTATTTATCCAATTCTTAAAGCTAGATAATTAATTCAAATCTGATCGATAAACTTTATTCGATACACCATGGATATCAGAAGGTGGTTGGTTTCAGAAATACGGTATGGTTATGGATTCAAATGTTTTGAAATAAACATTGAAGAATTGTTGAATATAATCGAGGTATGTCGATAACTCTTTTAAAATCAAGAAACCAGAGTTCTTTCTAATACCTTGCGACTTCTAATCACGTTGCGACTTCCGATGACGCTCTCAAGATAAGATTACGCCATGATTCATAATTGTGACGTATGACCATTTGATCAAAAGACGAGTATTACAGATAATAATAAATTTAATATGTATATAACGCTGAAACGATTTACAAGAATAAAAATCGGCTTTATTAACTATCGTTTGAAATAAAAGTATGTTTTCATTTAAGCATATAAATTTGAATTGTCAATTTGAATTGCTAGAGATATTGTGACCATTGATTTGTTGATTTAATCGCCGGTTATGTTGTGACTGATTACCCTAATGTATATAGTTTAAATTAAACATTGACACTTTTAATCACCTTGTGTAGATTACTATTTTCATGTGAATCTTCTATGTGACATATTTTTAGTAAGTAAGTCTGTAAATAAACCTGAATATGTGATATGTTGACTGGATTATTATTCAAACATCACTTGACACTACGTTATCATTTCGAAGAGTCCGGAATCCAGATTCCACTTCAACCCGGTATATATGCTATCGGTCAGAGATTAATGATGACAAATGAAGACGGAGTTATACAAGGGTTGTACTATTTACAGGATAGTGCCTCCGTTTTGTTCAGTCCTAGGACAACTTGTATGGAAGAATGTTTGACATAGTATATCTATTAAATCGCGTAAGTTGATCTCTTCAAACACATTTACGTTGGTGGCGGATGAATTCGTTTCTCTTAGCTTTATGCCCGTAAGTATTTTTTGGGAAGTTAATGTGTGATTTGGCGGGTTTGACGATGTAGCATTCAAAGTAAATGAAGATATGATCTGTCTAACGGTAAGTTCCGACCTCAAGCCTCTTCAACTGGGAAATGGTATAAAATCGGGTAGGCAGCATGGCTATGTGGATCACTCCCATTAAAAGGGTGTATCATTACCTAACCTGGAGAAATCAAATGCCTTCGGTTGACCCTTTTATTTATATGCTATCGGTTCAGTTGGCTGGCCCCCAATTGTGGTGCTGATATACTCGGTACTCTCAAGTGAAATGAGGGGTCGGTCATGTGTAGCCGGGTTGCATGACTTTTTTGTTGAACCCCAATGTACTCATCTCCGGAGGTACATTTTCGGAAGGTGGTCCTATACCTTTCCATAGTTGGAAACCATTCTCCAATAAGCGCCCGCGGTTTTGTTTGTATACTATATATGTGGAGCGTGAGATGCAAGCGTTCCGCTAGATTGTTATTTATTTCTATTTAGACACTATTATAATATTGATTTCAAAATGTTTTGGGTTATCGTAAGGTAAAAACCATCCATATTTATGTGTGGATCGGTCTTACAATTATCATTTCTTTCAAAATATATTTGAAAGTTAAAATCAAACTGTTCAAAATCGTTTGCTCACACCAGTCCTATGAATGACCCAGAGTTTATTTTCTATGTTTTCCCTAAACTCTTGGGTGCCCAAATTTGTATAGGCAGTCAAGTAGTTCAGGATTTACAGATACACTGGAAGGAGCTTGGAGTAGGAGGCTTCAGTGTTAGATATATAAAGTTTATTTCCGTTGTGGTATATATGTGTTGTACTCTGATGTTTTTATGTAAGTACCAATACAGTTTTATATTTAAAGTTATGTTATTTAATATATTTTCCTTTTTTCGATGTGAGATTCATGTTACTCTGATTATGTTCTTCTTGTTCTTCTATTCAAAATTTCTTTCTTTCTATTTCTCACTCTCTAATTTTTTTCTTGAACATCTGAGTTTTAGTACAATTTGGATTAGACTTGTATTGTTTTAGTCGACTCAAGGAGTACTTAAATTTGGGTTGTTACATTTGGTATCAGAGCTGAAGGTTGAGTAGTAACCTTGGATATGTGGCGTAACTCGATAGAGATGGGGTTAGCAATACCCTAGATTGAGTTTGAGCGTATATATATGAGCGCGTATTTGTTAGTTGATACAAAATTTGTTTTATATTGTGTTAGTTGGTTTATCGAGTGGTTTATGAATTCTGGTCGATACGGAAGTCGAAACCATATCGATAGGTGTTTCTAAACTCTTGAATAGAGTAATTCGACACACTATTGTTTTAAAATATTGGTAAATGAAATATTTTTACTCAAATATTTTATTTTGATATAAAAGGATAATTGTTAGAAATTATTAATGGCTGTGTTGATTACTATTATAATTTGGTATTAGATTATAACAATGAGATGGTTATATATAACCGAATTAAATTTGTATTAGAATAAATATACAAGCAAGATAATTCAGAAATTGAATTTGAAATCCTGGAAAAAAAAGCTGGAGAACTATTTAATACAAATATATTGTTTTGGATAATTCAAAAGTTTTAAATTTGAAATGGAATTAAAGAAATCGGAACCTAATTGGAGACTGATTTACATGAATGATTTTCTAAGTATTGATCTGATGTTGATTTCGGTTTTCGGGGTTGATACTTAGAGAATTATTTTCTTACCAATTTACAGTTAAGGACTGATAAATATTAAAGGGTAAAAATGCATAAATAAGAAATGGAAATGTTTTCCAACTAATAACAGATATTTCTAAGTTATGAAAATGAATGTGAATTGATGGATGTATATGGATGACGGTAAATGAAGATAAAAGCCGGATGTCGAATTAAGGATACAAGTTGGGAATTTAATTGGATTTGATGAGTCTAATTGGAAAAGCCAGTTGATGTTTTGATTTTGTTTATGATTAGAGAGAGCCTAGTAAGGTGAGTTTTGGAATTATACGATGAAACCATACGAGAGAAGCGCTGTCGAATTTTTCGAAAATTTAAATATTTAATTTCTTAACAAAATTTCACAACTTAAAATCTTCTCACTGATTTATATTGAAGCCAGATAAGATAAATAAAGTTAACAAATGGATGAAGAATCAATTAGAATAAATACGAATTTCATCGATAATTTGTTATAAACGAGATAAGGAAACAAAAGAGTTTTGAGAGGTACTCCACATATCTAATTAGAGGAGGTTGTTCACGGTTCATTATTGATTTGAAAATCACCAAGCTAGTGAGATTTTTTTTTGAACCAGAGTTAACTGTGATCAGATATCCAGTCTAAATCGTCGATTCAGATAAGAAGTGAATCCAGAATATGGTAATGAAGTTATTCAAGATGAAACATACTAAGTGTTGTTCATGGAAGTCTGAAGGTGTGTATTGAATGCTTTGGTTGTCGTGAATTGTTTGGTTGATAGTTTGTTTGTTTAGATGTCGTGTTTGTTTTGATTGATGGTATAAGACTTGTGTATGTGTCTACTCTTTAATTTCAGGGACAAAATTCTTTTAAGGGGGTAGATTGTAATGTCCCGGTTTTTGACTTGTTAAACTATAATTTACAGATTTACATCTGTAGTGTAAATGTTAGCTTACTTTGTGAACTAGGCTACACAAAGTTAAAAGGGGAATTGATGAAGAACATTGATCAGAAAAGCGTGCACTGGGAGCTCGGATTGGATCGAGGATATCAAGCTAAAACCAAAGGAAGCGAAGTAGAAATAAAAGAGGCTGGGACAAATCCAGATCGGGTCGAGGGAGCCCGATCCACCCCTCTTTTTCTCAACATATCTGACCCGAGCTGGATGCTGGAGCGGTTATCACCCACGATCTCTTGAAGTGCGAAGAGGATATGCACACATTCCCTACATTCATCCATAACTGTTATGCGCTGGCAACATCTCCATGCCCTCACCTCCAAACCGAGTGGGATGCTTGCTACGTGTCCTCGAACGAGAGCCACTCCAGGGAGATTTTTCACCTATAAATACACCTCCAAGGGTCATTTGAAGGGATCTTTTGGCAAATTCAGAACTCAAACCCTCTTGTCAACCAAATTTCATCACAATATTCCGATCATAATCATCTTTCAAACTATATTTTGGAGAGAATTGAGTGGATCTATGTGTTGTATGAGAGAATTTGTGTGAGCATCATTAGTGTACTTATATCTAAATCATCAATTCAAAAGGTAGAAAGTGGACTTAGGTTCTTTAACGTCGAAGCACTACAAATCATGTATTTCCCTTTGCTTTTTGATTTCATTTTATTAGAATTATTTCTAATTTTGGTGTTAGAGCCATTTTGGATCTAACATTTTGGTGCTTCCACTGAGAAGTCTTTGAATTCTCCGCTTTTTGGGATTATCGTTCTACTATTTGGACCTTCAAGTTAAAAGAAATTAATCCTCTGTTTCTGACATTTTCAAGTATTTGCTGATTAATCACGAAAGAATTGGACATCGGTATTCAGATGATATATTGGACTTCCAATTCCCTCGACGATTTAATTTGCCACAAATGGATCGGTATTCAGGGAGAACCGACCCGGGACAACTTCTGATGAGATATGCATGGTTCATGAATGTCGCAGCAGCTCCAAACGCTGTAAAATGCAAGGCCTTCCTGATTTATCTAGAAGATGTGGCGTTGATGTGGTTTACCCGACTCCCTCCACGGTCGGTATGAACTTTAAAGAACTAAGTGAACGCTTTATGAACCATTTTCGCCTTCATGCTTGAAAATCTAAAAGCATCATTGAGTTGTCAAGAATTAAACAGGCTCCAGGTGAATCTTTGAAGTCATATTTAGACCGTTTCAACCTTGCTGTTACCGAAGTCAGCGACCCTCGTGAACCTACCATTTTGATGGCCTTAATAGAAGGAGTCGACCTTGCCACAAAATTTGGAGATTACTTGTCCGGAAAACCGCTTCCTACTAGGGAATTGTTCTACGAAAAAGACAATATTCGCTTGAGACGAGAGGAATCCCATGCAGATAGAAAGAGAAATCGGAAGGGGCTTCTAAGAATGATATTCAATGCAATGTCGTAGCAAAGCAGTCCGGCAACAGCTCAGGAAGGGTTGAGGTGAACATCGGCAAGAAGAATGAAGGCAATAACAACAGGAATGGCAATGACAATAGGAGGAATAGGAAATGAGGGAACAACTCCAGCAAAAGACCTCGATTCCAAAATTTTGAGAACTACTCACCGTTGAGTGACACATAGGAAAACATCTATCTGGATACTTATTATGTATTGCAATACAAAAAGCCACCACCCAGAGACTCAACCGAAAAGGAGATCGCTACGGGAAAGTTTTGTTTGTTCCATGGAACTCACGGTCATTCTACCAGCGAATGCCACCATTTGAGAGATGTAGTTGAGAAATTGCTGCGGGAAGGGAAGCTAGACGAGTACAAGGTTGCCTAATGAGACAGGGGGCAAGGAAGGCAAGCCCCGAACCAAAACCAGCCTACTTCCAAACCCACAGCCCAATAGAAAGGTAAAGGGATCGTTATAAATACCATTATCGACGGGCCCCATCTAGCTAGCTATAGTTACAAAGAAATGGATCAATATATTAATGCCGCTAAGCAATTTGAAGTAGGAAAGTGCAGTAACCTCGAAGACATCACTCTAGTGAAGCAACAGAAGACGATGTTAGACGACGTCATATTCCGTGGTAGAGATGATACTGGAATTCAATCACCCACTGAAGACCCGCTGGTAATTACTACAGCCATCGGCCCCGCTTTAGTCCATAAGGTGTTGGTGGATAACGGAAGCTCGGTTAATATCCTCTTTAAGAAAGCCTTTGAACAAATGAAACTCGAAGCGGAAGACTTGAAGTCCTGCGAAGGATGGATACAAGGCCTCAATGGGGCCTTGACGGCTCTGACGGGATATGTAGAATTACTAGTGACGTTAGGACAAGGAGATCGCTAGAGAGTGAGAATCCTACCATTTATAGTTTTGGATGTTGAGTCACCCTATAATGCTTTCTTGGGTCGACCAACCCTCGCAGAGTTAAGGGCATGTATTGCACCATGGTGCCTACTGCTCAAATTCGCAACTGATGCAGGAGTAGGAGTGATGAAAGGTGATCAAGCTATGGAATGAGCTTGCTACATTAAAGAGTTGAAGATGCTAATAAAGGGGTTGAATATAGAACCCAAGGACGCTTCTCCCCCTTCGAAGGAAAATTCAGCATAGCAATTAAGTGGTCTAGCCTCAAGAGAGTCGCCCAGAGGTGCGCTCGAGGATATAGACCCCAAAGAGGATAAGGAACCTGAGGACCGAAAGGCGACTCCCAATGAAACGACAGTATAAATCTCCATTGACCATGCAGATTCGATAAAAGTATTGAAGATTGGAACGCAGCTAGATCCAATTCGAGTGAAAGAGTTGGCTGACTTTTTGAAGGCAAATCTGGATGTGTTTGCCTGGACTCACGCTGACATGTGTGTGATATCGCCTACTATTATGAGTCACTCTTTGAGTATCAACCCAAAACACCCACCGGCCAAGCAAAAGAGGTGGATGTTAGGCCCGAGCGGTCAGCAGCTTTGAAGGAAGAAGTGGAGAAATTGTAGGATAATGGATTCATCAAGGACTCAAAATATCCCGACTGGATATCGAATCATGTCCTGGTCAAAAAAAATCTAACGGGAAGTGGCAAACGTGCATTGATTCTCTAACTTGGACAAGGCTTGTCCGAAAGATAGCTTTCCTCTTCCCAGAATTGATCAACTGGTGGATTCAATGGTCGGACACGATCTCCTATCCTTTATGGATGCCTATTCGGGATACAATCAAATTCCCATGCATTTACCAGATTAGGAGCATACAAGTTTCATCATAGACTTGGGGTTATATTGTTATGTGGTAATGCCATTTGGATTAAAGAATGCAGGAGCCACATATCAATGCTTGGTCAACCGCATGTTCTATAATCAAATCGGAAAAACCATGGAAGTCTATGTGGATGACATACATGCTCGTAAAGTCTAGACAGCCTCCCGATCATACAAAGGACTTAGCAGAGATGTTTACATTCTGCGAAGGTATGGGATGAAGTTGAACCCTCTAAAATGCTCGTTTGGGGTCGCATCAGGGAAATTCCTTGGGTTCATTGTAAGTTCTCGAGGGATTGAGATTAATCCTAGCCAGATAGCAGCAATCAGGAACATTGAAGAACCACAGAAGATTAAGGACATTCAAAGCCTGGCAGGGAAGGTTGCCGCATTAAGCAGGTATATCTCCAAAGCCACGGACAAGTGTGTCCCTTTCTTCGATTTGATAAAACGGGGGAAACATAACTTCGAGTGGACTCGCAATTGTGTGGAGGCTTCCCAAAATCTGTTGGACATATTAGAGAAGCCCCCAATATTGTCAAAACCTATGGACCATGAGGATTTGTTCGTCTATCAGGAGGTATTGTCTCATGCTGTCAGCACAACATTGGTGCGTGAAGAAGACAAGGTCCAGAGGCCTGTATACTATGTAAGCAAAAAGCTAGCTGCTGCAAAACATAATTATCCAAGAATAGAAAAGCTTGCTTATAGCCTCCTGATTCCATCCCGAAAGCTCCATCATTACTTTCAAGCTCATCCGATAGTTGTATACACTGATCAACCTCTAAGACAAGTGTTTCAAAGCGCTGAAGCATCTGGGGCGATTACTTAAGCGGAATATCGGGTTGAGCCAATTTGATTTGAATTTTCAACCATGGAGATCAATAACGGGGCAGCCCTTAGCCGAATTCATAGCAAAATTCACGAACCCCGAAGAAGAAACCGTGGATGACAAGGTTGTTGCTTCAGAACACGAGTTAGAGCTTAGTCCGTGGAAGTTACATATGGACGGGGCCAAGAATGATCGAAGATCCGGCGCCGGAGTTGTTTTAATCAATCCTGTAGGACGACCCGTTTACTACGCCCTACGATTGGATTTTTCTACCACTAATAATGATTCCGAGTATGAGGCCTTGATTGCCAGGCTGAAACTCGCTAAGGAGTTAGGAATAAGAACACTGGACATATTCTGTGGCTCCAAGATAGTTGTCTGCCAAGTTCGAAAGGAATTTATGACCGAGGGACCTCGGCTTGTTACTTATCTTGGAAAAGTGGAAGAGTTGCTAGGCCCTTGTTTCAGCCTCCAGTAATTTAACCTCAAGCTCGGTGTTCTTTTTAGCTAAGTCTGCCTTCTCTTGGGCGAGACGAGTGCTCTCGGACTTAGCATCTTCAGCCTGCGTCTTTAAATCTATTCGCTCCTGACTATGGGATTAAGCTCAGAGTGATAGCGCTTTTGTAGTTCTTCGAGCTGCTTGTTATAATTATCCGCATTGCATTGTGCAAGAGAGAGCTTAGCTTGGGCATCCTCCAGATCTTTCTCAGAGTTTTCGATAGACCTCGCATCATACTCAGTAGCATCGACCATAGTTTTTACATCCGTCATCAGATCGCTAATGATTTTGGAGAGAGTCTTTGAGTACTTCTTCATTTCCTTATATTGTTCATCCATAAAGTCTATAGTAGCCTTAACGTCATTAGCCCAATTAGGATTTACCGGTTTGAGTTTTGGGACAAAGTGCATGTGCCCGAAATGGTGATCAGGAAATTGATGACTCAAAACTTCCAGTCTGGCCTGGTTCTCGTCATTGAGAATAACCGACCATGTAGTAGTTATGTCAACAGTGCGAAGAGTTTCGTGATAGATCGGTTCTTCCCTGCATCTTTCCCCGATTTCGGTTGCTTCTCTTTTGGATCAAGAACCTGTTTTGAAGTACTGTCTTGAGGAGTCTTGCCGTTAGATGGAGAAGGAAGCTTAGCGCTGTATTTATCCTTCTCATGATGTGAAGGATAACTCTTGCATTTGTATGAATCTTTATGGTGTGGGGATCGAGAACGGGAAGACCGATAAGGCCTTGGAGGCCGATCCCTCCTGTTATCTTTGCCCCTACTTTCATGCTGGTCATGCCTCTCATCGGGATCCATTGGGCCAATCCTCGAACGAACATCCCTCATATAGTAACGTTGCCTCACCATTTGTCCTATAAAAAGGAATGAAAGAATATTAGAGTTAACATTAACATAAAACTCAAGTGTTGTGACGTGCGGTATTAGAGTCCAGTGTGTTTCCTAAGTGGTGACTCCCCTCAAACAGACCAGAGCCCGTACTGTGGCCGATACGAGTAGTCTCCGTGGACTTTACGGGAGTAACTTCTTCTTCATAAGTGAGAGCAAGAGGATTGGTCACAAAATCATATGCAGTATAAAAGGTCTCGGGCAAGGGAAGATCTCCTGAATCCCAATATATAGGGTCATCAACTGTAGTCTTATCTCCTAAAGGAATGAACGACGACAACTCTTTTGCAGAAATTGGCCTCTCTGGGTTAGCCACGTCTTCAGGAGTGATATATTTATCTCTGTCCTTCTCAGCTATGTTTGCTAGTTCATCATCCCGAGTCGAAGATGGAGAAGGAGGGTCCCTACGAGGTACTGTTGGACATTTCGAGCTATCTCCCGTCTCAGGAATAATATCAACTGGGGGTATGTACACATAAGGGGCTTCTCCGTGTCCTATGCTACGGGTTATGGCAAGTAGACGGTGTCGATGTAGATATTCATCCACCAAACAATCCATGATGGTCAAGAACTGTTGGTCACCATTAAGTAATTGATTCAAATGATCAAATTGTATTGAAAAATTCTATTGTAGAGGATTAGGAACTGTAAAAAGAAAACAAGTAACGCTTAATAAATGTAAGATAAACGCTGTAACTGAAACTCGAAAAAAATCTATCATTACTTGATTTAATCCATCTTCTAGCACACCCGGGCTGTTGCTTGACATAAACCCATTCGGGTTTTGGATCCCCAGCATTGCTACTAAACGGAACGATGATAATTTTCCTTTTTGGCACCGATTCGAAATATACGAAGGAGGGGTGTCATTGTTTTGATGCTTGAAGTTGTAAAAGAAATGAACATCTTCGAAAGTCAACTCTTTACCACAAATTTCTCTATAGGCTACGTACATAGTATACAAATAGGCATAAGAGTTGGAAAGAAGCTGCATGGGGGCAATCCTTAACTATCTCAGAAAAATGACGACGAATGGTGGGAATGGAGGTATTACTCCAAGAAGACACATTAGTCTGGTGATCGCCATATACCCTTCCGGTGGATTATGAGGACGATCTGTTTTTGATAGCACCTCAGTATCTCTTCAGAGAATCCCGTGTTTTAAGCATATCCTGGCAAGTCTATCATTATCAATCGTCGATTCGACCTAGTCTTTAGGCGATTCCAAGATAGTTGCATCCCTAAATTCATCAGGGGAATGATTATCTCCTATCCCTCCTTCTTCTTCCTCGCCTAGGGAAACATTATCCCCGGACGATGCTTCACTATCCTGAGTCCCCATTTCATAATCTGGGCCTTCACTATCCCAGTCCGGGTCGGAGATAGAAGATACATCCTCAATGACGAGATCCTCAGATGTCCCCGCAACTTTGCTTCTCTCTGCTAATCTAGATGAGCGTCTCTCGGTCATATCTGATGTACTATTGAAGAACAATAGCAAGGATTAGAGTAAAGTTTCCCGTGTCCCCCATACATGTGTGTGCCAATGTATGTGCAGTGACAAGAATTAAAGAGGTACAAAGAGTATATAAAGACACAATGTAGAAAAGTGGCAAAGCAGTTGAGTGCTTATAATAGTCATGAAATCTTGATCATAATTATAGGGCCCTATCCTAATTGTCCATAAATCATAAGCATCAGTCAACGTTGATTGAATTAGTTGAACCATAAAATGCACATTAAGTGAAAGTTGTCGGATCGGTTCGAATATGCATGTTATGGTCGGTTCAGTTTAAGTCCTTTTTCTTTTGTGGTTAAAGTCGGATTGGTCCGTTGTCCAGATAATGAGCAGATTGGTTCAGATAATTCACTTAAAAGGATCGGGTCGGAACGGGAGAAGAGAAGGGATCGAGTTGGAGGAGGTCAAGAGAAAACAATTCTATTCGGATCGGTTGATATCGACCTGACTCGAATCAGCATCCAAGAATTATCCGTACAACTCAGCCTCCTTCAACAGTCTCAATTTCCTTCTCCGACTCGAACCAATTTCCACCATCATTAGCTACTCCTTCTTATCCTTCTGAAGTACTCGACACAAATCGATCCCTCTTCTCCCTTCTTCTTCCTCTTCGCTCCTTTGGTACTACCCAGCCTCATGCCAAAAGCCAAATCAAAGCTGAGTACTTATGAGTTGGCGTGGCCAGCGCTAACTTTGATTCACCTCCACGACCGCCTCGAGATGGCGACGAGGCCATCAATGACGATGGCGAGAAGGTGGAAGGCGCGACGTCAAAACCAACTAAACACCATGCTGAAATCGCTCAAATTATTCATGAATTCGAATTGAAATCAATTAAAATAGAGTTAATCTGAGTTATTAACCCACCTATGTGTTCGATTTGAAGATTAAGGGGAATTCTGGAGTTTTGGGAATTAGGGTTTGTCACGTGAGAAACCTAGAAGGTGATGGAAATGAAAGGAAGAGGGTGGAAATGGAGAAGTAGTAAATTTATATGAGTGTGGAGCGGCCCTTTGTATTCATACCAACGTGACATCTCCCTCAGCTCGAACCGAAAGGCTGTCCCATGGTCATTTAACCCATGATTAGCTTAGTGGCATTGAATGCAGGTAACGCCAGATGGATCCGATCCGAACCCAAGCAGAATCACAAGCATTAATTCAACATATGAATTGAATCCAAAGAGAAACATACAAAAGTTTACCTGGAGGAGCTACTGGACCTCAAGCAAAGTTCTCGAAGTTATTTGAAACAATGGAAGCAATTTGTGCATTCTATGGTGTATACATAGACAACAAGAGTTGTGACTTTGCGAAACGACACGACCCTACAAACGAATGGAAGCGACTATTCAACGATTCAGGTTCACAAACCAATATACAGACAATTTCGAAGCACACTCAAGATAGAAGTGCATTTCGAGGGGGCAAAATGTTAGCCTACTTTGCGAACTAGGCTACACAAAGTTAAAGGGGAATTAGTGAAGAGCATTGATCAGAAAAGCGTGCACTGGTAGCTTGATCGGATTGAGGATCTCAAGCTAGAACCAAAGGAAGCGAAGCAGAAATAAAAGAGGCTGGGACAAATCCGGATCGGGTCGAGGGAGCCCGATCCGCCCCTCTTTTTCTGAACATATCCGGCCCAAGCTAGATGGTGAATCAGTTATCACCCACGGTCTCTTAAAGTGCGAAGCGGTTATGCACACGTTCCCCACGTTTATCCACAACTGTTAAGCGTTGGCAACATCTCCAAGCCCTCATCTCCGAACTGAGCGGGATGCTTGCCACGTGTCCTCGAACCGGAGCCAGTCCAAGGAGATTTTTCACCTATAGATACACCTCCAAGGGTCATTTGAAGGGATCTTTTGGCAAATTCAGAACTCAAACCCTCTTATCAACCGAATTTCATCACTGTATTCCGATCATAATCATCTTTCAAACTATATTTTGGAGAGAATTGAGAGATCTATGTTTTGTATGAGAGAATTTGAATGAGTATCATTAGTGTACTTATATCTTAATCATCAATTCAAAAGGTAGAAAGTCGAAGTAGGCTCTTTAACACCGAACCACTATAAATCGTGTGTTTCCCTTTACTTTTTGATTTCATTTTATTAGAATTATTGCTAGTTTGGGAATTTATTAAGCAATATTGGGTTTAAATTTTATAAACAGATTTAGAATAATCTAAGTTTTTAACCTCTTATGTATATATGTTTAACTTGTTATATTCCTTGGCGTTCATATATATATATATATAAATATATGTGTGTGTGTGTGTGTGTGTGAAACACCCCACCTCTGTTAAGGTCATCACAAAGGGAATGCCTTAACTTTGGTTGAGCATTTTAGGTAAAAGATGCAGATAAATTACAAGACATACAAATAAAGTAACGGAAAATAAAGTCATTTTATAAACAATATGGTTCAGTCAAGCTTTTACAATGGTTGTCTCAATCATACTTAAAAGTAATACATAGAACTTCTGTCTTGATCTAAAAACTTCCAAATATAAAAGAAGCATAAAAGCAACAATGATATTCCCCATTAAAGCATGAACTATCCATAGTAGTGGGAGAGAGAGTCCAAAGTAATACATCGACTATCATCGAGATTGGAAAGAAAACTGACCTAAGTGGTAACATTTCCTCCCTGTGAACCGGGGAGGTGGGGGAACGGAAGAAAAGAGGGGAAAAAAAAATCGAGGTCAGACATAAGTCTGGTACGTGCAGTGACTTTCAGCATATAAATAGGCAAAAGCATCATGACATGAATAAATTGAATATAAGACAATACCGTTATAACAGGGATAACAAGATAACATAGGATAAGCATGAGGTATGATAAAACAAGATAAACTGAATGCGCTTCTACTCTTTCTCTGCATCGCTACTACTTTGTTATTCTGATTTCTATATCTATCTCTGCACCACCTAACTAGTTTCCCAACTACAAATCTGTATAAAATGATAACGTGATCCCAATCCCCATAATTGTGGTAGCCTTCAGGTGTACATCTATTGTGAGGATTCCACCTCGATCTGCCTAATTGCCATGAACATGGTAGATGTACCCTTACTACCCTATCGATCGACTCCCAACTTGTATTCATTTCTCTTGTGTCTTTGTCAATCGGTCCTCTCTTGCATTTAGATACCCTGTGTTGGTCCCACCGTAAGGTGTATCAATCCTTATGATAGCGACCCGACACTATTCAAGACGCATAGTGTATAACTACTGGTACCCTGTAACGACCCGAATTTTAATAACATGTCGAAACAAGAAATCAAGGTATAATTAATTTTTAAAATGATAATTATGGGAAACGAGTTACGCCATTGCGTTCGTCTTGGAATTCTGCATGAAATAGAGTTCGAGTTTTCAAAAATCGGAGTCCGGATGAAGAAGTTAAGGCCTGTAGAAGATTTAGCAAATTTCAGGCAGCACAGAACCAGGCAGGTCGACCTGGAGGTCGACACGGGGGTCAGGTCGAACAGGGGGGCGACCTCGGGGTCGACCTACCCCCCAGGTCGACCAGGGGGTCGACCTCTCCCCTTACAGGTTAACCTGGTCGGCCTGTTTTGGCCCAGAACCCATATTTGAAGCCTGGGACGTGTTTTGATGGTCCAGATTGATTCTAGGGTTGATCTAAAGGCCCTAAATAGTTCCTACACCTATAAATACACCCTAAGACCTAACCTAACTCATAACAAATCATTCTTACAACAAAATGTGCTGAGATCCCTCTTGATCATGGCCTTCACCTCTAATAAATTTCCTAAGCTTTCATACACAATCCAATTCAAAGATTAAGGCTTCTATAATGATTCAAGACAATAAATCAACAACGCCGCAACATTTGTACAACAATTTCAGTTCTTAATTCGTTAGCCACGATCTGTAAGTTCTAGTTACTTTTAGATTTAAATATTTAATTATAATATGGACATGAAGTAAAGTGGAATTGGATTTAAGTATGTTTATAGATTTAGATCTATTTCTGTTGCTTCTTGAATCTTGAGTATTGATACTTGTCTATCTTTACTCTCATGTCAATTTCATGATCTATTCAGTCCGTCGTAAATCAGTTTTCTTGATTCATGTTGATATTATTATCAAGTTGTAATCGTCATGCCTGTGATGATGTTTTTCTCTCTAATCTTATTTTTATGAAAAATTCTACCTTCCCCTATTTATTTTCTTTTGATGAACCTAGGTCAATTTCGGACCTAGGCCTAAACTAAGATATACGTGCGATGGTATACGGGGGAAACATTGGAATATTTCCTAGTGGAATATATGTGTTTGGTGGAATCGAAGGCATAATATGAAAATTGGATGTTTGGGGATAATTTACCATTAACATGAAACGGGGTAATTTTGGGTATTGTCATTATAATGGTTATTGCACGACTGGGATTGATATATGTAATTTGATATGGATCTTGATATATATAATTTGGCTAGAACTTGTTATGGGTAAATTAGTGTAAACGTGGTATACATGTAATTTTGTGTATAAAACTTGATCTATGTAAATTGAGCATAGCTTTGTAAACATGTAAATCATGAATCTTGACATATGTAAAATGGCATGAAACTTGGTATATGTGTAAATTAGCATAAAATTGGCATACATGTAAAACGGCATGAATTGAACATATGTGAATTTGGTATGAATTGGGCATATGTAAAACTGACATGTAATCTAGAACTTGGGCATATGTTAATTATGTAAAATTTGGAGTTGAAACGTATATGATAATTTATGACTTGGTAGAGGTTTAATACGAACGCGCCTAAGTTGGGTTTTGGGTAGTTGGCATGTATTGTGAATAAAAGGCTATAACTTGGCATAATTTTATAGTGAATTATGATAATACTTTGGGAATACGTTTTGGGAAAAACGTGAATTATGAACTTGGTAATTGGCATATAACTGGAAATATGAACGTGGTAGAAACATGAACATGAATATGAATATGAACACGAACGTGAACATGGCTAACTCGAGGTTGGGTTGAGTTTGCAGTGTAATTCTGCCCGGAACCGTCCGGCATATCCAGTGACTGCAAATAATAAGATCTAATGTGAGAAGTTAGTCATGTCATGCTTAAACCCGAGGTTAGACTGAGTTGTGGTGTAATTCTGCCCGGAACCGCCCGGCATATCCAGTGACCGCAACAACAGGTCTAATGTGAGTGGTTGGTGCATTAATAATTAATTAATGCCAATAAACAGACATGCTAAGAATGGAAAGATTAAGTAATATGACATGAATGGGTGGGTTAATTAAACCTGAACTTGATTGCTCGAGAACACTTAGCCATTTTAACATGTCAATTAGACAACTGGGCAGGGTTAAGCAAATTGAGGACACTCAACTAATACAACATGTTAATTAGACAAGTGGGTGCGGTTGAGTAGATTAATAGCACTTAACCAACATAATATGATAAGTGGGTGGGTTCAGATAACTTGAATTGATTGATATCACTTTAGCGTTATAGCATGACTAGCAGATGGGTTGGTTTAACTTGAATGGGTTGATAACACCCAATCGATATAACCTGATGCGTGGTAGGGTTAATTAAACACACGAGGGTAACACTTAACCATTATAATATGACTAGTGGATGGGGTTAAGTTAACATGTGCTTAACCAATATAACGTGATGCGTGGTAAGGTTAAGTAACAACAGAGGGTAACACTTAACCGTCACAACATGATAAGTAGGTGGGCTAAGTCAACGTACACTTAACCAATATGACATGACATGCAGTGGGATTAAGTTAACACAAGGGAGAACACTTAGCCGGTATAACAAGACTTAGGGTAGGGTTAAGTAACACAAGGAGCAACACTTAACCGATATAACATGATGTGTGGTAGGGTTAAGTAAAACAAGAGAAAACACTTAACCAACTTAACGTGATGGACGGAGAGGGTTAAGTACATATCAGGTTGGTGGGTATATTAGTACATATAGGCCCACGAACTTAACCGTTAAATAAACACACTTGAATCAGTGAAAGGGTTAAGTACATATCAGTTTAGTGGGTGATATTAGTAAATATTGGCCCACAAACTTAACCATTAATAAACATGCTTGAATCGTTGGGTTAAGTACATCACGGGTAGGTGGTTTATATCTGTATATATAGGCCCACAAACTTAACCAGTAGGAAACCCTTGTAACGGGGATCCATTTCAGCAGTAACCCACATAGGTGTATCATGGTACCCTGAAACTAGGCAGGGTGGGGCACGATTACTAGGCTGATTGTAAGCGGTCAAAGCGACAACGAGTGGTGCAGTAGTGTAGGTTCTAACGGGGTTCGGGGGTGCATGCACTTCGGAGAAGAAAAAGTAGGCACTGGGCACCAGTAGTATACAATATGCATTCTAGAATTGTGTCGGGCCGCCACCATGGGACGTGATACACCCCATGGTGGGACCAGAATAGGTATCTACAATCATTGGGAGCCGTATGACACACGCAGGTAGCATAATCCCTAGTTGGACCTAGGTCGCATAAACCCTAAATCCGAGAAGCGTTCAATAGGTAGCATAAACCCTAGTTGGACCTAGGTCGCGTAAACCCTTGTTGAATCTGGGAAGCGCTCAGTAGGAAACCCTAGATTAGATCTAGGTGATAAATAATAGATTTACACCTGAAAGAAACCACAATTTTGGGGATTGGGATCACGTTATCGTATGATCAATTTATATAGATCACTAATTGGGACACTAGTCAGGTGGTGCAGAGAAAATAGATATCACTGAAATATTTTTATGATGAAGCTTAGAAATCTTGTGATGTTATACTTGATAGAAACCTTGCGATATGATACTTGGTAGGAACCTTGTGATGCTACTCTTGATAGGAATTATGGGATGTTATACTTGATTCATCGTGCCTGTAGCTTATCTTCTCATCATGCTTATGTTTATTTTCAGTTTATTCATGCCATGTTATCTTTACCTGTTTTTATGCTGAAAGTCACTAGGACTTACTTAATCTTTATGACTGACCCATTTTGTTTCACCTCTTTTTCTTCCGTCCCCCCCCCCACCCCCCAGGTTCGCAGGGTGGGAATACAGCTTAGTTCTGATCTTACCAAGCTCCAAGGCTCTTTCATGTATGGCTTGGATTTCTCTTGGCTATGGCTTGTTTTGCTTTATTGGGGAATATCACAATTTATTTTTATGCTCCTTTGTTTTTGAGCAAGACGGATATTTTAGCTATGTAATTGGGTATTGGAAGTTGATGGGCATTTATTGTAAGCAATTATATTTAATAAATGATTTGAAGTACTTCTACTTTATTTTCTGTTGTTTTGTATATGTCTGTCTTGTAATATTTCTGTCCCAGTACCCATAATGCTCCATTGAAGTTAAGGCATTCCCTTTGTGAGTGACCTTAACGGATGTGGGGTGTTAAATACCCAGTGCCTGCTTTTTCCCACTCCAGAGTACGTGCACGCCAGTAAACCATCAGAACCTACACTGACGCACCCCCTACCGCTGCTTTGACCGCTTACAATCAGCGCAGTAATCGTGCCCCATCCTGCCTAGTTCAGGTTACCGTGATACATCTATATGGGTTACTGCTGAAATGGGTCCCTATTACTGGGGTTTCCTACTGGTTAAGTTTGTGGGAATATATGTACTAATATTACCCACCAACCCAAGATGTACTTAACCCTCCCATCGATTCAAGCATGTTTATTAAACATTTAAGTTTTTTGGGCCTATATTTACTAATATTACCTACCAACCCGATATGTACTTAACCCTCCCGCACATTATGTTATATTGGTTAAGTGTTGTCCATTTTGGTTAACTTAACCCACTCATTCATCATATCATGTTGGTTAAGTGTTCCTTATTTACTTAACCCTCTCCGTTCATCAAGTTATATTGGTTAAGTGTTTCCTTGTTACTTAACCCCACATGTTCGTCTTGTTGTATTGGTTAAGTGTCATCAGTCAATTCAAGTTAACTTAACCCACCTACTCATCATGTCATGTTACTTTGGTTAAATATCGCCTTCTTGTGTTAATTTAACCCTACCACAAATCAAGTTATATTGGTTAAGTGTTAACTTAACCCTTTCCATTTGTACATGTTATACCGGTTAAGTGTTTCCTATTACCTTAACCCTAGTCATCCATCTTGTCATATTGGTTAAGTGTTTCTCATTACTTAACCCTACAAATTTATGTTATATTGGTTAAGTGTTCCTATGAACTTAACCCTACTCATTCATCTTGTAACTTAGCATTAATTGATTTATTAATACACCAACCTCTCACATTAGATTTGTGTTGTTGTGATTACTGGATGTGCCGGGCGGTTCAACCCTAGTCATCCATCTTGTTATATTGGTTAAGTGTTTCTCATTACTTAACCCTACTCATTTATGTTATATTGGTTAAGTGTTCCTATGAACTTAACCCTACTCATTCATCTTGTAACTTAGCATTAATTGATTTATTAATGCACCAACCTCTCACATTAGATTTGTGTTGTTGCAGTTACTGGATGCACCGGGCGGTTCTGGGCAGTTTTACACCATAACTCAATCTAACCTCGGGTTTTTCATAGGCATGATGCACTAACCTCTTACATTAGATAGGTGTTGTTGTGGTTACTGGATGTGCCGGGCAGTTCCGGACAGTTTTACATCACAACTCAATCTAACCTCGGGTTAGGCATGTTCATCTTTAATCTACACTTTTACCCTATATACCCAAATCTAGATTTTACATGCTAATTACCAAATTCACCAAAACTAGTCATGTTACATTTTACACCCGATCTAGATTTAATGCTCAAGTTACCCCAAATTCGCAACAATAACAAATTTGCCCAAAACTTGAATTATATGCCAACTTCATACTTTGTCGTTCATGCCAATTCTAGGTTCAATATGTCAAATAACATCTTCCATAATTCATGTCAAATTGCATCTTAACAGTTATGCCATGTTACATGTTCCAAATTATGAAAAATAATGTCAATTTCAAGTTATACCCAACTGCCCCCGCATTCATAACGTACGTATTTCGAGATTCAACTCAAGATTCATAATATAAGGGGAGAAGCAAGATGGAACATTGTAAGTATAGGCATATTCATATGATGATAAGAACTACTGGTCCAATAAACTTGATGTACTAAAAAGACAAGTTTTGCAAGGAATACATCGCAGGCATATAGATATGATAAGAATTATATCATGAACTTAAAAGGGATTACAATTCCGATATACAACAAGGATAGCTATGATTGGACCAGTTTCATAGTCAAAAATGATTCCCAAAGATATATATTCTCCAGCACAGATTTCAATGAAAGGATAGCTTACATCAGGCATATTCTCATATCCATTTTATTACATGTCATAATTAGATTTAGGTGTTCAAATCTAAAAAGTAACTGACTTACAAAACAAAGGCAAGTCTTGTTTTCATGCCTAAGCCATACATCACTATACACCCTAATCTTCTTCTTCCAAATCATAAACTATCATATATATATTTATATGCCCCAATTTTAGATGTTAGACCACAACATGTACTATGCATTATATTTACAGTCCAATTTATGCCCCAAATCCCATGTCATATGTCCAATAATTTATGCCTCAAATCTCAAGTCATATGTCCAATACTTTATGCCTCAAATCCCAAGTCATATGTTCGATACACTTTATGTTTTGAATACAACATATGTTGTGTCCTCAAATCAGTTATAACTCAATTTGCCCAATTTTATTTCCAATATACGTTCATCTCTTATGAGATCTGGCTCAGGCTCACAGTACCCTGGCTATAAAACAAAAAGGGAAGAAGGAAAGAAGAGACAAAGAATGGACATAATATTATCAATGAGATAGATCCAAATGATATAGAAAGACATGCATAATCTTAGATCCAGATTTATTACAATGTCAGAATCACAATTAACTTTTATTTCTGAAAGTAACGTGAACTTACAAATTACAGAAGGGTCTTGAATTCTGGGATCTGTATTCTAAAACTGAATAGCTCTCCCTTGAAGTAGACTATTTATTCTTCTAATTTAGATTTGATTTGATTCTTAGAAATAGTTGTTGAAGTCGTTGAATTAGCCTTTGAATCTCTACTAGAATTCTAAACTTGATTTCTATGAAGGACTTGAACAGCATAACCCCGTCTTTGATTTATTATGATATGAATTAGGGTAGAGTATAGGCATAATGAAGTTGTGTGGGGAGAAAGTGAGGTTTGGGGTTGTTTAAATAGCTTAGGAACAAAGAATCTGCTCAGAACAGGCGTCCAAATACAAAAAAATGAATCTGTCCACGGATCTGGAAAAAGGGGGGAGGTCGACCCCCTGGTCGACCTGGGTCCTAGGCGGGAAATTTCCCGCCTAGCCCGGATGTTTGATTTGAATTTCAAAACTTCAAATTTGAATTCGGGCTGGTTTTTATTTTAAATTCCAGAAACTTCTAAATGCCACAACTTCTTCATACGGAGTCCGATTTACGCAAACTCAGACTCTATCTCAAGAATAATTCCAAGACAAACGCAATGGCGTAACCCATTTCCCTTAATTCATCTTTTAAAAATTAAGTATACTTTAATCTGTTACTTTAATGTTCACAGAAAATACGGCGTGTTACATTCTCCCCTCCTTAAAGGATTTCGTCCCCGAAATCTTCAAGTTAGGAAGAACGTATATCCTAACATCCAACATCCATCAACTCAACCATTGAATCACAGGCATCCATTTTCCTTAAAAGGTTTCTAATGTTGTATGAACATATGCAGAGTGTGTGTGTGTGTGTATATGTCTCTTATCTAATGCAAAATCAGGCGGTCTACTGATCCAGTTGACCTCCTTAATGAGAATCATGAGAGTGTCATGCGTCCAACATGTATGCGAATATCCTAATCATGTAAATACTATATGTGTGCATATTCATTCATCCATATACAACATCCATATGATAACACATCAAGTTTCAATCCATATACAAATACATTCATATGCATATGCAATATGAAAGTGACTGAGCCGATATAGTGCCTAATGTGTGTGTATATGCATCCACGAGCATCCACTAGCAGCCACTTGCAACCACTTGCAACCATCAATCATAACATGTTTCAAATTCATGTTTTGTAACAACCGGTAATTTTTAACGATTTAAAATCCGATTTAAATCAAAATTTTATTTTGAAATTATTCTATGGTTTTTCATAATGGGAATTCGAAATTTGTAATACGTACAGTGAGATGTAGCAACTGTAAAAATTTCATCGGAAAATTTGACTGTTGTCGGTCGCACAATTTTCAGTGCAAAGCTGCGCATATCAGTTCAAATTTTAACGATTTTAAAATTTCTCCAAAACCAGTTCGGACAAACATGAAAAATATTCTATTTGTTGTCACGAATTCGACGGCGAAATTCGTTTCGCGAAAATCGGACATTTTGACCTCCGTTTTCCGTCCGCATTTTTTACGTCAAAGGGGTCCGTAACGCGCTTTTGAACGGAGCATCCTGACACTACAAATTTTATACCATTGTGTCCGTCTCGTCGCGCTGATTTCCGCAATATATTCATTTGTTAGTTTCGGTGTTCGGTTCGCGCTGAAATTGTGAAAATGATTGCATAGTTCATTTTTGAAACAGATCCATTTGAGTTCGATGTGTCCCTATTCGGATCCTACATATTTTTCTAAGCATTTTGGGTCTGCAAAAGCTGTTCTTTTATTTTACTAAAGCGTCCAAATATTTTTTTGTTTTCAAATGTGGACACTTTTTACTTAAGAATGGCATGCACGTTGGTTTTATTTGCCTTTGCATTTGTCTTCATTCCAAACCATGCATGCATTTCATATATCATTTATTCCATGCGTGCATTACATTCTTAAGTCCATTTCATATTCTCTCCATTTTTCCAAAGTCATGTGTTGCAATTCCACCTCATGCCATGCATGCATGCACGGTTGTGCCTATTTTTCATTTTCCATGCGAACTTTCTCACATTTCCAAATGCATGGGTAAGCCGATACGTTCAAAGGCTATGTTTTCCAATCCTTTAGTTGTTTGAAGTTTTCAAGGCATCGTTCAATTCCAGGAACTATTCATTTCAAATGCAGCTATTATTTCTCATTTATTTATATATAGCTTCTTCCCTCTTTTAAACCGTTTTCTGCCATCCCATTTTCTCATTTGAAAAAAAAAAAATTGAACAGCTTCAACCCTTCCCATCAAACTCGAGCCCCTCGCTCCGCCGTTGTTCCTTCCCACACACACGTCAGTCAACCGGCGCCCGCTCCTCTTTGAGTCGACCCTCGACTAGTCGAAGCTTTCCCCTACCGAGCCTCCACCTCACCTGCAGCCGAGCCAAACTTTGTCCACGTTAAAGCCAACTCCCTAGCCCGTAGCTCCACCAAACCGACGTAGCCGCAGACCGCAACCTCGCCCATCAGCCTTGACCGCGCCAAGAGCCGTCGCCGAAACCCTCAACTATCTACATCATAAGTTTTAGTATGTTTGTTTGTAATTCTACATCACTGTTTGTCTCCTTAATGTCATTTTAATTTTTAACATGTTTGTTGCATAGTTTTTCCATCCTTCTTCGAATCTGATAATAGCACGTACTCAGTTTTCCACCCAGTTTTCTTTGTATGATAGCATTTAACTTCTTCTTTGTATCTATACATAACGTTTAATTTCAACAAGAAACATATTTAGGATCTATATTACCTCATTATTTTATTGTTGTGTGTGCATGTGTTTTTAATCTGTATGCTGTGTGTGTTCTCTTTTACGTGCGTTAGTTGTGCTGTTGCGTTGTGTAAATCATTTGTGTAAATTACTGTGTCGATTATATTTTGTGTGAGTGGCGTGTGTTATATATATTTAGTGTTTACATATGAAAACATATATTTATACTACCGATTTTGGTGTGCGTTGAAGTTTTAAAATATTTATGTTATAAATTCTAAGTATATACGTGTCTATATATATATATATTTATTTATTTATTTATTTAAATGTTTTTTTTTGAAAATGTTGTTGGGTTTATTTTGAGTCAGTTTTGGTGTTGAGTTCCAACCATCCCAAAACCAAATAGTCATATTGTTCCAAAACCCAATAGCCATATCGATCCGTTCAGAAATTCCCCGATATGCTCTTATAAAATCAAATAGAATATATATTGAGTGATCATCGAGTGTATCCATTCTGAGTGGTGCTCTGAAGTTGTTGTATAATTCGAAGTCAAACCGTCAATCTGTCTATTGTCTCCAATCTGTGCCACGAAAGGTGAGTTTATCTCACGCCTGACTTACATTTTTCATGGATGTTAGATCAATAATGACCTGTTATAGGAAATGTATAGGTTGCTAATAGAAATTGTTTGATTTGATATGTATGCACATTTCATATGCGACATGATATATTCATATGACACGTAGTTGCACTGATGATATATATGTTGTGATTGATACTATGTGATTGTTGGTACCCTAGTTTTAGGAAAATCACTAAGGGTTGAAATAATACATACCCGAACGAACATTAGAATAGGGAAAAATCGTTATGGGTTGAAATGATAGATCTGAACGATTTTTATTGAATTTGGGATCGCGGGTTGAAATGATAGACCCGTAGAAATTTTATCAATTGCGGGTTGAAATGATAAATATCCGTATCACTTGACCATATGGTAGAAAATTATATACGGACACCGTCGGTCATGTTTTCGAAGTAAAATGAGTTTTATTTTAAAATATTTACTTAAGACTTTATATATTTATATTTATATTCATATTTTATTTAAATATAAATTATTATTTATATTTTAAATTATGTGTTTTAAAATGATTTATTTGTAAATAGGGATTTAAATGTTTATTTAAGATTTTACTTATAAATTTATTTATTTTAAACCATGTAATTGATTCTAAATCTGAATCTTTCAAATTTAAGAGAAAATGTGTTTGAATTTATATGTGATATGGAATGAATTCGATTTTAAGTAACCGAATGTGAATTTGAATATATAGATTTTATATATGGAATCAATTTTGTTAATCATATAGTTTGAAATGGAATATTTGTGAAATCGAACTTATAAGAATTGTTTAAAATTGTATGAACCGTTTGAATTGAAATATAAGGTTTGACTTGACTTTATATTAATGAATTTGAATTTCTCGACTTGAGTCATAAATTTTGATATGATTCGTTGAAATTGAATGTAAGATTTTATTCGAATTATATTAACTGAATTTGAACTTAAGCATGCGATTTTGAAATCAATTTAAGTGAATTTTTTATAAGGGTAAACTGAATTATATGAATTATTTGAATTTATGAATAACGATTTCAAATTT
Organism: Allium sativum; assembly: GCA_030737875.1. Classification (NCBI taxonomy): domain Eukaryota; kingdom Viridiplantae; phylum Streptophyta; class Magnoliopsida; order Asparagales; family Amaryllidaceae; genus Allium; species Allium sativum. The sequence goes on from CM060911.1 coordinate 18,689,459, forward strand.
CATGACTTGAATTGCAAACCACGATATGTTTGTTAAAAATTGAAATGTAAGTTTTGACTTGAATGATACATTTTGAATTCGAACCAAAATGTTGAATTCATGTGAATCGATTTGAAACATTTTCTTATAAAGGTAGAAATTTAATTATTGGAATTGTTTTGAACTTGAATGTTTGCAAATATGAACCAAACCAAAATATTATCGAAGTTAAATGTTTTGGTATCGATTTAGATGGAAATTGAAATCTTTAAGGTATAAGTTAAATAAAAGTCGATTTTTGGAATTGAAATCGTTACGCGAATATTTTTGGAAAAATTTATATAAAATCAAAGAAGTAGTATATTATTGGTTTACACTATATTTTGAGATCTTTTCGATATGGTTTCTAAATCGATTCAATTGAAGTGATTTGAGTTGTTTCAAATTTAATATAATCGAAGTCAAATATTTAAATTTGAGTTCAAAATCCGAATATGAGATTTCGTATAAACTATTTTATAAAGTGATTTATAAAACAATGACCACGGTGTGAAAAATGTAAACGATTGGTTGTTAAAGAGACCGCGATCGGCTATTGTCATACTCTCTGCCAATACCGAAAACCACTTTAACAACTGTGTACGCGGTGGAGTTCCAGAATGAAGAGGATGATTTGGTGAACAACTCCATTTTATTTTATTTCATATTAATTACGAGACCCTGACTACCTTGAGTCAGCTTGATGTGGCTAAAACAGGAGCTACGCACGGACCAAGTGAGGTCATACCTCCTATCGAGCACACTTCTTCGATACTATTCTATTACTGTTGAGATTCGATTTAGGCCCTTTTGATTACGGGAGTGTGTATCGAGGTGGGCGGTAGTAGCTACTATGCGTTACCACCAGTCCGGCTCTGCAAACGGTGAATCCACTCTGGCATTCCTTGCGTGCCTTGTCACATGCCTTATACGAGCCCACTATGATTTTGTTTTGTACTGTTTTATATGGAGTGCCCTCTGATCAACCTCCAGTTTACGGAGGAATTACGGTACTGTATATACTATGGGAATATATAAACGGTGTAAGGGTAATCATGGTAATCCCGCTTACGCTATTTTGATATTTTACTTTACTGATAGAAACTATTGTATATAGCGTATTATACTATATAGTATTAGTTTGACGGATCCTTAGAGGATGGTGATCCCAAACATCCTTTAAGTTACTAATTGCATTTCATCGAACATTTCATTTGAATTGATTTACTTTCATGAGAATGTTAGTCCTGATCCGAGTTGTTTTGTTTTGCATTATTGCTCGGGTCAGATCAATTATTCCAGTTCGAGATTCATCCTTGGAGTTGGAGCTTATATTGGGTTTCACTCACCTGTGTCTACTTATTCAGTTCCTGTTCAGCTGTTTCTTGTCGCTCCTGTTCATATAGTTATCTTTTATTTATGTATTAAAATTCATTTTATTAGACTTCCGCTGTATTATTTATGTAAACTCTGATGTAAAATATTTATTAGTAGCTTCATGAACTACTATTGTATTTTGTATTTTCCGCTGTGAGGTATTATATTGCTCTGTATCTGTGTCTGTGATCTGTGATTCTGTGATTTATTCTTTTTACCTCAGAAGCTAATAACAATCTGTTGTTTTGGACGTTTCGAGTTGACATGTTTTTTTGTCGATTCGGCACGGTCAAAATGGCGGATCGTTACAAGTGGTATCAGAGCTTTGGTTTTTCAAAGCTTTAGCCTATGGGATAAAAGCTCATTAGAGATAGGGTAGTGATACCCTAGAATGAGGGGAATCAGTTGCAGAATCCTTCTTGAGAGAGCGTATTTTTAAAGTAAAAATAGTTTTCAAAATGGTTTTAAAAAGTTTTTAAACATATATTTCCAATATAAAATTCTGTTTAATATTTAAATCTTCTTCTGAGTTTCCTTTCCATTTGAATCTATTTTCCTTCGTAGATCCTCTTTGATTAGGTTCTTTTGTTCTTTCAGCTTTTACCTCGAATTCTATAATTTATACTTTTCCATTTCAAGGTAAGAAGTAGAAGAAGAGTATAAGTCTTCTAGCCAGTCTGTCTTTATTAAATATTGGTTTGAAATTTATATTTTGAAAGATATTATTATATAAGATCTTCTTAATGTAATATTTAATTTGATATTTGTAAATAATTTGGTAATACCAATGGTTTGTAAAGTTTTTATATGTAATGTATTCATATGTTAACTTATAATTAAGTGTTATAAGTTTAAATATTGATAACATGAATTTGAAAATATTTAGATACAGTATAGAATGATTTTGTTATATATTTGATTTAATAATAATACTGTTGTATATTTTTAGATTTGTAGTTGAATTTTAATAAATAAATGAGTGGGGGAGAGATATAATTTTTTCCTACTTAAAATTTTAATGATTTGAAATATATTAATTATAATATATGATTTGAATTTTGATATATATTCTGTGTAAATAAACAAAAGATGTTTTGAGTATTTATTTGTCGTTAAAATTGGCCTATCGAATACCTAGTGATTTGGGATATATGTCTGATCAACATATATGTTAAATTCTATGTGTATTAGATAGATATAGTGTCACATTCTAGTCGCTTGAAAATGATTCTGGTGATGACCGCGGCATCATCGGTATCTATTTTCAGGTTTCGAAAGTGGGATAAATATATATAGCCAATCGTAACGTCGAGTGAATACTTGAAATGTTTGAAAATATTTTATCATTTGATTTATATATATTTAAAATTATATATGTATAGGGATAAATATGAACCATTATTAATTATTTAATTACTATTTCCCTACCTCGTTCCTTTTCGGGGACGAAAAGTTTTGAGTAGGGGAGATTGTAACAACCGGTAATTTTTAACGATTTAAAATCCGATTTAAATCAAAATTTTATTTTGAAATTATTCTATGGTTTTTCATAACGGGAATTCGAAATTTGTAATACGTACAGTGAGATGTAGCAACTGTAAAAATTTCATCGGAAAATTTGACTGTTGTCGGTCGCACAATTTTCAGTGCAAAGCTGCGCATATCAGTTCAAATTTTAACGATTTTAAAATTTCTCCAAAACCAGTTCGAACAAACACGAAAAATATTCTATTTGTTGTCACGAATCCGGTGGAGAAATTCGTTTCGCGAAAATCGGACATTTTGACCTCCGTTTTCCGTCCGCATTTTTTACGTCAAAGGGGTCCGTAACGCGCTTTTGAACGGAGCATCCTGACACTGCAAATTTTATACCGTTGTGTCCGTCTCGTCGCGCTGATTTCCGCAATATATTCATTTGTCAGTTTCGGTGTTCGGTTCGCGCTGAAATTGTGAAAATGATTGCACAGTTCATTTTTGAAACAGAGCCATTTGAGTTCGATGTGTCCCTATTCGGATCCGACATATTTTTCTAAGCATTTTGGGTCTGCAAAAGCTGTTCTTTTATTTTACTAAAGCGTCCAAATATTTTTTTGTTTTCAAATGTCGACATTTTTTACTTAAGAATGGCATGCACGTTGGTTTTATTTGCCTTTGCATTTGTCTTCATTCCAAACCATGCATGCATTTCATATATCATTTATTCCATGCGTGCATTACATTCTTAAGTCCATTTCATATTCTCTCCATTTTTCCAAAGTCATGTGTTGCAATTCCACCTCATATTCCAAACCATGCATGCATGCACGGTTGTGCCTATTTTTCATTTTCCATGCGAACTCTCTCACATTTCCAAATGCATGGGTAAGCCGATACGTTCAAAGGCTATGTTTTCCAATCCTTTAGTTGTTTGAAGTTTTCAAGGCATCGTTCAATTCCAGGAACTATTCGTTTCAAATGCAGCTATTATTTCTCATTTATTTATATATAGCTTCTTCCCTCTTTTAAACCGTTTTCTGCCATCCCATTTTCTCATTTGAAAAAAAAATTGAACAGCTTCAACCCTTCCCATCAAACTCGAGCCCCTCGCTCCGCCGTTGTTCCTTCCCACACCCACGTCAGTCAACCGGCGCCCGCTCCTCTTTGAGTCGACCCTCGACTAGTCGAAGCTTTCCCCTACCGAGCCTCCACCTCACCTGCAGCCGAGCCAAACTTTGTCCACGTTGAAGCCAACTCCCCAGCCCGTAGCTCCACCAAACCGACGTAGCCGCAGACCGCAACCTCGCCCATCAGCCTTGACCGCGCCAAGAGCCGTCGCCGAAACCCTCAACTATCTACATCATAAGTTTTAGTATGTTTGTTTGTAATTCTACATCACTGTTTGTCTCCTTAATGTCATTTTAATTTTTAACATGTTTGTTGCATAGTTTTTCCATCCTTCTTCGAATCTGATAATAGCACGTACTCAATTTTCCACCCAGTTTTTTTGTATGATAGCATTTAACTTCTTCTTTGTATCTATAAATAACGTTTAATTTCAACAAGACACATATTTAGGATCTATATTACCTCATTATTTTATTGTTGTGTGTGCGTGTGTTTTTAATCTGTATGTTGTGTGTGTTCTCTTTTACGTGCATTAGTTGTGCTGTTGTGTTGTGTAAATCATTTGTGTAAATTGCTGTGTCGATTATATTTTGTGTGAGTGGCGTGTGTTATATATATTTAGTGTTTACATATGAAAACATATATTTATACTACCGATTTTGGTGTGCGTTGAAGTTTTAAAATATTTATGTTATAAATTCTAAGTATATACGTGTCTATATATATATATATTTATTTATTTATTTAAATGTTTTTTTTTGAAAATGTTGTTGGGTTTATTTTGAGTCAGTTTTGGTGTTGAGTTCCAACCATCCCAAAACCAAATAGTCATACAGTTCCAAAACCCAATAGCCATATCGATCCGTTCAGAAATTCCCCGATATGCTCTTATAAAATCAAATAGAATATATATTGAGTGATCATCGAGTGTATCCATTCTGAGTGGTGCTCTGAAGTTGTTGTATAATTCGAAGTCAAACCGTCAATCTGTCTATTGTCTCCAATCTGTGCCACGAAAGGTGAGTTTATCTCACGCCTGACTTACATTTTTCATGGATGTTAGATCAATAATGACCTGTTATATGAAATGTATAGGTTGCTAATAGAAATTATTTGATTTGATATGTATGCACATTTCATATGCGACACGATATATTCATATGACACGTAGTTGCACTGATGATATATATGTTGTGATTGATACTATGTGATTGTTGATACCCTAGTTTTAGGAAAATCACTAAGGGTTGAAATGATACATACCCGAACGAACATTAGAATAGGGAAAAATCGTTATGGGTTGAAATGATAGATTTGAACGATTTTTATTGAATTTGGGATCGCGGGTTGAAATGATAGACCCGTAGAAATTTTATCAATTGCGGGTTGAAATGATAAATATCCGTATCACTTGACCATAGGGTAGAAAATTATATACGGACACCGTCAGTCATGTTTTCGAAGTAAAATGAGTTTTATTTTAAAATATTTACTTAAGACTTTATATATTTATAGTCATATTTATATTCATATTTTATTTAAATATAAATTATTTTTTATATTTTAAATTATGTGTTTTAAAATGATTTATTTGTAAATAGGGATTTAAATGTTTATTTAAGATTTTACTTATAAATTTATTTATTTTAAACCATATAATTGATTCTAAATCTGAATCTTTCAAATTTAAGAGAAAATGTGTTTGAATTTATATGTGATATGGAATGAATTCGATTTTAAGTAACCGAATGTGAATTCGAATATATAGATTTTATATATGGAATCAATTTTGTTAATCATATAGTTTGAAATGGAATATTTGTGAAATCGAACTTATAAGAATTGTTTAAAATTGTATGAACCGTTTGAATTGAAATATAAGGTTTGACTTGACTTTATATTAATGAATTTGAATTTCTCGACTTGAGTCATAAATTTTGATATGATTCGTTGAAATTGAATGTAAGATTTTATTCGAATTATATTAACTGAATTTGAACTTAAGCATGCGATTTTGAAATCAACTTAAGTGAATTTTTTATAAGGGTAAACTGAATTATATGAATTATTTAAATTTATGAATAACGATTTCAAATTTCATGACTTGAATTGCAAACCACGATATATTTATTAAAAATTGAAATGTAAGTTTTGACTTGAATGATACATTTTGAATTCGAACCAAAATGTTGAATTCATGTGAATCGATTTGAAACATTTTCTTATAATGGTAGAAATTTAATTATTGGAATTGTTTTGAACTTGAATTTTTGCAAATATGAACCAAACCAAAATATTATCGAAGTTAAATGTTTTGGTATCGATTTAGATGGAAATTGAAATCTTTAAGGTATAAGTTAAATAAAAGTCGATTTTTGGAATTGAAATCATTACGCGAATATTTTTGGAAAAATTTATATAAAATCAAAGAAGTAGTATATTATTGGTTTACACTATATTTTGAGATCTTTTCGATATGGTTTCTAAATCGATTCAATTGAAGTGATTTGAGTTGTTTCAAATTTAATATAATCGAAGTCAAATATTTAAATTCGAGTTCAAAATCCGGATATGAGATTTCGTATAAACTATTTTATAAAGTGATTTATAAAACAATGACCACGGTGTGAAAAATGTAAACGATTGGTTGTTAAAGAGATCGGGATCGACTATTGTCATACTCTCTGCCAATACCGAAAACCACTTTAACAACTGTGTACGTGGTGGAGTTCCAGAATGAAGAGGATGATTTGGTGAACGACTCCATTTTATTTTATTTCATATTAATTACGAGACCCTGACTACCTTGAGTCAGCTTGATGTGGCTAAAACAGGAGCTACGAACGGACCAAGTGAGGTCATACCTCCTATCGAGCACACTTCTTCGATACTATTCTATTACTGTTGAGATTCGATTTGGGCCCTTTTGATTATGGGAGTGTGTATCGAGGTGGGCGGTAGTAGCTACTATGCGTTACCACCAGTCCGGCTCTGCAAACGATGAATACACCCTGGCATTCCTTGCGTGCCTTGTCACATGCCTTATACGAGCCCACTACGATTTTGTTTTGTACTGTTTTATATGGAGTGCTCTCTGATCAACCTCCAGTTTACGGAGGAATTACGGTACTGTATATACTATGGGAATATATAAACGGTGTAAGGGTAATCATGGTAATCCCGCTTACGCTATTTTGATATTTTACTTTACTGATAGACACTATTGTATATAGCGTATTATACTATATAGTATTAGTTTGACGGATCCTTAGAGGATGGTGATCCCAAACATCCTTTAAGTTACTAATTGCATTTCATCGAACATTTCATTTGAATTGATTTACTTTCATGAGAATGTTAGTCCTGATCCGAGTTGTTTTGTTTTGCATTATTGCTCGGGTCAGATCAATTATTCCAGTTCGAGATTCATCCTTGGAGTTGGAGCCTATATTGGGTTTCACTCACCTGTGTCTACTTATTCAGTTCCTGTTCAGCTGTTTCTTGTCGCTCCTGTTCATGTAGTTATCTTTTATTTATGTATTAAAATTCATTTTATTAGACTTCCGCTGTATTATTTATGTAAACTCTGATGTAAAATATTTATTAGTAGCTTCATGAAATACTATTGTATTTTGTATTTTCCGCTGCGAGGTATTATATTGCTCTGTATCTGTGTCTGTGATTCTGTGATTTATTCTTTTTACCTCAGAAGCTAATAACAATCTGTTGTTTTGGACATTTCGAGTTGACATGTTTTTTGTCGATTCGGCACGGTCAAAATGGCGGATCGTTACATGTTTACATCCATTGGTTTCTACCTAAGGATCGAGGATAAGACCGAGAGGATATACCTAAAAGATAAAGAATAGCATGCAAAATAAATATTATAGAAAAAGGATATACCCTTAAAAAAATGTATGATGCGCGTATCTAGTCTTCAGTCTTTTAACTTGCACCTTCTTGAGATTCACTCCACTGTACCTTAACTAATTTAACTTCACAATTGCGAAGCTTCTTGACCTCCATTTCCAAAACCCAATAGTAAAGATAGGACCTCGATCACTTACTATGCTAGAGGTTATCCAATGTAGTCGAACTACCTTTCCAAGATAAACAGATATTAACCATGATACCAAATGTATATACTAAGATGATTAGAGGTCTCTCTTCTACTTAGATTATCCATCATGTCACAATTCTGAGGGTCTAAAGCTAAAGGTTGCTATGTACTTTTTACCTCTCTTAAGGTCAGTCTTACTTAGGGCGCCTGCCACAACCATTTATTTCTCAAGCAAACCATCCTAGTCGAACTTGACATCCCTTAAGTACAAGCCCCAAAGGCCTAAACCAATATCAGACAAGCACCCAAGGAATATCTCCTCCTAACTTGGATGATCTATGTGAGATGATACTAGTAAAACAACTAAACAATTGAGCACTTAACCGACTCTGGCAATCCTTACCAATCTTGTTCCAAAACTATCGTTGATCGCATAACTGGCTTTGCATTGTCAACTAGATATATGCGGAAGTCTATCTCGAGTTTTAGGAGGAAAACCCCTAACCTAATCAAAAACATCTGCGTAATTCTAACGGATCGCAAATCGTCGATAAATGCATCAACTGATTCTAGGTAGCTAAGCCTAACTGATCCCCTAGGAATGCATGAAATCTCGAGGGTATTCCCGAGGCAAGTCAAAGGTCTAACTACCCTCCTTTCACAATTACTAGCTAACCAATCCATGCCTAGAATCAAACCATAGCCCATGAAACCAAAAACATAAACATTACACTTAAACTCAATACTTAACATAGCTATTCTCAAATCCTTACAAACCAAAGATAAATGAGCCGAACCACCAACCGGATTTGAGACAATAATGGGATCTTCTATTAAACTAGTACTAAGGTATAGAGACTCAACTATGGAAGCAGATATAAACGAATGTGAAGCGATAAAATAGAAAAGAGTACTAACAGGATGATCAAAAAAACTAAACTCCTTCAGTAGAAACCTTGCTACCTCCCTCGCACGTACTCTGGCGGTGAGAGCATGTATTTGCCCTTCTGAAAATCATGTCCTTTGTTCTTGCCCCTGGTCTTTAATTATATGGCCCGTTATACCATAATAAAGACACTTCCTCTTGTTTTAGGTTTTACTTTTCTTTCTTTTTTACCTCCTTTGTAAACTATGGCTATATCCATGATTTCCTCATCCTTGGGTTGTGCTCCTTAGCCAAACTCCCTCATTCTCGTCTTTGCCATCCTTGTGTAACTTGTTGACACGTCTCTTGAAAGATGCCTCGATTGAACGGAAAATCCTACAAAGCTTGAAAGAAAATTAGCCGCAGGTGAAACTACTGCGGCTATAGATGGAAGTTGGGTACTTATTTGCCCTTTGACAAGTGTCGTAGTATTGTCGACCCTACGGAACCATGCCGCGATGAGGTTACCTCCCAGAAAGCCAGGAGCCCCAGAGACTCAGGAAAGAAGGAAACAAGGACTCAAATAGAGGATCAAAAGATAGTGCATATGGCTTTGGGGAATATGCCTTTAAAACAAAGCTTTTCTTTTGAAAATGCTTCTTTTAAAACCGTTTTGAAAATAATTTTTCAAATCTTTTATCTGATTCGGTAACCTTCAGCTCTAATACCAAGTGAAACAACCCACCTCCATTAAGGTCACTCACAAAGGGGATGTCTTAACTTTGGTGGAGCATTTTAGGTAAAAGATGCAGATAAATTACAAGATAGACAAATAAAGCTATGGAAAATAAAGTCATTTTATAAACAATATGGTTCAGTCAAGCTTTTACAACAGTTGTCTCAATCAAACTTAAAAGTAATACGTAGAACTTCTGTCTTGATCTAAAAACTTCCAAATATAAAAGAAGCACAAAAACAACAATGATATTCCCCAATAAAGCATGAACCAGCCATAGCAGTGGGAAAGAGAGTCCAAAGCAATACATCGACTATCTTCGAGCTTGGAAAGAAAACTGAGCTAAGTGGTAACATTTCCTCCCTATGAACCTGAGGGGGAGGAGGGAACGGAAGAAAAGAGGTGAAACAAAACTAGGTCAGACATAAGTCTGGTAAGTCCGGTGACTTTCAGCATATAAACAGGCAAAAGCATCATGACATGAATAAATTGAATATAAGACAATACCGTGATAACAGGGATAACAAGATAACATAGGAAAAGCATAAGGTATGATAAGGCAAGATAAACTGAGTGCGCTTCTACTCTTTCTCTGCTTCGCAACTACTTTGTTATTCTGATTTCTATATCTATCTCTGCACCACCTAACTAGTGTCCCAACTAGAAATTTGTATAAAATGATAACGTGATCCCAATCCCCGTAACTGTGGTAGCCTTCAGGTGTACATCTATCGTGAGGATTCCACCTCAATCTGCCTAAATGCCATGAACATGCTAGATGTACCCTTACTACCCTATCGATCGGCTCCCTACTTGTATTTATTTCTCTTGTGTTTGTGTCAATCGGCCCTCTCTTGCGTGTAGATACCCTGTGTTGCCACCGTAAGGTGTATCAATCCTTATGATAGCGACCCGACATGATTCAAGATGCACAGTGTATAACTACTGGTACCCAGTGCTTGCTTTCTCCCACTGCGGAGTACGTACACGCCCGTAAACCGTCGGAACCTACACTGGCGTACCCTCTGCCGCTGCTTTGACCTCTTATAATCGGCGCATTAATCGTGCCCCACCCTGCCTAGTTCATGGTACCGTGATACATCTGTGGGGGTTACTGCTGAAATGGGTACCCGTTACTACGGTTACCAATTGGTTAAGTTTTTGGGCCTACATGTACTGATATTACCCACCAACCCAAGATGTACTTAACCCTCCCATCGATTCAAGCATGTTTATTAAACGGTTAAGTTTTGTTGGCCTATATTTACTAATATTACCCAACAACCCGATATGTACTTAACCCTCCCGCACATTATGTCATATTGGTTAGGTGTTGTCCATTCATGTTAACTTAACCCACCCATTCATCGTGTCATGTTGGTTAAGTGTTCCTTATTTACTTAACCCCGTCTGTTCATCAAGTTATATTTGTTAAGTGTTTCCTTGTTACTTAACCCTACGTGTTCGTCTTGTTTTATTGGTTAAGTGTCATCAGTCAATTCAAGTTAACTTAACCCACCTACTTATCATGTCATGTTACTTTGGTTAAGTGTCGCCTTCTTATGTTAACTTAACCCTACCACAAATCAAGTTATATTGTTTAAGAGTTAACTTAACCCTTTCCATTTATCATGCTATACCGGTTAAGTGTTTCCTATTAACTTAACCTTAGTCATCCATCTTGTCATATTGGTTAAGTGTTTCTCATTACTTAACCCTATTCATTCATGTTATATTGGTTAAGTGTTCCTATGAACTTAACCCTATTCATCTTGTTCATTAGCATTAATTGATTTACTAAAGCACCAACCTCTCACATTAGATATGTGTTGTTGCGGTTACTGGATGTGTTGGGCGGTTCCGTGCAGTTTTACACCACAACTCAATCTAACCTCGGGTTTTTCTTGGGCATGATGCACTAACCTCCCACATTAGATAGGTGTTGTTGTGGTTACTGGATGTGTCGGGCGGTTCCGGGCAGTTTTACACCACAACTCAATCTAACCTCGGGTTAGGCATGTTCATCTTTAATCTACACATTTACCCTATATACCCAAATCTAGATTTTATATGCTAATTACCAAATTCACCAAAACTAGTCATGTTACATTTTACACCCAATCTAGAATTAATGCTCAAGTTACCCCAAATTCGCAACAATAACAATTTTGCCCAAAACTTGATTTATATGCCAACTTCATACTTTGTCGTTCATGCCAATTCTAGGTTCAATATATCAAATTAAATATTCCATAATTCATGTCAAATTGCATCTTAACAGTTATGCCATGTTACATGATCCAAATTATGCCAAATAATGTCAATTTCATGTTCTATCCAACTTCCCCCGCATTCATAACATACGTATTTCGAGATTCAACTCAAGACTCATAATATAAGGGGAGAAGCAAGATGGAACATCGTAAGAATAGGCATAGTCATATGATGATAAGAACTACTGGTCCAATAAACTTGATGTACTAAAAAGACAAGTTTTGCAAGGAATACATCGCAGGCATATAGATATGATAAGAATTACATCGTGAACTTAAAAAGGATTACAATTCCGATATACAACAAGGATAGATATGATTGGACCAATTTCATAGACAAAAATGATTCCCAAAGATATATATACTCAAGCACAGATTTTAATGAAAGGATAGCTTACATCAGGCACATTCTCATATCCATTTTATTACATGTCACAATTAGATTTAGGTGTTCAAATCTAAAAAGTAACTAACTTACAAAACAAAGGCAAGTCTTGTTTTCATTCCTAAGCCATACATCACTATACACCATAATCTGGTTCTTCCAAATCATAAACTATCATATATATATATATATATATATATATATATATGCCACAATTTTAGATCTTAGACCACAACATGTACTGTGCCTTATATTTACAGTCAAATTTACGTCCTAAATCCCAAGTCATATGTCAATACTTTATGCCTCAAATATCAAGTCATATGTCCAATACTTTATGCCTCAAATCCCAAGTCATATGTTCGATAAACTTTATATTTTGAATACAACATGTGTTATGTCCTCAAATTAGTTACAACTCAATTATGCCCAATTTTATTTCCAACGTACGTTCATCTCTTATGAGATCTGGCTCAGGCTCGCAGTAGACTGGCTATAAAACAAAAATGGAAGAAGGAAAGAAGAGACAAAGAATGGACATAATATTATCAATGAGATAGATCCAAAGGATATAGAAAGACATGCATAATCTCAGATCCAGATTTATTACAATGTCAGAATCACAATTAACTTTTGTTTCTGAAAGTAACATGAACTTACAAATTACAGAAGGGTCTTGAATTCTGGGATCTGCATTCTAAAACTGAATAGCTCTCCCTTGAAGTAGACTATTTGTTCTTCTAATTTAGATTTGATTTGATTCTTAGAAATAGTTGTTGAAGTCGTTGAATTAGCCTTTGAATCTCTACTAGAATTCTAAACTTGATTTCTACGAAGGACTTGAGCAGCATAACCCCATCTTTGATTTATTTTGATATGCATTAGGCTAGAGTATAGGCGTAATGAAGTTGTGTGGAGAGAAAATGAGCTCTGGGGGTGTTTAAATAGCTTAGGAGCAACAAATCTGGTCAGAACGGGCGTCCAAATACAGAAAAACGAATCTGTCCACGGATCTGGAAAAGGGGGGGTGAGGTAGACCCCATGGTCGACCTGTTCTACCCAGGTCGACTCCCTGGTCGACCTGGGCCCTGGGCGGGAAATTCCCGCCCAGCCCGGATGTGTAATTTGAATTTCGAAACTTTAAATTTGAATTCGGGTTGGCTTTTATTTTAAATTCTTGAAACTTCTAAGTGCCACAACTTCTTCATACAGAGTCCAATTTACGCTAACTCGGACTCTATCTCAAGCAGAATTCCGAGACGAACACAATGGCATAATCTTTTTCCCTTAATTCTTCTCTTAAAAATTAAGAATACTTTAATTTGTTACTTTAATGTTCATAGAAAATAAAAAGTGTTACAATATATGTATATACAAATGAATGGCGATTTAACATTTATTTTGAAAGCTTGTTTTAAATTCGTTCAACCGCTTATATATTAAAATAAGCAAGTATTGGTATCACTTTGATTCATGATTTGTAACTGCTTTGAACTCTTGTTAAAATTACAATATACTTAGGCAAATATTCAATTACTTCACAAATATGTTTATAAGAGGATATTGCATACAATGGATAAGCATAAGATAAAATCAAAATAAAGAGATGAGAATATTTTATACATTAATTTGCTAACAAAAAAATCAATGTAGAGTATACTATAAATAGACTAGATTTGCCTTAAAGCCAAGCTATGATTTTCTATATATATAAAGAACATGACTTGTAAATAGACAAGCAAATCTATATGGTAGCAATGTCTTCCATCTGAAGAAATATATAATGAAACGACTACACATTCACTCTTTTCAAATCAAGCAAAGACAGCCTAAAGCATACATTAGCAAAAGCCTATAGGCTATTCCATACTTCATTGTTATTTTTCCTCTTCAAATCCATGTGCTTTTGTACCTCAAGCATGCTTGTCGTGTATATTATTGAAGCAAGTATGAAGAGCTACCACTTAGGCACCTCTCTGATCAAATCAAACGAGTTAACCCAACAATACATCCCTTCCATCATATGTAGACTGCCTAAAACTGGCTCATATCCACCCTATCAAAAGCTATATATATTACCCAATAGTTTATTCTTTATTTGTCTAAATACTCTAGTGTATCCTCACAAATGGATTGATAAATCTGAAACAAAACTTGAAAGCCTGAGATGAACATGGCAACAATGACTAGACCAACCATGTGCGTACTGAGAAGAATAAATGTGAAAAACCAAACCATTACGCCCTCCTTTCATTCAAAACACTACAGACTAGTAGTCTAGTACACCCCTATCCAAGCTAGGAGACTAGGCTATAGTTTATGCTTATTCACACATATGAATACCCTCACCCACTTACATGGATTCGTTCACAAACTTGAGAGAAGAACTTGAAGCAAGCATAAAAAACAGAGAAGGAGAGAATGGCAGAAACAGTGGGAAACCAGGAACTGAGAACTTAAAACAGGGAGCTAAAACAAAAGGCTGTGAATATTGTGAGTAAACACTTTTTTTCTATTTGTTATATACCATGATTAGTGTTAAACCTAGAACTGCATATATGTCATAATAGATACAGGTATATATACGAAATTATGTTGCCAATCTTGGATATTAGTTGAAGTTAAATAGCTGGAATATAATATATAGTATTTGGATGTTGTCATGCCTTAAAAGTAAAAACAGAGGACACAAACGCTAAGAGTAAACTTTCGCTTTACCTCAATTAGATCAATTACAGTGGGTGATGCAAACGCTTGTGCTACTGGGGTATCTATTTAGTTGACTTAAATCATGTACAAAAATAAATAAATAAAATAAAAACGGGAAAAAAAGAGTTACTGAAGGAAGAAAACGTGACTGCGTTGCTTACTTCCAGCGTAGCGTACTCTACGTGAACAAAATTATGCCCTACTGCTAAACCCCACAACTCCTCTGACATTTTATAACTTAAAATATCAATTATGCCCAGTTGAGAACTTCAGTGATGGCTTTGTGAGTTCGTTGTGTGGTTCTGCAGCATCCATCTATGAGAGATGTTTTGGTCTTGCTCCAGTTGGACACATATGATGCAAAGTTTTCATTTGGAACCACTGTAGAAACCTACATAAAACCAAATAGTACTGGTAAGCCCTTCTGTTTCCTGAGTCTAAGACAAAGGAATAAGTTACGGCATATTGAAGTACTTGTGTTATAACATTAAAATTTATGTGCATATCTGGCTATAGCATGTACAGTTCAAACACACGTGTTTTCACAAAAACATTAACAATGATATCCAACAAAATTTATATTTAAGAAACCTTTAGAAATTTAAGCTTAAGGAAAGATGATACTCATAACATGATACAAATTCAATAAGCATGTTCAACTACACAAGATTTGAAAGAAAAAAACATAAATTGATAAGAAATAAACATAAGAACCCAAAGCTATGGTATGAACATGCTACTGTGATCATTCATTCTTGTGCCTTTTACAGAAGTTGTGCACATGATTTGAATGTATTCTCACCTCTGGGAACTGATAGTAACTTCAACGAAGTTTTGTGGCGTGATCGATTTAACAGTGGAACGATACACTATAGTATTAACAATTAAGCTATACAAAATAAAGCTTAAACCAAACTAGTCTTCTGACGTATACTGATTTGAACCGCATAGGATTACTTTAAAATAAAAGTCTTAGTCTTGTATGATATTTTAGAAATCCATGCTGTGATATTGGGTTAGAAAAGTTGGTGACTGGGAGAGTAAGCAAAAGAAGAAGACAGCTGAAGGAAAGAATGGAAGGAAGGAAAGAAGTGAAACAAGGAAGGAGATGGACCGGACGTTGATGATCTGGGCGACCGCGGGGTTCACTGGTGGAGGCTCAACAACTCCATGGTAAGCTGAGGGTATGTGCATTTGCTTGGGTGTAGGGATATCAGTGTAATTGCAGAGGGGAAGTGAACACAGTAAAAGAGAGAAGGGGAGAAGAATATAAAACAGTAGAAAAGAAAGTAAACAAAGAAAATGGGAAAAGCAGTAGAAAAGGGAAGCATCAAGTATTGTTTGCATGTAAATCTTGGATAATGGCTTCAGCCAGTTTTATACATATACATTTAATAATAAATAAAATAAAAAAAATAAAAAAAATATATGAAAAGGGGAGGGTTGGTACACTATGAAGAACATTCACCAGAAGTGAGTGTTGCGAGAGTAGGTAGAAAAAGAAGTAAAAGGGTTGAAAGATAAGGGAGGGGAATGGAAGAGATGTGGCACGCATGTGGTGTTCATGCGTGGATGGTGTATTTAAAGTAAGGAAGTAGTAGCATCAGAAGGAAGAAGGATGGCAAAAGAAACTGATTAAATTAGTAGTGTATGCGTACAGGAGAAGAAAGGAAAGGGAATGTGACTTGGGCTTGGTAATTTGTATTGGCTGGAACGTGTAATAAGGGAGGATAAGAAAACTGGAAATTAAAACAGAAAGAAGAAAAGTGTAGTGCATCATTTTTTCTGGGAGGAGATTATGGGCTGATCAGTGTGGGCTAAGCCCAATCTGAAAAGAGAATACAATATAAGAAAAGAAATTAAATGAAAGCTAGGAAAAAATTATCGGAGCAATCAGTTTTGGTTATGGGTTTGACCGTCATATAGTAAACCCTTTTGTTCTGATGACTTTAACAGTTCGTTTAGTTTACTATAAAATGAAATTAAAACATAATATGTATATATATAGTATTATAATAACGATATTGGTTTCAAAATGGCGAAATGAAATGGAAAGAAGAAGCCATTGAAATAAATTAAAGTTTAAAACTTCATTGATATATTAAATATATATCTATTAGACAAGTTGTATTTTAAATGAATTAAAAACTAAATTTATTCTTTTTAATTTAAATAAATAAAAAGGACGGAATTTATTCAATTCTTAAAGTCAGATAATTAATTCAAATCCGATCGATAAACTTTATTCGATACACCATGGATATCGGAATGTGGTTGGCTTCAGAAATACGGTATGGTTATGGATTCAAATGTTTTGAAATAAACATTGAAGAATTGTTGAATATAATCGACGTATGTCAATAACTCTTTTAAAATCAAGAATCCGGAGTTCTTTGCAGTACCTCGCGACTTCTAATCACGTTGCAACTTCTAACCTCGTTCTTTGTAGTACCTCGCGACTTTGTGGTGGTCGGTGTACACCTGTGTATATACATACCACTGTATGTGTATATATATGTCATCGGCATACGTATATACATATAAATACGTATGTTGTCCTGACTTGTTCGTCCCAAGTTGATATGCCATATCTTGGCGGTCTCTCATGGATTTGATACTCGTATATGTGATGGTTGTTAAGATTTACTAGTTTATTCAGTTTCTATTGAAGTTAATCCACTTGAACAAATGATTAATCCTAAGTCTAGTGTTTGTGTTTTTTCATGAATGCTCGGGTCAGACCCGAGTGTTACAGATTTAAGGATCATAGCTTAGGATTCGAAGATTAGCGAAGCTGGGGTTCCGAAGACGTGCTCTCTGAAGTTTTAAACCAGTAAAGATTTTTCTTGTATTTAAAATTGTTCTTTCAAATACCGCTGTATATAAACGTCTTGTATCCAAAAAAATTGATAAATAAAAATTTGTTTTGCTGTTCAGCGCAGTGTTATTTATTTATTCTGTATTTTCTATGTTGATCCTATTTTAAACTCTATAAGCTAATAATGATCCATCAATTTGAACGTTTTAAGTTTGGTTAAATCACCAGTTTGAAGTGGTAAAAAAGGCGGGACGTTACATGTGGTATCAGAGCTTTGGTTTATTCAAAGCATAGCTTATCGGGTTTAAATTAAGAAGAATCGACACTAGAAAAATGGATTTTGAAAATAAAAGGGTTTTGAAAATAATTTTTGGAGAGTTTAAATATTTTAAGGTACATTTTGAAAGGAAAATTATTTTTAAAATTTTATTCTGAAAACTAATATCAGCGGGAAAAAAATTTATTTTGAGATTTAAAATTTGTTCGGAATCTCTAGTCTTCGGTGTTTCTTCGATAAGGTATCCATAGATTTGAATCTTGAATCCATCATTGGATAATATCTAAGGAATATAAGGACAGGATAAATAATGAATAAATTTCTCTAATAGTGTATTTTAGCAATCAAAGATCATTGAAATTTATTGAAAATAAAAATTCATATGGGAATTTGTATGAAAAAGAAATTTGAATATTCAAGAATGACACGATGAATTTTATTTCGATATTCGGAATATAGATTAACGGAAATAAAATCAGAAAGGTTATAGTTGGAATTCGACGATGGCAATAGTATTACTAAATTATTTGAATTATTCAGAACTTGGTAAGATAAATTATAATTGGTTTCAGGCCAATAATGTATAATCGAATAAAAGAGTTTGATAGTGAAGTATAATCTTGTTAACTGATTAACAAGAAGTGAACTATAAATGAAAACAGTAAATGAAGCAATATATAAATGTAGATTGTAAAGAGATTTGAATCAATATTTGAATGAAATCAAGTCAATTTGATATGACGAGTTCAGATTTTGATAAAAGGAATAATATTTACGTTTTAGAAGTAAATACCATTCAAAAGTGAATATGTTGCAAAAAGAATTGAAAATAGGGAAAAAGAAGTTGACCGGTACAGTGAGATTATTCTGAAGTTCAGAATGTAAATCAAGTAAGATTTTTCCAAGTGTTGGATTATATTATCGAATAAGGGATTATTCGGAAGGTGGTTATGCATGAAAGTCGATTATATTGAATTTCAGAGAAATATTAATTACTTTCCATTTTAACTAAAAATTTGAGATATTATTAATTCATTGTTTATATATACAAATTAATGAATAAAGGATATTTTAGAGTTAATTATTTCAAAGGTGTGAATTATGGTTATGATCGATGATTTGAATTTGAAAGTTACGAGAATAAATGGTTGGTATTAAAAGTTGTGAAACTTTATCTGTTTCAAAGTTAATAATGTTGTTCAGTTAAGGTCTGAGAGGTAAATATACCCCAACTTGATTGACTTCATTGTTGACTAAGAAATTGTTAAGGTTTGATAATAAGAGTTGGTTAAGAGAAGTAAGTAAATGAGTGGCAACTGTTAAGTAACGATGTTTTATTCAACTTCTATTTAAACAACGAATTTAGAAATGCTTCTCCTGAGAATAAAGTGTATTTTCTATAGAAAATAAAGATTTGCGAATATTTGGAAATGTTTTCCAATGGTAATAAGTGATTTTCTAGAAATAGAGAAAATAAATATAATAATTGGAAATGTTTTTTTAAAAGATTATGAGATGCTAACGGGGTTTGGTAAATCAGGCTGGCAAAAACTGAAGAATAAAAAGCTGCACGACGAGAATGAAAAATGGCAGAACGTAAGAGAAATAGATTTGTGAATTGAATTGCGTAAGCAATAATTTGATAAGAAATTAAGAACTGAAATTAAGGAATTTAGAAACTGACTGGAGATTAGTGAAGTTGAATAATTTCCTGAGTGTTGATCCGATGTTGGTTTCGGCCTTCAGCGTTGATACTTAGGGAATTGTTCGCTTGCTAATTTACGGTCGAAGGGTGTGAATGTGAAGGAGTGATAATGCGTGAAGAAGAAATTTATGATAAGTAAATTTCTGGAATTTTGAGAGAGTAACGATGTGAATGAAGTAATGAATTTAATAATTAGGAATTTGGAAGAAAATTTATTTTACAACAAATAGAGGCATAAATCTGAGTTGATTAAATGATCAAAACTGAAATTTTGAAATCGGAATGAAATTTGATAATATTCGAGTTTGGATATTGGATACTGAAGTTTCTGAATTGTATACAGAAAAATATATAAGAATCCATTGAATTAGAAACTAGTGATTTGAAAAATAATCGATTTGTGATAAAATCAATACAAAGGATGTAATAAAAAATGAGATGTTTGAAAATATGGTTTGGAAAGAAAATCTTATGTATATTGACATAAGTATGATTTATAAGAAGTTTGGAATAGAATACTACATGTTTATAGTATTATATGTTTTCAGAGCAAAATAAGGAAAGTACCTAACTTCTCCGTTGAATGTCGAGCTTAGCTGAAATATGCTACTGGTGGCAATAGGTTGTCGGGACATAAAACTCGAGTTAGCATTGTTCCTTGAAGAACACGACCATGTAGCGTAATTCGCAAGGCTGTAGATGGCCTACGGTGGAAAGATGTTTCTTCGGGGAACCAAGCATAACCATTGTGTCTGCTGCGATCTACAGTTGTAATAATGGCGTATTCCACAGAGCTGTAAAGGCTTACGGGTATGGATGTTTCATGAGAGAATCAGGCGTAACCATTGTATACCTGCAGTCCACATGGCATATCTACAAGTGAAAGAGATGTAACCGTTAGAGTTACTAAAGGTAGAATGGAGCCATGCGATGTTGAGATACCTTAGTGATGTAGAGCCACCTGTTTGATGCAGCACTGTGTCATTGTGATAGGATTTGTTTGCATGACTTGATGTGTCTTCGTGACATGATTTGTCCTCATGATTGGATCTGTCCTTGTGACTTGGTTTATCTTCATAATTTAATGATTTGTTTGTGACCCTGAGATAGAGTATTCAATGCTCAGTGACCTCAAATTTTCTTTTAATTTAAAATATCTTTCGTTGATTTGTCATGACGAAATTCACAGAGAAGTGGTTTCCTACGGATACAGATGTATTCTGGGGGATTCAGACGCAACCATTGTGTATCTCCGATTCTTGAACAATCAATATATCAATATCACATTGGTACTTTCCGTATCTGTTTTTAAAGGGATTTTTGAAGTATTTTTCACTGGGAGTTGAAACAAGGATATTTAGTGCTTGGAGATTTTAGTCGTGCGTATGGCCAGCGTGTGCCTAACATCTGTAAGAACGACAATAGACTTGTCAAACTTCGAGTTATCAAATATTTTTAAATAAATAATTTGAAAGTTAAAATGTACTTAACTAAGTTCAGATAAAGAATTTTAGAGTACTTTCAAACCCATAGCTCTGTAATAGTAATACAATTATTTTTGCATGAATTTCATGTCATAAAGATTATCAAAGGTTTCAGATTTTGGAAAATTTTCAAGTCGACAATATGCAACTTAAAGAAGGGATGTTATTTACACTCTTTATTGAGTGTTGTAAAAGATTAAATGGTTGAATGTAAGAAGATTGGGTTGAGTGTTGCTAAGCTTAGACCCATTACAGCTGCAACGACGGATAAGTAACGTTGACAAATGATGTTTATAATGAAATTTAAAGTAGTTTGAGATGTATAAATCCAACTTATGTAGAAATTGGAATTAAAAACGAGACGGGTTTTGAAAAGAAATTACATAACGTTGAATTTGTTAGAAGATTGGATAAAATAAGAATTGTTAGATATCTCAAAATAAATTGAGATAGATATTGGTCTAAGGAAATTGAATATAGTTTAAAAAGCAGAGAAATAAATAAGACCTGATTTAGAAGACAAAGAAAATCATGTTTGATCAAAATTGATCTCCAACTATTAGAAAGAAATTTGATTTCCCGAGTTAATTGGATATGATAAATAAAGAAGATCGATGACTTGAATATCGATATTTAAATTAGTTGTGGAAGATGTTCACACAAATATGGAAATTTGGAATATACCTTAGTATAACCTTAACAGTCTCTCCTTTTTGAGGACGAAAATTTTTAAAGGGGGAAGATTATAACGTCCCAGAAATTTCAACAACGGAAATATGTGATTAATTAAAAGTTTAACTATTAATGATAAATTTTATAATGATACTAGGATTAAAAATAGAATATGTGGTTTTGTTATAAGTTGAATTTAGTATTTAATTTATTTTCGTCAGTTGAGAATCAAATATTTATTGTTGGGTAACTGGATTGAATTTGGTTGAATATTCGAATTAGATTTGAAATTCGATTGGGAAATATAAGTGATTGAATCCAAAATAAACGTAGTTATCATTAAATAAATTAGAAATTTTATTTTTTTGAAATATATCGAAATTTGGCTTAGATAAGTTTGTATTTACGTATATAGAGGAAATGAATTTTACGATTTAAAATCGAATAGGGTTGTTGGTGAACAAACGAGATAATATCGTTGAACTGATAAATAGTTACAAATAAAATAACATTGTATACGAATAGGTTCAGATTATAACTAAATTTATTTTATTAGATGCAGAACGTAAATACAAAAATGTACGTATAATTTTTATTGCGTTTAGAATTTGTGTTGACGGTTGGAATATTGAGTGCTCGATGATGGTTTACGGTAGGATTTAATATTTAATTAAAATCAGATGTTACCTACACCAAATAAATTTTTGCCAACCTATCCTCTGAACACGCACAGTTACCCTAAGCCTACTGATCTTGACTTTGTTCCTATCCTCATTTCCCCTTTCTATAAATTACGCTGTTCTTCCCCAATTTTCTTCAGGGAAATCAATTCTTTATTCTTCAATTAATGGCCAACAATTAAACCCCCTAAAACGTAAATCAATTGCCCCTTCTACAGTTATCTTTCCCAAATCAGATTGCACCTCCACCATACCTCATATTTCCATTGCCCTCATCAACAATTGAAGCAGAACCACCTCGAAATCAATCTGCTACTCAAATTGAAACCAATAGCCATCAAATTAAGGTCACCAGCTAATCATAGCCGAACATAACGGCCAGCGCCACTTCGATTAAAGCCGCTTCCACCTCCGGTCGAAAGTCGTCACTTTTATCAACATGGAAGCCTCCACCGTCGATTTCACGAACGAACACATCTAAAGAATGGAAACAGCTGCCATATCTGCGAATAAATCCTTAGAAGAACACGGAAAACAAGTGAGTATCTTACTCTCGATTAAGTTTTATTCAAGTGTTTTAACTTCTAATATAAACTGGCATAATGGTATGAATCTTTTGTTGTTATTTATGAGAAGTTTACATGGCCATGACACTCAGTATGATCATCGCTGAATACAGACCACTGCCATGACCCTTGGGTAATGTTGGTTTAGTTTATGAATTGTTGTCACTTTGTTTTGTTTGAACAAAGATGTGCGATCCTCCACAAAAATCCATGATACTTTTATCTACATACATATTAGGTGTCCATGACCTTGGAGCTTTCAAAAGAATGCATTTTAGTAAAGCTAATATTTCTTGATTTGTGTCAAACAAATTCTCAGTTTTATTAACATAGCGAAACACTGTAGAAACTTGTTGATCCAGTGAGCATTCATTTGAAAAAGAAATTTAAAATGCAACTATAGTTACATGATAAGTTGCTCCTTATTTATGTTATGTTTTTGTAATAGCTTGTATGCTTTGTCAGTAACATTTAAAAGTGAATCAGACTATGAAAACATGCTATTCAATATGTGAAAAGGCAACCTAAAGAGAAACTACTTTCATCAAAAATCGTGGAAGGTAACTATTAGCTTGACTGATAATTAGCTTTCTTTTATAAATATTTTACTAAAGAGAAACTGAAGAAACTAATTACATTTAACCTCCATTAAAGGACCTAACCTTAAGTGATGTTGTTAACTGGAATTTCTGAGATGACTTAAAGGCGATGTATACTTTGTTCATTCTTGAAAGTATTCGAATGAATTTAATGCTGAAAATTGATTGGATTGAATTATTTTTACCATGATTTAAGAACTTGAAATTCTCCTTGCACATCTCCTTGGGGTTGCTAGTCCATACATAAGCAATGTCATGCCATTATCGTTGTTTAGGCCTGTGATCTCATAAAATCGTCATCGGTGAGCACAATCAAACCCTGTAAGTGTGGCATTTTACATGCTCGTTAACCCTGCCTGTTATTGACTCGAATTTGGGTTCGTGACTGTATGCCATGATCTAAATCCTTGGAATGAAATACCCGACCTGAGAATTTTATATTAATGTTTATATGATTGTTTTGAGTTTATACCATTTCTGTTAATGTTTATGCCAGATTTTTATCACTTGGCACTTTGCCTTCCTTTATTATGACCATAAATATTTCCCTCTTTCCTGAAGAAAAACACGTACCCTAAAAACACATTTTAGCCCATGCACACCTGACTAGTTTAATTTGAAACCTTATATTAGTCTTGTTGTGGTAACCTGCAAGTGCACTAATGAATATTTCTGACTTGCTATCCATGACATTCTCGATAAACTGTAAGTATACATATGTTGGCAGATGCAATATGTTCAACACATCTTTCCTGAAGCTATTTACAGGAGTTCAGTATTTATAGTATATATTGTTGGCAGATTTTAATCACATGAATTTTATTCCTTACATGACCCAACTATCTTACGATAAAAAGTGGATAATGTGTATGATATATACTATATACGATAGAACTGTAGGCAGAAACTTGCTAATTATTTGGTGCATTGAAATGGTGTGTCCCCTTTATCTTTTCCAAAATAAGTATATTGCCAGCTTTCTTGAAAATGAACACGCACCATGCTGGTTCTTCACAATATTAGTAGAGTACGCCTTTACTAAATAATACTGCCTTATTATTTTTCATACTTCACATCGAATTTGGTCTGTTACGAATTGGCAGTCTTGGTATAAAATTTTAGAATGTATCCCTTGATACCTTGCTATGTTGAAAGAAAGAACGAACCACTTTTATTTAGTTACGCATACATCTACCTTGGTCTTATGGTCATAAGCTGTGACGTGTAGCGGATCTAAACATATGCTTTTATCGGTTCCGTGAAATGCATGTGCATGTTTTGAATCTGGCCTATTTGTTTTTGTTACTTTGACTATGGTCTATGGATATTTGACACTCATTGGTAACACACACGCGCGCGCGCACACACACGCATATATATATATATATATGCATATATATATTTATATATATCAGTTAGTTCGTATATATAAATACCCATATATTTTCCCCCTTGTTTATAAACTTAGGCACTTGCTACCTTGATTTATGTTCATGTCATGATAGGTAAGTATGCATTGCACATTCAAACTACATATTTGCGTGTTGTTCACCCTTCATGATATTTTGTCCTTGTTTCTTCACCTTGCCAATATTTTTCTTTTCATGTTATGTTGCATACAATCTGCACCTTATCTTTCAACAAGCCATATGCTATCTATTTCATTGCATACTCACAACTTATAGGAAGTTGCCTCACTTCAGTTATGTGTTATATCTCATGTGATTCATGATATGCGTGCTTAGTGACAGCCATGTTTTAGGCCTGACCCTATTTGTATGGAACAATTTTTGTCCACTAAAACGGAACTTGTATGAATAATTTTTGTCCACAAAAATGAAATTGGATGAAACCTTTTTTGTCCACTAAAATAAGATTTGCTGGAATCATTGCTGAAACCATTTTATTTACCAAAATGAATTTGATCTCTTGGTTGCATTTTTGTGTAGAATGCATGTATAAACTATTTCGTATCCCATGTGCATTACCTGGTATTCGAAGAATACATTTTAGTAATGTACATACATGGTGGCTGGTGTACACCTGTGTATATACATACCACTGTATGTGTATATTTATGTCATCGGCATACGTATATACATATAAATACATACGTTGTCCTGACTTGTTCTCCCAAGTCGCTATGCCATATCTTGGCGGTCTCTCATGGATTTGATACTCGTATATGTAATGATTGTTAGGATTTACTACTTTATTCAGTTTCTATTGAAGTTAATCTACTTGAACAAATGATTAATCCTGATTCGAGTGTTTTGTGTTTTTGCATGGAACGCTCGGGTCAGACCCGAGTGTTATAAATTTAAGGATCACAGCTTAGGATTCAAAGATTGGCGAAGCTGGGGTTCCGAAGACGCGCACTCTGGAGTTTTAAACCAGTAAAGATTTTTCTTGTACATAAAATTGTTCTTTAAAATACTGCTGTATGTAAACATCTTGTATCCAAAAAATTTGATTAAGAAAAAAAAATTGTTGTTTAATGAAGTATTATTTATTTTATCTGTACTTTCTGTGTTGATCCTATTTTAAACTCTGTAAGCTGATAACGATTCATCAATTTGAATGTTTTAAGTTGGTTAAATCACAAGTTTGAAGCAGTCAAAAAGGCGGGATGTTATAAGGGTGTTAAGAAAGAGAATAAATTCTCCGCTACCACAAAGATATATATTTAATAGAAATCAATCAACACAGAATAAAATCCAATGTCAGACACACATCCATTTACAAGTTTTCTCTAGGTTTAAATGAAACCGGAGGCACCTTATTCCTCGTCCCATACGTCCATTACATGAGAGAGGTCCTCGCATATCCAGTCGTTCTCCAAGTACGTCTGGATGATTACCACTTATTATCTTGTCTTGCGTGTACATCCCAATCAAGACATCAGTAATCATCCAAACAATGTGAAGACCTCCGATCTTCAACCATCGTCTTCATCGTCGACTTATCGTCGAATCAATTAATCGGAATGGGTATAAAATCGGCCTTTTCGAATAATTCACGTATCTTATAATCAAGTGCTATAAAAACACAACATACACCTCATTCCAATCCAGAATATTATTTTATTCAAATATTCATATATTTAGGGAAAGGATCCCATTAATTTTATCGAAGATAAATTCTTTTAAATTTATTCTTTATTCTTCCTTTGGATATCAATTCTAAACCAAATTAAGGTTTATCAACTAATCGGGGTTATCGAGCCTTACAGAAGTGATCATTTATTTAATTTCCCAATCCCAACCTATTCGCCCCATGGAGCAAAACTGGTAATACTCCATATCTAACACCTCGATGTTATCGGTAAATTTAATTACCATTTCACGTTCAGATCGAATAAAAAATTTAACTATCGCTTGGAGTAAAACTGGTGGTACTCCATTCTCGATCATTTCCCAAATTTGGTAATTTAAATTATCACATTCTCATTTCAATCTAATTAAAGATTCATTAAAACTCCACTAAGATTTAATCTTCCCAAAAATCATTATTAACGATTATTTAACTTTGGGAAATCAAACATACTGCATCGATAATCTACACCGTACCATTGATTTCTACCAATTTATAACTTCTAAGTTCGTATGTCTCAAAGAAGGGTGTTAAGCAAGAGAATAAATTATCCGCCACAAAAAATATATATATTTAGCAGAGATCAACAATATAGTTCGAAATACAACGATAGACATGTAATCCTATTTTTAACTAGGTTAAAGAACCAATGTCATTTAAAACGCAGTTGACGATAAACCCAAAGTCACATTCCATTAATTATGGAATCTTCATGGAAAACGGATCAATATATAATCGATATCAATTTCCGTTTCTGACTAATAATATAAATGGAATAGCGACAAAGCCTTTTAAATTCCATATATATTAATAGTCTTCCTCCACAGAAGTTCATTTCAATTTTTACCAAATCGAATTCCATTCAATTCCAATTTAATATATTAAATTGGAAAATTTTACTTTGGAAAATTCCCATTAATTTTAAATAAAAGATTTATAAATTCCAAATCGCATTTACTGGTAATCGGGTTAAAGAACAAATGTCGTTAAAAATACAGTTCACAGTAAACCCAATTCAGGTTCCATTTATATTCCAGTTACTAAATATAACTGGAAACTCTAATAATATTAATTAAAAGATTTATTCTTTTCACACGGGGTTTAAGAACAGTGTTGTTTAAGACATCATTCACGAAAAACCCAAAATCAAATTTGATATTAAATGTAAGGCTCTAAACAGAAATTATATCGGTTTACATTCAATATCAAATTTTAAAACTAACACATATCATATGGGGAATAACGATATATATCTATCTTCCAAATTTGTAAAGGCCCCTAAATCTGTACTATCTGAGTTGACTAATAACACCATACGTCCAACCCAAATTGCACAGAAATACGAATCATTATTAAAAAGAAGTTAGAGGATGAGAAATAGAAAGAAAGAAATATTAGAATAGAAGAAACCAAAGAAGACAAATCTCACAGCGGAACGAATAAAATATATTATATAACATAACTTTTG
Organism: Allium sativum; assembly: GCA_030737875.1. NCBI lineage: Eukaryota > Viridiplantae > Streptophyta > Magnoliopsida > Asparagales > Amaryllidaceae > Allium > Allium sativum. The sequence continues at coordinate 18,717,848 of CM060911.1, forward strand.
AAATACAGATCAGTAACTTTACATACATACCATCATCAGAGCACAACATTATTCCTGGAACAGTTATAAACACCTATTTCCAGATACAAATATGGTTCACAGTGGAATATACGATAGTCTATAGCTAACTGGTGAAGCCTCCTGCTTCCAGCTCTTCCAACTGAATCTGTAAAATTCTGATTATTTGATTGCCCATACAAATTTGGGCACCCAAGAGTTTAGGGAAAACAAACAAAATAAACTCTGGGTCAGTCATGGGACTGGTGTGAGTAAACTCAAACCATTTGTTTAACTTTAAAATCCTTTCGAAAGAAATGATAATCGTAAGACCGATCCACACATAAAAACTGATGGTTTTTACCTTATGATAACCCAAAATATCTTTGATATCAAATCCAGTGATATTATAATTATGTCTATATCAAATAAATAGAATCTAGCGAAACGATTGCATCTCACGCTCCATATATAATATAAAATCAAAACCGCATGGCTCTTATTGGAGATTAGATTTCCAACATAACAAGGTATGGAACCACCTTCCGCTAGCGTATCTCTAGAGAGGAATACACTGGGTTCAACCAGAACATCTTGCAATCCGGCCCACACATGACCGACCACTCATTTCGCTTGAGTGTATCGAATGTATATCACCAACGGTTGGGATCAGCAACCGTTTCCCGAATGGGATAGCATCGAATAGAATAAGGAATTAAATGAATCTCTAGATAGGTGATTATACATCCTAATGGGAGCAACCCACATAGCCATGCTACCTACCCGATTTTTTTCATTTCCCGGTTGTTGAGGCCTGAGGCTACGATTACTTTCTATTCGTTGATAGCACAATCACTTTGATTGCTACATTGTCAGATCCGTTAATCACTAATTGATTTGCACAAATATTCTGGATGTTATGCTAAGGGAATAAATCCGTTGCCACCATGTACATTTGTACAGAACAATCATATTCGATCATTGGAAATAATTTTTCAGACATTCATCCATATACGTTCGTTTTGGGATTGAAGGAAACTGAAGGCACAATTTCTATTAATAGAAAAAGCCCTTGCACTTCACTCTATCTTCGATTATCTTGATATAATCTGATTCGCAACACTACTGCCAATGCAGAGTGGTTCACGGATAATAATCCAACCGGTCTCTCCATATTGACAACAATATTGGCAAATACTTAGATAGTCGGTTATTTAACTATCGAAGAAAAACAAACATCCATTCAAAACAATCAAACAATCACTGGGCCCCTTGATTACTATTCATTAATTAAATCACCCTTTCCATTTCCTTATCAATATTTGTTGAACGAATATTTTCAATTATCATCTCAGTCTCTTACATTCTTCGGAAAACATTCCTATATCTCGCCTTGTTTTATTTTCTACACTTAGAAAATATATTCTATTTGAAATTGAAACAATTTCAATCACTTATATCTTTCCCGACTACTTTAATTGTACTCAGGAAATATTTACTTTTATATTTCCAAAATTCCATCACTTGAGTTAAAACGAATGCTGTGTAAAACATCGTTACAACAACCCAAAATATTTTATTTAACTAACTATTATCCAACACTTCTCTTCGAGATTGGATCTTGCTATTTATCAATTAAAAATGAAATCAATCAAGTTGGGGTATAACTACCTCTCAGACCTTCACTGAAAACATCATTAACTTCAAAATAGACAAAACCACTTACCCCGAATAATCAACATTATAAAAACCAACTATTCATTTTTAAACGTATATATGTTTCTCTTTCTATTACCAGCTTATCGATTTCCCTTTTTGTTTATAATATTCTATTTTTAAATCCGTTTCCTTATCGAATTCTATATATATCGATACATTTATTTCTAACTATCAAATTTTTCTTAAAAATATTCTAACTCCTTAAATTCTCGGAAAAATTCGCCATAACCTCCCTTGTACCGGGAGCGTCGGGATATTTCAAATAGCCTCCCATGGCCCTCACCAATCAAAAAGAAAAAGAAAAAGCCAAGAGGCTCGCCGATACTACGCATAAAATCTCATATATGAATTTAAACATGTACCTTTTTGTCGGGCACATAAATTAAAATCTTCATGTACTCCATCCCATACCCTGTCTAACACATGCTCACCTGTTTCCAATTCCATTCAACTCAATCCAATCGTTTGAATTCAGTTTCGCTCGTTTATTCTTTAATTAGCTATTTTGCCTATTTCTCTTCTTTGTTTGAACATAACATGTTCAAACAAAACATTTAACTTGCTCATAACCCAATTGAATTTCAATTTCAATTCTAGTTTCCTTTTTCGATTTTGAATATAAATTTTCAAATTGAATTCACTTATTCAAAGCTCAATATCAATTCAAAATCTCATTAACTAATTACTATTCAAATTAGATAATTGTATTCAATAATCAAAAATATGATTTCTGTTTCAAAAATCAATTCATTAGTCCACTTGAGTTCACATACAATCTACAACTCAAATCTGAAATTTTCTAAATAGAAATTCGGATTTTATTCACTTAAAAACCTTTTATAAAATTAAATAAACCATTATGGTTTTAAATGGTTATGGCGCTGCTTTTCTGAAAATTTGATTTTGACATAACTCAAAATATATACAACGAAATTCAGATTTTTCTCCTCTATTAGAAAACTAATATTAAATCGGTCCTGATGTTTCTTGTTTCAAAGAATTCCAACTTCAATCGAGTTCTGTTACTCAATTGAAGTTCGAATCACCAATTTACGAAATGCCGCGCTACGGCGAGCTCGTTTTAATTATATTTATATATAAAAACGTTTAAACTTCATTTATAATAAATTCAACTCCATTCTTAGATATTTTTAATATATATCAAATCAAAGTTTTCAATTCAACATAATATTTTCGATTATCTATAATAGTCAGTTTCTCCTTACTCGGTAATATATTTATTTATACTTCGATTTTCTATATTCAAATTCCATTTGAATTCTATTTGAATTCTATATTCAAATTTCATTTGAATTTCTATATTCAAATTCTATTTCAAATCTCTTATTTAAATTCTATTTCAAATCTCTTATTCAAATCCTATTTGAATTTTTCTTATCCTAATTCTATACTTACATTTCGTTTAAATTTCTATATTCAATTTCTATTTAAAAATCTATTTTTAAATTCCTACTTGAATCCTGTACTCAAATTCCAATTCAACTCTATTTGTATTCTATATTTAAACTCCATTTCACTTCTATTTGATTTCCTATATTTAAACTCCATTTAACTTCTATTTCAATTCCTTTTTAAAATTTATATTCATTCTTAAACAAGTCTCGATTTCAATTTCTTTTGAAATCAATATTTCTACTTTTGGAAAATAGATTTCCCTTTTCAATTTCACACTCGTATTTTTATTTCTGAATTATCCAATGATAATTCTTTTCACTTCCTTTATAAACTTCGTTTAATAAAGAATTACTTATTTTTATTCTTTTAAAACAAGTTAATATTTTTATTCCATTCTAAAATTTAAAATTCTATTTTAGGAAAAATAGAATTTCCCTTTTTATATCTGGAAATTTCCTTTTTCGATATTTTTAAATACCAACACTTAGGCCCAGTGATATTTGAACACCAAACAACCAATTATTTATTTTTGGTTTTCTAACACATCACATATGACAGTATATATGCAAACAAATAAATAAACAGATAACATATTTTTGAGGAATCCAGTTTGATCCCTCCAACCTGTTTTCATGCACCCACAGCCGTTAGTCAACATAATAATACCCATCCTGCTTCGAGGCAGGATGTCGCGGTATAAAGTTCATCCACTAATATATATTTGTGGGGTGCATAGGGAAATCATCCGCTATGAAACTGCGGGCATCTGCTAATGAGACTGCGGGAATCCAACTAATCATTAACCCAATATATATGTAATAGTCAAGCCTAAATAACTAATATATTTAAAGCAACCAGAAAAAAAAATCAAACAAGAAACAAACAATTATATTTAACGAATAAAAAAAATTAAATAATGGGTGAGTGAGATTTTTACTCACCAAGATTTTTGTTTTGCACTTGTATCCATTTCAGTTTCTATTCATCGATTTTCGAGTCTTTGACTTCACCCGAACGATTCCATTCGACTTATCCTTGCCTAAGAAAAATTTGAATTCTATAAATAACTAATGAATTTCCATATCAAGGTTCATATGCCAAGAATATACTAAAATTAATTCATTAACTAAATTTTCCTTTTCCAATAGTGTATAAAAATTTAGTTTAACTAATATATTAACATACGTTTTCTTTTAAACTTCCTAGTTTTGAACGGCTTAACAAATTTCATATTTAACTTTTACTACTCATTAGTCAACACTAATTTATATACATAATCAATGAATCTAAGCATAACATTATATTACCTTAGTTGCCTACTTTATATGAAAATTAAAATTTCCGAAGTTTGAATTCTTTTACCTTACTGTTTTTCTTCTCCTTACAATGGTCTAAGCAATTTAAATTAAATATATTAACCAGATTTATATAAATGAATTTAAGAAAAGAAATGATTTAAATAAATTACTAAATCCTCCAATAGCCCCTATGCTGCAGCCAAACCCCTTTGGCATTTCACCAAGCATTTCACAGTTACTACCATCTCCTCGTTGTCACTAGTCCATCATCCCTTTCCACTGCCATTTATTTTCACCAATGATAACTCAAACTCACAAATTCGCAACTCCCAAGCTGATGAACTACCTCGCCTTTGTCCCCAGAAACCCTCACAGATCATTACAACATTGTACCCTATGCCACCAGGTTGGTCATCGCACCTACGGCAGATGCAGCGTCTCCTCCCATCACGAGCGTCGCCCTGACTCGCGACTGCTCCCAGTTGCCATCGAACTTCGTTGGACCCATCACTGGCACACAACCACGCCCAGATCCTCAAATTCGAACAACATAACCCATCGAGACCTTCTAGATTCAACAGTAGGCATCGGGTTTCACACATAGCTCCATCGCGACTCATTCAGACTCCACTTTCCACCCAAACCCTAAGCAATCCAAGATCGACACCACATTTTCTTCTAACTCGCCAGCGCTTCAGGGAATATCGTGATTCCCATGTAGTTATCGAATTCGACTTTGTTTCGATCGTGGTTTCCCAATTCGCGAGCTGCTTCTCCAGATGATGTCGAGCTTCATGAGCTCCATCGTTTGATTTCGACAAGAATATAAGATCGCGATTTTGATTAGGAGAAGTTCGGCCATTTTAATTGAAGCTTTTGATTGTTCTGAGGAGTGAAAAATTGCAAAAAAGAAGGGAGGGTGTCGCGTTTTATAAGAGAGTGGAGAGGAGATAAGAAGTACACGGCAATTAAAGGAATGTAGGGTGAAGTACATAGCAAATTTATTGCCGATTTGATTTTTGATTTAATCTGATTTGATTTCAAATTAATGTGATATGAAATAAAGAGATTTTATTTCTTTTTAAATAGATATCGATTTTATTTTTTGATTTGATTTCGATGTTATCCACAATCAAATATCTATTTTAGCGTACCGACCGACGTTGCAATGTAATAACACTATTCTGAACTCAACCGAATATTTTCTGAATTTTATTTCAAATGTGTATATATAAAATAACCATATTAAATCGAGATAATATACTTTAAATTCGAAAACAAATAAATTTCTCTGATAATAAAATATTTTTATTATCATCTATATTTAAATACTATTAATACTGATCATCTGAATTGTTTTGATTTAATTTTAACTTCGAATCGAATTATTTTAAATTCTCGTATTACGATGATTTAAAGACCCGCAACTTCCCCGTAGAGGAAAGTGTCGGATAGTTCGAGAACAAGCCACAACAGAACGCATACGGAAGAACATTTCACTGTATATTACAACAATGCATCAGAATACAAGAATACACATAGTATAAAAGAATATTACACAGAAATATCAGAGATTTAAATTACATTTAAATACATAGCAGCGGAAAAAAATACAATACACAACTAGAAGTAGATATACGGATACAAAGCTTTCCGGATATCGTTCCAGCTGTAAACCAGGATCCTGTGAATATAAATCTGCAAAACCAAAACTACTAGCTGCCCGTGTCAAAATAGGGGCACCCAGAGTTTAGGTTAAAACAATAAACTCCAGGTCAGTCATGTGACTGGTGTGAGAACTAAAACAGTTATCAATTTTTATTTTAAAGTTCGGTAAATCAAGGGACCACGCCGTATAACACGGAACGGGTTTCCTCCCAAGAATACCAGTGCATAAACCAACAGCGCAATGCTAAATAAAGAGAAATGAAGCTGTTATAAGACCCAGGTCCTATCACACAATGCAACGCAAGACGGGGGATAGGGTTTTCCCTTATAACAGCCAAAGAATGCTTGATACGTTTTAAAACAAATCATTTGATACTATAATAAGTGCATAGTGTCTAAAACAACTTCAATCATAAATATCAATCATAGGCGGCATGGGTACCATATATCATGTCGCCATACTAGTTCTACAATTAAAACCGCAAATGTCACGTATTTGGAAATTGGATTTCCGTCTGTGAACTGAGGCTAGGGATCGTCCTCACCGTCTTCGAGACTCTCTAGCCCGAGCCTCAGGGTCAGAGCGCATCGACCCTTGGATCGTCAGGGCCGGTCCACCGATGTGGATTAAAATGCCTGAACACTGCGTTTCCCCGCCCTTTGGGGCGTAAATGAGCCAACGAATGACTCCATCGGACCCGGATCGTCCGATCAAAACCGAGGCGCCTCGCAACAGCAACAACCACACAGGTGAAAAGTATATAAATGTCAGGGCTGGAAGGTCACTGACACCACCCTAGCTAGAAAGAAACGCATGCCCTCCCTGAGGTCCGTCTCCCGTTTTTGGTTCACAACCGGGGTGCGAGGCTCGCGAATTCACGTTACACAAAGCTGTGCCACACAGGCTGTGCTTTGATCATCACCACAAGACTTTGCTTTTCAACAGAAGCCTCGATCAATTGCCACTTAGGCATGCCACACAGGCAATTCACTCCATGCGTTTGATATCCATCAATATATAACCCCTGAGCTCGTACGTCTCAGAGAAGGGCGTTAAGCAAGAGAATAAATTCTCCGCCGCCAAACAGATATATATTTAATAGAGATCAATCACACGGACTAAAATCCAATGTCAGACACACAGTCCATTTACAAGTCCGTTCTGGGTCTGAACGAGACCGGAGGCACCTTGTACCTCGCATATCCATCGATCTCCAAGTACGTCTGGACGATCACTAACTGTTTCCATCTTCTTGGGTGTACAGCCCAATCAAGATCATCAGTAATTACCCAAACGACGTGAAGACCTCCGGTCTTCGACCATCGTCTTCATCTTCGACTTATCGTCGTATCAGTTATTCAGAATGGGATAAACCCGGTCTTTCCGAATAACTCGCGTATATTTTAAATAAGTGTTACACAAACACAACGTACGCCTCATTCCAATTCATCAGTCACTAACCGTAAATTAATCAAGAGAATAATTTCCCAAATATTAACCCCGAAGGCCGAAACCAACATCAGATCAATATCCAGAAAACCATTCTGCCTAGCTAACCGACAGTTAGTTTCTGATTTCACATTCATAGGGAAAGGTTCCCGTTAATTTTATCCAAGATAAATTTCTTGAATTTATTCTTCTTTTGAATTTCGATTCAACTAGTCGAGATTAACGAACCTTACCGAAGTAATCATTGGTTTTAATTTCCCAATCCCAACCTATTTATCCCATGAAGTAAAATTGGTAATACTTCATATCTAACACCACAGTGTTATCGGTAAATTCAATTACCATTTCACGTTCAAATCTAATTAAAGATTTAACTATCGCCTGGAGCAAAACTGGTGATACTCCATTTCGATTATTTCAATCTAATTAAAGATTCATTAAAACTCCACTTAGTTTTAATCTGTGACTGGGTTAAAGAATCAGTGTCATTTAAAACACGGTTCACGATAAACCCAAAATCACATTTCATTAATGATCGGGTTAAAGAACGAGTGTTATTTAAAACACTGTCCACGATAAACCCAAAAATCAATATCAATTCAATTCCAATTAAACATTATTTAATTGGTACACTTCATTAAATCTAAATAAAAAGATTTAATCTTTTCTCAACTGGGTTCAAGAACAGTGTTAATGAAGACACCATTCACGACAAACCCAAATCACATTTGATATTCAATACAAGGCACTGAATAGAAAATATATCGGCTTATATTCAATATCAAATTCTACGATTAACAAATGTCGTATTGGAAATAACGATATAAATATATATCTTTCAAATTTCCATAACAACATCTGTATAATCACGAATTTCAACATCGAAATACTCCGAAGACAATTTCGATTCAAATCCATTCCAATGCAAACATTGGAAATTCTGGTTATTTTTAAAACCCTTTTCAAATTCAATTTATTTATTAAAAATAAATAAATAGAATTATATTTCTAGTTCAAAACTAGTTCATTTCGATAAAAATCTATTTTTATCTTTACAAATATGGAGTTTTTCATCCCAAATCTTCACAAATCATTTCTTATGATTTTACACAAATTATTACTATTTTTAATAATTTTATCAAGGCCCGTACAGTCGATTTCCATCAACGGTCATCGAACTGCACTTATAGCGACCTTTTTCAAATTTGATTTGGACATAATTCCAAATCCAACCGTTAGATTTCAAATTTCTAATATTTGTTAGAAAGCTCTTTTCGATACGAACCCAACGGTTCCGGTTTTAGGAGAATCCGACGGTTGGATCTCCCGTTTTGTCCGTTTGAAATAAATGGTCGAAATTCACGAACTGCCGCGGCGCGGCGCGTTCTATTCAGGCCATTATATCATATATATAATATATATAATATATATTTCGTCGATTTCTATTTAAAACGAATTATATAGATAGTTTTAAATTCGTTTCAAAAGCAATTTCAACTTCCTTTTCAATTCAAATCGAAATTGAATTCTTCTTTATAAATTCGTTTTAAAATTCATTTCTATTCAATTCGAATTTCAATTCAATTTGAATTCATTTCAATTCGCTTTCAATTCAATTTGAATTCGTTTGCAATTCATTTCGAAGTCGTTTTCAATTCATTTCATTTCGAAATCGTTTTCAATTCAATTCATTTCGAAATCATTTTCAATTCATTTCATTTCGAAATCGTTTTCAATTCAATTCATTTCGAAATCGTTTTCAATTCAATTCATTTCGAAATCGTTTTCAATTCAATTCATTTCGAAATCGTTTTCAATTCATTTCAAAATATCAGATTTTGAAATCACTTTCGATATTCATTATAAATGAATAAAATCGATATAAATATCGTTCACGTCAAAATGGCGTCAATCTAATCAACACAGCTTCATATATTCCTATTTTCAAATATTCTATTTCAAATATTTCTTTTTCAAATATTTCTATTTAAAATTGGAATGAGGCCCAATCAATTACCATATAAAGTTAATTATATGGATTTTCATACAACACAAGTATATAATAGCATTGAAAAATAATCAACCATCAACCAAAGTGCACTACACTGTATAAGCATCAAATATAGATATCTAACGCTTGTAACAGCCTGTCAATCGATCGATCGACATATTTAATCAATCAGGATGAGTGAACTTCAAATTTCATCCTAACACCCGTGTGGGGTTTCAAACAATCAAACACAGATTTTATTTGTGCAGTTGGGCGATGTGTAAAATTTATCGTCCCAATCAATATCAGTCAAATCAGTGTATATAAACAAATCGGCCGATTTGTTTATAAATATTTATTTATTCACTTTCACGTTAAAAATTATATTTTTAACGATAAAACATTTTATTCAACCTATGAATATTCTATTCGATTCATTTATTCAATAAAATGATATTTTTATTTTTCTAACTTATTTTAGAAAATTTCGGCGGCATAACGGCACGATACTAGAAACGGGACGAGGCCTAGCCTTATCCCCGGTCTAGTGAAGGCCCACGCCATTCACACATCATCAAATCAATTCATTTCACCACACAATTCAATTTCAATCAAACAATCTAACTAATTTTTGCAATCAAACAAACAAGTCCATGGTCTGTGGACGATTGTGTCGGGTGCTACTAAGCACCGTCTGCATCCTAGTATATATATAACTAGAAAAGAAATTGAAGAGTGAGAAGTTCTCACCGATAGCTATCCAAACATCTTGACTCTACTTTCATATAAATCTTCTTCGTTCTCGCCTTTTTGTTGCCTTCGTCGCCCGCTTTCACTACATATGTAAAAATCGAATTTTTACTACGCTATTCAATATATAAAAATCATATTTTTATTTCAAAGTTCAATATATAAAAATCATATTTTTATTTCAAAGTTCAATATATAAAAATCATATTTTTATTTCAAAGTTCAATATATAAAAATCATATTTTTATTACAAAGTTCAATATATAAAAATCATATTTTTATTTCAAAGTTCAATATATAAAAATCATATTTTTATTTCAAAGTTCAATATATAAAAATCATATTTTTATTACGATGTTATATAGATAAAAATCATATTTTTATTTCATAGTCTCCTCCTTATATTTTTTTAAAAAATCAAAACTCTTCTTGTTTGAAAAAAAATCAAAACCTTTCTAATGTAACCATTTAACCTTTTAATCATATAAAAACTGTTTTTAAAAATAGGGGTTTCAACATCTAATACTGATTTTATAAATATATTTTTAACATAAGAAAACTGATTTTAACTATGCTAAACCTGTATAGGAAAACTGATTTTTTTCACATTGTAAAACTGTATTTCTATAGATTATAAAACTGTATTTTATTTATATAAAAAAAAAACTATGTTAGAAAACTGAAATGGTTGTAAAGGAAAACTCACTGTTTTTTTTCCTTTTTTTTTCCCAGTCGATATATCGATCGTCGTTCACCGATGTGGGTTCATCGCGGCCTCCTTCTCGCGGCGCCGGAGCTGGTGGATCTGCGGTGGAGCCTTCGAGGGTTTGGGGGGGTTGCAGGCGTCGGAGGTGTCTGTGGCGAGGTCTCTTCGGGTTTGGGTCTTCATCGATGGGGTAGAAGAGGAGAGAGAGAAGATCGAGAGGAGGGAGATGAGGTGGCGCGATGGCCGGAGGGGGAGGGGGAAAGGAATCGCCATCGACGGCGGTGGCGGCTTGGAAAGGGGTTTCTTTTTTTTTTTTTTTTTTGAAAACTAAATTTGAAAATATCGGGGGGGGGGCCTGGTTAAGGAGAAGGGATTTATATTTTTTTTATTTAATTTTATTATTATTTAATTCAACCTAAAGTTGACTTTTACATACGACCTCGAAACGAGGCCCACCGCCTGTCGTCCATATCGTTTTACCCCCATTCCGAACACAATGGGATATGTATCATAGGTTGATTTGATCGTTTGAATCAGTTTCCTTTGAATTTACATTTAAATCACTATATTGAATTTTAAACGTACATTTCAAATTACCGGGGTCACATACTAACTAGAAAAATTCCCGAAAAATATTTTCTAGCTTCGTATTGACGATACGGTCCTAACAAAACTAGTTTCGTCAAATTCCGAGACCGTTGGAAAAATGGCCAATTTCCAGTCGATTAAAATCAACTAAAACTGGTCAAACGCGTTTTCCTTTGCCACGCTCACATATTGAATCGAAAAATTATGAAATTTGAAACCTAGCAATAATTCAACATCACGGACCCAACAAAACTGGTTTCGTCGAAATCCGAGGTCATTTGCAAAATGTCCATTTTTAAGGGCCTGAATTCCATAGCGACTATTCAGAATTTTCAACTGGACATATCTTTTGATTCCCGCTATGAAATCTTGATTTTTCGGATTCGTTGGAAAGATATTATCAATTAGATCCCATTATTTTTGGTTTCACTAAAATCCGGATTGTTTTGCACCCGGTACATTCAATTGAAGTTTGAAATCGAATTATCGAACTACCGCGCCATTTTCAATTCTATTTATAATTATATATAAATATTTATATTCTAACGACGACGTATATAATATATACGTTCGAATTATATTCAAAATAAATTTCTCGTCGATATTATTTAAAATAATCCATTTTAAATATTCAAAATTCGCTAAAATCGCCAAAATAAAAATTTCAAACTGGCTCGCATTTTACGGGTTGTTACAATCTCCCCCACTTAAAACTTTTCGTCCCCGAAAAGGAACAAAGTCGAAAGTGGTTTGATTAATCAACACTACGTTCGATCAGGCTTCCATTCTCCAACCTTTCAGTTTTTGAGAATTTTCAAAATTTCAAAAATTTGGCTAATACCCTAAATTTTCGAAAAATTTCGCCATAACCTCCCCTGCAATGGGAGCATCGGGGAATTTCAAATAGCTTCCCCGGTCCTTCAGATCTCAAAAAGAAAAAGAAAAAGCCAAGCGGCTAGCCAATAGGCTCATAAAATCATCATCACCCAAACAAAACAGTAAATTATGTAGTAAACATGTACCTATTTGTCGGGCAAACAATTTTTATTCTTCGGCTCTAGCCTCCTTGCTATGACCTGTTCAATGTAAGTATATGCATATACAAGCAAATGCGACCAATTTTCAATATAGTTCAATATTTGGTTTGATTAGGCATAACGGTTCAAAATTAGCAAACAAATGAACCAACAACACAAACATCAATCAATTAGTGGATTAGAGTTTCAAATTCATAATTTTGACACATATACAAAAATCATGTTTTTGACGCCAAATCACAACAATAGGCCCTATCTAATTTTGGTTCTCACACCAGTCAATAGGAAATATATAGATATTACACGTTCGTCACTCGAATATAAATTCTAATGATGGAGCTCCATCATCAAAATCATCTCCGGGCGATTAGAGTGTAATTCTATATCTACCCAGTATATTAAAACTTCACATACACGTTTGCAAGGCGTATATGAAAAATCTTTATATACTGGACTATCCAAATCAATATAGAATAAATAATCAAATACGTTTTAAAATGGTTTAAATTTCAAAACAAAATTGTTTTCATTTGAAAATATACTCTTCACACTCGTTCTAGGATACTACTGATCCTATCTCTAACGAGTCATTCTAATTGGATATTACTAATCCAATATCTGATGAATCCTTTCGTAGGGTTCTAATATGTCTTGTTCTCTGAGCTTTGTAAACCAAAGCTCTGATACCACGTGTAAAGACCCGCAACTTCCCCGTAGAGGAAAGTTTCGGATAGTTCGAGAACAAGCCACAACAGAACGCATACGGAAGAACATTTCACTGTATATTACAACAATGCATCAGAATACAAGAATACACAGAGTATAAAAGAATATTACACAGAAATATCAGAGATTTAAATTACATTTAAATACATAACAGCGGAAAATAATACAATACACAACTAGAAGTAGATATACGGATACAAAGCTTTCCGGATATCGTTCCAGCTGTAAACCAGGATCCTGTGAATATAAATCTGCAAAACCAAAACTACTAGCTGCCCGTGTCAAAATAGGGGCACCCAGAGTTTAGGTTAAAACAATAAACTCCAGGTCAGTCATGTGACTGGTGTGAGAACTAAAACAGTTATCAATTTTTATTTTAAAGTTCGGTAAATCAAGGGACCACGCCGTATAACACGGAACGGGTTTCCTCCCAAGAATACCAGTGCATAAACCAACAGCGCAATGCTAAATAAAGAGAAATGAAGCTGTTATAAGACCCAGGTCCTATCACACAATGCAACGCAAGCCAGGGGATAGGGTTTTCCCTTATAACAGCCAAAGAATGCTTGATACGTTTTAAAACAAATCATTTGATACTATAATAAGTGCATAGTGTCTAAAACAACTTCAATCATAAATATCAATCATAGGCGGCATGGGTACCATATATCATGTCGCCATACTAGTTCTACAATTAAAACCGCAAATGTCACGTATTTGGAAATTGGATTTCCGTCTGTGAACTGAGGCTAGGGATCGTCCTCACTGTCTTCGAGACTCTCTAGCCCGAGCCTTAGGGTCAGAGCGCATCGACCCTTGGATCGTCAGGGCCGGTCCACCGATGTGGATTAAAATGCCTGAACACTGCGTTTCCCCGCCCTTTGGGGCGTAAATGAGCCAACGAATGACTCCATCAGACCCGGATCGTCCGATCAAAACCGAGGCGCCTCGCAACAGCAACAACCACATAGGTGAAAAGTATATAAATGTCAGGGCTGGAAGGTCACTGACACCACCCTAGCTAGAAAGAAACGCATGCCCTCCCTGAGGTCCGTCTCCCGTTTTTGGTTCACAACCGGGGTGCGAGGCTCGCGAATTCACGTTACACAAAGCTGTGCCACACAGGCTGTGCTTTGATCATCACCACAAGACTTTGCTTTTCAACAGAAGCCTCGATCAATTGCCACTTAGGCATGCCATATAGGCAATTCACTCCATGCGTTTGATATCCATCAATATATAACCCCTGAGCTCGTACGTCTCAGAGAAGGGCGTTAAGCAAGAGAATAAATTCTCCGCCGCCAAACAGATATATATTTAATAGAGATCAATCACACGGACTAAAATCCAATGTCAGACACACAGTCCATTTACAAGTCCGTTCTGGGTCTGAACGAGACCGGAGGCACCTTGTACCTCGCATATCCATCGATCTCCAAGTACGTCTGGACGATCACTAACTGTTTCCATCTTCTTGGGTGTACAGCCCAATCAAGATCATCAGTAATTACCCAAACGACGTGAAGACCTCCGGTCTTCGACCATCGTCTTCATCTTCGACTTATCGTCGTATCAGTTATTCAGAATGGGATAAACCCGGTCTTTCCGAATAACTCGCGTATATTTTAAATAAGTGTTACACAAACACAACGTACGCCTCATTCCAATTCATCAGTCACTAACCGTAAATTAATCAAGAGAATAATTTCCCAAATATTAACCCCGAAGGCCGAAACCAACATCAGATCAATATCCAGAAAACCATTCTGCCTAGCTAACCGACAGTTAGTTTCTGATTTCACATTCATAGGGAAAGGTTCCCATTAATTTTATCCAAGATAAATTTCTTGAATTTATTCTTCTTTTGAATTTCGATTCAACTAGTCGAGATTAACGAACCTTACCGAAGTAATCATTGGTTTTAATTTCCCAATCCCAACCTATTTATCCCATGAAGTAAAACTGGTAATACTTCATATCTAACACCACAGTGTTATCGGTAAATTCAATTACCATTTCACGTTCAAATCTAATTAAAGATTTAACTATCGCCTGGAGCAAAACTGGTGATACTCCATTTCGATTATTTCAATCTAATTAAAGATTCATTAAAACTCCACTTAGTTTTAATCTGTGACTGGGTTAAAGAATCAGTGTCATTTAAAACACGGTTCACGATAAACCCAAAATCACATTTCATTAATGATCGGGTTAAAGAACGAGTGTTATTTAAAACACTGTCCACGATAAACCCAAAAATCAATATCAATTCAATTCCAATTAAACATTATTTAATTGGTACACTTCATTAAATCTAAATAAAAAGATTTAATCTTTTCTCAACTGGGTTCAAGAACAGTGTTAATGAAGACACCATTCACGACAAACCCAAATCACATTTGATATTCAATACAAGGCACTGAATAGAAAATATATCGGCTTATATTCAATATCAAATTCTACGATTAACAAATGTCGTATTGGAAATAACGATATAAATATATATCTTTCAAATTTCCATAACAACATCTGTATAATCAAGAATTTCAACATCGAAATACTCCGAAGACAATTTCGATTCAAATCCATTCCAATGCAAACATAGGAAATTCTGGTTATTTTTAAAACCCTTTTCAAATTCAATTTATTTATTAAAAATAAATAAATAGAATTATATTTCTAGTTCAAAACTAGTTCATTTCGATAAAAATCTATTTTTATCTTTTCAAATATGGAGTTTTTCATCCCAAATCTTCACAAATCATTTCTTATGATTTTACACAAATTATTACTATTTTTAATAATTTTATCAAGGCCCGTACAGTCGATTTCCATCAACGGTCATCGAACTGCACTTATAGCGACCTTTTTCAAATTTGATTTGGACATAATTCCAAATCCAACCGTTAGATTTCAAATTTCTAATATTCGTTAGAAAGCTCTTTTCGATACGAACCCAACGGTTCCGGTTTTAGGAGAATCCGACGGTTGGATCTCCCGTTTTGTCCGTTTGAAATAAATGGTCGAAATTAAAGAACTGCCGCGGCGCGGCGCGTTCTATTCAGGCCATTATATTATATATATAATATATATAATATATATTTCGTCGATTTCTATTTAAAACGAATTATATAGATAGTTTTAAATTCGTTTCAAAAGCAATTTCAACTTCCTTTTCAATTCAAATCAAAATTGAATTCTTCTTTATAAATTCGTTTTAAAATTCATTTCTATTCAATTCGAATTTCAATTCAATTTGAATTCATTTCAATTCAATTCGAATTCGTTTGCAATTCATTTCGAAGTCGTTTTCAATTCATTTCATTTCGAAATCGTTTTCAATTCAATTCATTTCGAAATCGTTTTCAATTCATTTCATTTCGAAATCGTTTTCAATTCAATTCATTTCGAAATCGTTTTCAATTCAATTCATTTCGAAATCGTTTTCAATTCAATTCATTTCGAAATCGTTTTCAATTCATTTCAAAATATCAGATTTTGAAATCACTTTCGATATTCATTATAAATGAATAAAATCGATATAAATATCGTTCACGTCAAAATGGCGTCAATCTAATCAACACGGCTTCATATATTCCTATTTTCAAATATTCTATTTCAAATATTTCTTTTTCAAATATTTCTATTTAAAATTGGAATGAGGCCCAATCAATTACCATATAAAGTTAATTATATGGATTTTCATACAACACATGTATATAATAGCATTAAAAAATAATCAACCATCAACCAAAGTGCACTACACTGTATAAGCATCAAATATAGATATCTAACGCTTGTAACAGCCTGTCAATCGATCGATCGACATATTTAATCAATCAGGATGAGTGAACTTCAAATTTCATCCTAACACCCGTGTGGGGTTTCAAACAATCAAACACAGATTTTATTTGTGCAGTTGGGCGATGTGTAAAATTTATCGTCCCAATCAATATCAGTCAAATCAGTGTATATAAACAAATCGGCCGATTTGTTTATAAATATTTATTTATTCACTTTCACGTTAAAAATTATATTTTTAACGATAAAACATTTTATTCAACCTATGAATATTCTATTCGATTCATTTATTCAATAAAATGATATTTTTATTTTTCTAACTTATTTTAGAAAATTTCGGCGGCATAACGGCACGATACTAGAAACGGGACGAGGCCTAGCCTTATCCCCGGTCTAGTGAAGGCCCACGCCATTCACACATCATCAAATCAATTCATTTCACCACACAATTCAATTTCAATCAAACAATCTAACTAATTTTTGCAATCAAACAAACAAGTCCATGGTCTGTGGACGATTGTGTCGGGTGCTACTAAGCACCGTCTGCATCCTAGTATATATATAACTAGAAAAGAAATTGAAGAGTGAGAAGTTCTCACCGATAGCTATCCAAACATCTTGACTCTACTTTCATATAAATCTTCTTCGTTCTCGCCTTTTTGTTGCCTTCGTCGCCCGCTTTCACTACATATGTAAAAATCGAATTTTTACTACGCTATTCAATATATAAAAATCATATTTTTATTTCAAAGTTCAATATATAAAAATCATATTTTTATTTCAAAGTTCAATATATAAAAATCATATTTTTATTTCAAAGTTCAATATATAAAAATCATATTTTTATTTCAAAGTTCAATATATAAAAATCATATTTTTATTTCAAAGTTCAATATATAAAAATCATATTTTTATTTCAAAGTTCAATATATAAAAATCATATTTTTATTACGATGTTATATAGATAAAAATCATATTTTTATTTCATAGTCTCCTCCTTATATTTTTTTAAAAAATCAAAACTCTTCTTGTTTGAAAAAAAATCAAAACCTTTCTAATGTAACCATTTAACCTTTTAATCATATAAAAACTGTTTTTAAAAATAGGGGTTTCAACATCTAATACTGATTTTATAAATATATTTTTAACATAAGAAAACTGATTTTAACTATGCTAAACCTGTATAGGAAAACTGATTTTTTTCACATTGTAAAACTGTATTTCTATAGATTATAAAACTGTATTTTATTTATTTAAAGAAAAACTGTGTTAGAAAACTGAAATGGTTGTAAAGGAAAACTCACTGTTTTTTTTCCTTTTTTTTTCCCAGTCGATATATCGATCGTCGTTCACCGATGTGGGTTCATCGCGGCCTCCTTCTCGCGGCGCCGGAGCTGGTCGATCTGCGGTGGAGCCTTCGAGGGTTTGGGGGGGGGTTGCAGGCGTCGGAGGTGTCTGTGGCGAGGTCTCTTCGGGTTTGGGTCTTCATCGATGGGGTAGAAGAGGAGAGAGAGAAGATCGAGAGGAGGGAGATGAGGTGGCGCGATGGCCGGAGGGGGAGGGGGAAAGGAATCGCCATCGACGGCGGTGGCGGCTTGGAAAGGGGTTTCTTTTTTTTTTTATTTTGAAAACTAAATTTGAAAATATCGGGGGGGGCCTGGTTAAGGAGAAGGGATTTATATTTTTTTATTTAATTTTATTATTATTTAATTCAACCTAAAGTTGACTTTTACATACGACCTCGAAACGAGGCCCACCGCCTGTCGTCCATAGCATTTTACCCCCATTCCGAACACATGGGATATGTATCGTAGGTTGATTTGATCGTTTGAATCAGTTTCCTTTGAATTTACATTTAAATCACTATATTGAATTTTAAACGTACATTTCAAATTACCGGGGTCACATACTAACTAGAGAAATTCCCGAAAAATATTTTCTAGCTTCGTATTGACGATACGGTCCTAACAAAACTAGTTTCGTCAAATTCCGAGACCGTTGGAAAAATGGCCAATTTCCAGTCGATTAAAATCAATTGAAACTGGTCAAACGCGTTTTCCTTGGCCACGCTCACATATTGAATCGAAAAATTATGAAAATTGAAACCTAGCAATAATTCAACATCACGGACCCAACAAAACTGGTTTCGTCGAAATCCGAGGTCATTTGCAAAATGTCCATTTTTAAGGGCCTGAATTCCATAGCGACTATTCAGAATTTTCAACTGGACATATCTTTTGATTCCCGCTATGAAATCTTGATTTTTCGGATTCGTTGGAAAGATATTATCAATTAGATCCCATTATTTTTGGTTTCACTAAAATCCGGATTGTTTTGCACCCGGTACATTCAATTGAAGTTTGAAATCGAATTATCGAACTACCGCGCCATTTTCAATTCTATTTATAATTATATATAAATATTTATATTCTAACGACGACGTATATAATATATACGTTCGAATTATATTCAAAATAAATTTCTCGTCGATATTATTTAAAATAATCCATTTTAAATATTCAAAATTCGCTAAAATCGCCAAAATAAAAATTTCAAACTGGCTCGCATTTTACGGGTTGTTACAGATGATTATCAAAATAAATCGTATTTCGATTATTTAATCGATAACCCAATAAAATACCATTTATATTATAAATTCAATATTTAAAACCATGCTAAATATTTAAAATAAATCGACCAAAAATCCGGGTCGTTACATTCTTCCTCCCTTAAAATAATTTCGTCCTCGAAATTACTAAGGTAGAAAAAATGGTACAAATCCATTATTTTTCAAAATCTCACTTATGTTGAAACTCAACTTCTCATATTTCAAAAAAAAAAAAATTCCACCAAATTTTTTGGTTTTCCTTCATTTAATTCAAATGATCTACGATCAATCCATTTATATCCAATCTATATTCCAATAAACCTATTCAAATTGATTCTAGTCGATTAATTCACTTCCTAGCTTAAGTTAAATTCCAATTCTAAAATCCAAATCCCAGGGTTTTCATTTCAAATCCTTTTGAAATCACTTAAACATGTACATATATTTATAATCTTTTCAAATTCAAAATAATTGAATTTTCCAACTAAATTTGTTTTCTTCCAAGCAAATTCCCATCAAAACTTTTCTAAGGTAGCAATCCATCACTTAGAAACTCAAAAATGAATACTGATGATGTCGCGACCATCATCAGAATTATTTCCCAGCCACCGAAGTGAGTTCAGTGCTTAAACAATTTCAAAATCCATTCAAAATCCTTTTAAAACAAAGCTATATTGTTCTAATATACTTCCAAAAAATATTTCAAACTTCCTAGGATTTAAATTTCAAATTCTGGTTTGAATTCAATTTCAATTCATTTCATTTGTATATGTTATTCATATACAAATAAATTTTGGTTATATATAACCATTCCAATTTTATTATCTCATTTGATTATGATAATAACAACCAATGCATCCATATATTATAATAATTTCAGAAAATTATTTCTTTTATATCAAAATAAAATTTTGGGTAAAATTATTTTGTCTACCCATTTTTAAACAATACTGTGTCCAACCTTCTGTTCAAGTATTTACAAACTCTTATCGACGTGTGGCGTCCCACGATTCGATCAGAATTCATAAATCACTCAACAGACTAGCCAACACAATATAAAACAATTTTTATATCAATTAACAAATATGCACTCTCGTATATATACACTCAACTCATTCTAGGTACTACTAACCCTATCTCTAATGAGCACATGACAAATAAGCCTAGGTATTCGCTCAACCTAAGCTCTGATACCAACTGTAAAGGCACCAAAATCCGTACTATCTGAGTTGACTAATAACACCATACGTCCAACCCAAATTGCATAGAAATACGAATCATTATTAGAAAGAAGTTAGAGGATGAGAAATAGAAAGAAAGAAATATTAGAATAGAAGAAACCAAAGAAGACAAATCTCACAGCGGAACGAATAAAATATATTATATAACATAACTTTTAAAATACAAATCAGTAACTTTATATACATACCATCATTACAGCACAACAGTTATTCCTGGAACAGTTATAAACACCTGTTTCTAGATACAAACATGGTTCACAGTGGAATATACGATAGTCTATAGCTAACTGGTGAAGCCTCCTACTTCCAGCTCTTCCAAGTGAATCTGTAAAATCCTGACTACTTGACTGCCCATACAAATTTGGGCACCCAAGAGTTTAGGGAAAACAAACAAAATAAACTCTGGGTCAGTCATGGGACCGGTGTGAGTAAACTCCAACCATTTTTTTAACTTTAAAATCCTTTCAAAAGAAATGATAATCGTAAGACCGATCCACACATAAACACGGATGGTTTTGACCTTACGATAACCCAAAATATCTTTGATATCAAATCCAGTGATATTATAATAATGCCTATATCAAATAAATAGAATCTAGCGGAACGCTTGCATCTCACGCTCCATATATAATATAAAACCAAAAACACATGGCTCTTATTGGAGATTGGATTTCCAACATGACAAGGTATGGAACCATCTTCCGCTAGTGTATCTCTAGAGAGGAATACACTAGGTTCAACGAGAACATCTTACAACCCAGCCCACACATGACCGACCACTCATTTCGCTTGAGTGTATCGAATGTATAACACCAACGGTTGGGATCAACAACCGTTTCCCGAATGGGACAGCATCGAATAGAATAAGGAATTAAATGAATCTCTAGATAGGTGATTATACATCCTAATGGGAGCGACCCACATAGCCATTCTGCCTGCCCGATTTTTGTCATTTCCCGGTTGTTGAGGCCTGAGGCTACGATTACTTTCTGTTCATTGATAGCACAATCACTTTGAATGCCACATTGTAATGACCCGGAAAATCCGAACCAATTTTAAAAAATTTATTTTAAATAATTTGGTGGAAAAATGTGGCAGAAATTAAAAAAATTCATTTTTAAATAATATTAAAGCCAGTGAAAATAGTCAATTTTCAAACGATCTCTGTTTTCGACGAAACCACTTTTATTGGAACCGGAATGTCATATTATTGCTAGGTTTCAGTTTTTAGAATTTTCCGAATTAATATGTGAGAGTGGCAAAGGAAAATGTGTTTGGTCGATTTCAGTCAAATTTAATCGACTGAAAAATAGCCATTTTTTAAACAGTCTCAGAATTCGACGAAATTAGTTTTGTTAGGACCATATCGTCATAAAAAAGACAAATATATTTTTTTTGGATTTTTCTGAGTCAGTATGTGGCCTCTATGAATTTATTTATGCAGACAAATTAAATTAATAAAGGATAATACAGGCCATAGACAGACGTTTGGGCTGACGGGACCTGTCCCATTGGATCCGGAATATGGGCTATTGGCTAGGGGCACCTTCTGTTGGACCGGTTCAAAAGATAGGGATTTAATTAGAAAATTACAATTTAAATTATATAAATAATAGGAGAATTAAACCCTAACACTATTCACGTGTCTTCTTCCAGCCACCACCCCCCCAAATCCATGGCCACCGTCCTTCGAACTTCTCCTCCTAATTTCTCTTTCAACTCTTCGAATTAGAACCCACTCTTTATACCAAATTGAAGCCCTTTCCTCCCTCTTTAATCTCATACGGATAGATCGTCCTCTCGTCGCCTGAAATCCGAGCACCAATGCCCCAAAGGCGCCGCCTTTGCACCGCCGTCGGCCCCCCTGGGCTCGACCGAGCTGAACCAAACCACCCCCCCCCACGTGCGCCGCCCCTAGCCCTCTGCCGTGGTCTGGTCCGATCGTCAGCAGGTGTCCCGGTTATCGAGCAATTTCCAACCCTAAGATCGAACTAGAAGTGAAAACCCACGACCTGTTAAGCTAAAGGAAGAAGAAAGGTTATTTCCTAATTAATTAATTAATTTAAATTGTTTTAAAGCTTGATTTAACCATAATTGATTCGTTTCAACTCAGAATTTGACGATTTCGGAAGCATTGGAATCGTAACAGCGAATAGAACGTGTTGAGACTGAAATGGGACCATTCTGAACATTCTGAAATTTTGGCAAAATCTGCAACGACTGTGAGATTTCTAATAATTAAATGATTTAATTATATTTGTTAAGTGAATCATTGTATGTTATTATTTCTGATCTGTGATGTTGTGATTGTTGTATGGTTATTAATATTCGTTGTGATATCATGTTATAGCCATGTTAGTTTAGATTTATAAAGTCTGATGAAATCTCTATAAAGTTCTCGTCTTTATTAGTTTTAATTTATTTTTATTTCTATTTTTATTTTTCCTTTATAAAAATGAAAAATTGAATCTTTGTTTGTTTTGCAAACAAAAATGAAATTTTGAATCTTTATTTTGTTTAACGAATTAAAATGAGAAAAATTGAATCTTTATTCTGATTTACTAAATAAAGTTTGAATTTTTATTTTGTTTTACAAAATAAAAGAAAGTTAGAGTATTTTGAAATTAAATGAAGGAGTTGGATTTATGTTCTGATTTACAAAATAAAAGAAAAGTGAATCTTTATTTTGATTAACAAAATTTAAGTTGAATCCTTATTTTGTCTTTGGTTTGTAATAAATGAAAGTTTGAATTTTTATTTTGATTTGCAAAATAATAACATAAGTTAGATTTTCATCTTGATTTGCAAAATAATAACAAAAGTTGAATCTTTATTTTGATTTGCAAAATAAGAACTAAGATTGAATCTTTATTTTGTTTATGATTTAACAAAATAAAGAAAGTTTAAATATTTTAAATTTTAATTAAAAGATAAATTAAGATTAAATATTTTATTTGTTTTACAACTTAAAATAAAGATTAGATATTTTATTTGGTTTACAAATAAAATAAAGATGAGACCTTTTATTGTGATTCATCTCATATATTGTGTTATATGTGTGGACATTGAAACTACGACATTGTGTAAATAGAAATGGTTAGACCAAAAACCATATTATTATATTTGTGGATATTGAAACTACGACGTTGTGTAAATAGAAATGGTTAGACCAAAAACCATATTATTATATTTGTGGATATTGAAACTACGACGTTGTGTAAATAGAAATGGTTAGACCAAAAACCATATTATTATATTTGTGGATATTGAAACTACGACGTTGTGTAAATAGAAATGGTTAGATAAAAACCATTATTTTTAGTTATCATACTTTGACACCAAATTGACATGTGAGTTAGATAGGGAAATATCCCCTATAAGGAAAAATGTGAATTAAAAAGAGAAATAGAGTATTTACATTTTTCTAATGTAATAAAGATAATTAGAGAATTTACATTTTTCTAATCTAATAAAGATAATTAAAAGATTTACATTTTTCTATGTAAAAATATAAGATTTACATTTTCCTATGTGAAGATGAAAGATTTACATTTTTCTATGTAACAATGAAAGGTTTACATTTTTCAATGTAAAGGTAAAGAATTTACATTTTTCAATATAAAAGAAAAAGAGATAAAATATTTAAAAAGTACATTTTTATGTTATAAAAATGAATTAGATAAAAAGTACATTTTTGTGTATTTAAAATGAATTAGATAAAAAGTACATTTTTGTGTATTTAAAATGAATTAGATAAAAAGTACATTTTTATGTTATAAAAATGAATTAGATAAAAGTACATTTTTGTGTATTTAAATGAATTAGATAAAAAGTACATTTTTGTGTATTTAAAATGAATTAGATAAAAAGTACATTTTTGTGTATTTAAAACGAATTAGATAAAAAGTATATTTTTATGTATTAAAAGGGAATAGGATAAGAAGCACATTTTTATCTTACATAAAAATGAATTAGAGAAAAGTACATTTTTATGTTATAAAAATGAATTGGAGAAAAAGAATATTTTATGTAAATATAAAAGTATACATTGTTGAAACCGTCATTTTTGTCGCATTAGAATTGGCGAACAAAAATATTGTTTTCATAGAATAAAAGAATGGATTCTAACAATGGAAATCGCCAAATGGTTTATATATTTATATATAAATATAAAATTTAACGAAACGAGAGCGGCAATTCGCGTATCGACAATCATAACTTCAAACGATTATACCGAAAGATCCGACCGTTGGATTTTCCCAAAACTGGAACCGTTAGGACCGCTTTGGGAAGAGCTTTCCAACGATATAAATTTCATCAAAATCCGACGGTTAGATTTTAAGATATGTGTAAATCAAATTTTGGTAAAAACAGCGCCAGGGCCGCCCATTGACCCGAAACGTCGTTTATTTATTTCGAGCTATTTTTAATAAATAAAAATAGCGATAAATAGTTATAAATATATGCGTAATGTTTTAAACAATAATTATGCGACAATTATTTGAAAAGACCGAGTTTAACTCATTTCAAATAATTGCACGGCGATTAAATCAAAGATGTAAGAAGACGATGGTTGAAGACCGGCGATCTTCACATCGAATGGACGACGACTACTGATGCCTTGGACTGACTTGCTCCCAGGACGGGGTTGAAGCGGTAGTTATCCGGATGTATGCGTTGGTCGTGCGGATAAGCGAGTCCTCTTGGTGTCTCCGGTTCCGTTCAGACCCAGAACGGACTTGTAAATGGATGCGTGTCTGACGTTGAAATTCACTTTATGTAATTAAATCGATTTGTATTAATATATGTCTGTTTGGTGGTAGAGAATTTATTCTCTACTTGACACCCTGGTATATAGTAATAGTTATCGATCGCATGGCGTTGAATTGTTATTGTGGCACGCCAAGATGCAATGATCAAGGCTTTGTTGAAAAGCAGGCCTTGTGGTTGATGATCAAAGCATAGTCTGTTTTAGGCATAGCTTTGTGTATAGCGTAACCTCACGAGCCTCACACCCCGGTATGAGTCTAAAACGGGAGAAGGGAACGCAGGGAGTGCACACGTTATCTTTCTAGCTAGAGTAATGTCAGGGACCTACCAGCGTTGACATTTTACTTATGTGGATGATGGATTATGAGGTACCTCGTGTTTTTATAGGTTGTTAGTGGCCATATTATAGGTCCAAAAGGACCGGGAAACGTGTGTTCAGGTATAACTAATCCACGACCCTTCGGAGTGGACCTACCCTGCAGCTATCCAAGGGTTGCCCATAGGTGTGATCCTGAGGTATTTGCTAGAGTGCCTCGAATCGGTAAGGAGCTCCTCCCTAGCCTTGACTCATGATGGAAAAACAAATCTCCAATACGACATCTCGTTTTTGATTGTATAACTAGTATGGCGACATAGTAGGATGGGGTACTATGCCGTCTAAGATTAATACATTTATATTGAAATGATTTATGAAAACATATACACACTAGTAGTGATATGTTTTACGTATTTATCATCTTTTGATCATTATAAGGTAAAACTATATCCTCCAGTTTGCGTTGCATTGTGTGATGGGACTTGGGTTTTATAAAGATCTCATTTTTCTAAAAAGCGTAGCGTTATTTGAACGATTTACTTTACTTATGCACTGGCAATCCAATGGAGTAAACCCGTTCCGCGTTAGCGGCGTGGTCCTGTGATTCGCCATATTGATAGTTAGTATAGGAAGATTTCTCATACCAGTCCCATGACTGACTCGATGTTTGTTTCACTTTGCAAATTCGGGTGCCCTCTTTCCACATGGGCAGCCAATTGACAGGTTCAAGTGATACATTCTGATTGGAGCTTGCTTGGAAGGAAGAAGAAGAAGACTTTTTCTCTAGTTTTTACTTCTACTTCGAGACATTTTATCTTCTGTAGCTTTGATGTATGTAATGGAGTTTGAGACTTGTTTCTTTTCCATTGAAACTTATTTTCCTTTTGTTGAGACTCTTTATTTGGCTAAGTTGTATCATGTACTGCGTGCTCTGATGTATTGGATATTATGATGCTGATGACATCTTTTTCTACTGCAATGGTTTATGTGTTATGATAATTATCTGAGTTCTGTTTTTGTTGTAAATATGTTGTATTCCAAAATGATTATCCTTACTTTCGAACCACGGAAATTTGGGGTTATCACAGTTGGTATCAGAGCCTAAGGTTAACCTTAGCTTCGGAATATAACATATTTAGAACATTTCGTCTAGATAGAATCCACATTATTCTAAGACGAGTAGCTCATTAGAGATAGGACTAGTAATGTCCTAGAATGAGCACAGCAGAATAGCACATATTTATCAGTCATTACATCATCATCTTTTCACCTTGTCCTTATCTTATCTTTTCTTGAAAATTCTGGTTTTTGTTGGTCTGACTCTTTCCTTGATGGTACAAACTGATTTAAATGGATACTAGAGCAAGAACAGCTCGAGGCGGGGCTAGAGTAGGAGCCCGAGTAGGAGCTGGAGGGCAAGCTAGAGATGAGACCCCAATCACTCAGGAACAGCATACTTCAGAGGTCGTAGCCGAACCACCTCCACCTCCACGGCCTTTTGATTTGGAGAGAATGTCAAAGAAATTCAAAAACCTAGGAGGTGTACCTTTCACGGGGCGAGAGTCTGCGATTCAGGCAGAAGCATGGCTTAAAGATTCCGAAAAGATCCTAGAGGGCTTGGAACTGGAAGATCAGCGAAAGCGTTACCTGGCAGTATGGCAATTAAAAGAGGAAGACGGGCATTGGTGGGATACGATCAAGATCTACAATGATGTGGCCAATATGTCTTGGGCCAAATTTAAGGAACTTTTCAATGAGAAGTATGTTCCCCCACAAGCTAGAGAGCGCCTGCGCGAGCAGTTCGTTAACCTACAGCAAGGGAATATGACCGTTTCTGAGTATGTGAGGAAGTTTGACGAGCTTTCACGATATGCTCCTGGTTTGATTCAAGATCCGGTAGAGAAGAATAATTTTTTTATCAAGGGTCTGTCAAAGAAATATTTGAACCGAATCACTGCTCATATCAAGCTTCCTTTCAATGAAGTAGTAGAGATGGCGTGCCACTACGGGGGAAACGACGAGTCTGGACCGCAGGATAGAGGGAAAGGCCAAGGCAACAACCAGAAGGAACAGACTAACAAGAAACCGGAGGCGAGCAATTCTTCTAACGCTAAGCCCCAAGGGAAGAAGAGGGATAGGAGCAAGGTGACCTGCTATAACTGCGGCAAGATTGGGCATTTTGATTACGAGTGTAGAGCACCTAAAAAGGTCAAGAGAAATGATTCAGGCCCTAGTCAGAACCGTGGTCAGAGTTCCCAGAACCTTGGTCAGAATTCTTAGAATCATGGTCAGAACCCCAGAAGCACCCAGGATTGCTATAACTGCCATAAGCCGGGGCACTTTGCCAGAAACTGTCCCTTATTGAAGAAAACTGAAGTGGCACATGTTTATGAGGGGGCAGATGCACCAGCTTCTGCCGAGGGGCCAGGTAAACCCAATGTCTTAGGAGGTACGCTTAATATTAAGAACATCCCTATTACTGT
Organism: Allium sativum; assembly: GCA_030737875.1. NCBI lineage: Eukaryota > Viridiplantae > Streptophyta > Magnoliopsida > Asparagales > Amaryllidaceae > Allium > Allium sativum. The sequence goes on from CM060911.1 coordinate 18,746,412, forward strand.
CTTATTTGATACTGGTGCTGCACGAAGCTTTATTTCTTATGATGCAATTAAAAAGTTAAACCTAAAACCAAAGAAACTTAAAGAGTTGATTAGAGCCCATAGCCCGATAGGAGGTTCTCTTGTTCTCGAACAGTATTGTAGAGTACCTGTTTCTTATTCTTATTTCTCGTTCCCTTTTAATTTGATCGTCATGAATTTATCCGGATATGATATCATATTGGGAATGGACTGGTTGACGGAATATGAGGCTGAAGTATTATGCGCTGAAAGAATAGTCAAAATTAAAACTAAATTGGGAAGGACTATTTCTATACCATGCCACGGCTCAGCCACTGACAGAAAAGAATTCTGGTCTTCTCTAGAAGTTACCCCTACTTATATTGAGGATATTCCTGTCGTCAAAGATTACGCTGATGTATTCAAAGAAGTTGAGGGCTTACCTCCGCATAGAGAAATCAGCTTCCGAATTGATTTAGCTCCGAATGCGAGGCCTGTTGTACATCCCATTCGGAGAATGTTGCCAAAAGAAAGAGAGGAGCTGAGGAATCAAACCAAGCATCTTTTGTGGAAGGGTCTGATCAGGCCCAGCTTCTCAGAATGGGGAGCAGCAGTGATGTTCCTCCCAAAATCAGACGGTACTCTCAGGCTATGTGTAGACTACCGTGATCTCAACAAACAAACTCTGAAAAACAAATACCCACTGCCTCGTATTGATGACTTACTTGACCGCTTGCATGGAGCACGAGTGTTCTCTAGGATAGACCTAGCTACAGGCTTCCATCAACTTCGCATTGCAGAAGAATGTGTGCCTCTAACTGCTTTCAGAGGACCGGATATCTTTTATGAATGGCTAGTAATGCCCTTCGGTCTATGTAATGCTCCAGCATATTTTGTTGATCTGATGAATAGAGTATTCAGAGTTGTTTTAAATAAATTTGTGCTCGTGTTCATCATGACATCCTCATCTTTTCTAAATCCACTGCTGAGCACTAACAACATCTGAGAGAAGTCTTAGAGATTTTGCGAAGAAATGTGCTGAAAGCCAAATTTTCTAAATGCATATTCTGGCAAGAAGAGGTGAAATTCCTCGGCCATGTTGTATCAAAGGAAGGCATCTTAGTAGCTCCAGGAAAGATCTCAGCCATCCAAGAATGGAAGCAGCCTAGAACTCCCACGGAGGTCAGAAGTTTCTTAGGATTGGCTGGCTATTATCGGAAATTTGTCAAAGATTTTTCGAAGGTAGCTTTCCCATTGACAAACCTGACCAAGAAACATACAAAATTCAAGTGGACACCGGAATGCGAGACAGCTTTCCAAGAGCTAAAGAAAAGGTTGACCAATGCTTCTGTGTTGACCATCACAGATGGCAATCAAGATTTGAAGGTCTGGACCGACGCTTCTAAGCAAGATTGTTTCTTTTATAAATTAACATGTCAGATATAACATTTTCTTCTAATGTCAAGCTCATTTTAACATGTTATCCCTTATTTATTTAAGGTATTGGTGCGGTGCTGATGTAAAGAGGCAGAATAGTCGCATATGCTAGCCGCCAGCTGAAACCGCATGAGAAGAATTACGTCACGCATGATCTTGAGATAATGGCCATTGTGTTTGCTCTTAAAATATGGAGGCATTATCTCTTTTGTGAAAAGTTCGAAATTTACATGGATCACAAATCCTTGAAACACTTTTTTACCAAAAAAGATTTGAATATGAGGCAGTAACGCTTGGTTGAATTTCTTGCATCATATGACCTGGATATCCTATATACTCCGGGAAAAGCCAATGTTGTAGCCGATGCGCTCAGTAGAAAGAATGCAGAATGCAACAATCTCATTATCGCCAGTCTCATTATCACTCCTACTTTGATTGATAAAATTTCTGCTCTTCAGAAGAATGATAAATTTATTCTGAAGCTTTGTGAGCGAGTTCGTAAGTGCGAGGCCTCAAGTTTCCAGATTGACAATAATGGGACCCTTAGATTGCAAGGGCGAATTTGTGTGCCGGACATTGCTGAGCTAAAAAGAGAAGTTATGGATGAGTGCCACAAATCTAAAATCAGCGTCCATCCAGGTGTAAACAAAATGTATCATGATCTTAAGCGCACATTTTGGTGGAGGTCGATGAAGAGAGATATTTCTATTTACGTTGCTAGATGTCCCACTTGTCAGCAAGTTAAAAGTGATCAACAGAAACTGGCAGGTTTGTTGCAACCGCTAGGAGTTCCTGGTTGGAAGTGGGAGGAAATTTCTATGGACTTTATAGATGGCTTGCCCGAAGCAGAAAAGGGAATGATAGCATAAGGGTGATTGTCGACCGCTTAACAAAGTCTGCCCATTTCATCCCTGTTCGGTCCAATAGAACAGCTCGTAGTTTGGCACAGCTTTATTTTAAAGAGATAGTCAGACTTCATGGGGTTCCCAAAAGCATTGTCTGTGATCGGGATCCATTATTTACCAGCAAATTCTGGAAAGCTTTTCAAGAAGAGCTTGGGACCAAGTTGAAACTGAGCTCTGCCTATCACCCTCAGACAGATGGCCAGACTGAGAGGGTGAATCGTGTTTTGGAAGACTTGTTGCGAGCTTGCATTCTTGATTATGGCGGTTCATGGGAGGACCACTTGCACTTGGTGGAGTTCTCCTATAATAATATCTACCAAGCAAGCTTGAAGATGTCACCGTTTGAATTACTATATGGTAGGCCATGCAGATCTCTAGCATGTTGGGTGGAGTCAGGTAATCGACTAGTCTTGGGCCCCGACTTGGTTCGTGAAGCATCGGATAAGGTTGACTTGATTAAGAAGCGCTTGTTGACTGCTCAGAGTCGACAGAAGAGCTATGCAGACCAGCGAAGAAGAAATCTAGAATTCTCTGTGGGGGATCGAGTATACTTGAAGGTTTCTCCTTTGAGAGGCGTGATTCGCTTTGGGAAGACAGGAAAGTTGGCACCGAGATTCATTGGTCCATTTCCTATCCTCGAAAGGATTGGTACTCTCGCTTATAGAGTGCAGCTGCCTGACTGGTTGCCAGGGGTGCATGATGTATTTCATGTGTCTCAACTACGCAAGCATGTGCATGATCCAGATCTGATAGTGGATGAATTAAATCAACAAGTCCTAGATATTGCTCCAAATCTAATTGTGAGGAAGGACCCGATTAAGATCATTGGCAAAGAAACCAAAATTCTGAGGAACAAGAGGATCAACCTAGTAAAAGTTAAGTGGAGTGGGGATCCTAGAGACTGTACTTGGGAGACAGAGGATAGCATCAAAAAGGCTTACCCCAGGTGCAGAGTGGACATCTCCGAATAACTCTCATGTTAAGGTACGTTTACCCCAATTTACATTTTCCACCTTGTTTCCTACTTTACTTTGTTTCCTTTTCGAGGACGAAAATTCTTAAGTGGGGGAGATTGTAACGACCCGGAAAATCCGAACATATTTAAAAAAATTTATTTTAAATAATTTGGTGGAAAAATGTGGCAGAAATTAAAAATTTTCATTTTTAAATAATATTAAAGCCAGTGAAAATAGTCAATTTTCAAACGATCTCTATTTTTGATGAAACCACTTTTGTTGGAACCGGAATGTCATATTATTGCTAGGTTTTAATTTTTAGAATTTTCCGAATTAATATGTGAACGTGGCGAAGGAAAATGTGTTTGGTCGATTTCAGTCAAATTTAATCGACTGAAAAATAGCCATTTTTCAAACAGTCTCAGAATTCGACGAAATTAGTTTGGTTAGGACCGTATCGTCATAACAAAGACAAATATATTTTTTCTGGATTTTTCTGAGTCCGTATGTGGCCTCTGTGAATTTATTTATGCAGACAAATTAAATTAATAAAGGATTTAATTATTAAATTAAATAATATAGGCCACAGACAGCCATTTGGGATGGCGGGACCTGTCCCATTGGATCCGGAATATGGGCTATTGGCTAGGGGCACTTTCTGTTGGACTGGAATTGGAACGGTTGAAAAGATAGGGATTTAATTAGAAAATTACAATTTAAATTATATAAATAATAGGAGAATTAAACCCCAACACTATTCACGTGTCTTCTTCCAACTGCCACCCCCCAAATCCATGGCCATCGTCCTCCGAACTTCTCCTCCTAATTTCTCTTTCATCTCTTCGAATTAGAACCCACTCTTTATACCAAATTGAAGCCCTTTCCTCCCTCTTTAATCGCATACGGATAGATCGTCCTCTCGTCTCCAGAAATCCGAGCACCAACGCCCCAAAGGCACCGCCTTTGCACCGCCGTCGCCCCCCATGGGCTCGACCGAGCTGAGCCAAACCACCCCACCTCGTGCGCCGCCCCTAGCCTTCTGCCGTGGTCTAGTCCGATCGTCAGCAGGTGTCCCGGTTCTCGAGCAATTTCCAACCCTAAGATCGAACTAGAAGTGAAAACCCACAGCCTGTTAAGCTGAAGGAAGAAGAAAGGTTATTTTCCTAATTAATTAATTAATTAATTTAAATTGTTTTAAAGCTTGATTTAACCATAATTGATTCGTTTCAACTCAGAATTTGACGATTTCGGAAGCATTGGAATCGTAACAACGAATAGAACGTGTTGAGACTGAAAAGGGACCATTCTGAACAGTTTGAAATTTTGACAAAATCTGCAACGACTGTGAGATTTCTAATAATTAAATGATTTAATTATATTTTTTATGTGAATCATTGTATGTTATTATTTCTGATCTGTGATGTTGTGATTGTTGTATGGTTATTAATATTCGTTGTGATATCATGTTATAGCCATGTTAGTTTAGATCTATAAAGTCTGATGAAATCTCTATAAAGTTCTCATCTTTATTAGTTTTATTTTATTTTTATTTCTATTTTTATTTTTCCTTTATAAAAATGAAAAATTGAATCTTTGTTTGTTTTGCAAACAAAAATGAAATTTTGAATCTTTATTTTGTTTAACGAATTAAAATGAGAAAAATCGAATCTTTATTCTGATTTACTAAATAAAGTTTGAATTTTTATTTTGTTTTACAAAATAAAAGAAAGATAGAGTATTTTGAAATAAAATGAAGGAGTTGGATTTATGTTCTGATTTACAAAATAAAAGAAAAGTGAATCTTTTTTTTTATTAACAAAATTTAAGTTGAATCCTTATTTTGTCTATGGTTTGTAATAAATGAAAGTTTGAATTTTTATTTTGATTTGCAAAATAATAACATAAGTTAGATTTTCATCTTGATTTGCAAAATAATAACAAAAGTTGAATCTTTATTTTGATTTGCAAAATAAGAACTAAGATTGAATCTTTATTTTGTTTATGATTTAACAAAATAAAGAAAGTTTAAATCTTTTAAATTTTAATTAAAAGATAAATTAAGATTAAATATTTTATTTGTTTTACAACTTAAAATAAAGATTAGATACTTTATTTGGTTTACAAATAAAATAAAGATGAGACCTTTTATTGTGATTCATCTCATATATTGTGTTATATGTGTGGACATTGAAACTACGACATTGTGTAAATAGAAATGGTTAGACCAAAAACCATATTATTATATTTGTGGATATTGAAACTACGACGTTGTGTAAATAGAAATGGTTAGACCAAAAACCATATTATTATATTTGTGGATATTGAAACTACGACGTTGTGTAAATAGAAATGGTTAGAACAAAAACCATATTATTATATTTGTGGATATTGAAACTACGACGTTGTTTAAATAGAAATGGTTAGACAAAAACCATTATTTTTTGTTATAATACTTTGACACCAAATTGACATGTGAGTTAGATAGGGAAATATCCCCTATAAGGAAAAATGTGCATTAAAAAGAGAAATAGAGAATTTACATTTTTCTAATGTAATAAAGATAATTAGAGAATTTACATTTTTCTAATGTAATAAAGATAATTAAAAGATTTACATTTTTCTATGTAAAAATATAAGATTTACATTTTCCTATGTGAAGATGAAAGATTTACATTTTTCTATGTAACAATGAAAGGTTTACATTTTTCAATGTAAAGGCAAAGAATTTACATTTTTCAATATAAAAGAAAAAGAGATAAAATATTTAAAAAGTACATTTTTATGTTATAAAAATGAATTAGATAAAAAGTACATTTTTTGTGTATTTAAAATGAATTAGATAAAAAGTACATTTTTGTGTATTTAAAATGAATTAGATAAAAAGTACATTTTTATGTTATAAAAAATGAATTAAATAAAAGTACATTTTTGTGTATTTAAAATGAATTAGATAAAAAGTACATTTTTGTGTATTTAAAATGAATTAGATAAAAAGTACATTTTGTGTATTTAAAACGAATTAGATAAAAAGTATATTTTTGTGTATTAAAAGGGAATAGGATAAGAAGCACATTTTTATGTTACATAAAAATGAATTAGAGAAAAGTACATTTTTATGTTATAAAAATGAATTAGAGAAAAAGAATATTTTATGTAAATATAAAAGTATACATTGTTGAAACCGTCATTTTTGTCGCATTAGAATTGGCGAACAAAAATATTGTTTTCATAGAATAAAAGAATGGATTCTAACAATGGAAATCGCCAAATGGTTTATATATTTATATATAAGTATAAAATTTAACGAAACGAGAGCGACAGTTCGCGTATCGACAATCGTAACTTCAAACGATTATACCGAAAGATCCGACCGTTTGATTTTCCCAAAACTGGAACCGCTTTGGGAAGAGCTTTCCAATGATATAAATTTCATCAAAATCCGACGGTTAGATTTTAAGATATGTGTAAATCAAATTTTGGTAAAAACAGCGCTAGGGCCGCCCATTGACCCGAAACGTCGTTTATTTATTTCGAGCTATTTTTTATAAATAAAAATAGCGATAAATAGTTATAAATATATGTGTAATGCTTTAAACTACAATTATGTGACAATTATTTGAAAAGACCGAGTTTAACTCATTTCAAATAATTGTACAGCGATTAAATCAAAGATGTAAGAAGACGATGGTTGAAGACCGGCGATCTTCACATCGAATGGACGACGACTACTGATGCCTTGGACTGACTTGCTCCCAGGACGGGGTTGAAGCGGTAGTTGTTCGGACGTATGCGTTGGTCGTGCGGATAAGCGAGCGCCTCTTGGTGTCTCCGGTTCCGTTCAGACCCAGAACGGACTTGTAAATGGATGCGTGTCTGACGTTGAAATTCACTTTATGTAATTAAATCGATTTGTATTAATATATGTCTGTTTGGTGGTAGAGAATTTATTCTCTACTTGACACCCTGGTATATAGTAATAGTTATCAATCGCATGGCGTTGAATTGTCAATGTGGCACGCCAAGATGCAATGATCAAGGCTTTGTTGGAAAGTAGGCCTTGTGGTTGATGATCAAAGCATAGTCAGTTTTAGGCACATCTTTGTGTATAGCATAACCTCACGAGCCTCACACCCCGGTATGAGTCTAAAACGGGAGAAGGGAAAGCAGGGAGTGCGCATGTTATCTTTCTAGCTAGAGTAATGTCAGGGACCTACCAGCGTTGACATTTTACTTATGTGGATGATGGATTATGAGGTACCTCGTGTTTTTATAGGTTGTTAGTGGCCATATTATAGGTCCAAAAGGACCGGGAAACATGTGTTCAGGTATAACTAATCCATGACCCTTCGGAGTGGACCGACCCTGCAGCTATCCAAGGGTTGCCCATAGGTGTGATCCTGAGGTATTTGCTAGAGTGCCTCGAATTGGTAAGGAGCTCCTCCCTAGCCTTGACTCATGATGGAAAAACAAATCTCCAATACGACATCTCGTTTTCAATTGTATAACTAGTATGGAGAAATAGTAGGATGGGGTACTATGCCGTCTAAGATTAATACATTTATATTGAAATGATTTATGAAAACATATACACACTAGTAGTGATACGTTTTACGTATTTGTCATCTTTTGATCCTTATAAGGTAAAACCCTATCCTTCGGTTTGCGTTGCATTGTGTGATGGGACTTGGGTCTTATAATGATCTCATTTTTCTAAAAAGCATAGCGTTATTTGAATGATTTACTTTACTTATGCACTGGCAATCCAATGGAGTAAACCCGTTCCGCGTTAGCGACGTGGTCCTGTGATTCACCATTTTGATAGTTAGTATAGGAAGATTTCTCATACCAGTCCCATGACTGACTCGATGTTTGTTTCACTTTGCAAACTAGGGTGCCCTCTTTCCACACGGGCAGCCAATTGACAGGTTCAGGTGATACATTCTGATTAGAGCTTGCTTGGAAGGAAGAAGAAGAAGACCTTTTCTCTAGTTATTACTTCTGCTTTGAGACATTTTATCTTCTGTAGCTTTGATGTATGTAATGGAGTTTGAGACTTGTTTCTTTTCCATTGAAACTTATTTTTCCTTTTGTTGACACTCTTTATTTGGTTAAGTTGTATCATGTACTGCGTACTCTGATGTATTGGATATTATGATGCTGATGACATCTTTTTCCGCTGCAATGGTTTATGTGTTATGATAATTATCTGAGATCTGTTTTTGTTGTAAATATGTTATATTCCAAAATGATTATCCTTACTTTCGAACCACGGAAGTTTGGGATTATCACACACATTGTCAGATCCGTTAATCACTAATTGATTTTCACAAATATTATGGATGTTAAGCTAAGGGAATAAATCCATTGCCACCATGTACATTTGTACTGAACAATCATATTCGATCATTGGAAATACTTTGTCAGACATTCGTCCATATACGTTCGTTCTGGGATTGAACGAAACCGAAGGCACAATTTCTATCAATATAAAAAGCCCTTGCACTTCACTCCTTCTTCGATTATCTTGATATAATCTGATTTGCAACACTACTGCCAATACAGAGTGGTTCACGGATAATAATCCAACCGGTCTCTCCATATTGACAACGATATTAGCAAATACTTGGATAATCGGTTATTTAACTATCGAAGAAAAACAAACATCCATTCAAAACAATCAAACAATCACTGGGCCCCTTGATTACTATTCATTAATTAAATCACCCTTTCCATTTCCTTATCAATATTTGTTGAACAAATATTTTCAATTATCATCTCGGTCTCTTACATTCTTTGGAAAACATTCCTATATCTCGCCTTCTTTTATTTTCTACACTTAGAAAATATATTCTATTTGAAATTGAAACAATTTCAATCACTTATCTCTTTCCCGACTACTTTAATTATACTCAGGAAATATTTACTTTTATATTTCCAAAATTCCATCACTTGGGTTAAAACGAATGTTGTGTAAAACATCGTTACAACAACCCAAAATATTTTATTCAACTAACTATTACCCAACACTTCTCTTCAAGATTGGATCTTGCTATTTATCAATCAAAAATGAAATCAACCAAGTTGGGGTATAACTACCTCTCAGACCTTCACTGAAAACATCATTAACTTCAAAATTGACAAAACCACTTACCCCGAATAATCAACATTATAAAAACCAATTATTCATTTTTAAACGTATATATGTTTCTCTTTCTATTACCAACTTATCGATTTCCCTTTTTGTTTATAATATTCTATTTTTAAATCCGTTTCCTTATTGAATTCTATATATATATATCGATACATTTATTTCTAACTATCAATTTTTTCTTAAAAATATTCTAACTCCTTAAATTCCCAGAAAAAATCGCCATAATCTCCCTTGTACCGGGAGCATCGGGATATTTCAAATAGCCTCCCATGGCCCTCACCAATCCAAAAGAAAAAGAAAAAGCCAAGCGGCTCGCCGATACGGCGCATAAAATCTCGTATATGAATTTAAACATGTACCTTTTTGTTGGGCACATAAATTAAAATCTTCACATACTCCATCCCATACCTGTCTAACACATGCTCACCTGTTTCCAATTCCATTCAACTCAATCCAATCGTTTGAATTCAGTTTCGGTCATTTATTCTTTAATTAGCTATTTTGCCTATTTCACTTCTTTGTTTGAACATAACATGTTCACACAAAATATTTAACTTGCTTATAACCCAATTGAATTTCAATTTCAATTTCAATTCTAGTTTCCTTTTTCGATTTTGAATATAAATTTTCAAATCGAATTCACTTATTCAAATCCCAATATCAATTCAAAGTCTCATTAACTAATTACTATTCAAATTAGTTAATTCTATTCAATAATCAAAAATCTGATTTCTGTTTCAAAAATCAATTCATTACTCCACTTGAGTTCACATATAATCTATAACTCAAATTTGATATTTTCTAAATAGAAATTCGGATTTTATTCGATTAAAAACCTTTTATAAAATTAAATAAACCGTAATGGTTTTTAAATATTATGGCCCTGCTTTTCTGAAAATTTGATTTTGACATAACTCAAAATATATACGACGAAATTCCGATTTTTCTCTGCCATTAGAAAACTATTATTAAATCGGTCCTGATATTTCTTGTTTCAAAGAACTCCGACTTCAATCGAGTTCTGTAAACTCAGCTGAAGTTTAAATCACCAATTTACGAACTGCTGTGCTACGGCGAGCTCGTTTTAATTATATTTATATATATAAACATTTAAACTTCATTTATAATAAATTCTACTCCATTCTAATATATTTTTAATATATATCAAATCAAAGTTTTCAATTCAACATAATATTTTCAATTATCTATAATAGTCAGTTTCTCCTTGCTCGGTAATATATTTATTTATACTTCGATTTTCTATATTCAAATTCCATTTGAATTCTATTTGAATTCTATATTCAAATTTCATTTGAATTTCTATATTCAAATTCTATTTCAAATCTCTTATTTAAATTCTATTTCAAATCTCTTATTCAAATTCTATTTGAATTTCTCTTATCCAAATTCTATACTCACATTTCGTTTAAATTTCTATATTCAATTTCTATTTAAAAATTCTATTTTTAAATTCCTACTTGAATCCTATACTCAAATTCCAATTCAACTCTATTTGAATTCTATATTTAAACTCCATTTCACTTCTATTTGAATTCCTATATTTAAACTCAATTTCACTTCTATTTCAATTCTTTTTAAATTTTATATTCATTCTTAAAAAAGTCTCGATTTCAATTTCTTTTGAAATCGATATTTCTACTTCTGGAAAATAGATTTTCCTTTTCAATTTCACACTCGTATTTTTATTTATGAATTATCCAAAGATAATTCTTTTCACTTCCTTTATAAACTTCGTTTAATAAAGAACTACTTGTTTTTATTCTTTTAAAACAAGCTAATATTTTTATTCCATTCTAAAATTTCAAATTCTATTTTAGGAAAAATAGAATTTCCCTTTTTATATCCGGAAATTTCCTTTTTCGATATTTTTAAATATCAACACTTAGGCCCGGTGATATTTAAACACCAAACAACCAATTATTTATTTTTGGTTTTCTAGCACATCATATATGACTGTATATATGCAAACAAATAAACAAACAAATAATATATTTTTGAGGAATCCAGTTGGATCCCTCCAACCTGTTTTCCTGCACCCACAGACGTTAGTCAACATAATAATACCCATCCTGCTTCGAGGCAGGATATCATGGTATAAAGGTCATCCACTAATATATATTTGTGGGGCGCATAGGGAAATCATCCGCTATGAAACTGCGGGCATCCGCTAATGAGACTGCGGGAATCCAACCAATCATCAACCCAATATATATATATATATAATAGTCAATCGAACATCGTTTTAATGGTGGAACAGACACAAAAGGCGGGAGCGGTTACGGAGGACTCAATCCCTCCCAAACCACCAGATCTACAATCTCCAGCAGCCTCTACGGCAACAAAGCAGGGGAAGACTTGGGCAGACGCAGTTCGTGGACAGGCTACAATTAATATTGACGAAGACGTGGACCTTGAATTCATTCATCCAAACGTTTCTGCAGGGGAACCACTCTTCTCCATTCCAGCCTCAAATAAAGAAACAGCATCATCTAAATGGAAGAATACTTTGGTTGGATACATAATTGGTAGTCGCCCACCGTACGAGCAGTTCTGCAAATTTGTGGACAAAGTTTGGTCTCCTACAGATAGCGTTGACATTTATTACAAACCTCGTGGATTTATCATTTTGCGGTTTGCTTCTGAACAGGATTGCATGCGAATAATTAAATCTGGTTCTTTCTCCTACAATTCTCAAATAATTATTTTAAAGCAATGGAAACCCGGTATGCTTCTCACGCGTGAATATTTTTCTACCATTCCTATTTGGGTGAAATTATTAGATTTAAACTTAGAACTGTGGAATAAAGAGGCGATAAGCAGAATTACAAGCATCCTAGGAAGGCCTATCAAAATGGATAATAATACGGCCAAAGAGACAAGACTGAGTTATGCTAGAGTTCTTGTTGAGATCGATGCCAATTTTGATTACCCATACACAATACATGGTGTTGACAGTGATGGAAATCATATAAGCATACAACTTTCTTACGAATATAAGGCACGTCCGTGTAAAACTTGTAAAGTTTTCGGACACGCTGCAAGAAATTGCTCCTATTCTACCATACAAAGGTGGCAGCAAAAAAGAAGTACAAATGATGTTTCTACTTCAACTAATACAAAGGTAGACAAAAGTACCGACCAAAATGTACATGAGTTCCAATCTATAAATGTGCCAGTAGCAACTTCTTCTGATCCAACGCCTGCATCTGATATTTGCTCAGCCAACCCTTTCGAATGCCTACGAGAAGAACATGCCTCTGATGTATCGGCTCAACCAAACATATCAGCGCTAGCGACCACATCTGACATCCGCTCTGCCAAATCTTTCGAATGCCTACGAGAAGAGCAAGCATGTGATGTATTGGCTCAACCAAACAGATCAGCGCAAGCTCCTCATAGTCCAGTACCTGCACAAACAACGGAGAAGAAGCCAGCATCTACGTCTAATGATAATGAAGGCGAGCAAATGCTCGTTGATGATGTGTTTACTGATAATGAACAATTCATATCGCAAATTGCCTCCCAACTAGAAGAGACAGCACCTACACAAGAAAATGATTTAAATGTTTCCCAAATGGTAGAGGCGAATGTAAAATATAAGAAGAAGCATGAGAAAGCATCTAAAGTCCACATTGCCCCTCCTAAAAGAAATACAAGGGGTTCTACCAAAATTAAATGAATGTTATATCATGGAATGTAAGAGGGCTCAATACAGATAATAAAATGTCTTCTGTATTTAGGGTCCTCCAGTCTCATACACTTACCATTGCCGGTTTGTATGAGACCAAGTTAAGCAACACTGGTGTAGATAAATTTATGAAAAAATTTCCAACTTCTTGGCAGTGCATACACAATAACAACATGGGAACAAAAGGCCGTATTCTGGTTCTCTATGACTCCACAATTTGGAATCTTGCTGTTCTTGATCAAAGTTTTCAACGCATTACAGTTTTATGTACAAATTCTGGGGGATTTACTTTTACTGCAACATTTGTTTATGCTAGTAATTCATTTCGGGAAAGGGAGACGCTGTGGACTGAGATGATTTCAGATGCCTCAACTATTCACATGTCTTGGATTGCACTTGGGGACTTTAATAATTCTCTCAACCCGAAAGATAAGAAGGGAGGATTGCCTATAGCTTTTTCTTATCTTACTGGTTTTAATAATTGTGTATTACAGTGTGCTCTTGCTGAATTCTGTGTGCAGGGTTGCAGATATACATGGAGAAAACGGGGAATGGCGACTAACATAGATAAAGTTCTGGTGAATTAGGAATGATTACAGTGCTTCCCCAAGTTATCAGCAATTGCACTACCTACTAACCTCAGCGATCATACTCCGATCCTTCTGCAGTTTGCACTTAATCACAGGCCAATAAAGAATGCACCATTCCGGTACATTAATACTTGGTGCTATAAGGAGGGGTATGACCACTGTGTTCAGGAGGGGATGAGAGCGTCAACCTGGGGTGATTACACCCACAATCTCGTGTACAAGCTACAGACTATTAAGCTACTTCTGAAAAAGTGGAACAAACACCAACGAACTGAAACAGAAGTTGCCAAACTGCAGACAGCATATGCTAAAGTATTTGCCGAATTAGATGATAACCCGGATGATGTACAAATATATGACAATATGATAGATTTGCAAAGGCAGTTGAACAATAAACTACAGATCCAATATGAAGAACTAATACAAAAAAGCAAGACTTTATGGTTGCGGGAAGCAGACACTAATTCTAAATTTTTCCATGCAAAAATGACAGTAAGGAAACTTCGCAATAAGGTTCAAGCAATTATAAATCCCGACGGGCATTTTGTTTATGATGAACAACAGTTGGTCGACCATTCACTGGAGTATTATTATAATCTGTACAACGGAGTTTGCCTGTCAAGTTTTCCTCCAGTACACACACGAATGCAGATAAATAATGAGGGAAAACAATTTCTATCATCGCCGATTTCATACGATGACATTAGAGAAGCTATATTCTCGATTCATGACGCCAAAAGTCCAGGTCCTGATGGTTTCTCCTCTAAATTTTTCAAAATCCATTGGGAACTCATAAAAGATGATCTACTTATGGCCATCACTTAAATTTTCCAGACTGGAAAATTGGCGAAAGGATTAAATCACACTTTTCTAACTCTTGTGCCAAAAAAAGATAAGCCGCAAAACCTTTCTGATTATAGGCCAATAGCTTGTGCAAATGTGGTGTATAAAATTGTCACAAAAATTATCTGCAACAGAATTAAAGGTTTTCTACCTTATTTAATTGCAGATAATCAATCATCTTTTATTCCGGGTAGAAATATCGGGGAAAATATTTTGCTAGCACATGAGATGATTAGAGACTTTAAAAAAATAGGCAAGCCAAAGATGTGTACCAAAATTGACCTGCAAAAAGCATATGATATGGTAAACAGAGAGTTTGCATGCCATATGCTTTTCTCTATGGGCTTTCCTACTTCCTTAATCAATCTCATTTATGAATGTATAAGTACTCCCACATTCTCAATATTGATAGATGGTACTCCTAATGGTTTCATTTCATCAAACAGGGGCTTACGACAGGGGGATCCGCTATCACCTTATTTATTTTGCGTGGTCATGGAATATTTCTCTCTGCAATTGGAGTATAAGGTTATGGAGGGGGATCTTACACCTATTTCCAGAACTCAACCAACCATATCCCACCTATTATATGCGGATGACATTATGTTATTTTTGGAGGCTACTTCTCAGAATGCACATCAATGTAATCGAGTTTTTGACCATCTAAAGGTGACGACTGGTTTGCAACTAAATGAGATGAAATCTAAAGTTTACTTTAGCAAATTTGTGCCAGACATAGACAACATCTTAGAGATTTTGGGCATGACTGAGGGTACATTACCAGTAAAGTACCTAGGGGTTCCGCTATCGACAGACTACATTAGTGCTGCTCAATGTACTCCTCTTCTGCAACGAATTTCTACTCGTCTAGAAAGCTGGGACAGTAACTTATTATCTACTGCTGGAAGAGCGCAACTCATACAATCAGTAATTATCCCAATTGTACTATATTGGCTCCTTATCTACAACATACCAAGTTCTGTGATGAAGAAAATTGATACTATGTGCGCGAATTTTTTCTGGGGGGGAAGACGACATAAAATAGCATGGCACATCTTATGTCGACCAAAGTCGAAAGGAGGCATAGGACTCAAAAACTTACATGACCTACGGCTGACTGCACGCATAAAGCAGATATGGACGATGCTAACTAAACAGAGTTTATGGGCACAGTGGATGAAAATGAAGTATCTAACCAATAAGCATTTTTGGTCGATGAATGTGGATAATAATTATTCTGTGACAATGAAGCAAATGCTTAGACAAAGAGACCAAGCTGTTAAATTAATTAATTGATGTCTGGTGGATGGGACAACCACGTCATTATGGTTTGATCCGTGGATTAATCATAAAACGCTTGTGGATGTTTTGGGGTGGCATAGAGCTGCAGTATCAAACACACAAAATTTAAAAGTGGAGATGATTATTACTGAACACCGCCTACAACCTGAATGACTGTCGGAAACAAGGGAATGTAAAGCCCTTATTGACAAAGTTAAAGTAAACACAAATAGGACATGTGATTTTTGGACAATTACAGGTGATGACTACTTTCAATTTTCCAAAGTGTTTGATGCAATCCGACATAAACATGGCATGGTTGACTGGTATCAGGTTATATGGCATTCAATGAACTCAAAAAAAATGTCAACATGTGCATATAAAGCAATAAATAGGAAATTACCCACTGCAGATCGACTATCCAAATGGGGGATTTCCATCCCCGTGATTTGCGTCCTATGCGAAGATGCCGAAGAAAGCCATAGCCACTTGTTCTTCCAATGTCCATATAGCAACTATATTCGGGCTTATTTCAGGTTGAAATTGGGTGTAAATTCTGCTCCGACATCAGATCTAATTGACGAACTCCGAGATTTCAAGTTGAAATTTCGCAACAAAGACTTGTTCCAGCAATTTGCTTTTGTTTCGCTCGTGACAATGGTATATTATATTTGGATGGAGAGGAATAGACGTATATTTGAAGCGAAAAAAAGATCGAAAATAAATTCTGCTAAAATTATAGAGAAGACCGTTGCCGATCTTGTGCTGAGGAGTGATCGCCATTACACGAAGGAGGAGACGGCGTTTCTTCAAATGTGGGTTGTTCAACTGAATGATGAGGGCTGATGACTACAGTGGATTTATGTGTTCTGTTTTGGGCTAGTTGGGTCGACAGTGGTGTTGGGCTAAGCGGGCTGCGTGATGGTGTATAATTAATGGTATTTGATGGATATGATGATGTACTATATTGTTATGCTTTGTCCGGTTGTTGCACTCTTTTTCCTTACTATCCTGGTAAGGTTTTTTAAGGAGGCAAAACCGACAAAGGTTCTTTTTCGTCATTAATAAAGAACCATTTTTTCAAAAAATATATATATATATATATAATAGTCAAGCCTAAATAACTAATATATTTAAAGCAACCAGAAAAAAATCCAAACAAGCAAAAAACAATTATTTTTAACGAATAAAAAAAATAACGGGTGAGTGAGATTTTTACTCACCGAGATTTTTGTTTTGCACTTGTATCCATTTCAGTTTCTATTCATCGATTTTCGAGTCTTTGACTTCACTCGAATGATTCCATTCGACTTATCCTTGCCTAAGAAAAATTCGATTCTATAAATAACTAATGAATTTCCATATCAAGGTTCATATGTCAAGAATATACTAAAATTTATTAATTAACTAAATTTTCCTTTTCCAACAGTGTATAAAAATTTAGTTTAACTAATATATTAACATACGTTTTCTTTTAAACTTCCTATTTTTGAACGGCTTAACAAATTTCATATTTAACTTTTACTACTCATTAGTCAACACTAATTTATGTACATAATCAATGAATCTAAGCATAACATTAAATTACCTTAGTTGCGTACTTTATATGAAATTTAAAATTTCCGAAGTTTGAATTCTTTTACCTTACTGTTTTTCTTCTCCTTACAATGGTCTAAGCAATTTAAATTAAATATATTAACCAGATTTATATAAATGAATTTAAGAAAAGAAATGGTTTAAATAAATTACCAAATCCTCCAATAGCCCCTAAGCTGCAGCCAAACCCCTTTGGCATTTCACCAAGCATTTCACAGTTACTACCATCTCCTTGCTGTCACTAGTCCATCATCCCTTTACACTGCCATTTATTGTCACCATTGGTAACTCAAACTCACAAATTCGCAACTCCCAAGCTAATGAACTACCTCGCCTTTGACCCCAGAAACCCTCGCAGACCATTACATCGTTGAGCCCTGTGCCACCAGATTGGTCATCGCACCTATGGCAGATGCGGCGTCTCCTCCCATCACGAGCATCGCCCTGACTCCCGACTGCTCCCAGTTGCCATCGAACTTCGTTGGACCCATCACTGGCGCACATCCATGCCCAGATCCTAAAATTCGAACAACATAACCCATTGGGACCTTCCAGATTCAACAGTAGGCATCGCGTTTCACACATAGCTCCATCGCGACTCTTTTAGACTCCACTTTCCACCCAAACCCTAAGCAATCCAAGATCGACACCTCGTTTTCTTCTTACTCGCCAGCGCTTCAGGGAATATCGGGATTCCTATGTAGTTCTCGAATTCGACTTTGTTTCGATCGTGGTTTCCCAATTCGCGAGCTGCTTCTCCAGATGATGTCGAGCTTCATGAGCTCCATCGTTCGATTTCGGCAGGAATATAAGATCGCGATTTTGATTAGGAGAAGTTCATCCATTTTAATTGAAGCTTTTGATTGTTCTGTGGAGTGAAAACTGGGAAAACAAAAAGGAGGGTGTCGCGTTTTATAAGGGAGTGGAGAGGAGATCAGAAGTATACGGAAATTAAAGGAATGTAGGGTGAAGTACATAGCAAATTTATTGCCGATTTGATTTTTGATTTAATCTGATTTGATTTCAAATTAATGTGATATGAAATAAAAATATTTTATTTCTTTTTAAATGGATATCGATTTGATTTTTTTATTTGATTTCGATCTTATCCACAATCTAATATCTCGGGGTCCATTAATTTAAATCACGAACTGCTATTTTAGCGTACCGACCAACATTGCAATGTAATAACACTATTCTGAACTCAACCAAATATTTTCTGAATTTAATTTCGAATGTGTATATATAAAATAACCATATTAAATTGATATAATATTCTTTAAATTCAAAAACAAATAAATTTCTCTGATAATAAAATATTTTTATTATCATCTATATTTAAATACAATTAATACTGATCATTTGAATTGTTTTGATTTAATTCTAACTTCGAATTGAATTATTTTAAATTCTCGTATTACAATGATTATCAAAATAAATCGTATTTCGATTATTTAATCGATAATCCAATAAAATACCATTTATATTATAAATTCAATATTTAAAACCATAGTAAATATTTAAAATAAATCGACCAAAAATCCGGGTCGTTACAAAATTCCTCCACAATATCCATATAGTCACGGAATCCAATATCGAAATATCCCAAAGATGATTTCTATTCAAATACATTCCAATTCATACATTGGAAAATTCTGGTTAGATTGAAACCATTTCAAATCCAATTTATTTATTTAAAAACACTGGATTAATATTCTAGTTAATAACTAGTTCATTTTGATAAAAAAATATTTTTATCTTTACAAACATGGAATTTTTCATCCTAACTCTTTCCAAATCATTTATTATGATTTTACGCAAATTATAAATATTTTTAATAATTTTATCAAGGCCCATACATTCGGTTTCCAACAACGGCCATCGAACTGCATCCATAACGACCTTTTCCAAATTTGATTTGGATATAATTCCAAATCCATCTGTTCGATTTCAAATCTCTTATATTCATTGGAAATCTCATTTCGATACAAACCTAACGGTTCTGGTTTTAGGAGAATCCGACGGTCGGCTCTCCTAAAATGTCAATTCGAAGTCAATGGTTGAAATTCGCGAACGGTCGCGGCACGCCGCTTTCTATTCAAGCCATTATATATATATATATATATTTCCGTTCAAAACGTATTTTATAATTTTTTTTAAAACGATTCCCACTTCCATTTCAATTTTTAAATCAAAATTGAATATTCCATATCATTCATATATAAATGATAATATTTTCAAAATATTAGATTTTGAAATCATTTCCTTTTCAATATTCATTATAAAATGAATAAAATAGATATAAAAATCATTCGCGTTAAAATGACGCATATCTAATCAATACGTCTTCACACATTTCAGTATTTTCGTGTCCATCCAAAATCGGACATCAAACTCACATTTTAATCCTTTACTGAATATTATTTTAAAATATTCATTATTTTAAAATATCCGTTCTTTCTGTTTATTTGTTATTTTAAAATATTCGTTCTTTTTGAATATTCGTTATTATAAAATATTCGTTCTTCCTGAATTAGAATCAGACACAGTCAATTACCATATAATGTTATTTATATGGATTTCATACATCTCATGTATAGAACAACAATGATAAACAATCATCCATCATCCAAGTGCTTACACAACCGCATAAGCATTAAGTATAAATAATTAACACTTACAATTGTCTGTCAACTAATTGATTGACTTACAGCTAATTATTGAGATTAGTGTATGCCAAATAGCATCCCAATTCCCATGTGGGGTTTCAATCAACAAACACAGATTTTATTTGTGTAGTTGGGCGATGTGTAAAATTTCTCGTCCCAATCAACGTCAGTTAAACGGGTGTACACAAACAAATCGTCTGATTTGTAAATGAATATTTCATTTCAGAAGAATTTCATGCCTTTCATATATACGTTAAAATTATATTTTTAACGAAAAAAATATTTTATTCAACACATGAATATTTTATACAGTTCATATAATCAACAATATAGTAAATTTCCCAACAATTCAATCTAAACAAACATTCATGGTTTGTACAATAAATAGTGTCCGGGGCTTCTAAGCCCCGTCTGCAACCTAGGATATATTTGACTGTAAAATAATTTGAGTGAAAATGTGTTCTCACATTGGGTTCCACTCCTTCATTCTTTATTGAATGGTTTCGATTCTGTTTTGCTTCCAGACAGTTCCACAGCATAATGTTCTTCACCGTGTTTCCAACGCAATCTGTTTCACGCAGTTTATTTTAAAACTCACATTTTTGACAATGGTATTGATAATTTAAAAACAATGCTATTTTATAAAAATCATATTTTCATTTACAATGCTATTTTATAAAAATCATATTTTTATTTACAACGCTATTTTATTTCAAAAATAACACATTTTTAAATCAAAGCTATTTTATTTTTAAAAATGATATTTTTAAAACAAAGTTATCTAGATAAAAATTAAATTTTAAACTATGCTATTTCTGTAAAAATCCGATTTTAAACAATGGTTTTTTTCCTAAAAATCTGATTTTTAACAAATGTTAAATTACCTTAAGTAACGTTGTATAAACGTTACTGTCTTCTTCCTCTTCGTAATGTAGAACCGAATAAAAACGAACCCACTCCATCTGTAAACACAAGCCGCCGCACCGAAACCGCTCCACCGGACCACCATCGATCTGCCTCATGTCCACCAACTTCCTACGAGACACCACCATCGTGAACCTCAGAGAACTCGAGCTCTTCCTTCCGCTTGAAACTGCATAAAAATGCTGCTGATTTAGGCGATGATTTCTCACGAACCATGAAACAATAACTGATCTTAATCGTTCATATTGTAGAGCTTGAAGCATGGAATAATTCTCCATTTATAAATTTCTAAAGATAATGAGCAGATTAGAAGATTTGGGGGGCGGGGGGAAGCACTGAGAAAATCGGTCGTTGTTTCTGTCTAGCGGCGGGGTTTTTTTGTTGAATGAATTTAGGTTAAACGAAAATTCCTATTGGCTGGTTATATATTTTTATTTTCTATTAATTCAAAAAATAGTGAATTTCCACTCAAACACCAAACGAATCCCAACGAGTGATGTCCCCAACTAAATACCCCCATTTCGAATACAATGGGATATGTTTCGTAAGCCAACTTGACTGTTACGATCAGCTTTTCTTTAAATGTATATTTTAACTTACCGGGGCCACATACTGGCCCTAAAAATTACCGAAAAATAAATCTAGCTATGTTTTGACGATACGGTTCTAACATAACTAATTTCATCGAATTTGCGGACCATTTGAAAAATGGTCATTTTCCAGTCGATTAAATTTAAACTGAAATTACCAAACACATTTAAGTTCACCACGCTCGCATATTAATTCCACAAATTATAAAAATTGGAATATAATAATAATTTGACATTCCGGATCCAACAAAAGTGACTTCGTCGGAAACGGAGGTCATTTGCATAATGACTATTTTTAAGGGCTATATATTATATTAAAATATATATAAATTCCATAGCGACTATATTAAATTTTAAAATGGGCATAACTTTCAATTTATAAAGTGAAATTTCAATTTCTTACATTCGTTAGAAAGATATCATTAAAAAGATTCAAATATTTCTGGTTTAACTGAAATCTGATTTATATTGAATTATGTATATTCAATTGAAATTTAAAATTGAATTTTAAAACTACTGTGCTATTTCAAACTCCTTTTTATAATTAAAATAAATTTATACGTTCTAACTCTGTTTAAAATAAATTTTTACTCATTATTATTTAAAATAAATCATTTTAAATAATCGAAATCCATTAAAATAGTTAGAATAAAAATTTTAAATTGGTTTTGAAAATCCGGATTGTTACATCTTTGTTAGGCTTTTTGTATTGTTTTCACTAAATTAATGTGATAATTAGTTAGAGATTTCCATTAAAAGTAAATAAATGTAGCCAATTATAGAAATCAAATCCCCTATCCCTCAATATCTAACCAAACGGGACCCCCTGAATTCAACCTTTTTACAATTAAACTCTCTTTATTTTTCTGACTTAACTGCAAAAAGGTGAAAATCAGGGATTATGATTGGTTGATTACAGTGGATAGGAGATTTTGGGTACAGGGGATTTTCTCTCCCAGATATGCCTTTGCGTTTGAATTATTAATTTTTGACATGATCCATAATGTGTTCATGGAATTTATTCTAGGACGTTTAAAAATTAGTTCTTGCATCAATGTAACATCAAAATACATGGTTTGAAATTATACTGTTTTTCATGTTAATAAAAATATATAAATAAATGATCAAAATAAAAAATACATGATTATTTTTATTTTGAAAGATAGAACCTAATATTTCATCAGCTACAACATCAATACAATTTAAATGTTTTCTTATGTACACAATAAGCAAGTTAATTGAATTGTGCAAACAGCTACTTATACAAATTTTTGTGATAATCCTCAAAACAAATATTATTAATAATCATTTTAGAATATGCATTAGTTAAAATTATATATATATATATATAAAAGCATAAATAGTTGATAAATGTCAATGAATTCGAAATGCTATATAAGAAATAGTTTTGTTACTCAAAATTTTGTGGAGATCAGTATTAGGATATCCTTATTATATAGTAATAAGAAATACATCATTCTTTGATGATATGTTATTTTAATTGGTATTATACCCATATAATAAATATTTGTTTATTTTAGAGATCACTTTTGTTTATGTATGCAGAATAAATATGTTAATTCTCATTGATTTTAGTAACAATAGCTTTAAAGTTTGTGTGTGAACTCTTCAATACCATCATTTAACTTACTGATAGAAAAATTCAAGCAATACTCTCCTCGGTTATGCATCATGAATACTTAAAAACAATTGCTGCAATGACCCGGATTTTGCCCGACCCCAATCGATCGCAAAATAGATCAAGACCGTTCAAAACCCGCATACGTTAACTTTGGGCATACAACACATCAGAACAACAACACAGACTTTTATAACATCAATAATAAATGTTACATCAGAGTACTAAATATATCAAAGTACATCGGAATAAAATTACAGCGGAAGATAAATTACATTAGAAGAAATATAATGCAGCGGAACTAATCTCAGCGCAAGGCCATCAATATTCTGGACCCAGCTTCAAGCTTCAATCTAGGATCCTGCTTAAAATATATCTGCAAAAAGCTACTTGACTGCCCGTGTGGAAAGAGGGCACCCGAGTTTGCAAAGTGAAACAACTACAGGTCAGTCGTAGGACTGGTGTGAGAATTCTTAACTTAACTTATCTAATAATAAGGCTAATCACAGGACCACGCCGCTAACGCGGAACGGGTTTACTTCATTGGATTGCCAGTGCATAAATAAAGTAAATCGTTAAATAACGCAATGCTTTTTAGAAAAATGAAACAATTATAAGACCCAGGTCCCATCACACAATGCAACGCACACCAGAGGATAGGGTTTTACCTTATAATGGTCAAAAGATGCTAAATACGCAAAATACGATATTATTATTGTGTATATATATATATTTAAAACATTTCAAATATAATATCAATCCTAGACGGCATAGCTACCATCTACTATGTCGCCATACTAGTTATACAATCAAAACCGCAAGGACGTATTGGAAATTGGGTTTCCATCAGGAGTCATGGCTAGGGAGGAGCTCCTGAACGATTCGAGACACTCTAGCAATGCCTCAGGATTCGGACGCTGGCGAACCCTTGGATACAGCAGGGCCGGTCCATAAATACTTTAGTGGATTAGATATGCCTGAACACACGCTCCCCGATCCTATTGGATTTACAAATCAGCCGAGGGCGACAGATAAGAATAAACCGAGGCCTTGCAAAAATTCCATCAACCACATAAGCAAATGTCGGGCCGTGTTAAAGCCCAGTCACCACTTCTAGCTAGAAAGAAACGTGTGCACTCCCTGCGTTCCCTTCTCCCGTTTTAGACTCGACCAGTGTGTGAGGCTCGCGAAGTCACGATAAACACAAAGCTATGCCTAAATAGATTGTGCTTTGATCATCAACCACAAGACCTGCTTTTCAACAAAGCCTTGATCATTTGCATCTTAGCATGCCACATTGTCAGACCCTACCATATTATTGATCATCTACCAATATATATATAACCTCTAAGCTCATACGTCTTAGAGAAGGGTGATAAGTAAAGAATAAATTCTTTACCAGCAAACAGAAATATATAATCAGTACCGTTCAACAAATACAGTAGAAAGGAATACAACGTCAGACACACAATCTATTTACAAGTCCGCTCTGGGTCTGAGCGAAACAACGTGTCTGTCGATCTCCAAATGCATTTGGATGATCATTACCAAATACCTTGCCTTGGAAGGCCTATCCCAATTCAAGATACCAGTCATCATCATCCCAACGATGTGAAAACCTTCGGTCTTCAATCACCGTCTTCATCTTCGACTCTTGATCGTCGTGATGATTATTCAGAATGGGTTAAACCCGGTCTTTCTGAATAACTCGCGTATTTTGTGATTAAAAAGCAAATATTGGAAAATCACACATTACGCCACATTCCAACTCAGAATATTCTTTTAATAAGATATTCATTTTAAAAGATTCTTTTGTCAAAGATAAACTCTGAAAATAAAATCTTAAATCTTCCTTAAAAGATTTATTAAAAACTCCAGTTTTGATTTGATATCAAAAATCATTATTACAAGATCATTTATTTTAAGGAATAAATCTTGTCTTAAACAGGTTAAAGAACTAGTGTCCTTTAAAACACAGTTCACAATAAACCCACAAATCAATTTCCAAAATATGGAATTTCACAGAAATCGAATCAATACATAATCGATATAAATTTCTGTATCGGACTAACAATATACATGAAATAACGGCAAAGCCTCTTAAATTCCATATATAATATCGGTCTTCTTTTACAGAAGCCCATTTCGATTATTACCAATCGAATTTCCACTAAATTCCTATTTAATATATTAAATTGGAAAACTTGATTTTTAGAAAATGCCTTTTTCCTTTTAAATCTATCAAATAGATTTATAAATTCCAAATAATAATTTCAATGTAAATTGGATTAAAGGACAAATGTCGTTTTAAAAAAAACACCATCCACGATAAATCCTCTTCACATCTCAATTTATTTCATATCACAAAATATAATTGCAAATCCTAATAATCTTTAAAAAAACATATTTTAAAATCATCGTTAAAAATATTCTTTATATAAAGAATCTAAATGGGAAGTATTCTTTATATTACAAATTTTTATATTTTACAAATATTCTTTGTTTTAACATATAGTTGATTAACAATATTTATTTTATGAAAAAAATATACTTTATATAAAAAGGATTTCTAATGTAAAAAATATTCTTATTTAAAAGAACACCTGAATCGAAATGCGATTCAACCATTTACCATATAATTTGGATTATATGGATTTCACTCACATCATATATATGATAATAACAGTATAATCATCAAATCATCCATCTACATCCAAAGTGTAATTTCCACTATGTAAGCGTTAAAATTAAATAATAACGCTCATCGCAGCCTATAGATCTAACGATCAACATACAACTGAACGTTGGGATTAGTGTATGTAAATTTTCATCCTAACACCCGTGTGGGGTTTCAACCAATCAAGCAAATGATAAACTAATTTGTGCACTTGGGCGATGTGTGAAAATTATCGTTCCAATCACATAAACAAGTCAGGTAACTTGTGAATGGAAGTGTAATACACCATATATAATGATGACAAGAAAATATCTCTATTGCAATGAATGAATATGCATAATAACTTCATCTCTATTGGCAATTTCTATTCCGTTAGTTTAACCTCAAGCAAAAATGGTTATATTGTTCTGACAATTCTAATGTGACAAAAATGATAATTTTCGTTTCGACAAAATAAATATTTTGATTTAACTAACCTATCTTGACAAGTATATATCTTGCCAAACATAAGATATATATATATATATCCATATATAAATTGCTTCAACTAATTCACATTGACAAAAATGAATATTTCTGACAAAATGTCTATTTTGGTTTAACTAGTATAAGTTGACTAAAATAAATAATTGTTTTTAACTAATATAAATTAACAAAAATGAATAATTGGTTTTAACTAATATAAATTGATAAAAATGAATAGTTTGTTATTAACTGTTATAAATTGACAAAAGTGTTTATTTCATTTTAACTAATCAACTTGGCAAAATGACTCTTCTTATTTCATATAAAATTACAATAAGGATGCAACTCTAAAATCTATTCTTTCGATTGTCCTCTAAATGACAATAAAAGGAAATATTCATTCTTACCATTTGTGCTACCACTAAAATGTAGTTTTAAATCCTATCTTTTATTTATCTCTGAAAATGTGAATAAAAGGGTAACTCTTAATTTTGAAAGTAAAATGAAACTTTCAATTCATGTTTTGTTTGCATTAAAGAATGCAAATAAAAATACAACTTTTAAACGATGTTTTATTCATATCAAAAATGCAAATTTACAAATGTAACTTGTATTTTGTTGTTTGGTTTGCATGTAGGATTGCAAACAAAAATGAAACTTTTATTTTAATGTTTTATTTGCGACAAGGAAAGCAAATACATAAATAAGTAAGTGTAATCTTTGTTTCTAGTTTATTTGAAACAAGGAATGCAATTAAAGAAACAAATTCTATTTTTAATGTATATTTTTATTTGTGATTACAAATAAATTTTCAACATATATATGTGCATTTGTGAATGCAAATAAAAGAACAATTTTAATTTCAATGGGTATTTGCACTTGTGAATGTAAAGTAAATACAACTTCCATTTGTAAAGCTTATTTGCAGTAATAAATGCAAATAAAAGAATAAATTTCATTTTTAAAGTTTATTTCACTTCAAAGCATATTTTATTTCAAAAATATATTTTATTCCAAAGTATATTCTATTTCAAAGTATATTTGCATTTGTGAATGCAAATAAAAGAAACAACATTTATTTCCAAGGTATATTTGCATTGGTGAATGCAAACAAAAGAATAGTTTGTTTTCAAAGTATATTTTTAACAAATTCTATTAAATGTATAAAAGTGTGTATATTTGTATTGGTGAACTTAGATAAAAAGATAGACTTTAGTTTCATTGAATGTTTACATTGATAAATGCAAATAAAAGAATAAACCTTAATTTCAATGTATATATTGCATTGATAAATGCAAATCAAGAAATAAACTTTATTTTCAATATATGTATTTGCATTGGTGAGTGCAAATGAAAGAATAATTTGTTTCAATATATATTTGCATTGGTAAATGCAAATAAAGAATAATTTCTATTTTTTATATATAATTGCATTGGTGAATGCAAATAAAAGAATAATTTTTTTTTTAAGTTTATTAGCATAAGTGAATTCAGA
Organism: Allium sativum; assembly: GCA_030737875.1. Classification (NCBI taxonomy): domain Eukaryota; kingdom Viridiplantae; phylum Streptophyta; class Magnoliopsida; order Asparagales; family Amaryllidaceae; genus Allium; species Allium sativum. The sequence goes on from CM060911.1 coordinate 18,774,336, forward strand.
TAAAAGAATGAATTATATTTTAAGATATATTTGTAAAAAAAAATGTAACTTCTGAAAATAATTTGTTATTTACATATAAAATGTAAGCAAAATTGTGATTTCCAAAACATGTATTTTTATTTACATAAAAATGTGAATAAAAAGGTGGTTTCCAAATATAACCTTTAATTTACAAATATAATGTAAATAAAGCTTTATTTTATAAATATGTTTTATTATCAACAATAAAATTTAATATTTTATTGTTATTCCAATTCTATAACCTCTTATGTTTAAGGTAACAGTAAAAAGGAAATTTTTACTGTAATTCATAACCGTGTTCTAAATGTAAACAAATAAAATAGGATTTTATTCGTTAGCCAAATTATGTTGTGATGAAACAAATGAAAATATATTTTATTTGTTATTCATATCCCGTTGCAAGTAAACAAATAAATAAAAATAAGATTTTTATTTGTCTTTCAACTTCTATGGTAATATAAACAAATAAAAATAAGTTTTTATTTGTCGATCAGATTCTATTGTTCATTTAAGAATAATAAAAATAATATTTTAATAATATAAGATAAGTTGGAATAACTAGATCTGGATAAATATGATTTAGATCTAATTATAGATTTAATTCTCTATCCGCAAATAAAATTCAACAATATATTAAATTCTATGCGGATCTAGCATATCATGAACAACAAAACATAACACAAGCAACAATCAACAATATGTACAACACAGAACATTTCAGATTTGATTTAACATCGCAATACAATTATTTTTAACGCGAGAAAAATAATTGATAATTAATTAAATAATAAAATTCAGAATTCTCACATTGATATGGCTAAAAATTCAACTGTCTCGGTTTCAGCTCTGGTCTGCGCCATTGCGAAGATCTCTGAAAGACGAGTCCAACGCAAGTCGTTTCGTTGAATTCTGATATCGCAGTTAAAAGATATTCAATTTTAAACATTGGAAAAATTAAATATTAAATAAATAAATAATAATATAATAATTAACCTATCTTCCTCGTTCAAACGTAACGGCCGAACCCAATTACCACCTCCAATCCCCCCCTGCGCACGCACCATCGGCCACCCTAGCGCCGATCGAACACCTCCACTCCGAAGCCCGAACCACGAGCCACCACCGCCCAGAGATCCACCAAGCTCGGCCCCCTCTTCGCCTTGAAACCCGAACGCGCCGCCTTCCTGCTCAAAATCCGCGAAATCCGTGCACCAAAACCTCATCTTAACCGTATAGATTCGAAGCTCTCTGAATTCTCTTCGATTTGGTATATAATTTGTTGATTTTCACTGAATGGATTGGGAGAAATTAACGTTTGAAATTCGGAGCTTTCTGGCCATTGTTTTGAATAGGCGGCAGCTGAGAGAATTAGGGTTTTCTTTTAATTTTTTATTATTAAATTCATTGAAAAACGTGTTATAAAGGTGGATTTCTGGACTGTCTCCGAATTGGGCTTTCTTACTGTCGATCTTAATGTTTTGAGGCCTTCTGAACGCAATGGGATAGGTCCCGGGGTCCAATTCCGAAATCTGTAGAATATTTATTTAAAATCTCATTAAAAATTAATTAATTAAATATTGACCGTACATTTAAATATGCCGAGGCCACATACAACCTCTAAAAATTCCAAAAAAAAAATATTTTTAGCTTTCTTATGACGATACGGTTCTAACAAGACTAATTTCGTCGAATTCTGAGACTATTTGAAAAATGGCTATTTTCATGTCGTTTAAATTTAACTTAAATAGTCAAAACACATTTTCTTTTGCCACGCTCACATATTAATTCAAAAAATTCCAAAAATTGAAATCTAGCTATAATTTGACATTCCGATTCCAACAAAAGTGGCTTCATCGAAAACGTAGGTCGTTCGAAAAATGACTATTTTCAAGGGCTATATATTTAATATTAAAAATATATTTTTAAACAAATAAATTCCGAAACTCAAAATATATAAGTGTTTATACTTTTTAAATGCAGAAACATTATTCCAGACTCAATGGAAGTGGTTTCGAGTCCAATTTCCTTCATATATGTAAAGTAGTCGTTCGGGCCATATATAATATATATATACATTCTACAACGACCTTTCTAAAAATTGAATTGGCCATAACTTTTGATTTCCGCTATGAAATTTCAATTTTTCAGATTCGTTAGAAAGATATGACTAAACAGATTTAAATATTTCTGGTTTCACTCATTTCTGATTTATTAAGAGTCATGTACATCCAATTAAAGTTAAAAATTAAAATTTTAAAACTACCGCGCCATTTCTAACTCCTTTTATCTTTAAAATTAAATTTATTCGTTTTAACTTCGATTAAAATAAATTCTAGCCATTATTATTAATAATAAATTACTTTATATTTTCAAAATTCATTAAAATTTTCAAAATTCATTAAAATTTTCTAAAATAAAAATTTTAAATTTGTTCAGAATTTGCCGGTTGTTACAATTAAGTCGTGTACTTATACTCGATCATCCGTTATCCATGTAGTCTTGTATAGTGGGTGTAGGACCTCGTGCATGGTCGTAATGAAAATGGTGTATTGATACAATGTAGCATAGAATTTAATGGATGGGTGTTCCATGTAATATATTTTCTTTCTAGAATTTTTTTTCATTCGATAAAAAGAACAGTGGTTTAAACTAACTTGTGGGGATGGGTCCATAAATTTAAATCCTTTGTGCAGCTGCATGAGTAAAGGGTATGGGCTTGTGTATTTTGTGAATGATATTGTTTGGCGATTTTAAAGAGGAACCAATTTCCTTTTTTTTTGTGGATTCAGTTTGTATGGCAGCATCATCTTGTTTTTGTTGCATGTTAACCCTGAGTTTAGGGGTAAACATTTGGTTGGTTGAGAGGTAAAAAACTCAAATCGAATTGAAACCGAAATTTTTCCAAATCGAACCAAACTAAATTAATTTCAGTTAATTCAGTTGGTAATCGATTTAACTGAATTTGAAGGATGTATTATTATTCAAATAATGACTTCACTCAAAGTAAAACATAAATTCATTTTCGAAGAAACTTTATATAGTTGATGTTATGTTTATGATAAGTTTTGATGTGTTTACAATAAATGTCTTTGTATTATATAAGTAAAATAATTATTTAAAGTATATAATATGTAAAATTAGATAATAAATTAAAAGTTCAGTTAATTTGGTTAAACCAATAACCAAAAAAAAAATATTTAACAAACCGAACTTAAACCGATTTAGTTTTAAAACCGAACCAGCCAAAATGAACTGGTTTGGTCGGTTAATTCGATTTGAATCGAATATTGCTCACCCCTACCCGAGTTGTCTTTCCTAGTGTCTATATGGGTTAATGCTTTTTTAGTGTGTGTTTATTATATGTATATATGTGACTATGTTTGGGTTGTTGTGAGCAGGTAGCAATGATTTATGTGTATGAGTTATGCATGCTTATGGATAGTTGCCAGTTCAAAATTACAACATTGTGCTTACTATATGTCATCCTAACTAAAACATTAAAAATCTTAAAAATGTTTCCAATATAATTTTGCCTTCTTGCTCTAGAATAATATTAATTATTTCATCCACATAATTGAATTTACGGAATTGTGGTCGGAACAGACAAATATTCTTTTTCACATGAGTAGTTATATGCCTTCTTCATCTCTATGTAGAGGCAATTAATAAAAGAAATTCTTTCAATATCATGTAGGAAATCAACTTTTTTGGTTCTATTTTTATATGCATCTATACATTGTATTATCTTGATAAATCTTGAATGTTTTTAATGTAAAATGATATACCTATGGCAAACATGATATAGCATCATTAAGTATCTGCTATAAGCTTTTTTTTGTCCAAGCCTACATACTTTTTATTTTGTTCATAGATCTTAACAAAATCTATTTATGATACTTGAATGAATATGGTCCTTCTTCCTAATATATTAGTCAGAGTACCATGTTCCAACAACCTTCCAAACAAACTGGAAATCAAATGTAAGAAGCTGGAGTTCTCAATCAATAGTTATGAATCTGGTGATATACCTAGCATCTTCGTATGAGGAAGGAAAATGAATGAGAATTATGGTTTGTTCTTCATTAAATTAACAAGTTGCAAGGATTTGTATCCAACAATCTTAGAGTTAACTTGTAACAGAAAAACATGGATAACTAAATGAAATAAAGTAAAAACAAAAATGGTAAAGTCTGTTAAGTAATTATTACCTTGCGCTCTCTCATGAAATTGAGCCCCTGTGTAAGCCTCCTACTTTCAGCCTACACTCCCATTTATGCTTTTGTGTAATAGTCATGCCACTACACTTGCTAATTTTGGATTACTTCACCCTTTTAGTGGGTTTTTAGCATATTCAAGGCTGTAGGGAATATATCCTTATTTACCTGCACGTGTTAACGATATCATATAAGATATAATTTAGCTTACAATAATTTCAGAAGGGAAAAATGATACACCAATGAAATCAAGGAGGATTGGAGAGGTCTACATACTATAAAATAAAATTGTGAATCCTAATATATACAAATTCTAGGATTTTGTACAATGTTAGCATATATTTTTGTCCATTGACCCTTGTGCAGAATTAACATGCGCTTTAACAATAAAATGGCCTCTCCATAAAGCAACTTCTACAATTTCTAACCACCGTTACATAAGCGGAGTAATCTTGATATATTTGAAAATTTTTAGTCCACATAGTTATTGTTAATGGGTTCTTTATTAGAAAGGAAAATTTTCTATATGTGATGGTGCTTTCTTGTAATTGGGTGTTTTAAATATTAATCATTCATTTCAAAAAAACTAACGATTTTTATAGTACAAATTTTGAGAGTATCAATATATTTTAACATTTATAAAGATATAGTAACGATTTCATGTTAAAAAATACATATAGTTTTTTTTTAATAAAGGTAATTGGATTTACAATGTTCTTTTAGATCAATGGTATATTTAACAAATGATAGTTGCATATAGCGAATTTATTCTTATATTATTTTTTTACATTACAATGTTTTTTCATGTCAATGATTTTTTTTCTTTTCTAGATGGTAGTTGCACGTAGCCTTTTTTCTTTTACATTAAAATTTTTAATTATGGGTTTTTTCAAGTCAATGGTTAGATAAAATATCAAATGATAGTTGCACATAGCTTAATAGGAAAATGTTTTAGCAAACCTTAGCTTGCAATCTTGTAAACTTTTCTCACTCTTGTGCATATATCTTATTAGTATATATCTGGAAGAAATGTAGTGATTGAGATAGAAATAAAGATCTAACTTTTGTTGATTGTTTACCATTTTACTTAGCCATATTTTTATATTTTCATATAACTTAAACTTGTATGAGTTGAATAATAGACAAATAGACTCACTAGATGTGCATTTAAGATCTGATGATATTTTATTAATGTTGTTGTTTATTAACACACAACAAAAATAATTATGGTTCCTTTGTATATATGAGTTGACATTAAACATTATAAATAAAACTTCTTCCCCCTTCAAAGTTCATTCAACATAAAATGATCCAATACCACAGATTCCCCATATGAGATTTTTTAACGCATTTGAATTGTTATAAACTAAGGGTGCGTTCTCAACGAATGGTAACGGAGTATTTGAGCATGGTATTTGAGCATGCATTTGAGCGTGGCACTATTGTGAACGGGGAATGTGTATTTTTGCTGCGAACGGGGTATTTGAGAATGGTATTTGAACAGGATATTTATTTGTTAATTTATTTATTTTGAATTAATTTGAGCGTTTAATTTTAATTATATTTCTTATGTGAATGACAACATTGTAATATTTGTCCCACATTGCCAAACCATCATAAGTATCTTGTTATATATATGACTATGAACACTATAAATGCAATTGAAATAAAACCAAATAGCCTTGAATAAACATAAATGCATGATTCTCATACATATATATTAAAAGTGTTAAAGATGGACACTTGGGGCGCGTGCGCATATAAAGCTTCGATTGAGTGCATTTAGTAGCACAACTCCATTCACAAACATTTATTTTTTTCCACACAAATAGTTCATTCTTCACACAGGCACCCATTTACACAGATTTCCTGTTGGCATCGGACGTCAAGGTTCAGTTTCCAGCAACCAACGATTGTTCCTCCAAGTGTAGTTAGCCACGGTCCAACGCGTCGGACGCGAACGCAACGATAAAGTACCAAAATAAGGCTACGAACTGAAACGACCCAAACTCGCCCTTACAGGAAATCCAGGATTGAATTGAGAACATGTCAATCAGAACACAAACAGAAGAACATTTCATTTCTATTACAAAAATTTACATCAAGGTACAAGAATATATCAGAGTATGAATAAATAATATGTAGCAGAAAAATATCAGAGGTTTAAAATATTTATAGCAGGGAAAATATATACAATGCGTAGCGGAAATACATTAACAAATACAACTGAAAGAAATACATGGATACAAAGCTTTACGAATATAGCTCCAGTTGTAAACTAAGATCCTGGGAAAAGAAATATCTGCAAAACAAAAACAACTAACTGCCCATATGGAAAATATGGGCACCCAGAGTTTAGGTTAAAACAATAAACTCCAGGTCAGTCATGGGACTGGTTTGAGAACTAAAACAGTTATTTAAAATTTTACTTTAAAAATAAAGTAAATCAAGGGACCACGCCGTATAACACAGAACGGATTTCCTCCAAGAATACCAGTGCATAAAACAAACAGTGTAATGCGTTTTGAAAAATGAAACTATTATAAGACTCTGGTTCGATAACACAATGCAACGCAAGCCGGAGGATAGAGTTTTCCCTTATAATAGCCAAACATGCCTGGTACGTTTTAAAAAAATCATTTTGATATTGTTATAAGTGTAAAGTGTATAAAACTACTTCAAATATAAATGTATCAATCATAGACGGCATAGTACCCCATCCTACTATGTCGCAATACTAGTTCTACAATAAAAACCGCACAATGTTGTATTGGAAGTTGGATTTCCATCATGAACCAAGGTAAGGGATCGTCCTTACCGAATTCGAGACACTCTAGCCCGTGCCTCAGGATCAGAGGTCGAGTGAGCCTTGGATCCTCAGGGCCAGTCCACATTTACGTTAGTGGATTGGTAATTCCAGAACAATACGTTTCCCTACCCTATAGGGTATAAGTCTGGTCAGTTTGTCGACCATATCATCCACTGGCCCCGTAGTGACCGATATATCTGAGGTACCTTGCTTTCCATCATCCACATAATTAAAAATGTCTGGGCTCCATACCATGACACCACTCCTAGCTAGAAAGAAACACATGTTCTCCCTGCAGTCCTCTCCCGTTTCTGGTTCATACCAGGGTGTGAGGCTCGTGAATTAACGCTATACACAAAGCTATGCTATTTAAAGTCATGCTTTGATCTTCAACCACAAGACTATACTTTTCAACTGAAGCCTTGATCATTTGCATCTCAGCATGCCACACTGAAAATTCACGCCATACGACCGATGTCTATTAATATATAACCTTTAAGCTCGTATGTCTCATAGAAGGGTGTTAAGCAAGAGAATAAATTCTCTTCCACCAAACAGATATATATTTAATAGAGATCAATCAACACAGAACGAAATCTAGTGTCAGACACACATCCATTTATTAGTTCGTTCTGGGTCTGAATGAAACCGGAGGCACCTTATTCCTCGTCCCATATGTCCAATACAGAAGAGAGGTCCTCGCATACCCGGTCGATCTCCAAGTACGTCGGACGATCACCACTTATTACCTTGCCTTGGGTATACAGACCAATCAAGATATCAGTAATCATCCAAACGATGTGAAGATCTCTGGTCTTCAACCATCGTCTTCATCGTTGACTTATCATCGAATCAATTACTCAGAATGGGATAAACCCGATCTTTCCAAATAACTCACGCATTTCATAAACAAGCGCTATAAAAACACACATACGCCTCATTCTAATCCAGAATATTCTTTTATTCGAATATTCTTGTCTTTAGGGAAAGGTTCCCATTAAATTTATCAAAGATAAATTCTTTTAAATTTATTCTTCAATCTTCTTTTGGATATCATTTCAAAATACTTCATTATCTTTTCAATTCTAAACTGAATTAAGGTTTACCCAACTAGTCGGGATTAACGAGCCGTTCGGAAGTAATCATTTGTTTTATTTCCCAATCCCAACCTATTCATCCCATAGAGAAAATGCGACGGCCCGCCCCACACCAGCCGACATTTCCCTAGAATGCGTTGTACCGACGTCCAACCAGCACGGGATGGTCGCCAAAGAAAGGGAAAAAGGAATTTGAACTAACAAGGAACCTGTAGAATGTCTCACAACTCATGGGATAAAATATAATAATAATAAAACTTTGACATAAAATAGGTGAGGCTGTGCATAAGCTAAAAACTAAACCATCATAGCAGCGGAAATCCACAATATAGCTTATCATCCAAACCCACATTATTACAACTTTGAAATACTGTCTCTAAAACAAAAGAAAAAGGTACACTACTAATGCCCAAAGTAGTGACCACCAACAACACAGGGTATATATCGCACGTGGGAGCCTCCTGCTCGTCTCTGGTACTGCTACTCGTGCATCATCACCTGACCTGTCTCTAGTCTGCCCATTTAAGATCACCTAGAGTAATAAGAAGAGACATAAAACTCTGGGTCAGACAAAAGTCTGGTATGAGCGATAAGCAACAAAACAGAACAATAACAGGTATACATAACTATACCTGAACCTGGACCTGCAACCAAAGAGTTAGCACAACAGGATGTACAATACTCTAAGGTGACACTTACACATGGTGTGAAAATAATGGGGAGGGGGTGTGCATGTCATGGTGATAGCAAACATCAAACATAGCAATCATCCTCACACCTCTCACTCAGTGCGTAAAGCATACGATATCTACCTCTTTGATCACCCAATCCTTTACTACGTTCACTCTTCCCCCACGGAGTCACAGTGACTCCACTACACTGATACATAGCCACTAATCCTTTGCTATGTCCACTCTGCCCCCATAGAGTTATAACAACTCCACTGCACCGACTCATAGCCTTGCTACGATAACTTTGCCCCACGAAGTTATGACCACTCCACTGCACTGATCCATAGCCAATATCTGTCACTCAGTGTTGAGTCAAAGTTATAGACATCGATAACCCCTTTGCACGCGTCCCGCAGCAAAGTCCAACTCGTGATCTTAACTCATTGATCCCCATTTGGATCCTAAGTAATAACCTCCCATTTGGACTCCCTTTGCATCTCGGATTTTGGTCGAATTGGAGTTGGTCTTCAAAAGGGTCGTCGCGTAGAAGTAAAAGTATACATCTGGTTCGGTTCGGTACTCCACACCCAGTTCGGTTCGGTGCTCATTTCCCATGCCTTGGTTAATATGCATAGTACTCCTCATCGGATCAGTTCGGGTCTCTTATTTGGTTCAGTTCAGGTACCATCCTCCATTCGTTTTGGTTCAGGTGCCATCCTCCAACTCGTCTCAGTTCAATTGCTTCAGCCCCGGTTCGGTTCGTGCTCACCATTTCTGATCCGATCCCCATGCCCTCGCTTCTGATCTGAACCAACTCCCACTCTATGCAAACGGCCTTCCTTCTTGCCAAGCTTCCTCTTGTGCTAGGTTCCGATCTGGTTCGGTTTCTCTGCTCATTTCTCTGATTCGACCCGAGCCCCATAACCCAATTTGATCTCAAACCCTGCACACTTTCCAGCAAGCATATATCATCCATATTCGCCATACGGCGTCTTTTTAACCATTCTAACTTTTCTAATCAATCATATAACATCACAAACAATAGTAACTACATATGGGTTCAATTAAAAAGATCAAAACATCAAGCATATAGGTCATTTTAAATAAAGCATACCCAAAAAAGCATGATTTTCCCCTTAATCATATTTAACAATAACTAATGATAGGATTATCAAAACATGTCCAAATTAACCCAAATTTCTATCAAAACCCTAAAATAATATTTAAGAATTTTTACATATTTTTCTAGAATTTTAACATGCATAATTTTGCTAATTAACACTAATCACCCCTAATTAGCCGTAATTAGTGAAAAACAATGCAAATCACTCACCTTAGCCATAAATAAAACATTAGATCTGAAACTCTACTGTTTTGGGGCGTTTTCCTATCAAACACAGCCACCCCAACTTTGATTTGGTGTTGATTTTCCCTGATTTGATGTAGATCTTCTTAATTAGTGATTAGAAGGCGATTTGGGAGTAATTTAGAAGGTGAAGGCCATTGCTAGGGTTCAAAGGATGAAAGTGGCGGCTGTAAAAACTGGAATGAAATGTTTTTCCTAACCCTATTAGCCCTCCCATAATCATAATCCCGAAATGGGTTATGGGCCTAGCTGCTAATCACCTTAATTAGGCCCGGTTAAGCTGTTTTTCACCTTCCAAACCTTATTTCAGCCAAATCTACCTAACAATAAGTCCGTTTGGATAATGTGACCACTAATGGAAAGGTAAACCATCATCCAAATCCAATGGAAGTGGTTTCAGGTCAAAACTTCTTATCAATCAAAAGTTATAGGCGAAACAAAATTCGTTATGGGCAAAATGGTCATTTAAAAATTGGCAAAAATCGTGAACATTGGAATTGACCCCAATAGTCATTCCACATGGTTACACGACCATACGACTTTGTATGAAAACGAAACAAATATTCTACGATCCTCAGATACGTAGAATACGGGTCGTTACATTCTCCCCCCTTAAGAAATTTCACCCCCGAAATTCCTTAATTAAAGCATACAACGGGTTCCGCATGCCTAACGGCCATTTACAAACAATTAAACATACATTACAAACACATCAAGTCTATCCTAGCATGTGTAATAACTAAATCGCAATTTAAAATCTTACCAGGCAAAGAATTCTATATACGGCTTACTTATGCTCTCGTATGTTTCCCAAGTACAGTCATTTTCATTCTCGCCCCACTGAACCTTGACCAGTTTCACCGCCTTCCTTCGAAGTTGCTTCGTATCATGCTAAACAATATGAATCGGCTTGCGGTTCCCAACCGCCTTGGTTCTACTTCGATGTCATCTAACTGATCCAGTGAAATAGTCATATCGGGGTCGTGCACGAAGTTCCTTAACTGGGAAACATGAAATACGTTATGAACTCCCGCCATCTTGCCAGACAACTCAATTTTATATGCTAAATTCCCAACTTGCTCGAGAACTGGGAATGGACCAACAAATCTTGGTACTAACTTGCCACTCCTACCAAATCTAATCACGCTTTTTAACGGAGAAATCTTGTCAAACACCAAGTCACCAATGGAGAATTTTAAATCTCTTCTCCTCTTATCAACATAACTCTTCTGCCTATCTTGAGCAACCTTCATTAGCTGTTGGATAATCTCGATCTTGTATGAAGTTTCTCTTATCACATCTGGCCCAAGCACAAGCTTCTCACCGGTTTCTAACCAACATGATGGTGAGTTGCACGGTCTTCCGTACAAAGCTTTAAATGGAGCCATGCCAATACTGGATCGATAGTTATTATTATATGCGAACTCCACTAGATGAAAATGATCATCGCAAGACCCTCCAAAATCTAATATACAAACTCTCAAGAGATCCTTTAATATATAATTCACCCTCTCTGTCTTACCGTCGGTTTGAGGACGGTACATGGTATTGAGATGTAATTCTGATCCTAAAGCCTCTTGTAAGCTCTTCCAAAACGCACTAGTGAACAACGTATCTCGGTCACTCACAATGCTTTTGGGTATTCCATGAAATCTTACTACCCACTTCATATATAATTCTGCTAACTTAGCTGCCGTTCTATTCGACTTGGCCGGTATGAACCTTGCACTCTTAGTCAATCAATCTACAATCACCCAAGTACTGTCATGACCCGATCTATTCCTTGTCAAACCATCAATGAAATCCATTGATACTTGTTCCCATTTCCAATTCGGAACTTCCAATGGTTGTAACAAACCACTAGGCTTCTTTTGCTCACCTTTAACTAGATGGCAATTCATGCATTCGGATATAAACTTCCCAACGTCTTTTATCATCCCCTCCCAGTAGTAGGTTTGCTTCATGTCTCAATATATTTTGTTGCCATCGGGATATATAGTTAGTCTTGAGTGATGACATTCTCTAAGCACTTCATCTCTCAATCCATTAATATTGGGCACAACTAGTCTCCTATTCTTTCGGAGCAATCCATCTCAATCAAACCCATACTTGTTCATCTCCTCGTCGATACCCATCTCTAACTTGGAGATGATTTCCAATAGATTAGGATCGTCCCTCTGACTAGAACCAATCCGCTCAATCAATGTGGGTCTGATAGCCAAACTAGCTAACATCTCTGGATCCAATTTGCACTTTGGTCTGAAATCATACCCTGCGATATACTCTAGTTGCTTCCATTCAAGAAACATAGCCCCTAAACTAGCATGTCTCCTACTCAATGCATCGGCTACCGCATTGCCCTTTCCTGGTGTATATGCGATATCGAAATCATAGGAATTCTAACCATCTTTTCTGCCAGAGATTTAGATCCTTCTGAGAGAAGAGATAGCTTAATGACTTATGATCGGTAAACAACTCGAATCTTTCTCCCAAGAGATAATCTCTCCATATCTTAAAAGCGAATACGATCGCTGCCAATTAAAAATCATGGGTAGGATATCTTTTCTCATGCGGTTTCAGCTGTCGACTAGCATAAGCTACAACCCTACCTCCTTGCATCAATACAACACCTATTCCGGTACCACACGCATCCGTGTATACTGTCATCTCTTCATTCCCTTTAGGAATGAATAACACTGGCGCACGCGTCAACTTTTCCTTTAGACTTTTAAATGCATTTTCATAATTTCCATCCCAGACGAAAGCTTGATTCTTCTTGGTCAACTACGTTAACAGTTCCGTTATCTTGGAGAAGTCTTGGATAAACTTACGATGATATCTAGCTAATCCCAAGAAACTTCTTACGTCTGTTGCATTCTTGGGCATAGACCAATCTTGTACTATAGCCACCTTCGCAGGGTCCATGGTAATACCATTCTTTGAAACAACATGGCCCAAGAATCTCACTTCCCTCCTCCAGAAGTGACACTTAGAAAATTTCGCTTTCAATTGGTGTTTTCTCAACACGTCCATTACTCCTTTCAAATGTTCCTTGTGTTCTTCCTCTGTCCTAGAATAAAAGAGTATATCGTCCGTGAACACAAGAACAAACTTATTCAATTGATCTCGGAATACTCTATCCATAAGATCCACAAAATATGTTGGTGCATTGGTCAACCCGAATGGCATGACCAACCACTCATAAAATCCAGATAGCGTCCGAAAAGCCATTTTAGGAATACTCTCGGCTGCTACTCGGAGCTGATGAAATCCTATCGCGAGATCCATTTGGGAGAACACTCTTGCTCCCTCCAGTTGATCAAATAAATCATCAATCCGCGGAAGAGGATACTTATTCTTCCTAGTCACTTTATTCAACTCGTGATAATCCACACATGAACGAAGTGAACCATCTGCCTTGGTAGAAAATACAACTGGTGCTCCCCTCCTGGAGACACTTCTTCGGATAAACTCCTTCTTCAAAAGATCGCTCACTTGCAACTCGAGCTCTCTCTGCTCCCTTGGTGCCATACGACGACGTGGCATCACTATAGGTCTAGCATCTTTCACTAAATCAAATTTGAACTCAATCTTTCGGTGTGGTGGAAGTCCGGTCATTTCCTCGAAGATATCCGGATACTGGCCAGCAATGGGAACCCCTGATAACTCGTCCTATGGGATGCCGAGGGAATTTAGAAAACTAGCCATCACCACATTACTAGGTGGGCCACCAAATACTACCCTCCGCCCATCATCCGCCCTAATAGTCACTGAAAATCCCTCACAATCTACCAGCACCCCATATCTTTGGAGCCAATTGACTCCCAAAATAATGCCAAACCCGGTAAAGGCTAAAACAAAGCAATCACAAGCAAAAATACATCAATGACCCGATAAGACCAAATTTCGACAAATCATGTTAAGGCTAGTTAAACCACCAATCGGGTTCGTTATAACTAAAGGTCTATCGACTATCTCGGGTTCCAATCCCAACCTATCTATCAGGTCACTATATACGAAGGAACGGGAAGCCCCAGTATCAAACAGTACTCGAACAGAAACATCATAAAAGAAAGCATACCTTTAATGACGACATTCTTTCCTTTCTCCGCCGCAGTTTGGGCATTCGACAAAGAAGGAACAACATTAATAGCATATGGTTTCACGATCTGCTTCTCTTTAGTGGGTTGTGGACATTTATCTTGTGATGTCCCACTTGGCCGCCGTTAAAGCACTTCCTGTCTGCCGGCTTTACTCGACATTCTTTGGCATAGTGGCTCTTCTTTCCACAGCTAAAGCACTCAACATATTTCTTATCTTTCATTTTCTAGCCATCCTTGGTCTGACTCTACTTCCTTTTATTCTGAGAATTATTCTTGCCTCCACCGCTTGCCTGCGGCTTTGGCCCATCTGCGGATGCAACAACGACTTCAGTCTTGGGCTTAGGATAAAGGCTCACTTATCTCAATGCTTTCCCAACAATCGATTCAAAAGTCTCATCAATATGGCTTATAAGCCTTTCCCCAAGTACTGATCTAATCCTATTATGAACTTCTCATTCTTCTTCTCGGGCGTGTCAATAAGGGATAATCCATACTTCGATAAAGTATCGAACTTGACAATATACTCCAAGACTGCCCTACCATTCTGCTTAAGCTCCAAGAACTTCCTAAAAAATTTTGATTTCTGAGCAACTGGGATAAACTTATCACTAAGGCCTTGAACTGATCCCAAGTAACTTGATCCTCAGAGGTAGCTGCATTAATAGCATTCCACCAATTCATAGCCCGTCCTTGCTGTTGACGCGATGCTAGCTTTCTCTTCATTGTGTCATCAATCCCTAAGTCCTCGAAGATGCGTTCACAACTATTAAGCCAATCCTGAACTTATGTAGCCGATTCCGTTCCGTGGAATGGCTTCCTACCAAGACTAGTGTAATCCTTACAGAGCTTAGCGAAATCAGTCCTAGGCGCCTGCACCGCTGTACCACCACCATTTGCAGCATTAGTGGTTACCCTTTGAACATCCCTAAGCATCTCTCTCATGAAGTCAGTGAACATCGTCCTCATATCAAGAGCATTCCTATTATTGGCTCCAAAACCAGTATTCCTCGTATATCGGCTCATCATTCAATCCATAAGGAGAAAATGATTAACCACCTCTTTAGTGGTGCTAGTGCAGTACGACTCCATCCTTAGATATACTAATAGTATATATATATATAGCTTTTGAAAACCAAAATATCACAAATACGCTCTCTCATATACGTACTAACTCTCCCTAGTGTCTTTCCCTAGGTTAACTACGCAATCTGGAGCTCTGATACCAAGTGTGACGGCCCGCCCCGCACCAGCCGACATTTCCCTAAAATGCACTGTACCGATGTCTAACCAGCACGGGACGGTCGCCAAAGAAAGGAAAAGAAAGGAATTTGAACTAACAAGGGACCTGTAGAATGTCTCACAGCGCATGGGATAAAATATAGTAATAATATAACTTTGACATAAAACAGGCGAGACAGTGCATAAGCTGAAAACTAAACCATCATAGCAGCGGAAATCCACAATACAGCTTATCATCCAAACCAACATTATTACAACTTTGAAATACTATCTCTAAAATAAAAGAAAAAGATACACTACTAATGCCCAAAGTAGTGACTAACAACAACACAGGGAGAATATATATCATACGTGGGAGCTTCCTGCTCGTCTCCGGTATAGCTACTCGTGCATAATCACCTGACCTATCTCTAGTCTGCCCGTTTAAGAGCACCCAGAGTGATAAGAAGAGACATAAAACTCTGGGTCAGACAAAATTCTGGTATGAGCGATAAGCAGCAAAACAGAACAATAACAGGTATACATAACTATACCTGAACCTGGACCTGCAATCAAAGAGTTAGCACAACAGGATGTACAATACTCTAAGGTGACACTTACACATGGTGTGAAAATAATGGAGAGGGTGTGCGCATGTCATGGTGATAGCAGACATCAAACATAGCAATCATCCTCACACCTCTCACTCAGTGCGTAAAGCATACGATATCTACCACTTTGATCACCCAATCCTTTGCTACGATCACTCTACCCCATGGAGTCACAGTGACTCCACTGCACTGATCCATAGCCACTAATCCTTTGCTATGTCCACTCTGTCCCCATAGAATTATAACAACTCCACTGCACTGGATCATAGCCCTGCTATGATCACTTTGCCTCATGGAGTTATGACAACTCCACTGCACTGATGCATAACCAATATCCGTCTCTCAGTGGTGAGTTAAAGCTATAGACATCGATAACCCCTTTGCACATGTCCCGTAGCAAAGTCCAAATCGTGAAGTTAACTCGTTGATCCCCATTTGGATCCTGAGTAATAACCTCCCATTTGGACTTCATTTGCATCTTGGGTTTTGGTCGAATTGGAGTTGGTCTTCAAAAGAGTCGCCGCGTAGAAGTAAAAGTATACATCTGGTTTGGTTCGGTACTCCATACCCGGTTTGATTCGGTGCTCATAGCCCACGCTTTGGTTAATATGCATAGTACTCCAGTCCTCATCGTTTTGGTTTGGGTCTCTCATTTGGTTCGGTTCGGGCACCATCCTCCATTCGTTTCGGTTCGGGTGCCATCCTCCAACTCATCTCAGTTCGATTGCTTTAGCCCCGATTCGGTTCGTGCTCACCATTTCCGATCTGATCCCTATGCCCTCGCTTCTGATCCGAACCAACTCCCACTCTATGCGAATGGACTTCCTTCTTGCCTAGCTTCCTCTTGTGCTAGGTTCCGATCCGGTTCAGTTTCTTTGCTCAGTTCTCCAATCCGACCCGAGCCCCATAGCCCGATCCGATTCGAAACCCTGCACACTTTCAAGCGAGCATATATCGTCCATATTCGCCATACAACGGCGTTTTCTACCATTCTAAATTTTCTAATCAATCATAAAACATCACAAAAAATAGTAACAACATATGGGTTCAATTAAAAAGATCAAAACATCAAGCATATAGGTCATTTTAAATCAAATATACCCAAAAAGCATGATTTTCCCCTTAATCATGTTTAACCATAACTAATGATAGGATTAGCAATACATATCCAAATTAACCCAAATTTTATCAGAGACCTAAAATAATATTTAAGAATTTTTACATATTTTTCCAAAATTTTAACATGCATAATTTCGCTAATTAACACTAGTCACCCTTAATTAGTTGTAATTAGTGAAAAACAATGCAAATCACTCACCTTAGCCACAAATAAAACTTTAGATATGAAACTCTAATATTTTGGGGCGTTTTCCTATGCAACATAGTAGCCCCAACTCTGATTTGGTGTTCATTTGATGTAGATATTCTTAATTAGTGATTAGAAGGCGATTTGGGAGTGATTTAGAAGGTGGAGGCCAATGCTAGGTTTCAAAGGATGAAGCGGCGGCTGTAAAAACTGAAATGAAATGTTTTTCCTAACCCTATTAGCCCTCCCATAACCCTAACCCCGAAATGGGTTATGGACCTAGCTGCTAATCACCTTAATTAGGTCTGGTTAAGCTATTTTTCACCTTCCAAACCTTTTTTCAGCCATATCTCCCAAACGATAAGTCTGTTTGGCTAATGTGACCAGGAAAGTTAAACCATCATCTGAATCCAATGGAAGTGGTTTCAGGTCAAAACACCTTAACAATCAAAATTATAGGCGAAACAAGATTCGCTAGGGGCAAACTAGTCATTTAAAAATCGGTAAAAATCATGAACATTGGAAATGACCCGAATAGTCGTTCCCCAAAGTTACACGACCATACAACATTGTATGAAAATGAAATAAATATTCTACGACCCTCCGATATGTACAATACGGGTCGTTACAGAAAAACTGGTAATACTCCATATCTAACACCAATATGTTATCGGTAAATTCAGTTACCATTTCACGTTTAAATCTAATTAAAGGTTTAATTATCGCTTGAGGCAAAACCGGTGATACTCCATTCTCGGTCATTTCTCAAATTTGATAATTTAAATTATCACATTCACATTTCAATCTAATTAAAGATTCATTAAAACTCCACTTAGTTTTAATCTTCCCAAAAATCATAATTAATGATTATTTAACTTTGGGAAATCAAACATGCTGCGTCGATAATCTACACAGTACCATTGATTTCTGCCAATATATAACCTCTAAGCTCATACGTCTTAGAGAAGGGTGTTAAGCATGAGAATAAATTCTCCGCCATCAAACAGATATATATTTAGCGGAGATCAATAATACAGTTTGAAATATAATGCTAGACATGTAATCCTGTCTTTAACTGGGTTAAAGAACCAATGTCATTTAAAACAAAGTCCACGATAAACCCTTCTATTCCATTAACTATGGAATCTTCATGGAAAATGATCAATATATAATTTATATAAATTTCCGTATCTGACTAATAATATAAATGGAATAACGACAAAGCCTTTCAAATTCCATATATATTAGTAGTCTTCCTCCACAGAAGCTCACTTCGATTATTACCAAATCGAATTCCATTCAATTCTAGTTTAATATATTAAATTGGTAAACTTTACTTTGGAAATTTTACATTAAATCTTAATAAAAAGATTTATAAATTCCAAATCACATTTCACTGTTAATTGGGTTAAATAATGAATGTCTTTAAAAAAACACAGTTCGCAATAAACCCAATTCACATTCCATTTTATTCCAATTATTAAATATAATTGTAAACTCTAATAATCTTAATTAAAAGATTTATTCTTTTCATATGAGGTTTAAGAACAGTATTACTGAAGACACCATTCACGACAAACCCAAAATCCACTTTGATATTAAATGTAAGGCTCTAAACAAAAATTATATCGGCTTATATTCATTATCAAATTCTGAAACCAACACATTTCGTGTAGAGAATAATGATATATATATCTATCTTCCAAATTCCTCCACAATATCCATACAGTCACCGAATCCAACACTGAAATATTCCAGAGATGATTTCTATTCAAATCCATTCCAATTCATATATTAGAAGTTCTTGGTTAGATTAAAACCATTCACAAATCCAATTTATTTTATTTAAAAATTATTGGATTCCAAATCTAGTTAATAACTAGTTCTTTTGATAGAAATAAATTTTATTTTTATAGACGTGGAATTTTTCATCCCAGTTCTTTCCAAATCATTTATTATGATTTTACACAAATTATTAATATTTTAAATAATTTTATTAAGGGCCCTTTCAGTCAATTTCCATAAACGGTCATCGAAATGCATTTACAGCGACCTTTTCCAAATTTGATTCTGACACAATTCCAAATCTAACTGTTAGATTTCAAATCTCTTATATTCTTTGGAAAGCTCTTTTCGATACGAACCCAACGATTCTAGTTTTAGGATAATCTGACAATCGGATCTCCCGTAATGTCAATTCGAAGTCAATGGTCGAAATTCACGAACGGTCGCGGCGCGTCGCATTCTATTAGGCCATTAAATATATATAATATACATATTATATATTTTGTCGATTTCCATTTAAATTGTATTTTATAAATCAATTTAAACTCATTTTAAAAACGATTTCAACCTCATTTTCAATTTTAAATCAAAATTGAATACTCCTTATCATTATAATATTTAAATGATAATATTTTCAAAATATCAGATTTTGAAATAATTTCCTTTTCGATATTCATTATAAAAATGAATAAAATTGATATGAATATCGTTTGCGTCAAGATGGCGCATATTCAATCAACACGGCTTCACACATTTCAATATTTTTGTGTCCATAAAAAATCGGACATCAAATTCACATTTTAATCCTTTACGGAATATTATTTTAAAATATTCGTTATTTTAAAATATTCGTTCTTTCTGAATTGGAATCAGACACAGTCAATTACCGTATTATGTTTTTTATATGGATTTCATACAAGACATGTACACAACAACAACGATAAACAATCAACCATCATCTAGACTGCGCTCTACACTGTATAAGCATTAAATATAAATAATTAGCGCTTATGACAATTTGTCAACCAATCAATTGACATACAACTAAACAATTGGGATTAGTGTATGTCAAATATCATCTCAATACCCGTGTAGGGTTTCAACCAACAAATACTGAATATTATTTGTGCAGTTGGGCGATGTGTAAAATTTATTGTTTCCATGTTAGTTAAAAGGGTGTACATAAACAAATCATCTGATTTGTAAATGAATATTTATTTTGATTTCAGGAGAATTTTATGTTATTCACATATACGTTAAAAATTATATTTTTAACGGTATAATATTTATTTCAACACACGAACATTTTATACAGTTCATATACACATTAAAAATTATATTTTTAATGAATAAATATTTATTTCAACAAATTTCGGCATTATAACTGTGCGATATTAAAATCGGAGTAATGTCTAGCTCTACCCTCTCCTGATACTGGCACGCGCCATATACAATAATCAATACAATCACAAAACCACAATACAATTCATTTCACCACAATATAGTCAATTTTCCCAAAATTCAATCCAAACAAACAAAAAACCATGGTTTGTACAAATAAATAGTGTCAGGGGCTACTAAGCCCCATCTGCAACCTAAAATATTTTTAACTGTAAAATAAATTGATTGAGAAGGAGTTTTCACTTTGGGATCCACTCCGCCGTGCTTCTCTAACGTTCTGATTTGCTGTTCTGGTTCCAGACTTTGCAAACGAGCTCTAATCTTCACGCCGTCTTTTTATTAGCTTTAGCGCGCCATTCCAGACAACTTTCGCCTAATGGACTTTCTCCCTAAATTGGTCAATTTCGCTAGAATTTGGGAAAAGACAATATTTGGACAACAGACTTTGGACGCGTTTTTCGGGCGGCTCCGCGGTCCAAAATATGACTTTCATATAGCCAAATCAAAGAGAAAATTGTACTCTTCGATTTTGGTATAGTGGAGTTTTGGCCATAGCGACCCGATTTGGAAGTTATGGGCTGAAGAGCATTAGGGTGTTATTTGTAAAATTGAAAACATTAAAATTTTGATTTTTCTTCAAAGGGAGGCCCACAATGGCTGAGGTGGTCGGGAGAGAGGGCAGGGGGTTGCTGGTGGTGGTGGGGTGGTGCGGCCAGGCTAGGCGATGGTGGTCGAAGGTGTGGTCTGATGGCTAGGGTTTGGCTAATTTGGAAGTGGGGTTCGGAATTGGGGGAGGAGAAGGGAAGAGGCGGCTGGAGGGGGTGGTGGCTGCTTCGGTGAGGCAACGCCGATCCTGCGGGAGGTGGGTGGCTCGTGGCGGTGGACTAAAGTGGCTTCGATCGTCGAACATTTTTTTATTTTTTTATTTTTTTTATGTAGTGTCCCGAAATTCCGGTACAATTTGAGCTGACCAAATAACACAAGTCCAAGCCAAATTACACTGGAAACTAGAAAACTAATAGAAAGAAAATAGAGGGTGAGAATAGATAAGATAGAAACTTAGAATAGAAGAAGAACCTACAACATCAGAGTAAATATGAATCTCACAGTGGAACGAACAACATATAATAGATACAAAATTTTGAAATAAAATATGTATATGTATACAGTAACATTATCAGAGTATAACACTTACAACACAGCGGAAATAACTATAGCTATATAATCCTGAAGCCTCCTGCTCCATGCTCTCCAAGTATGTCTGGAAAAAATCCTGACTACTTGACTGCCCGTACAAATTTGGGCACCTAAGAGTTTAGGGAAAACAAAACAAAATAAACTCTAGATCAGTCATGGGACTGGTGTGAGTAAAACAATTTAAAACAGTTTGAGCAATTAAACGATATCTCATAAGACCACGCCGTATAACGGAACGGATTTTCCCTTATGAGAATCCAAAGCATTTGATTTAACATCATAAACCCTTTTGAACGAAATGATAAACTTTATATCAAACTCTTTTGATATTATAATAGTGTCTGTCAATCACTACTAAATAATCATCTAGCAGAAACACTTTCATCTAACGTTCTACATATATAGTATGCAATCAAAACCGCGAGCACTTATTGGATAATGGATTACCAACTATGACAAGGTATGGTGTAACACCCCACTTCCGTTAAGGTCACTCACAAAGGGAATGCCTTAACTTCGGTGGAACTTAATAAGTAAACAGAATAGAAATTTACAAGACAGATATGTAAAGTAGTACTTGAAAAAATTTATTATAGCAGAAACAGAAATAAGTTTGGTTACATCACAATACCAAAACCCAAGTACACAAATATCAGTCTTATACAAAATCCTTCAGAATGCATAATTTTAAAGCCATAATCCCCAACAGAGAACGCCATAAATATGTAGAATCAAAGTCAAGCAATATTTTAAGCACTTCTGGCACTACAAGCAGATGGAACCTGAATCAAGCTCCTATGTTTCCAACCTGAGAACCCTAGGGGAGGGGGGAACGGAAGGAAAGAGGCAAAACAAAATAGTTCAGACATAAGTCTGGTGAGTCCAGTAACTTTCAACATATAAACAGATAACAGTATCATGACATGTAAATAAAACAGGATGAGAGATAAACATAACAGGAGTAGCAGGTTAATATAAGAGACAGAACGATATAGGCTAAACTAAGCTTCTTACATGGTTTTCACTTCTCTACACTAATACTAGTATAACAGAATTAGGTGTTGTCCTAATATCTAAACAGAAAACAAAACGATCTCTTCAGAAACACGATGCTAGTAATGGGCCTTTACCACCCGAAAAGAAACAGACAGTTACAAAAACATAATGCTAGCAATGGGCCTTTATCAACCGAACAGAGACAGACGGTTACAGAAACATAATGCTAGTAATGGGCCTTTACTACCCGAACAGAGACAGACGGTTACAGAAACAGAGTGCTAGTAATGGGCCTTTACTACCCGAACAGAGACAGACAGTATAAAAACAGAAGTAGAAACAGAATCAGAGATGGAAACAGAATATTCCCTACGGAAACAGAATGTTAGAATTTGGTGTACACTAGTAATGGGCCTTTAACACCCCAACAGACGGTACCACACAGAAACAAACAGGTGTTACCACCCCCAACAGAAACTGATGGTACCCCAACAGAAACAGACAGAACTAAGTGTACCCTAAATTCTACCCCAAGCGATCGGCTCCATAATACATAAATACCCTGTGTCGGCCCCATAGAAGGGTGTATCATTCCCTAAAGTGTCAACTTATAGACACAGAACTATTTATAGATGTCACGGTGTCTTACATCCTCTGAGCAAACCGGATCCATGCACGCACATGACCCGGTTGGAATGCGTCATCAACACCCCTTGCCATTATCAGAGTGAACCTCTTACAATTAGCTCAGTAAGCGTGCCCGAGCCCCTCTTAGTGTTGGGTCATAGTTTTGATACCAGAAAGGGTTACTGACTAATATGGGTCCCAAACAACAGATGACACAAGTAATTGCCCCTGCTAACCTTGTGTCCCCATACTAACAGATTTCAGATTAACTTGCTTACAGATTTCAGATGTACAAAGTTCAGATTAACTAGTTCTCAAATCGGACATATAAGTTAACAAGTTTTCAGACTAACAGATCGGATATACAGATTAACAAGTTTTGAGACTTAACAGATCAGATTACAGACTAATAGACTTACAGATTATATCACCTAACCTTGTATTGGGTTTACAGATTTTCAAACGGGTTTATTAGAATCATCAGTCCAGTTGATTTAACCTTATCTACCCAATACGTTTTAGGCATCATATTTATCTTAGATTTGCATTAATTAAATATTAATGCACAGACCTCTCACATTAAGTCGGTAGCTTATGGCCGCTGGATGTGCCGGACGGTTCCGGGCAGACGTCTGCCACAAGCCAGACCTAACCTCGTGTCTAAGCATCTTTATGCCTACGACCTCTCACATTAGACTGACAGTTTGCAGTTGCTCGTTAAGCCGGTTGGGTCCAAGCAGGCTTCTACCGCAAACAGAGTCTAACCTCGTGTCTCAACATTCTTATTTCAGCTAAAGTATTCATTCATAGATTATGCCAATATCAGACTAATTATGCTATTTCAACAAATTAACTTCTATACAAGTTATAACAGATTATCCAAAGTTCTATTAACACGTTTTGCTTAATTTTAGATTGAGTCTAAAGATTTTCATACCCAAATTACCGTATTCGGTTTCAACAGATTTAGCAGATTAGGAAATTTAACAGATTTAATCATCCCTTAAAATTCCATTGACATACCTCGCTTAATCATAAAATTAAGCCTAATTTTATATGATAAAATTATGGTCATAATTAACAATATAACATATGCCCCAAATTTCTAGTTAAATTTACATAGTACAGAATATTCTCCAAAAACTCCAAATCATGATATACAATATGAATTATGCCAAATTATAGCCTTTGATTTCAGCGTATGTCAAATATCCAAAATCCCCATTTAGGCGTATTCACAACTAATAGTTATCCTATTTTAATATAGATCTTTTACGCCTAAATCATATATCCTTTTTCTTCCAAGTCATAGATCGTCGTATAAAATATGCCCCCAAATCAAGATCTTAAATTACAACATATACTATGTCCTCAAAATCAGATCTTGA
This sequence comes from Allium sativum, assembly GCA_030737875.1. Taxonomy (NCBI): domain Eukaryota; kingdom Viridiplantae; phylum Streptophyta; class Magnoliopsida; order Asparagales; family Amaryllidaceae; genus Allium; species Allium sativum. The sequence goes on from CM060911.1 coordinate 18,799,146, forward strand.
ATTATAACATGTATTATGTTCCCAAATTACAAGTCATATGTTGTCATACAATAGTTCTCCTTCTTCCAAATCATAAACTGTCATATATAGTATGCCTAGATCTAGATCTTAAATTACAACATATGCCCTTTTCTTAAACCAGTCACAAATTAGTCATGTCCAATTATGCATCATTCATTATTTTCCCCAAATTTAGCGTTCGTGCATCAATCTCTTATGAGATTTGGCTCAGGCTCGTGGTAGCCTGGCTATAGAACAGAAGGAAGGAAGAGATACAAAATATTTACAATAATAAGATAGATCTACACAGAAAAACAGATCTGATATACAGGAATAAGATAGATCTACACAGGAAAACAGATCTGATAACAAGAATATGCATAATCTCCAATTCAGATTTATAACCATGTCAAGATCATAATTAAATTTAATATCTGAAAATAACTGTACTCATCTTGGTTGGATTCTAAAAGAAAAGGGTTGTAGTTGTTCTCTTATAATCCTATTCAGATTGGAAGAAGAAGGAGCACTTGTTCTAGCTTAGATTTCAGCAGAGTAACGACACCATTGATTTATATTAATATGAGTTAAGACATAGTTTAGCCGTAATGAAATTGTGTGGTGAGAAATTTAGGGTTGGGGGTTTATAAATAGCTTAGGAGCAACGAATCTGGTCAGAAAGGGCGTCTAAATACAGAAAAACAAATTTGTCCACGGATCTGGAAAAGGGGGAGGTCGACCCTATGGTCGACCTGTTCTACCCAGATCGACCCCCAGGTCGACCCTCTGGTCGACTTGGGTCCTGGGCGGGAATTTTCCCGCCTAGCTTGGGTGGGTTATTTGAATTTCGAAACTTTGAATTTGAATTGGGTCTGTTTTTTATTTTAAATTCCTGAAACTTCTAAGTGCCATAACTTCTTTATACGAAGTCCGATTTACGCAAACTCGGACTCTATCTCAAGAAGAATTCCGAGATGAACGCAATGGCTTAACCCGTTTCCCTTAATTCTTCTCTTAAAAATTAAGTATACTTTGTTTTGTTACTTTATGTTCACAGAAAATATGGGGTGTTACATTCTCCCCTCCTTAAAGGATTTCGTCCCCGAAATCTTCAAGTTAAGAACAATGTGTCCCACCATCCAATCACCCATCTACTCAACCATCATCCACAAGCATCCATTGTCCTTAGAAAACTTCTAATATTGTATGAACATATGCAAAAGTGTGTGTATATGTCTCTTATCTAATGCAAAGATCAGATGGTCTACTGATTCAGTTGACCTCCTTAATACGAATTATGTTAGTGCCGTGAGTCCACTTGTGTATGCAAGAAATCCTATTTGATACACATAATCTCTATATGAGTGCATAACCATTCATCCAAATGCAACATCCATGTAATGAGTCAATCATTTTGCATCCACAAAAATCGAAAAATGCACACATCCATATGTAGAATGAGAGTGTTTTTGAGCCAATCTAGTGCCTAGTGTGTGTATATGCATCCACACGCAACCACTTGCATCCACTTGCAACCATCAAACATAACATGTCTCAAACACATGTTTACACCAATTAGTTTCTACCTAAAGGTCGAAGAATCGATCGATAGGATACAGCCTAGTGATAGAAGCAAGTAAAAAAGCTCTGTTCCCGTTAGATATCGGTTAAGAGAATAAATCCCTAAGTATCAACCCCGAAGACCGAAATCAACATCAGATCGACACTCAGAGAATTATTCCCATTAAACAATGTCAAAATTGGAAATCTACTTCATGGTTCGAGTAAAAACCCCTATCCTTTTCAGAAATATTCAGATACTTACAAACTACTGGTACAGATCAGATTATCAAATGATTCTTAGGAAACTAAGAATGATAAAACCCCACCATATCCCACAAAAACCAGAATGTATGTGTCACAGTCAACTTAACGCTTAACACAGATACATCAAACCCCAACTTATCACAAACAGATGAGTCGTAACCCTTATTGGGTTTGAGACTATAGCGGGATCAGAAACAAGACTAGTATTAAAGTGCAGAGTCTCAATTACAGAATCAAAATGCTAGAATCAAAAAGAGTTTTATCTCAATAATTATACAAGGAAATTAAACCTTCTACAGAAATTTTCCTATCTCTACCCTATCTACCAGTCACGTGAGCATTCGTCTGCCCTCCAGAAGTAGGTTCTGCCCTTGCCCATGTTTCTTCAGGCAGTCCCTAGTGAAGTGTTCCATTTCTCCGCAGTTGAAGCAAGCGCCCTTCCTCTTTCTGCAATCCTTATTCAGATGAGTCAAGCTTCCACAAGTAAAGCACTTTTTCTCCTTTTTATCTTCAGACTTTTCATCCTTCTTTTGTGTTTCCTTTTTGGTCCACGCTTTCTTATTCTGTGGTCCTTCGAGCTTTTCCTCTTTCTTCTCACTTTTGGCTTTCTCTTCATGCATTAACGCCATCTCAATCAATTTCTCGAAGGTAGCCCCCATAGGAAAGTGGGTCATAGCCAACCCATGTAGTGGCTCATTCAAACCTTTAACGAATCTCAGGGCCTTCTTCTCAGGTGTGTTCACCAAGTCTAAGCCGAATCTCGCCAACTGATTGAACTTGTTGATGTACTCCTTCACTGATGAATTCCCTTGCTTCAATGCTAAGAACCTCTTATTCTCTTCTGCTCGTGAGAGGAATTTTATCTCGAACCTATGCCTGAAATCCATCCATGTTTCTACTGGACGCTCTCCGTTCGTGACCTCCCACCAAAACGAGGCTTCGTCCTTCATTAACCAAGAGGCTAATTGGACCTTCCTTCCATCTTCTATCTCAAAGATACCAAACAAATCTTCCACCTCCTTAAGCCAATTTTGAGCTTCAATAAACGTCGCTGATCCTTGAAAATTTTTCCCGCCCATTGCCCGAAAGTCTTTGGATATCTTTGAAAAAGTATCAACACGGGGAGGGGAGGAGAAGGAGGAGGAACGTCTGTTGGGCCTGCGGCGGCGGCCCTAGCCTCCAGATACCTTCTGAACCAAGTTGATATCGGTATGCCCTCGGGTATCTCGGGTAACCCAGACATGCTGAAAAGAAAATGAAGAGATTCAAAACGGAGATTTCGAAAGACAGATATATAGCTTTTGGGGATTTTGTTTTCTAAAATAAACTTTACTTTTGAAAATACTTCCTTTTTAAAACCTTTTTGAAAATAGTTTTCAAATTTTTTTATCAAATCTGGTAACCTTCAGCTCTGATACTAAGTGTAACACCCCACTTCCGTTAAGGTCACTCACAAAGGAAATGCCTTAACTTCGGTGGAACGTTATAAGTAAGCAGAACAGAAATTTACAAGACAGATATGTAAAGTAGTACATGGAAAATTTTATAACTGCAGAAACAGAAATAAGTTTGGTTACATCACAATACCAAAAACCAAGTACAAAAATATCAGTCTTATACAAAATCCTTCAGAATGCATAATTTTAAAGCCATAATCCCCAACAGAGAATGCTATAAATAGGTAGAATCAAAGCCAAGAAATATTTCAAGCACTTCTAGCAGTTTAAGCAGATGGAACCTGAATCAAGCTCCTATGTTTCCACCCTGAGAACCTGGGGGGGAGGAAACGGAAGAAAAGAGGCGAAACAAACTAGGTCAGACATAAGTCTGGTGAGTCCAGTGACTTTCAACATATAAACAGATAACAGTATCATGACATGTAAATAAAACTGGATGAGAGATAACCATAACAGGAGTAGCAGGTTAACAGAAGAGACAGAATGATATAGGCTAAACTAAGCTTCTTATTTGGTTTTCACTTCTCTGCACTAATACTAGTATAACAGAATTAGGTGTTGTCCTGATATCTAAACAGAAAACAAAACGATCTCTTCGGAAACACGATGCTAGTAATGGGCGTTTACCACCCGAATAGAGACAGACGGTTACAGAAACGGAATGCTAGTAATGGGCCTTTACCACCTGAACAGAGACAGACGGTTGCAGAAACATAATGCTAGTAATGGGCCTTTACTACCCGAACAGAGACAGACGGTTACAGAAACATAATGCTAGTTATGGGCCTTTACTACCCGAACAAAGACAGATGGTATAGAAACAGAAGTAGAAATGGAATCAGAGACGAAAACAGAATATTCCCTATGGAAACAGAATGTTAGAATTAGGTGTACATTAGTAATGGGCCTTTACCACCCCAACAGACGGTACCACACAGAAACAGACATGTGTTACCACCCCAACAGAAACAGACGGTACCGCAACAGAAACAGACAAAACTAAGGTACCCAAAATTCTACCCCAAGCGATCGACTACCTAATATATAAATACCCTGTGCCGGTCCCACAGAGGAGTGTATCATTCCCTAAAGTGGCAACCTATAGACACCGACCAAGTTACATATGTCAGAGTGTCTTACATCCTCAGAGCAAACCGCATCCATGCACGCACATGACCCGGTTGGAATGCGCCATCAACAACCCTTGCCATTATCAGAGTGAACCTCTTACAATTAGTTCAGTAAGCGTGCCCGACCCCTCTTAGTGTTGGGTCATAGTTTTGATACCAAAAAGGGTTACTGACTAATATGGGTCCCAAACAACAGATGACACAAGTAATTGTCCCTGCTAACCTTGTGTCTCCAGGCTAACAGTTTTCAGATTAACTTGCTTACAGATTTCAGATGTACAAAGTTAAGATTAACTAGTTCTCAGATCGGACATATAAGTTAACAAGTTTTCAGACTAATAGATCAGATATACAGATTAATAAGTTTTCAGACTTAACGGATCAGATTACAGATTAACAGGCTTACATATTGTTTCACCTAACCTTGTACTGGGCCTACAGATTTTAAAACGGGTTTATTAGATTCATCAGTCCAGTTGATTTAACCTTATCCACCCAATACGTTTTAGGCATTATGTTTATCTTAGATTTGCATTAATTAAATATTAATGCACAGACCTCTCACATTAGGTTGGTAGCTTGTGGCCGCTGGATGTGCCAGGCGGTTCCAGGTAGACTTCTGCCATAAGCCAGACCTAACCTCGTGTCTAAGCATCTTTATGCCTACGAGCTCTCACATTAGACTGACAGTTTGCGGTTGCTGGTTAAGCCGGTTGGGTCCGGGCAGGCTTCTACCGCAAACAGAGTCTAGCCTCGTGTCTCAACATTCTTATTTTAACTAAAGTATTCATTCACAGATTATGCTAATATCAGACTAATTATGCCATTTCAACAAATTAACATCTTTACAAGTTATAGCAGATTTTCCAAAGTTCTATTAACATGTTTTGATCAATTTTAGATCAAGCCTACAGATTTTCATATCCAAATTACCATATTCGATTTCAACAGATTTAACAGATTAGGCAATTTAACAGATTTAATCATCCCTTAAAATTCCATTGACATACCTCGCTTAATCATAAAATTAAGCCTAATTTTACATGCTCAAATTATGGTCATAATTCACAATATAACATATGCCCCAAATTTCTAGTTAAATTTACATAGTACAATATGAATATTCTCAGAAAACCCCAAATCATGATATACAATATGAATTATGCCAGATTATAGCCTTTGATTTCAGCGTATGTCAAATATCCGAAATCCTCATTTAGGCGTATTCACAATTAATAGTTATCTAATTTTAATATAGATCTTTTACGCCTAAATCATATATCCTTTTTCTTCCAAGTCGTAGATCGTCATATAAAATATGCCCCCAAATCAAGATCTTAAATTACAACATATACTATGTCCTCAAAATCAGATCTTGAATTATAACATGCATTATGTTCCAAAATTACAATTCATATTTGTCATACAATAATTCTCCTTCTTCCAAATCATAAACCATCATATATAGTATGCCTAGATCTAGATCTTAAATTACAACATATGCCCTTTTTCTTAAATCAGTCACAAATCAGTCATGTCCAATTATGCAACGTTCATTATTTTCCCCAAATTTAGCATTCGTGCGTCAATCTATTATGAGATTTGGCTCAAGATCATGGTAGCGTGGATATAGAACAGAAGGAAGGAAGAGATACTGAATAGTTACAATAATAAGGTAGATCTACACAGAAAAACAGATCTGATATACAGGAATAAGATAGATCTACACAGGAAAATAGATCTAATAGACAAGAATATGCATAATCTCCAATTCAGATTTATAACCATGTCAAGACCATAATTAAATTTCCTATCTGAAAATAACTGTAGTCACCTTGGTTGGATTCTAAAAGAAAAGGGTTGTAGTTGTTCTCTTTTAATCTTATTCAGATTGGAAGAAGAAGGAGCACTTGTTCTAGCTTAGGTTTCAGCAGAGTAACGATGCCATTGATTTATATTAATATGAATTAGGATAGAGTATAGGCCTAATGAAATTGTGTAGAGAGAAAGTGAGGTTTGGGGGTGTTTAAATAGCTTAGGAGCAATGAATCTGGTCAGAAAGGGCATCTAAATACGGAAAAACGAATCTGTCCACGAATCTGGAAAAGGGGGGAGGTCAACCCCCAGGTCGACCCCATGGTCGACCTGTTCTACCCAGGTCGACCTGGGTCCTGGGCGGGAATTTTCCCGCCTATCCCTGCTGGGTTATTTGAATTTCGAAACTTTGAATTTGAATTCGGGCTGGTTTTTATTTTAAATTCCTGAAACTTCTAAGTGCCATAACTTCTTCATATGAAGTCCAATTTACACAAACTCTTACTCTATCTCAAGCAGAATTCCGAGGTGAACGCAATGGCGTAGCCCATTTCCCTTAATTCTTCTCTTAAAAATTAAGTATACTTTGTTTTGTTACTTTATGTTCACAGAAAATACGGGGTGTTACATATGGAACCACCTTCCGATAGTGTACCTCTAGAGAGGAATACACTACGTTCACCAAGAACATCTTGCAACCCAGCCACACATGACCGACCACTCATTTTGCTTGAGTGTATCGAATGTATATCACCAACGGTTGGGATCAGCAATCGTTTCCCGAATAGGACAACATCGAATAGATTAAAGAATGAAATGAATATCTCTAGATAGGTGATAATACACCATAATTGGCAACTAACCACTTAACCATGCTGCCTGCCCGATTTTTTTCATTTCCCGATTGTGAGGCTAGAGGCCACGCTTATCTCTGACAGATCACACAATTATTCACTTTAAATGTCACATCGTCATACCCGCCAAATCACAAATTAATTTCCCAAAAATACAACGGGTATACAGCTAAGAGAAACGAATTCCACCGCCACCAAACGTACATACATTTGAAGAGATCAACTTACATGATCAATTAAATATACTCTGTCGGACATTCTTCCATACAAGTTGTCTAGGACTGGACAAACCGAAGGCACTATTCTATAAAAACGACAGCCCTTGCATAACTCTGTCTTCAATTATCTTCATCATATTTGATTCACAACGCTAATGCCTATACAGAGTAGTTTTCAAATAATGAATCTGATCCCGGTCTCTCCGTATTGACAACGGAAATGGTCAAAAACTTCGATAGTCAGTGAGTTAACTATCAAAGAAAAACATGTGTGCAAACAACGATATTATTTCCAAATGGAAACTTTATCGATCAATCATCATTGAACATTTATCTCTTTAGTTCATTAATTAATTTATTTCCTATTTCCAGATATTCAACAATCCCTATTTTCTAAATTTAGAAAATATATGTTATTAATCATTGGAAAATATTTCCATCTCTTTTTCACGTATCACCATCATTCTAGTATTCTTTATCATCGAATATTTCATTTTCTATGATTAGGAAATATCTCTGGTTATATTTGGAAAATGTTTCCAAAACTCATTCATTGGATTTAACAAATATTTAAATAAAACATCGCTATGCCAACTCAAACCATTACCTTCATCAACTAAATTCACTTAACCAAACTTTAGTATCAAACGTTAACCATTCCTTAGTTAAAAATGGAGTCAATCAAGTTGGGGTATAACTACCTCTTATACCTTAGCTGAACAACATTTCTAACTTCGAAATAGACAAAGTTCACCTTCTAAATCTTTAACAAACTTCCTTACGTAACTCTCGGATTCTATTTACAAATCCACTTCTTTTACAGAAATCATTTGATTATAACAATAGTGTTATAATCCCATGCTTCCGAAATATAATAACTTAAGTATAACTTTTATTAATTTGGAAATTTATGTGAAAAGACTTTTCAAATCCTTCCTTTTCAATCCAAATCAAGTAGTGAAGCCTACCATAGGGTTTGCACATTGCTATATATATTTGTACTTCATTTCTCATGACTGTACAAATGTTTGTAGGCTGAAATACATAACTTAAGAGCTAAGTCTAAGTTTTTAAAAACTATTTGCACATGGACGTGCAAAAAGACTGGGAAGAATTGAATGAAGAACACACTAGCTAGGCACATGTTCTTTAAATATCTAAGTAAAACCTATGACATCCCTTCCATCAAAATTGTGACAGTTTTTACACCCCCTTCAATCAGCTTGTATTGTGTGGTAGCAAAGTAATGGGTATTTAAGCATTTATAGGAGTTGTGCACTAGCTGGAAGGATAAAATAAAATGACCAGACATGCATTTTTCAATCAATTGTTGAAACAACCTAGTATTACATAGGTCTGAACATTTATTTTATAGGCTAAGATATTTTCCTTAAGTGCTAAGCATACATTTTAATATATATTCATATGGTCATGCATACTGGAAAAGAATATATATAAATGTCTTGACATAACCCCTTTCTAGCTTCTACCTTGTAGCATGTGCATCCCCTGAAAAGTTTAGATGATTAGCCTGTAGCTACCACTTTGTTTCACCTATAAATATGCACACAAACTTGCTAAGTTTCTTCACATTCCATTCGAACCAAAATTGCACTAAAAATGGCATCCAAACTAAAGATAGGTGAAAACAAAATTAAAATCTAGAAGCTTATAAACTGAAATCTGGAAATAGCATGGAACAAAGGATCTATTAAGTGAGTAAACTTCTAGTTTCAATAACCATTTGACTATTTGTTGTTGTATGTTTGGTATATAAAAATCTTGCTTGCTTGTGATATATGGGGTCTGTTATAATACAGTTACTTGAACATACCAATGTGTTAAAACAGAGACAGTAAGAAATATGGTGAGTAAACTCTACCAAAAATCCTGATCTCTCATTTGTATACTAGATAATACAGATTATATAAGTTTATCCATTTGTCTATGGGTTGTTCAATTATATATTAACTATACGTTGAGAATAAGTGGAAGTTAAACACTGGAATATATTGATGAGTCTGTGTATGCAGGGGTTAACTTGTTTAACATATTCAAACTGGAAAAGAAAAATCCATAACCAAATTTCTAGTGATTTTTAGATCTTAGGTTTAATAGAAATTATTCCTGTGTCTCTGTAATGTATGCCAAAAATTAGCTAAGTCGGTTATGTAGAGTTTACTCTGCTAAGCTCAGCAAGTGACGATTGCAAATCAGGATCTGAAATATTACATGAAATCTTGGACCACAGTGAGAACTATTGTAACATCCCGTATTTTTGGTAGCCAAATATTTAATTTAATTTATTATTTTAAATATTATACTTGGAATATTAATGGAATTTAATATTGAATTCGTTTATTTAAAAAGACGTTTAAATGTTATAATTTATATAATTATAAAACGAGCTCGAAATCGCGCGGCAGTTCGTAAATTGGAGTTTTGAACTTCAGTCGAATATACAGGATCCGATATGAGTTAGATTTCTGTGAAACAAGAAACATTGGAACCGTACTGATTATATATTTCTAATGAAAGAGAAAAATTAAGATTTCGTATTACAACTTGTTAGTTATGGCTAAATCAAATTTTGAGATAGTCGCCATAGAAATCGTTATTAAATTATATCGTCTATTTAACATATTTAAAAGGATTTTAATATATATTGGATACCATTTGACTCGAAATGTTGATATCGAGTTATTTAATTCATATTGAGTTATATTTGGAGATATGTGATATTTCCAGTTGGATAGATGTATGATAATAATAATTTATTATTTAACCGATTTTTTTTTTATATTTTATCAATGTTATATACAGCCAAAAATCTCACGTACCGAAATATTTTGTCACACAATGTATAGACTAAATCCACAATTTCAAATTCAAATCTACACATTGATATAACCACTCACAGCTAAAGAGCAAGCTAAACCAAAACAAGTACAATGAACAGATACTAATATATGTATATCAAATCCAGGTAAATCAAAACAGCTAAGTCACATGTACAAATCTATAAAAAGGAAACTGCCTTGCCATGCATCGAACCTGCCAAATACAAATTTAAAATTCCTGAATTTAATAAACAATTCAGTAGCTCCATGTACATCGACAATATGAATAGACAAGATAGCTTCATAGCTACACAAAATCTATATCTAAACAGTTCAATGTATGTGTACATCCGAATGGGCTAGTACACCACAAAATCAACACAAAATCTTCACTTTTTCCTGCTAAGCTGTCTCCTTCTTCGATAAGTCTCCACGTACAGAGCTACCCTATCTTCTTTGCGACAGTCTTCATTATCACATCAATAAAGAGAAATTTTGAACAGCTAAGAATAGATTTTGAACAACTAGAGAAACCCAATATATGTATTTTCATACATCAAATCTATGCAGAACATGAATAGGTAAATAGATTCATATATATATATATATATAAGTCGATGTCTTGAACAAAATTCATCAAGACTGTTGTCACATATTTAAATGAAGACAAAAAATCCAACATAGAATCTTCAAAATATAAATTCTTTCGATTTCTGAATGAAATAACAATTCATTAACTTCATAGGTCACCTAATCTATCCTGACAGTTCGATCACTGTATGAACAGAATGGTACATGATAGTTCAACAACAAATCTTCATATTTCCCTACTATAATCACACAACCAGTACCACAGTTCGATCACAAATCTTCAGCTGACATAAGAAAAAATATCACAGCTAAAGTTCAGCTAGGATAAAACCTATGATTTCACCCCTTAAATTGACATTGATCTTATCAGGATTTTTCCGCAACTATATATACATGCGTATCACGACTTCCACAATGAACCAAATGGACAAAAACAGTGAAGAAAAAACCCAGTGGAACCACTTAAAAATCAAGCCAAAATACTACAGCGGGAAAAAAATTTAGTAAGATACTTATCTGATTCGTGAATTTTTCCCCTTCGTCTCATTGTGCTTTGGATGAGTTTTGTGGGATCTTGATTCGGCGCTAAGAACCTAGGGTTCAGTCGGTCTTCACGATGAAGGCTTCTGGTTAGATTTCAAAGGTTAAAGGATCTTTGGTAGAGAGTAGTTTCAGTTTGAAAGTGTGAGGTTGTTTGATGAGGTATGGATGGTGCTTCGTGTCATTGGATGGACGGGATTGTGGTTTGGCGGAGCGACAGAAGTTAGAAGGTGAGGGGATGACCGGAGCATGGTTGTGTAGAGGAGACGAGAGGTAGTTGTTTCCGATTCACGATGGAGGAAAGGTTTTCTTTGGCGGTAGCGGATAATTTGAGAAGGGGGAAGGGGATCCGATTGGGCCATTAGGGATTTCATTTTTATGGAGGTGGTGTTTTTTTTAGAGGCGGTGTTTTCTATGTGATGAAGTTCGGATGTAGGGTTATAAGAGAAGCGGGTTTTGGGTAGGCAGGCCGAACGGAAAGGGTAAAGGCCTGTCTTCATTTATATACTTCATGTTATATAATTTAATTAGTTATTTACTTAAACCCTATGATTAGAAATAGTTTTATAACATGATTAGAACTGATAAATGCATATCGGTTTGTTGTTTTCAACCCTGGAGTCGGCCTTAAGTATTTTCAGACCTGAAGTCGAACTGTTATGCTATCATAACCGGATGTAATTAACTAATGTTAATTGGTAATGTCGATTAGTAATTAATTAGTATTAATTTAAACGGAATTAAGGATTAATTATTTGTTAAGATAATAATTAGTTTAATTTAAAACTTCATTAAAGGTTTAATAGTCTAATTTATTTATATTAACTTATAATATTAATAACATATTCCTATGTTATCAGAATTGGACGATGCAAGCTGCGTTACGATCATACTGATGAGCATTACGTCTGGGAACAGAACTAGATAGGATTGGGATCAACTGGATTTTCAGTTAAATTTAATACCTGTTAAATTTAACTGAAATGAGCCATTTAAAACAGCGAATCAAAATCAGGTGAGTTAAACTCACTCAGTATTTTTCCTATTTATATTTTATATAAATTGGGTTTTTATTTTGTGTTCTTGATTTGTTGATGGTTAACTATTTGCTAATTATTTATCCAATTGTTGATTTAACTGATGAAATTAAACCGTCGTTTAATTTCAGTGAGATACCGAATCGTTATTTTAACGAATTGGTTACAATGAAGGTAAGTTACCTCGTTGGTCACGTTTATAAAATAAACGTGTTTTGTTTGAATAGTGTGAACTGATAGAAATACTTTGTTGGTTGGTTGATATAAAATTGTTGCTATTTACTATTTTATATCAATTAAATGAAGTGATCTGGTTTGTGATAACCGTTTGAAATACAGGGAAGAACAGGTTGGAGGGATCCAACCGGATTCCTCAAATATACTATTTATTTTCATATTATCATATATAAACTGTCCTGTTTAGGGTGATTGATTTGATTGTTGATTATTGACAGAATGTTTAACATTAGTTTAGTTTAAACCAATGGGTAATATTGGTTGAGTATTTGGCGATATATGGCAATAACATCAATCGTTTTAGAAATATTGATACACCGTCAGGTGAGTCGATAGAGATGAAGTTATAAATGTATTTTATAACTAGTGGTAAATTTTGGAATATTATTTGAATAAAAGTTTTTTATAAAAAAAGAAAATAAGTATTTATTCTTATTTTATTAATTGAGTTAATAAAGTCAATTCTGATGTTAATCAGAATTATGAGTATGAAAATAGGAAATTTACCTAACGGTTGAAAAGTGAATAATTGTTTTGTTAAGAAACAATTAAATGGAATTATTTTAAATTAATTATATTATTAATTAATTTAAAGGGAAAACAAATTAAAATCGGTTAACAAGATAACCGTGTTTAGAGTTGACTAAATTGACCATTTTTTTAACTGGAATAAATTATTATTTTAGTTTGTTTGAAATAATCTAATCAGAGTGTTTAAAGAATATTTATTTAATTTCTATAAGACTTTAAAATGGCGATTTACTATTAATTAACTACTAATGTGGTAATGATTGAAGTAATTATTATATAATAATTTAGAAATTTCTTTAATTTGAAATTCATTTAAAAAAATATCGAAGTTGAAAGGAAATCCAATTGATTGGTGGGAAAAGTTTATGCATAGGTTTTATTTTAAATCTGAGTTCTATAACAAAATGATATGTATAAATTTTAAGCGAACATGGCAGCATAAAATAAGTGTTACGTAATTAATTAAATTAAGTAAAAGAAAATTCATATAAAATAGTTTGGTGCTAATCCAGAGTTATATAAAAGAGGTGAAGTGGTAAATCGTTAATTTTGTATTAACGTTACTTAATAATGGGATTAAGTAGAAGTGGGAAATTTAAATGAGATTTCCAAAGCGAAATATAGTTGAATGGATTTGTAATGGGATTGATGAAAGTGAAATATTGGATTACAACTAGTATCCATCCTGAGGTATGAACGTTGTTGATCAATATATGAGAGGTAATTATAATACACCAACTTGAACGACTCCAGGATTACCTGAGGATGATATTAGTTGAAATGGTAAAAAGGGTTTAGTGAAATTTATTATTTCATTACAGATATAATGGCGCAACCTTTTGGTAGACATTTGGAAATATATAAAATAAGGATACCAAGGTAAAATGGAAATGAAAGAGGATTACGAAAATTATAATGATACTCACGAGGTTAAAAGGAAATGTAAAGCTAAGTATTGAAATAGTTTTATTTTATAAATAACGTTGGTTATTGTTTTCAAATATTGAACTGAAAGATATTTAGTAACGTTGTTTCAGTAAATTGTTTTCCATGTGAAAATAGAAATTGAATATATTAAGATTTTCCTATGTATTAAAAGAGAATTTGTTTTAAGAAGTATCTCATGTTAAATAAGAAAGCGAGAAAACGATATTTATAATATTGAAAGATTTTAGAGTTTTAATTTACATTTTTTTTAATTAAAAGGCCAAGTGGTGCTGAATACTGAACCGGTGAATCCACTGGATTGTCATGATTGAAACACTGTTTATTTTGATAGTTAAATCACCGACTATCAAGTCTGTTCAATACGATTGTTGTACGGAAAGAACGGGATCGAATTTATATTTGAAAACCACTCCGGCCAACAACTACGTGAAGATATCAGAAGATAATCGAGATGGAGCATTGAAGACCATTGATTTTCATAAGCGGAAGGATTGCTAATAATTACTGGTTTAGCAGCCAAAGATAAACTGTGGTTCTGTCGTGGTTGAGATCTACGGATTGCAAGGACTTTCGCTATTGATCCATGGGGTGATTTCTATATCGGATGCAGTAGGAAAGTACCTTCGGTTCATCCTGTTTCTGGATGACTTGTATGGACGAATGTCTGACGAAGTGTAACAACCTGGAATTTTGGAACCAATTTAAAATTTTATATTAAGGAAATTTTGTTAAAAAAAATGCTATAAATGATAAAGGTAAGTTATAATGTACTGCTTTAGAAAATTCAAAACATAAAATTGATTTATAATTAACGTTTAGCTTTAAAATTTATTTGGTTTTATTATAATATCAGTTAATAAAATAACGATTAACGATTGAATTTAATGTGAATAATGAAATTTCATGTGAATAATAAAATATTGGTTTTTAGTGTGATATTATATTGATATAGTGAACGTATCCGTATAATCTTTTTGGTATCAGAGCTTTGGTTTACAGAGCTCGAGAACAAGACACATTAGACAAAATTATCAGTTTTGGTCATTTAAAAAAGAATGAATTGAAAATGTTCATTTTTGCAAATTAAATAGAATGTATTGAAAACATTCATTTTTGGTCATTTTATAGGAATGAAGCACGAACATTTAGTTTTGTCATTTAAAATGGTTAAACCAAAAATATACATTTTTGGTCACTTAAAATGATTAAACCAAAATATACATTTTTGGTAATTAAAAAAATGATTAAACGAAAAACATACATTTTTTTGTTATTTAAAAGAATTAGAGAAAAACATACATTTTTGTTATTTAAAAGAATTAGATAAAAATATACATTTTTGGTTACATAAAAAGGATTACACCAAAATATACATTTTGGTTATTTAAAAGGATTACACCAAAATAATCATCTTTGGTCATTGAAAAGAGTTACACCAAAATATACATTTTTGGCCATTAAAAAGGGTTAAACCAAAATATACCTTTTTGGTCATTAACAAGAGTTACTTCAAGATATACATTTTTGGTCATTGAAAGGGATTACACAAAAGATATAAAGGTTGATATTATTATTATCGATTTGTTACAATAAAAGATTAGAAATAAAAGTTTATATTTTTATTGTCGATTAGCTACAATAAAAAGGATTAGAGATAAAAGTTAATATCTTTATTGTCGATTAGTTACAATAAAAAGATCATATGTCAAAAATATGATATTAGCGATGGCTTGGAATATATGTCGGTGATGTTGAAATGTTTGATGTGTTAAATATAATGTTAATATATTCAAACTGAATATTACACTTCCATTTACAAGTCATCCGACCTGTTTATGTGATTGGGACGACAATTTTTAACACATCACCCAAGTGCACAAATGATTTATTATTTGCTTGTTGGATGAAACCCCACACGGGTATTGGGATGATATTTGACAGACACTTATCCCAATATTTAGTGTAGAATCCACTCTCGTTGTTATTTGGGTGTTTGAAAATTATTTATCATGATTGTTGATTACATGCTATATATGGTTGTTGAGTGAGTCACATTCCAATGAAGAATATTCTTAGAAAAAGAATATTTTAGAAAAAGCATATATTTTAGAAATATATTTTTATCGAAATAAACTAGTTATTAACTAGAATAGATCATTAAATTTAGATTTAATTAAGTTTTCCAATTTGTTAGTATTTAATTGAGAATGAATTAAAAAAATTGGATTTTGGGTTTGTCGTGAATAGTGTCTTAAATAACACTGTTCTTAAACCCCGTATGAAAAGAATAATCTTTTAATTTAGATTATTAAAGTTTTCAATTGTATTTAGTAATTGAAATAAGATGAAATGTGAGTTGAGTTTATTGTGAACTGTGTTTTTAAGTGATATGTGTTCTTTAACCCAACTGATAGTAAAAATATGATTTGGAATTTATAAATCTTTTATTAAGATTTAAAGGGGAATTTTCCAAAAGCCAAGCTTTCCAATTTAATATATTAAATTGGAATTGAATAGAATTCGAATGAATAATAACCGAGATAAGCTTCTGTAAAAGGAGACCGATACTACATATGGAATTTAAGAGGCTTTGCCGTTACTCCATTTATATTATTGGTCGGATACAGTAATTTATAGCGATTATATATATTGATTTGATTTCTATGAAAGTTCCATATTTTATGGAAGATTATTTTGGGTTTACCGTGAACTATGTTTTAAATGACATTAGTTCTTTAACCCAGTTAAAGATAAGATTAATTCTTAAATTTAAATAATCATTCAGTAATGATTTTTGATATTTAAAACCAAATTGGGGTTTTAATAAATCTTTAAAAGAAAGATTTAAGAATAAATTTGAAGAATTTGTCTTTGATAATATAATGTGAATATTTTATTTAAAAGAATATCCTGAATTAGGATGAGGCGTTGGATGTGTTTTTATAGCGCTTGATTTTTAATTATAAAAATACACGAGTTATTCGGAAAGACCGGGTTTAACCCATTCCGAATAATCACTACGACGATGAAGAGTCGAAGTTGAAGATGGTGATTGAAGACCTACGATTTTCACATCGAATGGATGTGTTGCTACTGAGATCCATGATGGGAGTAGCTACCTTGAAGAGGCTCCAGTGGTAGTCGTCCAGACGTATTGTTGATTGTCCAGATATGCGAGAACCTCCCAGGTGTCTCCGGTTTCATTCAGACCTAGAACGGACTTGTAAATGGATGCGTGTCTGACATTGGATTTCATTCCATGTGAATTAAATTGATTTTTATTAATGTATATCAGATTGGTGGTGGAGAAACTATTCTCTGCTTAACACCCTGGTATATATTAATAGTGATTGATCGCATGGCGTGAATTGTCAATGTGGCACGCCAAGATGCAATTGATCAAGGCTTTTTGTTGAAAAGCAGGGCCTTGTGGGATGATCAAAGCATAGCCTATTTCGGCATAGCTTTGTGTATAGCGTGACTTCGCCAGCCTCACACCCCGATATGAGTCAAAAACGGGAGTAGGACTGCAGGGAGTGCACAAGTTTCTTTCTAGCTAGGAGTAGTGTCAGTGCTTAAACTGGCTGGCATTTTACTTATGTGGATGATGGATTTTGAGGCGCCTCGGTTTTATAGGCCGTTAGTGGTCATATGGAGGTCCAAAGGGACCGGGAAGCGTGTGTTCAGGCATAACCAATCCACTGTCGATAGGCGGGGACCGGCCCTGAAGATCCAAGGGTTCGCCAGCGTCCGGATCCTGAGGCATTTGCTAGAGTGTCTCGAATCGGAGAGGACGATCCCTAGCCTCGATTTCATGATGGAAAACCAACTTCCAATACGACACCATGCGGTTTTGATTGTAGAACTAGTATGGCGACATAGTAGGATGGGGTACTATGCCGTCTATGATTGATACATTATGATTGAAATGTTTTCGAAATATATATACCTATATATATACACTAATAATAATATTAAATCTGTTTTTACCGTATCAAGCATCTTTTGACCATTATAAGGTAAAACCCTATCCTTCGGTTTGCGTTGCATTGTGTGATGGGACTTGGGTCTTATAATGGTCTCATTTTTCTAAAAAGCATTACGTTGTTTAACGATTTACTTTATTTTATGCACTGGCAATCCAATGGAGTAAACACGTTCTGCGTTAGCGACGTGGTCCTGTGATTAGCCTTATTATTAGATAAGTTAAGTAAGATTTCTCATACCAGTCCCATGACTGACCTGTAGTTTGTTTCACTGGAAAACTCGGGTGCCCATATTTTCCACACGGGCAGTCGAGTAGCTCTTTGCAGACATTTACAGGATCCTGGTTTACAGCTGAAGCGATATTCGGAAAGCTCTGTATCCGTGTATTCCTTTCGGTTGTGTATTTGAAATATTTTTCCGCTGCTATTTAAGTGTAATTTAAATCTCTGATATTATTGTATTTCTTTGTGTAATAGTATTCATACTCTGTTATATTCTTGTACTCTGATGTAATTGTTGTCATTAGCAATAAAAATGTTCTTCAGTTTGGTTTCTGATGCGTATTGTTCTCAAAGCAATCCAGTCTTTCCTTTACGGGAAAGTTTGGGTCGTCACACGGAGTATTTCCTGAAACCACGTACGTTGATTTTTACAAATATACTGAGTGGTGGCAAAAAAGGGCACTTCTTTTATACCCAGAGTATATTTGTGGACGTCAATTAGTGACTTGACGGATCTGACGATGTGGCATTCAAATTGAATGGTGACCAGATATTCCAAAAAGGGAATTCTAGCCTAAAACCTCATCAACCAGGAAATGACAGAAATCGGGCAGGCAGCATGGCTATGTGGGTCGCTCCCATTAGGGTGTATAATCACCTATCTAGAGAAAATCCTTTTGCTTCTTTAATCTATTTCGATGCTGTCCCCTTTCGAGAAACGGTGGTTTGAGCCCAACCGTTAGTGATATACATTCGATACACTCAAGCGCGGTCATGTGAGGGTCGGGTTGCAAGACGTTCTTGTTGAACCCAGTGTATTCGCCTCTAGAGATACACTATCGGCAGGTGGTCACATACCTTGTCATAGTCGGAATCCAATTTCCAATAAGCGCCCGCGGTTTTGATTGTATACTATATATGTGGAGCGTGAGATGCAAGCGTTCCACTAGATTGTTATTTACTTGTATTTAGACACTATTATAATATCAGAAAAGATATTGATTTGAAATGGTTTGGGTTATCGTAATGTAAAAACCGTCTGTGTTTATGTGTTGATTTGGTCTTACGATTATCCTTTTCTTTTGAAAAGATTTTGAACTTAAAAATCATGTTGGATGATTTACACTTAATACTGTGCAAGTTTTTCTCACTCTGGTTCACCAGACTGACTGGTTCACCAGACTGACCCGGTGTTTTGTAAATGCTTGGGTTAGCCCGAGGTGTACAGGTTCAGGTTATCGAATGTTGTGAAGAGACGAGCTGAAGATGTTCAGACGTATGATATTATATAGCTACTATTCCGTTGTGTGTGTTGTATATGGGAACAGGTTATTATAACTGTCCCATTGTGTGATGTACTCTGATATTGTAAGTATTTTGAAAGCTCTCAATAAAGTTTTATTTCTGTATTATATTTTGTTCTGCGGTGATGTGAGACTCAATGTTGTGTTGTTTCTTCTTCTTCTTCTTCTTCTATTCTTATATTTCTTTCTTATCTCACCCTCTAAATTCTTTTTAACAACGTTCCAGTGTTTTCGGTGTTGGAATGTCGGCATGAGTTACGATAAAGGTATTTATGTCGATTTCCGGGGCCGAAAATCCTTGGGTCGTTACAGTGGTATCAGAGCTGGTTGCTTAATTGGTACGGATGACAGGGGTTCTCGCTTTGCGTTAGGTGGCGAACGGGAGACTCTTACCGCTACATCTCCCGACAATGTGGGTTGGTCGAGTCACGTGGCTGGCCGTAAAAGCAATTCTGAGGTACCTCTGTAAGCCACGGGGGGAGGTTTGCCCTCTGCCTTGGGGGAGGAGAGGATGGTTGAAAAGCCTACTCGAATTCCTTGGTTGTTACAGTGGTATCAGAGCTATTGGTTTAGTAATAACCTTGGCTCTGTGGTGTAACTCGATAGGGATGGGGTTAGTAATACCCTAGATCGAGATTGAGTGTGTATATATATGAGAGCGTAATTGTAAATTTTATATACAAATGGTTTGTATTGTGTTTGTTGATTAGTTCAAGTGTTGAGAAGCATAGAACTGTCAATGGATACAGTAATGTTTTGTTAAGAGGGTAAATGAAATAATTTTACCCAAGTTATGTTTTTGTATAGAAAAGAAATAATTTTATAAATTATTGAGATATTGGTGTGTTGATTGGTTTGAATGGAATTCAAATTGGATTGAAAATATGAATTGAAATTTAACTTGGTTAGGTGAAATTAAATTAAGAATGATATTGGAACTAAATAAATAAATTTGAATTTGAATGAATAATAATCGAATAGAAACCAATCAAATATTAATCGATTGGTGTTCAAAGATGTGAAACCAAAGTGAAATAATAATATTGAATGCGAAGTCAATTAATTTGGTTAATTTGGTTGTGTATTGGTTGCCTTGATTGTGAAATTTTTATTATTGGGTGGTAAATTGTTTGAATGAAATGAATCAACAATTTAATGAATTTGAATAAGTTGTAAACTAAAGAATAAATTCCAGTATAATAATTAAACTAGAATGAAACTTCATATGAATTGGAAATTACAATTTAACCCTGTGTTTAAGAATGAATTGATGTTGTGTGTTTGACTTTGCAATTTGTGTAGTTATACCAGTTGGTTAGTGAAATATTATCTCAAAAATTTCATATAGTTATTACTTATATGTGAACTGAGTTAAGTACAGGTACCAGATGGCTTGGCAGATTGATATTGGTTGAGTAAATCGCATATACGTTGAGCAAGTATGCTCAATGATGCTCGAAAAGGTACGCCTAAGCGAAAATATAAATTTTGGGGTTTCGATTTTTTTTGCTTTCCGACCGTTGGTCGATGTATATATATTATTTGTTCCTGCGATATCGCAGATGTCACTCTGTGCAGGGGAGACTACCGAATTTTTCCGTGAATTTAAGGTGTTAGAAAATTTTCGATATTTTTGAAAAATTTATATTGATTATAATAAAATGGTTTTGATTTAAATTAGATTTGAAAATTAGTGGGTTCGTAACGTTCTTTCTTACCTCAGCAATTTCGAGGACGAAATTATTTTAAGGGGGGAAGAATGTAACATCCCGTATTTTTGGTAGCCAAATATTTAATTTAGTTTATTATTTTAAATATTACACTTGGAATATTAATGGAATTTAATATTGAATTCGTTTATTTAAAACGACGTTTAAATGTTATAATTTATATAATTATAAAACAAGCTCGAAATCGCGCGGCAGTTCATAAATTGGTGTTTTGAACTTCAATCGAATATACAGGATCCGATATGAGTCAGATTTCTGTGAAACAAGAAATGTTGGAACTATACTGATCATAATTTTCTAATGAAAGAGAAAAATTTAGATTTCGTATTACAGTTTGTTAGTTATGGCTAAATCAAATTTTGAGATAGTCGCCATAGAAATCATTATTAAATTATATCGTCTATTTAACATATTTAAAAGGATTTTAATATATATTGGATACCATTTGACTTGAAATGTTGATATCGAGTTGTTTAATTCATATTGAGTTATATTTGGAGATATGTGATATTTCCAGTTGGATAGATGTATGATAATAATAATTTATTACTTAACCGAATTTTTTTATATATATATTTTGTCAATGTTATATACAACCAAAAATCTCATGTACCAAAATATTCTATCACACAATGTATAGACTAAATCCACAATATCAAATTTAAATCTACACATTGATATAACTACTCACAGCTAAAGAGAAAGCTAAACCAAAACAAGTACAATGAACAGAAACTAATATATGTATATCAAATCTAGGTAAATCAAAACAGCTAAGTCTCATGTACAAATCTATAAAAAGGAAACTGCCTTGCCATGCATCGAACCTACCAAATACAAATTTAAAATTTCTAAATTTAATAAACAATTCAGTAGCTCCATGTACATAGACAATATGAATAGACAAGATAGCTTCATAGCTTCACAAAATCTATATCTAAACAGTTCAGTGTATGTATACATCCGAATGGGCTAGTACACCACAAAGTCAACACAAAATCTTCACATTTTCTTGCTAAGCCATTTCCTTCTTCGATAAGTCTCCACGTACTGTGCTACCCTATCTACTTTGCGACAGTCTTCATTATCTACATCAGTAAAGAGAAATTTTGAACAGCTAAGAACAGATTTTGAACAACTAGAGAAACCCAATATATGTATTTTCATACATAAAATCTATGCAAAACATTAACAGGTAAATGGATTCATATATATATATATATATATATATAAGTCGATGTCATGTACAAAATTCATCAAGACTGTTGTCACATATTTAAAGGAAGAAAAAAATCCAACATAGAATCTTCAAAATATAAATTCTTCCAATTTCTGAATGAAATAACAATTCATTAACTTCATAGGTCACCTAATCTATCCTGACAGTTCGATCACTGTATGAACAGAATGGTACATGACAGTTCAACAACAAATCTTCATATTTCCCTACTATAATCACATAACCAGTACCACAGTTCGATCACAAATCTTCAGCTGACATAAGAAAAAATATCACAGCTAAAGTTCAGCTAGGATAAAACCTATGATTTCACCCCTTAAGTTGACATTGATCTTATCAGGATTTTTCCGCAACTATATATACATGTGTATCACGACTTCCACAATGAACCAAATGGACAAAAACAGTGAAGAAAAAACCCAGTGGAACCACTTAAAAATCAAGCCAAAATACTACAGCGGGAAAAAAATTTAGTAAGATACTTATCTGATTCGTGAATTTTTCCCCTTCGTCTCGTTGTGCTTTGGATGAGTTTTGTGGGATCATGATTCGGCGCCAAGAACCTAGGGTTCAGTCGGTCTTCACGATGAAGGCTTCTGGTTAGATTTCAAAGGTTAAAGGATCTTTGGTAGAGAGTAGTTTCAGTTTGAAAGTGTGAGGTTGTTTGATGAGGTATGGATGGTGCTTGGTGTCGTTGGATGGACGGGATTGTGGTTTGGCGGAGCGACAGAAGTTAGAAGGTGAGGGGATGACCGGAGCATGGTTGTGTAGGGGAGACGAAAGATAGCTGTTTCCGATTCATGATGGAGGAAAGGTTTTCTTTGGCAGCAGCGGATAATTTGAGAAGGGGGAAGGGGATCCAATTGGGCCATTAGGGATTTCATTTTTATGGAGGTGGTGTTTTTTTTTGGAGGCGGTGTTTTCTGTGTGATGAAGTTCGGATGTAGGGTTTTAAGAGAAGCGGGTTTTGGGTAAGCAGGCCGAACGGAAAGGGTAAAGGTCCGTTTTCATTTATATACTTCATGTTCTATAATTTAATTAGTTATTTACTTAAACCCTATGATTAGAAATAGTTTTATAACATGGTTAGAACTGATAAATGCATATCGGTTTGTTGTTTTCAACCCTGGAGTCGGCCTTGAGTATTTTCAGACCTAAAGTCGAACTGTTATGGTATCATAACCAGATGTAATTAACTAATGTTAATTGGTAATGTCGATTAGTAATTAATTAGTATTAATTTAAACGGAATTAAGGATTAATTATTTGTTAAGATAATAAGTAGTTTAATTTAAAACTTCATTAAAGGTTTAATAGTTTAATTTATTAATATTAATAACATATTCCTTTGTTATCAGAATTGGACGATGCAAGTTGTGTTACGATCATACTGATGAGCATTACGTCTAGGAATAGAACTGGATAGGATTGGGATCAACTGGATTTTCAGTTAAATTTAATACCTGTTAAATTTAACTGAAATGAGCCATTTAAAACAGCGAATCAAAATCAGGTGAGTTAAATTCACTCAGTATTTTTCCCATTTATATTTTATATAAATTGGGTTTTTATTTTGTGTGCTTGATTTGCTGATGGTTGATTATTTGCTAATTATTTATCCAATTGTTGATTTAACTGATGAAATTAAACTGTCGTTTAATTTCAGTGAGATACCGAATCATTATTTTAACGAATTGGTTCCAATGAAGGTAAGTTACCTCGTTGGTCACGTTTATAAAATAAACGTGTTTTGTTTGAATTGTGTGAACTGATAGAAATGCTTTATTGGTTGGTTGATATAAAATTGTTGCTATTTACTATTTTATATCAGTTAAATGAAGTGATCTGGTTTGTGATAACCGTTTGAAATACAGGGAAGGACATGGTGGAGGGATCCAACCGGATTCCTCAAATATATTATTTATTTTCATATTATCATATATAAACTGTCCTGTTCGGGGTGATTGATTTGATTGTTGATTATTGACTGAATGTTTAACATCAGTTTAGTTTAAACCAATGGGTAATATTGGTTGAGTATTTGGCGATATATGGCCTATAACATCAATAGTTTTAGAAATATTGATTCACCGTCAGATGAGTCGATAGAGATGAAGTTATAAATGTATTTTATAACTAGTGATAGATTTTGGAATATTATTTGAATAAAAGTTTTTTATAAAAAAAGAAAATAAGTATTTATTCTTATTTTATTAATTGAGTTAATAAAGTCAATTCTGATGTTAATCAGAATTATGAGTATGAAAATAGGAAATTTACCTAACGGTTGGAAAGTGAATAATTGTTTTGTTAAGAAACAATTAAATGGAATTATTTTAAATTAATTATACTATTAATTAATTTAAAGGGAAAACGAATAAAAATTGATTAACGAGACAACCGTGTTTAGAGTTGACTAAATTGACCATTTTTTTACTGGAATAAATTATTATTTTAGTTTGTTTGAAATAATCTAATCAGAGTGTTTAAAGAATATTTATTTAATTTCTATAAGACTTTAAAATGGGGATTTACTGTTAATTAACTACTAATGTGGTAATGATTGAAGTAATTATTATATAATAATTTAAAATTTTCTTTAATTTGAAATTCATTTAAAAAAATATTGAAGTTGAAAGGAAATCCAATTGATTGGTGGGAAAAGTTTATGCATAGGTTTTATTTTAAATCTGAGTTCTATAACGAAATGATAAGGATAAATTTTAAGCGAACATGACAGCATAAAATAAGTGTTACATAATTATTTAAATTAAGTAAAAGAAAATTCATATAAAAGAGTTTGGTGCTAAACCAGAGTTATATAAAAGAGGTGAAGTGGTAAATCGTTAATTTTGTATTAACGTTACTTAATAATGGGATTAAGTAGAAGTGGGAAATTTTAATGAGATTTCCGAAGCAAAATATAGTTGAATGGATTTGTAACGGGATTGGTGAATGTGAAATATTGGATTACAACTAGTATCCATCCTGAGGTATGAACGTTGTTGATCAAGGTCTGAGAGGTAATTAAAGTACCCCAACTTGAACAACTCCAGGATTACCTGAGGATGATATTAGTTGAAATGGTAAAAAGGGGTTAGTGAAATTTATTATTTCATTAGAGAAATAATGGCACAACCTTTTGGTAGACATTTGGAAATATATAAAATAAGGATACCAAGGTAAAATAGAAATGAAAGAGGATTGCGAAAATTATAATGATAATCACGAGGTTAAAAGGAAATGTAAAGCTAAGTGTTGAAATAGTTTTATTTTATAAATAAGCATTGGTTATTGTTTTCAAATATTGAACTGAAAGATATTTAGTAACGTTGTTTCAATAAATTGTTTTCAAAGTGAAAATAGAAATTGAATATAATAAGATTTTCCTATGTATTAAAAGAGAATTTGTTTTAAGAAGTATCTCATGTTAAATAAGAAAGCGAGAAAACGATATTTATAATATTGAAAGATTTTAGAGTTTAAATTTACATTTTTTTTGTTTTAATTAAAAGGCCAAGTGGTGCTGAATACTGAACCAGTGAATCCACTGGATTGTCATGATTGGAACTCTGTTTATTTTGATAGTTAAATCACCGACTATCAAATCTGTCCAATACGATTGTTAGTACGGAAAGACCGGGATCGAATTGATATTCGAAAACCATTCCGACCAACAACTACGTGAAGATATCAGAAGATAATCGAGATGGAGCATTGAAGACCATTGATTTTCATAAGCAGAAGGAATGCTAATAAAATTTGGTTTAGCAACCAGAGATAAACTGTGGTTCTGTCATGGTTGAGATCTACGGATTGCAAGGACTTTTCGCTACTGATCCATGGGGTGATTCCTATATCGGATGCAGTAGGAAAGTACCTTCGGTTCATCCTGTTCCTGGATGACTTGTATAGACGAATGTCTGACGGAGTATTTCCTGAAACCACGTACGTTGATTTTTATAAATATATCGAGTGGTGGCAAAGAGGGGCACTTCTTTTATACCCAGAGTATATTTTCGGATGTCAATTAGTGACTTGACGGATCTGACGATGTGGCATTCAAAGTGAATGGTGTCCAGATATTCCAAAAAGGGAATTCTAGCCTCAAACCTCATCAACCAGGAAATGACAGAAATCGGGCAGGCAGCATGGCTATGTCGGTCGCTCCCATTAGGGTGTATAATCACCCGTCTAGAGAAAATCCTTTTGCTTTTTTAATCTATTTCGATGTTGTCCCCTTTCGGGAAACGGTGGTTTGAGCCCAACCGTTAGTGATATACATTCGATACACTCAAGCGAAATGAGTGGTCGGTCATGTGAGGGCCGGGTTGAAAGACGTTCTTGTTGAACCCAGTGTATTCGCCTCTAGAGATACACTATCGGCAGGTGGTTACATACCTTGTCATAGTCAGAATCCAATTTCCAATAAGCACCCGCGGTTTTGATTGTATACTATATATGTGGAGCATGAGATGCAAGCGTTCCACTAAATTGTTATTTACTTGTATTTAGACACTATTATAATATCAGAAAAGATATTGATTTCAAATGGTTTGGGTTATCGTAAGGTAAAAACCGTCCGTGTTTATGTGTGGATTTGGTCTTACGATTATCCTTTTCTTTTGAAAAGATTTTGAACTTAAAAATCATGTTAGATGATCTACCCTTAATACTGTGCGAGTTTTTCTCACTCTGGTTCACCAGACTGACCCGGTGTTTTGTAAATGCTCGGGTTAGCCCGAGGTGTACAGGTTCAGGTTATCGAATGCTGTGAAGAGACGAGCTGAAGATGTTCAAACGTATGATATTATATAGCTACTATTCCGCTGTGTGTGTTGTATATGGGAACAGGTTATTATAACTATCCCAATGTGTGATGTACTCTAATATTGTAAGTATTTTTAAAACTCTCAATAAAGTTTTATTTCTGTGTTATATTTTGTTCTACGGCAATGTGAGACTCTGTGTTGTGTTGTTTCTTCTTCTTCTTCTTCTATTCTTATATTTCTTTCTTTCTTATCTCACCCTCTGAATTCTTTCTAACAACGTTCCAGTGTTTTCGGTGTTGGAAGGTCGGCATGAGTTATGGTAAAGGTATTTATGTCGATTTTCGGGGCCAAAAATCCCTGGGTCGTTACAACTATGCTGTATATAAATTCAATATTTTTTCCTGCACTTTTTTTGACAGCAGCGGCGGCACTCATGTAAATTATATATATATTATATGTATAGGATAGATCAAGAGTATGTGACTTGGCTCATGTGTACGGCCTTGTCAAACGTTATTGTGTGAAAATAACTCGACGTAAGTATTAGGTTTTAATGAATTGGTTTATTAATTAATTAATAAAAGAAAATAAAAGTGATTTTAAATATGTTTAAAGTTAACTAAACGTAGATTTAGTCATAAACTGATTTAATGCATAAACAACCGATCAATATTGATCGGTAAATGCAGTAAATACTGAATTGTGTTAATCATAATTATATTTATTTATTTCCGTTAGTAGAAATAAATACCTTTCTGCTATTATAATCAGTTTGACATATTAATATATGATACTATCGGTTGATAATATTGAATTTTATTATATGACTGTTTGTGCAAATTGATCAATGACTTGAATATCATCTGAACTATTAATATCGTTGGAACTGCTAAGCCATTTTCTGTAAGGTAACTCAGAAATGAACTTTATTTTTTATAATTGGATATAAATTGTTTTTAAGAAAAATTTAAAGGGTTTATTTTAAATTAATTATATTATACAAAAAAAACGTAAGATAAATTGTAATCTGTTAATCAATTTTGTTGTACGTAAACCAACGGTTTTAAACGGAAATTGAATGAATCTATTTTCAACTAATACTTTTTAACAAATAAATGTTAAACATTTCTGAAAGCTAATTAATGTTTTTAATTAATAGATTTTGGATAGGTAATGGTATAGTTAAATAGAGAGCTGGCTAAAATATCCAAGATAATATTTGTAACTTAATAATCTTTTAATTAAGCAAGAGAGAAAAATAATTTGGTTAAAAAGAAAATAAATCAAGTTGATCATTTGGATTAAAATTCCTCTGATTTAGTGTCAACTGATGAACAGTTCAAAACCACAACGTTGTTTGAAATAGTAAAATTTGGAAATCAATTTGATTTACAAATGTTGGTTTGTCGAATATTTTGGGTATCGAACTTCAACATTCTTAATGATAGAAATGATTTTGATTCAAGGTCTGAGAGGTAATTTAAATACCCCAACTTGAACAATTTCATTATTATCGAATAATTCGTATTAGTTAGTGTTTAGAATGAGTATTAGAGTTGAATATTGTTTTCAGTTATGAAGCTGATATTCGAGAATGAGATTATCACGTATGATTTGTTAATAAGAAATTATAAGTTAAGTAATATTTGTATTTTTAAATATATATATATATACAAAGTTAATATTTGAATGTAAATAAATAAAGATTATTTAAATTAGGCTTAGCAGATCCAATGGGAATAAATCTATTTATTGTATTTTATATTTGATAGTTAAATCACCGACTATCAAATCTGGACCTTTTCGTTATTGTTTTCGAAGAGACTGGAATCTAAATTCCACTTCAATTCGACATATACATTACGAGTTAGAGATTTTATTGAAGACCACTGAAGATAGAGTATTGCAAGGGTTGTCCTGCTTACAGGATAGTGCCTTCGGTTTGTCCAGTCCCAGGACAACTTGTATGGACGAATGTCTGACAGAGTATGCCTGATAAATTGCGTAAGTTGATTTCTTCAAACGTATTTACGTTTGGTGGTAGAGGAATTTTTTTTCTTAGCTTTATACCCGGGATAATTTTGGCGAAATCAATTTATGATTTGGCGGGTTTGACGATGTGGCATTCAAAGTAAATGAAGACGTGTTATATCCAAAGGTAAGTTTCAGCCTCAAACCTAACAACCGGGAAATGACAAAAATTGGGCAGGCAGCATGGCTATGTGGGTCGCTCCCATTAGGATGTATTATCACCTATCTAGAGAAATTCTTTTTGACTCTTTAATCTTTCGATGTTGTCCCTTTCGGGAAACGGTGGGTAGCTCCTAACCGTTGGTGACAATATATTCGATACACTCAAGCGAAATGAGTGGTCGGTCATGTGTGGGTCGGGTTACAAGATGTTCTTGTTGAACCCAGTGTATTCGCCTCTAGAGATACACTATCAGTAGGTGGTTCCATACCTTGTCATGGTCGGAATCCAATTTCCAATAAGTGCCTGCAGTTTTGATTGTATATATATTTGTTGTAACACCCCATATTTTCTGTGAACGTATAAGTAACAAATCAGAGAATAATTAATTACAAAAATAAGAATCAAGGGAAATGGGTTACGCCATTGCGTTCGTCTCGGAATTCTTCTTGAAATAGAGTCCGAGTTTGCGTAGAACGGATAACTTATCAAGAAGATATGGACGAACGAAGTTTGGTGGCTAAATAGAGGAAAAAAGATTGCACTGGCGCACTTGGGAAGTGCGCCAGTACAAATTTACATTGGCGCACTTCCCAAGTGCGCCCAGGCTGAGAGAAAACCTGCACAGCTTTCTGGTTTGACCCTGGCTGGCCTAGTGGGGTTCTGGTCGAATTTTTGAGCTCTGCTGTGTCACTAGGGCTAACTTGTCACTTTCTGATTGGCTTCTCTTGAGATGGATAGCCTTGATTAACTCTAGCTTAATCGATGGCTCTAATTAGTTTGAAACCCTATATAAACAGCCCCCTAGCCCCATTCTCTTTACACCATTCTTCTCTAACCTTATGCTGCATAATTTCATTCTGCCTCTGTTCTTATTAAATAAAATAATGGCTCGTTACTCTGCAGGAATCAAAACTTGGACTGATGCATCTTCTTCCAAACTGAATAGAATTAAAAGCTAAATCAAATCTCAAATCAAAATTTAGAGCTACAACAACAATTAAAGAGGAGTAATTCAGCATTTCTGCATCAACAACAGTTTATTACCCTTTCTTAAAACCACGAAAGGCAAGTACAGTTATTTTCCGATATAAACTTTAATTATAATTGTGACATGATTATAAATCTAAATCTAAGGTTGTGTACGTTCGGTTCTGATATATTTTATTCTGTATCTCTTTCTT
This sequence comes from Allium sativum, assembly GCA_030737875.1. Classification (NCBI taxonomy): domain Eukaryota; kingdom Viridiplantae; phylum Streptophyta; class Magnoliopsida; order Asparagales; family Amaryllidaceae; genus Allium; species Allium sativum. Next base: position 18,829,800 of record CM060911.1, read on the forward strand.
CTTTCTGTTCTATAGCCAGGCTACCATGAGCCTGCGCCACAGCTCATAAGAGATTAACGCACAAACGCAAAATTTTGGGACAAATAATGAATGATGGCATAATTGGACATGGCTAATCTGTGACTGATGTTGTAAACTAGATTTAGATCTAGGCATATTCTGTGAATTGAAGAAGAGGAACCATTGTATGTTAACATGTGACTTGAGACTTTGGACATAACGCATATTTTGAATTAAGATCTGTTATAATTTAAAGTTCTAGATTGTTGGGTATATTTTATATAACGATTCATGACTTGAGATAAAAAGAGAATATGACTTAGGTGTGAAGAGCTATATTAAGATTTGATAACTATTAAATGTGAATAACACCTAAGTGGGAGATTTTTGAATATATGACATGCATTGAAATCGATGGTTATATTTGGTATAATTCATGTGTGAATCTTTTGTACTAGCCAAGTTTAACTAAAATTGGGACATGATTTATATGGTAAATTATGACCATAATCTGTGCTATGTAAATTCAATGCAAACGGGGGGGTATATGATCATATTGTGAATCATGACAATTATTTGGGCATGCAAAATTAGGCCAAATTTATAATTAAGCAAGATATGTCAACGAAACTTTAAGGAATGATTAAATCTGTTATATTGCCTAATCTGCTAGTTCTGTTATATTGCCTAAACTGCTAATTAGATTGAATTGCCTAATCTGCTAATTATGTAAAATTGCCTTATCTGCTAGATCTGCTAAATCGCCTAATCTGCAAGATCTGTTTTCTGTTTGATCTGTTGAATGGCGTAATCTGTTGGAACTGAAATGCTGAAATTTGAAGTATGTAAATCTGTAGGCTCGATTTAAAATTGAGCAAAACTTGTTAATAGAACCTCGAATAATCTGTTGTAACTTGTACATAAGTTAATTTGTTAAATTAGCATGATTAGTCTGATATTAGCATAGTCTGTGAATGAATGCATTGGCTAAACATGAAACATGGCTAACTCGAGGTTAGAATGAGTTTGCGGCGTAATCCTGCCCAGAACCGCCCGGCACATCCAGTGGCCGCAAACACTAGGTTCTAATGTGAGAAGTTAGTCATAACGTGCTTGAAACCCGAGGTTAGACTCAGTTTGCAGCAGAAACCTTTCCGGAACCAACCGGCCTAACCAGTGGCCGCAAACTGTCAGTCTAATGTGAGAGGTCTGCGCGTTAATTTTTAATTGATACAAATCTAAGATAAATATGATGTCTAAAACGTGTTGGGTGGATAGGGTTAAACCAATTGGACTAATGAATTTAACAAACCCGTTTCGTGAATCTGTAGGCCCAATTACAAAGTTAGACAAATCGGTAAATCTGTTAAATCTGTATATCTGATCCGTTAGTCTGAAAACTTGTCTGATCTGTGAACTAGTTGATCTGAACTCTGTATGTCTGAACTTGTAAACAAGTTAATCTGAAATCTGTTAGTCTGGGGACACAAGGTTAGGAGGGAAATTACTTGTGTCATCTGTTGTTTGGGACCCATATTAGTCAATAACCCTTTCTGGTATCAAAACTATGACCCAACAGTAGGTAGGGTCCGGGCATGCTTACTGAACTAATTATAAGCGGTTTATTCTGATAACAGCGAGGGGTGTTGATGGTGCGTTCCAACCGGGTCATGTGCGTGCATGGATCTCGGTCTGCCTCTGAGGATGTAAGACGCCGTGACATCTGTAAATAGGTCTGTGCCAATTGGTTGTCACTTTAGGGAGTGATTCACCCTACTGTGGGGCCGACACAGGGTATTTATGTATTAGGGCGCCGATCGCTTGGGGTAGGGTTTTAGGGTACACTTAGTTATGTATGTTTTTGTTGGTACCGTCTGTTTCTGTTGGGTGGTAACACCTGTCTGTTTCTGCGTGGTACCGTATGTTCGGGTGGTAAAGGCCCATTTACTAGTGTACACCTAATTCTACATTCAGTTTCCGTAGGGATTAATTTGTTTCTGTTTCTGTACCTCCTGTTCGGGTGGTAAAGGCCCATTATTAGCATTCTGTTTCTGTCTGTTTCTGTTGGGGTGGTAAAGGCCCATTGCTAGCATTCTCTTCTGTGGAAATTATCCTGTTCCCGTTTCTGTTTCAGTTTAGACATTGGGGTGACACCTAATCCTGTTATACAAGTATTAGTGAAGAGAAATGAAAAGTAATATTATTCTATTTCTTCTGTTTAACCTAAGTACATCTGCTGCTCCTGTTACTGTTATCTCTTATCCGGCTTATTTTCAAGTCATAATTATTATTATCCATTCATATGCTGAAAGTCACCGGACTTGCCAGACTTTATGTCTGACCTTGCTTGTTTTCGCCCCTTTTTCTTCCATTTCCCCCCCCCCAGGTTTTCCATGGAGGGAACACTTTAGCTTGATCTGGATTTCTTCTGCTTGAAGTACTTAGAGTGCTTAAAGTATGGCTTGACTCCTTATGGCAGCTTCTGTGGGGATTATGATTTTAAAGTTTTGTACTCTGATGATTTTCTGAACAAGACTGATATTTATGTACTTGAGTTTTTTGGTAAAGATGTAACCAAACTGATTTCTGTTTTCCACTGTAACAAAGTTATAATTTCTCATGTATTGTTTATCTATCTTGAAATTTTCTGTTCTGTTTACTAAAATGCTCCACCAAAGTTAAGGCATTCCCTTTGTGAGTGTCCTTAACGGAGGAGGGGTGTTACACTTGGTATCAAAGCCGAAGGTTACCAGATTGGGTAAAGTTTTTGAAAACTATTTTCAAAAAGGTTTTAAAAGTAAGTATTTTCGAAAATAAAGTTTATTTTGAAAAACATAATCCCCAAAAAGCCATATTTCAATCTTTTTATTTCTCCGTTTTAATCTTTTTCTTTCATTCCATCATGTCTGGGAATCTTAACTTTCCAGAGGGCGTGCCAATACCTGGCTGGTTCAGGAGGTACCTAGAGGCTAGGGCCAACGATGCAGGCCCAGCAGATATTCCTCCTCCAGCTGCAGTGATTACTTCTCCTCCGCCCCCTCCTCGTGCAATTGCTTTTTCAAAAATCTTTAAAGATTTTAGGGCCATGGGTGGAAAGGATTTCAAGGGAACTGAATCATTCGTAGAAGCAAGGAACTGGCTCAAAGAAACTGAGGATCTGTTCATTATCTTCGAGGTGGACGATAGGCAGAAGGTACAATTGGTGGTATGGTTGCTCAAGGATGAAGCTTCCTATTGGTGGGAAGTCACTAACGCCGAGAGACCAGTTGAAACATGGATGGATTTCAGAGCAAGGTTTCAGACAAAATTCCTCTCGCAAGCTGAACGAAGTCTACAACTGGAAAAGTTCTTATCTCTTAAGCAAGGAAGTACGACGGTCAAGGAATACGTCAACCAGTTCAACCAACTGGCCAGGTTCGGGCTAGATTTAGTCAACACCCAGCATAAAAAGGCTCTTCGCTTTGTTAAAGGATTGAACGAGCCACTGCACAGCCTAGCCATGACCCATGTACCCATGGGAGCGACTTATGAGAGATTGGTGGACATGGCACTACTACACGAGGAAGACAAGGGCAAGAAGGAGGCAAACAAGGAAGAACCACAGAACAAGAAAGCATGGCCCAAAAAGGAAAAACAAAAGAAGGATGAAAAGTCTGAAGATAAAAAGGAGAAAAGTGCTTTACTTGTGGAAGCTCGACTCATCTAAACAAGGATTGCAGAAAAAGAAAGGGCACTTGCTTCAACTGTGGTGAGATGGGACACTTCACTAGGGACTGCCCAAAGAAACGAGGGCAAGGGCAGAGGGCAGGACCAACTTCTGGAGGGCAGGCGAACACTCTCGAGGCTAGTGGATAGGATAGAAATAGGAAAACTTTCTGTAGGAGGTTTAATTTCTTTATCTAATTTTTGAGTTAAAACTCTTTTCTGATTCTGGCATTTCGATTATGTAATCGATACTCTGCACTTGAATACTAGTATTGTTTCTGATTCCGTTGTAGACTCAGACCCATAAGGGTTATGACTCATCCAATTGTGATAAGTTGGGTATCTTTGTTGAGCGTTAAGTTGACTATGACGCATACATTCTGGGTTTTTATCATGCTTAGTTTCCTAAGAATCATTTAGTAATCTGATCTGTACTGGTAATCTGTAAATATCTGAATATTTCTGATAAGGTTGAGATTTCCAGTTTTGACATTGTCTAAGGAGGGTAATCCTCTGGGTGTCAATCTGATGTTGATTTCGGTCTTCGAGGTTGATACTTAGAGGAATTTGTCTCTCAACCAAGGTCTAATGGAAACCAAGTTTTTGTTTATCTGCACTCGCTCCCATCACTCGACTATATCCTATCGACTGAGTCGAAGAGTCTTCGACCTATAGATAGGAATCCTATGGATGTAAACATGTGTTTGAGACATGTTATGTTTGATGGTTGCAAGTGGATGCTATTGGTTGCTCGTGGATGCATATACACACACTAGGCACTAGATCGGCTCGAAAACACTCTCATACTGCATATGGATGTGTGAGCATTTTCAATTTTTGTGGATGCAAAATGATTGACTCATCACATGGATGTTGCATATGAATGAATGGTTGTCACTCATATAAGAATGATATGTATCAAATAGGAAAATTGCATACATGTTGGACTCATGACACTGACATAGTTCGCATTAAGGAGGTCAACTGAATCAGTGGACCACTTGATCTTTGCATTTGATAAGGAACATATACACACACTTTTGCATAAGTTCATACAGCATTAGAAGTTTTCTAAGGACAATGGATGCTTGTGGATGATGGTTGAGTAGATGGATGACTGGATGGTAGGACACATTCTTCTTAACTTGAAGATTTCGGGGACGAAATCCTTTAAGGAGGGGAGAATGTAACACCCCATATTTTCTGTGAACGTATAAGTAACAAATCAGAGAATAATTAATTACAAAAATAAGAATCAAGGGAAATGGGTTACGCCATTGCATTCGTCTTGGAATTCTGCTTGAAATAGAGTCCGAGTTTGCGTAGAACGGATACTGTATCAAGAAGATATGGACGAACGAAGTTTGGTGGCTAAATAGAGAAAAAAAGATTGCACTGGCGCACTTGGGAAGTGCGCCAGTATAAATTTACATTGGCGCACTTCCCAAGTGCGCCCAGGCCAAGAGAAAACCTGCACAGCTTTCTGGTTTGACCCCGGCTGGCCTGGTCAGGTTCTGGTCGAATTTCTGAGCTCTGATGTGTCACTAGGGCTAACTTGTCACTTTCTGGTTGGCTTCTCTTTAATGGATGGCCTTGATTAACTCTAGCTTCATCGACGGCTCTAATTAGTTTGAAACCCTATATAAACAGTCCCCTAGCCCTATTCTCTTTACACCATTCTTCTCTAACCTTATGCTGCATAATTTCATTCTGCCTCCGTTCTTATTAAATAAAATAATGGCGTCGTTACTCTGTTGGAATCAAAACTTGGACTGATGCATCTTCTTCCAACCTGAATAGAATTAAAAGCTAAATCAAATCTCAAATCAAAGTTTAGACCTACAACAACAAGTAAAGAGGAGTAATTCAGCATTTCTGCATCAACAACAGTTTATTACCCTTTCTTAAAACCACGAAAGGTAAGTACAGTTATTTTCCGATATAAACTTTAATTATAATTGTGACATGATTATAATTCTGAATTTGAGGTTGTGTACGTTCTGTTCTGATATATTTTATTATGTATCTCTTTCTTCTTTCTGTTCTATATCCAGGCTACCACGAGCCTGCGCCACATCTCATAAGAGATTAACGCACAAACGCAAAACTTTGGGACAAATAATGAATGATGGCATAATTGGACATGGCTAATCTATGACTGATGTTGTAAACTAGATTTAGATCTATGCATATTCTGTGAATTGGAAGAAGAGGAACCACTGTATGTTAACATGTGACTTAAGACTTTGGACATAACGCATATTTTGAATTAAGATCTATTATAATTTAAAGTTCTAGATTGTTGGGTATATTTTATATAACGATTCATGACTTGAGATAAAAAGAGAATATGACTTAGGTGTGAAGATCTATATTAAGATTTGATAACTGTTAAATGTGAATAACACCTAAGTGGGAGATTTTTGAATATATGACATGCTTTGAAATCGATGGCTATATTTGGTATAATTCATGTGTGAATCTTTTGTACTAGGCAAGTTTAACTAAAATTGGGACATGAGTTATATGGTAAATTATGACCATAATCTGTGCCATGTAAATTCAATGCAAACGGGGGGTATATGATCATATTGTGAATCATGACAATTATTTAGGCATGCAAACTTAGGCCAAATTTATAATTAGGCAAGATATGTCAACGAAACTTTAAGGAATGATTAAATCTGTTATATTGCCTAATCTGCTAGTTCTGTTATATTGCCTAAACTCCTAATTAGATTGAATTGCCTAATCTGCTAATTATGTTAAATTGCCTTATCTGCTAGATCTGCTAAATCGCCTAATCTGCAAGATCTGTTTTCTGTTTAATCTAATGAACGGCGTAATCTGTTGGAACTGAAATGCTAAAATTTGAAGTATGTAAATCTGTAGACTCGATTTAAAATTGAGCAAAACTTGTTAATAGAACCTCGAATAATCTGCTGTAACTTGTACATAAGTTAATTTGTTAAATTAGCATGATTAATCTGATATTAGCATAGTCTGTGAATGAATGCATTGGCTAAACATGAAACATGGCTAACTCGAGGTTAGAATGAGTTTGCGGCGTAATCCTGCCCGGAACCGCCCGGCACATCCAGTGGCCGCAAACAATAGGTTCTAATGTGAGAAGTTAGTCATAACGTGCTTGAAACCAGAGGTTAGACTCTGTTTGCGGCAGAAACCTGCCCGGAACCAACTGGCCTAACCCGTGGCCGCAAACTGTCGGTCTAATGTGAGAGGTCTGCGCGTTAATTTTTAATTGATACAAATCTAAGATAAATATGATGTCTAAAACGTGTTGGGTGGACAGGGTTAAACCAATTGGACTAATGAATTTAACAAACCCGTTTCGTGAGTCTGTAGGCCCAATTACAAAGTTAGACAAATCGGTAAATCTGTTAAATCTGTATATCTGATCCGTTAGTCTGAAAACTTGTCTGATCTTTGAACTAGTTGATCTGAACTCTGTATGTCTGAACTTGTAAACAAGTTAATCTGAAATCTATTAGTCTGGGGACACAAGGTTAGGAGGGAAATTACTTGTGTCATCTGTTGTTTGGGACCCATATTAGTCAGTAACCCTTTCTGGTATCAAAACTATGACCCAACAGTAGGTAGGGTCCGGGCACGCTTACTGAACTAATTATAAGCGGTTCATTCTGATAATGGCGAGAGGTGTTGATGGTGCGTTCCAACCGGGTCATATGCGTGCATGGATCTCGGTCTGCCTCTAAGGATGTAAGACACCGTGACATCTGTAAATAGGTCTGTGCCAATTGGTTGTCACTTTAGGGAGTGATACACCCTACTGTGGGCCGACACAGGGTATTTATGTATTAGGGAGTCGATCGCTTGGGGTAGGGTTTTAGGGTACACTTAGTTCTGTCTATTTCTGTTGGTACCGTCTGTTTCTGTTGGGTGGTAACACCATTCTGTTTCTGCGTGGTACCGTCTGTTCGGGTGGTAAAGGCCCATTTACTAGTGTGCACCTAATTCTACATTCTGTTTCCGTAGTGATTAATCTGTTTCTGTTTCTGTACCTTCTGTTCGGGTGGTAAAGGCCTATTATTAGCATTCTGTTTCTGTTGGGGTGGTAAAGGCCCGTTACTAGCATTCTCTTCTGTGGAAATTATTCTATTCCCGTTTTTGTTTCAGTTTAGACATTGGGGTGACACCTAATCCTGTTATGTTAGTATTAGTGCAGAGAAATGAAAAGTAATATTATTTTGTTTCTTCTGTTTAACCTAAGTTCATCTGCTGCTCCTGTTACTGTTATCTCTTATCCAGCTTATTTTCAAGTCAGAATTATTATTATCTGTTCATATGTTGAAAGTCACTGGACTTGCCAGACTTTGTGTCTGACCTTGCTTGTTTTCGTCCCTTTTTCTTCCGTCCCCCCCCCCCCAGGTTTTCCAAGGAGGGAACACTTTAGCTTGATCCGGATTTTCTTCTGCTTGAAGTACATAGAGTGCTTAAAGTATGGCTTGACTCCTTATGGAAGCTTCTGTGGGGATTATGATTTTAAAGTTTTGTACTCTGATGATTTTCTGAACAAGACTGATATTTATATACTTGAGTTTTTTGTTAAAGATGTAACCAAACTGATTTATGTTTTCCGCCGTAACAAAGTTATAATTTCTCAAGTATTGTTTATCTGTCTTGAAATTTTCTGTTCTGTTTACTAAAATGCTCCACCAAAGTTAAGGCATTCCCTTTGTGAGTGTCCTTAACGGAGGAGGGGTGTTACATTTGTAGAGCGTGAGATGCAAGCGTTCCGCTAGATTGCTATTTATTTGTATTTAGACACTATTGTAATATTAGAATAATATTGTTTTCAAAAAAAATTTGGATAAACCATCCGTATTTATGTGTGGATCGGTCTTACGATTATCTTTTCTTTCAAAATGGTTTTGAAAGTTAAAATCAAACTGTTTTTAATTGTTTACTCACACCAGTCCCATGACTGACCCAGAGCTAATTTTCTGTGTTTTCCCTAAACTCTTGGGTGCCCATATTTGTACGGCAGTCCAATAGTTCAGGTTTTTACAGATTTATCTGAAGGAGCTTGGAGCAGGAGGCTTCAACGTTAGATGTTTAGAGTTTATTCTGCTGTGTTGTATATGAAATGTACTATGATGATGTATGTAAGTTCAATACCGTTTGTATTTAAAAAGTGATTATTTATATATTATATTTTATTCCGCTACGATTGTGAGACTCTATGTTGTTGTTCAGTTCGATTCTTCTATCTATTTTCTTCTATTCTAATTTTCTATCTTTTTATATCTCATCCTCTAACTTCTTTCTATTAATGATTCGTATTTTCGTGCGATTTGAGTTGGACGTCAGTTGTATTCAGTCAGCTCAAATAAGTACGTATTTGGGGGTCGTTACAAATTATGTTGGGAATGCTTGAGAAATATTTTTTATTTTTGGTGGGTTGATTGTAAACTTTTATCCAAATGAGTGAGGGTGAAGGATTTGAGCTAAGAGAAAATGTGATGCAAGAAAAGTGAACATCATATTTACTTTCTTATATAATAGAATAAATGTTATATATAGATATAATAGGAATATAATCAACAACAAAAATTGCTAGTTCATTAGAATTCTTTTAAGAAATACATGCGATAAGCAAAAGTAATCATAAATTTAAGATAATTAAACTTTTTTTTATATAATATAATAGAAATAATAAATATAATAAGTATATAATAAGAAAATAAACAGCAAAACATTCATGAGTCCATTACAATTCTTTTAAGAAATACCTGTAATAAGCAAAATTAATGAAAAATTTAAGACAATTAAACTTCGATAAAACATGGAGCCACATGAGGTTTTGAGAAACTGGAACTGAAAAGCCACCAGATGAATATCGTGCTTCCATCTATTATATTATATGAAAGCACAATCCAAATTTGTAGATGTTAAAAATATAGGCATGAAAATATTTGAATATTAATAGTTGAATTTATATTAGAATGGAGTAGTGCTGGAAGAGAAAAAATAAGGAGCAAAAATATGAACACAAAGTGTGTAGATTTGAATATTAATTATAGCTAAAAATATAGAAGTGAAAACTTTTGAATATTAATTTCTTAATTTATATTTGAATGGAGCAAGGAGGCAAACTATGAAGAAATAATTCTTAGATTTGAAAGAATTACAATCAATTCTATTGAACTTTATTTATATAATAAAATTAATAATAAGAATGATAAATAAGCAATTAATTGACAATAATTTTAGCGATTATGTGAAAAGTAATTGGGATTGTAAGTTTTTAACATTAATAGGGGAAGTTTCAAATTGTGAATGTCTAAGAGTGCAACGTTACCGTAGTAAACAACGAGACACATATGCTTAAACTCATTGTCCACCATTGATTGATTACTTTGGACACATGTCAGCGTATTGATTTTTTGGCAGAAATGGAACCGAAAGGCCTTTGGAGGAAGATTGTGCTTTCATATAATATAATAGATAGATTCGAATACTTCTATGACTAGATATATTTATAATAAATCTAGAAGTACAAAAGGAAATACCAACAGAAGTTATTTTAAGTATTTGGGTTCCTATAAATTGAAAAAACAGAGAAAAATATATTGATGATTATTTTAATTCAGTAGTTAATAATGAAAAAAATCATTTTTAAAGGTTCCATTAAGCCCTCTTGGGTATTGTTACCTTCCATCTAACCCCTGGACCCTAACGAAGGAAGTAGGTATCAAAGTATATATACCATATCTATTGCAGGTACACCACAACAAAAAGAAGGCTTTTCGGTATCTCTAAATATCTGTGGAAACAAATATAAAATGAAGGAGTAAATCAAAGAAACAAATCTTGTTACTATTCTTTTTGGTTGATGACAAAGGGGGAGAAAACTGAAATACTAACAAGATTGTTGTAGGAAAAGAATAACCATATACTCAGGGGGAGAAAATTCATATACAACATATTTTCAGGGGGAGAAAATAAAATCTCTACAAGATTGCAAGAGGTTGTCATCAATCAAAAAAGAGCAGAATGTTAGATCATAAGTTTTTGATTCACGACAAGGAAGAGGAGAAAATCAAAGGAAAAGTCATATAGGTTATGATTATTTATTTAAGGGAAAGTCTATTTGGACACAAAATTTAAACACAATTGGTGACACAATTAATTTACACCATTGTATCACCCCATGAATTCCACTCTTCCATACAAAGACAAAATAATCTAACAGTTAAGATTGTGTGTCCAGTAATTTGTGTCTAAATAGCCTCCCCCTTTATTCAGCTGTATCATAGATGTGTTATATATTATTAAAATCTATCCTCAAATAACTCTACACGAATGCACTTATGAAAAGAAACTTCACGAAAAGACACTTCGTTAAATGACACTTTGCGAAAAGACACTTCGTGAAAAGGCACTTCGCGAAAAGACACTTCGAAAAAAGACACTTCATATTTTGAATGGCATATTTTACAACGGTCATATTTTCCCAATGGTCGTATTTCCCAACGGTCATATCTCTAATGGCCATAATTTAGCAAAAAGACACTTCTTTTCACCAAAAGGTTTAACTAGTTGACTAGTCAGTTTTTACTAGTTGACTAGTAGTCCCACCTTCCATATTTCTAACAAAGAGACACTTCCTTTCACCAAGAGTTTTCAATCAGATTTCAAGAGAACTAGTTGCTTCTTTTAATTGAAACCTTTCATGAATAAGTACTACTCTTCGATTACTATTTATACACTACAAACATAACTTTTCAAACCACCGAAATGATCAAATCTTCTTCTAACTTCTGATCTTACTTGTTATATTTTCGTGCATTATTAAAACATTCAAAATATTCAAATTGCCTTTGAATCATTGATTATATTTCACATCTCTTGATTCAATAAGTAATATACTTCCTTCCAATCTTCACAAATACGTTATATATTTGAGGATAAGATTATAGGAAGGGTGTACTCAAACTGTTGCTACTCAGTGTTATTCAAGAACACAATCAAAGTCAAACTCTTTTTGTATTGTTGAAAATCTTTTTTGGTTGCTTAGGCGTGAAAATCTCATTCGGTTGCTCAGGTGTGTTGTGAACCTATTCCTCCAAGTGAAGAAAGGGTGTTAATATGTTAGACCCAAAAGTGGTTCTAACACCCAAATTGATTTGAAACAAGATAAAATGAGATAAAAATAAAAATGAACACGCAGGATTTATAGTGGTTCGGCGAACAAATGCCTACGTCCACTTAGTTTTCACTATATTCAATAATTCAGTTGCAAATACAATGTAAGATTCACTCACAACTCACTTTTGTTCACTCAATTGACTAAAACAAGAAATGAAAGATGATTTGGATTCTCCGGGAGTAATGGAGTTCGGATGATGGAGGTGATTGAATTCTCTAAGTGCTGAAAAAAGATCCTTCTCTTTGTCTCCAGACGGGGTATTTATAGGTGTGAACTTGCTCGAAACTTGATCCGGGTCGGGGCCACGTGTCATCCATCGCACTCTCTTCGGGTTCGGATGAACTGTCATATTGACAACGCATCAAAGGGAAGGACGTTAGGGATAGGAACTGGTCATAGCCGATCCGGATATCCAGGCGCTTTTGCAGGAGAATAAAAGGAAGAATGGGTTCGGGTCGGAGACATGCAGATAAGGGGTTCGGATCGGAGTACCCGATCCGAACCGGTTTGGCCTGGGTGCGACTCTCCTTCTCTAATCTACTCCACTCCGTTCCATTGTTGTGGCAAACAGATGGCTTTCCGATCCATTCAAGACTTAGTTGCCTTCCGATCCGATTAGGGATGCCCTACCAATCTTCTCAGTAGGAACTCACCGATCCGAGCAGAGGGCTCTTTCCGACCCGAACCAATGGTTTGCTCTGACCCGATCCGAACAGCTGTTGCTCTCTAATCTAGAATGTAGAGTCTTCTCCAATCCGAATCGAAGTCTTATAATTAAAAATACCCTTCAATGTTTGGTTTCTTGACTTTGTGTTGCCTAGTTCACAAAGTAGGCTAACATTTTGCCCCCTCAAAGGATGCTTCTGTTGCATATGAAGCGTGCTTTGATGCCGTTTAAAATGATAGTCCTTGAATCGGACCAGTCAGGAGGAATGCACAGATTTCTATCCGGTTCGGTAGCGCGACTCGGTTCGGTATCCGACTCGTGGATATTTTCTTCATTTCTAAGCAAGTTTGGGAATTTTTCTCGACACATGGTGCTTCTCTCGAGTATGCTTTTCTTTTGTCTCTCTTTTGAACTCAATTCGAGTCGGGTGCTAAATTAATATCTGAAATTTATTCGGTTCGGATTCCGATCCGATGCGTTTTCGTGGATTTGGTTCTTGGACATTGGGCCTTTAGGCAGAGTTGTGCTACTGGGCCTTCACTCCGGTTCGAGCGGGTGAGAAAGAATAGGAATACGAGGAGTCAACACCACCCCTTATATAAATCCACCACCATCTTCTTTCTTTTCTTCTTCTTTTCTGCTGCCGCTCCCAAACCCTAGTATTGAAAACGTCAGAAACTCCAATATTCTGAAACTATTCCTTGTAGATTTCTCAAACCAAACATATAGGTAGCTTTTTTAATCTCGAATAACTTCGTTGTAACTGTTCTTGATTTCAATTCGTGGTTGATTGGGATGGTTTAGCCACGGGGCTTTGCTTGAACTCCACGTCGTTACTGGTGGATCCGCCATCACTTCGAGGCGCTGATAGGTTGGAGAGGGCAAATATTTGTCCTCAACTGGAGCTTTGGTGATGGAATGGATTTGTTTGTGAGTGGGGAGAAAGAGGAAGAAGATGAGGATCGTGATAACAAATTGGAGTTGGTTCGGGTAGGAGACGAAGGAACAGAAAGGAAGGAGAAGGAAAGGGAATCGGTTCGGGTTGCATACTTTAGAAAGACAGGAAGGAAGGAAAATGTTGGTTCGGGTCGGAGGAGTGAATGGGATAAGGGGTTGAAGTAAATGGAATGGTTAAGTGATGCTGGTTCGGTTCGGATTGGGTCACCCGATCCGATCAGATCAGTCCTATATCCGAACCCATTGTCTCCCTTGCCTTGAACTGATCTTGCTTTAATGAAGCATCCGAACCGACCCTATATTTGTATTTGTATTGAGCCAATTATCATATGCATATCTGAACCGAACCGAACGTATCAAACTTGGCACACAAAGACTACCCAACTAATTCAACTAACATCCACTTTAGACAACAACTTCATGGACAGTTAGGATAGTGCCTTGCGAACATAAACGAGAATTAAGAACAACTCTGACTATCACTTTCTCTTCAAAGCTTCGTCTTACATTGCTGTACTTTTATTTTGCATTTCCCATATGTGCTGCACACACTTTAGTTCACACATATACACAGGGGGGCACGGGATAATTTACTCTAATCCGTGCTATTGCTTCTTCAATAGTTCTATGACAATGAGGCCCAGACGCTCTTCCCGCCTAGCTGAGAGGAAAGAAGCTCCGGAAACTTCTAGCAAAATCACTCTTGATGATATATCTTCTTCGTCCGATCCGGAATGGGACAGTGAGGGTCCAGATTACGGGGTTGGTCATCGGGAAAACGACGAGGTGTCTTCAGAGAATGAAGTTTCTCTGGGTTTCGAAGAGGAAGGAGGGATTGGTGATAATCGAGCACCCGATGAATTTGAATCAGCCATCATATTGGAATCACCCTCGGACTCCGTTGAATCAACAATTGACAACGATCGACTTGTTCGAATTTGTCTAAAATACGGAATAATGAAAAGGGACACCCTAGTGCCCTCACGCTCTGACCGTCCCCACAACCCTCCAGAAGGATATATGACGGTCACTCGATTGATGTGCATGGTCGGCGCCATTCCTCCATTCTCTCTTTTCATCGTTGATTTCTTAAGACAGATGCGGATTTCCCCCATGCAGTTGCATCCCAATTCATATGCCTATTTGCATACCTTGTACATAGCATATCGTGAAATCCTAGGCGTAGAGCTCACGTTCGATGATGTTCATTTCTTTTATAATTTCAAGCATCGGACTCGAGAGACTCCATCCTTCTGCTACTTTGAATCAGTCCCAAAGAGAAAGATAATCTCTGCACCATTTAGCAGTAAAGCTGGAGATTCCAGACTAGAATGGTTCTATATAAAGCAACAGTCTGGATGCGCCAGGAGATGGACAAAATCAAGTAAAGTGTTGATTTTCTGAACCCGGACTCTATACACTTGAATCATCACCCTGACCTGTTTTCCTTTTTGTTTGCAGTCGACAATCCCAAACAGATATCAGATCAGGTGTTCTTTGATCGGATGCACCATCTTCTTAATGGCGATCAAAAATTCCTGACTATCGACGAGGTCCTTAAAGATGAATACCTTCATTTTCACGGGCTGCTATCCGTTTTTCGTAGCATCGGTCATGGGACGGTCCCTTATGCATACATTCCTCCAGTGGAGACAGTTCCAGAGATAGGAGAAGGCTCGGGAATTCCTACAGCTCCTCTTCAAACTTCACCTTCTCCCTCTTCCACACAAGATGATGAACTGGCTAATCTGGCCGCAAAACATCGTGAAGGGTATATTGCCCCCGAGGAAACTACTTCTTTAGACAAGTCAAAATCTTCCCAAGAGTCGCCACTTCACGCTTCCGAAGGGGATGTTCCTAGCACTGATGAGCACATATTTCAGGGTTTGGGGGATCTCCCTTTACCTGAGACTATATATACTTCAGAGGATTTCAGGAAGGATCCTTTAGTCTTCACTTCTTCCGAAGAAACTACTCCTGCTAAGGCCAAAGAGCCTGCCCGCATCAGTCTAGCTTCAGACTCGGGTTGGTTGGGGGGACACACACCACTTAGGATGCACTTTACACCACAGCCTTAGCATTCATTGCACTTCTTTCTCCATGAATCCATTGATTCTAAACTTCGTTTATTTTATCGTGCAGGTACAATGTCTCGATCCTATTATGATATAAGAAAGCTTCGCCGCAGCATGTCCAATCCTCCTCAGGATGTCGAGTATGATCGCCGGGATGATCGTGGTAGGGAGGAGAGAAGACCTTATGATCCCTATCGATCTCGGCCCTCACGCTCCCGCTCACCAGTTCGACCGGAACAAGAGAAATACAAGAGCTATCAAGGTCGTAGGGAGGAGGATAGACTACCATCTAAGGACTCCACTTCCTCCCATGAAAAGCGGAGTAGAGAGAAAACTCCTCCAAAGGAAACCGGGTCTCGAAGTAAGCAAAAAGTCCCTGCTACTAAACGACCTAGGACAGACAAGGGTACTACAGAATCCTCTTCAGGAAGGGACACCGAATTGACAATCGTCGCTCCTCCTCCATCGGATGCAGCAACTGCAGTAAAGCGGGCATATTTGAAAGAGCAATTTCCCGAACACTACTTCGAAACTCTGACTTTTTTACCTGCCCTTGAACCTATTTCGTCTAATTGGGCAGAGGAGGCCAAAGCAAAGATTGATTTGGTGGAAAAACAATATTCCGAGATGTTTAAGTATTCCCGCAATCTTTCTAGAATCATCCGCACTCTAATGACAAATACTGATTCAATGCAAAAGACCGCGGAGGAGGATGCCAAGGCTCTAAAAGCCCTAGGAAAAGATTTAGAAGACACTCAAGCTCAACTAGCTGTCGCTCAAAAGAACGCTTCTAATTTCAAACAACAGTTTGAGGACACACAAAAGCGCTATCATGACTTGCTTGAATCCCACACTCAGGAGCGTTCTGAGTTGAAGAAGCAAGCTGACGAGGCCAAATCAGAGGCTGCTAAGACACGCCTTGCTTATGCTGAGCTTGAACGGAAAAACGCCGAGTTAGCAAAAAGGAGTGCCGAATTAGAAAAGAAAATTGCCGACTTGGCTTCGAAGTTGTTGGAGGCAGAAAACAGGGCTGCTCTGGCCGAGGGCAATGTGGAATGTGCTATTAAATCTGCGGAGGAAGCCCGCAAGCGACTATCAGAGGCAGAGGCTGATATTCAGGGCTTCAGAGAGCTAATGATTGAATTCTTCGCACACATTATTCGTCGTCGAAACATTTCTTGGATCGAGGACTATCCATCCACTCTGGTTCAAGTATGGAATCAAATCGTCGAGTGGGAAAAAGAGGAACTTAAGGTCGATTCCCTCGATGAAGATAAGTTAATGGAAAAATACTTAAGAGATGATGAACCAGAGCGCCTAGCTGAAGGGCGCCGCCTCATTGCTGAGGCCATGGAAGAAGAAAGACGGAAGTCTGAACAAAAAACCACTCTCGAAGCTGGTTCCTCTTCTTCTGCTCCTGCCACTCCCGAAGTAGAAGGGTATGATCCCGAAAATCCGGGAATTTCCCGAACATCTCTCCTATCTCCCATTCCTGAAGCAACACCAGAGGCAGTAGCTACCCCCGCAGAAAAGTCTTCGGAAGGTATCCCTATCTTTTCTCCTCAATTTGCCAAAGCTATTTCTACCTTTCGCCACGTGATTGAACAATCGATGAGAGACCCTTTGTTTTCGCCTGAGTTGATAACCGTTGCTTCTCATTCTGTAGGTGTTGAATCATCCGAAAAGACAGATGTAGCTCAAGGAGCTGTTGCTGGGACAAAACCCGCTGATAGGGCCAAAAAAGGGGAAAACAAGGCTGCTTCTGCAGACTTGGGAGAAGGAAATGAACCAACTAAGGTCACCACTCCCCATGATGAAGAAATGATAGTAGCTCTAAAGGACGATGGAGGAGACGGAGGGCATGAAGAGGAACCGGAAGTTGCAATAACTGGGGAGTCGAAAAGCGCTGATGACGCTACCTTGGCTGCCATGAAGGCTGATCAAGATAAGCGCTTGCAATTAAAGGCCGAAGAACTAGACCCTGAGGTCCTCAAGCCCCTCGCAGTTGTGGATGCGGGATCAAGGTTAGTTGTTAAGCTCTCAACTAGATCTATTACCGAAGAACTTGCTAAAAAATCTTCTCTTGATTCCAGTGTCCCGCCCTCCGGGAAGAAGTCTACTGGCTCCAGCACCGCATCTTCAGGGAAAAAGAAATCAAAACGAATCTTGACTGAAGCCGAGAAGGAAGCAAAGGATGCGGAGAAAGCTGCCAAGAAATCTAAGGCTCATTCCAAACCTAAGTAGCGGATTCCCCTGTATCTTTTTAGCATCTTTGTGAACCAATAATTGCTGCTACACAAGTAGCTCCTGCATTTTCTTTTTCAGCTATTTTCCTGTACAAATTCAGTCAGTGTAAATAAAAATAACTCATTTTTTGCAATGTTTGTTTGTTAGTAGTTCTGCACTTGTATGCAAATGCATGTCTGTAGTCATGAAACGAAGTTGTGGAGGGGGGAAATATGCGTACGCATATGTGTCCCCAGTCAATTTCCACAAGTTATTCAATGCTTAACCAAGCAATCTGAAAGTTCCCGATTTTCTGACGGGATAGCATTTCCTGTGTCGTCAACGCCTGTCGTTTTTTCTGGCATTCCTTTTATACTCTCTCTCTCTCTGGAGAGTTAGAGTTCGAGCTCGGTAATCTATTTATTCCCCGGTCGTTCAACGGGAAAAGATTTCTTTCTCGGCGCTCAGTCGGAGACGCCTTTATACTCTCTTTCTCTCTGGAAAGTTAGAGTTAGGAGGAGAATTTCCTTTTCAGCGCTCAGTCGGAGACGCTTTTATACTCTCTCTCTTTCTCTGGAGAGTTAGAGTTAAGAATGTCGTTTTCTCATTCTTTTATGTCTTATTGCACGAATAATCATTGTGCTTCTTTTTATGTCTAAACCGTTTTCAACCTTTTTAGGCTGCGAGTTATCCTGTATCTTATAATCACAACAGAATAACTGATAAATGTATATACATAATGCATAAAAGTAAATAACACACAATATTTTTATAGTGGTTCAGCTAAGTCGTAGCCTACATCCACTTTATAGTCCTTTATTCATATCGTCAGATTTTCCCAAGGCAAGTCGTGCCTTATTACAGAGTTTACAGGAAAAATAACAAAAAGTACAGCATTTCTAATCCAAATATCGCATTAAGTGTTGGGCATTCCATGCTCGAGGGACTTCTTCGCCATCTACGGTCGTTAACTTGAAGGTTCCTTTTTCAAGTTTCCGTTGAATGACAAAGGGTCCTTCCCATTTTGGGCCGAGGTGAGGAAGGGATGGAAAAACTCTCTTTAGCACCAAATTTCCTGGTTCAAAAGTTCTGAGGCGAACTTTTTTGTCATAATAGCGTGCCATCTGATGCCGATGTCTTGCTGCACGCAAGTCTGCTTCGTCCCTTTTCTCTTCGACTTCATCAAGGGACTCAAGTAAGAGTGTCCGATTCGTCATCGGGTCATAATATGTCACCCTGTGGGAAGGAACTTCCAGTTCAACTGGAATTACTGCTTCTGAGCCAAAGGAGAGAGAGAAAGGGGTATGACCGGTGGCTGTTTTGAAGGTTGTTCGATATGCCCACAAAACCAGGGGCAATTCGTCAACCCATCTTGCTTTTGCACGTTCCAACCGTTTCTTGAGGATGGATTTTATAACTTTGTTTATTGCCTCCACTTGTCCATTCGATTGCGGATAGGCAACTGCAGTATATCGCTTGTCTATCTTATACTTCTGACAGAAATTTCTGAATTCAGTACTATCAAACTGGGTTCCGTTGTCAGTTATGATAGTCCTTGGAATCCCGAATCGGCATATAATATTTCTGACCACAAAACTTATCACCTTTCTTGTTGTGATCTTGGTCAAGGGCTCAGCTTCCACCCATTTCGTAAAATAGTTCACAGCCACTATTGCATACTTAGCTCCTCCTTTAGCAATCGGTAAAACTCCAATGATATCAATTCCCCATGTGGCAAATGGCCAAGGACTCACCATTGATTTAAGTTGGGTCGACGGTGCCCTGGGGATTTTGGCGAATCTCTGGCACCTATCGCAGCGTCGTGAATAATCAGCTGCATCTTTATTGATTGTAGGCCAGAAGTATCCGTATCGCAATATCTTCTTTGCTAAAGTTTGACCTCCTGTATGATCTCCACACTCACCTTCGTGTACTTCTCTTAGTACACGCTTGATGTCGTCGTGTGCGATACATCGTAACAGGGGCATAGAAAATCCTTGTCTATAGAGAATACCATCTTGTATGACATATCTAGTAGCTTTGCGAACTACAGCTCTTTTCTCACTCTTCTTCGATGGGAGTGTCCCATTCTCAAGGAAATTCTTAATTGGAGTCATCCATGACTCCTTCTCTGGTTCTGCTTCAAAAGCGAATTCAATTTCCATTGACTCAAAGCTTGGCGACTCCAACGTTTCAATTGGAATTACTTCAGTCTCATCTGGATTGTCGGAACTAGCCAGCTTTGCCAGCCTATCCGCTTTCTGGTTTTCAACCCTGGGAATATGTGTTATGTTGTACCGCTCAAAGCTATTCAATAGCTCTTTCACTTTCTTGAGGTAGGCGATAAGTCGAGGTCCTCGAGCCACGAATTCTTCTCGCACTTGACAAACAACAATTTTAGAGTCACAAAATATGTCCATCATTTTTACTCCGAGGTCTTTAGCAAGCTTCAGCCCGGCAATCAGGGCTTCATATTCTAAATCATTGTTAGTTGCCGAAAATTCTAATCGCAGGGCGTAATATAACGATCGTCCCTCGGGAGTGACTAAGACAATTCCAGCTCCGGACCTTCGATCATTCTTGGCTCCATCTGTATATAGTTTCCACGGATTCATCTTTAGTTCATCCTCGGATTTAACCACTCTGTCATTGATTATTTCCTCCTCTGGAATGGTGAATTCCGCAATAAAATCTGCTAGAGCTTGCCCCCTAATTGACTTTCGTGGCTGAAAATTCAAATCAAACTGACTTAATTCTATGTTCCACTTGATCAACCTTCCCGATGCTTCGGGTCTCTGCAATACTTGCCTCAAGGGCTGGTCGGTGTATATGGTTATTGGATGGGCTTGGAAATAGTGACGAAGTTTTCGGGATGCGATCAGGAGGCTGTAAGCAAGCTTCTCAATCTTTGGGTAGTTGCGCTCTGCCGCTGTTAATTTCTTACTTACATAATACACCGGCCTTTGTACTTTGTCTTCTTCTCGAACCAGGGCTGTGCTGACAGCGTGAGCCGAGACTGTCAAATAAACAAATAATTCCTCGTGATCTACGGGCTTTGATAAAATCGGCGGTTTCTCTAGCAGTTCTAACAGATTTTGAAAGGCCTCAACACAATCCGGGGTCCACTGGAAGTTCTTCTTTCCCCTTTTAATCAAATCAAAAAACGGAACACATTTATCTGTGGCTTTGGAGATGAATCTACTCAGCGCCGCTACTTTCCCTGCCAGACTTTGGACGTCTTTAATTCTCTTCGGCTCTTCGATGTTTCTAATTGCTGCTATCTGGCTAGGGTTGATTTCAATTCCTCGGGAACTCACAATAAAGCCAAGGAACTTTCCCGATGCCACTCCAAATGAGCATTTCAGAGGATTCAATTTCATCTGATACTTTCGCAAGATGCCAAACATTTCCGCTAAGTCTTGCGTATGACTGGAAGACTGCTTTGATTTGACAAGCATATCATCCACATAAACTTCCATAGTTTTTCCTATTTGATCATAAAACATTCTATTTACCAAGCGCTGATAAGTAGCTCTAGCGTTTTTTAACCCGAATGGCATTACAACATAACAATATAGCCCCAAATTCGTAATGAAACTCGTATGCTCTTGGTCTGGTATGTGCATAGGAATTTGGTTGTATCCGGAGTATGCGTCCATGAAAGAAAGAAGTTCATGACCCGCTGTCGAGTCTACAAGCTGGTCAATCCTGGGAAGTGGGAAACTATCTTTCGGGCAAGCTTTATTTAAATCAGTAAAGTCAATACAAGTTCGCCACTTTCCGTTTGGCTTCTTTACCAAGACGGGATTCGATATCCAGTCGGGATAAGTCGAATCTCGAATAAATCCATTTTGCTTCAATTTCTCTACTTCCTCTTTGAGAGCAGCCGACCTCTCTGGGCCCAGCATGCGTCTCTTTTGCTTCACAGGCGGATGCTTCGGATTTACATTCAATTTGTGACTGACAATGGAAGGTGATATCCCACACATGTCAGCATGGGTCCAGGCGAACACATCTAAGTTTGCCTTCAAGAAGTCCGTCAGTTCTTCAGCACGACGTGGGTCCAATTGAGAACCAATCTTCAAAACTTTCATCGGATCAGCTTTATCAATGGGAATTTCCACTGTCGTTTCATTAGGAGTTGCATTCCTAGCCTCTGGTTCCTCGTCTTTTCTAGGATCCAGGTCTTCAGGCGTTCCATTGGGCAACTCTTTCGGGTTCAATCTCTCTAATTGCTATGCCGAGTCCCCCTTTGAGGGAGACGAGGCATCCTTACTCTCAGCATTAACTCCTTTCATCAACATCTTCAGTTCGGCCACATAGCAGGCCCGTCCAGAAACCTGATCCCCTCTCATTACTCCAGTCCCGGCTTCAGTTGGGAACTTTAGTAACAAGCACCAAAGGGCGATACAAACTCTAAATTCAGCGAGGGCAGGTCTCCCTAAAAATGCGTTATATGGCGAATCTACGTCCAATACTACGAACTGAAGCATTCGCACTCTTCTACGTTCTCCTTGCCCTAGGGTCACGGGCAACTCTATATATCCCATAGGAGCTGTCGTCGCTCCGTTGAAGCCTCTAATCCATCCTTCACAAGGTTTCAGATCTTCGGGCTCAAGCTTCATCTGATCAAATGACTTCTTGAACAAAATATTAACGGAACTTCCGTTATCTACTAGTACCTTATGGACCAAGGCCGGCCCAATGGTGGTAGTAATAACCAACGGATCATTGGTGGGTGATTGAATCCCAGTATTGTCTCGGCTTCGAAATACCACGTCGTCGAACATGGTCTTCTGTTGTTTTATGGGGGCGACATCTTCCAAATTGTCACCTTCATTCACATCTAGATGCTTGGCAGCATTCACATATTGGTCCATTGACCTAAAACTTCGGATTGCCGGGTGAGGTCCGCCTACTATGGAGTTGATGACAATGCCTTTACCTTTCTGCTGCGCTGTAGGCTTAGGAGCAGGTAGGATTTGTTTTGGAGCCTGCTCTCCTTGCCCCCTGTCCCTCGGGGCCACCTTGTACTCATCCAACTTTCCTTCACGCAGCAGCTTCTCAATCACATCCCTCAAATGCCGACATTCATTGGTCGAATGCCCATGAGTTCCGTGAAACAAGCAAAATTTCCCTGTCGCCATTTCTTTCTCGGTCGAATCACGAGGTGGCGGTCTTTTGTACTGCAACACACTGTACGTATCCAGATAAATATTTTCCAGAGTGTCGTTCAATGGTGTATAATTCTCGTAGTTCTGGAATCGGGGTCTTTTATTGGGATCACTTCCCCTATTTCTGTTTCTTCTGTTGCCGTTTGTATTACGGTTATTGTTGTTGTTACCCCCGTTTCCAGCATTGCTGTTTCCTCCCTTGTTTCCAACATTTACTTCAACCTTGCCAGAACTTTCCCCAGACTGCTTCACGGCAATATTACTCTGCACATTCTCCTTTGAAGCTGTCTCAGACTTTCTCTTTCGGTTTGCCCGGGCCTCCTCTCGTCTTAGATAAATATCGGCTTTTTCATAGAATATCGCCCTTGTGGGGGGTGTTTTCCCAGAAAGGTAGTCTCCAAATTCGGATTCAGGATCGACTCCTTCCTTCAATGCCATCAGAATAGTGGGCTCGTGCGGGTCACTGACCTCAGTTACGGCTTGGTTAAAACGATCAAGATATGCCCTTAAAGATTCTCCGAGCGCCTGCTTGATTCTTGACAATTCAATAACACTTTTGGACTTTCGGGCATGGAGACGGAACTGGTTCATGAAACGCTCGCTTAGTTCCTTGTAATTTGAAATCGAACGAGGAGGAAGTCGGGTAAACCAGAACAATGCCACATCTTCTAAGTAGATTGGGAACGCTTTGCACTTCACTTCATCAGGAGCAGCAGCGGCATTCATGACCCATGAGTACCGCATTAAATGCTGTCCCAGATCAGTCCTTCCGTTATACTTGTCCATTTGTGGCAAGTTAAAGCGTCGGGGAAATTGGAAGTCGAGGATATCGTCGGTGAAGGGAGTATGGCTTCGCTCAATGCCATAGTCTTCATTTGTATAATTCCGGCTCTCGGACATAATTTGGCGAACCATTGCCTGTACATCAGCATTAGTTAGGGGCCGCTCAGGTTCCCTGGCCCTAGCATCCGAGTTCCTTCTGGGCTCTTGCTTAGGAGATGCCCTTCTTCTTCGAGCTGCCTCTGTTTGGTTCCATTCCCTGCGTTCCCGGTCGATCTCGGGAAGAGGGGACTGGAGTCTTTGCCCCCGAGTGGGGTCATTGTTTCCTAATGCTCGTGCGATATCCTCATGAGATCCCAAAGATCCAAATGTCATCTGCTCCACGTTCTGAGGTCGTTCGAGTGGCCTTCGTTCACGGGGCCTCTCTTCCTCGGAAGATGAAGATTGATCAACTGGCGTGTAACGAACCGGTGATGGAGTTCTCTGTCGACGGAGTTCACCAATCTCCCGACTCATGAGCCTCATATTTTCCTGCATCATGAGATTAGTGCGCTCATGAACTCTCATAGCTTCCCTCGTGCTCTCAAGCATATCAAGCAAGCGCGAGAAATCTCCTTGAGTGATGGGCGCAGATGGATTGACCTGATCACCAACCCTGGCAGCTGGAATTGGAGCATTCGTAGGGACTCGAGTAGAGGTTCCAGCTTCACCAAGCATCGGGTCTGATCGGAGGTAGGAAGTAGGGTCGGATCGGAGCTGGGGTGCCTGGTCGGATCGGTGTGCAGCGAGCAACTCGGGTCGGTTCAGATTGGGGGAGTGCACTGCTTCAGAGTCTCCTACCCGGATCGGATCGGAGCTCTCCCCTTGAAACCGGTTCGGATTTCCTGCATTGATTCTTCCTGCTGCTGAACTCTGCCCCCGAGACCTTGTTACAACAGCATTTTGCTGATCTTCGCCAGCTCCATTTCCTCGAACAGACTGAACTTCTTTGCCTTTTCCTTTGGCCATGAGTTTTTGACAATCACTTCAACGAATGTAAAAAAGCAGAGAAACTTAAGGATTCACTTCTTTGAACTCAACGGTCCAAAAAGTAGAAAGAGATCCCGGAAAATAGAGAACTTAGATGAGAGTTCTCAGTGAAAGCACCAAAATGTTAGACCCAAAAGTGGTTCTAACACCCAAATTGATTTGAAACAAGATAAAATGAGATAAAAATAAAAATGAACACGCAGGATTTATAGTGGTTCGGCGAACAAATGCCTACGTCCACTTAGTTTTCACTATATTCAATAATTCAGTTGCAAATACAATGTAAGATTCACTCACAACTCACTTTTGTTCACTCAATTGACTAAAACAAGAAATGAAAGATGATTTGGATTCTCCGGGAGTAATGGAGTTCGGATGATGGAGGTGATTGAATTCTCTAAGTGCTGAAAAAAGATCCTTCTCTTTGTCTCCAGAAGATTTGAATTCCAAAAGGAGTCTGGGACTGGACGTAGTACGGTGCTCCGAACCAGTATAAAAATGCCTGGTGTCATTTTTATTTACTGCATTTAATTATCTGTAATATCTTATATCATTTAATATTTATTTGCATAACTATTGTATAAGATAAGATAGAATATCATATACACTTCCGCATACTTCATATAAAAAGATCCTACTGTAAATCACTTGACTTTTCATAATCTTCATTTTATTTTGAAAACTTTGAATACTATACTCTCATATTATTTAAATCTGAAAAAACTATGCATAGTTTGAAGTTTGTATTTTTGCACAGTGGTTATTGAAACTGCGTAATTTGAAGTTTGTCTTTTTCTATCCATAACACATAATAATTTAGGCTAACTCATGCACACTATCTCCCACAGATGGAAAAAATTGAAGCTCCTATCATTTAATCTCCTTACAAAGTTTTATTTCTTTTATGTTGGTTTTTTCAACATTCATTTTCTTCAAATATTTGAGATGTGAGTGTTCATGCTTCTTTCTCTATATATCAGCAATTCTGGGACATTCACATCTGGATATTCACATGTACGTGAGAGCAACAATATTTTAATATAATATTTAAAAAAATTAAAAATTTATTGGTATTGTAGTTTATATGATTTCTTTTAATCCAATTATTATAATTTATTCCTTTTCAGTAATTAATTTCTTTTTTATTAGAGCCTTGGTTGTGTGTGTTAAGTTTGCTTCACCATATTGCCTAATGATTGTGGTAGGCAGCAAGAAAATATTTATTGTATGAAGTATCGTTACATTTATCATACTTCAGATATCTACTAATAAATTATGTTTAAACTTTATCCTATGTATGAATATAAGCAAGTAATTTTTGAGTTTTCCTCTTAAGAAAGTGTGGTTAAATGTATAACCCTAGGCCTTCTTCTGTTCCTAAAGGAAACTTTGACGACCGCCATATTAATGAACATATCAAGAGGCGAAGCTGTCTTATGCAAAATGAACAGCCCATCTTCACAGCCTATGGGCTTTAGTTTAGCCCAATGTTTATTTAGCTATATATAAGCTACTGCGTCAGTGTATTATGTAGTGTGATACAGTTTAACTCATATTACAATTTGTACAGTCCTTCTCAATGCATTTTCGCTGCTATTCATAATTACAAAATATAACTCTGATTTCTTACATGGTATCGGAGCCTATATAGCCTAACGGCGTATGCTAAAACACATTTCAATAGATCAAAGGAGCAGTGGTTTTTGGTCTCCTCAGTTTTTATATTCATCATCGAAGAGCCACCCCTCTCTGATCATAGTTAAGCATCAGTTCTTATCAAAATTGTGCGTGCCAGGCCGGAATCACTGTTCTCGACGGCTACAACAATCTTTTCCTGGTCATCAGAGATTCTTGATCTCGTCATCTGACTTCTTGAGGCGAGAATACTAATTCTTGCATTCAAAAGAACGCAAGAACCATTTCTGCACCTCTGTTTACCCTCGTCTTGTATTAACTGCTACTCTTTCGAGCAAGTAGCCTCGTCAAATACTTGGTGCACCATCATATCATCATGTCTGGATCTAACAACGATCATTCAATGGCAAATTCTGGAATAGGCAGTGCTGAACCCCCGGCTCCCCCTCTGACTCTTGTCAAACTGAAGAGCCAAGTTATCACAATTCCTCTTGACGAAGAGAATTTTCTTTTGTGGAAGTTCCAAATTGAAACAGCCTTGAAAGGATATGACCTTCAAGATTATGTCAATGGAACAAAATCTGTGCCACCTGCGATGACAATTGACAAAGATGGAC
Organism: Allium sativum; assembly: GCA_030737875.1. Lineage (NCBI taxonomy): Eukaryota > Viridiplantae > Streptophyta > Magnoliopsida > Asparagales > Amaryllidaceae > Allium > Allium sativum. Next base: position 18,856,859 of record CM060911.1, read on the forward strand.
AAATGATTAGTAACCCAGCCTACACTCATCATCAAAAACAAGACAGTTTACTGTCATCTTGGTTGTTATCTTCAATTAACGCCAACTTACTGTCTCAAGTCATAGGATGCACTACTTCACATGAGATATGGACCACAATACAACAAATTTTCAACTCTCAGTCAGCGGCAAGAATCATGCATTACAGAAGAGAATTTCAAAATTCAAGAAAGGGTGACATGTCGATGAGAGAATACATTTCTAAAGTTAAAACCCTATGTGATAAACTCAAGGTTGTGGGGAATCAAGTTTCATATAGTGAACAGATTCTCACATTAACGAATGGGTTAGATGAGGAGTATGAGTCTCTTGTTACTTTCATTGCTACCCAATCAGTCTTACCAGATTTGCAATCAGTTTATTCTACTTTATTGGCACATGAAGGCAGGGTAGAGCAAAGAAAGGCTACTCAAAATGATTTTAGCGAAAATCTTGCCTCAACTTCAAAAAACTTCAATCAACCAAAAATCGTACCTGGTTTTGGCAGAGGAAACAACCAGGGTCAGAGAGGAAATGCAAACCAAAGAGAAAGGGGGAGAGGCAGGTCCAATAATGCTCCAAGAATCAAATGCCAAATATGTGATAAACCTGGACACACAGCAAATAGATGTTACTTCAGATTCAACACTGATGTAAACAATGCTCAGCAAACTCAATTTAATCAAAGAAATGCTAATGTAAACTTGGCACAAGCAAACCAGATCAGGTCTAGTGGAGAAACCTCAACAAATGCAGGCAATGCAGATGATTCAGGCAAAATTGAGGACATTAACAGCGAAGACTGGTTTCCAGACTCTGGGAAAACCAACCATATTACTAATAATTTGCAGAACTTAAATCTTGGCAACAAGAATTACTCAGGTACGCAAGTTATCCATACATGCAACGGTGAAACTATGAATATATCACACACTGGAACAGGTTTTGTTAAAGGAAAGAGAAAACTCTTTCTCAATAATTTACATAGAGTTCCTAATGTCAAGAAGAACCTAATCAGTGTGTCTCAGTTCACAAATGATAACAAGGTATATTTTGAGTTTCACCCTAGTTACTGTCTTGTTAGAGATTCTCTGAACAAAAGTATATTACTACAGGGTAAACTGGACAATGTATTATACAGATTCTGCAATACACAATCTAAATTGGATCATAATAATAGTGATTGGTGTTGCAATGCTAGTATTCAGTTTTCTGACATGAATAATGTGACTGATTCTAGTGCTCTCTATTGTAATATTACTAGTCATGACAATGTCAATGATTTGATTAATTCTAAAAATTCTGCAAACAATAGTGTTAATAATGATCTTGATTTTTGGCATTGCAAGTTTGGTCATCCCAATTATGACATTGTGACAAGAATTATAAATGATAATAAAATTTCTTATAATCATATACCTGCTTCTAGCATTTGCACACATTGTCAAATTGGCAAAAGCCATAAATTACCTTTCAGCAGATCAGAGACTGTTTATAGAAAACCCCTGGAACTGTTAACAGCAGACCTATGGGGTCCTGCACCAATATCCTCAAGACAAGGCCACAGGTATTATTTATCTATTGTAGATGCATACACTAGATACACATGGATTTTCTTTCTAAAAGCCAAGTCAGACACACGTGATGCTATGCTACAGTTCATTAATTTCATAGAGAAACAAATGAACTGTAACATAAAAATCATACAAACAGATGGGGGGAGTGAGTTTTTTCCTTTAAAAGGGTATTTTAACAGTAAAGGGATCATTCACAGAACCACTTGCCCCTACACATCTGAACAAAATGGCATAGTAGAAAGAAAACACAGGCATATAACTGAGACTGGTCTAACTTTACTATCAAAAGCATCCATGCCATTAAAATATTGGAGTGAGGCATTTGAAACTGCAGTTTATTTGATAAATAAGATGTCTACTAAGGTCTTGCAATTCAAATGTCCTCATGAGATGCTGTATGAAAAGAAACCTGATTATAATCTCATGAGAACATTTGGATGCTTATGTTTTCCATGCCTCAGACCATATAATCATCATAAATTATCATTGAGGTCAAGCAGGTGTACCTTCATTGGTTATTACAATAATCAAAAAGGCTACAAGTGCACGGATCATAAAGGGAAGGTCATAATTTCTCGACATGTTGTGTTTAATGAGTGTGTGTTTCCTTTTGCAGAAAAAGGAGACACAAATAAACAAGTCATGGACCAATCAAAGGTAGTGATAGGGAATGTGCCAACACTGCATGAATGGACAACACAAACAGATGAGGATGAAACATCAAAACTCACAGTAGCCACTCCAACTGCATCCAGTACTAGATCTGAATACAGCTCGAGTGACAACATGACAGATAATGATTTACCACACAGTGATGGCATGAGCAGTCAAGAAAGTTCTGAAGATAATAATACAACAACTGAAGCAAGCAGCAGTGACAGTGAGGAACGACAACCTCAAGCAAGACATCACATGATCACTAGAGCTAAAAGTGGCATTTTTAAACCTAAAGTGTACAATGTTACTAGCAAAGACAGAAAAGACACTAAACATATGATAGAACCAGCTACTTATGATCAAGCAGCAAAGCATAAAGAGTGGTGTGATGCAATGGATGAAGAGTACAAAGCCTTAGTCAAAAATAAAACATGGAGCCTAGTTGAACCACCTAAAAATAAAAATATTGTGGGAAGTAAATGGATTTATAAGCTAAAGAAAGATGCTGATGGAAATGTATGCAAACACAAGGCTAGGCTTGTAGCAAGGGGCTTTTCTTAACAATATGGGTTTGATTTTAATGAGACATTTTCACCAGTGGTCAAACCTACCACCATCAGAATAATTCTAACTGTTGCACTCAACAATGGTTGGAATATAAGACAATTGGATGTATGCAATGCATTTCTGAATGGTGATCTAAATGAAGATGTATACATGAAACAGCCAATGGGTTACATATGCAAAGACAAAGAAAATCTTGTATGCAAACTTCACAAGGCAATTTATGGTTTAAAACAAGCTTCTAGAGCTTGGTACATGAGATTGAAAACCATACTCACAAGGCTAGGGTACAAGGCAATTGTTTCAGATAGTTCACTATATACCAGAATCGTCAACCAGAGTACCACATATATTTTAGTGTATGTAGATGATATTCTGATGACAGAAAATAACAAATCAGAAATTGACAGGGTTGTGACTCAACTAAATCAAACTTTTGCCAGCAAATACATGGGGGAAGTGACTTATTTTCTAGGCATACATGTACAAAGAAAATCAGATTCAGAGGTATTTCTTTCACAAAGGAAATATGCAACAGATATTCTAAGGAGAGCAAACATGGACAAAGCTAAGTCCATCACAACTCCTATGACAAGTAACCTAAGACTATCAAAAGATGATGGTGTAGTCATGAACAACTGCAAGCAATATCGTAGCATCGTGGGTGCTCTACAATACTTAACTATAACGAGACTAGAGATTTGCTACAGTGTTAATAAAGTATGTCAGTTCATGGCTAACCCACTCAGTAAACAATGGATGGCTGTAAAGCGAATTCTACGATATTTACAGGGAACCCTAGACTATGGAATCACCATACAGAAAGGTAAAGTTATTAACTTAAATGCTTACAGTGATGCCGACTGGGCCAATGATCCAGATGATCGGCGATCAACTTCAGGTTACTGTGTGTTTATGGGACCCAATCCAATTTCCTGGTGCACGAAGAAGCAATCGACGGTATCTCGATCCAGTACTGAAGAAGAGTACAGGGCAATAGCTTCAGCGACTGCTGAAATCGTTTGGGTCGAAGCCCTAATCAAAGAATTAGGGTTTCGATTCTTGAAGAAGCCAATGCTCTGGTGTGATAATAAGAGCACTGTTACACTCTCCATCAATCCTATTCAACACTCGAGAACAAAACATATCGAAATCGATCTTCACTTCGTCAGAGAGAAGACTAAAGCGGGTGAACTGGAGATTAGGCATATTCCAGCATTTTACCAGAAGGCAGGCATCCTAACAAAGGCGTTATCGAGATCTACTTTTGAAAGATTGAGGAGAGAGCTCAAAGTTTGTAGCGGCGACGTGGATCTTTCTGGATGAAAACCCTAGTTCATTTTGAGGCGGGGTATTAATGAACATATCAAGAGGCGAATCTATCTTATGCAAAATGAACAGCCCATCTTCACAGCCTATGGGCTTTAGTTTAGCCCAATGTTTATTTAGCTATATATAAGCTACTGCGTCAGTGTATTATGTAGTGAGATACAGTTTAACTCATATTACAATTTGTACAGTCCTTCTCAATACATTTTCGCTGCTATTCATAATTACAAAATATAACTCTGATTTCTTACACGCCAAAACAGAGGGAATCACTTTATGTTGAAGGAGATGAATTAGGATCGTTACAATTGAATTAATATCATTAAAGCCACCATAATTTTCAAAGTCAAGGTTGAATAAAGATTGCAAAATTTCGTTATCGTTTTCATTCCTTGAAATTTTCTTTATAAATGTTGGTTTCTTTGTTGATAGTTTCTTTTGAATTGCTTTCTAAAAATACAATTCGAACTGTGTATTATATAAATGATAGCATAAATTTGGAAGGTTTTTTATTTTTGAAATTACAATATCCATGCATAAAGTGGAATACTGGAATGTTGGCAAAATGTATGATACATAAGTTTTCTGAATTGCTCTATTGATAGCCTTTGAATGAACTATAAGCACAACCCAAATATTTGAAGAAATATCTTAATAATTATGTTTAATGTCCTTTTATCCAATGCATCAAATTAGGTTGTAGCAGATAAATAATATCAATACTCAAATGAGAAGCGATAATTTGAGAGGGACGTTAAGTCATAAAGCTCCATCGTAGAAAGTGCAGCCATCCATATATCCACAAGTCTTTTTATCATGTCAGTTTATTCTTTTTTGCAATTTAATTAAATCGGTATGTGAATTTATTTTCAAAAGTTATTATTTTATCCAAACGTCACATCGTGACCATGCCTTTTTTTGTTATGCTCTATAGCTTTTACTTTGCAATATACATCCACTTTCCTTAAATCAACTTTCAATATAACAAATAAGACAAGTCTTTAGATTGTAGCAGTGGAATAATTTTGCTTCAATTATTAAGTTTAGGATAATATTTGCCTCAATAGTGATATAACTTAAATGATTATCTAAAATTATTATTGTGACAAATATTGACTCTTTCCAATTTGTCGACTGATTTTAGAAAATATACGATCTAACGATCAAAGTTGTTGTAACTATGATTTGGGATTTACAAACATAATATTAAATTTATTATTTAAAACTTAAAATTATTTTTTCGGTCATAGTTGTTTAATTTTTAGGCTTACAGTTGCATAGAAATGTCTATTATTTACCATTTCTTATTTTAATTGATTTCTTCTATTTAGGCATTACCGTCTAATAATATTTCTATTTTATAAATGACTAAATCATCAGTTTTCTTTCTAATCACTTAGAAAAAATTAGTGATTTCTATATTATAGAAAAAATGATCAGTTATGCATCTTTCGAGGGTTGACTTTTGTATGTATCATTCTTTATCTTATTAATTTTGTAAACCAGTGTTCATCATTTATAAACAGCACTATTTTCAAGGCAAGGTAACTATTTGATTGTTTATTTTGTAAGCTCATTTTCATGTGATCTAGTTTATGTTGTTTTTCTTTAAATTCTATTTGAATCAATGATCAAAATGACCACTTATGTTGTCGTACTAAGGGCAAACTCCAACAATTAGTTAGATATCCGAAAACGTGAAATCCGCACCCGAAAATGCCTCCAGCGGAGGTTAGATTTTGCCTGCTGTTCTAAATTCTGGGAGGAAAGTTCCGGAATCTCCAAATTGTCGACACGTTTGTTGAACAAACGCATAGAGTAACACGCTTATTCAACAGGTGCGTAAAGTCCAACGGCTTTATTATCCTCGCATCTGTTGTACAGACGCAAGGAGCACAAGTGTAATATTTCCAACAATTCAAATTAGTAACGGTTATATTTTTCAAACCCTTCAAATACGCCACCCCTCTATTTTCTACCACATCAACTCTTCTTCTACCTCCTTTAAATCTATTAATAAAATGGTTACTGATTTTGATGTTGATGTCGCAAGAATTAGCTTTGAAACTTTTTATTTACAAGATCTAGGCCACCGTTTGGTGGAATGATAACTACTTCAAGTTGGAGTGCTACTAAAGACTACATTCTTAGCTACATATACTGCTCACTTTCGCAAGATCCTGTCCGCGGTGCCGATCAAAGTGGTGAAACATTTTGGGGGTAGAATCATTAATGCATACAACAGGAAGAACATGGATCGGAATAGAAGCGTAGCTTCCATCAAAGGTCGTTATTGTAAGATTAATCGTCAAACTCAATGCTTTGATTCGCAAATGTACGAGCTGAAACAGAGTAACCCAAGTGGATTTGGAAGTGAAACTCATATGGTAATAATTGTTTTTTTTACTTTACTATCTTAGAGTTGTAGTAAAAGCTTCATATTATTAATGCAGAGACTTGTCGCAAACAAGTTATTCAAACAAATACATAAACTAGATAGTAAACAAGGACCTCATTTCTATCAGTTCATGCATGTGTATGACCTATTGGTTAATCATGTGAAATGGAAATCTTCGCTTCAGAAAACAATCCAGGACGTTCAATCAAGCAATAGTCATGGGAAAGCACAAAGATTAGGAGACAGTTGTAGTCCGAGAGATTCACAGGACAGTGCTACTATTGGTTTAGAAGAAGATGTAAATCTTACTGATGACCGATACGTTAGGCCCGAAGGATCCAAGGCAGCAAAGAAAAAACAAGTGGTAGGAACAAATGAAGGAGAAATCAGAAAACTATTAAAGGAGTCTAATGATATGTATTTGAGCGCACTCGAGAGCAGGAGCACTCATCACCAAGAAAGGATTGACGCAATTCATCAACTTGTTGAGGTAAGACGACGAAAGGAGGAAGATGCAGTCATGTTTACAGATATTTCGCAAATGGATGATATGCAACGTGAGTATTCGGAGTCGTGGAGATTTGAGATAATGAGGCAAAGAAGAGAAGGAGGTATGTGATAGTTGATAACTTGGATGTAAGTTGCATTTAGTCCATGTACGGTAGGAATGGCTAAAAGTTGACTTATGTAATTGCCGTATGTAATAGGTTATTCGTAATGGAAGCAGGTTGAAAACGCAAGGAGTTTGAAAATCGACGAAAAATTATATCGAACCAAATTATATGAAAATCTTTATTAATAAGTTACTTGAACGTTATTGTAACAACCCGGAATTTCAACTATTTTAACGGATTTTTATATTTTTAAAATGATATATTTTAAATAATAATGACTAATTTTTTTTTTAAATCGAAGTAAAAACGTATAAATTTATTTTAATTTTAAAACGAGCTTGAAATGGCGTGGTAGTTTGAAAATTTGATTTTAAATTTCAATTGAATGTATAGGATTCAAAATAAATCGGATTTCAGTAAAACCAAAAACATTTGAATCTGTTTAATTTTATCTTTCTAACGAATGCAAGAAATTGAGATTTCACTTTATAAATTGTGAGTTATGTCCAGTTTAAAATTTAAAATAGCCGCTATGGAATTTATATATTTTTTAATATAATATAAAGCCCTTAAAAAAACCCATTTTGCAAACGACCTCTGTTTTCGACGAAACCACCTTTGTTGGATCCGAAATGTCAAATTATTAGTAGATTCCAATTTTCATAATTTTTGGAATTAGTATGTGAGCGTGGAAAAATAAAACGTGTTTTGTCAATTTTAGTTGAATTGGATCGACCTGTAAATGACCATTTTTCAAACGGTCTTCAAATTCGACGAAATTAGTTTTGTTAGGACCATACCATCAAAACATAGCTAGAAATAATTTTTCTAGAATTTTTGGAGTCAGTTGGTGACGTACGAAGGTATTTTTAAGGGCTTTATATTATATTAAAATATATATAAATTCCATAGCGACTATTTTAAATTTTAAACGTGACATAAATCAAAATTTATAAAGTGAAATCTCAATTTCTTGCATTCGTTAGAAAGATAAAATTAAACAGATTCAAATGTTTTTGGTTTTACTGAAATCTGATTTATTTTGAATCCTGTACATTCAATTGAAATTTAAAATAAAATTTTCAAACCACCACGCCATTTCAAGCTCGTTTTAAAATTAAAATAAATTTATACATTCTTACTTTGATTTAAATAAATTTTTAGTCATTATTATTTAAAATAAATCATTTTAAAAATTCAAACTAAATCGTTAACTCAAAACACGTTTGCTTCAACTAGATAATTTAGAACACCGCAAATGCAGTATTGTCAGCATCATCCTAATAGCAGCCATAAAAAACATACTTCAATGTCAAAACACGTGTAATCTAAAACATGGCAGACATAACATCGTACAGTAATACCAACCATGTCACAGGACATATAATACAAAAATATACAATAATGTCATCATCAACATATCATTAGTCATAACAAAAATATACAATCATGTCATCATCAACAAAAAATGTAATATAAACCATGTCAGCCATAACAAAAACATACAACCATCAGTCAATAGGCATAACATCGCTACCTACTCCATCGGAACTGTCATCATGAGCGTCATCAAAATCATCGGCTATAGGTGATCCATCAACAGGACCCTGCCGCTGTTTTTGGGTCTGTAGGGAAGCAATTTGGGCCTCATACTGAGACTGCTGCTGGGCCAACGATGTATGTAAACTCTGTGTAACAACCCGAAAAACTGGGCCAGTTTAAAATTTTTATTTTGGCAATTTTAGTGAATTTTGAGCATTTAAAATGAATTATTTTAAATAAAATCGACGAGAAATTTATTTTGAATAGAAATCGAACGTATATATTATATACGTCGTCGTTAGAATATAAATAATTATATATAATTATAAATAGAATTGAAAATGGCGCGGTAGTTCGATAATTCGATTTCAAACTTCAATTGAATGTACCGGGTGCAAAATAATCCGGATTTTAGTGAAACCAAAAATCATAGGATCTAATTGGGAATATCTTTCGAACGAATCCAAAAAATCGAAATTTCATAGCGGGAATCAAAAGATATGTCCAGTTGAAAATTCTGAATAGTCGCTATGGAATTCAGGCCCTTAAAAATAGATATTTTGCAAACGACCTCGGATTTCGACGAAACCACTTTTGTTGGGTCCATGATGTCAAGTTATTGCTAGATTCCAAATTTCATAATTTTCTGAATCAATATGTGAGCGTGGCAAAGGAAAACGCGTTTGACCCGTTTTAGTTGATTTTAATCGACTGGAAATTGGCCATTTTTCCAACGGTCTCAGAATTCGATGAAACTAGTTTTGTTAGGACCGTATCGTCAATACGAAGCTAGAAAATATTTTTCGAGAATTTTTAGAGTTAGCATGTGACCCCGGTAAAATGAAATGCGCGTTCAAATTCAATATATAGAGATATATGTTGATTTTGAATGAAAACTGATCGTAACAAGCGAATTGGCCTACGAAACATATCCCATTGTGTTCGGAATAGGGGTAAAACGCTATGGATGACAGGCGGTGGGCCTCGTTTAGAGGTCGTATGAAAAAGTCAACTTTTCGTAAATTAAATAATTAAAAATAAAATCCCCTTCTCTCTCTCACCCTATTACCTATGCCCCCCCCCCCGTTCGATTAAAATCAGAACTCAGAAGAAATAAAAAAACGAATCGCACCACCAGCGATGGCCCCTCCCGCCGCCGCCAGGAGATCGCCGCCTCCGGCGAGGTAGCGCCGCACCCCCGCCCCTTGCCGCGCCCTCCTTCTGCTTCCTCCCCCTTCTCCAGTAAACTGATGCACCCAAAAACTCCCCGCCACCCAAACCCTAACCGCAGCCACCCGAACCCCCAACCACCCCTCCAAACTCCGACGAACCTCCAGCGCACCCCCTCCAGTGACGCAGACAGCACCCGACGCCCTCATTCCCCCTTGCGCAGTGAGTTTTCTTCCCCTTTCTTTATTTTATTTTATTTGATTTTAAAAACTAAAAATAGCATGATTTTAATACTGAAATTAATGTGATTTTTAAACTGAGATTAGTATTGTTTTAAAATATATATACATAGTATAGAAAGGCGGGATTTTTAATATTTTTAAAAGTGAAAAGACGATATTTTTAAATATGAAAAGACGATATTTTTAAATATTAAAAGACGATATTTTGATATAAGTAATGAAGTAAAAATATGATTTTTACTTCGATAAAAATATAATTTTCAAACTTGTGGAAGGATAAAAATATGATTTTTACATAGTAGGAATTATAAAAATATAATCTTTATCGATACGAACACTGTTATCAAAATATGATTTTTACCATATAGTTAGCAATAAAAAGTAATGATTTTTAAAATAGAAAAGATTAGATTTTAAAATAGAAAAGATTATATTTTTAAAATAGAAAAGATCAGATTTTTTAAAATAGAAAAGATTTGACTTTTGAAATTGAAAAGGCGAAATCTTTATAGGAAGAATAGCGTGGTAAAAATAGAATTTTTATCTATATAGTAGCGATGTGAAAATAGAATTTTTATCTATATAATAGCAAAGTAAAAATTCGATTTTTATATATTGAATAGCAAAGTAAAAAATCGATTTTTACATATGTAGTGGCTACGGGCAACGAAGGTGACAAAAGGCGAGAATGACGAAGACTTCTACATTTGAAGTGGCGTGAAGTTGGTATAGCTATCGGTGAGAATTTCTCCCTCTTCAATCCTTTTTTTTCTAGTTATATATATATATACTAGGATGCAGACGGTGTTTAGTAGCACCCGACACCCGTCATCCACAGACCATGGATGGCTTGTTTGTTTGATTGATGTGTTGTGAAAATTGTTTGTGATGTTGATGTGAAATCGAAAATAAAATGTAGATGGTTGAAATAAATTAATTATCGTTAAGAATATAATTTTTGACGTGAAAGTGAATAAATGAATATTTATAAACAAATCGGCTGATTTGTTTATATACACCGATTTGACTGATATTGATTGGGATGATAAATTTTACACATCGCCCAACTGCACAAATAAAATCTGTGTTGGATTGTTTGAAACCCCACACGGGTATTGGGATAATATATGACATACACTAATCCTAATAATTAGTTGTATGTCGATCGATGGATCGACAGGCTGTTATAAGCGTGAGATATCTATATTTGATGCTTATACAGTGTAGTGCACTTTGGATGATGGTTGATTATTTATCGTTGCTATTATATACATGTGTTGTATGGAATCCATATAATTAATTTTATATGGTAACTGATTGGGCATCATTCCAATTTAGAAGATAAAGACCATTATAAAATAAAGGTTCATGTGTTGACTGTACTCATCCGTTGAGATTAGTCATGTGTTGAACGAAATATTTTAACAATAAAATTTACATCTTCATCATATATGAAATTAGAAATTAACTGGAAAATAGATGAGATGAGTGGTCCCCTGGATATTGATCTGATGTTGGTCTCGGCCTTCGGGGTTAATATTCAGGGAATCGTTCTCTTACTAATTTACGGTTGGAGTCTGATTTGAAATCAAACGATAGATACCATAATTTTTATAAAATATATTGAATAACAAAAATAGTCACACGTGGACAGTACTCATTCGTTGAGATTAGTCATGTGTTGACAGAAGTATAGATTCACATATTGAATAAAATAAATATTCATTTGTTGAATAGAATAACGGAATTATTGAAATATATAATGTCATGTTGATTAGAGATGCGCTATTTTGACGCGAACGGTATTTATAACGATTATAAAACGAATTGAATTTGATTTGAATAGAAAATGAATTTGATTTGATTAGAAAACGAATTGAATTTGATTTGATTAGAAAACGAATTGAATTTGATTTAATTAGAAAACGAATTTGATTTGATTAGAAAACGAATTGAATTTGATTTAAATAGAAATCGACGAAATATATATTATATATATTATATATATAATATAATGGCCTGAATAGAACGCGCCGTGGTAGTTCGCGAATTTCGACCATTGACTTCGAACGGACATTACGGGAGATCCGACCGTCGGATTCTCCTAATACCGGAACCGTTGGGTTCGTATCGAAAAGAGATTTCTAATGAATATTAGAAATTCAAAATCTAACGGTTGGATTTGGAGATATGTCCAAATCAAATTTGAAAAAGGTCGCTGTAAGTGCAGTTCGATGGCCGTTAATGGAAATCGACTGTACGGGCCTTGATAAAATTATTAAAAATATTCATAATTTGTGTAAAATCATAATTTGTGTATTGGAAAAAAATTGGGATGAAAAACTCCATATTTGAAAAGATAAAAATAGATTTTTATCGAAATGAACTAGTTTTGAACTAATATTAAAACCCATTTATTTTTAAATAAATAAATTGGATTTGAAATGGGTTTTAAATAGAATGTGATTTGGGTTTATCGTGAACGGTGTTTTAAATAACACTAGTTCTTTAACCCGATAATAAATAGAATATGATTTGGGTTTATCGTGAACTGTATTTTAAATGACATTAGTTCTTTAACCCAGTAAAAGGAGTTTTAATGGGGAATCACCAGTTTTGCTCCAAAGCGATAGTTAAATCTTTAATTAGATTTGAACGTGAAATGGTAATTAATTTTACCGATAACACTGTGGTGTTAGATGTGGAGTATTACCAGTTTTGCTTCATGGGATGAATATGTTGGGATTGGGAAATAAAATAAATAATTACTTCGGTGTGGTTCGCTAATCTCGACTAGTTTGGAAAACCATAATCAGGTTTGAAATGATATCCAAAGGAAGATTAAAGGATAAATTTTAAAGAATTTATCTTGGATAAAATTAATGGGAACCTTTCCCTAAGAATTGAAATTTAGAAACTAACTGTAAGTTAGCTAAGAAGAATGGTTTCCTGGTTATTGATCTGATGTTGGTTTCGGCCTTCGGGGTTAATATTTGGGAAATTGTTCTCTTGCTGATTTACGATTAGTGGCTGCTGAATTGGAATGAGGCGTATGTTGTGTTTGTGTAACATTTGTTTTTAATATACGCGGGTTGTTCGGAAAGGCCGAGTTTACACCCATTCTGAATAACCGATTCGACGATAAGTCGAAGATGAAGACGGTGGTTGAAGACCGGAAGTCTTCACATCGTTTGGGTGATTACTGATGATCTTGATTCGGCTGTACACCCAAGATGAGGGAATTAGTTAGTGGTCGTCCAGACGTACTTGGAGATCGATGGATATGCGAGGAAAGTGCCTCCGGGTTCGTTCAGACCCAGAACGAACTTGTAAATGGATTGTGTGTCTGACATTGGATTTTATTCTGTGTTGATTGATTTCTGTTAAATATATATCTGTTTGGCGGCAGAGAATTTATTCTCTTGCTTAACGCCCTTCTCTGAGACGTACGAGCTTAGAGGTTATATATCGATGGATATCAATCGCATGACATGAATTGCCTGTGTGGCACGCTGAGTTGCATGGATCAAGGCTTCTGTTGAAAAGCAAAGTCTTGTGGTTGATGATCAAAGCACGGCCTTTGTGGCGTAGCTTTGTGTATAACGTGAATTCGCGAGCCTCACACCTCGGTATGAGTTAAAAACGGGATAAGGACTGCAGGGAAAACACGACGTTTCTTTCTAGCTTTGGTGGTGTCAGTGACTTACCAGCCCTGACATTTATATGCTTTTCACCTATGTGGTTGTTGGATGAGGCGCCTCGATTTTAGGTCTGTAAGGACCGGGAAACGTGTGTTCAGGCATAATTAATCCTCAAACGTAAGAGAGGACCGGCCCTGAAGCATCCAAGGGTTACCCAGAGTGTGTAGTCCTGGGACATTTGCTAGAGTGTCTCGAAGCGGAGAGGAGCTTGCCCCTTGCCTCGACTCATGACGGAAATCCAATTTCCAATACGTGTATTGCGGTTTTAATTGTAGAACTAGTATGGCGACATGATATATGGTACCCATGTCGTCTATGATTTATATTTATGATTGAAATTGTTTTGACACTATACACTTATTATAGTATCAAATGATTTGTTTTAAACGTACCAAGCATGTTTGGCTATTATAAGGGAAAACCCTATCCTCCGGCTTGCGTTGCATTGTGTGATGGGACCTGGGTCTTATAATAGCTTCTGTAACACCCCACGTCCGCTAAGGTCACTCATACGAGGGGAATGCCTTAGTTTTGGTGAAGTATTTTAAGTGAATATAGAACAGTAAAATTACAACAAGACAGATATAAGTAATACTTGAAAATTTAAATCGTCATTTCATTGCAGCGCAAAGTAATACATGTTTGGTTACATCACAAAACCATACAAGAGTCAAGTACAAAATATCCATCCTGATAAAAATAAGTACATAATCCCACTAAGTAAACAATAGCCATAAAAGAAAAGATGAACTGGGCTTTACTTCAACGGTCCAAGCTCCAAAGGATAGATACAGCAATCCGATCAAAGCCCACTAGCACTAGGCCCACTCCGATAACCTGGGGTTTGGGGAAAAAGATAAAAACAACGGGGTTAGACATAAGTCTGAGTGAGTCCTATAACCCTAACAATACAATCATTAAAGTAATTAGGGTATGATATAAACAAGGTACGGTACCTCTGGGGATAATGACTACACTAAGTAGCCAACTAAACACAGGATATACTAAGATAACCGAAAAGACGCATTTATCCACCCAAGGATAATTACTAGATTGCACCACCCCAGATCTACCCACCCAAGGGTAATTCCTACACTGCACCACACCAGTTCTACCCACCAAGAGTAATTCCTACTTAAAGGTTTATCCCACTAAGAGTACTTAGTAATTTTTACCCAGTAGTTTCTTGTACCCCTACACAGGTGCCGTCTGCCCCTATTTTTACTACGTGTACCCACTACTCCCAAGCGACCGGCTCCCTACCGTAGATACCCGTGCTGGTCCCACAATGGGGTGTATCATTCCCCAAAGTGGCCACCTGATAATATCAACGGTGCACGGCTTTATATCTACACGATACAACAACGACTTATCTACCAGCCCGGGCCCACACACGCATATGAAACCCGATGGACTTGCGTTGCCACCGCTAACCCATTTTGGCCTCTTATAGTCAAGCCCAATATGCGTGTCCCGTCACTCGACATGGGTCGAGCCCACAAAGATACGTTTGGGATATTGGTTGAAATGGGCCCCCACAAGCTACCCACCTAAGCTTGTCATTTATTTAGCATAACCCAATAATGGGTCCCCACAAGCTACCCACCTAAGCTTGTCATTCATCTAGTGTAACCCACTTAACCCTTTTTATAATCATGTTCACTTACATGTTTAAAGTCTGGTTAAGTCATTTAATTATATTTCAATTGCCACCCAAGGCACCCACTAGATTTCCACATGCCACCCAAGGCACCCATTAGGTTTCCTCATGCCCCCCAAGGCACCCACTTAACCCTTTAATCATGTTTTAGTTACATGTTCCACTTTGGTTAAGTATTCTAATCGTATTTTCTATTGCCACCCAAGGCAACCACTAAATTTCCACATGCCACCCAAGGCACCCACTTAACCCTCATGCCCCACTACATGCTTATACGGTTAAGTGTTTCTTAATTAATTAAGACCGTGATCCTCATAAAGACCTCTCACATTAGACTATCTTTTATGACCGCTGGTTAAGCCGGTTGGGTCCGGGCAGCCTTATGTCATAACCGAGTCTAACCTCGTGTCTTTACATTAATCACGTATTTAGTTTGTGCCTAAGACCTCTCACATTGGGCTAACATTTGTAGCAACTGGTTAAGCCGGTTGGGTCCGGGCAGTTTTATACTACAAATGAGTCCAACCTCGTGTCTTAGTCGATTAATTACATCTAATTAATCACCCCCATATTAATTCTCCCTAATTAATATCAAGTTTTTCATAACATGGGTAGACCTAACTCAATAGGTAAATTCCCATGGGGTAGACCTAACTCAATAGGTAAATTCCCACTTATGTTAATTTCTTTTTATGGTATGCTTAATCATACCCAATCATACTTTTATTAACATATTTATTAACCCCATCGTTCCCCACGTAAATCGTTCTCATTTCACGACATAATCAAGGGAAGATCCATCACAAATATCATGGGTTAAACCAAATCTTAGCATATAGCTTTGTCATGGGTTAAGAGGATGTCAACTTGCATATATGAGCATATATTAACCCAACTACATTTAACCCAAACTTGCATATTATCATACACATATCTTGCATAACATGTTGAACTTGCATATAAGCATTCTCATAACTTGCATAACATGTTAAACTTGCATATAAGCATTCTCATAACTTGCACAACATGTTAAACATGCATTTAAGCATACACATAACTTACATAAGAATTCACATTCTTGCATAAGTATTCACTTACTTGCATAAGCATGCATAACTTACATAACATGTTAAACTTGCATTTAAGCATGCACATAACTTGCATAATCATTCACATAACTTCATAAGCATGCATAACTTACATAACATGTTAAACTTGCATTTAAGCATGCACATAACTTGCATAATCATTCACATAACTTCATAAGCATGCATAACTTACATAACATGTTAAACTTGCATTTAAGCATGCACATAACTTGCATAATCATTCACATAACTTCATAAGCATGCATAACTTACATAACATGTTGCATAATAGATCAATGTTCAACTTAGTGTTTTGCATCATAATCATCATGAAACATAGCACCAAACTTGCATAATATTAAGCTTGCATAAAAATGTCATGAACACATACACTAAACTTGCATGACATAGAACATATAACTTGCAAAACACATAACTTATACAATATTAAGCTTGCATAAACACATTGATCCACAAACATAACCATACATCATCATATCCTATCTTAATCAATTTAACAATTGATTATTAAGGAGATAGAAACTCACCAAAACAAAATTAGCAAACTAATGAAGAAGATTAAGAGGCTAGAAGTTGATTTGGAATGCTATCTCTTCTCTAATCTTGATGGAGGCTCCTTCAAGTTTCAAATTGGCGGCATAAGGCCATCATTCCTATTTTTAGTATGGATTAGGGTAGGTTTAGGGTGTATTTATAGATTAGATGAGTGTTTTAGACCCTTAGATTAACCCTAGGTTAGATTAGGTCCGTTAGATTTAGGAAATCTCTAGAACCCAGCCCAGCCCTAGCCGGAAAACCAAATCTGGTGCACCCAAACCCCCTGGCTCGACACGCCGTGTCGACAGGCAAGTCGACAGGCAAGTCGACACCCCTGTCGACAGGCCTGTCGACAGCCCTGTCGACATGGGTTGGGCGGGAATTTTCCCGCCTGGCCCCGCTGGTTCCATTTTTAAATCTGAACTTGGATTTTAAAATCTGTTTTTAGCTTTAATTTTTCTGCAAACTTCATTGGGCCTTAACTGGGCCATACGGACTCCGATTTACAAAATTTCGGACTCTATTCTGCGTATTTTTCCGAGACGAACGCAATGACGCAGCCCTTTTCCCCAAATTCTCACATCTGAGATTATTTATTCTGCAATTAGTGAATTTTAGCATTAACTGAAATACGGGGTGTTACATTCTCCCCTCCTTAAAGGATTTCGTCCCCAAAATCTCTAAACTAAGGAGAATGCATATCCTACCATCCAAACAACCATCTACTCAATCCATCAAACACGGGCATCCATTGTCCTTAAAACAATTTCTAATGATGTATGAGCATATGCGAAAAGTGTGTGTATATGTTCCCTATCTAATGTACGAACATATGCAAACCATGATAGTGCCATGCGTCCAATATGTATGCGAGATAACCCTATCGACACATACAGTATCTATATGAGTGCACAACCATTCACCAAAATGCATCATCCATATGATAACGCAATCATTATACATCCATAAATATAGCTAACTGCACACAATTTTATGCAATATGCAATATGAAGTGATTGAGCCGATCTAGTGCCTAGAGTGTGTATATATGCATCCACGAGCAACCACTAGCAACCACTTGCATCCACATGCATCCATCAAACATAACATGTCTCAAACACATGTTTCAACCATAGGTTTACCCTATCTAAAGGTCAAAGATACTAATGAGAGGACATACTACAGATAAGATAAGTACTAGTCAAACGATAGAGGAGAAACTAAAAGACATATCCTAAAAAGGAATGGATATAATGAACGCATCTTCTCTTCCGTCTCTAAGGTAGCGCTGCTCTCATCTTCTCCCCATTGCACTTTGACTAGTTGAACCTCTCGATTCCTCAACTTCCTAGTCTCTGACCCAAGGATGCGAGTAGGAGCTCGTCGAATCGTCTCATCACGCTCTATCTCTACTTCTTTAAGCAAGCTCGGCTCTACCACCTCAGCGGTCTCATGTAGGAACTTCCTTAAATGTGACACATGGAATATATCATGTACACCACTAAGCCTGTCAGGCAACTCCACTCTATATGCCATCCGTCCAATTCTTTACTTGATGGGAAATGGCCCTACAAACCTTGGTACTCCCTTCCCAACAGACTCAAAGTGAACCACATTCCGCAACGGAGATACCTTGATAAAAAGCATGTCCTAATATCAAACTCAAGCTCTGTTCTCCTCTTGTCCGCATAAGATTCCGCCGCTTTCATTCTTCTTCAAATCAAATCAATCTTCTCTGAAGTCTCTCTAACTATATCTGGCCCAAGCAAGATCTTATCCGTAGATTCCCACCAACATGTAGGAGATCGACAAGGCCTTCCATAAAGAGCTTCGAAAGGAACCATACCAATACTGGACTGAAAGCAGTTATTATATGCGAACTCCACCAATGGAAGATGCTCTTCCCATGTACCTCCAAAATCTAAGATACAAAGCCTCAAAAGGTCTTCTAGGACACGATTCACCCTCTCAGTCTGGCCGTCCGTCTGAGGATGATATGCGGTGCTCAGACACAACTGAGTCCCTACCGCCTCTTGCAAACTTCTCCAAAACTCACTAGTGAAGATAGGATCTCGACCGCACACTATACTGGAAGGTACACCATGCAGTCTAATAATCTCCCGAATGTAAACTGAAGCTAGACATGGAACAGTCCTCTTGCTCTTCCCGGGTATGAAATGGGCACACTTAGTAAGTCTATCTACCATATGCCCCATCCCCGTATTACCCTTCCCTGACTTCGGAAATCCATCGAGACACTATCCCACTTCCCATTACGGGACTTCCCATGGGTGAAGGAACCCACCGGGTTTCTTCTGCTCCGCTTTCACTTGCTAGCACACCAAGCATCTAGCGACATACTCGGCCGCGTCTTTCTTCATACCGGCCCAGAAGAAAACCCTCTTCATGTCTTGGTACATCTTGTCCCTACCGGAATGAATGGTCATCCTAGAACGGTGTGCATCATCAGGTATAGCCTTCCTCAAACCCCTTGTCTTACGGTACACAAAGGCTACCGTCTCTACGCAACCACCCCTTACCATCTAGGGTGTACCTACTCAAATGGCTGGACGACTTCCCCTCCTCATGAGCTTCTCTACTAACTCAACCAACTGTGGGTCGTCTCGCTGTGCTCCGCTAATCCGCCCCAAAAGAGTAGGCCTAACCTCCAAGGAGGCTAGCAAACCGGGTATAAAGTCAACGGAAGGTCTAAAGTCAAACATAGAAATAAACTCTAAGCTCCGTCGTTCAACGAACAATAAACTCAAGGACAACCTTTTTCTACTTAAGGCGTCCGCTACCATGTTTCCCTTGTCATGGGCATACGCTATCTCAAACTCATAGGATGCTAAGAATCCCATCAAAAATCATCACATCTGTCCATCTCTCACGCAGACCACCCTAGTCGAACTCGACATCCCCCAAATGCAAGCCCCAAAGGCCTAAACCAATATCAGACAAACACCCAAGGGATATCTCCTTCGAGTTCAGGCGACCTACGTGAGATGATACTAATAAAAAAAAATGGCTAAACAATTAAGCCTTTGACCAACTTTGGATGTCCTCGCCAGTCTCGCTCCAAAACCACCGTTTTTCCCATAACTGGCTTTGCTCACCCTATTGAGCACATACGAAAACTTATTTCGTTCCCAGAAAAGACCAAGGTGTCATTTACAAAGACCATTACGAACTTATTTAGGTACTCCATGAACACCCTTCTCATCAAATCAACAAAGTATGCGGGGGCGTTCGTCAAACCAAATGGCATCATCAGCCACTCATAAAAACCATCCGGAGTCCTAACGACAGTCTTCTCTATACTATCCTCAGCCACTCTCAACTGACGAAACCCCGTGGCTGAGTCCAACTGCAAAAATACTGAGGCGCCAACTAATTGATCAAAGAGACCATCAATCCTCGGCAATGGGTGTCTATTCTTCTTTGTGAGTTTATTTAGTTCTCTTTAGCCTACACAAAGTCTGAGGGACCCATCCGCCTTCGTGGCAAAAACTACTGGAGCACCCCACTCCAATATACTTCGTCTTATGAACCCCTTCTCAAGCAAATCGCCTACTTACTTATGGAGTTCCCTCCTCTCACGAGGAGCCTTGTGGCACACTGGCCAAGTCACTGGTTTGGCATTGTTTACCAGATATATTCGGAAGTCAATCTCCCGCTCCGGAGGTAAGCCCTTCACCTTCTCAAAAACATCCGAGTATTCCCGGACCACTTTAACTGATCGCAAACTCTTGACCGACGTGTCAAGCGATTCTAGATAACTTAGCATAACAGATTCCATGGGATTACAAGAGATCTCGAGAGTGTTACCCTAGCGGGTCATAAGCCTAACAACTCTCCCTTCAAAATCAAGAACGGCACCCCTACTGGATAACCAGTCCATGCCCCAAACTAACCCATAGCCCGTGAAGCCCAACAAGCATCACATCTAAACTCAACGCTAAGTATAGAAACTTTCAAACCCAAACACACCATGGAGCCTCAATTGGGTTTGAAACAACTAAGGGATCATCTACCAACTGGTGTCTAAGTGCAGTGACTCAACTAACAATGATGAGATAAACGAACTCGATACATCAGAATCAAATAAAGTTTGAATCGGATAATAAAGAAATCCAAATTCCAACCTAGACGGTCCTATCCCCATCAGGTACCCTAGTCGCGAGGGAATACAACTACCCTCCAGGAGATTCCATAGCTTGCCTATGCCCCTCTGGACAATCCTAATAAGATGTCCCATTCCTTCCCAAAAAGGATAACTACTTGCCTTCTTCTTCCCATTCTCCACTCGTAACCTTCCACCAATGAGGTTTCATCCTTCATTAACCAAACAACTGTTTGAGCCTTCCTCCCCTCGTCTATCCAATAGATACCTACCAGTCCTCCTCCTTCTTGAACCAACTTCTAATCCGACTAACGTCTAAGTCCCTTGAAGTGGTCATCCATTCTTATCTATCTTAGAAAGATCATCTATACGCGGAGGGGAAACTCAAAATGAGAGAGAGGAAGAGATTCAACCGGAGAATTCGAAAGATAAAGATATGGCTATCGGGGATTATGCTTTGCTTTCAAAAACCTTTCTCTCTTAAGACATGTTTTTAAAAATACTTCTTCCAAAAAATTTCTTAGAAAATAGTTTTTCTAAAAATTTTATCTGTTCTGGTAACCTTAAGCTCTGATACCACGTTTAACACCCCACGTCCGCTAAGGTCACTCATACGAGGGGAATGCCTTAGTTTTGGTGAAGTATTTTAAGTGAATATAGAACAGTAAAATTACAACAAGACAGATATAAGTAATACTTGAAAATTTAAATCGTCATTTCATTGCAGCGCAAAGTAATACATGTTTGGTTACATCACAAAACCATACAAGAGTCAAGTACAAAATATCCATCCTGATAAAAATAAGTACATAATCCCACTAAGTAAACAATAGCCATAAAAGAAAAGATGAACTGGGCTTTACTACAACGGTCCAAGCTCCAAAGGATAGATACAGCAATCCGATCAAAGCCCACTAGCACTAGGCCGACTCCGATAACCTGAGGTTTGGGGAAAAAGATAAAAACAACGGGGTCAGACATAAGTCTGAGTGAGTCCTATAACCCTAACAATACAATCATTAAAGTAATTAGGGTATGATATAAACAAGGTACGGTACCTCTGGGGATAATGACTACACTAAGTAGCCAACTAAACACAGGATATACTAAGATAACCGAAAAGACGCATTTATCCACCCAAGGATAATTACTAGATTGCACCACCCCAGATCTACCCACCCAAGGGTAATTCCTACACTGCACCACACCAGTTCTACCCACCAAGAGTAATTCCTACTTAAAGGTTTATCCCACTAAGAGTACTTAGTAATTTTTACCCAGTAGTTTCTTGTACCCCTACACAGGTGCCGTCTGCCCCTATTTTTACTAGGTGTACCCACTACTCCCAAGCGATCGGCTCCCTACCGTAGATACCCGTGCTGGTCCCACAATGGGGTGTATCATTCCCCAAAGTGGCCACCTGATAATATCAACGGTGCACGGCTTTATATCTACACGATGCAACAACGACTTATCTACCAGCCCGGGCCCACACACGCATATGAAACCCGATGGACTTGCGTTGCCACCGCTAACCCATTTTGGCCTCTTATAGTCAAGCCCAATATGCGTTGATACCAAATGTGACGAAAAAGAATTTCGCTCGGTCCGAACCAGTCGCTAAACCGACCCAGACCGTTCGAAACGCCCTATCGTTTGAGAACACGACAAAACAGAACGCATACAGAAGAACATTTCACTGCTTATTACAACAATGCATCAGATTACAAGAATATACAGAGTATAAATGAATATTACACAGAAATATCAGAGATTTAAATTACATTTAAATACATAGCAGCAGAAAATAATACAATACACAACTAGAAGAGATATACGGATACAAAGCTTTCCGGATATCGTTCCAGCTGTAAACCAGGATCCTGTGAATATAAATCTGCAAAAACCAAAACTACTAGCTGCCCGTGTCAAAATAAGGGCACCCAGAGTTTAGGTTAAAACAATAAACTCCAGGTCAGTCATGGGACTGGTGTGAGAACTAAAACAGTTATTAATCTTTATTTTAAATCATTAGGTAAATCAAGGGACCACGCCGTATAACACGGGACGGGTTTCCTCCCAAGAATACCAGTGCATAAAACAAACAGCGCAATGCTAAATAAAGAAAAATGAAGCTGTTATAAGACCCAGGTCCCATCACACAATGCAACGCAGTCGAGGATAGGGTTTTCCCTTATAACAGCCAAAGAATGCTTGATACGTTTTAAAACAAATCATTTGATACTATAATAAGTGTATAAAACAACTTCAAATCATAAGTATCAATCATAGGCGGCATAAGCGCCCCATCCCACTATGTCGCCATATATAGGATTACAATTAAAACCGCAAATGTCACGTATTTGGAAATTGGATTTCCGTCTATGAACCGAGGCTAGGGGCAAGATCCTCAACCGATTCGAGACAATCTAGCCTACCATGTCTCAGGATCAGAGCTCGAGTGACCCTTGGATCCTCAGGGCCGGTCCACACGGAGTGGATTAAAATGCCTGAACATGCGTTTCCCCGCCCTATGGGGCGCAAACGAGCCAACGAATGACTCCATCGGTTCGAGAACGACCGATCAATCCGAGGCGCCTCGCAACAGCAACAACCACATAAGTCAAACTCGTCAGGGCGTGTAAAACCACTGACGCCACTTCTAGCTAGAAAGAAACGCATGCCCTCCCTGACGTCCTCTCCCGTTTTGGTTCATACCGGGTGTGAAGCTCGCGAATCAACGTTACACAAAGCTACGCCACAAAGGCCGTGCTTTGATCATCACCACAAGACTTTGCTTTTCAACAGAAGCCTTGATCATTTGCATCTTAGCATGCCACACAGGCAAACCACTCTATGCAACCGATATCAGTCACACAGAATGAAATCCAATGTCAGACACACAGTCCATTTACAAGTCCGTTCTGGGTCTGAACGAAACCGGAGGCACCTAGTACCCCGCATATCCATCGATCTCCAAGTACGTCTGGACGATCACTAACTGTTTCCATCTTCTTGGGTGTACAGCCCAATCAAGATCATCAGTTATCACCCAAACGACGTGAAGACTTCCGGTCTTCGACCATCGTCTTCATCTTCGACTTATCGTCGTATCAGTTATTCAGAATGGGATAAACCCGGTCTTTCCGAATAACTCGCGTATATATTATAAAAGTGTTACACAAACACAACATACGCCTCATTCCAACTCATTAGTCATTAACCGTAAATTAATCAAGAGAATAATTCCCCAAATATTAACCCCGAAGGCCGAAACCAACATCAGATCAATATCCAGAAAACCATTCTACTTAGCTAACCGACAGTTAATTTCTAAATTTCACGTTCAAATCTAATTAAAGATTTAACTATCGCCTGGAGCAAAACTGGTGATACTCCATTCTCGATCTTTTCAATCTAATTAAAGATTCATTAAAACTCCACTTAGTTTTAATCTGTGACTGGGTTAAAGAATCAGTGTCATTTAAAACACGGTTCACGATAAACCCAAAGTCACATCCCATTAATTATCGGGTTAAAGAACAAGTGTTATTTAAAACACTGTTCACGATAAACCCAAAAATCAATATCCATTCAATTCCAATTAAATATTATTTAATTGGTACACTTCATTAAATCTAAATCAAAAGATTTAATCTTTTCTCAGCTGGGTTCAAGAACAGTGTTAGTGAAGACACCATTCACGACAAACCCAAATCACATTCATTAATTATCGGGTTAAAGAACAAGTGTTATTTAAAACACTGTTCACGATAAACCCAAAAATCAATATCCATTCAATTCCAATTAAATATTATTTAATTGGTACACTTCATTAAATCTAAATAAAAAGATTTAATCATTTCTCAACTGGGTTCAAGAACAGTGTTAGTGAAGACACCATTCACGACAAACCCAAATCACATTCATTAATTATCGGGTTAAAGAACAAGTGTTATTTAAAACACTGTTCACGATAAACCCAAAAATCAATATCAATTCAATTCCAATTAAATATTATTTAATTGGTACACTTCATTAAATCTGAATAAAAAGATTTAATCTTTTCTCACTTGGGTTCAAGAACAGTGTTAGTGAAGACACCATTCACGACAAACCCAAATCACATTTGATATTCAATATAAGGCTCTGAATAGAAAATATATCGGCTTATATTCAATATCAAATTCTACGATTAACAAATGTCGTATTGGAAATAACGATATACATATATATCTTTCAAATTTCCGTAACAACATCCGTATAATCACAAATTCCAACATCGAAATATTCCGAAGACAATTTCGATTCAAATCCACTCCAATGCAATCATTGGAAACTTTGGTTATTTTCAAAACCCTTTTCAAATTCAATTTATTTATAAAAATAAATAGAATTATAATTCTAGTTCAAAACTAGTTCATTTCGATAAAAATCTATTTTTATCTTTTCAAATAGGGAGTTTTTCATCCCAATTCTTTCTAAATCATTTCTTATGATTTTACACAAATTATTACTATTTTTAATAATTTTATCAAGGCCCGTACAGTCGATTTCCAACAATGGCCATCGAACTGCACTTACAGCGACCTTTTTCGAATTTGATTTGGACGTATCTCCAAATCCAACCGTTAGATTTCAAATTTCTAACATTCATTAGAAAGCTCTTTTCGATACGAACCCAACGGTTCCGGTTTTAGGAGAATCCGACGGTCGGATCTCCCGCAATGTCCGTTTGAAATAAATGGTCGAAATTCACGAACTGCCGCGGCGCGGCGCGTTCTATTCAGGCCATTATATTATATATATAATATATATAATATATATTTCGTCGATTTCTATTTAAAACGAATTATATAAATAGTTTTAAAATCGTTTCAAAAGCTATTTCAACTTTCTTTTCAATTCAAATCAAAATTGAATTCTTCTTTATAAATTCGTTTTAAAATTCATTTCTATTCAATTCGAATTTCAATTCAATTTGAATTCATTTCAATTCCATTCATTTCGAATCGTTTTCAATTCAATTCATTTCGAAATCGTTATAAATATCGTTCACGTCAAAATGGCGTCAATCTAATCAACACGGCTTCATATATTGATATTTTCAAATATTCCATTTCGAATATTTCTATTTCAAATATTTCTTATTATAAAAATATTCTTTATTTTCACGATTGGAATGAGGCCCAATCAATTACCATATAAAGTTAATTATATGGATTTTCATACAACACATGTATATAATAACATTGAAAATAATCAACCATCAACCAAAGTGCACTACACTGTAAAGGCATCAAATATAGATATTCAACGCCTATAACAGCCTGTCAATCAATCGATCGACATATTTAATCAATCAGGATGAGTGAACTTCAAATTTCATCCCAACACCCGTGTGGGGTTTCAAACAATCAAACACATATTTTATTTGTGCAGTTGGGCGATGTGTAAAATTTATCGTCCCAATCAATGTCATTCAAATAGGTGTACATAAACAAACCGTTCGGTTTATAAATGAATATTTTATTTTATTCACTTCACGTTAAAATTTATATTTTTAACGATAAAACATTTTATTTCAACCTATGAATTTCTATTCAATTCATTTCCACAATAAAATGATATTTTTATTTTTCTAACATATTTTAGAAAATTTCGGCGGCATAACGGCACGATACTAGAAACGGGACGAGGCCTAGCCTTATCCCCGGACTAGTGAAGGCCCACGCCATTCACTCATCAATCAAATCAATTTCATTTTGCAAACCACAAAATTTGGAGTAAGGGTCTAACCTAGCCTTACTCCTTCGCCTTATAACGGCGCACGTCTAATCCTAACCAATTTATCGATTCGATTTTTCACACCACAAATCACATTCAAACCAATATCGCAATCAATCACCAAACAGTCAAACAAACAAGTCCATGGTCTGTGGACGGGTGTCGGGTGCTTCTAATAAGCACCGTCTGCATCCTAGTATATATATATATAACTAGAAAAGTAGAATTTGAGTGAGAAGTTCTCACCTATAGCTATCCTAGCTCCACGGCACTTCACTGATAGAAAACTTCATCGCTATCGCACCTTCGTCATCTTCGTTGCCCGTAGCCACTACATATGTAAAAATCGAATTTTTACTTCGCTATTCAGTATATAAAAATCGAATTTTTATTTCAAAGTTCAATATATAAAAATCGAATTTTTAGTTCGCTATTCAATATATAAAAATCGAATTTTTATTTCAAAGTTCAATATATAAAAATCGAATTTTTAGTTCGCTATTCAATATATAAAAATCGAATTTTTAATTCGAAGTTCAAATAGATAAAAATCACATTTTTAATTCATAGATCTCGCCTTTTCTAATATAAAAATCTAATCTATTTCATTTTCAAAATCTAATCTTTTTGACATATGAATTTCCATTTTTACTTCAATGCCCTATACATATAAAAATCAAAATTCTCTTCTATTAAAAATCTAAACTATATACTATATAAAATAAAAATCTAACTTCAGTTTTTAAATATAATCAAATTCAGTTTTTATTTGCTTTTAAAATTCAGGTTTTTATACTTTTAGAAAAACAGGTTCTTATACCTTTAAAAATCAGGTTTTTTTTATACTTTTAAAAATCAGGTTCTTTTATACTTTTAAAAATCAGGTTTTTAAATTAAAACAAAAATCAGTTTTCAAACTTTAAAAATTCAGTTTTTCTTTTCTTTTATAAAATCCAGTTCTTATACTTTTAACAAAATCAGTTTTTAACTAAAAAAAAAAATTCAGTTTTATATTTCTAAAAATCTCAGTTTTATTCTTTTTATAAATCAGTTTATATATAAAATAAAAATAAAATAAATAAAAATAAAATACAATTAAAAGCTTACATAGGGGGCTCGATTTGATTCGACGGGGAGGGGGTGTTCGAGATGTCGGCGGCCGCTTCGAGGTGGCTCGGGGTTCGAACGGTGGTGGCGGTTTCGATTTATGGAGGCGGTGGCTTCGGAGCTCGATCGATGGAGGCGGGGCTTCTGGCTTCGACGGAGAAAAGGCGGTGTCGACTTCGGGGGTTCGAACGGAGAGGCAGGCGTCGATGTACTGGGCGGAGCGGTGGGGGTTGAGTGGTTCGGCGGTGGATCGGCGGTCGATTAGGTTTAGGTTTTTTTTTTTTTTTTTTTTTTTCCTGAGCGATTTAATTTTTAAAAAAAAAGGGGGGCCAGAAAGGATAAAAAGGAGGGAGGGAGAAATTAAAATTTATTTTAATTATTTTATTATTTAATTTTTCAAAAAGTTGACTTTTACCTGCGACCTCGAAACGAGGCCCACCGCCTGTCGTCCATAGCGTTTTACCCCCATTCCGAACACAATGGGATATGTATCGCAAGCTGATTTGATCGTTACAATCAGTTTCCTTTTGAATTTTCATTTAAATTACTATATTGAATTTTAAACGCACATTTCAAATTACCGGGGTCACATATTAACCCTAAAAATTCCCGAAAAATATTTTCTAGCTTCGTATTGACGATACGGTCTTAACAAAACTAGTTTCGTCGAATTCTGAGGCCGTTTGAAAAATGGCCAATTTCCAGTCGATTAAAATCAACTAAAACCGGTCAAAACGCGTTTTCCTTTGCCACACTCACATATCGATTCGAAAAATTATGAAATTTGGAATCTAGCAATAACTTAACATCACGGACCCAACAAAACTGGTTTCATCGAAATCCGAGGTCGTTTGCAAAATGTCCATTTTTAAGGGCCATATATATATAAAAATATATATAAATTCCACAGCGACTATTTCTAATTTTAAACTGGACATATCTTATCATTTCTAAAATGAAATCTCAGTTTGTTAACTTCGTTACAAAGATATAGTTATACAGATTCAAATATTTCTTGTTTCGTTCAATTCTGACTTATAACGAATTCTGTATAATCATTTGAAATTAGAAATCGAATTTTCGAACTACCGCGCCATTTTCAATTCCTTTTATAATTATATATAATTATTTATATTCTAACGACGACGCGTATAATATATACGTTCGAATTCTATTCAAAATAAATTTCTCGTCGATTATATTTAAAATAATCTATTTTAAATATCAAAATTCGCTAAAATTGCCAAAATAAAAATTTTCAAACTGGCTCGCATTTTACGGGTTGTTACATGTCCCGTCACTCGACATGGGTCGAGCCCACAAAGATACGTTTGGGATATTGGTTGAAATGGGCCCCCACAAGCTACCCACCTAAGCTTGTCATTTATTTAGCATAACCCAATAATGGGTCCCCACAAGCTACCCACCTAAGCTTGTCATTCATCTAGTGTAACCCACTTAACCCTTTTTATAATCATGTTCACTTACATGTTTAAAGTCTGGTTAAGTCATTTAATTATATTTCAATTGCCACCCAAGGCACCCACTAGATTTCCACATGCCACCCAAGGCACCCATTAGGTTTCCTCATGCCCCCCAAGGCACCCACTTAACCCTTTAATCATGTTTTAGTTACATGTTCCACATTGGTTAAGTATTCTAATCGTATTTTCTATTGCCACCCAAGGCAACCACTAAATTTCCACATGCCACCCAAGGCACCCACTTAACCCTCATGCCCCACTACATGCTTATACGGTTAAGTGTTTCTTAATTAATTAATACCGTGATCCTCATAAAGACCTCTCACATTAGACTATCTTTTATGACCGCTGGTTAAGCCGGTTGGGTCCGGGCAGCCTTATGTCATAACCGAGTCTAACCTCGTGTCTTTACATTAATCACGTATTTAGTTTGTGCCTAAGACCTCTCACATTGGGCTAACATTTGTAGCAACTGGTTAAGCCGGTTGGGTCCGGGCAGTTTTATACTACAAATGAGTCCAACCTCGTGTCTTAGTCGATTAATTACATCTAATTAATCACCCCCATATTAATTCTCCCTAATTAATATCAAGTTTTTCATAACATGGGTAGACCTAACTCAATAGGTAAATTCCCATGGGGTAGACCTAACTCAATAGGTAAATTCCCACTTATGTTAATTTCTTTTTATGGTATGCTTAATCATACCCAATCATACTTTTATTAACATATTTATTAACCCCATCGTTCCCCACGTAAATCGTTCTCATTTC
This sequence comes from Allium sativum, assembly GCA_030737875.1. Lineage (NCBI taxonomy): Eukaryota > Viridiplantae > Streptophyta > Magnoliopsida > Asparagales > Amaryllidaceae > Allium > Allium sativum. Next base: position 18,887,251 of record CM060911.1, read on the forward strand.
ACGACATAATCAAGGGAAGATCCATCACAAATATCATGGGTTAAACCAAATCTTAGCATATAGCTTTGTCATGGGTTAAGAGGATGTCAACTTGCATATATGAGCATATATTAACCCAACTACATTTAACCCAAACTTGCATATTATCATACACATATCTTGCATAACATGTTGAACTTGCATATAAGCATTCTCATAACTTGCATAACATGTTAAACTTGCATATAAGCATTCTCATAACTTGCACAACATGTTAAACATGCATTTAAGCATACACATAACTTACATAAGCATTCACATTCTTGCATAAGCATTCACTTACTTGCATAAGCATGCATAACTTACATAACATGTTAAACTTGCATTTAAGCATGCACATAACTTGCATAATCATTCACATAACTTCATAAGCATGCATAACTTACATAACATGTTAAACTTGCATTTAAGCATGCACATAACTTGCATAATCATTCACATAACTTCATAAGCATGCATAACTTACATAACATGTTAAACTTGCATTTAAGCATGCACATAACTTGCATAATCATTCACATAACTTCATAAGCATGCATAACTTACATAACATGTTGCATAATAGATCAATGTTCAACTTAGTGTTTTGCATCATAATCATCATGAAACATAGCACCAAACTTGCATAATATTAAGCTTGCATAAAAATGTCATGAACACATACACTAAACTTGCATGACATAGAACATATAACTTGCAAAACACATAACTTATACAATATTAAGCTTGCATAAACACATTGATCCACAAACATAACCATACATCATCATATCCTATCTTAATCAATTTAACAATTGATTATTAAGGAGATAGAAACTCACCAAAACAAAATTAGCAAATTAATGAAGAAGATTAAGAGGCTAGAAGTTGATTTGGAATGCTATCTCTTCTCTAATCTTGATGGAGGCTCCTTCAAGTTTCAAATTGGCGGCATAAGGCCATCATTCCTATTTTTAGTATGGATTAGGGTAGGTTTAGGGTGTATTTATAGATTAGATGAGTGTTTTAGACCCTTAGATTAACCCTAGGTTAGATTAGGTTCGTTAGATTTAGGAAATCTCTAGAACCCAGCCCAGCCCTAGCTAGAAAACCAAATCTGGTGCACCCAAACCCCCTGGCTCGACACGCCGTGTCGACAGGCAAGTCGACACCCCTGTCGACAGGCCTGTTGACAGCCCTGTCGACATGGGTTGGGCGGGAATTTTCCCGCCTGGCCCCGCTGGTTCCATTTTTAAATCTGAACTTGGATTTTAAAATCTGTTTTTAGCTTTAATTTTTCTGCAAACTTCATTGGACCTTAACTGGGCCATACGGACTCCGATTTACAAAATTTCGGACTCTATTCTGCGTATTTTTCCGAGACGAACGCAATGACGCAGCCCTTTTCCCCAAATTCTCACATCTGAGATTATTTATTCTGCAATTAGTGAATTTTAGCATTAACTGAAATACGGGGTGTTACAGCTTCATTTTTCGAAAAAGCATTGCGTTGTTTATCTATATGCACTGGTATTCTTGGGAGGAAACCCGTTCCGTGTTATACGGCGTGGTCCCTTGAATTACTCTCTTTTAAAGTAAAGTTTTAAATAACTGTTTTAGTTCTCACACCAGTCACATGACTGACCTGGAGTTTATTGTTTTAACCTAAACTCTGGGTGCCCTTATTTTCGACACGGGCAGCTAGTAGTTTTGGTTTTGCAGATTTATATTCATAGGATCCTAGTTTACAGCTAGAATGATATCCGGAGAGCTCTGTATCCGTATATCACCATCAGTTGTGCTTTGTATTATTTTCCGCTGCTATGTAATTTATTGTAATCTCTGATATTTATCGAATGTAATTTATTCATTTATACTTTGTATATTCTTGTATTTGATGGAATTGTTGTGATAACAATGAAATGTTCTTTCGTCTACGTTCCGATTTGTCTTGTCCTCACAGTAATTCGTTCTTTCTCATCTCTTCGGAGACCGGGAAAGTTCGGGTCGCTTCACTCTGGTACATCAACTCTGTGTACTCCAACGTCATACGCTCAAAAGCAGCCAATATCCGTCTATCATGGTCCATATACAACGAGTACCGATAATGTGACAACTTGTGTTACACAAATGCAGCTTTTATAATGAAATTGTATACCAGTATTATTGTATAACTCTTACGTACCTGATGTGAATGATAAAAATCGGCTGACGGTACACTAGGAGGGTCAACAGGTGGATACTGCAACGGAATCTTTACAATCTGACCCTGTACGTCATACGCCCTAAAAATAGGTGGCGGGGGGTCCAATGCACCACTCTGCGTGAACTGAGACGATACAGGCGCAAAGGTAGCGGGATGCACCGGGAGTCTGCCTACTACTGTAGATGGCCCAATATGGTCGAAGTTCAAATCCCTAGTATAGTCTGGTAAAGTATAAGCGCGTGGCGCAACTCGAGCCCAATAGGTATCAAAATCTCCGGGCACTCTAAAAGGCTCACCATCCACCTAGCCTATAGCCCTCATACCCTCAATATATGTTGATCCTACCTGTATATCCCGAACATCTGATCCCATGGGAGTGGATCGGAAGGAATGCGCTCTAACCCATATAGTTGTAGCCAACAATGCTCCCCCAAATACCAAATGAAAGGGCATGAAGGCACCTGAAAGCATACCCTATGCCTCGAAAGACTAGACTGAAAAATGAGCAGGTGGTCCTGCTGAGGAGCTAAAAAATCTATGTACGTCTGCTATGGATGCTGAATAATCCCATCTCGCTTCCTCAAATCAATCTGCGTATGCGCCTCCATAAGCTCGTTATGCACACCCTGTGCAGAACGAGCGAGATGCATAGCAGGTCCACATCGTCGTAATCTCGGAAAATATATGTAAGGTGTAGTGATGGCCTCATCAATAAGTCGGGGGTTCTTGTTCGCCATGTATTCGTAATACCGGAATGGCAGAATATACCAGAAACCATACAGCTAATTGCAGCGCTGTACGGCGTATAGATCCAAAGCTACATACAAATAGCCTAGTATCGTTGTACCCCAGTCGAACGAACGAAGCTGCTCGATGTCTACAAGGCCAGCCAAAAATCCAAGTCTAATAGTCCCCCTTTTGTTGCTAAAAAAGTTGGAACCAAAAAGGTATAATAAAAAGGCCCCGATAACGGGGGTCTTCATAGCCTCAGTGGTCTGATGTGCAACTATATAGGCCTGAAGAGTAGGTAGGCTAACGGCACCTGAAGCAACGGTCTGAGGATCTAAACCTGGAAACTGCTCTGAAAATCTATCAAACTCCTCGAATGATACATCAAAGGGGACGGAGAGATGTCTTGGACGACCAACCTCGATGCCCGTGAGCATGTAAAAATCTAAAGGAGTAAGCCCTAACTCAAAATCAATGAAGTGAAATGTGTGTGTAGTAGCCTACCATCGCTCACTAATAGCCTCTACAAGGCATCGGTCAACATGAGCAAACCTAGGTAAATCTAAAAATTCGCCAAATGGTGTATCACAGAGTCTAACTGATATAGGCTGGGGTAACTGCTCAAAATGTGTCGTACAACGTGACCAACTACCTTGCATAGCAATATGTTGAACCTAAAAAATAAATTATTTGTTGTAAACGTATAATATTAAACAACATTCGTGTATAGTAAAACGGTTGCCGATATACGTAATAAAGTTATAAAATTATACCTGAGACGTCGCAACAACAACAGACACTCGATGTAAATGTCGCAGGCAGATCTTGCAATACTCAAAGGCTCTCAGCAGTCGCAGTGGCATCTGGTGGGAGATGTGCTGGCCCGACATTAGGATCTGTCGGAGGATGGCAGATGTGTCTACCAGACTTAACTTGACGTAGCAGCATTTCGTCGTAGAAATAATTAAACATAAAATTTAAAAGGAACTTTTTTTAATTTTATGAATGAAAATGAGGGCGTTTGCGTCTGATATAAGCGGAAATATTTACGCGTTTGTTCAACAAAAGTAGGCTTTACGCGTTTGTTCAACATGCGCGTGCTTTTTTTCACTGGGGCCGGTATTTAAAAAATCCACGTGCCTTGAAACACCCCACCTCCGTTAAGGTCACTCACAAAGGGAATGCCTTAATTTTGGTGGAGGTTTATAAGTAAAAGACACAGATAAAACACAAGACAGATATAAACACATATAAATCAGCAGCGGAAAAACCAACAGACTTTTATTATCATAAATACGTGTTCATATAGAACATTTCCAACATTGTCTCAAAACAAACTTCCAATTATTACAACCATAATACTGTCTTGATTTTAAAAGTTAAAGAAGCATGAAACATAAATAAAGCTGCATAATCCCCATAAATGGTATCCAAAGCCATGGTCCAAATGAAAGAAATCCAAGCAATACATTCTCTCTCTTCAAGCTGGATGAAAAACTGACTAAGCTGCGGTGTTTCCTCCCTGTGGACCTGGGGGGAAAACGGAAGAAAAGAAGACGAAAGGAAAATGGGTCATACATAAGTTTGGTAAGTCTAGCTATATTCCTAGAATGTTAATAATAAAAAGATCATGACTTGCATAAAGTGAGAACAGGACGATATCAGGATAATAGACTATCCTAGAACTAGATAAGGTGTCCTAAAACGAACATCCCTTCGCACCCTATTTTAAATCTCTATCTCTGCACCTACTAATTCTTATACTAACAGGCACCCCGTGATTGGGGTGAAGTGATCCCTTTCTCTTTCTTTAAAAGATCGGCTCCTACTCGTATATTCACATGTGTCCTACGGCCCTATATGGTAGATACCTATGCTGGTCCCACCATGGGGTGTATCAAGTCCCATGGTGGCGGCCCCGACACAATTCTAGCATGCATAGGGTATACTACTGATGCTCCAGTGCCCTGACTTGTCTGCTCCAGAGTGTGTGCACGCCCGCACTCTGTTAGAACCCACACTGTGCACCAACCGCCGTCGCTTTTGACCGCTTACAATCAACCCAGTAATCATGCCCCACCCTGCCTAGTTCAGGGTACCATGATACCTAATTGGGTTACTGCTGAAACGGGTCCCCGTTACTAGGTTTTCTAGTCAAACATGTTAAGTGGTTAAGTGTCTGAATGAACCTAACCCCCACCCATCCAAATTATTTAACATGTTGAATTTGGTTAAGTATTTATTAAATTGACTTAACCCTATCAGTCCTAACTCAGCTCTAATTGTCTTATTAGAGCACCAACCTCTCAGATTAGACAGATATTATTGTGGCTGCCTGTATGCCGGTTGGGTCCGGGCAGTCTTACGCCACTGCTCAGTTTAACCTCGAGTCTTTATTGGGCCCCATGCCTTAACCTCTCACATTGGATAGCTATTGTTGTGACAACTGGACAGCCGGGCGGGTCCGGGCAGGTTTACGTCACAACTCAATCCAACCTCGGGTTAAGCGCGTTCGTATTTTCTATTTTACATTTTAATTATGTAAATTATTCGAATTCAAATTACTATCACATTCATTTCCAATTAATCTCATTAATTAAGGTAATTAATGCCTTTTTATGCCATAAATCATTTATGTGATTAATGACCAATTTATGGCAAGTTTTCCTAAAATTATCATTTTAACCCAACGTTACCCCGTCCAATATTAGGCTAACCATCTCAGCCTAATTTACGTTCGCATGATTTTTGGTGTAAAGTATTAGGCTAAAAACTTAGCCTAATTTAATATACGCAAATTGACATAAATTAGCTTAAACATGACAAGGGTATAACTTTGGTATTGATGGCATAATCAATATGAACATAATAGGGTGTACTTGCAAAATAACTAACATGAACATTTTAGGGGTGAACTTGCAAAATAACTAACATGAACATTATAATGTCATAGGTACAAACTTGCAAAAAGACTAACATAAACATTATAATGTCATAGGTATGAACTTGCACTTATAGGCTAACTCAACATATATGTGTTTTTAACATAGGCCATATTAACAACATACATGAGAATTAGCAATATGAACTAATCCATATACATATGTTAATTTGCAACATAGGCAAATCAACATACGTATATGTGAGTTAGCAACATACGCTAATCAACATACACATGTGTTAATTAGTAACATAGATTTAAATATACTTGCAAATTAATCCCAACATATGATAAGTGTGAACATGGCATAAGTTTTGCATAAACATGAACATATAGATTTGACAATTGGTCGCATAACTTCACTACATAAACTTGCATATTAAACTACACAATTCTCATAAGATGTTACAATCCAAGTCCATGCTTATACAAATAATCTAATCCAATAATCCCAAATTTAACATGATAATAGAATCAAGTCACTGGCATAGATTAATATTATAAAACATAATAAACATCATACTTAATAATTCTCAATTCAACATGATAATAGAATCAAATCACAAACGTATATTAATAACATAACGAGTATCGTACTATTATCATTTCATCGCAACACATGATATTCATATTAATTCGCATTCTAAAAATGTAGCTAAACTTACAATCGTAGACGGTCTTGTTTTCTGAGTTCTGAAATTCTGAATTTGCAAAGCTTTCCTTTGGGAAGACGTTGCTTTGATTCTAATTTGTTGTTGCTTTTTAATCTTTTAGTTTGTATTCGCTATGTCGTTCGTCTCTTTCAAGTGGAGGCTCCCTCTAGTTCTCAGTAGACAGCATGGTGGCTCCAATTCTTATTCTTTTTTTTTGTGGATTTTTAGTTTGAGACCTAGGGTCTTTTTATAGAGTTGCAAGTTAATTTGAGCCGTTTATGAAGCTAGGGTTAACCAGAGCCGTCTGTTGTAAAGAGAAGCCAATTATGTTCACCGTTTCTTTCTTAATGTACATTTACTATTATTTGTCAATCCATATAAATACGTACGCATTAGATACATCTCCCCTTTACACATTTATTATTATTTTTGTATGCACATTAGATACATCTCCCCTTTACACATTTATTATTATTCTTGTATGCACATTAGATACATCTCCCCTTTTCACATTTATTATTATTCTTGTATGCACATTAGATACATCTCCCCTTTACGCATTTATTTTTGTATTAGCAACTTTAGTGTTAACAGAAATACGGGGTGTTACATGCCTGTTCAACAAACGTTTAGTCCCACATGTTTGTTGAACAGGTGCGTGGACTAAAAACTATTGCGATTTCCCGATTTCCGGAGTGTGGAAAATCGTAAATCGAATTTACACACTCCGGATTAGTTGGAGTTGCTCTAAGTCATTCTTTTACAAGGTCAACTATTTGAAGTTTAGCAAGAGGTGCAACAATCCATGTTTTGATTTCAAATTTCTAAAAAAGATCAAATATTTACTGTTTAGCAAATATTTATTAGCCAATTGCTTCCACTGCATGATTTAGTGGATAGTCTTTCTCGATCTGTGCAAAAATCTCATCCGACGTTGCAATCCATTTTTGGCCCCTTTATGCTTTTACAAAAACCATATTCATTAATGATCAACCATTTGAATTAAATTAGATACAATGGTAATCATTTCATTTTTAAATAATCATTTATCCTATTAATCCACAATATATAGTCGGTTAAAACATAATGTCTTCCAAAAAATGGTCTAAACTGTTAAAAATGGTCTAAACTATTAATTGGTACAAGCTTGCTAACACGTTTTGGTTACACAAATATAAAAATCCTATGGTACTTTCTAAATGGATATGTATTTATAAACATAACTTTACCAATGTTTACATGTGAATCCAGTTAATGGAAGAATGTGATACGATAAACATATGATAACAAATTTAACATACCATAAAAATAAATTTCAAATTTCTGCATCTGCCCGGTACGGGCCACGCACTAATTTACATAAATAGATGGAGGACCGGGCATTGCTTTTGTTTCAGGTTGTTGATTCCTAAGGGTATATTTGGATCGTTCTATAACCTTGGGGGTGATTCCTTCGATATCAAGGCAAAGAGATGGCATGGAGATTGATGGATTTGGAGGAGCAAGGGAAATATTTATAGCGGTTGGTCAGAGAGGCAGACTAGGGTTTCCACTGTCTTCCCTATTTTATCGTAATGAAATAGAAGTTATATTGGACATTTGGCTCAAATGATTATGAAAAATTGAGGTCATCTTGAATTGCTTTAGTCATTCTGTTTTCAATATCCATGCTTTACCTAATAAGTTTGTCGCAAACTACATCTACAGGTCTCCTCTAGTACAATACAATCATTTTCTCTGTGCATGCTAGTTTGGCAAAAAATATATTCATTTAAATGTAAGAGTATAGTTCTCTGGAAGTTCTATGAATGATGATTTCATGAATTCTTTCGCACTATTTATAAAGTGCAATGGTATCATTCCTTGTTTACCTTTAATGTACATTCAGTTTAGAACATTCAAATAATCCATTTTTATACCATACATTTGGACAAAAAATATATCATTTTTCAAAAAAAAGAAAAAGAAAAAAAGTCGATGATGCCAAACATTAGTTACGATGCAGTATATTACTATCATCTACTATATTTATTGTTAGTCAATATAGCAGTAAAGGAATAGTATCATATACTGGTTCTTATTTTATAATCATCAATAATGCAATTTATTATCATTATTATATATTATCTGTACATATTATTATTAATTATTTTTTATCAACATCATATCGATAACAGTGAATATATTAAATAATTTCGAACTAGTGGAATTCATGAATAATTTCATAAGTTTAGTTAGGGATTTATACATCCTTTTTAAATGGTTGTCGTGTATACTGTAACAACCATAGTTTTGATAACTGTATCGCAAGTCAAACTATGTTGGTCCAAGGTCTTGATGGTCTGGCCGGTCAAACCGTAAAAGCCGTAGACAAAAAAATTCTACCAACATGAATAATATTGAACAAAATTATGTTCACTGAAGAACAAAAGTCCTACATTTCAAAACAGTGAGGGAACTTTCTATACTTTCATGTATAAATATGGCCAATCTGGATCAAAACACAGCAGTTTTCTATTCATGCTTTGAATGCACAGTTGAAGTATATTAATTGAAAAAGCAGTATGTCCCACCCAGTTGAAGTATATTAATTGAAAAATTCAGTTATTGGTTTAATTTTTGGTTCATAAAATAAAAAAATTGGGTTTCCTAAGGTTAAACCGCGGTTTTGGAGGTTCAACGGAAAAAGCGATTTAATTAGACATCAGACCGGGTTGGCTCACAGTTTGCGGTTTTTTGGGTTGAACCATTGGTTCGATTTTTAAAACTAGGGCCGTCAATTTCTTACACGACCCGAAACACGACTCGTAACCCGCATGAAAAAAATCCGACCCGACCCATTTATAAATGGTCAATTTTGGGTCAACCCGCTCTGACCCGTTTAATAAACGGGTGGGTTACGGGTTGACCCGTGAACACGTTTCTGACCCGTCATAACCCATTTAATATAAAACATACCAAACCCAAGTCGTATAAAACAATTTGATGATTTACTGTTACTATTTTGTATTAATAACTGTATCATGTATGTTGCCTTTTTAAGTGTTGTATTTTTAAGCAATGTATTATTCTATTTCAGTATGCTTTTATTTTTCAAAATGTAGGTGATAAAAAGATTTCTGCAATTAAACAGGTCAATCCGACCCGACCCGATTAGATAAATGGGTTGGGTCGGGTCAACCCGTTTATAAACGGGTCGGGTTCGGGTTGGCATAATATGACCCGTTTATTAAATGGGTTGACCCGACCCGTTTTAAAATTGACTCGAACCCGACTTGACCCGACACGACCCGTCGACGGCCCTAATTAAAACGCTAGTAACAACCCTCTTCAAAACATTTCTAACTTTAATAGAGCATATCGAATCTTGGGTCCATTCCAAAGCTAGCTATAAGTTAGTATAATTGATTAAAGCAATCTATTTATGCTTTCAAAATCTCACAACGGAAGGTATATAATATAATAATCAAATAAAGTACCCATTTCATAAATCCACATAATCAGAGTATGATATCAAAATAATTATAAAATAAGTCTAAAATTTAATCAAGTAACATCTAGCATAAATATATAACGGGTAAGCCTCCTCTATTTTATACATACTCAACGTTGTATCTAACATGTAAGTTGTAACGAGGAGGTAGTCAGAACAACAATATATGGTTAATGAAAACCTCAAGTTTAACAATAATAGTATTTAGGTAATATCTTTTAGATGACATTGTCTTTTATGTTTCCCATATTTTTCCAACCATACATTTACACGACTATAAAAGCAAGTGTAGTGCAACTATGGAGCATAGTAGGTTCGATAACCCATCTCCTGTCCAATCATACCGTAACGATTAGAGAATATATTCCTGGGTTACTTAGAACCTTTGAGACAGGAATATGCAGACCCCTTTAACCATTTAATACCTAAACTGAAGGTGAACCTCTTCTATTACATCATATATGCCATCATAGAAATCACTTCTAGACTAATTAATACTTTTCAAATGGGTAACATGAGGGCTCTCTAGCCATTTAATACCTCAACCCCAAAAGCATACCCCTAAGAGATTACAATTAATGTCCCTAAATGATAATCTCGACCATTCAATAATTCTTAAATAAGTAGTGATAGAAGCTAACACAACCATTTATGACCTCAACCCTGAAAGCATACTTATCATGGGATTTCCCAGTCTTTATGACCCATAACCTGACAATGATTTCTTTTATTAGTCTGATTATCTATAGGTGCAGGTACCCAGATTAGTTGAATATCCTTATCCTACAAATTAGGATTAACCTTACACCCCTTGTGAGTACTAATCATAGGAGATGTCCTGCATTAATTACAAAAGTCAGTCCGTCGGTGGTCAGTTTATCCTAGGACGCTTCAGTGTTACCTTGCATCCCTATACCTTAGCTATAATATAGACTTTCCAACATTTAACACAAAACTACGTCGATATATACGTATAATACATACGTATAACTAGAACATATGTTTACATTTCATCCGTATTTACATTTTTTTGCAAGACCATGTGGCATTGAAAGTGTGACATCTACTTTTATTACTCAACTAATAAAATAATAGGTTCTTGAAACAATGGTCCAAGACAACAAAATTAGGAAAAGAGAAACAAAGAAAAGAAAACCTAATTAATGCCTTGAGAAATTAATTGGAGTTTCATTCCTTAGGTTTTCACAACTCTAACCAACTTAAAGTACAACATAGTTGCATGTAACTTATCACTTTTGAGAAGTCTAGCATTTCTTTCTTCCTATGAAAGGTAAATAAAAAAAACTCTTAATCAAGAGAACCTAAACGGACATTAGAAGGGTTGTTCAAATTCACAAGGAAAAAGATTCTTTTCCAAACATATAATGAGTATGGGATGTTAAATAAAAAATGGCTTGTTTCTTCATGGGATCCAAAGAATATGATTCAAGGTTTGCAAAAAAAAAAAAAAAAAAAAAAAACTTCTAAAGACCAAATAGTTGTGAGTATGACTAGTTTTTGTTATCATTTTCTATAGCAAAACATTCTCTTAAGACTGAAACAAGAAGCCCAAATCATGAATGCCAAGGGAATGAAGGAACATATATGGCATGGACTATAGCTTTGTAGACATTAGAAACATAATCAGGCTTATCACACCAAGTACATGAAAAATTAGATTGAAAGGATGTTATTATCTAAACCTCGCCATTATGAATGAAGGAGATGATCATAGGAGAGTCAGAGATACTGATAAATGTTGAGACATAGTAGAGAAGGTACAAACCTTGGAGGACAAGGGATTATGGAAGAATTAAACCATGTGCTCAGCATTCAATGAAGCTTGAAATATAGAAAAGAAAACAGATCTAATAATACACTTCTAAGTCCAGTTGCGGTTTAGGAGGGATAAGATCAATCCCAAAATGTGAAGATTTATTGGGTGACTCTTTATCCAATCAACACATAGATTAGAGATATTGGAGATGATTTTGTTAACTAAGGAGGTGAAAGCAGCCTTATTCCATATGTTGATGTTCTCCAAAGCCACTTAGACCATAAGGAGTAGTAACTTTTTTTTAAAGCAATGGGGATTAATTTTTTGGAGTGAGGGCCGCCATTCTGGGGAAAGTGATTAAGAGCTAAGTTGATCATGGAAACTAATTTGATATGGATGATGTATATGCGGGAACAGTAAAGGCACATGACAATGATAATGTACTTAATAATTTTTAGTCATCCCACAAAGCAAAACTTAGTAACAGGCACTGAGATCATTTTTTTCTGTAATCTTACCTACATAGGAAAACATTGACCAATTGAAATACGAGCAGAAACCGATGGAACACTAAAATACCTATCATCAACGGTTGGTAGAGAGAACCTACATAGAAGGAGAAGGCCATTACCAAAAGAAGTGGGGATACTAGCAGAATTTTTTTATATTTATCTTTATTAATGGATAGCTCACGAGGCTTTTAAATTGGTCAAGAGTTTGCAGGGACTCGCATAAGGACTTAGAGTTAAGTTTAGTGTATAATATAAAGTTGTCAAAAAAACATTATTGTGGCAATTCCTAGATTTGTACACATACGATGGAGACCAGTATGCCTCAAGAAAACAACTATGTTGATCACCCTAGTTAATAACTCCATTATTACAATGAAAAGGCATAGTGATATGGGATCAACTTGCATGATACCCTGAAATAGGCCAAGTGACAGTAGAGTCGATACAAGTGTATGTCTAAGTAAGAAAGGGAAGGAAGCTTATGGCAAGGAGCATGTCAATGGTAACTTTCCATTGGAATGTATCAAATGTCTTGTGGATACCAATTTGAGGAGACATTTAGGCGATACTTGCTTCCTATAGTAACCCCCATTAATTCTTGTTTATGGATACTATCCTATGTAAAAATAAGTTTTTTTAGTCAAGAAAGTCAATGGTACTTCTACCTCTACAAAGTCGTAAGTAAACTTTCTATATTAACTAACCAAACCAAGAAAACTCCTAACTTTAGTAGTGTTCCTTGTAATGTCTAGTCCAGAATAGTCTCTAACTTTGTTGGGATTATAGATCATCCTTCCTTGAAAACAATGTAACTAAGAAAACTTACTTCCTTCCTCCGAATATTACACTTTGAAAGTTTAGCTTTTAGATGGCACCTTCTCAAGGTCTTTATACCTCCCTCAAGTGATTTCCATATACTCTTTCACTTTTAGGTAATACTAAAATATTATCCACAAATACTACTAAAAATTTGTTTAGCTTCCCCTTAAGGACTCTTGTTATCAAATCCAAAAATTAAGTAGTGGAATTCATAGATCCAAAAGGCATTATCTCCCATTCTTATTGTCCATCCGGAGTGTGAAAAGGAGTTCTCATTTCTATCTACAACTACTCTTAACTAGTGGAATTAGTGGCCAAGTTTAATTAGGAAAAAGCTGTCGCTGAAAAGTTGGTCAAATAAGTTATCTATTCTAGGTAGTGGATATATATTCTTCTTGGTCAACTTGTTGTGTGCTGAATAGTCAACACTTTCCTTAAAGATTCATCAACCTTTGTAGCGAAAACAATGGACACTCCCCATTTTAAAGTACCATGACGAATATTATCCTTTTGTATTAACCTTGAAATCTACTTATCAAGTTCTCCCCATTCTTTGGGGGCATTTTTCTTAGTGGTGGTGCAACTTGTCTTGCGTCATTCTCTAAATCGATCCTAAATTAATTTCTCTTTTAGGTGGAAGACTGGAAAATTATTTAAAAACATTTGAAAATTCTTGAATCATAGACATATATGACAACTCGTCATGTGAGAGTCTAAGAGACTGTATATATCTTAATTTAGTTAGGCTTTGGGCATGCAATAAAATGTCTTGAACCCAGCAACTTCGCTACCGTACAATCCTTATATCATAGTCTAAGACAATGCCTTAATATAGCAGCTAACACATTCCCAAGATAAGTCCACATCCCTTAAAACCCAAACATATGCATTACATTTAAATTCTACATTACATATGTCCGTAATCAGGTCTTTGGAAATCAAAGAAAGATGTATCAACCTCCCAATAGGATTCAATAAAGTTGTAGGGCATGTTACAAGTTGAGTTTCTAATTCTAAGGATTTAACTAAATTTCTGGATATAAATGAATGTCTATCTCCTAAATCAAATAAGGTGCAAATAGTTTTCCTAGAAATTATAGTCACATCTTTCGTAGAAGTTATCCATTGTCATGGGGAGTAGGTTTTTTGAGATATCTTCAATGACATAGGGTTGCATAATCGGTTCCTCTTTGGGAAGCTTTGAACAATGGTTATGTTTCGCCTTCTTATTTCAATTATAACACCTCTTCTTAAATTCTTCCCTCGTTGGATTCATCTTGCACTTCTTTGCAATATATCCCTTCTTGTGGCATCTATGATATGTTAGAGCTTCCTTTTGAACTTTCCTTTGGCTTTTTAGTTTTCCAAAATTTTCCTTCCTTTTAACCCCTTTGATTATCTAATAGCCTTACCTTCTCTTTTTATTCTTTACCAACAGTCTGAAGTAGGGCCATTTATACTCAGTGGCGGACCTAGCTCAAGCACCCAGCTATAGCTAAATCTGTATTTCTGCAAGGGTCAGGCACCCTAAGCACCCATATATGGCCAAATTTGCATTTCAGCAAGGGCCTAACAGTGCAAAGCTGGTATTTTTCTATTTGGATTTGGTATTTCAGCTATGGCATTTGCTCTAGCTGGCTAGAACGTAGGCTCCCCCTTGTCTATACTAACATCTCATAAGTGGTCCCTATGAGAACTTAGGTGACAAGTAGTAGTTTAAGAGGGAATTAAGGCGTCAACAAACTTCATGGCTTTCCTGGCGTACAATCAAAATCATCCAAAATATGGCCAACTCTATGAATTTATTAAATGAATAAACTTCTCCAAATGAAGGTCCACTTCTACATTGGACACTAGGACTCAAGTGATTCTCAAATTATTAATTCCAAGTTATGCCTTCATCATCATTCTCAATTATTATCATGGCCAGCCAAGTTAATTCATTACCTTTCAAATGCTATGCAGTAAACTTCCTTTTGACTCGGCTTTCCAACTCAAGTTCCTTAAATATGCATTCTCACTCGTCGATCCAAGATCTAGTTCCCACAAAATCCTCTATGCTAAGAATACTTATTCATCTATACATAGTCTAGGGAAGTTAATGGTTAGAATGTTAGCTTAATTGATGGAGCAAATGGTACCATTGGTGCAATTTATTATTGAATGAGGACTTAGCGGCCACGACTCAAGTATTAGTGAAAACATGTTAGCATACTCAGTATGATGGGTATCATCTGGGTGGTGTTGTTCCAGACCTTGAAGTTATTAGTTTCAGTCATTATCAACTATTTATAAGTTCGATATTTTTGGATTAGTCGCGACTTTCTTTGATACTATTATCTGCTAAATTAAGAAAGTGTTTGCATACATTACACCATAATAGCTATTTTGTATCATTAGGCACGATAAGAAGCGTCGCTCAGCCAAAAAATGTCGACAAATATTCATTTTCACACTTTTTTTATTTTGATAACACCAATAAACGTTGGACAGCCTGGACCAATGAAATGTCACTGGGACATTTTCTTCGTCATCCGTAGCCCTAAAATTTCTGTGGTGATTTCAGCCGCATCTTCGTTATCCGTATCTCTTGTTGACATGCTGAATCAGCTTTTCTTCACGCGAGTAATCAAAATCGACTTCATTCAATTGGATTTCGGCAACGAATTTATTCGATTACATTCGACTTCAGGCGATTAGAGTTCAACTTCAGAAAATAACTGCTTCAGGTAAATCCTGGTTATTGACTAATATTGACATTAAGCATTATCGTTTTTTATTTTATTTTTGAAGTTTCGGTTGTTGTCAGATATAAGTATTGGGTATACGAATATGAAAGTATTTCAGTGATTATAGAATGAATTTTTTGTTCCATGTCAACACAAAGAGAAAGAACAATTTTATTTGCAGCATGTATTGATAATAGCCTGCTGTGTACATTTTTCTGTACCCAGCTAAACTAAAACATGTGGTAGACTTAAAAGTGCATGTTCCTGTAATAGCCCGTTGAATACATTTTTGAACGCTGACTACTTTCATATTTATGTCTCTGCTAATACAGTTATTTAGCTTTAGAGCTGAAGTTATTTTATGTCTTGCATAACCTGTGGTATTGCCTTTGATTCAACTTATTTGAGTGTTTCAGATTTATGAATCTGGGTGCTTTGTGAAACTGGATGCCTTTGATTGAACCATTTGATATTTGATAATGAATTACGTGGTTATGTATGCTCCCATAATTATTGCAAGTAGATTATGGTCCAGGTACATTGCATTATTCCCTATATAGAATGCCTCATTGTTTTGATTCTGCATTCAATGCTAAAAATGTGGTGCTAGAGGAGATCTGATAGTACTGATTTTAACTGTTAACGTCAAATTAGTGGTTAATAATTTTGGTAGTGCTGATTTTAATTGTTAACGGCTGATGTGGTTTTGATAGATTTAATTATAACCAACGAATGAGTAAAATTGTTTCGAATGGAACTACCTTTTGTGATACTTTGTTAGATAACAATATTAAAATGGGTGAATGAAACAATCTTTTGATAATTTTGAAATATCAAAATACCTTCCTAAACAAGTCACAAAATTTATAACACATTAAAAAAACACATAGTTATGTTACATGATATGAGAAACAAATATTAAACATATATTGATATTGATATTGTAATTTTTAGGCTTACTGTGAGAGAGGACGAATGACAGAAGCAAAGCCAGAGGATGAGATGGTGAAATCTGCACCATCAAAAGTGAGGTCCAATGACCCTTCACCTTCTTCTGTATTGACGCTGCCACCTGCCTTGTCTTTGCCTAAGGATAGCGATATTCAGTCCGTCCAGGAGTTGGTGAGGTCATTTGCGTCTGGTGAAGAAGCTAAGGTGAGACCTTTCGAGAAGGATGTTGTAACTAAGGGAAAAGAAGCTGTGTTGGATGATTGTAGTGGAAAGGTGAAGAGAAGTATAGGGGAGTGGATAAAGGGGAAGCAAATTGGAAGCGGGTCATTTGGCACAGTCTATGAAACAATGAATGTGTGAGTTCTAAACTAGTACATTTTTATATTGTTGAAATTATTTCAACAGAGCATTGATACTCTTATAACAACTTTTTATTCAGTTTAAACATTTCTTCCTTTTTCCTTATCGACAACACACTTCTGAGTGATTTTCTTATTCTTGGTAGGTATTATTTTGATATGTGAAAATTTACGTTGCACATACAAATGTTTTACATGATAGCTTGTGGGTTTGACGAAGAAGTAAGGGTTATCTGCAATAAGTTTTTGCTTGTATAGAAGAAAGCTCTTTCAACATTGTTTTATAGTGGTAAGACGATGCACTAGTATATTTGCGCTTAACATTGTGCCTACTGGTGAATGGAAACATCTTGTACTTAACAAGTGTTCTTTAATGATTTTTTACCAATGAACATTGAACTTTTCTAATGCTAATTTGAGTTCTTGATACTGCTTACTATGTTATGAAACAGTTAATAAATGTACATTTCAAACTGCAAACAAACAATCATAGCACAACTTGCTGCAAAAACACACAACCTAATGATAGATTGTATTTGTTGTTTAAGGAACACATCATATGGCTTTTTCTGCTTAGTTTGAGTACATGTAGTCAGAACGCAATGCATTCAACTTATTCTCATTTTTGAAAGGTTGTACTGAGATACATGCTTATTAGACATCTCGTGCTTTCAGGACTGGAGACTTCTTTGCTGTAAAAGAAGTATCACTACTTGATCAGGGTGACAATGCACAGCAATGCATTTCACAACTTGAGCAGGTTGGATAAGTTTCTGCCAATAAATTCATCTTGTTGTATTTATATATCATGCCTTTTGGTACCCATGTTTTTATGTTTTCAGGAGATTGAGCTCTTAAGTCGGTTTGAGCATGAGAATATCGTTCAATATTATGGAACAGATAAGGTATATATTTTGTGGGACTTTGGTATGTTATTAAATTTTGTTCATTAAATGTATTTATTTCATTTCCCTTGTGCATCTTATAATAATTAAAATATCATCCAAATAAACATGTATTCGAAACAAGGCATACAAATATATCGTTATCTAGTCTCCAGTAGGAATTTACCTACTTTTGCATGATTTTACCAAAGTGACAATATTGTACGCACTTGCTGCCCAATGCCAAGAATATTACTAGATTCATCTGCAGTTCAATGTGGATTATTTTATGTCAAGAACGCCAAAGATATTTGCTTGTGTTTTTTTAAATACTCTTGAATTAACATCTCATCTTTACATCTGTATATTCCTGCAGAAAGATGCAAAATTATTCATTTTCATGGAGTACGTCACTCAAGGTTCTCTGGTATCCCTGTATCAGAAATGTCGTCTTCAAGATAGTCTGGTTTCTGCATACACAAAACAGATATTAAAGGGTCTAAATTATCTACATGAGCAAGATGTAGTTCACAGGTGACAACTGATAAAACTTACTACCAAAATTCTCTGTTACTTTTGAAGTTGAAAGTTTTCATTTGTTTATTGATGATGATATGAATAACATATATGTTTCCATTTCCAGAGATATCAAGTGTGCCAACATATTGATTAATGCTGATGGAACTGTGGAAGTAGCTGACTTTGGGATTGCTAAACAGGTTTGAATTTTTTTATCCATAATTTGTTGCGAGTTCATCAATTTTTTTGGTGTTCTTTCTTATGTTAATTATATAACGTTAACAACTATAGATGTTCACACTACAAGAAAAATACCCTATTGCAACTAGCTATTTGCAACAGGCGATAAACGATAGTTGCAGTAAACAATATTTAGCAACAGACCTATTATAGCCGTTGCAATAGATTAGATTTAGCAACAGGCCTTTTATTTCTGTTGCAAAAAGCATATTTTTAGCAACTGTACTTCCCTTCCTGTTGCAAAAACATACTTTTCACAACTGTGCTTTCATAACAGTTGCAACAAACATATTATTTGCAACTGGACTTCCAAGCCAGTTGCGAATAAATATCTTTAGCAACTGTTTTCACCACTTGCAATAACTGTATTTTTTACAACTGGTAAAGCCAGTTGCGAAAAACATACTATTAACTTTTAATAATTAATCTTAAACAGTTATTATTAAATAATTAACAATTAGTAATTGTTGTAAAAGATTAATAATTAATAATAAAATTTAATTATTATAAATTAATATTTATAATTGATAATTAAAAATAATAATTATTATTTAACAAATAATAATAATTAATAGCTAAAAAATAATAAATATAATTATTACTTAGTTTAATAATTATAATTGATAATTATATCAAATATTCAATAATTTAAATAATTCTAAACTTATGACTAAAACAAAACTACAAAATATTCACAAAATTTTAAATTTTTTCTTTAAAATTTTCATTAAACTAAAAATTATTAAAATATAATACAACACATTAAGAGAGAGCGTCAATTTTGAAATATTCATAAAATTTTAAAGTAGAATTTTAAATTTTCTATAAGAAGTTACATTTTAAAACAAAATTTGTTTTAACGTGTATTGAAGCCTTACAAGTTTGGATTATAGAAGACACTACAAGTTTTTTAATTCAACTTGCTTTTTTGGCTTCATATCTAAATGCTTTAATTCCAAATAAGTTTACAATAATTTATTTTTAATTTGTTCGTAACTATATAATCCCGTTGTTTTTACCTCAATAATTTCGTTTCACGCTTTTACATCTGAAACCCTATAATCTAAATGCTTTGCTAAAAACAATTTATTTATATATATTTACAAGCAAGTCAGCCTTTCTAGTGTTTCTCCCTTTGTATTATTGGGCCCGTTCACTTTCAGTTTAAATGCCCAATATCTTTCTTTCCTTGTAAATCGATTGAAAATAAATAGGGGCAAAATGGGAATTGGCTATGAAATGAAACCCTAGCCGTATGCACCAATGCAAACTAAAGAAAACAAGCTGACACTTTTCATTTTCTCTCGTTCACCAGAAATAAAAAGAAAAAAAATGGCTGAACCCTAGGAGAACAAATTAGGGAAAATCAATAAAAATCCACCGTCTCGCATCGATGGAGCCCATTCGTGAGGGAGATGGATGCTAGAGGGGAAAGCAACATCGGATCTGAGACTTCGAGGCCAAATCTAAGGGTTCGAGAGCCAATCAAAAATCTGAGAGGATGAAATCGAAACTTAGGTGAGTGTATTTTCCCTCCTCTAGGCAATAGGACATTTTTATAGGCAGCTCATTTGTGTATTCTGTTTCATTGAATGCTCTACGTGATTTAGTTACCTTGTTTTGGACGCTGCTGAATTTTTGAAACCGTAGAAATTAATAAAAACTAATCTTGTCTATTTTTGCACTTGCGTGATTGTTGATTTATTGCCGTGAACCACCTGTTAGATATCTGGAAAATAATCTGTGTTATTTTGACATTTTCTGGAAACATTTGATTGTTTTCATGCTCAATACACCTACTGTAAGATTGGAAAATGTCATACAGTTACCTGGAAACATTTAAATTCTTGAATTTAACTTTGCCGAGAATAAATCATGCTAAGTTGTGAAAATTGGGACACTAGTGAATATTGAATCTCATGACATCCCATATTTTAGTTTTCATGATATTTCGTACTATATGCATGCTGTCATATACATTTCATGAACCCACTTAGTTGCCACTTGACGGTTTGACTTTCCTGGCCTTGGTATTTCTGTTAGCATTGACATTTTTGACTCAACATTATGCTAGATGAAAATGGAAATGGATATATATGTATATATGCATGTAAATGTGTGTATATACATGTATATCAAAGAGTCAGATGCTAATTAGTATTAATATTTGGCTAAATAGTACAGGCAGATGAATTCTTAAATATAGCTGTGAATAGCGGGTATAAACAATTAAGTGAAACTGGAATTAAGTTGAAATGTGTATCCTCACTAGGTAATCTTGATCTCTTTAAACTCAGTCGAAGTGATGGCAGATCATTAGAGCCCTCTAAGTTATCTTTTTTACTTGGTTGATCAGTATCATTAATCGGTTGTGTATCAGCATTATTAGTGATTCCAAAAATCAAATAAGCAGCTTTGGTGTCTTCAACAAATGCATTTTCATCCTTCTTCTTTTTATTGGTTTCAATTTCAGAGTGACAATCCACATTCATGTCTACTTGTTTGGTAGACTTCGTCTTCGTGTGACAGAATTTTGGATGTGATTCACATGTCCTTCGCACTCCTATCTCCAAATCTTTACCCATGAGTTCGTCTGCAGGACAGAATAATATAAAAGCACCAAATGCTGTACTGGAAGAATAATAAGTACTGTCATTATTTGCAAAGGTGTTATCTGTCTCAGTTTCAGACATAAACAAGCGCTTATTATTTTCGTCTGATTATGCTATCATTCCATATTGTGGTTAGGTGGCCTCCAGCATTAGGGCAACAGCGAAAACATACAAACACACACATCTCTCTCAGTCTGTGTGTATTGTGCAACAACAGTCTAAATTCTAGAGTTTACCATATTATATAAAACAGTTATCGGTAATAGTGTCATGATGTTGGAAAGTGTTTCAAAGATTTTGAGTTTGAGTTGTGCTTATGTGTGTTAGCTGAAGCACATCATCATGCTCCAGCTAATCTAAATGAGTCGCAACAGGTTGTATAAAAATAGATTACTAGTAGCTAGTTATATTAATGATCATATTTTGATATAGGCCTAATTTAATATTTGCAGCTAATTATATATTTGTCCAATAAATACTCTGTGAATAAAAATTTCACTTGATGCAGCACACTGATAAATGATAATGTGAACGACCCAGGTTTATTTATTTATTTTATTGACGTTTTTGTTCAAAAGTAAGTTTGCGGGAAAAAAACCATACAATACAACTTAAACATATTATCGTTTATGAATATATTTTTGCCAATTGCATCTGAAAATACTAATTTCGTCAAAATCCAGGTTTTATAACTATACACACTCACATGTGTGTGCTTATGCACACATATATGCCAACTGTTCTTTGGGGAAAAATACTTAGCATGTTAATATTTTACAGTTATATTCAATGTTTCCCCTCTTCTGGTAGGATATGTCAGCTTATAGATGTACAGTTTTTTGGTTTGGTTCAACTATGAAATGATCATGTTCTTTTATTATTTACAGTTTCCCTTGAATACAATCACCATGTCCAAGTTCAACTATAAAATTATATACCATGTTAGCTTGCTGAATTCTTCTCCACCAACCTTTTCGACCACCTCAATTTTTTTAGTCCTACAAAATACAGTTTGACAAAGACATAGAGTTCCATAATTCACAACATAACTAAATATAATTGTGGTATCAACGTGATAGTCATGTGAGCTGTGTGCTATTTAACCCTAATAGAGATTTTAATTATCTTTTATTTCATTTCGTTAATCTTTTTTCTTTGGTTGGTTTAACAATAAACTGCATTACTTCATTTCAAATGAATGACGTTACTTATGCTTCGCATGTTGCAGGGAAAAAATGTCAGGAGATTACTCAAAGAGCAGCCTAAACACTAATATGGACCTAGCCAGTACGGTGCAACAAGCTGAGAGCCTTTTGCTGATGTCTCAGATATACACTAGATGATAGAGTAGAAATATGATTAGAAATATTCTATTCGAAAAAATGTGTTGTATGAGAGAAATTGTTATACATGAGAGGTGTATGAAAATTATAGAAATTTTTGTTGTAATTGTTTGTAGTATTAAAACTTTGTGAAAATAAAATTTTTATTTGTTTATTTTATTTTGTGATATACACTACTACTAAAACGAATACATTTAATATGTAATATATATAAGCCGTAATTTTTTTATTTTTTTTACAGATTTGTGGATCTATTGCAACAGGCATATACTGTTGCAAAATGATCTGTTGCAACAGCAAAAGCCTGTTGCAAAAAAAGATACAGCAACGTCTTATTGCAACGGGCAAAAACTGTTGCAGACCTTTAGCAACTTGGGCTATACCAAGGGGCGCTGGCCCGTTGCAATAGGCCTACTGCAACAGATTTTGTCTGTTGCGAAAAGTGTTTTTTGTTGTAGTGCCAAGATCAATGAACTGAAGTCTTGCAAGGGAAGTGTGTATTGGATGGCACCAGAGGTACGTTTAGTTTAATGCAGAAAACGCAGTTAAGAATACCATAGTAGTCAAGGTGCCGCTAAGGCGCAAGCATTGAGCCTGGGGCTTTTTTGAGCCTCGGGCTTTTTGGTGTGCCTTTTATATGAATTTGATATACTATTTTACTAACTACAAAACAAATTTTTAAACCATATTTTATAATCCATTCAATTATCTACATATTTATTGAAAAATTCAAATTTTAAACCATATTTTATAATTTATTGAACAATTAAAATTTTTATTTAACTATTTATAAACAAAATTTTGAATTTAGCCAAAAAGGCGCCTCAAACTGCAAAAAGGCGCACTCAAACTGCAAAAAAGCGCAAGCCTTGAGCCTTGGGCTTTTATGCCTTGATAACTATGAAGAATACACTAGGATACCCAACATATCACCATACAAAAGTTAGTTGTCTAGAAAATCATGTTGTATTTCCAACTAAATTTTTCATTGTTATTTGAGTTGATTATTGATACCCTAACGATTGCAATTCTTGAAGAGTGAAAATTCTTGATGTCTTTGTTCTTACCAATCTCAGTGGTTTTGTTTCAATTGCTTGCTTAACTATGTAGTCTATGTTCATATTCAGTCCTTGGATTATATGTTCATTTTTATATCAATGCTTGCAGTGATACATAACCACAATAACCGACACTACCACTTTAGAAATTTTAGCGGTCTAAGAAAATCATGTTTTGTTCTGATTAAATTCCATGATTAACTTGAGTTCAAATGTGGGTATATAGTTATAATATTATATATCATGTGTTTTTGTTGTGTCCATCAACTTACATTCTAGCTTAAATTTCTTGGTCATGCCTTACATTGTACCAATTGTAAACTATTTTTTTTGGATATCAATTTAGGTTGTTAAACCAACAAAACCATATGGACCTGCAGCTGATATATGGAGTCTTGGATGCACAGTGATTGAAATGTTAACTCAGCAGCTGCCATTTCCTGATACCGAGTGGGTTAGTAATCTGATACATTGTCTTATTTTTGCCTTCTTGTTGACAAAACAATTTACAGATACGTATTTATTAATCAACTTATTATCATATTTGTGTATGTTTGCATATGATCGACACTTTTCAAACTATAAAGCTATTTATACCTTCATTTAGTTCATTGGATTTCATTCAATCAATGTCTATTATTAAAATTGATCATTTTTTGGGCTAATTATCATGTGTTAGCATTAGAAAATATAATGAATCATATTTAGGTGCAAATGGTATAGTCCATTCTAGAGAAACTGGATGTATCAATCATTTTCCTTTTGAAATAGAATAACCAGTTGTGTTGCATACTTATCTACTTGGAGGGTGTTGAAACTTTGATTATATAAAATGCATTGATGTGAAAATGACATTCATGCTAATCAAGTTGAATTGTTCACCTATAGCGTTATTTAAACTAGTTTTATTTTCAACACACGCTGTTATGTTTGGTTGATATTAAAATATGGAAAAAATAGTTTAGTTTTTGCTTGTTACAAAGCGTAACTTAACAACTTATTCTTGCTTACTGAGTTATTTTCGCTGTTTAATTTCAAAATACGTAATATGGTGAAGCTTTAATACTGAAAGCTACTATTATACATGCATAAAAATCTGCATTAGGAGAAAGGGCACATGCACTTGCCTGTTTTACAACTGAACACCTGAGAGTATATTCGTATTAAACTATGTAAAAAGAGCGCTCTATGGCATCTCCTGTTTGAGAGCATCCCATTTGCATATCCATTTCAGCCATAAATTTCCATAAGTTAGTGGGAAGATTGAGGCTTAGTGGGAGGAGATAGAAAATGAAATATGGGATGGAAATCAGGATGCTAAAACGGATGCTGCACTATTTGGGTGCAACAGGCCGTGTTGTGTGCATGTGGAATTAGGTACCGTCTGCAAACGAAACAGAGAAGTTAACATTTGCGTCGGACACATCTGACACGTTTAGCGTAGGTCCCACAACTTTAGGCAGTTTGATTGTAACGTTGAAAAGTAGCAGTTTGCGTCTGATGCATTAGATGCCGTCAACGCATCAGACGCTATCTGACGCAAACGACCACTCAACGGTTTTTTTTTTTCTCAAACTCTATGTAGTCCAACCTTTTCCTCCACCAAAAAATGGCACCAATTTCTTTCCAACCATCCACTTTCTTGCTAAATTTTCAAAAAGCCGTTAAACGAATGGCTGAAATAAGTGGTGGTAAAGCCACATTCCGTCGATCTCCGAAGGTTTGGTCCGATTTTGCAACATCGGAATTTCTAAAAATAGCCGTCGATTCATAATTAGTGGCTGGAAAAAATAAAAAAGGAATTCAAAAGAAGATAGCGGGAGAATTGAACGAAGCTTTAGCTACTAATCCGAACGAGATACCAGTTATTGTTGAACAATTTACTGCCAAATACGACGTGTTGAAGAAAAAATGGGTTGTTTGGCGGGGATTGAGAAAGAAAACAGGTGTCAGATGGGACCATATCTAGGGAACTGTTAGTGGAAGCGAGCTTTGGTGGATTGATCGAGCGGCGGTAAACCTCGCTTTGTAGCTTTTTATGTTTTTTCCTGTTTCCCATTTTAATTTATGTTTAATTTTTATTTTTTAGGAGTATGGTAACGCAGTGCTGAAATATAAGAGGCAACCAATCAATCATTTGCATGAACTTGAACAAATTTTTAGTAACAACATTGCAATATAGTCTGCCTCTTACACACCCGGCTTTGTAGATCCACACACGGAACAACAACGACAATCTCCTCCTCCAAAAGTTGTACGTCATATCCATCTTCCGTGGAATCTCTTCCTCTCTTGCTTCTGGGAGAAAGAACTAAATATGAGTCAAGTCAGAGAAAATAGACTATAAGAGAGAAAACCAACCAAAGCCCAACCAGAGTTCGGGGTGGAGCTCTAAGAAAGAGAAATCGTTATCACTATATGAAATGAAGCAGCGATAAATGGACTATCCAGTGATGGATTCCCGGCTACTGAATTAATGGAAGAGGTTTCCGATTCCAAGATCAGCACCGGTCGATACTGCTAACGCTAGTGATGCTGTTCTGGGTGACGTCCCCAGTCAAAACTCCTAGGAGTAACCAGAACAAGCGGAATACCTTCTTTCTTTTCTTTTTGTCCAAGTCACTTCCCTTTTTCTTTATGAGTATCGGAAATACCCCCATTCATAGGTCCGAGATCCACATCAATAAATTGAAAAGTCCGAATGATCTTGAAGACATGAGCACTCAACGGTCGTTTCAACAGCCTACTTCTCCGTCACATGGCGGAAGTTCTTCTACCAATCGTCGTGTTATCAGAAGAGGAAGAACTGAAAATGATGAGAAGATGGATAAGATTGTTGATATCATACATGCTAGGCAAAAGAAGAAATCTCGTTTTGAGACGGATAGTCCAAACTCGGTTCCATCCACTAATGACAGTAACTCCCCGTATTCTACAGCAAGCCCACGGTCAAATGTTCAAGTCAAATCAGTTTTGGCAGAAGCAATAAATTGTGCTAGAACATTAGAAGATATTGATCTAACCCACGCAATATCACTTCTCAAAATTAACGAAAATCTAGAGATGTTCATGTTTCTTCCAGATGTTGAAGCACAATCATGACTGCGTTTTGAAATCGAGGTTCGCAAGCAATCACTCAGATACCAAGCATTCATGATGAATCTTCCACCTGCGTATCTACCAAATTATCCAACTTCGTACCCACCGCCACAGTAGACCGTATTCTAGATTATACAATTTGTATTCTGCAACTTGAATTATGTATACTACTAAATAAACACAAATAAATAATAAATTAATAACTTCGCCCCTTTCAATTTGCCCTTTCCGTTTAAAAAAACGCATTCCTCATTCGTGAAAATGTCCCTTTCCCAGCTCCTTCCAAATGCTTTTTCCATTTCGTTTGCAAATGCACCCTTGGTTTAAAGCAAATAGAAGGCTGATTTACTTTTAGAATTCATTTTGAAGGACACTGAATGCCGTATTAATATAGCGTCAGATAGAAAATGATATCAGCATCAGGTAGACGGAATGATAAATTGAATTAACATCGGATGAACTACATTAGATAGTTAAAATAGTATTTATTCTCATAGTGAAAGAAATGCTAAATTCATATAGCATTGCACATGTATAATGCTAAATGCATATAGCATTTGTCATGGTTTATATAGCAGCCGTTTTATTTGTTGGCCTATTAAATTTGCATTCAGGGTCACTCTAATCAAATTTTTGAACTCGAGTTCAGTCAAAAATGTGCTTAAGTTTTCCCTTCTATATTAGACACACACACACATCTCTAACTGCTATATATTAACATTTCACTCTTTTGGCAATTGCAGATACATGTACTTTACAAGGTTGGGAAGGGTGAAGGGCCTCCAATACCAAACGATCTATCCGAAGATGCACGTGACTTCATTGTCCAATGCGTGCAGTCAAATCCGGCAAAAAGACCCACTGCGTCGCAGCTTCTAGAGCACCCTTTTGTAAATTCTTCTCCGTCTTGTTGATATATCAAACTAGTCATCCTAATCAGAAAATTTGTTACGATGTCGAAGCAATGGATGGAAGAAGCCTTAGCGTCTCATATCAGTTCTATGCGTCGACAATGTAGGCAAAACAAAGAGAAAGAGTGTTGGAACAAAGCAGAAATAAGTCAATATCTTTCTTTTGGATAAAATTATGATTTGATTGTTATAAATTGTTAATACTGGTTTGCTTTTGGGATTGCATAAAAGATTCAGCCGATATGCTTGGATGTTTAATTTAGAAGTCGGTCTTTGGACATGAGCATATTTGGGACTTCTTGTGACATGCATACGTTTCATGTAAAAACAAATGGTTATCCTCGTATACAAATCAATACTGATAGAAAAAACTCTGCATTACTAAACTTCAATTGCTAAGTTGTGTTTCTCACGGTTCGATGAGTTTATTGTTATTACTTTTGCATTACTCCTAAGTTTTGATTGTCTTTACAAGAGCATATCTAGGAGCTTTGAATTGCAGGAAAATGTGGAACTTCCATTTCTTTTTGGATTATTTACACTCTAACGTCACAGATTTGAGCATAGGAAAAAAAAAAAATGTATTTTTCTTTTTCTTTTTCAGTGTAAATTTACAAAATGTGTTGTTAAAACCGTTTAGATCCTAAGCATAGGAAAAAGTTTTCCCACGGTTAATTCAACAAACAAAACTGCATTTTTTTTTTAATTTTTTTTTTATAGAATTATTTTCTGTAAAAATATATGTGGTGTCAGTCCGCTCTAACGCTAAGAGCATCCCAACAGGGGGTTGCTCGTGGTCAATTCGAGGGGGTTGACACGAGCAACCCCCCAACGCGGCCAAGGGTTAAAACCCGTGGCCAGTGTTGGGAAAGCCGGTTATTATTAACCGGTTTTCCCAACACCGGTTAAGGGTTTTAACCCTTAACCGCGTGTCGGGTCCCCCCTCCTCTATTTGTTTCCACCCGTCTCACTTTGCTCTCAAACCCTTCGCAGCCGCCACTCTTTCCTTCCTTCCTCCGCCAAAAGCTCCATTCCTCTTTAAAAAAAAAAATGAGAAGATTAGGTAAAACTATTTTTGGTTCTGGGAGTCGTAATGCCTCCAACAACAATGCACAAGCGGAGAATGAACCGGTTGAAGACACTTGTCCAGCCGACGCTCGTCGTTCAAAACCCCGTTCGGAGAAAACGGGTTGCTAAAGCCGGTGTTTATGCTGCATTGGATCCACACATCGATGTTAATTTGTCTGCAGAGAAAACGTTGGCTGATTTTCGCGAACTGCCTGAAGGGGAAAGACACCTTACCGATAACTTGAAGTCGTTGTTTGAGGTATAACTTCTTAAACTGGTTAGTGTATTAGTCGGTATTTGATCAAGAAGTGTGTCGTACGAACGTTAGTTATTTTTTTGTATGTTTTAGGCTCGTACTGATCGTACACGAGGATCGTGGGTTAGTATCGTCCGTTTGTATAAGACGATTCGTGCGTATGACAAAGACATAATTATAGCAGGATATATTAGAAGTATTGGTTTTGGAGATTTCTTGAGTACGTAATTTTGATGAACCCACTTACATATTACGTATGTTAGAAAATGAAATATATTTTATTGATTTTAATATTTTTAATTTGCATCCTTAGGTATTGAAAACCTGTACAATAATGATGTTCAATTATGTGATGCTTTAGCCGTGTGTTGGTGGAAAACGACACATACATTTCACTTTAGTTTTGGAGAGATGTGTATTACGCCACTGGATTTTACCATGCTTGCTGGCATACCAATTGGTCAGGGTGCCACTTTAGCATATGATGAGCTATATCAGCGGTATGATTTATTGGCTAGTATATTTCCACATTTGAACTTACGAGGGGGAGGCTTAACAAACAATCATCATATCGGAACATCTTTCATGAAGCAAGCCGTAATGGACTTAGTGGAACTTCAGCCTGCAGTTCACCACTTAGAGATTCTTAGATTGTTTATATTATATATGATGGGTAATTTATTCTTCACGAATTCATCAAACACATTGCCATGTGGATATGTAGTTGTTGTTGCAGGCATGTCGATCGACAGTACTCCTATTACATATGACTGGGGTACGCCGATTTTAGCTCATTTTTATAGGGGTTTGGACCAGCAGTGCACTGTTAGGACTCGTGGGTCGTCGATTACTGGTTTTTGGGAGGTTCTGCAGTATTGGTATTTTGAGTACTTTCATAACATGGCATTTCCGACATTGGATCCTACACTATCACATTTCTACCCTCGTGCGAAAGCTTGGGCACCCGAGAACCAGCGGGTTGTACCAGGAGGTGATTGCCGTCATGTATTTGCAGTGGCTCGTACTCAGATAGAGATGAGGACCACACGAGAGTCAGTTATGTGGCGTCCGTTTGTCGATTCCCCGTTCTTGCTAGGCCCAGCGCAGCAGCACACTCTATTTCTGTCTGGTAGACGATTTCCTTTGGTATCGTCACCACCCGCTTTAGGATGTTATTGGTACTTGGGGGAGCGCTGTTGGCGACAGTTACTCGATGTCGATGTTGTTCCTGATGATCCCCACCCTGATACAGGTCATTTACGGGTCTATTCCAGTGCTGATTTACAGTAGTATGCCGGTGAGTGGTGGCCAGCTGATAGATTTTTCATTACCGGTAGAGATTACATTACTTTTTGGGGATCTTTTTATGAGCGTACTAATACGACAACGTATGTACATGCCACCGGAGTTGATTTTGTTTGTCCTTCCGCCTACACTCCTTTTGGTGATCCATGTGTTTTACGCGACATGTCTCAGAGTACCCTTACTTTGCATAGGCCTCCTCGTCATCAGCCGCCTCGCTATCCTTGTCAGCCTCCTCAGCTTCCTCGTCAACACCCTCCTCAGCCACCTCACTCGACTACGCCGACGAGTTATGGTTGGACCGTGGGCATTCCTGGGACATCCGGTGAAACACCCCACCTCCGTTAGGGTCACTCTCAAAGGGAATGCCCTAATTTTGGTGGAGGTTTATAAGTATAAGTCACAGATATACAAGACAGATATAAGAACACATATTTTTGATTTGAAATTAGTTATAGTTTAATTTATGAATTTCACAGTTATAAAATACACGGGGTGTTACATCCGGTCCGGATACGTATGTTGATATTTCACGACCTACTGTCACACAGTTTCCAGATCCCGCTGTTCTTCCCTACGAGGAACTATATCTTATGCATGTTGGTCTTCGAGATACGATGTATAGAGAGCATAAGCGCATAGTTGATGAGTTGACGGCTCGCATTACCGAGCTAACTGCTGCGGATGACGAGCGATATCATCCTATACAACGAGTAGATGACGATGATGATGATGACGATGATGATGATGATGACCATGGCTATAGTGGACAAGCAGCACCTCTTGCGGATGATTCGTGGATATTTGGTGATATACCTTAGATTCAGTTTACGTGATATGTTAGTATTGCTATGTGTATTCGTACGTTATCCTTTAGTGTGGTGTAGTAGTAATTTTATGTAGTATGTGCGATCTTGTTGTTATCTTATTTGTTAGACTGTGATGGTTGTACTGTATTGTTATCTTCATGTCTCTTTCTGTTGTACCTTGTAACTTATCTTGTTATTGTTAATACTCGTATTGTTTATTTTTATCAATAGCACCAATAGATCAAACAATAAACTTAAGGATACAACACCGATACATTCAACAATAAGCGTAAAGATACAAAAGCTTGTAAAGACACAACAGCTAACGATAGTAGATTCAGTACGCAAACACATTAATTGTTACGCTCATTCAAAGAGATTCGAAGTCGCCTATTCTCTTGCTCTAACTCGTTAGCGTAAGAAATTGCCCTTGGAGGAAAACGCTCGTCTATCCACTCAAAATAATTGCATCCGTTAGGCCATAGCGATCATAACTGGATCATGCGACCAATATTCTCTCCGTCCGCCCGGACTACCACCTCTACCGCATAACCATAGTGGCAACAAACGGGATAGGAGTTAACTGCATGCTCGTTAGGAGACTGGTTAACTGAAACTCGTCGTACCTCTTGATGACCTACATCTGGAATAGTCGGAGGACGAGGGACTATAGCCGCTTGTAAGCGTTCTTCATTTACAGTTTGGACTACTTGATGACCTACATCTGGAACATGAGCAACTGGTGGACGAATCGTCATGTGGGCCAACTCCGGGTAGACTTGACGCAATTCCTCATAGTGCCGCTTTTGGTATTCGATATTCCAATCAATATCTGTTCTTGGACTTGAAGGAGGACGCTCAGGAAAGTTTTGATCATAGTTCGAATCCATTGACGAGAGCCATGACCATGAAGACATTTTTTTATTTTGGTGAAAATTTTGGTACCAGCTAACTACAACGTAGTAACCGTATATATTTATAGGGGCAACATGTGGAGTAAACATGAAATGTTGCAATTCCTAATAAGGACTTGTCTACTATGGGAATCCGTTTACCATTCAACGTTGTAGGGTTAAATTTGTAAACTTTATCGTTTCAAATTCCAATAAAGACTGTTCCATTCTCTGGACAAACGTGATAAAGTGACAGAAAGGTGAAAGTGATACAATCAAACTTTGTAATAAAGTGACATAAAGATAAAGTAACGCCAATTTCCAAGTGATACAACTGTAGGGAACCTCCTTTCGAATGTTTTGAGGACGACCCAAACAGGACAAATGACTGATAAAGCATGACTGCATTATGGGAACCGTGCAAGATTGGAGCAGTCAATGAGCATGACTCATTATAGGCTTTGAAGATCTATTTATATGGCCTGGTTTTATGCTGTATTAACTCATAAGTAAATTACCACACAATCACAATTTGAAATATGAACAGCTGGGAAAATGACGACTAGGTTTCCATTACTCAACGACCTGGCAAAGAAATTGTGCGTGAAGGAAAGGTTTCCCAGCCGCTACGTACAATCGGATCCAACCCTCTCTGCCGATGCGGACAGGAATCGGTCGTGGTTGTTGCCAATACTGAGAAAAATGCTGGTCGTCGTTTTTTTGCTTGTGAATCCTACAAGAATCACAAGGTTTGTCCTGATCAAATTGAATGTTGTAACTTTAAGCAGTGGATTGACCCTCCCATGTGCGAACGTGGACATCAATATGCACTGGAAGCGCAAGCCGAAATAAGACGCTTGAACAAGATTGTTGTAACACCCCACCTCCGCCAGGGTGGCTCTTGCAAGCACTCTGACTTTGGAGGGGCGTTTGAATCAGGTAAACATGCATAATGATATGTCAAGGCAGAACAAGAACATATGTATATATGTAAACAGAGTAAATAAGATAAGTAAAACAGCGGAAGTTTTCAAACTATTTCAAAAACAAGTCTGGTACAACATAATGTCAACTTTCCAAATACACAAGTCTAGATAAAACAACATTACTGAAATACATAAGTACTATCCCCAAAATAAGTGATAACCATAGCTAGCCTCATGTCAAGACCGTACATGAGCTAAATCCCACAAGCAAGCGATCAGAAATCCAAGCTAAGCTCCAATATTCCTACCCTGTGAACCTGGGGGGGGGAACGGAAGAAAAGAGACGAAAGAAAACAGGTCAGTCAAAAAGACTGAGTAAGCCCTACTACAATCAATGTAAACTGGTAAAGTTAACTGGCATGAGAAGCAGGGATGAACATAAGGATAATTACATACTAGCATGGTGAATATCTAACAGACAGTTCAAAGGAGTCATCACATAATCAAGGTGAAGTTTTTCACCACAGGTGTACCAGCATTCTAACATGTCATGTATAAACAAGAATTTATCTCTTGGCCTAAACTTGGCCCAATATTAGGTGTTGACCTAAGTCAAGATCCAACTTCTTAGTACCAATACTAGTATAACAGGATTAGGTGTTACCCTAATGTCTACATCGAAACAGGACGGAATAGAATGGTCCACAGATAGAGTTTGGGAAAAATGGGCTTTTACCACCCTAACGGATAAAGTACAGAAACAGAATGCTTACAATAATGGGCCTTTACCACCCTAACAGAACAGAGTACAGAAACGGAATACTACAATTAGGTGTACACTAGTAGTGGGCCTTTACCACCCTAACGGACGGTACCACACAGAAATAGACGGGTGTTACCACCCCACAAAACAGACGGTACCAACAGAATCAGACAGAGCTAAGTGTACCCTAAATCCTACCCAAGCGATCGGCTCCCTAATACATAAATACCCTATGTCGGCCCCACGATAGGGTGTATCACTCCCTAAAGTGGCAACCAATTGGCACAGGCATATTTACAGAAATACATGCACGCACATGACCCGGTTGGAACGCACCATCAACACCCATCGCCATTATCATAATGAACCACTTATAATTAGTTCAGTAAGCGTGCCCGGACCCTACCTACAGTTGGGTCAAAGTTTTGATACCAGAAAGGGTTACTGACTAATATGGGTCCCAAACAACAGATGACACAAGTATTCCCCCTTGTGTCCCCAGACTATCAGATTCAGATTAACTTATTAACAGAGTTCAGACATACCAGGTTCAGACGATCAGTTTTTCAGACTAACGGATCAGATAACAGATTTACAAACTTGCCTAACTTGGTGTGGGTCCTACAGATCCGCAAAACAGGTTCGTTTAATTTATCAATCAAGTTAGTTTATTCAGACCAGGTATCCAATCGGTTCTCAGCCTTATCAAATTACTGAGTTGGATTGGCTAAGTATAGTTCAAATTAACCCCGTTAAATTACCGAGTTCAGATTGGTTAAGTGTAGGTTAACTTAACCCTAACCACTAGTCGTATTTTTCGGTTAAGTGTCATTAAGAAATCAAGCCCGGTTTCACTTAACCTACCCATTCATGTCAAATTGGTTAAGTGTCATAAATCAAATTTACTTAACCTTATCATGTAACATTAATTAATTTAATGCACCTTAACCTCTCACATTAAACCTCGTTGTGGTTACTAGTTAAGCCGGGCGGGTCCGGGTAGCTTTACACCACAACTTGGTCTAACCTCGGGTTCAAGGTACAACATGACCAACTTCTCACATTGGGTCCTATTGTTTGTAGCAACTAGTTAAGCATGTCGGTTCCGGGTAGGTTTACGCTACAAACTCAGCCCAACCTCGAGTTGGTCACACTTATCTTTTCTAAGTGTCATGTCCATCATGTTTCCAAAACATGTTACAAGTTTTCAAGCATTTGGGTAGACCTAACTTAATAGGTAAATTCCCAAAGGGTAGACCTAACTTAATAGGTAAATTCCCAAGCTTATGTTTTTATGTCTTTTAAGTTTACTCAACCCCAAACGCAATCCCATCGCTTACATATCGCAATAGCGCATAAAGGATAGAAAGAGGGAACTTGGCATAATCATGACATAAAGGTGTTGAAGCCACAAGTTCAACATGGTGGCATATGAAGTGTACATGTGTTCATATACTTGCATATTACATTTTTAGGCCTCAAAAGCATGCATAAAATCAAACTTAGCATATTGGTGATACATGGTGATAAATGACATGTAGAAATGGCCATAAGTTCGCATTTAGCCTCACATGCAAGTTATCATAAGAGATATGATAACTTACATGTTGCCAAAATGCAACCTTTAGCATAAAGCTTGAAGCTTTATGTTCATAAACCCAAGATAAGCTTGCATAACATGATAACATGAACAAAATGATCAACCCAAACTTGCCTAACATAACTTGCATATGTGACAAACTTGCATATCAAACTTGCATAACATAATATGATAAACTTGCATATCATAACATGGCATGCTTGCATAACAAAACATCATAAACTTGCATATCATAACATGGTATGCTTGCATAACATAACATCATAAACTTGCATATCATACATTTAACTTTAGAGTTTAAGTATGAAAGTAGAATAGGGCTTACAATGCTTAGGAAATATGACAAAGCCCTTATGCAACCAATTAAACCCAAAATGCAAGCTTTAATAGAAAACCCTGAAGCCAAAATGATCAAAACTCTTGCTTTATGATATAAATATGGAAACTGGACTTGAATGCAAGCTAATAATGCTCATACAAGTTTGAAAACACTTGTATGCATGGAGAATCTCTCATAGAAATTGATTTAGGAATTTTATGAAGAGAGTGGAGGCCATGAGAGGGATAATTTTGCCATAGTTTAGTTGTAGGATTGATTAATAATGATTTAGGGCTAGCTTAGGGTCTTATTTATAGATTAGGCAAGTGTTTTAGGCCATAGGATTAAACCCTAGTTCCAATCTTAGCCCTCAAAACCGAATCTGGCCCCCAAACTCAACACAAACCCAAAATGGTGCACCAGACAGAACTGCCCGGCTGGACCAAGTCGACAGCCAAGTCGACAGGGCTGTCGACTTGGGTCCAACCAAGTCGACTCCCAAGTCGACAGGGCTGTCGACTTGGGTGCTCTGGCAGGAGTTTTCCCGCCTGGCCCAATCTTACCCAATTTTCCAAATTCAAACTTGAATTTGAAATCTGTTTTTACTTTGAAATTTTCTGAAAACTTCGTTGGGCCTTAATCAGGTCCTACGGACTCCGATTTTCGAAAACTCGGACTCTATTTTGCGTATTTTTCCGAGACGAACGCAATGGCATAGCCCGTTTCCCTTGATTCAGATTTATAAATTAAATTCTGCCTCGATTTATGTTATAACAGGTTATCGGAAATACGGGTTGTTACATTCTCCCATCCTTAAAGGATTTCGTCCTCGAAATCTTCAAGTTAGGAAGAACGCATCCTACCATCCATCATCCATCTACTCAAATCATCATTCACGAGCAATCATTGTCCTTAAAGATTCTAATGTGGTATGAACATATGCAAAAAGGTGTGTGTATATGTTCTTATCTATTGCAAAGATCCTCAATGCAAAGTATGTTAGTGAAATGAATCCATTATGTATGCAAATAGTCCTGATCATATAATACTATATGTGTGCACAAACATTCATCCATATGCGACATCCATGTGCCGAATTAACCATCTTGCAACCATAAGAATTGAGAATGTACACACGTCCATATGCAATATGAGAGTGTATTTCAAGCCGATCTAGTGCCTAGTGTGTGTTTATGCATCCACGAGCAACCACTAGCAACCACTTGCATCCACTTGCAACCATCAAACATAACATGTCTCAAACACATGTTTACATCCATAGGATTCCTATCTCAACAAGATACAGTCAAGTGATGGAAGCGAGCACAGATAAAACAAAAACTTGGTACATATACTTACAGACTACTAGCACAGATCAGATTTTCCCTAAATGATTCTTAGGAAACTAAGCATGGTAGAAACCCAGAATGTATTTGTCATAGTCACAGATACTCTCAAATCCCAATTTATCACAAACAGATGAGTTATAACTTTCAGGGAGTTTGAGACTATTACCAGATCAGAAGCAAAACTAGCATTAAAGTACTGAGTTTCCATTACAGAATCAAGATACCAGATAAAGAGTTTCAAACTGAAAATCAGACAAGGAAAATTAAACATTCTACAGACAAATTATTCTAGCCCTAATCTATTCACCTGCCATGCGAGTATTCTCCGTTCCTTCCGATGTAGTCCCTTTCTTCTTCGGGCAGTCCCTAGTGAAGTGTCCCATCTCTCCACAGTTAAAGCAAGTGCCCTTCCTCTTTCTGCAATCCTTGTTTAGATGAGTTGAGCTTCCACAAGTAAAGCACTTCTTTTCCTTCTTATCTTCAGACTTCTCCTCCTTCTTTTGCATTTCCTTTTTGGGCCCCGTTTTCTTGTTTTGAGACTCATTCACCTTGACCTCCTTCTTTGCACTCTTGTTCTCTTCATTGAGTAGGGCCATATCTACCAAACTCTCAAACGTGGCCCCCATGGGCACATGAGACATAGCTAACTCCTGTAACGGCTCATTCAATCCTCTAGCAAAACGAAGAGCCTTCTTCTGAGTAGTACTCACCATATCGAAGCCAAAACGAGCTAACTGATTGAACTTGTTCACATATTCTTTGACAGACATGTCTCCTTGCTTCAAAGCAATAAACCTTTCCATTTGCAAATTCTCTTCAGTAGAAGACAGAAACTTAAGCCCGAATCTTGTCCTGAAATTGGCCCAAGTCTCAACGGGCCTAGTCGCGGTGGTGATCTCCCACCAATAAGCGGCTTCATCTTTCATAAGCCAAACCGCCAACAAGATCTTTCTCTGATCATCTAATCCAAAGATAGCGAATAAATCCTCGGTCTCTTTCAACCAATTCCGGGCCTCTACAAAAGTCTCGGTACCTAGAAAGTTCTTGCCACCCATTGCTTTTGAAGTCCTTGCAAATCTTCGTGAACTCTACTGGAGGATGCTGAGGGGGAGGAGGAGGAGGAACCTCAGCGACAGGAGGAGGAGGAACATTAACCACCGGAGGAGGAGTAACATTTGCGGGGCCGGCTTCGGTCGCCCTAGCCTCCATAAGTCTCATATACCAAACAGGAACTTACACTCCCTCTGGGATAACAAAGTTATCGGCCATACTGAAATGACGGAAAAGATAGATTCAGAACGAGGAAACTAAGAATAGATAACTAAGGATTGTGCTAATGGCTTTTGGGGAATAGCCTTTAAAATAAACTAGATTTTTTTTTTGGAAAATACTTTATACTTGGTTTTGAAAATAGTTTTCCAAAAGTTTTCTAAAAACCTTTTTGTTCCTTCTCGTAAACCATATGCTCTGATACCAAATGTAACACCCCACCTCCGCCAGGGTGGCTCTTGCAAGCACTCTGACTTTGGAGGGGCGTTTGAATCAGGTAAACATGCATAATGATATGTCAAGGCAGAACAAGAACATATGTATATATGTAAACAGAGTAAATAAGATAAGTAAAACAGCGGAAGTTTTCAAACTATTTCAAAAACAAGTCTGGTACAACATAATGTCAACTTTCCAAATACACAAGTCTAGATAAAATAACATTACTGAAAAACTGAAATACATAAGTACTATCCCCAAAATAAGTGATAACCATAGCAAGCCTCATGTCAAGACCGTACATGAGCTAAATCCCACAAGCAAGCGATCAGAAATCCAAGCTAAGCTCCAATATTCCTACCCTGAGAACCTGGGTGGGGGGGGAATGGAAGAAAAGAGGCGAAAGAAAACAGGTCAGTCAAAAAGACTGAGTAAGCCCTACTACAATCAATGTAAACTGGTAAAGTTAACTGGCATGAGAAGTAGGGATGAACATAAGGATAATTACATACTAGCATGGTGAATATCTAACAGACAGTTCAAAGGAGTCATCACATAATCAAGGTGAAGTTTTTCACCACAGGTGTACCAGCATTCTAACATGTCATGTATAAACAAGAATTTATACCTTGGCCTAAACTTGGCCCAATATTAGGTGTTGACCTAAGTCAAGATCCAACTTCTTAGTACCAATACTAGTATAACAGGATTAGGTGTTACCCTAATGTCTACATCGAAACAGGACGGAACAGAATGGTCCACAGATAGAGTTCGGGAAAAATGGGCTTTTACCACCCTAACGGATAAAGTACAGAAACGGAATGCTAACAATAATGGGCCTTTACCACCCTAACAGAACAGAGTACAGAAACGGAATACTACAATTAGGTGTACACTAGTAGTGGGCCTTTACCACCCTAACGGACGGTACCACGCAGAAATAGACGGGTGTTACCACCCCACAAAACAGACGGTACCAACAGAATCAGACAGAGCTAAGTGTACCCTAAATCCTACCCAAGCGATCGGCTCCCTAATACATAAATACCCTATGTCGGCCCACGATAGGGTGTATCACTCCCTAAAGTGGCAACCAATTGGCACAAGCATATTTACAGATGTCACGGCGTCTTACATCCTCAGAGGCAGACCGGGATCCATGCACGCACATGACCCGGTTGGAACGCACCATCAACACCCATCGCCATTATCATAATGAACCACTTATAATTTGTTCAGTAAGCGTGCCCGGACCCTACCTACAGCTGGGTCAAAGTTTTGATACCAGAAAGGGTTACTGACTAATATGGGTCCCAAACAACAGATGACACAAGTATTCCCCCTTGTGTCCCCAGACTATCAGATTCAGATTAACTTATTAGCAGAGTTCAGACATACCAGGTTCAGACGATCAGTTTTTCAGACTAACGGATCAGATAACAGATTTACAAACTTGCCTAACTTGGTGTGGGTCCTACAGATCCGCAAAACAGGTTCGTTTAATTTATCAATCAAGTTAGTTTATTCAGACCAGGTATCCAATCGGTTCTCAGCCTTATCAAATTACTGAGTTGGATTGGCTAAGTATAGTTCAACTTAACCCCGTTAAATTACCGAGTTCAGATTGGTTAAGTGTAGGTTAACTTAACCCTAACCACTAGTCGTATTTTTCGGTTAAGTGTCATTAAGAAATCAAGCCCGGTTTCACTTAACCTACCCATTCATGTCAAATTGGTTAAGTGTCATAAATCAAATTTACTTAACCTTATCATGTAACATTAATTAATTTAATGCACCTTAACCTCTCACATTAAACCTCGTTGTGGTTACTAGTTAAGCCGGGCGGGTCCGGGTAGCTTTACACCACAACTTGGTCTAACCTCGGGTTCAAGGTACAACATGACCAACTTCTCACATTGGGTCCTATTGTTTGTAGCAACTAGTTAAGCCGGTCGGTTCCGGGTAGGTTTACGCTACAAACTCAACCCAACCTCGAGTTGGTCACACTTATCTTTTCTAAGTGTCATGTCCATCATGTTTCCAAAATATGTTACAAGTTTTCAAGCATTTGGGTAGACCTAACTTAATAGGTAAATTCTCAAAGGGTAGACCTAACTTAATAGGTAAATTCCCAAGCTTATGTTTTTATGTCTTTTAAGTTTACTCAACCCCAAACGCAATCCCATCGCTTACATATCGCAATAGCGCATAAAGGATAGAAAGAGGGAACTTGGCATAATCATGACATAAAGGTGTTGAAGCCACAAGTTCAACATGGTGGAATATGAAGTGTACATGTGTTCATATACTTGCATATTACATTTTTAGGCCTCAAAAGCATGCATAAAACCAAACTTAGCTTATTGGTGATACATGGTGATAAATGACATGTAGAAATGGCCATAAGTTCGCATTTAGCCTCACATGCAAGTTATCATAAGAGATATGATAACTTACATGTTGCCAAAATGCAACCTTTAGCATAAAGCTTGAAGCTTTATGTTCATAAACCCAAGATAAGCTTGCATAACATGATAACATGAACAAAATGATCAACCCAAACTTGCCTAACATAACTTGCATATGTGACAAACTTGCATATCAAACTTGCATAACATAATATGATAAACTTGCATATCATAACATGGCATGCTTGCATAACATAACATCATAAACTTGCATATCATAACATGGTATGCTTGCATAACATAACATCATAAACTTGCATATCATACATTTAACTTTAGAGTTTAAGTATGAAAGTAGAATAGGGCTTACAATGCTTAGGAAATATGACAAAGCCCTTATGCAACCAATTAAACCCAAAATGCAAGCTTTAATAGAAAACCCTTAAGCCAAAATGATCAAAACTCTTGCTTTATGATATAAATATGGAAACTTGACTTGAATGCAAGCTAATAATGCTCATACAAGTTTGAAAACACTTGTATGCATGGAGAATCTCTCATAGAAATTGATTTAGGAATTTTATGAAGAGAGTGGAGGCCATGAGAGGGATAATTTTGCTATAGTTTAGTTGTAGGATTGATTAATAATGATTTAGGGCTAGCTTAGGGTCTTATTTATAGATTAGGCAAGTGTTTTAGGCCATAGGATTAAACCCTAGTTCCAATCTCTGCCCTCAAAACCGAATCTGGCCCCCAAACTCAACACAAACCCAAAATGGTGCACCAGGCAGAACTGCCCGGCTGGACCAAGTCGACAGCCAAGTCGACAGGGCTGTCGACTTGGGTCCAACCAAGTCGACTCCCAAGTCGACAGGGCTGTCGACTTGGGTGCTCTGGCGGGAGTTTTCCCGCCTGGCCCAATCTTACCCAATTTTCCAAATTCAAACTTGAATTTGAAATCTGTTTTTACTTTGAAATTTTCTGAAAACTTCGTTGGGCCTTAATCGGGTCATACGGACTCCGATTTTCGAAAACTCGGACTCTATTTCGCGTATTTTTCCGAGACGAACGCAATGGAATAGCCCGTTTCCCTTGATTCAGATTTATAAATTAAATTCTGCCTCGATTTATGATATAACAGGTTATCAAAAATACGGGTTGTAACAATTGTTGTTGATAAACCTCGAGCAGGACCTTTCCCTAGGTCGTGGTAGATGTTTGTGTGTAGTACATGTTTAATATTAATTTTATTTCGGAATTTCTGTTCGTGTGTTTAGTTGTCTTAGTTTCTATGACTGTGGTTTGGTCGTACGCTTCTAAGTTGTTGTTGAAGTTTGTTTGAATGTTGTTGTAGTTTGTAAAACTGTTGTTGTATGCTTGTAAGATTCATTGTTGTTGTGCGTTGAATTTGTTGTCCCTGTGTTTACTTGTAGTAGAAGGCGACCGTTGATGGTAAAAATAAATGCCAAAAGTTTTTGTGATGTTATTGTTAGCTGCATTGACAAGTCCTTTCCCACATAAATGACAACAGTATACGAAATTACTAGTCACTGCCTACATTCTTGTGATGTGAACTGTAGCTATAGGCAATACATTATCCTTATAAGTGCTGCATATTTGATAATCCTTCCTATTCCTTTTGTATCTTCAAGAATCACCGTTCCTGACTGAAATGAGAAGTCTATTTCCTTCTTTGTTGAAAGGTAATCTTTGTTGTCGACATACTTTGTACTTCTAGTAAATCCAGTTATATTATTGATGCATAGGTTACATGGACGATTCTGAAATAAGTGATGAACATATGGGAAGGATTTTTGATGAGTACGAACGGAACCTACTCAACGCTAACAGAGTTGGAGTAGTTCAATCTACACAAATCGAAGAGGTGCCCGGACCGAATCAGCATCGAGCGGTTACAGCTCCGCGTCCATCTCCAGTAAATCAACGGCCTAGTGATAGTGTTCAAACAATGAATTCTGCAACTCGAGAATCTTCTTACAAGGATTTGTTGTCCCTCGTAAAAGTCTATATTGACGTTGAAAAAAGAGATGAGCCACTAATGCAAGGTGGAGGGGGTTTAACATATGAAGAAAGATGGGCAATGATCACGAGGTTGTACAAAAACCATCGTTCCAGGTTGATTAGACGAACATCAGTTGAACTCAAAACAGTTAATCGTCGTTTTGCAGATGCTTATGATCGGTACACAAAGATTATCGAAACTGTTGAA
Organism: Allium sativum; assembly: GCA_030737875.1. Classification (NCBI taxonomy): domain Eukaryota; kingdom Viridiplantae; phylum Streptophyta; class Magnoliopsida; order Asparagales; family Amaryllidaceae; genus Allium; species Allium sativum. Next base: position 18,930,515 of record CM060911.1, read on the forward strand.
GACGAAAACATTTTTAAAACAAACCAAGCAACATATGATTCTCGTTACCTTTTCGAGTACGGTGAGGAATTTGTTGGCTACAAAGCGTATAAACTTTGCTACAGTTGGTTGACCCGCTATGGAACGGAGTAGTCTTACGGTATTATGATTTTAATGTTGTTTGAATGTATGTTTAATTTGATGTGCGTACGTAGAGTATGGAGTTATCTGTAATCCTTGTTATGTCAACGTGATATTTAACTATTTTGCATTTCTATATGACAAGAGGGTAATCTTGTTCAATAATAGATTCAAACGTTAACACATTCAAAACAACACTTAATAGGAACTAGAACAACAGAAACTACCAACAACATGTAATAGGAAGTAGAACAACAGAAAATACCGAAAACAACACTTAATAATAAAACTTCGTTTCGAGAAAATACAAATACTACGCATTTCTGACAAAGCCAACTCTAGTTGCCTCAGCAACAATCTTGTTCAACCGCCTTATTTCGGCTTGCGCTTCCAGTGCATATTGAAGCCCACGTTCGCACATCGGGGGGTCTATCCACTGCATAAAATTACAACACTGAACATCATTAGGATAATACCTATGGTCTTCAAAGGCAGGACATCTAAAAAATCGACGTCCAGCATTTTTTTCAGTTTTGGCAACAACAACAACCGATTCAGTTCCACAACAACAAATAGGGTAAGATCCAACAGGTAGTGTTGGACCGATAGGATGTAGGGGCTCGATTACTTGTCCTCCGTAAATGATCTCCTTCCCAGGTCTTTGATTTGCTTCAACTTCGCGCAATCGAGCATTCAAAGATTTTGTTCTCGGCTTCACTGATTTACACTTACCTGGTGCTCCTTCGCCAATTTCCATCGTAGTCTTGTTGTGTTGCACACTATCCCTTGACCGTTCAAACGCTTCGTAACAATTATTCATTGTTTCATTGTCAATTTCAAAGTTGTCCATTCCCGGAACTGAAAATAAATACTTAGAAATAAGGAAAGGATTACAAACTATATTCAATTCTTGGTATGTTTGAGAAATATAACTGGTGCATATATACTAGACATGGGTAATATTTGTAAACTTTTAATTCAACTGCGTAGGGTTAAATTTGTAAACTTTGCCATATCAAATTCCAATAAAGACTAATCCAAGCTCTGGAGAAACATGATAAAGTGACAGAAAGGTGAAGTGAATCCATATTTCTTGTTGATGGAATCTAAACTGTTCACTAACAGTAGGCATCAGTGTTCACTGTATAACTATGGACATTGAAAGGGCATACTTCATGTACAATGATTTGTTGCAATTTCTAGTGATTAATTGTCTTCTCTCTGTACACCCACGTTACCTTCATGAAAGTGATACAACATAACTTTGCAATAAAGTGACTTAAAGATAAAGTAACGCCATCATTCATGTTGTAGGAATCCACACTATACACTGGCATATAAAACAAATCAATATTTCATCTCCTAGTTAACATTTTTACTTTATCAACCATCCTCCGTAGGCCCCCCTACCTTTAACACTTCTTCTTCACCCGTGACTTCTTCAAACATAACAAAGTAGCCAAAATTCCTACACTTTTAACTTAGTCCAATTATATCATGTGCTGGGACCCTGAGTTTGCTTTATAATAACCGTAGTGCTGTTCTTCCAACTCATCCAATTATCATTGCTTAGAAATCATCGTTCACACCATGAATGGTTTAAAGCGATTACGGTGCTTCACAAATTCCTCAACATCTTCGTCTTCTAGTTCAGATGTAGTCGAAGAAAACTACAACAAACAGCGGCTAACGTACCAACAAGAAACTTTAAACGCGATGCAACGTGATATAGCAGAGAGCTCCAAATCAACCCAAGGAGGCAGCCAAGTGGGTAGAAGAGATATACGCTACGAACGTGACTATCCGGGGGCACAATCAATTGATGAAGGACTACTTTGTGCCAAACCCAGTATATGGCGACGTTTACTTTCGTCGTAGATTTCGTATGTCGCAGACAGTGTTTGATCGAGTTCTCAACAAGGTTTCTGAGTCCAATGTTTTTTTACTCACCGAAGAAATGCTATCAAAGAACTAGGAATTTCACCGCTACAAAAAGTAACAGCGGCACTTCGTATGATTTCATACGGAAGTTCAGCTGATTCGTTAGATGGTAAATTACGAATTGGTGAATCAACAATAATTCTATGCTTGAAAGAGTTCTGCAAAATAGTTGTTCGTGTCTTCGGTGAAGAGTATCTACGATCCCCCACTGCACGCGACGTCGAACGATTGTTAAAAATGGGAGATCAACGTGGTTTTCCGGGTATGTTGGGCAGCTTAAATTGTATGCATTGGACGTGGAAAAACTGTCCAGTTGCACTACAAGGCCAATACAGAGGCCACACAAAAAAATCAACGTTGGTGTTAGAAGCGGTCGCTTCTTTCGATTTGTACATATGGCACGCATTTTTTGGTGTTCCTGGATCATTAAACGATATTAATGTTCTTCGTTAATCATACTTGTTTAATGATGTGTACAATGATCTGTCACCACCGTGCAACTATAAAGTTGGTGATACAGACCATTCTGTTGGTTATTATTTGGTTGATGGTATATACCTGAAATGGAAGACACTTGTGCAGGCATTTAAAAAGCCGAACAATACCAAAGAGACGAAATTTACGCAACAACAAGAGAGTCTGAGAAAGGACGTAGAACGAGCATTTGGAGTTCTACAGGGACGGTTTCATATTTTAAGAAATGAGGTGCACTATCACGAACAAGCAGTTATATCAGATATCATGTACTGTTGTATTATACTACATAATATGATAGTTGAAGAAGAAAGGGGGGATTCGAACTGCAACTTAAAAACTACCCGGATATAGCAGTGACCTTTAGAAGTAAGCCGCACAAGGACCCGAATACTTTTGCCGAGTACTTGCAGCGTACCCAGGACGTTAGAGATCCCCAAGCACATCTACAATTAAGGGACGAATTAGTCGAACACTATTGGGAGCATGCCGACAATCAATAGGAAGTGGTGAACTCTATCTGGGTGTTTAAGTTAAATTACGTTCATTGTTTAGTTATATGTTTTCCTTAATGCTTATATGTACCTTTGTTTGCTACAGTGATGATATATTACGTTAATGTTCTCGTATTACAAGTTCATGCTTGCAAGATTGCTAGTGACAATTAAAAAAGGAAATTCACGCTCATTTAATAATCTTTTGCCCCTACAACATTGGTACTTAGTAATTAAAAACTAAATAACGACATAGAAACAAACAACTACAAGGAAACAATCAAAACTTAAATACGTCTTATCCCATGCGTCTTCTGCGGCACGCTTCTAGTTCTTGCTCCATTAACAATCATTGCATTGAATTTAATGTATCCAAATTGACAATCATTAGTGCCCCGTCATCAATTCGTTCGAGGCGAGCTAATTCTCGCTCCCTAACATCCAACTCACGCTCTCTTGATATTTGAAGTTCTTCGTGTCTACGTTGCTTCTCCTTGGATCTCTCATCTCTCTTAGCTTCCCTCGCTTCGGCCAAAAGTCGGTTTGATTCCTCTGAAGCTACCATTCGACTGTGTAGTTGTTCGTAGTATGGACTGTAATCTGCAACGGTTTTTTTCTTACTTTTGTATTTACCAGGAGGCCTAGCACTGGAACTTGTAGAAAAGGGGGTGTTTTCTTGAGGATTTGGACTTCCCGGGCTTGATTCATCCATTGGCCTTCATGGCATAGATCGCACTGCAGAATGTTCTTGGCGTGTAGTGCTCCATTTTTCCTCTCTAGATAAGATGGCGTAGCAATTATGCAAATTGAATGGTTGATTTTTGTGCTCTGTCATATAAGCTTCATTCGCACTCTTTAGCTGTATGTGTTGAAGAAACGTAAGGTGGTATTATTATACAGTAAAACATATCAACCATTATTTAAGTATTCAAAATTTACCAAGTCCGTCTCGTTGGCACCGCTTTGCTGTCTACTTTGTAGTCCAGCCATAATTTGATTCCAACTTTGACAGTTAGCGTTGATTCTCTTCCACGTCTGTTTCAAAGAGTCGACTGTTCTCGGTGGGTTTTCGGGACTACGGTCGTTAAATAGTCTTGAAACAGAACTCCAAAATGAATTATCGGACTGACTAGTCCCTTTAAGATTGTCTCTGGAGCACTCCACCCAACAAAATGCTAGTTCTGCTTGTTCTTATGGAGACCATTTCACTATTTTGTTTGATCTTCTTAGTTGTGTGGTGGGAAAAACATCTGGATTTTCAGTATCATCGACTTCTGTTTCTTCATTCAAGCCACTGTTATCTCCAAACATACAATTCAAATTTCTTGACAGATTTGGAGAAGTTTCAGGCGGGACTAACCGTTGTTGGCTTCTTGGAGAAGCGTAGTGATGCTCAATGCAGTTTTGCTGAAAATATGCGTTTTGACCGGAACCAGAATTTTGAGTACTATGATAATGGTTGGAGTTTTGCTGGGATTGATAGAAATTCGCGCTCTGTTGAGGATAATTATAGTTCGTAACATTCGGGAAGTTACCATAACTGGATTGTTGATTCTGCTGAAACGACGGATGAATAGGAAACTGTATTGATTAGTGTGTTGCTTCTGTGCAGAATTGGAGACACCCTTCTTTCCTTTACCAATGTTTGACATTGCAAATAAGTTGAAAAGAAATTGAAGAAGGAATAAAGGTGTGGTTTGATGTAGAAATGTTGTGTGTTATAATGTACAAAGGACTGCTGTACATATAGATTAAAATCAAACGGTAACATAAAAAAACAGTCAGAATGCAACGACCAAATTTAAAAAAAAAAGTAAATCGGCTTCATAGAAGCCGGCCATGGGGGGAAAATAAATTAATTCCCCCCAACATGGTCGGCTTCTTAGAAGCCGGCCATGCCATAGCCGGCTTCCCCCAAGCCGGCTACGGCCGGTTGCTGGAGTAACCATTTGGTTGCTCTAGCAACCTCCAAGGTTGCCAAAGCAACCCTGGCCCCCCTTTTCATCCCCGCGTTGGGGGTCGGTTGTTTTTCAACCGACCCCGCATTGGGGATGCTCTAAAAGACTGAAAGAAATAGATCCTTCTTTTCGGCCTTCCACCCTAAACATTGCCATCCTGCTAGGTAAGCCCTAAGTAGTCAAATAACATATTGTTAGACTTGCTTTAGGTAAATGCATTTGTTAGGAATTGATGACACTAATTATTTCACACATTCGGACAGACAATTATTTCCGCCTTTGATCTAAAAACTAACTATTTTGCTAAAGGCATCTCCGACGATCTTATTAAAACCTTTAAGTTCAACATTCTTCAAAAGCATTGGTCCAATAGTGAAGATTACAAGTTATATTATACATAATCTTCGGTATCCAATTGTGTGTAGATTGAATTGGTCCCAAATACCAATTAAATAGATCTCAGTGTCAAACGGTCAAAACCCAATGGCTCTTTTAGCAGCCATATTCTTTCATCTTCAGTAAACACCATACTTCAAACCCAACAAAATTTATCACAACATCAACCTTATATCTAGCAAAATCTACGTAATGTCTTCGCTATTCAAACACTACCTATTCATCGTCAGCAACTCAAGATTGATTTGAAAAAATAAATTGACAAACTCAATTTTACAAACCGTCGATTTATAAAGTGAAGAAAGCTAATCCAAATGAAATAGGAAATGAAGATCATTTGCTATGTTTATTAATTTTCAAATGTTTTTTATTGTGTGATTTTAACTTCTTTATTTCCCTTGTTCTTAGAAAAGATTGGCGAACGAAAAGTCCTTAATGCTCTTTACAAAGGAAAACTTAGGTTAAAAACCATACTATTATCAATTATCCATTATCAAATTGTTATGGCATACTATTATCAATTATCAAATTGTTATGGGTTGTTGACCAGTCAATCGCAGCGGTACTATAATGATGCAAAGAGTTTGAGGGACGCCCAAACTATGAAAAGGGGAGAGGGGACATCAAAATCCTAACACTACTCTAGTGGAGGAGACTCCATCTGGTGAAGGTATATTGTTTAAGGGGAATAATAATATCGACATCTTTGATCAAAACCAGATGAAAATTACAGGCTAATGATGTCAAAATGGTGATGAAAAAGAGTAAAGATAAGGTCTAACTTAATTATAGAGTGAACTCACACATAAAATTAATGAAAGATGACATCATGAAAAGATCCATGCAAGCACAAGAGAAGATTTACTTTATGTCCAAGTTTATGGATATTGAGTATCAAAAGAGATCTTAGACGTTTGAAAGCGAAAACTAAATGTAAAAAATATGAACAATCGGTATTAATATAAAAAAAATGAGTTATCAATTATGGATAAGGATTTGATGGGAATTGACGAAGCTCAAACTCAATATTGGGTGAAGTGTAAAAGATAAGTAATAGAAGCTAACTTTCCTTAGCTGTAGTTTAATTTAAACCAACAAATTTGTATCATCTGTGTTGTACATTATCCATATCTTAATAACTTGTTTTACGTGGTCATTAGTCAATGTTATAGCATTTCAAAATCGATACAAGAAATGCAACATTAAATGAATAGTTATTTGAAGGAAAACAGTTCTAAGTGCAACAAAACTACAAAAAAATAAAAAATACATACTAAGTAAAATGACAAATAATTATAGACACGTAATCAAACTAACATTCTTCATGAACCAATTGGGTAGTTGCACATCTCAAAATGAAAGTTGACTCACTAAGTGAATGTTGAAGGTTTCTTCAGTTATAAGAATGTCTTCTAGGAATACATTTGGCACCATCACAATCATAATGACAACGATCCTCATTTATATATCCTTCATCCGTAATGATCACATTATGCAAAATTGTACTAGTAGACCTAATTATGGATATTTCTTTTTCGAGATCATAATCAATAAAGATAATGAATCATTGCAAATCTACTTTGAAGGACGCTGAAATTTCTTTCTGCATATTTTCGTTGTTCGTATTGCATTCCAAGAAACTTTGCTCGCTTCACTTTTTTTGGATTTTGACATAGCTACACAATTGTGCTCAATTTGGATAAAATATCATCTTCAAAATAACAACCCGGTTCATAGCAGATGTTCTCTGAAGTAAATGCTATAGGAGTTACTTTTCTAAGTGCTAAATAACAAAACAAGTGTGACCTCAAGGACATTTAAGTCATTGTTAGATTCTGACATTCCGAAGACAAATCCACAAATAGTACAAAACAACAACTTTCAAAAAAGTAGTTGGCTTTTTCTTCCCTATTTTAGGTTCATGATATGTTTTGGGATAGCTCTTCCATTCTCAATGCGTATAGTCTAGACTTTCTAATATTAGAGGTCATCCTCTACTCTCGTGCATTTCTTTAATCTGCGCGACAACTTCATTTGAAGATATAAGGTACTTGCTTTAAATGTCTACCAAAATTGATGGGATTTTCTAATTATTTCCAATGTAATACTATATGCAATTCGGTATGCATTATTCAATGCGTCCATGGGGATGTCATAAGCTAACACCATTAATGCGACAGTCACTTTTTGTTCACATTAAGACCCCACATTTTCATTTGTTTGGCTTCTAAATAAAATATCTGTTGTTTTGAATGTTGAAATAGGACCATCGCACAATAGAAGTTATGAGCAAATTTTAAAATTTGTACCGTATTAGATTATTATTGGACTTACGAAGCCTAATTTACTTAAAATGTCTTTAAATTTAATTTAAAAAGTTTATGTATTTTTTAAATTTAAAAATAATTGTTAGTAATTTATCTTCAATTAATATGTAAGCATATATATGTATATGTGTACATGTGTAACATGATGTTTAGTGCAAGGCATGACATATTTGTATATAGATATTTACATCGCAATGTACACATTAGCTCATCATATATCTATTGTATGCTACCCAAACAGGTGTATATATTTAGGATTATTACATGCTAATATAAATATTCAAGTAATATATATAATATTATATATATATAATATTATATATATAATGTTATATATATGTAAAATATCATAGTATTCAAAATAAATAAGAAAATCGGTATATAAATATATAACATACTTTTTTTAGGTATATGTACATATATCTAAATGTATTAAAATAACATAATTATATATTGAAAGTCGAGTAGGATCGAGTAATATGGAAATAGGTGCAAAAGAATAAGCTAAGTGCGCAATGTATAACAATATAAAAGCAGTAAACAAAAGTAAATGATACCAGAAATTTTTATATTAGTTCGAAGCACCGTCCTAGATCCAGTCCCAGACTCCTTCTGGAATCAACGTAATCAACAACCTTCTCTTCACCTGGGGCAATAGGTTTACAGATTCAACTTGATTTCACGAGCCACAAGCTTACCCGCTTGGTTTAAACGGGCTTCAGGCTAACCTAATCTTCTATTACAAAATAATGAATGCTTGACTATAATGTGCTCTTTGAAAATAGCAAGGATAAGTCACTTGAATTACAAATTTCCTGTAATCTCTTCTTTGATGATATATATAGCTTATGGTATATAAAGAATATGGAAGTAATAGTTTTCAATCACAGAGTATTGAATTTTTTATGTAATTGAAAACTTAGATAGCATGAATATAAGTTAGCTTAAAGATTCAGGAGAAGAAAGATTGGATGATTGAAAACCATGATTCTGAAGTTATTTACATAGAATATAAGGTTACTTCTTTTCACGAAAGGTTTTAATTAATAGAAACAGTCATAAACTCTTGATTAACAGGTGCGTCGCTTTGTTGAAGAGAAGCACCTTTTCAAAAATAGTCGTTTCAGCCGGTTTAAAATATATTTCAATTAGGTGAATCGTATTAATTTTGAAGCTGCAAGAAATTAGTTCAAAAAATACTTAATTTAGCCGACTGAATCTAGTGGTTCAGTTAGTTGGATATTCATATCATATGATATGAGTATCCAACATTCTTTCGGCTGAACCATGGTGTTCAACCGGTTGAATGCACAATAATCTTTGTGCATTCTTGCTTTTGAAATTTTTTTAACGATCTGTAATATAAGTATATGTATATCAAGGAGAGATTTAAAAAATAAAATCTAACTAACTATTGACTCAATAGATAAATAAATTTTGAAGCTCGTGAAACTATTTCTTCGATTGTTCTTGTATTCTGTACTTATACGCTCTTGATTTTTTGCTTCTCCTTTATTTCGGCAACAAATATTAGTACACAAGAATATTGTCGTATTTAGTTGTCCCAATCAAACTTGTTAGGAAAATTCTTAAAATCTCTACACAATTAGATTTTAAAAGAGATAAGAAGTGAAAAAATTAACAAACAAATTTCTTCAAATAAAATCTTTATTAATTCACCAAATGATTATAAGAGAAAGCCTAAAATATTAAGAAGAGGTCTCTATCCCAAAAAAAAAAAACACTTTTTCCCTTACACCATGCGGACCTCATACACGACTATTTATAATAGACATTACAATATATCTTCTTTACGAAGCTATTGAATGCTTGCATAAATATTTATCATGTAGATTATTTGTTGCCTTTTTAATGCAATAAAAAAACAACTAATCACTCCATTAGATCTACAAAAATTTTAAAAAGAGCAACTAATCACTGTCAATAATCCATCAAGTCTTAATAAGAAATGAGTTATATTTATAATTCCACATAGGCTAAAATATCTCGAAGATCTACTTAAATATTGAATATAGTATCACAAAAATCCAACAATCTTTACCTTGATACGATATTCCATAAATGTCATCTAAGCTCCTTTTAGAACCTCAACCTCCAAACAATCTCCAATGTTACCCAAAAAAAAAAAATGTTACCATTCCGAATATGACTATCTTCCAAACCACATAATTATGTATCGTCCCAATTAAACATGCATATCACCAATAAATCATAATCTTTGCTAATACCACAATGACCTCAATGCGATTTTTATGGCTTTACGTTGCAGGCTCCACCTTGACTCAGAAAAATTTCTTCCTTCAACCACAAATTGGGAACTTCCTTCATTATTCACCATCTTTCCTAGTATGTTGTAAAAAAAACCTCTTTCTTTTATCACGCAGCACCTCCCTATTATTTTTCCATACCTTTGTAACTCCACCTCAGGTTGAAAAGTTGCAGCCTTTTACCTCCAATTGTCCCGTAGAATATTTTTTTTAATTTCTGGAAGATACCCAACTTTCATGAGTTTCATCACCTTTTCATCATGCATTTTCAATCTTACAGAACTTATCCTTTTAACATACAACTCTTCACCATTGGTGAATTCCACTTTAGCATCTTGCTCTTTATATTCAATGAATGCCTTCTTTTGATTGCATATGAAGCATGCACCAGAGTCAAGAACCCAACCTTTTCTTTTGCCTTTATTAAGACATAAAACATTACCCTCACATTTCTCATCAAAGTTCACCTCATCATCGGTAGTATTATTTTGTTCATTCAGCTCTTCTTCCCATGCCTTCATTCTCTCCTTGTCCTTTATAAGCTTATAACAAAATCTCAGCTGATGAATAGGTTTCTCACAGTAATAGCAAATGAATTCCTTTTTCATATTTGGTCAATTTAATCGTCTGTAACAACCCAAATTTTTAATAATGAATATTTAATTAACATAAATATTTAAAATGATTAATCTTAAGAGTTAACGATTTGGAATTTATTTGAATGAGAATTTAGATGTCGATTTAACTAGAAATTTTAAATGTTGAGTTTAAAATCCAAATTTGTTTAGTTCGTAGCTATATAAAATTCTATTAGAATATATATATATATAGTAATAATAATTTATTATCAAGGGATTTGATGGTTTGAAATCGATTTTTATATTTTATCGATATGATTTAAAAATGTGAAAATAGCTATTTTTCAAATGATCTCGGAATTCAACGAAACCAGTTTCATCGGAACTGGAATGTTAAAGTATTTTAAGATTTCAATTTTCGTATTAATCGAAGTTGTTATGTGAGCATGCACAATATAAACACTTATCGATATAGATTTGAAATTATATTAATTTATAATTTGATTTTAATAATAACTATTAAATACAATCAAATTATCTTTCGAAAAAAGTTCCATTGTGTTTGCACACTACACCATATTAGCAATTTCGCAACCCCCTAATGCGGAAGATTTGCAACGGCATTGAGCCGTTTCTAATTTGCAACTGCTTAAAGCCGTTGCAAAGCTATTTAGAGCTTTGGTTCCTTACGTCTTATCTTCCGCAACGGCCTAAATCAATTCTAAAACTAATAGCAATTCCCTATCCCCCCTCCTCAAACCAGTACGCTATCTCATTCCCAATGCACACCGTCCAAAAAAAAGCAAAAACCCTAAGATCGTCTCTCGCTTCTAGATCGAAGCTCGGTTTTCAATCCGATTCATTCCAGATCCAGTTTCAATCGAAGACCCTAATCTCGATCAACTCAAGGTATGGAACCACTCTTCGTTTAAATCACTTATCATCAATTCTTTTTGCTCTAAAACTATGTTTATGTATGATTTAACTTATGTTGACTCACTTCACAACAGGTTGTGTAACAAATCATGGAACAATCGTTTAGATAGACGCTAATCCTGATAATTTCAACCAAGAATGGAGGAAATTTTATGTAGGAAGCTAAGATAGATAACTTGATTTATAGCGAAATAAAAAACATGTCTACCAAGATTACTTGGGACAATCTGAACAAAACTTTTAAAAATCTACAGCAATAAGGCGTAAATTTGGAGAAAAGTTTTTTTTGGGATCTTGTTTAATGTTTATGTTGTTGTATAACATATAAATTCAAATTATCTTGTAGTAAAAAATAAGAATGGTAATAATTATATTATGTTGTTGTGTAATATAAATTCAATTTATCGTGTACATATAAATTCAATATTATGTTGCTGTGTAACATATAATTATATTATGTTGCTATGTAATATAAATCAAATTATCGTGAAATATAAATTAAATGTTATGTTTCTGTCTAACATATAAATTCAAATCACCTCTTTTTAATTTTAGAAAACCTTGTAGTAGAAAAACTAATAATGGGTAGCAGCCAAATTTTGACGTGGTCTACAACTCTCATTAAACATGAGTATTTGTTTGATTGCAGAAGCTCCAAATGAAGTCACCAGTCATTATGTAATAGTTATTATTGTTATTATTCATAGAATCATAATGGTGTGGGAAGCAGTGACTCGGCTAATTTTGATAAACGAAGCCAGCAATTCCCTACTCTCCAGAATCCATAACAGTAAACTTGGTGACACATTTTACAAACCCATCAAACGAACATATTTTACTTTAGTTTTTGACCATAGTAACGAATTTTCTGTTTTCTTCAACTTACGGGGCAATTCCATTATTATATTTTATTCCTATTCATGTTCCTTTTCGAATATTTTTGCAAACAGTCGTGTACTTCTAGATGTAATGCTACATACAATTCAATCGAGTTAGTTGATTTTTAGTATTTTATATTTTCCTCGGAGGAAAGGATTTGACATTATATGACACATGGCCCAAGTCATAATATTATGCAAAATTTTGATGTATTGGCGCCACAAGATCATGGCCTATGTAAAGAAGATGTGTGCTCTGTTTCAGCTTATACCATGTGTGTAATTAAAGAAAATGGTTTTCTTTGATTCTTTTAGATTTTTTTTCTTTGATTGTTATAATTTGACTGTCCTTGTGAGTAGCAAAAGGTCCTGCTCTATTTCCTATTATACAGTTTATACAGTATACACAATGTATACAATTTATGGCTATCATTCATGTTTATGGCTAGTATTTTAAAAAATACTTGCTATAGAAGAGAAAAATTGTACCGCAGTATTTTTTTTTTAACGACCTTAGCTAATTATATTTCCATAATGCACAGTAATCGCAAAATATCTTTTATGCTCCTTGGAATATACTTCTACGTAGAATTGGCCTGTCATGGCAGTAGCTGTGCAGTCAGCCGGGAACTCAAATATCACATAAAATGCCAATGCACTAGACTTACACGTGATTTGCTAAAACATGTAGATAACTGCAAAATTTGCTCTGGTTGAGATTCCAAGTTAGGTAGGTGTAAGGCTTTCTGGCATGTACTGTTTGAGTTCAACTAGGTAATGTCTAAGTAGTTATGCTTCAAACGTGATATTTTAAATGCAGCTCTCATATTATCATCAATTTTCCAGCAATCATGTTCACCAAAACTGTCACAGTAAGTAACATAAAATTATATACATGTACATAATTGTCACTATTCTGTTGGATGCCCAAAACTTATTAATAGTTTGGTTATCCTAAAGTTTTAAATAGATTACCCTAAGTTTTAGCCATATTGTACAACACCAAGCATGGAATCAGCAATTGTAGCTCCATATCAGTTTTAAAAAAAATCAAACCCATGAATTTAAAGCGGAAAAACTAGTTTTGGTAGATAAACATAAAATGCTAAAATGTCATGCTGTGAATAAAAACATAATGAGTGTTTAGAATAAGAAATAATTTTTGTATATTTTAAACGAATATTCTCTGTTTATGTTATTGTTGTTGACTTTTTATCGGATGAATGTTGTTGACATGGTTAGTTTTGGATTGCAACGGGATATCATAAGGTTTCATAAAACAGAAATTATTAATTCTGTTTCTCTCAAACATGGCTCCTTGAATAATATGAATGAATTACCTTATCATCTTCCTTTTTGAATGAATTAATCTATCTTTCGACGGTTTTTATATTAGCGTGTTGTTGCCTGAATTTTTTACCCTTGTGCTCAAATTTTGATTATTATATGGGCAGTTTAAAAGGTAAGATTGAATATATGGTTTTTGCAATAAAATCAATTTATTAAGGTTGATGGCTTCACATAGGTGGAAGCAGTGGACTACTGTGGGAAGGTGATTGTTGGTTTCAGTGAATTTATTTTTAAAGATAAGTTCCAGTTTTCGAATGGAAGAGGGGAAAGAAGGAGAGGTTGAGCTGATGTGAGGTGGAAGGGTTCAAGCGTGAGTCATACGGAGGTATTTTATTTTGAGAATGTTTTCCTCTCATTTCTAAAAGTACATGATGCTTGGTTACAAAATTATATATAAATAGTTGCTGTGATTTTGTTTGGGTTCAACTTGGTTGGTTAATATAAAATTTTTGCAAAAATTGTTGTTGCGTTGTGACACCCTACGCCCGTTAATGTCACTCATTAAGAGAATGCATTAAGTTCCATGAAGAGTTATAGGTAGACAAAAACAGAAACATTACAAGATAGATATAAAATAACAGTGGAATTTAAAACTTTTATTAAGCATATAACATCGTGGTTCAAAACATGGCTATACCATAAGTCTGAAATGCATGAAACCCAATACATCATTAAAACTTCTGTCTTGTACTAAAATCATCATAGTACAATGAACATGAAAAGAGCATAATTCCCCAAAAACATAGTAATGGAAAAGATAAGAACTCGAGCAATACATCTAAGCATCTCCAAGCCGAATGAAAGCAGAATCCTGATCAAGCTTGAGTATTCCCACCCTAAGAACCTTGGGGGGGGACAGAAAAAAAGAAGAGGAAACAAAATGGGTCAGACATAAAATCTGGTGAGTCCAATTACTTTTAGCATATAAATAAGTAAAATCATCATGATAGACATATAAAGTGGATAAGAGATAACAAAATATAAGGCAGGTATGACAAGGTAACAGGATATACAGGACAGAATAAGTAGTGCTTCCATAACACTTTTCTTTCTCTGCACCAGTACTAGTATAACCAGAATGAGATGATCTCAACAACTTCAAGATGGTAGACTTAGGCGTACTTCTAGTGAGAGGTTTAACCTCGTACAATCAACATGCAGCCTAACTAAACATACCGGAGTTACCCCTAAGGGCATTAACGGGCTCCTAAACATACCAGAGTCTGGATGTACACTAATTACTACCCCAATCGATTGGCTCCCTACTCCGTAGATACCTTGTGCTAGAGCCACAGTAGGATGTATTACTCCCTAAAGTGGCAACCCGTCGTTTTTAGGATGTGCACAACCATATCTACAAGTGTCACGATGTCTTAGCCTCCTCTGTCAGACCCTTGCACGCACATGACTCCGTCGGTATGCACCGCCCACACTGTCCCCTACATTTGGATCTCTTACAATCACCCCAGTACGCATGCCCTGACTCCGACCTAGTTAAGAGTACTCATCTGATACCTATATATGGGTTACTGACTAAAATGGCACAAGATGATACAAGCTTCCCCCTACGCTTGCATCCCCACTACTAGGTTTTCCACAGGTTATGCCATACC
Source organism: Allium sativum (assembly GCA_030737875.1). Classification (NCBI taxonomy): domain Eukaryota; kingdom Viridiplantae; phylum Streptophyta; class Magnoliopsida; order Asparagales; family Amaryllidaceae; genus Allium; species Allium sativum. Next base: position 18,945,868 of record CM060911.1, read on the forward strand.
AGAGTAAAAGATTGCATAACCCCACAGGTTAAGTTTGTGGGCCTATATATATAAATATTACCCACCACCCCAAGATATACTTAACCCTCCCACTGATTCATACAAGTTTACTTAACCCCTACTCAAGTTAACATGTTCATACAATCCTTTATGGATTCGACTAGGTTAAGTATTCAAGTTCACTACCATATTCATTTATGGCTATAATGTGCTAGACCTCCCACATTAAGCCCACAACTTGTGGATGCTGGATATGCCGGGCGGTTCCATGCAGACTTCTTCCACAAGTAGGACTTAACCTCATGTCTTAGCCCGTTACGTGTTTATGCACTTAGACCCCTCACATTAGATTAACCACTTGTGGTCGCTGGATATGCTGGTCGGTTCTAGGCAGAATTCCACCACAATTGTAATCTAACCTCGTGTCAAAGCGCGGTTATAGTTTCTAATTACTGTTATTCTAGGCATTTCCATTATTAACCAATTACTCCTATGTCATTATAGTTTTTCATGCCTCTTTTCTAAGTTATATTTATCATGTGCCATATGCCCCAAATTTGAGATCTAAATTACAACTTGATTTATGCTCCAAATCCATATTTATGTATTTCATTCAAGTTATACCCAAATTTCCCAATCCAAGTTATGCCCCAATTTTAACGTTTTCCCCTCATTCCCAATTTCACGCATTCGCATATTTCAGCGACATGCCTAGGCTTGCAAGTATCCTGGCTATAAAATAAAAAGGGAAAAGAAGAAGGGAAGAGAACAGAAATGATCATAATAACAAGATTGACATATGATAGCAAAAATAGGTATAACAATAATAAGCATACAACGACATAATTGGGCATAATGACAAGATAGGCATATAAGAACAGATCTACTGAACATGTGATAGTAGAACTGATTAGGTATAGTGTCATGATCATAAACAGGCATGATGAGATCTAATTAGTGAATTAGATATACAATTAACGGAAAATCTGACATAATATATAGACATAGGCTTAGATCTAATGCATAGTTATGTCAAAATAACTTAGATACACAGGTTATGGCAGATCTGATGTGATTCAAATAGTCATAGGCTAAGATCCTATTTATAGTCATGTCAAGAATAACATTTAAGTATTTAAATCTAAAAATAACATAGACTCACTGTGATTGGATCTAAGAAATAGAAGAGGGATTGCAGATGTTGAATCACAGATCTCTAAACTTGAATGACTTGATTGTTGAAGAAGAAAAGCTATTTCAGTCTAGGTAGAGACAACATTTAGTTGTCCATTTTTTGTGTGAATAAAACAATGAGAATGGGGTCTTATTTATAGCCTAGGGTTCACGAATTTGGTCAAAAAATAAGTCCATGTTCACAGAAATGTTTCTGGTTCAGATCGGGGGGGGAGTCGACAACCCCTTATGGTGTCGACCCAAAGGATGACACCTCTAGGGTATGTCGACCCCCAATGGGTCCAATTCCCTTTCAGACTTCCCGCTTCTGATTTTGAACTTATATGAACGATTTTGACTTGTTATGTGTGTGTATATATATATCTTATGCGTATACAGACTTCAAACCTTAATATATTCTTCATACGGTGTCCGTTTCATGCAAACTTGGTGTCTATCTTAAGCAGAATTCCAAGATGAATGCAATAGCGTAGTCCGTTACAGTTAATTCTGAATATTTAATTAAGTATTCTTTAGTTTATCATCTTAATGTGTTATAAAAATTACGGGTGTTACATTCTCCCCTGCTCAAAGGATTTCGTCCCCAAAAAATCTCTAAGTTAAGACGAATGTGTGTCCTAACATCCATCATCTATCTACTCATCCACCAATCACAGGCATCCATTGTCCTTAAGAGTTTCTAATGCTTATATGAACATATACAAATGTGTGTGTATATGTCCCTATACTAATGCGAAAGATCATGCAGTCTACTGATTCAGTCGACCTCCTTAATGCAATGTATGTTAGTGCCATGAATCCAACATGTATGCAAATAATCCTATTATATTAAGTAAGTTCTATATGCGTGCATAATCATTTCATCCAAATGCAACATCCATATGATGATACACTCACTTTCATCCATTAAAAGAAGAAAAATGCATACATAACTATATGCAGTATGAGAGTGATTGAGCCGATCTAGTTCCTAATGTGTGTGTATATGAATCCACGAGAAACCATTAGCAAACACTTGCATCCATCAAACATAACATGTCTCAAACACATGTTTACATCCATGGGATTCCTACCTAAAGGTCGAAGATTCGATCGATAGGATTTTTCTTAAATGATAGAAACAAGCATGAATAAAAGGTTTGGAAAGGAAGCTAAAAACATACCCTTGAAAAGAAAATGGTACGAAGTGCGAATCTTGTCTTCGGTCTCCCAATTAAGTTATATCTTCTTGGTTATCTCCCCACTGAACTTTCACCAAGTTGACCTCTCGATTTCGTAGCTTCTTAACTTCTGATCCAAGGATACGGGTAGGTACTCGTTTAACTGTCGCCTCCCATTCCACCTCTACTTCCTCACTTTAGATCTCACTTGAATTTGAGAAGGAACAGATTAGATCTTGTGATTAGATAACTTTCCTTGATTCAATCGTCAAAATGAAGTTATATCCGTACTTCAAACAAGAGAAATGGCAGTTGGAGATCATTGGAATGAATTGGAGTGAGCTTTAATAATATTTGGAGAGGATGAGATCCACTTGATGTTGGAGGAAGAAGGAATGTGCTTAGGAAGCCATTAATGGAGCTTGAGAAGCTCTAGAATGGTGGAGAAATAATTTGTGCATCCCTTCGGGGTAGAGGAATCGGACCTTCGAAGTGTGCTGAAATAGGGTATTTATAGGAGATGTTTGGACCATGTGGCAATCTTGTAATTCTGATGTAAATTGTTTGGGTGGGTCATAAGAGTATTTACAGAAATGCCACTGGATTGGAGCCGACCTAAAAGGTACTTTGCTGACCGACCAGGAAATAAAGCTTCAGACCGACCCTATAAATTATGCGTATGTCCGACCCAGTTCCTCTTTTGTTGTCGACCAGGGATTAACGTGCTTTTGGACCGACCCGAATATTATTAATGCACGACCAGAATTTGACTTTGGGACCAATCCGTACCATTTACCTTTACTTGGCTGCCTCTTCTTGTATTACGCCATGTGTTCATTCCTTTAATGCCTTTTATTTAGGACAAACCCAGTTTAATATTAAGGTACCGACCCATAAAACATGTCAACTTATGGATGGTATTACTGGATCCATCTTGTATACTTCATATCTGGAAGTTAACTCAAAGACTTGTATATGTATGAAATGTCCTATGCTACCGTATCTTCATTCCAACTTCACATACACTTTATAATGCTGACGTAGCATATATTGTTAACAATGTACACAATGCAATACTGTTATGACTTATACCTTACAATATTAACGTGACTGGAGCAAAGCATTGTTCTCGTCCCATACAATAAATTGACACATATAAATCGAAGCTGCTACCTTTTATTTAGGATCGACCAGCTTTGAAACTATGATACCGTCCTAAATAAACTTTAGCTCTGGTCCACCATTGTTTGGGTGCTGCTCTTTTATTCATACTTGGTATTTATTCTATGTTTAACCCACCGTCCGACACATAGTCATGCCATGATCCAACACTATTGCACTAAGACCATTAAATAATACTACGAACAACTCATGAATGTTTATAATATAGGCGTTAGCCTGATGCCATGCAACTTGTTTGTATTAATATGCCATTTTATGATGGCCATGTGGGAATGAAGGTGCTGAATTGCATATTTGTACAACAATATTTAACATGACATCAGGATCTAGTATAACTTCGTGTTCGCAGCAGTTTGTTTGCGTGGTTTAATGGTTGAAGCCGATCTGTAGTTTTCAATGTGACCGGCCCATTGTAAACAATTAGACCAACCCGTTTGATTGCGGCCAACCCAGTGCCTTGGAACAGTGTTGACCGTCCTATTGGATGAATCTGACCGATCCGTTGTTTACAACATGTCCGACCGAACTGATGAAGGTGCTCCACTCGGTCGTCCAATGTTAAACGCATGGTGTTCGACCAGTGATGATCGAGTCGCAATGTTCGCCCCGCGGTGCTTGACCGTCCAGTGTTCGACTCGTGGACCACGTTGTATTAATGGGGTTAACAAAAGTTAACTCTTCATTTCTAATTCTAGCCTCCATTTTTGCAAATCAATGGTTAAAAATTAATCTTTAAATTTATCCACACTTAGCAAAATCTTCCAACTAAAAAGTTATTTGTATTGTCGTCTAGAGTCGATCCACACTAGGTGCTCGACCATCAGACACCGGAGTTGGCGGGAATTTGTCCAAAACCGTGACCATGGTCATTTTGTATATCCTGGATTTGCACGTGCGGCAGTCATTTCCAACGATGATGGTGCGGTCATCGATGATGGTTGGAGGTTGCAGATTTCTTAAGCTGTACGGTTTTCCTTCAACCCAATTTTTTAGGTGAACGAAGGGGAGCTGGAGGTTAGCGCCGCCTGGAATGGATACACCTCGGAGTGGGGGCCACGACAGTGGTGGTGGCTCGTGATCCGGTCATCCGTGGTGCCATTGGAGGAGAGAAGGTGGCAAAGCGTCATTCGATAACTAGGGTTCGAAGTTGATTAGGCCCTATTTTAATTAACATTAATGAAGGTATTAATGGCTAATGACAGTAACTAAGGATTGTAATTCATTTTAATTCATTTTAATTCAATTTAAAATTGTAATGATTGTATCTTATTCATACGATGTCAGGTTGCTTTGTTGGTGATTGTCGATATTTATATTTTTGTTTGTGAATGGATAACCTTTGATACTACCTGCTTTTAGATGGAAGATTCATCTTTAAACCGATATAGGAGCCATGATGCAGGGGTACAGGTTTGAGGGATCCAACAGGATTCCTTAATGTGTTGGATGCTACTTGCTTTCGTATTATTCAAATATGATCAGTCTAACCTAAGTAACATTAAAAATCTGGGTTGGATGTGGATTGTTTAATTAAATATAACACAAATGTGTTATTAATCTATAAACAATATTAGTCAAGTGATGCTACCTAAAATCCATCTTTTTAAGATGTTGATTCAACATCAAACAAATTGACTAAGTTGAAGTTATAAAAAATAGAACTGAAGCAAGGTTTTAAATTTTATTTTATATAAGTTATATAAAATAATGGTTTTATAAGTAAATCAATGTTTATAATCAGATTTTATAAAGGAAAATATAAAATGATTTATATAATAAATTCCCGTGTTTTAAATAAACTTTATAAGCAGGTAATTTAGGAATTAACCTAAGGGTTAATAGTATGAAATAATTGTTTTAAAGAAACAATTAAGTGAGATTATGTTAAATTAATAATTAATTTAAAGGGACGGGTTAATTGAAATCAGTTAACAATTTAAATACGTTTTCAAGTTGACTAAGTCAACTGTTTTAAGTGGAATTGGATATTTAATTAATTTGTTTTCATTTAACCTAAAAGAAATAAATTTAACAAACAGTTGTTTAAACTTATTAAGATTTCTTAAAGTTGATTAATCACCCAATTAACTGTATTTAAAGATAACTATCGAGTAGATAATCATTAATAAAGTTAGTTGTTATTTTATTTACTTTTTAAAAGGTATTAACTATTTTATTTTTAGTTAATAATGGAGTAAACTTCTTTTACTTTAGTTAATGTTAAAGTTAATTATTATTTTTATTAATAATAATTAAGGTGATTACCTTTCTAATTAGAATTCATTTAAGGAAGTTATCAAGTTGTAATAATATTTTAATTGAATTTTATAAAGGGATTTTATAATTAATCCAAGTTTTGTAAACAAGGTTTGTAAAAGAGATTTAAAGCTAATGCGATGGTTTTAAATAACCGTGTAACGACCCGCATTCTACGCATCGGAGGATCGTAGAATATTTATTTCTTTTTCTTATGAAGTCGTATAGTTGTGTAACTTTGGGGGATGGCTATTAGAGTCATTTCCCATGTTCACGATTTTTGCCAATTTTTAAATGACCGTTTTGCCCCTAGTGAATCTTGTTTTGCCCATAACTTTTGATTGGTAAGGAGTTTTAACCTAAAACCACTTCCATTGGTTTCAGATAATAGTTTACCTTTCCGTAGAGTGGTCACATTAGCCAAATGAACTTACCGTTTGGTAGATATGGTTGAAACAAAGTTTAGAAGGTGAAAAACAGCTTAATTGGGCTTAACCGGGTGATTAGCAGCTAGGCCCATTGGGGAATTTCGCGATTAGAGCTATTTGAGGGCTGATTATGGTTAGAGAAACATTTTCCTTGTCATTTTCCAGCGCCCACTTACCTCTCTTCAACCCTAACAATGGCCTCCAACTCCTAAAACACCTTTTAATCACCGTTTAATCAAGCATTAGCCTAATATACATCAAATCAAGGCAAATTAGCATCAAGTTTGGGATAGAGCTGCTGGAACACACAGAGATTCGATGTATATCAAAGATACTTTCAGATCTATAAGTAATTTGTGGCTAAGGTGAGTGATTTGCTTTGTTTTTCACTAACTATGGTTAATTAGGGGTGATTAGTGTTAAGTAGTGAAATTATACATTATTAAATTCTGGAAAAATATTTAGAAATTCTAAAATATTATTTTAGGCCTCTGTTAGAAATTTGGGCTAATTTGGATAAGTTTTGCTAATCCTATCATTAGTTATTGTTAAACATGATTAAGGGGGAAAAACATGGGTTTTGGGTATGTTTGATCCATTTTGACATGTTATATTGTTGTTTTGGTGTTTATGGTCGATTTTACATGTTGCTATGACTGTTTGGAATGATTTGTGATTGCATAGAAAAGTTAGAATGGTCGAAAACGCCGTCGTATGGCATAAATAGCTTGCTGAAAAAGTTACAGGAAATTGGTCAAATTCCGTTCGTGAAGCACCTATGCGACCTGACTCCCACTCATGAACACGTATCACGATCCGACCTGAACCGTGGGCCACCTACCCTTCACGAGCCAAAGCGCAAACCGACCCGATGGAGCTCGTTATGAAGCAAGTCACAAACTATGCTGGAGCACTCCTCACGAACCGGAATGATCATCACGAGCGGACCAGAGCACGCTCCACTTCAAAGACCATGAGCCACCTAGGAGCTTCATCACGAGTCGATAGCTTGGAGGCTTGACCACGAACCGAAGTTTGGTGCACCACCCACGAGCTGAGTTGGTCATGAACGAAATGAATCCCACGACCACGAACCGTGCCAAGAGGAGGACCCACGAGTCGACCGGGAAGGGGGTCCACGTGTAGGATCCACGAACCGCGAGTTGTGCTTTGGACTTGAGTATCGAATTGATACATGATGGAGGCTGAAGAGTCACGAACCGGGATGATGACCAAAACCCGAATTGCAAAGGTAGTCCACATAGGAGGTAGAACTCAGGATCCAGTTGGGAACCAACGAGTTAACTTCTTGAGTTGGACTTTGCTGCGGGACGTGCGCTAAGGAGTTGTCGACGTCCATAGCTTTGATTCACCACCGAGAGATGAATGTTAGGCTACGGATCAGTGCAGTAGGGTAGTTATTACCCCATGGGGCAGAGTGATTGTAGCATGGCTATGTGCCCATGCAGTGAAATCGCCATGACTTCATGGGGCAAAGTGGACATAGTAAGGACTAGTGGCTGTGGATCAGTGCGGTAGAGTCGCCATGAGTCCATGGGGCAGAGTGATCATAGCAAGGATTTGGGTGATCAAAGCAGTGGATATCATATGCTTTACGCACTGAGTGAGATATGTGAGCATGGTTGCTATGCTTGATTGTTTGATATCATTATGACATACATACCCCTCCCCCGTATCTTCACACCATATGTTAGTGTCACCTTAGAGTATGTACATGTTGTTGTGCTAACTCTTTGGTTGCAGGTCCAGGTTCAGGTATGGTTTAATACACCTGTTATTGTTCTGTTTTGCTGCTTATCGCTTATACCAGACTTTTGTCTGACCCAGAGTTTTATGTCTCTTCTTATTACTCTGGGTGCTCTTAAACGGCCAGACTAGAGACAGGTCAGGTGATTATGCACAAGTAGCTGTAACGGTGATGAGCAGGAGGCTTCCACGTATGATATATATATATATATATATATAATCTCTCTGTGTTGTTGTTGGTCACTACTTTAGGCATTAGTAGTGTACCTTTCCTTTCTTTCGCTTTAGAGATAGTATTTTTAAAAGTTGTAGTAATGATGTTTGGATCATAAGGTGTATTTGAATTTTCCGCTGCTATGATGGTTTAGTTTATAGCTTATTCACTGTCTCGCCTGTTTTATGTCAAAGTTATGTTATTATTATATTTTACCCCATGCGCTGTGAGACATTCTACAGGTTCCTTGTTGTTTCGAATTCCTTTCTTTTCTTCCTTTGGCACCGTCCCATTCTGTTTGGACATCTGTATAGCGCATTTCAGGGAAATGTCGGATCGGTGCGGGGCGGGCCGTCACACTTGGTATCAAAGCTCTAGGTTGCCTAGTTAACCTAGGGAAAGACACCAGGGAGAGATAGTAGATATATGCGAGCGTGTATTTGTTTTATTTTGGTTTTCAATATATATATATATTTATATATACTATTAGTATATCTAGGGATGAAGTCGCACTTCACTGGCACCGCGGAAGGGATGGTTAATCGTTTTCTTCTTATAGATTGAACGATGAGCCGACATACGAGGGGTACTGGTAGAGGAGCTAATAATGGGAATGCTCCTGATATGAGGACGATGTTCACTGAATTCATGAGAGAGATGCTTAGGGATGTCCAGAGGACAGCTCCTAATGCTGCAAATGGTGGTGGCATAGCGGAGCAGGCGCCTAGGGCTGATTTCGCCAAGCTCTGTAAAGACTACACTACTCTTGGTGGGAAGCCGTTCCACGGAACGGAATCGGCAACAGAAGTTCAGGATTGGTTGGATAGCTGTGAGCGTATCTTCGAAGACTTGGGTATTGAGAATGCGATGAAGAGAAAGCTAGCATCCCGTCAGTTGCAAGGACGGCCAATGAATTGGTGGAACGCTATTAAGGCAACTACCCCTGAGGATCAAGTTACTTGGGATTAGTTTAAAGCCCGATTCAGTGATAAGTTTATCCCAGCTACTCAGAAATCAGAATTGTTCAGGAAATTCTTGGAGCTTAAGCAGAATGGTAGGGCAATCTCGGAGTATATTACTGAGTTCGATACTTTATCGAAGTATGGATTATCCCTTATTGACACTCCCGAGAAGAAGAATGAGAAGTTCATAACTGGTTTAGATCAGTACTTGGGAGAAGTGCTTATAAATCATATTGATGAGACTTTTGAATCGATTGTTGGAAAGCATTGAGGTCAGAGAGCCTTTATCCTAAGCCCAAGACTGAAGTCGTTGTTGTATCTACAGAGGGGCCAAAGCCGCAAGCAAGCGGTGGGGGCAAGAATAATTCTCAGAATAAGAGGAAGCAGAACCAAGCTAAGGATGGTCAGAAAAATAGTAAGAAAGATGTTGAGTGCTTTAGCTATGGCAAGAAGGGCCATTATGCTAAAGAATGTCGAGAAAAGCCGGCTGACAGGAAGTTCTTCAATTGCATCCAAGTGGGACATCACAAGGATAAATGTCCGCAACCCCCGAAAGAGAAGCAGGTTGTGAAAGCATATGCTATTAATGTTGTTCCTTCTTCGTCGAATGCCCCAACTGTGGCGGAGAAAGGAAAGAATGTCATCATTCAAGGTATGCTTTCTGTTTATGATGTTCCTGTTCGAGTACTGTCTGATACGTGGCTTCCCGTTCCTTCATATCTAGTAACCTGGTAGATAGGTTAGGATTGGAACCCGAGATAGTCGATAGACCTTTAGCAGTGACGAACCCGATTGGCGATTTGACTAGTCTTGTATGATTTATCGAAATTTGGTCTAATCGAGTCATGGATGTATGTTTGCTTGTGATTGCTTTGTCTTGGGCTTTACTGGGTTTGGCATTATTTTGGGAGTCGATTAACTCTAAAGGTACGGGGTGGTGGTAGACTGTGAGGGCTTTTTGGTGACAGTTAGAGCGGATGATGGGCGGAGGGTAGTGTTTGGTGGTCTACCTCGTGATGGGGGTAATGGTCAGTTTTCTACATTCTTTCGATATCCCGCATTTTGAGTTGTCAGATGTGCCTATGGCTAGCCAGTATCCGGACATCTTCGAGGAAGTGACCGGACATCCACCACACCGAGAGATTGAGTTTCGGATTGATTTAGTGAAAGATGCCAGACCTACAGTGATGCCACTTCATCGTATGGCACCAAGGGAGCAGCAAGAGCTTGGGGTGCAAGTGAGCAATCTTTTGAACAAGGGATTTCTCAGAAGAAGTGTTCTGAGTGGGGAGCACCATTTGTGTTTGCTACCAAGGCATATGGTTCCCTTCGATTGTGTGTGGACTACCGCGAGTTGAATAAGGTGATGAGGAAGAATAAGTATCCTCTACCATGGACAGATGATTTGTTTGATCAGTTGAGTGGCGCGAGAGTGTTCTCTCAGTTGGATCTCATGACAGTGTTCTATCAGTTTATCCAAGACTTCTCCAAGATAGCGACACCGTTAACTCAGTTGACCAAGAAGAATCAAGCTTTCGTCTGGGACGGAAGGTGTGAAAGTGCATTCAAGAGTCTAAAGGAAAAGTTGATGTGTGCACCAGTGTTAGTCATTCCTAAAGGGAATAAAGAGAATATAGTATATACAAATGCATGTGGTACCGGACTAGGTGTTGTATTGATGTAAGGAGGTAGGGTTGTAGCTTATGCTAGTCGGCAACTGAAACCGCATAAGAAAAGATATACTACCCATGATTTGGAATTGGAAGTAATCGTGTTCGCATTGAAGATGTGGAGATGTTATCTCTTAGAAGAAAGATTCGAGTTGTTTACGGATCATAAATCGTTAAAGTATCTCTTCTCTCAGAAGGATGTAAATCTTCGACAGCAAAGATGATTAGAATTCTTGGCTTCCTATGATTTTGATATCGCATATACACCTGGAAAGGAAAATGCAGTAGCTGATGCATTGAGTAGAAGACATGCCAGTTTAGGGGCTATGTTTCTTGAATGGAAGCAACTGGAGTATATCGCAGGGTATGATTTCAAACCAAAGTGCGAATTGGATCCAGAAATGCTAGCAAGTTTGACGATCAGACCCACATTAATTGAGCGGATTGGTTCCAGTCAGAGGGACGATCCTAACTTATTGGAAATCATCTCCAAGTTAGAGATGGGTATCGATGAGGAGATGGACAAGTACATTCTTGATCGAGAAGGATGGCTTAGAAAGAATGGGACACTAGTTGTGCCAATGTCAATGGATTGAGAGATGAAGTGCTTAGAGAGTGTCATCACTCAAAACTGACTTTACATCCCAGTGGTAACAAAATGTATTGAGACATAAAGCAGACCTACTACTGGGAAGGGATGAAAAGAGACGGTTGGACGTTTATATCCAAATGCATAAATTTCCAGCTAGCTAAAGCCGAGCAAAAGAAACCTAGTGGTTTGTTACAACCATTAGAAATTCCAGAATGGAAATAGGAACAAGTCTCAATGGATTTCATTGATGGGTTACCAAGGACTAGATCGGGCCATGGTAGCATTTGGGTGATTATGGACCGATTGACCAAGAGTGCAAGGTTTATACCAGTCAAGTCGAATAGAACGAAGACTAAGTTAGCGAAACTTTAAATGAAGTGGGTAGTGAGATTTCATGGAATACCCAAAGGCATTGTGAGCAACCGAGATCCGTTGTTTACTAATGGATTTTGGAAGTGCTTACAAGAGGCGTTAGGATCAGAATTACATCTCAGTACCGCGTATCATCCTCAAACCGATGGTCAGACAGAGAGGGTGAATCGAGTATTAGAAGATCTCTTAAGAGCTTGCATAATAGATTTTGGATGGTTATGGGATGACCATTTGCATCTGGTTGAATTCACATTTAATAATAGTTATCAGTCCAGTATTGGTATGGCTCCATTTGAAGCTTTATACGGAAGACCATGCAACTCACCATCATGTTGGTTAGAGACCGGTGAGCAATTTGTGCTTAGGCCTTATGTAATAAGAGAAAAGTCAGACAAGATCAAGGTTATACGACAACGAATGAAGGCTGCCCAAGATAGGCAGAAGAGTTGTGTTGATAAGAGGAGAAGAGATTTAAAATTCTCCATTGGCGACTTGGTGTTTGTCAAGATTTCTCTGTTAAAGAGCATGATACGATTTGGTAGGAGAGGCAAGTTAACACCAAGATTTGTTGGCCCATTCCCAGTTCTCGAGCAAGTTGGGAATTTAGCATATAAAGTTGAATTACCTGACAAGATGGCGGGAGTTACAATGTATTTCATGTTTCCCAGTTAAGGAAGTTTGTGCACGACCCCGATATGACTATTTCACCGGATCAGTTGGATGACATAGAAGTAGAACCCAAGGCGGTTGGGAATCACAAGCCAATTCGTAATGTCGAGCACAATACAAAGAAACTTCGAAAGAAAGCGATGAATCTAGTCAAGGTTCAGTGGGGGCGGGGATGAGAATGACTGTACTTGGGAGACAAATGAGAGCATTAAGGAGACGTATCCAGAAAGTTTTTCCTGGTAAGGTTTTCATTTCGATTTAGTCTTTCCGCATGCTTGGATAGGTTTGTTTTGTTTGTTTTATATGTTTGATTGCGAGATATGGCTGGTAAGCATGCGGGACCCATTGGTTGCTTCTTAGTTAAGGAATTTCGAGGGCGAAATTTCTTGGGGAGGGGGGAAGAGAATGTAACGACCCGCATTCTACGCAACGGAGGATCGTAGAATTTTTTTTCTTATGAAGTCGTATGGTCGTGTAACTTTGTGGGACGACTATCGGGGTCATTTCCCATGTTCAAGATTTTTGCCGATTTTTAAATGACCGTTTTACCACTAGCATATCTTGTTTTGCCTATAAATTTTGATTGGTAAAGAGTTTTGACCTGAAACCACTTCCATTGGATTCGGATGATGGTTTACCTTTCTGTAGAGTGGTCACATTAGCCAAATGGACTTACCGTTTGGGAGATATGGCTGAAACAAGGTTTAGAAGGTGAAAAACAGCTTAATTGGGCTTGACCGGGTGATTAGCAGCTATGCCCATTGGGGATTAGAGCTATATGAGGGCTGATTAGGGTTAGAGAAACCTTTTCCTTGTCATTTTCCAGCCGCCACCTACCTCTCTTCAACCCTAACAATGGCCTCCAACTCCTAAAACACCTTCTAATCACTGTTTAATCAAGCATTAGCCTAATCTACATCAAATCAAGGCAAATTAGCATCAAGTTTGGGATAGAGCTGCTGGAACACACAGAGATTCGATCTATATCAGAGATACTTTCAGATCTATAAGTAATTTGTAGCTAAGGTGAGTTATTTGCATTGTTTTTCACTAATTATGGTTAATTAGGGGTGATTAGTGTTAATTAGTGAAATTATACATTATTACATTCTAGAAAAATATTTATAAATTCTAAAATATTATTTTAGGTCTCTATTAGAAATTCGGGCTAATTTGGATAAGTTTTGCTAATACTATCATTAGTTATTGTTAAACATGATTAAGGGGGAAAAACATGGGTTTTGTGTATGTTTGATCCATTTTGACATGTTATATTGTTGTTTTGGTGTTTATGGTCGATTTTACATGTTGCTATGGCTGTTTGGAATGATTTTTGATTGCATAGAAAAGTTAGAATGGTTGAAAACGCCGCCGTATAGCGTAAATAGCTTGCTGGAAAAGTTGCAGGAAATTGGTCAAATTCCGTTCGTGAAACACCTATGCGACCCGACTCAAACTCGTGAACACGTATCACGATCCCACCCGAACTGTGGGCTACTTACCCTTCACGAGCCAAAGCACGAACCGACCCGGTGGAGTTTGCCATGAAGCAAGTCACGAACTATGCTGGAGCACCCCTCACGAACCGGAATGATCAACACGAGCGGACCAGAGCACGCTCCACTTTGAGGACCATGAGCCACCTAGGAGCATCATCACGAGTCGATAGCCTAGAGGCTTGACCACGAACCGGAGTTTGGTGCACCACCCACGAGCTGAGTTGGTCACGAACGAAATGGATCCCACGACCATGAACCGTGCCAAGAGGAGGACCCACGAGCCGACCAGGAAGGGGGTCCACGAGCAGGACCCACGAACTGCGAGTTGAGCTTTGGGCTTGAGTATCGAATCGAGACATGATGGAGGCTGAAGAGTTATGAATCGAGATGATGACCAAAACCCGAGATGCAAAGGTAGTCCAAATATGAGGTAGAACTCAGGATCCAGTTAGGAACCAACGAGTTAACTTCATGAGTTGGACATTGCTGCGGGACGTGTGCATAGGAGTTGTCGACGTCCATGGCTTTGATTCACCATCGAGAGACGAATATTAGGCTACGGATCAGTGTAGTGGGGTAGTTGTTACCCCATGGGGCAGAGTGATCGTAACTTGGCTATGGGACAGTGTAGTGAAGTCGTCATGACTTCATGGGGCAGAGTGGACATAGCAAGGACTAGTGGTTGTGGATCAGTGCAGTGGAGTCGCCATGACTCCATGGGGCAGAGTGATCATAGCAAGGATTTGCATGATCAAAGCAGTGGATATCGTATGCTTTAAGCACTGAGTGAGAGATGTGAGGATATTTTCTATGCTTGATTGTTTGATATCATTATGATATATAGCAAGGATTTGGGTGATCAAAGCAGTGGATATCGTATGCTTTAAGCACTGAGTGAGAGATGTAAGGATAGTTGCTATGCTTGATTGTTTGATATCATTATGACATATACACCCCTCCCTCGTATCTTTACACCATATGTTAGTGTCAACTTAGAGTATTGTACATCTTGTTGTGCTAACTCTTTGGTTGCAGGTCTAGGTTCAGGTATGGTTTAGTATACCTGTTATTGTTCTATTTTGCTGCTTATCGCTCATACTAGACTTTTGTCTGACCCAGAGTTTTATGTCTCTTCTTATTACTCTGGGTGCTCTTAAACGGGCAGACTAGAGACATGTCAGGTGATTATGCACGAGTGGCTGTACCGGAGACGAGCAGGAGGCTTCCACGTATGATATATATATATAATCTCCCTGTGTTGTTACTGGTCACTCCTTTGGGCATTAGTAGTGTACCTTTCCTTTCTTTTGCTTTAGATACAGTATTTTTAAAAAGTTGTAGTAATGATGTTTGGATCATAAGCTGTATTTGAATTTTCCGTTGCTATGATGGTTTAGTTTTCATCTTATGCACTATCTCGCCTGTTTTATGTCAAAGTTATGTTATTATTATATTTTACCCCATGCATTGTGAGACATTCTACAGGTTCCTTGTTGGTTCGAATTCCTTTCTTTTCCTTTCTTTGGCGACCGTCTCGTGCTGGTTGGACATCTGTACAGCGCATTGCAGGGAAATGTCGGATCAGTGCGAGGCGGGCCGTGACAAATCGCTTACTTAATAATTGAATTAAGTAAGAGCGATTGTAATTGAAAAGAGATTTTTCAAATGAAAGAAAAGGTTTATAAGACACTATTTAAATTGAATAGTAAATGGAGCTTATTGTAACATTTATTGAATATCAGGTTTTGTGTTAAGGAACCTTTATTTATCTTGAAGATGAGAATGTTGTCAAGTCAAGGTCTGAGAGGTAAATAAAATATCCCAACTTGAATGACTTCGTTGTTATCCAAGGGATGATACAAGTTTGAAACTAAAGTAAATGTTTGAAATTAAATTATTATTCCCATAAAAGATATTATAAACTTCAAATTGCAAAGTTTACGAGTTAAATAAAACTGTTTAGTGTTTTATAACAAACAGTGTACTACATGATATTGTTTGGCCCATATACGATAGGTGATTGTACTTATACCATTCGCTTAAGTGTATGGCATTAATTTCAAAAGTAGGGAAAATAATATTGTTTGTTAGTAAGATTATTCCAAAAAGATGAGTAAATAGCTATCTTTTTCAAAGTAACAAAATCAAGAGATTTTTGAATATACTTGCCCCGTTGAGATAAGTATATGGACTCCATTTTTAAGAATCAGTGAAATGATTTTAATAAATAGTTTTAGTTAAAATGGTCTATGCTGCTGATGTACATAATTATACTAATTTGATTTGATAGTTAAAGAGCCAACTATCAATAAATATTCCTTTTAACTTATAACGTGTTGGTTCGAGGAACCGGGGTTGGAACTGGATCCAAAACCACTTCAAACCGACTTTGCGTTAGTAACTGAATTTATGCATATTAAGATGATTTGAATGCGTAGACCTACGGACCGAAAGTGGTGGTCACTGATGTCTTTGGTTAACTACTAAGATTATACTTGTAGCAGTAGTCCCTACGTTCTGGGTTCTACTTAATGCAGGGACTTCTTGTTACTAATCTTAAGGGTTATCCCAACAGGATATGGTAAAAGAATACCTTCGGTTTGTCCTGATCCTAGACAACTTGTATGGATGGTTGTCTGACATTGTATTTTTTTAGACCATGTACACTGATTTTTTTCAAACATACATCTTCTTGGCAGCGGATAAGGAAACTTCTTTTAGCTTACTACGTAGAGTATCTTTGTGCAAATCAATTAGTGATAGAAGGATCTGACAACGTGGCATTCAAAGTTGAATGTGATGTCTCAAAAAGGTTATCGTAGCCTCAAGCCTAATCAACTGGGAAATGACTGAAATCGAGCAGGTAGCAGAGATGTGGGTCATTCCTATTAGGATATATCATCACCTGATCTAAAGAAATTAGTTGTCCCTTTTGTATGCTTTAGAATGAATACAGTTGATTGATCCCAATCGTGGTGGTGATATATTTGGTACACTCAAGTTGAATGAGTGGTCGATTTTGTGTGGTCGGGTTGTAAGAAGTTCTTATTGAATCCCAGTGTTTTTATTTGTAGAGGAACAATGTTCAGTAGGTAGTCATGTATGGGAATCCAAACTCCAATACGAGCCATATGGTTTTAGTTGTAAATTAATTATTTCGAAAAGTGAGCGCAAGCTTTTCGGCTATATTCCTTTTTTTATTTGTGGATTTTAGACATTTTTATAATATCATTGGATTTATAATAAAAGTGATTGGGTTATCATAATAGAAAATCTTATGCCATATTTATGTGTGGTCGTGTCTTACGAGAGTTCCATTCTCTCAAATGATTTTGAAAAAAATAAGCAAGTTATTTGTGATGCGAGTTTTCTCACTATAAGTATTCTAGATTGATCTGGGTGATTTTGCTTTCCATCAAAATGTGCTCGGGTCAGACCAAATATGTTTTCAAGGTTGCATTGGATTTTTCTTGGAGCTTCAGGAAATAAGTTGGAGTCAAGACATATTCACGTACTCTCTCATATAAATTTATTTCCTCTGTGTGTTGTATTAATGAGCATTGTACAGACAGATTATATAGGCTGATATAGTTGTGTATTCTGATTTTGTAATCATATACAGCTTTTTCTTTGTGTAAAGAGGATTGCTATATTATATTGTATTTATTCCGTTGTGAGATTTTATTTCTGCTCTAATTTTGTAGTTTTGGTGCTTTTTTTCTTCTTTTATTCTAACATTTCTTCCCCCTTCTTCTCCCCTTCCAACTTCTTTCTTCTAACATTCTGGGTTTTTGATACTTGAGTTTAGGCACGCGAATACAGAAGATGTATTAGCGTTTGAACTTGTGTGTTGAACTCTTGGGTCGTTATAGTTGGTATCATAGTTAAAGGTTAAGTGATAACCTTGGCTCTGTGGCGTAACTCAATAGAGATGGGGTTAGTAATACCTATATTGAGTTTGAGGGTATATGTTTATATATGAGAGTGTACTTGTTAGTTTTATAAAATGTTTCATATTATATTTGTTTATCAGTTGAGTGGTATATAAATTCAAAATTGATGCGTTTTGCTGACATTGTTGATAGAGATTTCTAAACACTTGAATGAGGCAAATCGACATTATATTGTTTTAAAGAGTTGGTAAATAAAATAATATTATCATGATTTTATATATAATAAAATTTTCAAACTAAATATAGTTTATGGGTGATTGGTTTGATTGGAAATGATAATACTCTATTGCTATCATTTATTAGTAAGTCGTGCTCACTTTTGAGCATTAACTATTGTTGATTTATTGGTAGTGTACCCGACTAGTTTATGTGTGTGAGCTCTTCTTTGAATAAGAGAAATCTTATCATTCTTTTGCATGGATTGGGTAAAAATTTAACCTTGGTAAAGTATTTAATATGTAATTAAACCAGGATGAACCTATGTGGGGAAATCTTATATAGGACTAGAATTATATAAGATCAATTTATAAATGAGGTTTATAAATAGGGAATGGATTTGAGTTGAAAATTGAAGGATCTGAATTTCCGATACAATTTAAAAAATGATTTTTCGAAGATTTGAAAAGGAATATTAAGATTATTTTAAAGCGTTTATGTATATAAATTGTAAGGACCCAAAACTTCCCCAGTCGCCAAATAGAAGAGGAAGAACGGATTGCTTTGAGAACAAGACGAATCAGCACACAAACAGAAGAACATTTCATTGCTTTTTACAACAATTTCATTAGAATACGAGAATATACAGAGTATGAATAAATATTGCATGTTTACTAAATATCAGAGATTTACAAGTTACAATGTAGCGGAAAATAATACAAAACACGACTGAAAGAATATACGGATACAGAGTTTTCCGAATACCATTCCAGCAGTAAACTAGGATCCTGTGAATATAAATCTGCAAAACCAAAACTACTAGCTGCCCGTGTGGAAAATAGGGGCAACCAGAGTTTATGTTAAAACAATAAACTCTCGGTTAGTCATGTGACTGGTGTGAGAACTAAAACAGTTATTAATCTTTATTTTAAAGTTAGGTAAATCTAGGGACCATGCCGTATAACACGGAATGGGTCTGCTCCCAAGAATACCAATGCATTAAACAAACAGCGCAATGCTCAATAAAGAACACAGAAGCTATTATAAGACCCAGGTCCCATCACACAATGCAACGCAAGCCGGAGGATAGGGTTTTACCTTATAATAGCCAAATAATACTCAATACATGAAATTACATATTTTATTATTACTATAAGTGTATAGTGTCAAAACAATTTCAATCATAAGTATCAATTATAGACGGCATAAGTGCCCCATCCCACTATGTCGCCATATATAAGATTACAACTAAAACTGAAATGTCGTATTGGAAGTTGGATTCCATCTGTGAACCAAGGAAAGGGATCATCCTTACAGCTTTGAGATGCTCTAGCCTGTGTCTTAGGTCAGAGCTCGAGTGACCTTTGGATCGTCAGGGCCGGTCCACACGGAGTGGATTAAAATGCCTGAACACTGCGTTTCCCCGCCCTATGGGGCATCAATCTGATCTATATAAAGACCATCCATCGGCTTCGCAGAGACCGAAATAACCATGGCGCCTCGCATTCCAACAACCACGTGAGTCGAACTTGTCACGGCTTGTAAAACCACTGACACTACTCCTAGCTAGAAGGAAACACATGTCCTCCTTGAGGTGCTCTCCGTTTTTGGTTCACACCGAGGTGTGAGGCTCGCGAATTAACGCTACACAAAGCAATGCTATATTAAATCCGTGCTTTGATCATCAACCACAAGGCTCTGCTTTTCAACAAAAGCCTTGATCATTGCGTCTCAGCATGCCACACAGGCAATTCGCTCAATGCAGCTGACATCTATCAATCACACAAAATGAAATCCAATGTCAGACACACAGTCTATTTACATGTTCGTTCTGGGTCTGAATGAAACCGAAGGCACTTTATTCCTCTCCTATATGTCCAATACAGGAGAGAGGCCCTCACATATCCGGTCGATCTCCAAGTACGTCTGGATGATCACCACTTATTACCTTGTCTTGGGTGTCCGGCCCAATCAAGACATCAGTAATCATCCAAACAATGTGAAGACCTCCCATCTTTGATCTCCAGTCTTCGACCACCGTCTTCATCCTCGACACATCGTCGAATCAGTTATTCAGAATGGGATAAACCCGGTCTTTCTAAATAACTCGCGTATATAATAAACTAGTGCTATAAAACACAACATACGCCTCATTCCAATCCAGAATATTCCTTTATTCAAATATTCTTAGATAAATTCTTTAAATTTATTCTTTAATCTTCTTTTGGATTTCAATTCAAACCAAATTATGGTTTATACAAACTAGTCGGGATTAACGAACATTACCGAAGTAATCATTTGTTTTAATTTCCCAATTCCAACCTATTCATCCTATGAAGTAAAACTGGTAATACTTCATATCTAACACCACGGTGTTATTGGTAAATCCAATTACCATTTCACGTTCAAATCTAATTAAATATTTAACTATCGCCTGGAGTAAATTTGGTTATACTTCATTCTCGATCATTTCAATCTAATTAAGGATTCATTAAAACTCCACTTTGTTTTAATCTTCCAAAATCAATATTAATGATTGTTTAACTTGGGACATCATATCCTGTCTTTAACTGGGTTAAAGAACCAATGTCATTTAAAACACGGTTCACTATAAACCCAAAATCTCATTCCATTCCATCAGCCTTTAACTGTAAGTGAACAATTCCCTAAGTATTAACCCCGAAGGCCGAAACCAACATCAGATCAATACCCAGGAAACTATTCAATTTAACTAATCTCCAGTTAGTTTCTGATTTTCTTAACTCTGTTGGGTCTAAGAATAGTATTATTAAAGATACGATTCACAACAAGACAAAATCTCATTCCTTTGTTAATCGGGTTAACGAACAAATGTTATTTAAAACGCCGTTCATGATAAATCCAAGTACCAATTTCAATTCAATTTCCAATCAAATATCAATTAATTGGTATACTTCATTAAATCTAAATAAAAACATTTAATCTTTTCCCAACTGGGTCAAGAACAGTGTTAATGAAGACACCATTCACGACAAACCCAAAATCACATTTGACATTATATACAAGGCTCTGAATAAAAATATATCGGCTTATATTCAATATCAAATTCTAGAATCAACAAATACTGTATTGGAATAACGATATATATATCTTCCAAATTCCTCTACAATATCCATATAATCACGAAACCCAATATCGAAATATTCCGAAGATAATTTCGATTCAAATTCATTCCAATTCATATATTGGAAATTCTGGTTATTTTTAAAACTATCTAAAATCCAATTTATTTATTTAAAAATATTGGATTTCATAATTCTAGTTCTTAACTAGTTTATTTCGATAAAAATATATTTTTACCTTTTCAAATATGGAAAAAAATTCCCAATTCTTTCCAAATCATTTATTTTGATTTTATATTAATTATTGATATTTTTAATAATTTTATCATGGCTCGTACATTCGATTTCCATAAATGGCCATCGAACTGCACTTTCAGCGACCTTTTCCAAATTTGATTTGGACATAATTCCAAATCCAACCGTTAGATTTCAAATCTCTAATATTCTTTAGAAAGCTCTTTTCGATACGAACCTAATGATTCTGGTTTCAGGAGAATTCGACGGTCGAATCTCCCGTAATTTCCATTCGAAGTCAATGGTCGAAATTCACGAACTGCCGCATCGCGGCGCGTTCTATTCAAGCCATTATATTATATATATAGTATATATAATACATTTTGTCGATTTCCATTTAAAACGTATTTTATAAATCATTTTAAACTCGTTTTCAAAACGATTTCAACTTCATATTCGATTTCAAATCAAAATTGAATATTCCATATCATTGATATTTAAATGATAGTATTTTCAAAACATTATATTTTGAAATCAATTCCTTTTCGATATTCACTATAGAAATGAATAAAATCGATATAAATATCATTCACGTCAAAATGGCGTTATCTAATCAACACGGCTATATATATTTAAATATATTCGTGTCCATCCCAAATCGGGCATCAAATCACATTTTGATCCATTACTGAATATTATTTTAAAATATTCATTATTTTAAAATATTCATTATTTTAAAATATTCTTTTTTTCTGAACTGGAATCAGACACAGTCAATCACCATATAATTTGATTTATATGGATTTCAAACAACACATGTGCACAACAACAATCAAACACATTCAACCATCATCCAGAGTGCATTCTACACTGCATAAGCATCAAATATAAATATTTAACGCTTATAACAATCTGTCAACCAATCGATTGACATACAGCTAATTATTGGGATTAGTGTATGTCCAATATTATCCCAATACCCGTTTGGGGTTTCCAAACAACAAACACAGATTTATTTGTGTAGTTGGGTGATGTGCAAAATTTATCATCCAATCAATATCAGCCAAATGTCTGTACATAAACAAATCATCCTATTTGTTTATAAAATTTATTTTATTCATATACACGTTAAAAATTATATTTTTAACTATAAATATTTATTTCCATTCTACATCACACAATCAATTTCACAACACAATCAAACAGACAAACAAGTCACCCATGGTTTGTGGACGACGGGTGCCAGGTGCTGCTAAGCACCGTCTGCATCCTAGTATATATTTTAACTACAAAATAAAATAAAAGTGAGAAGTTCACACCATTGGGATCCACTCCTCCATTCTATATTTTTGAGCGGTTCAGATTGCATTTGTTTTCCACCAGTTCCATCACATAATGTTTCACGTCGTTCATAGTAAAAATCACATTTTTACTATGATGCTTATTTTAGAAATCACATTTTTATAATGGCACTTCATATATAAAATTCATATATTATTACAACGCATCTTTCTATATAAAAATTATATTTTTATATCGCTATATATATATATATATAAGATCACATTTTTATTTAACCATTCAAACAATAAAAATCGTATTTTTACTTCGCTAACTTCGTAATAAAATCGTATTTTTATTTACCTTTTATACATATAAAAATCCTATTTTTACTTCGCTTCCTAGAAAATAAAAATCATATTTTTATTATCTCTATAATATAAAAATCATATTTTTATTATCATATATATATGTAAAAATCTAAACTTTTCTTCATTAAAAATCTAACTTTCTATAATTAATTTCCTAACAATGTACTTTCATTAAGCAAAACTGATTTAAAACTATATTTTTAACTTAAAATAAAATCAGAAATAAAACTAAAATAAAATAAAAAACTCACCTTTATATTATAAATCGCATCCTTGTCTAAGGGGGTGGAGCAGAGGGTCGGGGTGCTCCAGTGGTCGATGGAGGCACAGAGGTGGCGGGAAATGGGGGTGG
This sequence comes from Allium sativum, assembly GCA_030737875.1. Taxonomy (NCBI): domain Eukaryota; kingdom Viridiplantae; phylum Streptophyta; class Magnoliopsida; order Asparagales; family Amaryllidaceae; genus Allium; species Allium sativum. Next base: position 18,969,281 of record CM060911.1, read on the forward strand.
CAGCTAGGTCAAATCGAAGGGGGGGCTGATGCGAGGAGGAGGAGGCGATGGGGAAGAGGAGGGGGGAGCTCTGGGAGGGACGCGGTCTCGCGGCGCCTGGATGAGGGCGGCGTTACCCCTGACGGGGGCAATGGAGCAAGAGAGGAGCTATGGGTTATGGGATTGGAGGCGCGATGGGTTATGGGATTGGAGGCACGATTTATTTAATTAGGTTTAGAGGAGTAAAGGGGGTTCTGAGGTGTATATATATAATATATAATTATTATATTATTATTTTCCTTTTCTCTAAAAAGTTGATTTTACTACCAATGTCGAAATCGAAACCAATTACTGTCGCCTTTAGCTAATTACCACCCTTCGAGACACAATAATATATGTCCGGTAAGCCAATTCGACTGTTTCGATCAGTTTCTGTCGAAATCAAAATAAAAATCTATATATTGAATTTTAAACGTACATTTCAATTTATTGGGGCCACATACGGACTCCCAAAATTCCAAAAAAATAATTTTGGCTATGTTTTGACGATATGGGCCTAACAAAACTAATTTTATCAAATTTGGAGACCATTTAAAAAATGGCCATTTTCTGGTCGATCCAAATTGACTGAACTGTCAAAACACATTTAACTTCACCACACTCACATATTGATTCCAAAAATTATGAAAATTGGTATCTAGCAATAATTTGAAATTCCGGATCCAACAAAAGTGGTTTCGTCGAAAACGGAGGTCGCTTGCAAAATCGCTATTATTAAGGGCTATATTTTCATAGCGACTATTCTGAATTTTCGGGGCATAACTTTTTATTCCCCCTATGAAATTTTAATTTTTCAGATTTGTTGGAAAGATATCTTCAAATAGACTCAAATATTTTTGGTTTCGCTAAAATCCGGTTTACTTTGAATCCTGTACATTCATTTGAAATTTGAAATCGAATTTTCAAACTACCGCGCCATTTTCAATTCCTTTTATAATTAAAATAAATATTTATACTCTACCTTCGATTCAAATAAATATATTCGTTCTAATTCTATTCAAAATAAATTTTTCATCGTTATTATTTAAAATAATTTATTTTAAATATTCAAAATTCATTAAAATTTCCAAAATAAAAATTTTAAATTGGTTCTGAATTTCCGGGTTGTTACAATCTCTCCCACTTAAAATATTTTCGTCCTCGAAAAGGAACAGAGCTGAAAGTTGTTTTACTAATCAACTCAACTTTCAGTTTGGCTTTCATTCTCTAACTTTTCAGTTTCTAAGAATTTTCAAAATTTTCAAAAATTTGGCAAACACCCTAAAATTTCGCCATAAACTCCTTTGTACGGGGGCACTGGGAAAATCCCCAAACCGCCACACAGGCCTCTCCAATCAAAAGGAAAAAGAAACAGCTAAGCGGCTAGCCAATCGGCTCATAAAATCATCAAAACCCCAAGAAATACATTAAACATGTACCTATTTGTCGGGCAAACAATTTTATTCCTCTGCTTACTTCCCTGCTCTGACCTATTCAATATATATGCATGTATATGCATGCATTTCCAAGCTATTTCAATACAACTCAATATTCGATTCAGATTGGCCTAAATTTACCTTTCGTTCACATAACGATCTAAATGAATAATCACACAATACAAACATCAATCAGTTAGTGGATTAACGTTTCAAATTCATAATTTTGACATATATACAGAAAATCATGTTGATGCCAATTTACAACAGTAACCCTATCTAGTTTTGGTTCTCACACCAGTCAATTGGACATATATAGATATCTTACTTTCGAAACTCGAATACGAATGCTGATGATGATGCATCATCATCAGGATTATCCCCGGGCGACTAGAGTGTGATTCTATATCTATCGAATATATTTGAGGCTTCAAATACACATGGATCAGACGTATATTAAAATCTCTATATACATGATTGTCCAAATTCAGTATAAAATAAACATTCAAATACGAAGATTGGATTTAATTTTCATAACAAATTTTGTTTTCATTTTTATTTTTAAAAATACATTCTTCACAATCGTTCTAGGATACTACTGATCCCATCTCTAATGAGTCATTCACATTGAATATTATTAATCCAATCTCTGATGAATTCTTTCGTTTGATTCTAACGTGTCTTGTTCTCCGAGCTCTGTAAACAAAGCTCTGATACCACTGTAAGGACCCGAAGCTTCCCCGATCTCCAAAGAGAAGAGGAAGAACGGATTGCTTTGAGAAAAAGACGAATCAGCACACAAATAGAAGAACATTTCACTGCTTATTACAACAATTTCATAAAAATAAATGAATATACAAAGTATGAATAAATATTACACATTTACTAAAGAGATCTACAAGTTACAATGCCGTGGAAAATAATACAAAACACCACTGAAAGGAATATACGGATACAGAGCTTTCCGAATACCATTCCAGCTGTAAACCAGGATCCTGTTAATATAAATATGCAAAACCAAAACTACTAGTTGCCCGTGTGGAAAATAGGGGAATCCAGAGTTTAGGTTAAAACAATAAACTCCTGGTAAGTCATGTAACTAGTGTGAGAACTAAAACAGTTATTAATCCTTATTTTAAAGTTAGGTAAATCTAGGGACCATGCCGTATAACTCGGAATGGGTCTCCTCCCAAGAATACCAGTGCATGAAACAAATAGCACAATGCTAAATAAAGAACAATGAAGCTATTATAAGACCTAGGTCGCATCACACAATGCAACCAAGCCAGAGTATAGGGTTTTACCTTATAATAGCCAAATAATGCTTGATACGTGAAATTTCATATTTTATTATTACTATAAGTGTATAGTGTCAAAACAATTTCAATCATAGGTATCAATCATAGACGACATAAGTGCCCCATCCCACTATGTTGCCATATATAGGATTACAACTAAAACTAAAATGTCGTATTGGAAGTTAGATTCCATCTATGAACCAAGGCAAGGGATCGTCCTTACCGCTTCGAGACGCTCTAGCCTATGCCTCAGGTCAGAGCTCGAGTGACCTTTGGATCGTCAGGGCCGCTCCACGCGGAGTGGATTAAAATGCCTGAACATTGCGTTTCCCCGGCCTATGGGGCGTCAATCTGATCGATATAAAGACCGTCCATTGGCTCCGCAGTGACCGACATAACCGAGTGCCTCGCATTCCAGCAACCACATGAGTCAAACATGACAGGGCTTGTAAAACCACTTACACCACTCCTAGCTAGAAGGAAACGCATGTCCTCCCTGAGGTCCTCTCCTATTTCTGGTTCACACCGGGGTGTAAGGCTTGTGAATTAACGCTACACAACGCTATGCTATATTAAAGACGTGCTTTGATCATCAACCACAAGGCTCTGCTTTCAACAAAAGCCTTGATCATTGCATCTCAGCATGCCACACAGGCAATTCACGCCATGCAACTGACGTCTATCAATCACACAGAATGAAATCCAATGTCGGACACACAGTCATTTACAAGTTCGTTCTGGGTCTGAACGAAACCAAAGGCACCTTATTCCTCTACCATATGTCCAATACAGGAGAGAGGCCCTCACATATCTGGTTGATCTCCAAGTACGTCTGGATGATCACCACTTGTTACCTTGTCTTGGGTGTATGGACGAATTAAGACATCAGTAATCATCCAAATGACGTGAAGACCTCCAGTCTTCGACCACCGTCTTCATCCTCGACACATCGTCAAATCAGTTATTCAGAATGGGATAAACCCGGTCTTTCTGAATAACTCGTGTATATAATAAACTGGTGCTATAAAACACAACATACACCTCATTCCAAACCAGAATATTCCTTTATTCAAATATTCTTATACTTTGGGAAAGTTTCCCATTAATTTTATCAAAGATAAATTCTTTAAATTTATTCTTTAATCTTTTTTTGGATTTCAGTCCAAACCAAATTATGGTTTATCCAAACTAGTCGATATTAACGAACCTTACCGAAGTAATCATTTGTTTAAATTTCTCATTCCCAACCTATTCATCCGATGAAGTAAAACTGGTAATACTTCATATCTAATACCACGGTGTTACCGGTAAATCCAATTACCATTTCACGTTCAAATCTAATTAAAGATTTAACTATCGCCTGGAGTAAAACTGGTGATACTCCATTCTCGATCTCTTCAATCTAATTAAAGATTCATTAACACTCCACTTGGTTTTAATCTTCCGAAAATCAATATTAATGATTGTTTAACTTGGGGAATCATATCCTGTCTTTAACTGGGTTAAAGAACCAATGTCATTTAAAACACGGTTCACTATAAACCCAAAATCACATTCCATTCCATCAGCCTTTAACCGTAAATTAGCAAGTGAACAATTCCCTAAGTATTAACCCCGAAGGCCAAAACCAACATCAGATCAATACCCAGGAAACTATTCAACTTAACTGATCTCTAGATAGTTTTTGATTTTCTTAACTCCATTGGGTCTACGAATAGTATTATTAATGATACCATTCACGACAACCCAAAATCTCATTCCATTGTTAATCGGGTTAAAGAACAAGTGTTATTTAAAACACCGTTCACGATAAACCCAAAGACAAATTTCAATTCAATTTCCAGTTAAATATTAATTAATTAGTATACTTCATTAAATCTAAATAAAATGATTTAATCTTTTCTCAACTGGGTTCAAGAACTATGTTAATGAAGACACCATTCACGACAAACCCAAAATCACATTTGATATTAAATACAAGGCTCTGAATAGAAAATATATCGGCTTATATTCAATATCAAATTTTAGAATCAACAAATACTATATTGGAATAACGATATGTATATCTTCCAAATTCCTCCACAATATCTGTATAATCATGGAACCCAATATCGAAATATTTCGAAGATAATTTCAAATTAAATCAATTCCAATTCATATATTGGAAATTCTGGTTATTTTTAAAACCATTTCAAATCCAATTTATTTATTTAAAAATATTGGATTTCATAATTCTAGTTCATAACTAGTTCATTTCAATAAAAATATATTTTTATCTTTTCAAATATGAAATTTTTCATCCCAATTCTTACCAAATCATTTATTATGATTTTACACTAATTATGGATATTTTTAATAATTTTATCAAGGCTCGTACATTCGACTTCCATAAACGGCCATCGAACTGCACTTTCAACGACTTTTTCCAAATTCGATTTGGACTAATTTCAAATCCAACCGTTGGATTTCAAATCTATAATATTCTTTAGAATGTTCTTTTTGATATGAATCCAACGGTTCCGATTTCAAGAGAATCCGACGGTCGAATCTCTCGTAATGTCCATTGGAAGTCAATGTTCGAAATTGGCGAACTGCCGCAGCGTGGCGCGTTCTATTCAGGCCATTATATTATATATATATATAATACATTTTGTCGATTTGCATTTAAAACGTATTTTATAAATCGTTATAAATTCGTTTTCAAAACAATTTCAACTTAATATTCAATTTCGAATCAAAATTGAATATTCCATATCATCGAAATATAAATGATAGTATTTTCAAAACATTATATTTTGAAATCAATTCCTTTTCGATATTCATTATAGAAATGAATAAAATCGATATAAATATCGTTCACGTCAAAATGGCGTTATCTAATCAACACGGATATATATATATATATATATATATATTCGTGTCCATCCCAGATCGGACATCAAAATAACATTTTAATCCATTACTGAATATTATTTTAAAATATTCGTTATTTTAAAATATTCTTTCTTTCTGAACTGGAATCAGACACAGTCAATTACCATATAATTTGATTTATATGGATTTCATACAAAACATGTACACAACAACAATCAAACACATTCAACCATCATCCAGAGTGCAACTACACTGCATAAGCATCAAATATAAATATTTAATGTTTATAACAATCTGTCAACCAATCGATTGACATACAGCTAATTATTGGGATTAATTTATGTCCAATATCATCCCAATACCCGTGTGGGGTTTTCAAACAACAAACACAGATTTATTTGTGCAGTTGGGCGATGTGTAAAATTTATCGTCCCAATCAGTATCAGTCAAATGTGTGTACATAAACAGATCATCCTATTTGTTTATAAATATTTATTTTATTCATATACACGTTAAAATTTGTGTTTTTAACTATAAAATATTTATTTCCATTCCGCATCACATAATTAATTTTCACAACACAATAAAACAAATAAACAAGTCGTCCATGGTTTGTGGACGACGGGTGTCGGTGTTGCTAAGCATCGTTTGCATCCTAGTATATATTTTAACTAGAAAATAAAATAAAAGTGAGAAGTTCTCACCTTTGGGATCCACTCCTCCATTCTATATTTCTGAGCGGCTCAGATTCGCATTTGTTTTCCACCAGTTCCATCACACAATTTTTCACGTTGTTCATAGTAAAAATCACATTTTTAATATGATGTTTATTTTAGAAATCACATTTTTATAATGGCACTTCATATATAAAAATCATATATTTTTTACAACGCTTCTTTCAATATAAAAATTATATTTTTATATCGCTATATATATATATATATATAAGATCATATTTTTATTTAAACATTCAAACAATAAAAATCGTATTTTTACTGCGCTAACTTCATAATAAAAATCGTATTTTTATTTACCTTTCATACATATAAAAATCCTATTTTTTTCTTTGTAAGGACCCAGAACTTCCCCGGTCTCCGAACAGAAGAGAAAGAACGGATTGCCTTGAGAACAAGATGAATCAGAACACAAACAGAAGAACATTTCATTTCTTATTACAACAATTTCATCAGAATACAAGAATATACAGAGTATGAATAAATATTACAAATATACTAATATCAGAGATTTACAAGTTACAATGCAGGGGAAAATAATACAAAACACAACTGAAGAGAATATACGGATACAGAGCTTTCCGAATATCATTCCAGCTATAAACCAGGATCCTGTGAATATAAATCTGCAAAACCAAAACTGCTGGCTGCCCATGTGGAATTAGGGGCACTAGGAGTTTAAGTTAAAACAATAAACTCCAGCCCAGTCATGTGACTGGTGTGAAAACTAAAACGGTTATTAATCTTTATTTTAAAGTTAGGTAAATCAAGGGACCACGCCGTACAACACGGAATGGGTTTCCTCCCAAGAATACCAGTGCATAAAACAACAACGCAATGCTAAATAAATAACAATGAAGCTATTATAAGACTCGGGTCCCATCACACAATGCAACGCAAGCCGGAGGATAGAGGTTTTACCTTATAATAGATAAGAATGCTTGGTACGTAAAATTTCATGTTTTATTATTACTATAAGTGTATAGTGTCAAAACAATTTCAATCATAAGTATCAATCATAGATGGCATAAGTACCCCCATACCACTATGTCGCCATATATAGGTTTACAATCAAAACCGCCAAATGTCATATTGGAAGTTGGATTTCCATCTGTGAACCAAGGCAAGGGATTGTCCTTACCGCTTCGAGACAATCTAGCCCATGTCTCAGGACCCAGACACAGATGGGCCCTTGGATCGTTAGGGTCGGTCCACTCGATATGGACTAAAATGCCTGAACACTACGTTTCCCCGTACTATGGGACATAAATGAGCCAAATGACTCCATCGACCCCGGATCGACTGATATAACTGAGGCGCCTCGCAATCCATCATCCACATAAGTAAAATGTCAGTGCTAGTAAAACGCTGACACCATTCCTAGCTAGAAGGAAACTCATGCCCTCCCTGATGTCCTCTCCCGTTTCTGGTTCACACCGGGGTGTGAGGCCCGCGAATCAACGCTACACAAAGCTACGCTATATTAAAGCCACACTTTGGTCATCAACCACAAGACTTTGTTTTCAACAGAAGCCTTAATCATTTGCATTTCAACATGCCACACAGACAATTCACACTATGCAACCGATGTATATCAATCACACAGAATGAAATCCAATGTCAGACACACATCCATTTACAAGTTCGTTCTGGGACTTTACATACTTCGCTTACTAGATAATAAAAATCATATTTTTTATTATCTCTATAATATAAAAATCATACTTTTATTATCTCTATAATATAAAAATCATATTTTTATTATCTCTATAATATAAAAATCATACTTTTATTATCTCTATAATATAAAAATCATATTTTTATTATCATATATATATAAATCTCAACTTTTATTCATTAAAAATTTAACTTTCTATAATTAATTTCCTAACAATGTACTTACATTAAGTAAAACTGATTTAAAACTATATTTTTAACTTAATCTAAAATCAGAAATAAATAAAATAAAAAACTGACCTTTATAATATAAATCAGATCCTTGTCGAAGGGGGTGGAGCAGAGGGTCGGGGTGCTCCAGTGGTCGATGCAGGCGCGGAGGTGGCGGGAAATAGGGGTGGCGGCTAGGTGAAATCGAATGGGGGGCTGACGCGAGGAGGAGGCGATGGCGAAGAGGAGGAGGAGCTCTGGGAGGGGCGTAGTCTCGCGAAGCCTGGAGGAGGGCGGCGTCGCCCCTGACGGCGGCGATGGAGTGAGAGAGGAGCGACGGGTTATGGGATTCGGGGGGCGATTTATTTAATTAGGTTTAGAGGAGTAAAGGAGGTGCTAAGTTGTATATATATCTATATAATTTAATTATTGTATTATTGTTTTCCTTTTCTCTAAAAAGTTGATTTTTCAACCGATCTCGAAATCGAAACCAACGAATGTCGCCTCTAGCTAATTACCCCCCTTTGAGACATAATGGGATATGTCCAGTAAGCCAACTCGACTGTTTTGATTAGTTTCTGTCAAAATCAAAATATTAATCAATATATTTAATTTTAAGCGTACATTTCAATTTATTGGGGCCATGTACGGACTCCAAAAATTCCAGAAAAATAATTCTGGCTATGTTTTGACGATATGGTCCTAACAAAACTAATTTCATCAAATTTGGAGACCGTTTGAAAAATGGACACTTTTTGGTCGATCCAAATTGGCTGAAACTGTCAAAACACGTTTAACTTCGCCATGCTCACATATTGATTCCAAAAATTATGAAAATTGGAATCTAGTAATAATTTGACCTCCCAGATCCAACAAAAGTGGATTCGTCGAAAACGGAGGTCGTTTGCAAAATCGCTATTTTTAAGGGCTATATTTCCATAGCGACTATTCTGAATTTTCATTTGGGCAAAACTTTTTATTCCCACTATGAAATTTCAATTTTTCAGATTTGTTAGAAAGATATCTTCAAATAGATTCAAATATTTTTGGTTTCACTAAAATCCGGTTTATTTTGAATCTTGTACATTCATTTGAAAATTGAAATCGAATTTTCAAACTACCATCCCATTTTCAATTCCTTTTGTAATTAAAATAAATATTTATATTCTAACTTCGATTCAAATAAATATATACGTTCTAATTCTATTTAAAATAAATTTCTAGTCATTATTATTTAAAATAATTCATTTTAAATATTCAAAATTCATTAAAATTTCCAAAATAAAAATTTTAAATTGGTTCTGAATTCCCGGGTTGTTACATAAATGGATTTTAAAGATTTTTTTTAAATATCATAGATCTTGCTCATATCGCTGGAAAATAATTCTGATGATGATCGCGACATCATCGATGTTCATTTTTGAGCTTCTAACTAAGAATTGCTACCATTGATAAATTATTGGATTAAAAAGAATGTTAGTTTTGAATCCAAAATTTATGATTTTCCAAAATTCTCAGCAAATTATAATATGGATGCATTTATATTCTAAGTATTATAGTTATTTGATTTTGCATTTGACTTGATAAGATGTTTCATAGATATGTAATGGAATATTAGAGGATTTTGGATAGTCGAATTTTTTTGGTTAGATTTGAAAACCTAGCTTAATTTATATTAAAATATAAAAGAATGGGGTTGAAATTTATTAACTAAACGAAGTTTGAACATATGAATTAAATTTAATTAAAAAAACGAGCTTGTCGCGCGGTAGTAGTTCGTAATTTTACGACTTGAACTTGATTGAGTATATAAGATCCAATATAAGTCAGAATTCTTTGAAACAAGAATTTTTCAGATCTACTAGATTATGGCTTTCTAGTGGAAGAGAAAATCAGGATTTCACTTTGTATATTATGAGTTATGTCAAAATAAATTTCTAGAAAAATCATGGTGTGGTAGTTTATAAACTACAACGATTTATTAAATAAAATGGAAAATTTAAGAAAATAAAGTAGGGATTTCTAGTAATAAAATATACTTGCTTGGTATAGTGACTTGTGGTGAGTTTAACTTGAAATTTTGAGTTGCTTAAGGTAACAGGAATGATTGGTTAAGTAATAACCTACGACTGTTGAGCGGATGGTTATACTTAGCAGATTGTTTATCACCCTTGTGATATAATAAGATTCATATTCTAAATAAATCCCAAGTTAAAGTTAATATTGTAGCCCCGTATGATAACGACGTGTGTTGATTAATTGTGATTGCATGTAACATTATGTTACATATGTGTTGTTTGCTGATTTGTTTCTTTTTTGCCAGTTATGGTGGTTGCATTTGATGGACATGTTTATTGATGAGTATATTGGTTGTTATTATATTACTTGTTTATTTTCTTAACCCTCTTTTAGGTTATGTAAGTATATACAGGTATATGGAAGCAAAAATTAGTTAGCTTGCTTATAGCTTTTGGTTTCACAAGTAAGAGTTTAATTGCCCGACAAATAGGTACATGTTTATGTTATGATTTGTTTAGGTGATTTTGTATCGTGATTTGTTTAGGTGATTTTATATCCTAGATATGGGCAACCACTTGGCTTTTATTTTCTTTTTTGATTGAGTAAGGTCCTGCAAGGCATTTGAAATTTTTCAGATCGAGCCGCACAAGGGAGGTGCTTCCGAAGTTTTCTGAAAATTTGAAGTGTCAGAAAAATTTAGCAAATTTTAATATAGAATGTTTTTGAAGTAAAATTAATCGGTTTGTGACAATCTTCTTAACTCGTGAATTCAGGAATTTAATCCATTTAAGGGGAAAGAATGTAACAACCCAGATTTTTAATAATGAATATTTAATTAATTTTAAGAATTAATGACTTGGAATTTATTTAAATGAGAATTTGGATGTTGACTTTACTTGAAATTTAAAATGTTTAATTTAAAATCCAAATTTGTTTAGTTTGAAGCTATATAAAACTCTGTTCGAATATAAGCGACAATAATAATTTATTATCAATGGATTTGTTGGTTTGAAAATAGATTTTTATATTTTATCGATTTGATTTAAAACGTGAAAATAGCCATTTTTCAAATGTTCTCGGAATTCAACGAAACTAGTTTCATTGGGTCCAGAATGTTTAACTATTGTGAGATTTCAATTTTTGTATCAATTGGAGTTGTTATGTAATCATGTGCAATATAAACACGTATTGATAATGGATTTAAATTATATTAGTTAATAATTTGATTTTAATACTAAATATTAAATACGATCGAATTAGCTTTCAAAACAAGTTCCATTGTGTTTGAATGTGGGTTATTAGCTATGAGCGACAGTTAGGACATCTCGTTTCGAGTTCGAAATTTTTTGACCTCGATGAATAGAGTTTTATGTGAGGCTATATAAGAGTTAACTCTTCATTTCTAACCCTAGCTCCATTTTTGTAAATTAATGGCTAAAAATTAATCTTTTAATCCATCCTCAATTAACAAAAAATCCCAAATGGAAAATTGTTCGTATCGTCGATCCACGTTGGGTGCTCGACCATCGAACAACGTAGTTGGTCGGAATTTGGCCAAAATAGTGACCATGTTCATTTCGTATTTCCTTGATTTGTGTGCGCGATGGACGTTTCCAGGCGAAGTAGTCTGAAGGGCGAAGGGAGAGGAAAGAGAGAGCTTTTCAATGACAGTGGTGTGGCCGTTGATGGTGGTTGGAGGTGGCGGATTTCTCGAGTTGAATAGTTTTCATTCTACCCAATTTTTCAGGTGAATGGAGTGGAGCTGTGGGTCGGTGCCGCCTAGCGTGGGTGCGCCTCGGGGTGGGAGTCATGACAGCGCCAGCGGCTCGAGATCCGGTCTTCTCTAGTGGAGATAGAGGAGGAAAGAAGGTAACGAAGCGGGTTTTGTTTGATAATTGGGGTTAGAAGTTGATTAGGCTGTGTTTTAGTTAACACAAAATCGTCAAATTAGAATGGATGGATAGTTAACTCTCACACTTTCTGGAATGCTGCCAAATATTGTTATTTTGCATAATAATATTCATTGTTGTTAGTATAAATTGTGTGTTTAGATGCTTTGGATGATTATTGATTTGTTTATGGTTGTAGATATTTATATTTCTATCTGTGAACGAATGACCTTTGACACTACCTGCTTTTAAGCAAAAGATTCATCTTAAATGAATTAGACACTATTTCATATGCATTTATAAGCTGATATAGGAGCTGTGATGTAGGAGGATAAGTTTGAGGGATCTAACAGGATTCCTCAATGTTTTGAATGTTACTTGCTATCATATTATTCAAATATGGACTGTATAACCTAATTAACATTAAAAATCTAAGTTGGATGTGGATTGTTGAATTAAATTTAACACCGATGTGTTATTAGTCAATAAACAGTGTTAATTAAGTGATTGGCAACAAATGGGCTAAAATCCATCTTTTTAAGATGTTAATTCGTCGTCAAGCGAATTGACTAAGTTGAAGTTATAAATTTATTTTTATAACTAAAGCAAGATTTAAAATTTTATTTTATATAAGTTATATAAAATAAAGGTTTTATAAATAAATCAATATTTATAATCAGATTTTATAAAGGAGATTATAAAATGACTTATATAACAAATTCTTGTGTTTTAAATAAGTTTTATAAGCAAGTAAGTCAAAATTTAACCTAAGGCTTAATAGTCAGAAATAATTGTTTTAAAGAAACAATTAAGTGAGATCATGTTAAACTAATTATGTTATTACTTAATTTAAAGGGAGGGATTAATTAAAATCAGTTAACTACATTTTCAAGTTGACAAAGTCAATTGTTTTAATTAGGATTGGACATTAAATTATTTTATTTTATTTAACTTAACAGAAATAGGTTTAACAAGCAAATGTTTAAACTTAATAAGATTTCTTAAAAGTTTATTAATCACCTATTTAACTATGTTTAAAGGTAACTATCAAGTTGATAATCAATAATTAAGTTAGTTATTATTTTAATAACTTTTTAAAGGGGATTAACTATTTTATTTTTAGTTAATAACGGAGTAAACTACTTTTACTTTAGTTAATGTTAAAGTTTATCATTATTTTAATTAGTAATATTTAAGGTGATTACCTTTTTAATTGGAATTCACACAAGGAAGTTATCAAGTTGTAATAAGATTTTAATCGAATTTTATAAAGGATTTTATAAAGGAATTTTATAATAAATCCAAGTTTTATAAACATGGTTTATTAAAGAGATTCAAAGCTAATGCGGTGGTTTTAAATAAGCGCTTACTTAGTAATTGAATTAAGAAAGAGCGATTGTAATTAAAAAGAGATTTTTGAAATGGAAGAAAGGGTTTTTAAAACACTATTTAAATTGAATAGTAAATGGAACTTATTGTAACATTTAGAATATCAGGTTTTGTGTTAATGAACTTCTATTTATCTTGAAGATAAGTGTGTTGTCGAGTCCAGGTCTGAGAGGTACATAAAATACCCCAACTTCAACGACGTTGTTGTTATCCAAGGGATGATATAAGTTTGAAACGAAAGTAGATGTTTGAAATTAAATTATTGTTTCCATAAAAGATATTGTAAACTTCAAATTACAAATTTTACAAGTTAAATAAAATTGTTTAGTGCTCTATAACAAATAATATACCACATGATATTGTTTGGCCCAGATATGATGGGTAACTATACTTATACCATTCGATTAAGTATATAATTTTAATTTCCAAAGTAGGGAAAATAATATGGTTTGTTAATGCGGTTATTTCAAAGAGATAATTGTATGGCTATTTTTTTCAAAGTAACGAAAACAAGAGATTTTGAATATACTTACCCTATTGAGATAAGTATATGGAATCCATTTTTAAGAATCGATGAAATGATTCTAATAAATAGTTTCAATTAAAAGAGTATGTGATGCTGATGTACTTAAGTATACTACAACTTATAGGTGTATATATATATATATATATATATTATGGAGTTCTAAAGCAGTATTTTTTTTAAAATAACAAAAACATGTACTATTATTCCCATCACTTGGTTAACATAAGCTCTGATACCAAACATAACACCCATCCTAAGAATAGGCCAATTTTTTTTACCTTAATCAAGTTCATCAAACCAATGGTCCATTCCGAAGTTGGTTGATGATTAGTATAATTAATTCTGAAATAAAAATTTACAAAGCTATCCAAATATAATATTAAATCTCATGGCAGAAGGAATAAAATAAATAACCAAATAAAGTACCCATATCATAACACCACATCGTCTTATTACAAAATCATAATAGTCAGAAAACAAATCTTAAATATCATCTAGTTACATCATTACATAAGGACAACCATTTTCTATGTCTCTACATTTGCTCCATACTCTTGGTGGTAGCTAACAAGTAGATTTTAATGAGGAGAGAATTAGAACAACAATCTTTGGTGAATGTAGCCTAAAGTTTTATAGCAATATTATATCAATAATAATCCATCATATAAGTATTATGTCTTATGCATCTATCATATTTCTCCAAATGTAGCCTTAGCCATTGAACATTAACCCTCCAAATCCATTTCTATGGATATAAAAGCGAGTACAACACAACTACAAAGTATATTGGGTTAACCAATAATTCTGTCATCCAATCATACTCTAACGATGTGAGGCAAACCTTCTCTACTTTCAACCTTTTAAATAAGAATCCCTTCAACTCATTTAACTCAAAGCCTAAGGCGAGTCCGTTTTGGTACAACCAAGTCGCCATCATAGAAATATCTTCTAGGCCACTTAACACTTCTTAAATAGGATAGAGGAATAATCTCCATCTATTTAATATCTTAGCCTCAAAGATGGCCCCCTTCCCCGAAGCGATTAACGTTGCTAAACCATATTCTCAACCATTCAATACTTCTTATATAGAGAAACAAACCCTTACATGACCATTTAAGACCTCAATCCCGAAACAAGCTATCCTAGGACAATCTTTATGACTATAGCACAAAAATTCTCTAAGGCCGAAAGCAAAGTGCTACATTGTAGTCATCTATATTGTTAACTTTAGGTGATAGAAAACATATATGTTAATGAGTCATAAAATTAAAGAACACATGATCATGAAAAAAATCAAAACACATTCATTAATAACTTTTTATTGTAGTTCCCACCGCAAAATCCTCGTTTAGATCAAATGTAATTATTATAAAACATAATCACAAGAGCAACATATTTAGATACCCCTTGGTTGATAATATTTTAAATACTAGCAATAAATAGCCTTGCCATGACGTACATCCAAAAGAAAAACAATGGAAAGAAAACCCCTATACGACTAAATGTCTCCTACACGACTCTAGAAACTTATCCAAAGAAGAACCTAAATACATTTACAGTCAGCCTGCTCAAATGAGTACCTAAGAGTTTAAGGGAGAAAAACTTCATGTTAATCAACATATTGGTGTGGAGAATAACATGTATCCGAAAACCCATAGATATCTGGTGTCGACACTACTTGACGGAACATGTTTTCCTCTCATTAGTATCATGCAATACAAATACCATCTTTGTGCTCCTGGACTCATAATGATTGGAATAATAGTAATAATGTGTCAAAATGCAACATAATGTGGATAATCCATCCCCCGTTCCCCTGGCTAACTGTCTTAATAGCATTATAATTTAATATTATATTAACAAATGATCTATTTACCCATAGATTGTCTATTTATTTAATTTTAGATTGTCCATCCTAACTCGGATATTAGGGATCACTTATCCCTAAACATTCCATCAAAAACCTTTTGGTATATATGAAAGGAAAACAAATTTCATGAGTCACCCCTTTTTGGACATGAGCTATCTGCACCCCACAGATTTACCTGTAGGGTGACTAATAATCCATCAACACATGTAGACAACAACCATACACTTGCCATAGGTTTATAGTGGAATAACTATGAACCTCACAAATACTTGTAATCTTGTAATCCAAGAATATTTAATTATATTGGTAACCCAAATATTTCTCTTCCATTGGTATTCTCAATGTGAACATAATTGTTAATCTCGTTGTTATCACCAATATAATATGGTTAATCAATTCCTGTTGGTATCCCCTATTTTACTTGACTTGTTAACTCACATTGTTGTCTCCAATATATGTGCAAATCATGTGTCAAAACATTAGAACCAAGTGATAACATACAAAATTATGGCTAACTGTCAACATAATCACACAGGGTCGAAAAGCATGTCATCCCTGATCTTATTGCCTTATATCAAGGTTTCTATAAGAGTAAGCCTAACTAAATCGATGATCTATGCCTATCGACTTCATACGTAGCTTAACAACCACAACATTCGAAGTTGTTTTGAAAACAAGATTTAAAAATAACCCTTTTAGCACGGTCGATGAGAGACAATCCATGAGGTGATAGCCTCAAAGTCTTTTGGAAAATAGTTAAGACCTCTTGTCGATCTCATCGGAGCAACAAGAGATAATGGCAATAACCACAATTTATTTTGAAAATAAGTTTGTAAACAAGCTTATCAACATGAACGATGATGCCAAGGATTATAGATGTAGTAGCCTCAAAACTTTAGAAAACGATTTTGAAAACAAACCTTATCGATCACAAACAGTGACGATAAGGATAAAGACGACACCCCCAAGGTTTTATAAAATGAGTTAAAAATAAGCCTTATCGACTCTGTCTATACGACAAGGTATAAAGGCAATAAGCCTAAAAGCTCCTTTATAAAACAATTTTTTGGAAACAAGCCATTATCGACACAGTCAACAAGGTATAAAAGAGACAACGTCGACAAGGTTAAAGCAATAAAAGCAGTAAGCCTCTTATATTTTTTTAAAGGTAATAGTCTTATCACCTTGGTACGAAGGAATAAGATTAAGAAGAGAGGTAGGCTTTTAAGAACACAGGTATAAACTCAAGCGATAAGGACCCCTTCGATAAGAGGGACTATGCAACATGACACAAATCCATCTATACCATATAACATGGTATTTCATGTGTCCTGGGAATGCCTCTCCATCGATACGACATGTGGATATGCCTACCATCTTAGAAAACTGTTTTATTACTAAGTTTTGTAAAACTTTTCATCTACTTAATCTTGCTTAGGAAATGTTATAGTTTATTGGAAAAGAGCAACTGATTATTTTCAATTTGAAAATATAAAAATGGTCAAATACATTAATTGACGTAATTAATGTGTTAATTACCCTAAGTTTAGCCAACTTAGGAAATTCATAATAAATTATTAAAACGTGGGAAATATCTCCAAAATTTCTAAGTGGTCAAATGTATTCCCTTCTACCTTATATAGAAACTACAGGTCCAAATAATTATTTTAATTATTTAGAATTAATACTTATTTTACTCTTAATCAGGCTTAGGAAATTCATAGAATATTCCTGCCATCTTAGAAAATTATGAAACTTAAAATCCATCTCTAAAATCATGTTGTACACAACATATAAAAGTTTCAAAGAAAACGAAGATGACAAACTTTAGGTTTTGATAAAAAATCTAACTAATTATTGTGTAAAAAATCATATATAATCAAAACAAAACTGTTGTCTCATATTAGGAATGTTAGAGTATTAAAATATTCATAAAACAATATTATATGCATGAATTCAATTTGGGCTTACCCATAACCGAAATTAACAAGGGGTTTGAATCATTATCCACCTTAGTTTAGGATGAGAGTTGAGATTTGATGTACCTTTGATCTCAAACTTGATTCTCCTATCCTTTTCTTAAGTTTTTATCTTGTTCTTCGTAGTAATGACCAGCCTCACTTATTTTTTTGATTAGGTTTTAGAAATGAAAATGATGGGATAAAGAATGAAAGGTTTTTTTTTTTGTGTGTGTGTGTGTGTGTATGTATGAGGCTACATGTTTTTAACCCTCTTCTTATGTCTTATTACAATAATTAGGTTTTAAGGCCAAACCATTATTTATTAATTGATTGCAAATCTCATCTCAAGGTCTCACTACACTATTATAATTTAATTTATCCAATTAAATCTTCTGAATAGTGTTTACTAAAAATTAGGAGTACTACATCCTCCCCTCCTAATTTTTTCCTTGAGACTCGGTCAAGGACTAAAAAACACGTAGCAGTCAACAAACAATGCTATCAATACTAGTGTAACCCACTAGGTATTAAGTCTATAAAAGCAACATAGAACAATCATAAAGCAAATCACAATAATTTCCCCTAATCCTATCTTTAGTCTCATAGGTACAGTCTTTCTCACTGTCGGTCCACTACACTTTCATCAATTTGATTGTCGTATTCCTTAGCTTCTTCTCATCTCTAGCCATAACTTTGACCGATTTTCCGACAAAAGCATATATGTTTCTACCACTAAGAATTCCAAAACCCACGGATCTATAGTAGCTACTGGATCGTGCACATTTGCAACAATGATAAACATGAAAACATCATGGACACTCGCCAAATTCTCAGAGCCTCTTAGTAATGAGCTTCCCGATCCTTTCTAGGATAAGAAAAGGTCTAACGAATCCCAATGCTAGTTTCCCTAACTGTCTCAATCCTAGTACACCCTTCATCATTGATGCCTTTATAAAAACATGATCGCCAATATATAACTCAAGACATTGCCCCTTTTGTCTGCATAACTCTTCTGTCTCGATTGAGGTTTCTTCATCCAACCTTTGGATTTACTCTATCTTCTCTACAACTTTTTTTACTATATCTAGACCTAGTTACAATATATCTTCGATCATAAACCAATAAGCTGGCGATTTACAAGGCCTTCCATATAATGCATCAGAAGATGTCATTATTATTCTACTTGGAAAGCTATTATTATAAAAAATCAACTAGATGCAAATGATCATCCCATGAGCCATCAAAATATAGAATGCAAGCTCTCAACAATTCTTTAAGTACCTTATTGGCATTTACTGTCTTCTCATCCATCTATGGGTGATTGCAGGTACTCATCTGGAGCTTGGTTCCCAAAATTTCCTACAGAATTTTCCAAATTTCGCTAGTGAAAATTAAATTCCTATCATTAAAATACTACTAGGAATCCTATGAAGTCTAATTATATTCTTTGTGAATAACTCAGCTAATATGGGCATCGTTCTGGTAGACTTAACTGGAATGATATGGGCACTTGGTTAATCAATCCACGATAACCAAAACATTATCGTTCCCTTTTTTTGACCATGAAAACCCATCAATAAAATCCATGAAAATATAATCCTATTTCCTAACAAAAATATCTAATGTTAAAGCAAACCGTTCGGCTTTTGATTGTAATATCCCGTATTTTTACGGTATAATAATTAATTTATTTAAATAGTGATTTAGAAATTTAAATGGTTGTTTAATTAAATAATATTGAATATTTAATTAATATTAATTAATAAATAATATATTTAATTCTCAAAATTTGTCGAAAATAGTAGAATTCGAAATGTTTTGTGAATCAGATAATTTAACTAATTTAATTCAGTTTAGAATTGAATTATAATAACGAATATATTTAATGAACGATGATTGAACATATAAATTATAATATAATTATAATCGAGCCCGTAATGGTGCGGTAGTTCGGAATATTGAGTTTTGAAATTCAATTGAATATATAGAATCTGTTTTAAGTCGGATTTCTGTGAAACAAGAAACGTTCGGATGTAGTGAACTATATTTTTCTAATTAAAAAGAAAAATCGAGATTTCGTCGTGTAGATTGTGAGTTATGACCAAATCAAATCTTATGAAAACTCGCTATGGAATCGTTTTCCAACCATAGCATTTTATTTAATATAATAAATCATTTTTAAATAGATGGAATAATATTTTGAGTTGAAAATATAAATATCAAATTGAAATCGAGCATAGATTATTTTGAAACTATTAGCACAAATAATACATGTGCAACGTATGATTGGTGTCACTGGAATCTGGGAGAATTTAGAATGGATACGTTGAGCCAAATACCATGAGCGATGACAGCTAAGCGGAAAGAGTAGCAACCATGATGATGTCTCTTTATTTAATCAATAGATTCATTTAACTAACGAAATATCATTAAACAACGTAATGGGAGTTATATGGTCACTTTACATTTTATCAATGCCATAGCACAAATCATCCCAGCATTTAAAACTTGTCCACACTCGCTGTGCTCGTCTACCCATATTGGTTCAACTCAGTTGCAATATCACAATAGGGACGTAGGACCATCAATTCCTAAGACTTCATGTAGAAGTTTTGATGTAAATTAAAGTAAGTAAAACATATATATATATATATATATATATATATATATATATATATATATATATATATATATATATATATATATATATATATATATATATTGGCTCCTTCTCAATTAAGGCTTGATACAGAGTACCTAAACAACACACATTAGGCAAGACTAAAATATATAGGTATGCAGGCCTCTCTTTTTCTTCTTAGTTAAGAATTGAAACCGCATATAAACAGTACCTACCCTACGATAAACACAACCCGTCTATCCTAACCTATAATGTACATTTCCTACTTCCTTAGCTCTTAAGTTTGATGAAGCTTCCACTGGAAGACTTATACTCACTATAAATATATGGTGTTTGCTTTTTGTTTGTTCTGCTGGACAATTAAACCAAGTTTTGTTTTAGCTTCGAGAATTTAAACCAACGAAATCTTCAATTTAAAAACAAATCCTGAAAAATACATGGACCGCGAGAGGGGGGCTTCAGCTCTATATCGTTCTCGTCGAACTCGATACCTTTTCTTCAAATCTGGAAAGTCCTGCATCAACCTCGGGTTGATCACAAAAGGAATGGCGATGATCAGACGGCCGGTCAAGGTGAGCGTGGAACGCTGGGTGGATAGATCATGCGACGGGAGTTAGGAAACGGGGTTCGATGTTCACCTGAATGGTGGAACTCGCTATTCGAACGCGAGATGCTTTGTGGGGGGTGTTGGGTTGTTCCAGTTTTTGCGAAACAGTATGGGATGATGGAGATTGTGTGGAGACCTGAATAAAACGTTGAAAGGAAGGTCCAGTGTGCCATGAAGGGGTTGGCCGAGATGCTTGCGAGTAGAGATGTATGTTGGTGTCGTTCGTTTAATTTTCAATAATGTTTGGAGGGCGGAAATGGAAGTTTGAATGAGCGGCAATGGTGGGAAATGGATGGAGCTGGCTTTCGAGTTTTACAATAGGAAGAAAGAACTGTCATATAGGTCGGGTACAAGAATGGGCCTTATAAAAAACGTTGAGCTCAATTTAAAATTGAAATTTAAGTTTTAATTTTAAATTTAAATAACGTATTAACTTGTATTTATAATATCTTGGCCATACCGTATCAGATTAACGAACGGTCATATCCGTTGGGATCGTATGGACAACGGCTACGCAATGGAACTGATTCCGAGTGAACTGGAGCTCATTATAATTTATTGTAAAATAAAACGTCCGTCTGAATCATAGATAATTAATCGTTATTTAACGGTAATCGTCCAATGTGAGTAAATCTCACTAACTCTGCAAAGTTTATATTTGTATAACGTATTTTTAGAATAGATAAATAATGGTTGATTGTTGTGTGTTTATTGTTTAGATGGACTGCTAATCTATTAGTTGAAAATATAGATAACGAGATATATATACATACATATATCATTAATTAAATATTGATTCTGTTTATCAGAATATTCCATATTGAATTAAAATTGTTGTTATTAATGTTTAACATCTGTGGATGCAGGGAAACAGGTTGGAGGGATCCAACTAGATTCCTCAATATTTATAATACTGTTTTTCATATATCGTGATATATGATGTGGTATATAATCTGTTATTGATTATGTGTGTTGGATGATGATTGATCCTTTTTAGTTGGTTACCATAAATGATATCAGAATATATAAAAGGAAATAATTAAGTCGATACTCAATTTAAGTATTTTATGAAATCAGTGGATTTATTAAAAGGAATTATTTGTTAAATGAATAGAATTTTATAAAAGGAAATATTTATAAAATGAATAGAATTTAGTAAAATGAATTATTTATAAAATGTATAGAATTATATAAAAGGAATTATATGGAAAATTAAATAAGAACTTCTGTATAAGATTATTAACAGTTATATGAATGTTTTAAAAGGTCGTTTTTGGTATAAATACTGAATGGAGTTAATAAGAGGTAAATAAATGAGTATATGGAGTAAATATAATATTTGGAAAATTTATAGAATTATAAAAAGAGAATTATACATTAGGACTAGGTTTAGACCCATGCTTCGCACATGGGTGTAACATGATATTGATTAAAGGGAATTTGCAAGATATAAAGAATTGTGAAGAAATTGATAAAAATAGATTTTTGTTAGAAATCTGTTTTTTTAACAAATAGATTGAGAAGACTAATTTATAAGCAATATTTATAAATTAAGTAAGATATTTATTATTGGATAAATATGATATATAGTTATATATATAAGTCTGAATTTATACGGAGAATTAAAAATCGGTTTTAACACCGATATATGAAATTGAATGTGGACGTAGCAGTAAAAAGGGAATTAAATGAGATGTAAGTGTTAGAAGTAAAAAGGAGGGTTCGTATGAATAATTCTATAAATAAAAGTATAAATAGAATTTGGAAAGGGAAATTATTTTCAAATGCGAAATCAAACTGAATGAATTATATAAAAGAAATATTTTTCACATTCAATGTGAATAATGGATTAAAATAAATATTTTATAAACTAAAACATTTATAAAGAAATTAGGTTTTGAAATAGGAATTCAAATGGGAATTTGAATGAGATAGGAAAGAGAGTTATTCGAATGCAAGTCATTCGAAGGGAGTTAATCGAATATAAGTTATTCGAAGAGAGTTAATTGAATATAGGTTATTCGAGAGAGAGTTAATCGAAGAGAGATTATTCGAAGAAGAGTTATCAAATAGAAATTACTCGAGAGAGAATTATGCATTAGATTTCGACTGTATCGAATGTAGGAAAGTACTATTTGCTTTCCGGTTTTTAAATCAAGATTTATTTATTAAATAAATTGTTTATTTATTTAAATTAAGGTATAATTTTTTTATTTAAAGTTAGATATTTAGAAAGTAGGGATTATAAATCTATTGTTATAACCAATGATTTTTGTAAAAGAAGTGGATTCGTAAACTGAACCTGAGAGTTACGTAAGAATAGTTTGTTGAAAATTGAAGTGGTGAACTTTGTCTATTTCAAGGTTAATAATGTTGTTCAGTTAAGGTCTGAGAGGTAGTTATACCCCAACTTGATTGACTTCATTTTTAACTAAAAAAATGGTTTAGGTTTGAGTGCGAAGGTTAGTTAAGTGAATTAAGTAATGATTATTAATGGGTTGAGTTGGCATAGCGATGTTTAATTTAAACATTTGTTTTAGTCCAATGAAGAAGTTTTGGAAACGTTTTCCAAATAAAAATCAGAAATGTTTTCTAATATAGAAAATAAGAGATGGGAGTAAACATGGAAATGTTTTCCAATGTAAAGGACGTGATGTTTCTAAATATAGAAGCTATGAATATATATATATATATATATAAGAATGTTATTTGTTGGTTAAAAAGAAATATTTTCTAGAAGATAGAAACTAATAGTTATAATAGATGAAAACGTTTTTCCGAGAATAATGTGAGGCTAAACGGGTTATATGAATATATGAAAATGGGAAATGAGGAAATGAATAAATTAATTTAAAAGGAAAAATGTCGATTGATGATTGATCGATAAAATTTCCATTTGGAAACCTGATCGTTGTGTGTATGGATGTTTTCCTTTGGTAGTTAAATAACCGACTATCAAAGTTTTGACCATTTTTCCATCGTCAATACAGAGAGACCGAGATCATATTTATTATCTGAAAACCACTCTATATGGGCATTAGCTTTGCGAATCAAATACGACAGGATAATTAAAGACGGAGTTGATGCAAGGGCTGTTCTGGCAAATCCTAGGTAGAAATTGCCTAAGATGGATTTACAAAATAGTGCCTTCGGTTTGTCCAATCCCAGGACAACCTGTATGGAAGAATGTCTGATAGAGTATGTTTAATAGATCGCGTAAGTTGATCTCTTCAAATGTATTTACGTTTGGTGGTGGAGGAATTCATTTCTATTAGCTGTATACCTGTGGTATTTTTGGGGAAATCAATTTGTGATTTGACGGGTATAACGATGTGACATTCAAAGTAAATAAAGGTGTGATCTGTACATTTTGACCTCAAGCCTCACAGCCGATTAATGGTATAAAATCGGGTAAATCGCATGGCTAAGTGGGTAGCTCCCAATTAGGGTGTATTATTACCTGATCTAGAGAAATTCCATTTACTTATATAATCTATTTCAATGCTGCCCCTTTCAGGAAACGGTTGCTGATCCCAACCATTGGTGATAATACGTTTGGTACACTCAAGTGAAATGAGTGACCGATCATGTTTAGCCTGGGTTACAAGATATTCTTGTTGAACCCAGTGTATTCCTCTCTAGAGATACACTATCAGAAGGTGGTCCTGTACCTTGCCAGTTGTAATCCATTACCTAATAAGCGCCCACAGTTTGATTTTTTATTATGTATGTGGAACATGAAATGAAAGCGTTCTACTAAATGATTTTTAATTGTGGTTGATAGATACTACTATAATATCAGAAGAATTTTGATATAAAGAATATTTTGGAATATCGTAAGGTAAAAACCATCTGTGTTTATGTCTGGATCGGTCTTACGATTATCTTTTCTTTTAAAGTGATTTTAAAAGTTAAACAAATGGTTGGAGTTTACTCACACCAGTCACATGACTGACCTAGAGTTTATTTTGTTTTGTTTTCCCTAAACTCTTGGGTGCCCAATTTTGTACGGGCAGTCAAGTAGTCGGGATTTTACAGACATACATGGAGAGCTTGGAGCAAGAGGCTTCAGGATTATATTGCTATTGTTTATTTATGCTGTGATGTTATATGTGGTACTGTGATAATGGTATGTATTACCAGTTATAGTTTTGTATTCCAAAAAGTGTTATATAATATATTTTATTCGTTCCGTTTTGAGATTCGTGTTTACTCTGATTTTGTTGCTATCTTCTTCTTCTATTCTAATTTTCTATCTTATCTATTCTCACCCTCTAACTTCTTTCTGTTCGATGCATAAATAGTCTACATGGGTTTTATGTTGATTTTCTGGGTCGAAGCTTCGAGTTCGTTACATTGATGTTCGGCCTTCACTTGCTGACAGTTCACACACTGCTTTATCCATAAGCAAAAATCACTGTCTGTTCCTTCATAGAAAAATTTTCTCTTTATGTCCTAATATATCTTGGTACCTTCAAGATGAATCATGAACTTAGATCGATGAGATTTTTAAGAACCTCCTTTCTTAGATCTTTAACATCTGAGATACACAATCTTTCCTTCTTTCACAACCATCCCAAGGATGAAATCTTTTAGATCATCAATTCCTATTCCAAACCAAAGTCCTCTCCTTATTTCAGCTAAAACTGGATCTTAATTTTTCTTAAAAGCATTCCTTTCGATCAAGACTAGTCAAAACTCTAAACATGAAATCATAGCTGTTCCTTAACTCGAACTTGCCGTCGATCTTATCCACACATCAGAAGTAATCACTGCCTCAAAACATTTTCACTCTATTGACATAGCTAACACCACATCTTGATGTTTCCTACTAAGGGCATCAGTAACTTTATTCCCTTTTCTATATGTACAATCAATGCCAAAATCATAAGCTTCTAAAAACTTTATCCATCTCTGTTGTCTCATATTCAACACTTTTTGAGAGAATAAATAGCTTAAAGACTTATGATTCATAAATAGTTCAAATATCTGCCCTAAGAGGTAATGTCTTCAAATCTTTAAAGCAAAGACAATAGCCGCTAACTCTAAATCATAAATCAGATATACTTGGGATTTCTTCAATTGATTTCTTTCGGTATCATGATAATGCTTTTAATCTTACTTTTTTGGTATCAATTTTGAGCTTCGGATTCCTTCCCACTGGTACAGAAAATGGATCAGTTACCTTTTTCGTTTAGTATCGACATCAAGCCAACTGTTCTCAACATTTTGGTATCGAAAGTATGCATTCTTCCTACTTATCTTGTTGTCGACAGCAAGAAATCGACCTTCTGTTGTTGCCGATAACTCTCCTGCTTTAGTGTCAACTCTTGCACGATACCCCTTTACCTTAACTTGGTTCCAATGTCGAACTCCATCAATAACATTTTCTCCCAATGAAGGGGTATTTTAACTTTTCAAGTCAGTCCTTTTATTCTAGATTAAAATACTTTCATTTGGAGTTTTTCCTTTGTTTCTCCTGCATAAATTTCAATAACTAATATTTTGTGTCAGACCTTCATTCATAGTAGGATGTATATAACTATTTGCTCATATTGTATTAAGCACCCGGGCCTAAGCCCAATGACTTATTAAACCTGCAATTAGGTAATATTTGCATTCATGCCATATACTTTGTTGAAAAAATGATTAACAACGTTCTTATTATAAACTTAGAAAACTTCTTCATACGAGGTACGAGAAACCCTTACTTTCACTATAAGATTTTGATATGGAAAACCCATGTTGTTAACCCAAAGGCCGGTTTTAATATTCTTCATCAGAAATAGGGTGGTAAGCCTGAATTCCATAGGACGGTAAAAGTCGAACCATGATATATTTTTTCTAGGAGACAAGAATTATTGTTTTGAGATCCAGATCTGGGTATCAAGAGAAAACCAATCAAAATTCACTTTTGAGAATATGTGATGCATATTAGGGTATTAATATTAGAAGTCTCGAACTGTAACTCAAATTCGGGATTTTGACAGCAGACCTGCAGTCTTCTTCTGGTAATGATTAGAAGTTCCAAACTAAACCCATATTCGGGTATTAATGAGAGAAGAATAGAGAACCACTTCGGGTAATAATAGAGTCCCGAACCAAACCCCGATTCGGGTATTTATGATAGAAGGCTAAAAATCCACTTCTGGTAATAATAGAAGTCCCGGACCAATCCCAGATTCAGGTATTTGTGATAGAAGACCAGAAATCCACTTTTTGTAACAATAGAAGTCCCGGATCATCCAAAGAGTCCGAGTTGTGTTGGGTAACCGAAACCATGCCATAAACCGTAATCCCACTCTATTCTCGTTCCTAGAACGCAGGATGCCGGGAATCTTATCGGATCCAAATATAAGCGGATCCATCATCCTGCTCGAACCAGCAAGCTACCCGATACGTATCCCGGGACTGACCTCCCCATTCTTTCGCATCTGCGTCAACGGGGCACATGGCATCTTCTTCCATGTCACCTTCCTGGGGCCCGCTGAAAATATTGGCGGAAAAGTCATTCAGGATAAGCTAGGCAACGGAGAAGAGTACGATAGTGAGCTTAGCGAAGCTGAGAAGAGGCGCATTGCTTATGGATCCGTACCCGCTTTCGTCTTTCTTCAAGGTAGGAAGAATTCTTAGCTTTCCGTTGAAAGCATGCCAAGCTCGGCTTTTCGCTCCGAGTGGTGGCAGTATGTTATGGAGTATAGTAATCAAATTTCTATCCTTCTTAGTTCTTCCAAATGTCCATCTACAGTAGTGATTGAAGATCCACTATTGTTTTTTAGCGTTTTGAGAAACCAACTAATTTGAAGGCTGCATGGTAGTTGTTGGAGATATTTTATGTCGATAAGATATCATCAGCATGGCTTCCTGAGCACCTTATCGACTGGTTAACTGATTATGATTGCCTTATATCAAAGACAGAGGAAACGATCTACTCAAAGCTTGTGGAGTTTCAAACTAAACTTGTTAATTTACAGGTAGTTGAGGATCACCTTCGATATTGGGAAGCATTATCTCGAGCACTTGCAGTTGGATGGTTTGATGTTGTGGTCAAACTATTGAGATTACATGGATCATACTAACCGGATCAAATAGGCACCTGTAAGATGGAAAATGGATTGGTAGAGGCTGTGGCTGTTTTGGTCTCTACAATGCCACATTTGCGTCCTGATCTACCTGCAGGAAACTTAGGCTAATGCTATAAAAACAAATCTGATTTTATCAAGACATAGGAGAAATGGCATGGACATATATCTAAATTTGATTGCAGTGCCTTTTGGATTCAGTGCCGTCACCACCAAACTCGAGAAGGCTTGAGAAATTTGTTGCAGATTATGTTGGGTTATTTTAAGAACATCATTCCTGCCGTCTGTTACTTGATGGAATTATTCATATCTCAATTAATTTATACGAGGCCATATAATGTATGTTTAGAGGGGCTTCACAATTTAGCTCAGAAGTGTATGCAGTTGAATCCAAACAAAAATTCCAGTGGTCTAATGGAGTTCTCCTTGGTATTCTAGGAGAAAACACAAAGGTTGTCTCAGCAGAATGTTCAAAGACATTTGGCCCTTAGATGTTCACACATGCTATATATTTGCTGATCGTTGAAAATGATCAAGCAAAATATTTTTGTATGAAGAGAGAGAGAACTTGGGAGGTATTAGCATAGATGAAATGCTCTAGCTTATTTAGGCTCAAGTTTTGCCTTCTCATCCCTTGACTTGAAAGATTGCACCCACGTATCTGGTTTCATATCCAACACAAGGTATAGGCTTATTGGAAAATTTACTATATAAACAACCAACACAACACTAAAAATGGTTCTTAAGAGTTTAAAGATTTTCCATTTGCATGAACTTGAGAATATCAGTTCAACTGTTATAAAGATTATTGGCATGTACCACTGGAAGCATGGTAAGCAAGCTCGAGATGAAATTAGGCTCAACAGGATTGCTTAGCATTTATTCGAAAGCATTAGCAAGTCAGTTTCTGATGACAGTTTTCAACAATGGGAAGGCTTAATTGAATTGCTTGGTTCTAGACTAGGGAATGCTGGTGGTATTGAGTTCCTTCGCAGGTATCATGATTTGAAGAAATCCCTGCAGCAAATAAAAAATGAGAAGGTGATAGATGTCACACGACAAGTTGTAGAATCACTCATACAACTTATTAAAAGTCCATTTACACTACAAAGATTTTGGTTTCCCCTTTTTCATGATTCAGTTAAATTGCTAAATTGGAAAGATCGACCATTGTTGAGTGTGTCAGAAACTAATTTGTTATTGAATAAATTACAAGAGTTATCAATAGCAAAGCTTCGCCCCGATTTTTGTGATACAGACTTGCCACCCTAAGCTCTAAGTTCTGTCAGACTAGCCCTAACCATAAAACTTGCTCGAACCATTCTTGAAGATTCTTGATTTAGTCTATCAGATACATGTAGCTTGTGCTCCTCAAGTCTATGTACTAACTAGTGGTGTTTGGATTTCTACCATAGCCAGTGATCTAGTTATGGTATTTTACCATTATGTAACATGTTATAAACATTTGTACATTACAGTGGATATTCATAAACTTTGCACTGAATTTATATTATAGCATATATTTTTATTTTATTATTTGTGATAGTTTTGATATAATATATTATCATGATAATTTGATATTAAAAAAAGAAGTCCCAGACCAATCCCAGATTCAGATATTTATGATAGAAGGCCAGAAATCCACTTCTGGTAATAATAAAAGTCCCGGACCAATCCCAAATTCGGGTATTTCTGACAGTAGGCCAGAAATCCACTTCTGGTAATAATAGCAGCTTTGATTGCTCTTCTTGAGCTTTTGTTCCCTTTTGCAGCATAATGTGTAAGTAGAGGCGAGCGCGTGCTTATAGTGCTCCTTTCGAGCTTTCGTTCCCTTCTGTGGGATGAAGACATAATCAGATGTAGTGATGCTCCTCTGCTAGCAAAGGTAGGACGTGCTTAGTTGAAGCAAAAGCAGGGGATGCTATTCTACGAGCCGAGGCAGGGTGTGTTTTTTGTGATCCTCCAGAGCATTCGTTCCCTTCTACAGGACGAATACATAAGAAGATATAGGGCGTGCTCTTCTGCGAGCAGAGGTAGGACGTGCTTAGTCGAAGTAGAGGCAGCGCATGCTCTTCTACGAGCAGAGGCAGGGCATGCTTTTTTAAATGCTCTATCCCAACCATTTCTGGCTTAGATCAGAGGCTTATGCTTTTGACGCTTTAACCTGGCCCTTTCTGATTTGGACCTGGCTAAAGGCTTACACCCCTCATCCCTTCGAGAGTTTCCTTGCCCTGGCTGTCTTGGCGATGGAAAAAGTTTTCTTACCGTTGTAGGTTGTTTCACCTATTTCAGGTAGTTCCAAATTTTGAGAGGGTTTTCATACTCTTCATTATGTGGATATTCTTAAGAAGACCTAGTTTTATTCACTAATCGTTGAATAGTATGGCCTCAAGTGTTTTGTGTTCCATTTCTAGTAACGAGATCACCATTTGGTTTGCAAAGTCGATATGCTCTGGGTGTGAGCTCTTGATGAATGATCAAGGGTCCTTCCCAGTTTAGTTCAAGGGGAACATCCGTAGGGGTAACAACCCGTATTTTACATATCGAAAGATCGTAAAATATTTTAATTTTATTCCCTAAGAGTTGGATCATTCTTATATTTTAATATGTTGCTTATGGGGATGCGAGACATTTCCATATTTTTTACCAATTTTGTTTGTGACTATTTTTCCCTGCCAGTCTTGTACAGAGCATAACTTTTTACTCAGGTTGAATCAAGTGTTGAGACATGTGCCATTGGAAAGAAAATGATGTTTTCCTTTCCATATCACATTAAAGATTTGGTTTAGCAGTTTGGGAGGGATCACCGTTTTAAGGTTTTGTAGTTGGTCGTCCAAGTTTGGTAAGCCATAATGGGCTGATTTGGGAAGGCCCATTACTGGGCTGGTGAAGGCTATAAATAGTTGGTAGGAGGCATGGAGAATAGTTTACTTTCTCCATTTTCTCATTTGAAAGAGTGAGAGCTCCTCCATTTCTCCATTCTCTTCACCTTTCCACCATTAAAGCTTAGAGAATCGAAGATCTACAACAATTGAGGCTAGATCTACGCAAATCCAAGAGAGAGGTCATCTAATTGAAGAGTTTGGATCAAATTCTTCACTGTTCGAAATCATATTTCATTGCTTTTAGCTTATTTTGAAGAATTGGTCAGTGATATGCATCTCTCACACAGATTCAATCAAGTGTATGAGTTGTTTGAGTATAATTTCATCATTTTTAAGTGTTTTCTCATAGATCTATGTCATTGTAAGTTTATTTTCATATGAATTGCCATAGGATCTAATTTAGAAACTTAAAATCGATAATTTCTATGCTATTACACATGTTTATGCAAAGTTAGATCCATAATTTAGTTCATATGTTCATATATCATGATTTCGGTGAACTTTGCATAATTTTAGTGACAATCGTCATATCCATGCTGTTAGTGATTTTATAACATGCTTATGGTTTTGTTGAATGAATTAGAAGAGTATATTTCATTGATTGTGTCGATTGGCAGAGTTTTGTTTGAAATTGGACTTGAATTGGGGTTGTACATGCTACGGGTCGGTCATGATTTCGGGTCGGTCGGTAGGGAGCTGGTCGGTCGGTTGGAGAGTGGCTTGGGGAGCAAGTCACAAGGGTGGTCAGTCGTTTGAGTAGCTTTGGATCGGTCGTTGCGGGATAGTCAGGAGGGAGGTGATTGGATCGGTCGGTCGGTCGTGAAGTTTGAAGTGGTGAAGGTGTTGGGTCGGTCCTACCCAAGCGGTCGGTTCAGTCAGTGGAGTTCTGGTCAAGTAGCTTGGGGTCGGTCATCAAGGAGGGGTCGAGTACAAATGGGGGGATCTGTCCAACGTAGGGTTGGTCCAAGGACCGAGTCAGTCGGTCGTTTCCTTAAAGTTGGTCGGTCGGTCATGGTGGCAAGGCACTCGTCGGTCGTGCATCCAGGAAGGGGGTCGGTTGGTCCTAAAGGAAGCAAGGGGTCGGTCGTGTACCCTGGTCGGCCGTGCAGTGCGATCGGTCGAGCATGGTTAGGAAGGGTTTTTAGCAGCGCTTTTAAACGCTGTGATTGATGGAGTAAATGATGTAGTTTATTCCGTAGTAAATGTGTGAAAGCTATGGATTGTTTTGGACCTTGTGTGAAATTTTCTTTGGTTCGATTATGGTGATGGCTTCGAAGTGAGTTTAATTAGGGAATGTCGAAGTGGTGTGATGTGTCCTTTGCTAGCCGTGATGCAACGGGTGTGATTACAACTCAAAGGTGTCCTAAATTGGGTTACAATGGTTGGATGGTCGCCATCGATGATGACTCGAGATACCGAAGGCCGAGGAATTATCGTTATCGTAGGTTCTAGCGGGCTCAAAGCAGGGGTTACACAATTCGTCATATGGTCGAGTACCTTGGGCGTCGTGTATGACCTAGACACATTTATTCGTATGATGTGTGGGGCTTTAGCTAGACCCGGGGTTTACCATTGGCCCTTGACGGACGACAAGGTGTTTGACTGGTCATACGATCAACATTGGTTTCAAAGCTGGATTGGCAGTGATAGCCAGAGTCTGTCATGGGTGATTGGATGTTTTATTTGTAATGTCTCATGTAGATTATCCAACGTCGAAGGAGATTTTACTTGGGTGTTGGTCTGATCTTGGTTTAGGCCTCTGGGGCTTGTACTTAAGGAATGTTGACTTCGATTAGGATGGCTTACGTGAGATACATATAATCTGAATGCTATGAGTGCTAGTGGTTGACTCTAATTGCCATTAATGAATGGTTGTTCTGGTTTCCATGGATGAATGGTTGAAGTGACTAATGTAAAAGCTATCACTGTTCGATTTGGTGAAGAAGGGTGTTGAGTTCTTCTCTGGTGTTGTGGGTGGATTAGTTCGTTTATTTACCCATTCTCATATACTTTACTGATTATGTTAGATAGTTGTTTTATCGCTCACTAAGACTGCTGTCTAACTCAAGGTGTTATGTTTATCTCTTATTACCTTGGGTTGTTCATCCGATTGTTGGATGCGCAGACTAGGTGGCAGGTGATAGCTTAATGAGGACGATGTTGGAGTCTGGAGGCGAGCAGGAGGCTGGCGTACTATCTTTTTTACTATATAGTATTTGGATTTCCGTTGTTTTCTATTCTTCTCAGAGTGCTGTAGTGAGGCAAAATTGTATAAACACCATTGTTGTAATTCAAGTCAATGGATATTATTTTCTAGTTGTTACAAAAGTTTATTGTTTTTTACTTCACTAATAATACCTATTGTATATGTTCTATTATATTTTATACCTGTGCTGTGAGCTTACGACTGGTTCCTCTTGTGTGTCATACCTTGATGATCGTCCGTAGTTGCCTGGCACATCTTACAACGCATTATTCCTCTTGTTCAGTGCGGGGATTGTGGGCGGTCATTACATTTGGTATCAGAGCTTTAGTTATCGATTTTAGCCAAATTTCGGAGATGTAATTGCGTATGAGAGACATATTTGTAGATTTCAGTTGGATGTATACTATATGATACTATATAGTATAGTAGCATTTGTACTTCTTTAGCAGCTTTTCTTGTAAGTAGCTAATCATTCTAATTTGCAGATTTAGAATGAATCATCGTGCTTCAAGACATACTACTAGGGATAGGGCTGTGCCTGGAAGGGGTAATGGCAGTGCACCATATTACCCAACCATGTTTGAAGCCATGATGGGGGCATTCATGCTATAACACCCCATAATTTTAAAACAACACTATAATGATAAATTAAAGAATTCTTAATTAAATATTGAGAATCAAGTAAAACGGACTGCCCCATCGCATTCGTCTCGGAATTATGCTTAAGATAGACTCAGAGTTTGCGTAAAATGGACATCATATGAAGAAGTTATTAAGCCTAGAAGTTTGTATACACACAAGAGAATTATATATACAAACAAATAAAAAATTTCAAAATATTTCAAAACGGCAAGGCGGAAAGGCGCGGGAAATCGACCCATTGGTGGTCGACCCCGTGCTCCATGGGTGTCAACCCATGGGTCAAACCCTACAAGGGGGTGTCGACCTTAGGGTCGACCCCACCCAGATCTGGGGTTGATTTATTCTTTGAACCAGGACTTGTAGCATGACCAGATTCGTGGACGGTAGGCTATAAATGGAACCTCATTTCTATTGTTTTATTCATCAAAAACAATAGAGACAACGAGGTGCTGCCCCAACTCAGATTGAATTAGCCTATTCTTCTGCAACAACGACTTATACGTATACAAGAATCTCTGCTTCAACATCAACAGACATTTCTATGTTCTGTAAATCCAGTCCTTGTGAATTTATGTTGCTTTTAGATATAAACATTTAATAAGTTATCCTGACATGTTTATAAGTTTGGATCTAAACCTGTGCCTGTTAATAACCGGAATCATAACCAATCAGATCTGCCACTACTTGTACACCTAATCTACAGTTTAGTTCTCATATGCCTATTCCTAATATGCATATTCTATTATTATGCCTAATTATTTCATCATATACCCATTTTGCTACTATGCCTATTTTGTTCACCATATGCCTATTCTGTTAGTTGGCATGTTTCCGTCATCATATGCCTGTTTTGTTATTATGCCTGTTTCTGTTCTATTCTCTCCCTCCTTCCCTTTTTTATTTATTTTTATAGTTAGGCTACCTTCGAGCCTAGGATACTGCGGAAATATGCGAACGAACGAAATTGGGAATGGTTGGAATGATAAATTGGGGGCATAACTTGTATTATAAAACATGACTAGGATTTGAGGGCATAATTGATACCTTGATCTAAAACTTTAATTTAGGCCATAACTTGTATCGTGAATCAGACTGGGATTTCGAGCATAACCTTTGATGAAAATGAAAAATTGTTTAAGAATGAATGAAACACCTCACCTCCGTTAAGGTCACTCACAAAGGGAATGCCTTAATTTTGGTGGAGGTTTATAAGTAAAAGACAAAGATAAAACACAAGACAGATATAAACACATATAAATAAGCAGTGGAAAAACCAATAGACTTTTATTACCATAAATACGTGTTTATACAGAACATTTCCAACATTGTCTCAAAACAAACTTCCAATTATTACAACCATAATACTGTCTTGATTTTAAAAGTTAAAGAAGCATGAAACATAAATAAATCTGCATAATCCCCATAAATGATATCCAAAGCCATGGTCCAAATGAAAGAAATCCAAGCAATACATTCTCTCTCTTCAAGCTGGATGAAAAACTGACTAAGCTGCGGTGTTTCCTCCCTGTGGACCTGGGGGGGTGAACGGAAGAAAAGAAGACGAAAGGAAAATGGGTTAGACATAAGTCTGGTAAGTCTAGCTATATTCCTAGAATGTTAATAATAAAAAGATCATGACTTGCATAAAGTGAGAACAGGACGATATCAGGATAATAGACTATCCTAGAACTAGATAAGGTGTCCTAAAACGAACATCCCTTCGCACCCTATTTTAAATCTCTATCTATGCACCTACTAATTCTTATACCAACAGGCACCCCGTGATTGGGGTGAAGTGATCCCTTTCTCTTTCTTTAAAAGATCGGCTCCTACTCGTATATTCACATGTGTCCTACGGCCCTATATGGTAGATACCTATGCTGGTCCCACCATGGGTTGTATCAAGTCCCATGGTGGCGGCCCCGACACAATTCTAGCATGCATAGGGTATACTACTGATGCTCCAGTGCCCTGACTTTTCTGCTCCAGAGTGTGTGCACGCCCGCACTCTGTTAGAACCCACACTGTGCACCAACCGTTGTCACTTTTGACCGCTTACAATCATCCCAGTAATCGTGCCCCACCCTGCCTAGTTCAGGGTACCATGATACCTAATTGGGTTACTGCTGAAACGGGTCCCCATTACTAGGTTTTCTAGTCAAACATGTTAAGTGGTTAAGTGTCTGAATGAACCTTACCCCCACCCATCCAAATTATTTAACATGTTGAATTTGGTTAAGTATTTATTAAATTGACTTAACCCTATCAGTCCTAACTCAGCTCTAATTGTCTTATTATAGCACCAACCTCTCAGATTAGACAGATATTGTTGTGGTTGCCTGTATGCCGGTTGGGTCCGGACAGTCTTACGCCACAACTCAGTTTAACCTCTGGTTTTTATTGGGCCCCATGCCTTAACCTCTCACATTGGATAGCTATTGTTGTGACAACTGGACAGCCGGACGGGTCCGGGCAGGTTTACGTCACAACTCAATCCAACCTCGGGTTAAGCGCGTTCGTATTTTCTAATTTACATTTTAATTATGTAAATTATTCAAATTCAAATTACTGTCACATTCATTTCCAATTAATCGCATAGATTAAGGAAATTAATGCCTTTTTATGCCATAAATCACTTATGTGATTAATGACCAATATGTAAATTAGAAAATATTCAAGTTACTGTCACATTCATTTCCAATTAATCTCATTAATTAAGGTAATTAATGCCTTTTTATGCCATAAATCACTTATGTGATTAATGACCAATTTATGGCAAGTTTTCCTAAAATTATCATTTTAACCCAACGTTATCCCGTCCAATATTAGGCTAACCATCTCAGCCTAATTTACGTTCGCATGATTTTTTGGTGTAAAGTATTAGGCTAAAAACTTAGCTTAATTTAATATACGCAAATTGGCATAAATTAGCATAAACATGACAAGGGTATAACTTTGGTATTGATGGCATAATCAATATGAACATAATAGGGTGTACTTGCAAAATAACTAACGTGAACATTTTAGGGGTGAACTTGCAAAATAACTAACATGAACATTATAATGTCATAGGTACAAACTTGCAAAAAGACTAACATAAACATTATAATGTCATAGGTATGAACTTGCACTTATAGGCTAACTCAACATATATGTGTTTTTTTAACATAGGCCATATTAACAACATACATGAGAATTAGCAATATGAACTAATCCATATACATATGTTAATTTGCAACATAGGCAAATCAACATACGTATATGTGAGTTATCAACATACACATGTGTTAATTAGTAACATAGATTTAAACATACTTGCAAATTAATCCCAACATATGATAAGTGTGAACATGGCATAAGTTTTGCATAAACATGAATATATAGATTTGACAATTGGTTGCATAACTTCACTACATAAACTTGCATAATAAACTACACAATTCTCATAAGATGTTACAATCCAAGTCCATGCTTATTCCAATAATCTAATCCAATAATCCCAAATTTAACATGATACTAGAATCAAGTTACTGACATAGATTAATATTATAAAACATAATAAACATCATACTTAATAATTCTCAATTCAACATGATAATAGAATCAAATCACAAACGTATATTAATAACATAACGAGTATCGTACTATTATCATTTCATCGCAACACATGATATTCATATTAATTCGCATTCTAAAAATGTAGCTAAACTTACAATCGTAGACGGTCTTGTTTTCTGAGTTCTGAAATTCTGAATTTGCAAAGCTTTCCTTTGGGAAGACGTTGCTTTGATTCTAATTTGTTGTTGCTTTTTAATCTTTTAGTTTGTATTCGCTATGTTGTTCGTCTCTTTCAACTGGAGGCTCCCTCTAGTTCTCAGCAGACATCATGGTGGCTCCAATTCTTTTTTTTATTTTTAGTTTGAGACCTAGGGTCTTTTTATAGAGTTGCAAGTTAATTTGAGCCGTCGATGAAGCTAGGGTTAACCAGAGCCGTCCGTTGTAAAGAGAAGCCAGTTAAGTTCACCATTTCTTTCTTAATGTACATTTACTATTATTTGTCAATCCATATAAATATGTACGCATTAGATACATCTCCCCTTTACACATTTATTATTATTTTTGTATGCACATTAGATACATCTTCCCTTTACACATTTATTATTATTCTTGTATGCACATTAGATACATCTCCCCTTTACACATTTATTTTTTTGTATTAGCAACTTTAGTGTTAACAGAAATACGGGGTGTTACATTCTCCCCTCCTTAAAGGATTTCGTCCCCGAAATCTCCAAGTCTAGGAGAACATATATCCTACCATCCAAATGTCCATCTACTCAATCATCAAACACGAGCGTCCATTGTCCTTAAAAGACTTCTAATTCTTCATGATCATATGCATCGTATGTGTACATGTCCTTATCTAATGCAAAAATCAGGCGGTCTACTGATTCAGTTGACCTCCTTAATGAAAATTTTGTAAGTGTCATGAATCCATTATGTATGCAAACTTTTTCCTATTCATAATTCTACATGAGTGCGCAATCATTCAAACAAATGCGACATCCATATGACAACATATTATGCTTCAACCATATACAAACATAAACACATATATGCATATGCAATATGAAGTGACTGAGCCGATCTAAAACCCTTGATTGTGTGTGTATATGCATCCACGAGCAACCACTAGCAAACATTTGCAACCACTTGCAACCATCATCCATAACATGTTTCAATTACATGTTTACATCCAAAGGGGTTTCCACCTAAGGATAAAAGGGTAAGGTCGGGGAGACATACCTAAAAAGATAGATACTAACATGACTTTAAGGAAAAAGAGAGATCAAAAATGTACCCTCAAAAAGAAAAGGGTAGGCTGCGCGTATTATATCCTCAGTTTCCCAAGTCGCGTCTTCCTCGGCGTCGCTCCACTGAACTTTGACGAGTTTGACTTCGCGGTTGCGTAACTTTTTCACTTTAGTTCCTAAGATGCGAGTTGGAACTTTCCTCACAGTTGCTTCGCGTTCTACTTCAGCTTCTTCTAGAATGTTTGGCTCTACCACTTCCGCTGACTCATGTAGATACTTCCGGAGGTGAGAAACATGAAAGACGTTGTGAACTCCGGCCAGTCTTTCGGGTAAATCTAACCTGTAGGCCATCTTCCCAATTTTCTCGATGATAGGAAACATCCCTACAAATCTTGGTGCTAGCTTCCCTGTGGATCCAAAGCGAACGACGTTCCTTAAAGGAGATACCTCAAGGAAAACCCTGTCCCCAACCTCAAATTCATGGTCGGTCCTTCTCTTGTCTGCGTAGGATTTTTGTCTGTCTTGGGCTGTCTTCATTCTTCTCCGTATTAAGTCTACTTTCTCTGAAGTCTCTCGGATCATATCTGGTCCAAGTATGAGCTTGTCTGTAGACTCCCATCAACAAGTGGGCGATCGGCACGGTCTTCCATATAAAGCTTCGAAGGGCGCCATTCCGATGGTGGCTTGGTAGCTGTTGTTGTAGGCAAATTCCACCAAAGGAAGATGGTCCTCCCAAGTCCCTCCAAAGTCAAGTACGCAAAGTCTCAAAAAGTCTTCCAAAATCCTGTTCACCCTTTCCGTCTGACCATCGGTTTAGGGGTGATAGGCCGTGCTCAAACATAACTGTGTGCCTACAGCGTCTTGCAGACTCCGCCAAAACTCGCTTGTGAAGATAGGATCTCTGTCGCTAATAATGCTGGAAGGTATTCCATGGAGTCGAACTATCTCCTTAAGATAAAGAGATGCTAGAGACGAGGCAGCCCTTCTACTCTTGACAGGTAAAAAGTGGGCGTTTTTAGTAAGCCTATCCACTATTACCCAAATGCTATTGTTGCCTCTTCTAGACCTAGGCAGCCCATCAATGAAGTCCATTGAAATGCTATCTCACTTCCACTGTGGGACCTCTAGAGGATGGAGCAGACTGCCAGGCTTCTTCTGCTCCACCATGACTTGTTGGAAAATCATGCACTTAGAAACAAAATCTGCCATGTCCTTCTTCATGCCACTCCAAAAGAAAACTCTCTTTAAGTCCTTGTACATTTTGTCCCCGCCTGGATGTATTGTCATCTTGGAATGATGTGCCTCCTCAAGAACTTTCTTCACCAACTCCTTTGCCTGTGGGACGCATAGTCTTCCATCCCGTCTTAACCACCCTTTGTCGTCGATGGTGTATCTATCGAGGTGACTAGAAGTATCAGCCCTGACGAGCTTATCAACCACTTCTACAAGATGAGGGTCTTCTCGTTGTGCGGTCCCTATTTAGTCTAAGAGAGTGGGCCGCACTTCTAGCGATGCTAACAGACCGGGTACAAAATCAGAGGAGGGCCTAAAGTCAAAACTGGCTATAAACTCTAGGCTTCGCCTTTCAACAAATAGCGGGCTCAATGTTAGCTTCTTTCTACTCAAGGCATCTGCGACTACGTTTCCCTTGCCAGGAGTGTAGGAAATCTCGAAATCATACGAGGCAAGAAACTCCATCCACCTTTGTTGCCTTAAGTTAAGGTCCTTCTGCGAGAAGAGATACTTCAAAGATTTATGGTCAGTATACAGTTCAAATTTCTCACCTAGGAGATAGTGGCGCCAAGACTTAAGCGCAAAGACGATGGCGGCCAATTCAAGGTCGTGGGTTAGGTAGTTCCTTTCATGAACTTTCAACTGTTTTCCGCCATAAGCTACTACCCTTCCTTCTTGCATTAGGACAGCGCCTAGTCCTGTCCCGCATGCATCTGTGTATACTGTAAACCTTTTTCTTCCATCCGGCAAGGTCAGAACTGGGGCTGTTGTAAGAGCCCTTTTTAAGCGTTGGAAAGCAAACTCGCAATCCAAATCCCAAGAGAAAACTAGATTCTTCTTTGTTAGCCTTGTAAGAGGAGCTGAGATTTTTGCAAAATCTCTGATGAACTTCCGATAAAAGCCTGCAAGCCTGAGGAAGCTTCGGACCTCGGTTGCATTCCTTGGTGCCTTCCAATCTTGCACCGCTACTACTTTTGCGGGGTCTACAGCTAACCCCTCTTTGGACACTATATGCCTAAGAAATCTCACTTCTTCTCTCCAAAAGTGGCACGTGGAGAATTTAGCTTTTAACTGAAGTGTTCTAAGAGTCTCCATGATTGCCTTTAGGTGCTGAGCATGCTCTTCCTCATTTTTTGAGAAGATCAAAATATCGTCTATGAAGACC
This sequence comes from Allium sativum, assembly GCA_030737875.1. Taxonomy (NCBI): domain Eukaryota; kingdom Viridiplantae; phylum Streptophyta; class Magnoliopsida; order Asparagales; family Amaryllidaceae; genus Allium; species Allium sativum. The sequence continues at coordinate 19,010,457 of CM060911.1, forward strand.
ACCACGAATTTATTGAGGAAATCTCTGAACACCCTACTCATTAGGTCCACGAAGTAAGCGGGTGCGTTTGTCAAGCCAAAAGGCATGACAAGCCACTCAAAGAATCCGTCTGGGGTTCTGAAAGCTGTCTTATCGATGCTATCATCAGCTACCCTTAGCTGATGAAATCCGGTCGCCAAATCAAGTTGGGAGAAAACCGACGCTCCTACAAGCTGGTCAAACAAATCGTCAATTCTGGGGAGAGAGTGCCTATTCTTTTTAGTCAGCTTGTTTAGCTCCCTATAGTCAACACATAGACAGAGTGAACCATTCGCCTTTGTAGCGAACACCACTGGAGCGCCCCATTCTGAAATGCTCCGCCTAATGAACCCCTTTTCTAAAAGCTCTTTAATCTGCTTACTGAGCTCTTTCCTTTCCCTAGGAGCCATGTGCCTAACAGGCAAAGCAATGGGCTTCGCATTGTCAACAAGATAGATGCGGAAGTCTATTTCCCGTTTCGGAGGTAAGCCCTTCACCTCATCAAAGACATCCGAATATTCTCGAACCACCTTAACTGACTGCAAATTCTCAATAGAAGCGTCAAGCGATTCAAGATAACTAAGCATAACCACATTCGAGGGATTACAAGTAATTTCCAGAGTGTTACCGAGTTGGGTTAAAAACCTAACCACTCTTTTCTCACAATCAAGGATGGCACCATTACTGGATAGCCAGTCCATGCCCAAAATCAATCCATACCCCGAGAAGCCCAAAACAAAGGTACTACATCTAAATTCTACACTTAGAATTGAGATTTTCAAATTCATACAGATCATTGACGAATAAGCTGGGCCTCCAATTGGATTGGAGACAACCAAGGGATCCTCTACCATACTAGTTTCTAGGTGCAGAGATTCTACTAAAGCAGATGAAATAAAGGAGTGTGATGCACCAGAATCAAATAAATTGCGAACTGGGTGATCATAAAGATAAACTACACTTTCTACAGAAGTATTTCTACCTCGCTGTTGCAGAGGAGGTGCCTCCAGTGCATGAACTTGTCCACCCGAAGTGGATGCAGCTTCTTCGCCTGCCCTCGCCTCTTAGGGCAGTCCTTAGCTATGTGTCCTGTTTCTCCACAATGAAAGCAACCACCATTCATCTTTGCCTTCTTCTTCCTGCAGTCTTTCACCACATGTCCAACCACACCACAGAAATTACACTTTCTTGTTTCGCGAGCTTTGTTGTTTTTCCCGCCCTTCATAAAGTCTATTTTCTTAGGCTGTAAAGCTTCTTTCTTTCCCTGAGACCCTTCCGCCTTTGTCTCCTTCTTGCCTTTATCCTCCTCATGTAGTAACGCCATCTGTACCAGCCTTTCATATGTAGCTCCCATAGGTATATGGGTCATGGCCAGGCTATGAAGCGGCTCATTCAGTCCCTTGACAAAGCGGAGATCTTTCTTGTGTTGGGTGTTGACTAGGTCCAGTCCGAACCTAGCCAGCTGATCAAACTGTTGACGTACTCTTTGATGGTCATACTCCCTTGCTTAAGGGATAGGAACCTCTCCATTTGAAGACTTCTCTCAGCTTCTGAAAGGAACTTCAGCTCAAATCTAAATCTGAAATCTTCCCACGTTTCTACTGGTACTTCTGCATTGGTGGCTTCCCACCAGTAGGAAGCCTCTCCTTTGAGCAACCACACTGCCAGTCTTACCTTCTGCCTGTCTTCTACCTCGAAGATAACAAAAAGATATTCGTTCTCTTTCAGCCAGTTCCTGGCTGCTACGAAGGACTCGGTTCCATGAATGTCTTTCCCACCCATAGCTTTAAAATCTCTACAAGTCTTGGCAAAAGCATTTCCTCTCGGAGGAGGAGGAGGAGGGGGAATTTCAGCAACTGGGGGAGGAGGAGGAGGAATTGCTGCAGCTGGGGGAGGAAGATTCGCTGGGCCCGCCTCATTGGCCCTAGCTTCCAAGTACCTTCTAAACCAACCAGGTACAGTCACACCTTCTGGAAGGTTAAATTCTCCCGACATGCTGAAACGAAAAAGGAAAGATTCAAAACGAAGGATAGATAATTCACATGGCTTTGGGGGATTATGCCTTTCTAAAACTATAAAACAATTCTTTTTCTTGAAAAATGCTTCTTTAAATTTTAATTTGAATATAGTTTCAAAAACTTTTTATCTGGTCTGGTAAACCTATGCTCTGATACCAAGTGAAACACCCCACCTCCGTTAAGGTCACTCACAAAGGGAATGCCTTAATTTTGGTGGAGGTTTATAAGTAAAAGACACAGATAAAACACAAGATAGATATAAACACATATAAATAAGCAGCGGAAAAACCAACAGACTTTAATCACCATAAATACGTGTTTATACAGAACATTTCCAACATTGTCTCAAAACAAACTTCCAATTATTACAACCATAATACTGTCTTGATTTTAAAAGTTAAAGAAGCATGAAACATAAATAAAGCTGCATAATCCCCATAAATGATATCCAAAGCCATGGTCCAAATGAAAGAAATCCAAGCAATGCATTCTCTCTCTTCAAGCTGGATGAAAAACTGACTAAGCTGCGGTGTTTCCTCCCTGTGGACCTGGGGGGGTGAACGGAAGAAAAGAAGACGAAAGGAAAATGGTTCAGACATAAGTCTGGTAAGTCTAGCTATATTCCTAGAATGTTAATAATAAAAAGATCATGACTTGCATAAAGTGAGAACAGGACGATATCAGGATAATAGACTATCCTAGAACTAGATAAGGTGTCCTAAAACGAACATCCCTTCGCACCCTATTTTAAATCTCTATCTATGCACCTACTAATTCTTATACCAACAGGCACCCCGTGATTGGGGTGAAGTGATCCCTTTCTCTTTCTTTAAAAGATCGGCTCCTACTCGTATATTCACATGTGTCCTACGGCCCTATATGGTAGATACCTATGCTGGTCCCACCATGGGGTGTATCAAGTCCCATGGTGGCGGCCTCGACACAATTCTAGCATGCATAGGGTATACTAATGATGCTCCAGTGCCCTGACTTGTCTGCTCCAGAGTGTGTGCACGTCCGCACTCTGTTAAAACCCACACTGTGCACCAACCGTCGTCGCTTTTGACCGCTTACAATCAGCCCAGTAATCGTGCCCCACCCTGCCTAGTTCAGGGTACCATGTTACCTAATTGGGTTACTGCTGAAATGTGTCCTCGTTACTAGGTTTTCTAGTCAAACATGTTAAGTGGTTAAGTGTCTGAATGAACCTTACCCCCACCCATCCAAATTATTTAACATGTTGAATTTGGTTAAGTATTTATTAAATTGACTTAACCCTATCTGTCCTAACTCAGCTCTAATTGTCTTATTATAGCACCAACCTCTCAGATTAGACAGATATTGTTGTGGCTGCCTGTATGCCGGTTGGGTCCGGGCAGTCTTACACCACAACTCAGTTTAACCTCGGGTCTTTATTGGGCCCCATGCCTTAACCTCTCACATTGGATAGCTATTGTTGTGATAACTGGACAGCCGGGCGGGTCCGGGCAGGTTTACGTCACAACTCAATCCAACCTCGGGTTAAGCGTGTTCGTATTTACTAATTTACATTTTAATTATGTAAATTATTCAAATTCAAATTACTGTCACATTCATTTCCAATTAATCTCCTTAATTAAGGTAATTAATGCCTTTTTATGCCATAAATCACTTATGTGATTAATGACCAATATGTAAATTAGAAAATATTCAAATTACTGTCACATTCATTTCCAATTAATCTCATTAATTAAGGTAATTAATGCCTTTTTATGCCATAAATCACTTATAAGATTAATGACCAATTTATGGCAAGTTTTCCTAAAATTATCATTTTAACCTAACGTTATCCCGTCCAATATTAGGCTAACCATCTCAGCCTAATTTACGTTCGCATGATTTTTTGGTGTAAAGTATTAGGCTAAAAACTTAGCCTAATTTAATATACGCAAATTGGCATAAATTAGCATAAACATGACAAGGGTATAACTTTGGTATTGATGGCATAATCAATATGAACATAATAGGGTGTACTTGCAAAATAACTAGCATGAACATTTTAGGTGTGAACTTGCAAAATAACTAACATGAACATTATAATGTCATAGGTACAAACTTGCAAAAAGACTAACATAAACATTATAATGTCATAGGTATAAACTTGCACTTATAGGCTAACTCAACATATATGTGTTTTTTTAACCTAGGCCATACTAACAACATACATGAGAATTAGCAATATGAACTAATCCATATACATATGTTAATTTGCAACATAGGCAAATCAACATACGTATATGTGAGTTAGCAACATAGACTAATCAACATACACATGTGTTAATTAGTAACATAGATTTAAACATACTTGCAAATTAATCCCAACATATGATAAGTGTGAACATGGCATAAGTTTTGCATAAACATGAACATATAGATTTGACAATTGGTCGCATAACTTCACTACATAAACTTGCATAATAAACTACACAATTCTCATAAGATGTTACAATCCAAGTCCATGCTTATACCAATAATCTAATCCAATAATCCCAAATTTAACATGATAATAGAATCAAGTTACTGACATAGATTAATATTATAAAACATAATAAACATCATATTTAATAATTCTCAATTCAACATGATAATAGAATCAAATCACGAACGTATATTAATAACATAACGAGTATCGTACTATTATCATTTCATCGCAACACATGATATTCATATTAATTCGCATTCTAAAAATGTAGCTAAACTTACAATCATAGACGGTCTTGTTTTCTGAGTTCTGAAATTCTGAATTTGCAAAGCTTTCCTTTGGGAAGACGTTGCTTTGATTCTAATTTGTTGGTACTTTTTAATCTTTTAGTTTGTATTCGCTATGTTGTTCGTCTCTTTCAACTGGAGCTCCCTCTAGTTCTCAGCAGACAGCATGGTGGCTCCAATTCTTTTTTTTTTAGTTTGAGACCTAGGGTCTTTTTATAGAGTTGCAAGTTAATTTGAGCCATCGATGAAGCTAGGGTTAACCAGAGCCGTCCGTTGTAAAGAGAAGCCAATTATGTTCACCATTTCTTTCTTAATGTACATTTACTATTATTTGTCAATCCATATAAATATGTACGCATTAGATACATCTCCCCTTTACACATTTATTATTATTTTTGTATGCACAATAGATACATCTTCCCTTTACACATTTATTATTATTCTTGTATGCACATTAGATACATCTCCCCTTTACACATTTTTTTTTTGTATTAGCAACTTTAGTGTTAACAGAAATACGGGGTGTTACAATGAACATGCCTAAATTTATAGTAAATAGAAACTTAACCACACTTAGACACGAGGTTAGATTACAGTTGTGGTAGAAGTCTGTCCAGAACCGCCCGACAAATCCAACATCCACAAGTGGTTAATATAATGTGAGTGGTCTAGTGTGTAATTGTACACGTAATAGTGCTAAGACACAAGGTTAAGTCCGATTGCTGTTAGAAGTCTGCTCAGAACCGCCCGGCATATCCAGCATCCACAAGAGGTCAACTTAATGTGAGAGGTCTGGTGCATTAGCATGCATGAATGAGAAATGATAATAACCTGTTAACTTGTAATACTTAACCTGTTTAAATCCGTTGGGGTTATATGAATCTATCAAAATTGTGTAAGGGTTAATTAGACTTGCCTGAATCAATGAGGGGTTAAGTAAATCTGTTAAATCTGTGGGGGGTTATATAAACCCGGCAAACTTAACTTGTTTTATATGGTAGGGTTATGCGGGCTTGTTAATCTTTTTGGCATAACTTGTTAAAATCCTAGTAGTGGGGATGCAAACCTAGGGGGTGGCTTGTACCATCTGTTGTGTAGGACCCATATCAGTCAGTAAACCATCTTGGTATCAAAAAGGGGTCCTATACTAGGTAGGGGTCAGGGAACGTTTACTGAGTTGATTATAAGAGGTTCATATGGGTGGAGGTGTTGACGGTGCATTCCAACGAAGTCATGTGCGTTCATGGGTCCGGATTGCTCAGGAAATTAAGACGTTGTGACATCAATAGATATGGCTGTGCCTCTAAAAAAAAAGGGTTACCACTTTAGGAAGTGATATATCCTTCTATGGGTCCAACACAGGTTATCTACAGGATATGGAGCCGATCGATTGGGGTAGTAGTTAGGGTACATCTAGTCCTTCTTGTTAAGGAGCCCATTATTATCGTTAGGGGTAACACCTGTCATTTCTGTTGGGCTACCTGTTATTATCGTTGAGGGTAAAACCCCTCACTAGAAGTACACCTAAGTCTACCATCTGTTTCTGTTGGGATCATTCTATTTCTTTTATACTATTATTGGTGTAGAGAAAAGTACTTGAGAAGCACAATATATTTTGTTCTGTTTATACTGTTTATACTGCTCTGTCTGTTATACCTGTCTTATGATATTGTCATCTCTCTCATCCAGTTTATATGCCTGTCACAATGCTTTTACTTATTTATATGCTAAAGTAATTGGACTTGCCAGACTTTATGTTTGACCCATTTTGTTTCCTTTTCTCTCTCTTTTTTCCCCTCAGGTTTTCTGGGTGGGAATACTCAGGCTTGATTAGGATTCTCTCTTTTGTTTCTGCTTGGAGCTGCTTAGATGTACCGCTTGATTTCCTGTAAACCTTGCTATGGCTATTCTTTTTGGGGACTATGCTTTTTATATTCCTGTACTCTAGCGATTTTGGTACAAGGGAGATATTTTAATTTGATGTAATGGGTTTTTTGTACTTTAGACTTATGTTGTAACTGTGTTTTGGACCACGATGTTTTGTATTTGGAAAATAACGTTTTAAATTCCGATGTTATTTTGTACCTGCCTTGTGATGTTTCTATTTCTGTTTACCTATAACGCTTCATAAAACTTAATGCATTCTGCTAACGAGTGACATTAACGAGCGTATGGTGTCACATTTGGTATCAGAGCTGGAGGTTACCAGACCAGATAAAAGGTTTTGAAAATTGTTTTCAAAAGGTTTTAAAAAAAAGTATTTTCAAAGAAAAATATGTTTTGAAAAACATATTCCCCAAAGCCATATGAAATATCCTTCGATTCTCTGTTTGAATCCATCTTTCCTTTTCTTTTCAGCATGACTAGGAAACCGAATATTCCCAAGGGCGTTCGGATATCGGCTTGGTCCGTAGGTATCTTGAGGCTACGGCGCCTTCTGGAGGCCAAACAAACGCCCCTTCCCCAGCTGCAGCCACTGTTCCTCCTCCTCACCGAGTGGATAATTTCTCCAAGATATGCAAGGATTTTTGTGCTGTGCACTACAACAAAATAACCCTATTACAACGGTGGAACACCGTTGTAATATACATTTTACAACGGTGGGCAAACCGTCGTGTATCAAGAAGTTGTAATAGCCTAATATCTTTTACAACTTTTCTGCACTGTTGCAACACCGTTGTAATATGTATATTTTACAACTTTTTTCCACCGTTGAAATAAGTTTATTACAACAGTTATGCACCATTGTTGTTTTAATTTTTACAACTAATTATAACCGTTGTGATATATTTTATTACAATTTTTATATTTTATAATTGTAATATATCCACAAATTATATACATATTACTAATAAAAGAATTCATTGCAGAACATATTATCTACAAAACTGAAGATATCAAACAAACTAAAAACATGAACCAAAACAATATATTATTAATTTCAAACTCATCATCATTTTTATATAATACACTGACAAAACTGAAGATACAAAGACTTTATAACAGTTCTAACTTTCTTATGCTCCTGTTAATATGCTTGTGCCCCTTTTTCTCCTTAATATCCATTCCTAAGAAAGAAATTATCAAACTGTTAGTGCTGCAGTATAGATTTATGCATGTAACGAAAATTGAAAAAATGTGAGTGCACAAAATAAACAGCTAATACAATGCATTCAAACCATTATATACGTAAATAACCTGACCATTATATATAATGCATGTAACGTTGGATGATTCATTTTGTTACAGCAAGTGTATCAACCAAAGTTTGAAGATTGATGTCTCAATTTATTTGAGAAGAGACTAATAACAATTTAAGAAACTTATTACTAGAAAAAATTGTAACAACCCGTATTTTCAATAACCTGTTATAACAAAAATCGAGGTAGAATTAAATTCTAAAATCTGAATCAAAGGAAACGGGCTATGCCATTGCGTTCGTCTCGGAAAAATACGCGAAATAGAGTCCGAGTTTTCGAAAAACGGAGTCCGTATGGCCCAGATATGGCCCGTCAAAGTTTTCAGAAAATTCAAGGTTTAAAAACAGATTCAAAATCAAATAATTGGGCCAGCTGGGCCAAGGCGGGAAAAATCCCGCCACAGTACCCAAGTCGACAGGCCTGTCGACTTGGGTGTCGACTGGGTCGACCAGGTCGACAGCCCTGTCGACTTGGCTGTCGACTTGGTCCCGACGCCCAGTCCTGCCTGGTGCACCATTTTGGGGTTTGTGTTGAGCTTGGGGGCCATATTCGATTTGGAGGGCTGAGATGAGAACTAGGGTTTAATCCTATGGCCTAAATCACTAGCCTAATCTATAAATAAGACCCTAACCTACCCTAAATCATTCATTATTCATCCTAGCAACTAAACTATGTCAAAATCAAACCTCTCATGGCCTCCACTCTCTTCATAAATTCCTAAATCAAGTTCCTAAGAGATTTCCATGCATACAAGTATATTTAGGCTTGTATGATCCTCTTTAGCTTGCATTAAAAGCTTGTTTCTCTATTGGCATCATAAAGAAGGAGTCTTGATCAAGTTTGCTTGCATTTTGGGGTTTTAATTAGTTGCATAAGGGGTTTCTTACATTTGCTAAACTCATTTGTGTCCGCATAAGCATTGTAAGCCCTATTCCTTTCATACTTGAACTTTTAAAGTTAAATGTATGATATGCACGTTTATATGCAAGTTATCATATGTTATGCAAGTTTTGTTGTGCAAGTTTGGTTTGCAAGTTATCATATGTTATGCAAGTTTGTTTATGCAGGTATGATATGCAAGTTGTCATAAGTTATGCAAGTTTGTTTATGCAAGTATGATATGCAAGTTGTCATAAGTTATGCAAGTTTGTTTATGCAAGTATGATATGCAAGTTGTCATAAGTTATGCAAGTTTGTTTATGCAAGTATGATATGCAAGTTGTCATAAGTTATGCAAGTTTGTTTATGCGAGTATGATTTGCAAGATGTCATATGTTATGCAAGTTTGTTTATGCAAGTATGTTATGCAAGTTTGGGATGGTCATATGGTTCATGTTATCATGTTATGCATGCTTTTTGGGCCAAAAATGTATTATGCAAGTGTATGAACCCATGAACATTTCATATGCCACCATGTTGAACTTGTGGCTCTAACACTTTTATGTCATGATTATGCCAAGTTCCCTCTTTAAATCCTTTATGCGCTATTGCGATATGTAAGCGATGGGATTGCGTTTGGGGTTGGGTAAACTTAAAAGACATAAAAATATGAGCTTGGGAATTTACCTATTAAGTTAGGTCTACCCATTGGGAATTTACCTATTAAGTTAGGTCTACCCAATTGCTTGAAAATGTGTAATATGTTTTGGAAACATGATGGACATGACACATAGAAAAGATAAGTGTGGCCAACTCGAGGTTGGGTTAAGTTTGTAGCATAAACCTACCCGGAACCGACCGGCTTAACTAGTTGCTACAAACAAGAGGACCCAATGTGAGAAGTTGGTCATGTTGTACCTTGGACCCGAGGTTAGACCAAGTTGTGGTGTAAAGCTACCCGGACCCGCCCGGCTTAACTAGTAACCACAACAAAGTCTAATGTGAGAGGTTAAGGCGCATTAATTAATTAATGCCTCATGGTTAGGGTTAAGTCATGGACCATTTAATACTTAACCAATCTGAACTCGTGGAATTAATGGGGTTAAGTTAACCTACACTTAACCAATCTGAACTCGGTAATTTAACGGGGTTAAGTTGGACTATACTTAACCAATCCAACTCAGTAATTTGGTAAGGCTGAGAACCAATTTGACACCTGGTCTGGATAAACTAACTTGATTGATAAATTAAACGAACCTGTTTTGCGGATCTGTAGGACCCACACCGAGTTAGGCAAGTTGTAAATCTGTTGTCTGATCCGTTAGTCTAAAAACTGATCGTCTGAACTTTGTATGTCTGAACTATGTTAATAAGTTAATCTGAATCTGATAGTCTGGGGACACAAGGGGGAATACTTGTGTCATCTGTTGTTTGGGACCCATATTAGTCAGTAACCCTTTCTGGTATCAAAACTTTGACCCAACCGTAGGTGGGGTCCTGGCACGCTTACTGAACTAATTATAAGTGGTTCATTCTGATAATGGCGATGGGTGTTGATGGTGCGTTCCAACCGGGTCATGTGCGTGCATGGATCCCGGTCTGCCTCTGAGGATGTAAGACACCGTGACATCTGTAAATATGCCTATGCCAATTGGTCGCCACTTTAGGGAGTGATACACTCTATCGTGGGGCCGACATAGGGTATTTATGTATTAGGGAGCCGATCGCTTGGGTAGGGTTTAGGGTACACTTAACTCTGTCTGACTCTGTAGGTACCGTCTGTTTTGTTGGGTGGTAACACCCGTCTGTTTCTGCGTGGTACCGTCTGTTAGGGTGGTGAAGGCCCACTACTAGTGTACACCTAATTGTAGTATTCTGTTTCTGTACTCTGTTCTATTAGGGTGATAAAGGCCCATTATTGTAGTATTCCGTTTTTGCACTCTGTTCTGTTAGGGTGATAAAGGCCCATTATGGTTAGCATTCTGTTTCTGTACTCTGTTCTGTTAGGGTGATAAAGGCCCATTATGGTTAGCATTCTGTTTCTGTACTCTGTTCTGTTAGGGTGATAAAGGCGTACTCTGTTCTGTTAGGGTGATAAAGGCCCATTATGGTTAGCATTTTGTTTCTGTACTCTGTTCTGTTAGGGTGATAAAGGCCCATTATTGTAGTATTCCGTTTTTGCACTCTGTTCTGTTAGGGTGATAAAGGCCCATTATGGTTAGCATTCTGTTTCTGTACTCTGTTCTGTTAGGGTGATAAAGGCCCATTATGGTTAGCATTCTGTTTCTGTACTCTGTTCTGTTAGGGTGATAAAGGCCCATTATTGTCAACATTTTGTCTCTGTACTTTACCTGTTAGGGTGGTAAAAGCCCATTTTTCCCAAACTCTATTTCTGTATGGACCATTCTGTTCCGTTCTGTTTCGATGTGAACATTGGGGTAACACCTAATACTGTTATACTAGTATTGGTACCAAGAAATTGGATCTTGATTTGAGTCAAACACCTGATACTGGGCCAAGTTTAGGCCAAGGGATAAATTCTTGATTATACATGACATGTTAGAATGCTGGTACACCCGTGGTGAAAAACCTTAAACCTGATTATGCGATGACACCTTTATCTACCTTGTTAGTTAATCATCATGCTAGTATGTTGTTATCCTTATGTTCATCCCTACGGCTCATGCCAGTTAACTTTACCAGTTTACATTGATTGTAGTAGGGCTTACTCAGTCTTTTTGACTGACCTGTTTCCTTTCGCCTCTTTTCTTCCGTTTCCCCCCCAGGTTCTCAGGGAGGGAATATTGGAGCTTAGCTTGGATTTCTGATCACCTGCTTGTGGGATTTAGCTCATGTACGGTCTTGACATGAAGCTAGCTATGGTTATCACTTATTTTGGGGATAGCACTTATGTATTTCAGTTTTCTGAGGATGTTGTTTTATCTAGACTTGTTTATTTGGAAAGTTGATATTATGTTGTACCAAACTTGTTTTGAAATGGTTTAAAATCTTCCGCTGTTTTATCTATGTCATTTACTCTGTTTACATATATACATATGTTCTTGTTCTGCCTTGATATATCATTATGCATGTTTACCTGATTCAAACGCCCCTCCAAAGTCAGTGCACTTGCAAGAGTGGTACTGGCGGAGGTGGGGTGTTACATTTGGTATCAGAGCATATGGTTTACGAGAAGGAACAAAAAGGTTTTTAAAACTTTTGGAAAACTATTTTCAAAACCAAGTATAAAGTATTTTCCAAAGAAAAGTCTAGTTTATTTTAAACGGCTATTCCCCAAAAGCCATTAGCACAATCCTTAGTTATCTATTCTTAGTTCCTCGTCCTGAATCTATCTTTTCCTTCGTTTCAGTATGGCCGATAACTTTGTTATCCCGGAGGGAGTGCAAGTTCCCGTTTGGTATAGGAGACTTATGGAGGCTAGGGCGACCGAAGCCGGCCCCGCAAATGTCACTCCTCCTCCGGTGGTTAATGTTCCTCCTCCTCCTGTCGCTGAGGTTCCTCCTCCTCCTCCCCCTCCGCATCCTCCAGTAGAGTTCACGAAGGTTTGTAAAGACTTCAAGGCGATGGGAGGCAAGAATTTCCTAGGCACGGAATCTTTTGTTGAAGCTAGGAATTGGCTGAAAGACACTGAGGACTTGTTTGCTATCTTTGGGATTGATGACGAGAGGAAGGTCTTATTGACAGTATGGCTTTTGAAGGACGAAGCAGCCTATTGGTGGGAGGTCACCAATGGGACGAGGCCCGTCGAGACTTGGGCCGATTTGAGGGCTAGATTTGTGGCCAAGTTTCTATCTTCTGCTGAGGCGAATTTACAGATGGAGAAGTTCATTGCATTAAAGCAAGGTGATATGTCTGTCAAGGAGTATGTGAACAAGTTTAATCAGTTGGCCCGTTTTGGTTTGGATATGGTGAACACTCCTGAGAAGAAGGCTCTCCGATTTGCAAGAGGGTTGAATGAGCCGCTACAGGGTTTGGCGATGTCACATATTCCGCATGGGGCTACTTTTGAGAGTTTGGTCGATATGGCTCTACTTCAGGGAGATGGAAAGAACGAGGTTAAGTCGAGTGATACTCAAGCAAAGAAGACTGATTTTCAGGGTAAAGGCAATCAAGGTGGTCAAGGCAGTCAGGGGAATCAGAGCAAGAAAAAGAAGGACGAGAAGTCTGAAGATAAGAAGGAAAAGAAGTGCTTTACTTGTGGAAGCTCAACTCATCTAAACAAGGATTGCAGAAAGAGGAAGGGCACTTGCTTTAACTGCGGAGAGATGGGACACTTCACTAGGGAGTGCCCGAAGAAGAAAGGGACTACATCGGAAGGGACGGTGAATACTCGCATGGCGGGTGAATAGATTAGGGCTAGAATGATTTGTCTGTAGGATGTTTAATTTTCCTTGTCTGATTTTCAGTTTGAAACTCTTTTTCTGGTATCTCGATTCTGTAATGGAAACTCAGTACTTTAATGCTAGTCTTGCTTCTGATCTGGTAATAGTCTCAAACTCCCTGAGAGTTATAACTCGTCTGTTTGTGATAAATTGGGATTTGGGAGTATCTGTGACTATGATGAATATATTCTGGGTTTCTACCATGCTTAGTTTCCTAAGAATCATTTGGGAAAAAAAATCTGATCTGTAATAGTAATCTGTAAGTATATGTACCAAGTTTTTGTTTTATCTGTACTCGCTCCATCACTCGACTGTATCTTGTTGAAATAGGAATCCTTTGGATGAAACATGTGTTTGAAACATGTTATGCTTGGTGGTTGCAAGTGGTTGCAAGTGTTTGCAAGTGGTTACTCGTGGATGCATTATACACGGTTAGGCACTAGATCGGCTCGCACACTCCTCATATTGCATATGCATGAGTGTTTATGCTTATTCATGGATGAAAATTGTGTGTTATCACATGGATGTTGCATATGGGTGTATGTTATGTGCACACATATAGATGATATACATTATGTTAGGAATTGCATACATATGGATTCATTTCACTAACATAATTTGCATTGATGATATTTGCATTAGATAGGTACATATACACACACCTTTGCATATGTTCATCCAGCATTTAGAATCTTGTAAGGACAATGATTGCTCGTGGATGATGTTTTGAGTAGATGGATGATTGGATGGTAGGATACGTTCTTCCTAACTTGAAGATTTCGGGGACGAAATCCTTTAAGGAGGGGAGAATGTAACAACCCGTATTTTCAATAACCTGTTATAACAAAAATCGAGGTAGAATTAAATTCTAAAATCTGAATCAAGGGAAACGGGCTATGCCATTGCGTTCGTCTCGGAAAAATACGCGAAATAGAGTCCGAGTTTTCGAAAAACGGAGTCCGTATGGCCCAGATATGGCCCGTCAAAGTTTTCAGAAAATTCAAGGTTTAAAAACAAATTCAAAATCAAATAATTGGGCCAGCTGGGCCAAGGCGGGAAAAATCCCGCCACAGTACCCAAGTCGACAGGCCTATCGACTTGGGTGTCGACTGGGTCGACCAGGTCGACAGCCCTGTCGACTTGGCTGTCGACTTGGTCCCGACGCGCAGTCCTGCCTGGTGCACCATTTTGGGGTTTGTGTTGAGCTTGGGGGCCAGATTCGATTTGGAGGGCTGAGATGAGAACTAGGGTTTAATCCTATGGCCTAAATCACTAGCCTAATCTATAAATAAGACCCTAACCTACCCTAAATCATTCATTATTCATCCTAGCAACTAAACTATGTCAAAATCAAACCTCTCATGGCCTCCACTCTCTTCATAAATTCCTAAATCAAGTTCCTAAGAGATTTCCATGCATACAAGTATATTTAGGCTTGTATGATCCTCTTTAGCTTGCATTAAAAGCTTGTTTCTCTATTGGCATCATAAAGAAGGAGTCTTGATCAAGTTTGCTTGCATTTTGGGGTTTTAATTAGTTGCATAAGGGGTTTCTTACATTTGCTAAACTCATTTGAGTCCGCATAAGCATTGTAAGCCCTATTCCTTTCATACTTGAACTTTTAAAGTTAAATGTATGATATGCACGTTTATATGCAAGTTATCATATGTTATGCAAGTTTTGTTGTGCAAGTTTGGTTTGCAAGTTATCATATGTTATGCAAGTTTGTTTATGCAAGTATGATATGCAAGTTGTCATAAGTTATGCAAGTTTGTTTATGCAAGTATGATATGCAAGTTGTCATAAGTTATGCAAGTTTGTTTATGCAAGTATGATATGCAAGTTGTCATAAGTTATGCAAGTTTGTTTATGCAAGTATGATATGCAAGTTGTCATAAGTTATGCAAGTTTGTTTATGCAAGTATGATATGCAAGTTGTCATAAGTTATGCAAGTTTGTTTATGCGAGTATGATTTGCAAGATGTCATATGTTATGCAAGTTTGTTTATGCAAGTATGTTATGCAAGTTTGGGATGGTCATATGGTTCATGTTATCATGTTATGCATGCTTTTTGGGCCAAAAATGTATTATGCAAGTGTATGAACCCATGAACATTTCATATGCCACCATGTTGAACTTGTGGCTCTAACACTTTTATGTCATGATTATGCCAAGTTCCCTCTTTAAATCCTTTATGCGCTATTGCGATATGTAAGCGATGGGATTGCGTTTGGGGTTGGGTAAACTTAAAAGACATAAAAATATGAGCTTGGGAATTTACCTATTAAGTTAGGTCTACCCATTGGGAATTTACCTATTAAGTTAGGTCTACCCAATTGCTTGAAAATGTGTATGTTTTGGACACATGATGGACATGACACTTAGAAAAGATAAGTGTGGCCAACTCGAGGTTGGGTTGAGTTTGTAGCATAAACCTACCCGGAACCGACCGGCTTAACTAGTTGCTACAAACAAGAGGACCCAATGTGAGAAGTTGGTCATGTTGTACCTTGGACCCGAGGTTAGACCAAGTTGTGGTGTAAAGCTACCCGGACCCGCCCGGCTTAACTAGTAACCACAACAAAGTCTAATGTGAGAGGTTAAGGCGCATTAATTAATTAATGCCTCATGGTTAGGGTTAAGTCATGGACCATTTAATACTTAACCAATCTGAACTCGGTGAATTAATGGGGTTAAGTTAACCTACACTTAACCAATCTGAACTCGGTAATTTAACGGGGTTAAGTTGGACTATACTTAACCAATCCAACTCAGTAATTTGGTAAGGCTGAGAACCAATTTGACACCTGGTCTGGATAAACTAACTTGATTGATAAATTAAACGAACCTGTTTTGCGGATCTGTAGGACCCACACCGAGTTAGGCAAGTTGTAAATCTGTTGTCTGATCCGTTAGTCTGAAAACTGATCGTCTGAACTTTGTATGTCTGAACTCTGTTAATAAGTTAATCTGAATCTGATAGTCTGGGGACACAAGGGGGAATACTTGTGTCATCTGTTGTTTGGGACCCATATTAGTCAGTAACCCTTTCTGGTATCAAAACTTTGACCCAACCGTAGGTGGGGTCCGGGCACGCTTACTGAACTAATTATAAGTGGTTCATTCTGATAATGGCGATGGGTGTTGATGGTGCGTTCCAACCGGGTCATGTGCGTGCATGGATCCCGGTCTGCCTCTGAGGATGTAAGACACCGTGACATCTGTAAATATGCCTATGCCAATTGGTCGCCACTTTAGGGAGTGATACACTCTATCGTGGGGCCGACATAGGGTATTTATGTATTAGGGAGCCGATCGCTTGGGTAGGGTTTAGGGTACACTTAACTCTATCTGACTCTGTAGGTACCGTCTGTTTTGTTGGGTGGTAACACCCGTCTGTTTCTGCGTGTACCGTCTGTTAGGGTGGTGAAGGCCCACTACTAGTGTACACCTAATTGTAGTATTCTGTTTCTGTACTCTGTTCTATTAGGGTGATAAAGGCCCATTATTGTAGTATTCCGTTTTTGCACTCTGTTCTGTTAGGGTGATAAAGGCCCATTATGGTTAGCATTCTGTTTCTGTACTCTGTTCTGTTAGGGTGATAAAGGCCCATTATGGTTAGCATTCTGTTTCTGTACTCTGTTCTGTTAGGGTGATAAAGGCCCATTATGGTTAGCATTCTGTTTCTGTACTCTGTTCTGT
Source organism: Allium sativum (assembly GCA_030737875.1). NCBI lineage: Eukaryota > Viridiplantae > Streptophyta > Magnoliopsida > Asparagales > Amaryllidaceae > Allium > Allium sativum. The sequence goes on from CM060911.1 coordinate 19,027,426, forward strand.
TAGGGTGATAAAGGCCCATTATTGTAGTATTCCGTTTTTGCACTCTGTTCTGTTAGGGTGATAAAGGCCCATTATGGTTAGCATTCTGTTTCTGTACTCTGTTCTGTTAGGGTGATAAAGGCCCATTATGGTTAGCATTCTGTTTCTGTACTCTGTTCTGTTAGGGTGATAAAGGCCCATTATTGTCAACATTCTGTCTCTGTACTTTACCTGTTAGGGTGGTAAAAGCCCATTTTTCCCAAACTCTATTTCTGTATGGACCATTCTGTTCCGTTCTGTTTCGATGTGAACATTGGGGTAACACCTAATACTGTTATACTAGTATTGGTACCAAGAAATTGGATCTTGATTTGAGTCAAACACCTGATACAGGGTCAAGTTTAGGCCAAGGGATAAATTCTTGATTATACATGACATGTTAGAATGCTGGTACACCCGTGGTGAAAAACCTTAAACCTGATTATGCGATGACACCTTTATCTACCTTGTTAGTTAATCATCATGCTAGTATGTTGTTATCCTTATGTTCATCCCTGTGGCTCATGCCAGTTAACTTTACCAGTTTACATTGATTGTAGTAGGGCTTACTCAGTCTTTTTGACTGACCTGTTTTCTTTCGCCTCTTTTCTTCCGTTTTCCCCCCAGGTTCTCAGGGAGGGAATATTGGAGCTTAGCTTGGATTTCTGATCACCTGCTTGTGGGATTTAGCTCATGTACGGTCTTGACATGAAGCTAGCTATGGTTATCACTTATTTTGGGGATAGCACTTATGTATTTCAGTTTTCTGAGGATGTTGTTTTATCTAGACTTGTTTATTTGGAAAGTTGATATTATGTTGTACCAAACTTGTTTTGAAATGGTTTAAAATCTTCCGCTGATTTATCTATGTCATTTACTCTGTTTACATATATACATATGTTCTTGTTCTGCCTTGATATATCATTATGCATGTTTACCTGATTCAAACGCCCCTCCAAAGTCAGTGCACTTGCAAGAGTGGTACTGGCGGAGGTGGGGTGTTACAAAAATTGAGAAAAAACAAATTTCCCAGCAACCAATGACGGTGGACATTTTTTACTCTATCTAAACATTGCCTAATGGAGAAATAAACAGCAAAAATTGGCCAATATAACAGAGAACAAACTTTGATTTTGATTCTGATTTGCAAAAATATTTACACAAAATGAGCATCATTTTAACGGAATAAAGAAAAATTTAAGGATTGTAGGAACCATATTACTGGATTGAAATATCAAGAAACTAACATTGGTTATCTTGCTTGCTTGAGTAAGTGGATGAGTTGGAGATCTGATTAAAAAAAACAACCATTGATCGAAGCGTGCAGGAACATATTAACAAGCACATCCATCGCTATCCAATGAATGAAATCCCATGTTATTATTGGCAGATAAACTCAAAATCCTATTCATTAAAAATATCAAAGAAGCAATAAATTTTTGTGTTATGATTGACTGTATATCATAGTTCACATGTATACTAGAAGGAACAAATATAATGACATGATGCGTGATATCTCAACAAATAATTTTTATTAGACCTCAAAGGTGAACAATACATCTTCTCTTGGCTATTTTAATTAACCCGAAATTATGCCAAAGCATCTTGAACTAGATGCCGACAATAAAAAAGATCAAGGATATGAAGAAACAAGAAGGCATTTGCTGGAAATCGAAAACGATCAAGGCTATTTTAATTAATCCGAAATTATGCCAAACCAGTAAACAAGAATTCATACCACTACCAGTCTACCTCGAGTACAGGCGGCGTCGCTGGAAATCGGAAGTAGGAGATTGCTGGGATGCTCGATTGCTGGGAATAAATAAACGGGTCCTTCCTCGTTGGATGCTCGATTGCTGGGAGCTCGAAACTCGGAGATGCTGGAAATCGAAGGAGGATGAAGATGCTGGAAATCGGAACTCGGAGATGCTGAAAATCGGAAGTCGCCATTTTTTTTCTTTTGGAACTAGGGTTTTTTTCTCCAAGCGAATTGGAATGCAAAAGGTATAGGCAGCGGCTCCTTGTTGAGTGAGTCTTGCGTTTTAGGGTTTGGTAAATTAAATGAATGCTGCACGTTAATAATGGGCTGGATCCTGAAATTGGGCTGAAATTAAGTTTAAATTTTTAGTATAGTTATCCTTGGTCCGATTTGCGAGTCATTGGTTAGTTCCAGTGTAATTCAAATGCTCAATTTTGCCAAGTTTTCTCTTAAGTTCATTATAAAAAAAATTCAAAGTTTTTAAAATTAACTATTATTATTTAGAATTAATAAGTAAAAACTTATATATTAAATATAATGTGGATTCTTGATAATTATCTTTTACTAAAATACTAAATATTACTTACTAATAATAGCTATTATTGCCTTGCCAAAAAAATTATTATTATTATTATTATTATTATTATTATTAATTATTACTCATTTCTTCTTAGTTGTAATTGAATAATAATGATTAAAAGTTAATTATTATGTATATATGTTACTAGTTGACTATTAAATATGTAACAGCAATTATAAAAGCTTATGTTACTAATTATTAATTAATAAGTAGTTAACATACATTAACTATTAAAAATAAATTACTATTTATTAACTATTTAATAATAATTGATAAATATTATTGATTCCCAAAGTTTATTATTAATTATTATTATTAAATATTAATATAATAGTTATTAAATATAGGTATTATAAACATGAAGTTTGTAATATGCATCTATTACAACTAATAAAATGAAAAGTTGTGATATATATGTTTATTACAACTTTAGGGAACTGACAGTTGTAAAAAACCATTTATTACAACGGTGTTTTTACCACCGTTGTAAAAAACCATTTATTACAACGGTGCTTTTACCACCGTTGTAAAATTAAAGTTGTAATATGGTGTTTTTGTTGTAGTGGTGGGAGGAAATCCTTTCAGAGCAATTGAGACTTTTTTCGAAGAAAGGAATTGGCTTAAGGAGACAAAGGATTTATTTATGATTTTTGAGGTTGACGACCATAAGAAGATTCAACTGGTCATTTGGCAGTTGAAAGATGAGACTTCGTTCTAGTGGGAAGTGACGCAAGCATGACATCCAGTTGAGATTTGGGGTGATTTCCGATATATATTTGAGATGAAGTTTATTTCTCAGGCAGAAGAGAGTATGCAAATGGAAAGGTTTCTGGCACTTAAGCAAGGAGGCATGTCTGTCAAAGAGTATGTCAATAAGTTCAATCAATTGGCGAGGTTTGGTATGGAGCTAGTGAATACCCTGCACAAGAAAGCTTTGAGGTTTGCAAGAGGGTTGAATGAACCCCTCCATGGATTGGCTATGTCTCATATTCCGATGGGGGCAACTTTCGAGAAACTCATTGATATGGCATTGATGCATGAAGAAGATAAAGAAAAAAGAAAGAAGCTATGATTAATGACACACAAAACAAGAAAGTGTGGCCCAAGAAAGAACAATAACAACAAAAGAAGGGCTGAAAGAATGACAAAGCCCTAGAAAAGAGGAAATGTCATAATTGTGGGTGTGTGGGTCATTGAGCAAAGATCGTAGAAAAAGGAAGAATGCTTGTTTCTAGTGTGGTGAGTTCAAACATTTTACTAGGGAGTGCCTGAAGAAGCAAAGATAGGGCCAAAGGGAAGTATTTTATGGAGAGAAGGTGCATGCTCTCATGGCCGATGTACCAGATAAAGGTAGGAAAGTTTCTGTTGAAAGTTTGATTTCTCTTTCCGATCATTCTATTAAAACTCTTTTTTATTCTGGCGCTTCACATTCTTTTATATCTGATTCTTTGGTTGAGTCTCTACACCTTAGTACTAATATGGCTTTGGATCCCGTTGTTGTCTCAAACCCCATTTGGGGCACGACTCATCTGTCTATGATTCGTCGGTGTTTAAGGATATCTGTGTTGGGCGTCGAGTTTGAGTGCGATGCATATATGCTTGGTTTCATGGGCTATGGTTTGATTCTAGGGATGGATTGGCTAGCCATGTATGGTGCCATTCTGGATTGTGATAGGAAGGTCTTTAGACTTTTGACTTGCCATGGGAGGACTCTCGAGATTTCTTGTGACCCTAAGGGGTCTGTCATTGTAACACCCCACGCCCGCTATGGTCACTCTCTAAGGGAATGCCATAACATCGGTGGAGTATTTTGAGTGAATATAGAACAGAGAAATTACAGCAAGACAGATATAAGTAATACTTGAAAATTTTAAAACATCATTTCATTGCAGCGGAAAGTAAAACATGTCTGGTTACATCACAAAACCATAATAAGAGTCAAGTACAAATATCCATCCTGCTAAATAAAAATACATAATCCCAATACATGAACTGATAGCCATAAAAGAAAAGGGTAAGCTGAGCTCTACATCTAGGGTCCAAGCTCCAAGAGAGTAATAAAAGCAGCCTGATCAAAGCCCACTCGTGTTGGGCCCACTCTGAGAACCTGAGGGTTGGGAAAAAGATAAAAACAACGGGGTCAGACATAAGTCTGAGCGAGTCCTATAACTTTAACAATGCAATCATTAAAGTAATTAGGGTATGATATAACTTGGTACGGTGTGACTGGGGATGAATGACTACACTCAGTAGCCAATTAGACTTAGAATGAACTAAGATAACGATAAAGACGCATTTACCCACCCAAGGATAATTACTACACTGCACCACACCAGTCATTCCTACTTAAAAGTTGATCCCTCCCAAGGACTTAGAAAATTTACCCATTAGTTTCGTGTACCCCTAGCTGACTACATAGGTGCCGTCTGCCCCTATCTCCACTAGGTGTACCCACTACTCCCAAGCGATCGGCTCCCTACCGTAGATACCCGTGCTGGCCCCACAATGGGGTGTATCACTCCCCATAGTGGCAACCCGATACTACATGTGGTGCACGGCTTATATCTACACGATGCAACAACGTCTTACCTACCAGCCCGGGTCCACACACGCATATGAAACCCGTTGGACTCGCGTTGCCACCGCTACCCCGTTTTGGCCTCTTATAGTCAAGCCCAATATGCGTGTCCCGTCCTCGACTTGGGTCGAGCCCACAAAGATACGTTTGGGATATTGGTTGAAATGGGCCCCCACAAGCTACCCACCTAAGCTTGTCATTTCTAGTGTATACCACTTAACCCCTTTATCATGTTTTAATTACATGTTCCACTTTGGTTAAGTATTCTAATCGTATTTTCTATTGCCACCCAAGGCAACCACTAGATTTCCACATGCCACCCAAGGCACCCACTTAACCCCTCATGTCCCTCTACATGCTAATATGGTTAAGTGTTTCTTAATTAATTAATTAAGATCATGACCTCATAAAGACCTCTCACATTAGACCACCTTTTATGACTGCTGGATATGCCGGTTGGGTCCGGGCAGACTTCTGTCATAAAAAGGGTCTAACCTCGTGTCTTTACCTTAATCACGTATTTAATTTATGACTAAGACCTCTCACATTGGGCCAATCATTTGTAGCTGCTGGATTTGCCGGTTGGTTCCGGGCAGACTTCCGCTACAAAAGGGTACAACCTCGTGTCTTAGTTGATTAATTACACCTAATTAATCACCCCCATAATTTGTATTAATTATCCCTAATTAATTACACATTTTTAAGAATATGGGTAGACCTAACTTAATAGGTAAATTCCCAATTCCATAGTATGGGTAGACCTAACTTAATAGGTAAATTCCCAACTCCATAATATGGGTAGACCTAACTTAATAGGTAAATTCCCAATTATGTCCATTCATTTTATGTTATACACATTTCTATTAACATGCATATTAACCCCATCGTTTCCCACGTAATTCGTTCTCATGACATGTCATATAAATGGGAAGATTCACTATAAATGTAATGGGTTCACTCTTAGCACAACTTTGGCATTTACATGGGTTTAAAAGGTGTCAACTTGCATCATAATATTAAACCCAACTAGCATAAATCATTAACCCAAACTTTCATATGAACTTGCATATAAACTTGCATATGAACTTGCATATAAACTTGCATATGAACTTGCATATAAACTTGCATATGAACTTGCATATAAACTTGCATATGGACTTACATAACATGTCATATATATAGAGGCAACCTTGCATATGTTATGCATATCATAAAAAGAGACAAACTTGCATATAGACTTGCATATGAGCTTGCATAACATGTCATATCATAAAAAGAGACAAACTTGCATATGAACTTGCATATAGACTTGCATATGAGCTTGCATAACATGTCATACATAGAGGCAACCTTGCATATATTACGCATATCATAAAAAGAGACAAACTTTCATATGAATCTTGAATATAAACTTGCATATGAGCTTACATAACATGTCATATCATAAAAAGAGACAAACTTGCATATGAACTTATAACATATGACAACCACAACATGCATAAATCCTCATTTACATCCATAGCCTCCTAATATCCTATCCTAATTAGTTTAGCAATTGCTTGCTAAAGGCATAGGAACTCACCAAAACCAAGATTAGCAAACTTATGAAGTAGAACTAGTTGCTATATTTGAAGAAGATGATGATTAGAGGTTGATTAGCTTGCAACTTTCTTCATAAACTAGTGGAGGCTCCTCCTAAGTTTGATTTTGGCGGCATGATGGTATCAATTCTATTTTTAGTATGGATTAGGCTTGCATTAAGGTGTATTTATAGGATTAAGGTGTGTTTTAGACCATAGGATTAGCCCTAGATTAGATTAGGTCCGTCAGATTTAGGAAGTTTCCAGAACACAGCCCACACCAGCCAGAAAAACCAGACCTGGTGCACCCAGGCCAATTGGCTCGACACCCTGTGTCGACAGGGCAGTCGACTTGGCCTGGCCCAAGTCGACTGCCCTGTCGACAGCCCTACGGCGGGAAATTTCCCGCCTGACCCCCGCTGGTTCCAATTTGACATCTGAATTTGAATTTTAAATTTGTTTTGAACTTTGAATTTTCCGTAAACTTCATTGGGCCATAACCGGGCCATACGGACTTCGATTCTCGAAAACTCGGACTCTATTTCGCGTATTTTTCCGAGACGAACGCAATGACGCAGCCCGTTTCCCCCAATTCTCACATCTGAGATTATTTATTCTGTAATTAGTGAATTTTAGCATTAACCGAAATTCGGGGTGTTACATTCTCCCCTCCTTAAAGTATTTCGTCCCCGAAATCTCTAAGCTAAGGAGAATGCATATCCTACCATCCAAACAACCATCTACTCATCCATCAAACACGAGCATCCATTGTCCTTAAAACAATTTCTAATGATGTATGAGCATATGCAAAAAGTGTGTGTACATGTTCCCTATCTAATGTATGAACATATGCAAACCATGATAGTGCCATGCATCCAATATGTATGCGAGAGAACCCTATTGACACATACAATATCTACATGAGTGCACAATCATTCACCAAAATGCATCATACATATGATAACACAATCATTATACATCCATAAATATAGCTACCTACACACAATTATATGCAATATGCAATATGAAGTGACTGAGCCGATCTAGTGTCTAAAGTGTGTGTATATGCATCCACGAGCAACCGCTAGCAAACACTTGCATCCACTTGCATCCATCAATCATAACATGTCTCAAACACATGTCTCAACCATAGGTTTACCCTATCTAAAGGTCAAAGGTACTAACGAGAGGACATACTAAAGATAAGATAAGTACTAGACAAACGATAAAGGAGAAGTAAAAAAAACATACCCTCAAAAAGGAATGGGTACAATGAACGCATCTTCGCTTCCGTCTCCCAAGTAGCGTTGCCCTCATCTTCTCCCCATTGTACTTTGACTAGTCGAACCTCTCGATTCCTCAATTTCCTAGTCTCTGACCCAAGGATGCGAGTAGGAGCTCGTCAAATAGTCGCATCACGCTCTACTTCCACTTCCTTAAGCCAATCTCTAGCCTCCACAAAAGTTTCAGATCCTTGAAAAGGTTTCCCTCCCATAGCTTTAAATTCCTTGCAAGTCTTAGCAAAAGTATCCGTGCGAGGAGGAGGGGGAGGAGGAAGATCGGGTGCTACGGTTGGTGGAGGAACATTTGCTGGACCCGCAGTGGTGGCCCTAGCCTCCATCAATCTCCTATACCATACTGGTATCGTCACACCCTCCGAAAAGTTAAGATCCTCAGCCATGCTGAAACGAAAAAGGAAAGATTCAAAACGGAGAATTTGAAAGATAAAGATATGGCAATTGGGGATTATGCTTTTCTTTCAAAAACTTTTCTCTTTAAAGACATGTTTTTGAAAATATCTCTTCCAAAAATGTTTTTAGAAAAATAGTTTTCTAAAAATTTTATCTGTTACGGTAACCTTTGCTCTGATACCACGTGTAACACCCCACGCCCGCTATGGTCAATCTCTAAGGGAATGCCATAACATCGGTGGAGTATTTTGAGTGAATATAGAACAGAGAAATTACAGCAAGACAGATATAAGTAATACTTGAAAATTTAAAACATCATTTCATTGCAGTGGAAGGTAAAACATGTCTGGTTACATCACAAAACCATAATAAGAGTTAAGTACAAATATCCATCATGCTAAATAAAAATACATAATCCCAATACATGAACTGATAGCCATAAAAGAAAAGGGTAAGCTGAGCTCTACATCTAGGGTCCAAGCTCCAAGAGAGTAATAAAAGCAGCCTGATCAAAGCCCACTCGTGCTGGGCCCACTCTGAGAACCTGAGGGTTGGGAAAAAGATAAAAACAACGGGGTCAGACATAAGTCTGAGCGAGTCCTATAACTTTAACAATGCAATCATTAAAGTAATTAGGGTATGATATAACTTGGTACGGTGTGACTGGGGATAAATGACTACACTCAGTAGCCAATTAGACTTAGAATGAACTAAGACAACGATAAAGACGCATTTACCCACCCAAGGATAATTACTACACTGCACCACACCAGTCATTCCTACTTAAAAGTTGATCCCTCCCAAGGACTTAGAAAATTTACCCAGTAGTTTCGTGTACCCCTAGCTGACTACATAGGTGCCGTCTGCCCCTATCTCCACTAGGTGTACCCACTACTCCCAAGCGATCGGCTCCCTACCGTAGATACCCGTGCTGGCCCCACAATGGGGTGTATCACTCCCCATAGTGGCAACCCGATACTACATGTGGTGCACGGCTTATATCTACACGATGCAACAACGTCTTACTTACCAGCCCGGGTCCACACACGCATATGAAACCCGTTGGACTCGCGTTGCCACCGCTACCCCGTTTTGGCCTCTTATAGTCAAGCCCAATATGCGTGTCCCGTCCTCGACTTGGGTCGAGCCCACAATGATACGTTTGGGATATTGGTTGAAATGGTCCCCCAGAAGCTACCCACCTAAGCTTGTCATTTCTAGTGTATACCATTTAACCCCTTCATCATGTTTTAATTACATGTTCCACTTTGGTTAAGTATTCTAATCGTATTTTCTATTGCCACCCAAGGCAACCACTAGATTTCCACATGCCACTCAAGGCACCCACTTAACCCCTCATGTCCCTCTACATGCTAATATGGTTAAGTGTTTCTTAATTAATTAATTAAGATCATGACCTCATAAAGACCTCTCACATTAGACCACCTTTTATGACTGCTGGATATGCCGGTTGGGTCCGGGCAGACTTCTGTCATAAAAAGGGTCTAACCTCGTGTCTTTACCTTAATCACATATTTAATTTATGACTAAGACCTCTCACATTGGGCCAATCATTTGTAGCTGCTGGATTTGCCGGTTGGTTCCGGGCAGACTTCCGCTACAAAAGGGTCCAACCTCGTGTCTTAGTTGATTAATTACACCTAATTAATCACCCCCATAATTTGTATTAATTATCCCTAATTAATTACACATTTTTAAGAATATGGGTAGACCTAACTTAATAGGTAAATTCCCAATTCCATAGTATGGGTAGACCTAACTTAATAGGTAAATTCCCAACTCCATAATATGGGTAGACCTAACTTAATAGGTAAATTCCCAATTATGTCCATTCATTTTATGTTATACACATTTCTATTAACATGCATATTAACCCCATCGTTTCCCACGTAATTCGTTCTCATGACATGTCATATAAATGGGAAGATTCACTATAAATGTAATGGGTTCACTCTTAGCACAACTTTGGCATTTACATGGGTTTAAAAGGTGTCAACTTGCATCATAATATTAAACCCAACTAGCATAAATCATTAACCCAAACTTTCATATGAACTTGCATATAAACTTGCATATGAACTTGCATATAAACTTGCATATGGACTTACATAACATGTCATATATATAGAGGCAACCTTGCATATGTTATGCATATCATAAAAAGAGACAAACTTGCATATGAACTTGCATATAGACTTGCATATGAGCTTGCATAACATGTCATATCATAAAAAGAGACAAACTTGCATATGAACTTGCATATAGACTTGCATATGAGCTTGCATAACATGTCATACATAGAGGCAACCTTGCATATATTATGCATATCATAAAAAGAGACAAACTTTCATATGAATCTTGCATATAAACTTGCATATGAGCTTACATAACATGTCATATCATAAAAAGAGACAAACTTGCATATGAACTTATAACATATGACAACCACAACATGCATAAATCCTCATTTACATCTATAGCCTCCTAATATCCTATCCTAATTAGTTTAGCAATTGCTTGCTAAAGGCATAGGAACTCACCAAAACCAAGATTAGCAAACTTATGAAGTAGAACTAGTTGCTATATTTGAAGAAGATGATGATTAGAGGTTGATTAGCTTGCAACTTTCTTCATAAACTAGTGGAGGCTCCTCCTAAGTTTGATTTTGGCGGCATGATGGTATCAATTCTATTTTTAGTATGGATTAGGCTTGCATTAGGGTGTATTTATAGGATTAGGGTGTGTTTTAGACCATAGGATTAGCCCTAGATTAGATTAGGTCTGTCAGATTTAGGAAGTTTCCAGAACACAGCCCACACCAGCCAGAAAAACCAGACCTGGTGCACCCAGGCCAATTGGCTCGACACCCTGTGTCGACAGGCAAGTCGACAGGGCAGTCGACTTGGCCTGGCCCAAGTCGACAGGCCTGTCGACAGCCCTGTCGACATGGCTACGGCGGGAAATTTCCCGCCTGACCCCCGCTGGTTCCAATTTGACATCTGAATTTGAATTTTAAATTTGTTTTGAACTTTGAATTTTCCGTAAACTTCATTGGGCCATAACCGGGCCATACGGACTCCGATTCTCGAAAACACGGACTCTATTTCGCGTATTTTTCCGAGACGAACGCAATGACGCAGCCCGTTTCCCCCTATTCTCACATCTGAGATTATTTATTCTGTAATTAGTGAATTTTAGCATTAACCGAAATTCGGGGTGTTACAGTCATGCTTAGTTTCCTAGAGTCGCTTGACACATATATCGATGATCTACGATCTATGCCTGTAGTCTGTGAGTATCCTGACGTTTTTGAGGAAGTTCGGGGCTTACCTCGGAGGCACGAGATTGATTTTCGGATATACTTGGTGGACAATGCAAAGACAGTTGCATTACTCGTGCACCATATGGCTCCGGGAGAAAGGAAGGAGCTTAGCAAGCAAGTAGGGGAGCTGCTTGAGAAAGGGTTTATTAGGTGAAGCATATCTGAATGGGGTGCTCCAGTAGTATTCACCACTAAGGCAGACGGTTCGCTTCACTTATGTGTGGATTACAGGAAGTTGAATAAGCTCACTAAGAAAAATAGGCACTCACTTCCGAGGATAGATGATCTGTTTGACCAGCTTGTTGATGCATCTGTTTTCTCATAGTTAAACATGGCCATGGGGTTTCACCAGTTCAGGGTGTCCGAGGAAAACACAGACAAGACTGCTTTTAGAACTCCAAATGGTTTCATCGAGTGGCTCGTCATGCCTTTTGGGTTGACGAATGCACCCGCTTATTTTGTGGATCTAATGAGTAGGATGTTTCGGGAGTTTCTAAATAAGTTCGTTATGGTCTTTATTGATGACATCTTGATTTTCTCAAAGAGCAAGGAAGAGCATGCCATACATTTAAGAGAGGTTTTGAAGACTCTCCGAGTGCATCAGCTTAAGGCAATATTCTCCGAATGTCATTTTTAGAGAAAGGAAGTGAGATTTCTTAGGCATGTGGTCTCCAAAGATGGGATAACAGTGGATCCCGCGAAAGTAGTTGTAGTTCAAGATTGGAGAAGTCCAAAGAATGCAATGGAGGTGAGAAGCTTTCTTGGTTTAGCGGGCTATTACAGGAAGTTCACTAAGGACTTTGCAAAGATATCATCCCCACTCACCAGACTAACGAAGAAGAATCTGACATTTTCATGGGATATAGACTGTGAGGATGCTTTTCAGCGATTGAAGAGGGCTCTGACAACAGCCTCAATCTTGACTTTGCCTGATGGGAACAAAGTATTCACAGTATACAGTGATGCATGTGGTACAGGACTTGGTGCTGTTTTGATGCAAGAGGGAAGGGTAGTATGTTATGGAGGTAAACAGTTGAGAGTTCATGAGAAGAACTACCCTACCCATGACTTAAAGTTCGCTGCCATAGTATTCGCGCTTAAGACTTGGCATCATTATTTACTTAGAGAGAAGTTCGAGTTGTATACCGATCATAAATCTCTCAAGTATTTGTTTTTACAGAAGTATCTCAGTTTGAGGCGACAGAGATGGATAGAGCTCCTAACGTCCTATGACCGTGAGATTGCTTATACCTCTGGCAAGGGTAATGTGGTGGCGGATGCACTGAGTAGGCAAAGGATGACTTTGAGATTGCTTATACCCCTAGCAAGGGTAACGTCCTATGACTGTGAGATTGCTTATACCCCTGACAAGAGTAATGTGGTGGCGGATGCACTGAGTAGGCAGAGGATGACTTTGAGTCCACTATTCGTAGAGAGGCGGAGTTTGGAGTATATATCAACCTTTGATTTTAGGCCATCTACGGATCTTACACCTGGTTTGTTGGCATCCTCAGAGGTGTGACCTACTATTATGGATCAGATGGGGACTTCACAGCGAGAGGGCCCACAAATAGAAAACATCTTGGATAGGATCAGTAGAGGGGAGACTTCCACTACTACAGAACAGGTCTGTTTCATCTTCACAGTTGCATCAGTTGTATAAATAACTTATGCAAATAGTATTACTTGAGTCAGTTCCCCATTACCTCGTGAAGCAATTGTCATAGGTAAAGTAGTTGAAGGGTTGAAAATGTAATTACCATCAGTTGTGAACCATTTTCGAAGCAAATAATCTGAAGCAAGTCTTTTTACTTGCATCACAGACGTTAACAACTGATGCATTTATATTAATTTGCATTAGTTTCTTAAATTTGAAGCATATGTTAATATAACAAAGCAAAATACATGTTAAATTAAAAAAATTAGAACCGCATGTCACGTAGATTAAAAATAATGTTGGACTTATCGCCACCGTGCCCAACACGGAATATTACTTCCTTTTTCCCTAACGTGCTATTTTTCTTGTTTTCGCGCTGGTATGGAAGCAAAAAAGAAAAAGAAAAAAAAGCACGAAAAGAGGGAAGACAACGAAGAAGGGAAATCACTGCCGCTCTTTCAATTCGGCTCAATTCAAGATCACAGATTCCGTTTCGGTTTACAGATTTCGATTGCCGTTGTTTTAGGTATTATAATTTGCTAATTTTAATTTGCCTCTTCTGATTTGGTTTCGATTGCCGTATTTTGATTTTGATATTGTCGTATTTCGATTTGTATTTCGATTTCGATTGCTATATTTCGATTTCAACTAACCATGGAGTTACATTAATTTATAAGAATTTGCCCATTTAATATGATTCATTCAAAGGTATTTTTAAAGTTAGGTATACCAGTTTTTAAAGGTAGAAGAACTTATGTATATGCAGTTTTTAAACTGATCTTGAATAAAATATTGAAGGACATGGCCGCTGAAGCGGCAGGGTTAGCATTCTCATTTTCTACAACATTCAGTATATATCTGGAATTTGTTTTTGTTGCTTTTAAAATACATATTTCCTTATATGTTTGAATGTGTTTTGAATAAATGAGCAGAAAAACTATTATGTTCCATGCCTTAAACTATAATTCATATATCACCTTTTATTTCATCCTAATTGATGTATATTTTTTGCGTAGAACTCTGTCTTACCTTAGTTGTATAATTATGTTTTATTTTTTAGTGCAATACAATTGTAAATTTGAAATTTTGTCACTATTTATATAATGTTAAAAAAAATAAGGCAAATGCTTTTTTAGCTGAGTTTTCCATTGAATGTTTCATTCAGCCTATTTACTTTAATTGTCAATATTTTCATGGTTATTATTTTGGTTTTAACTAATGATATTGAAGAGTCCGTCTAAAGATTTATTGTTATTGTAATTGTTTTGCTGGAATTATATGGACTTTATTATTAAATTATTATTCACATATAAAGATATCACTAAGTCTTATAGTGTTTATTTAACCATGCATCAAGGAAATCCATTGATACGTTCTTATATTGTTGAAATGATATAAAATCTACTTGATAGGTTTTGCTACAGTGCTCATTTTTGTTAGTTTGAAAATACAGAAAAATAGATTAAACTATTAAAGCTTAAACTGGTAATTGTTTATAAAGAAAAATTGTTATTATCTTGAGTAGTTTTCTTCCTTTCTAATCAACTTTTTTTGACTATCTGAACTTGTGATGGATACTTCTTTGTTAAATATTAGATATATTAACTCTTTATTTGGTGTAGGCAATATTTATGTAATATAGTTAAGTGGAACATTTAGTATTTACGTAGATGACCTTACAATTCAGTGCTGTTATTATAGGTTTATACATTGTGGCATTGAATGATGGTCTTTTGTAGAACAAATTCAACTGCAAATTAACGTTTAAGTTTAAATGTTCCCTTAGTCAATTAAAATAGTATTATATTTGACAATAAATGTAGGAAAATGTAATTACAACCTTTTGAATACAAAACCCTACCTGTTCCATGACTTCTGTATAAAAAAAGCCTAATTAGTGGGTTTTACTTATTACTAGAACTTTTATACATGCAGTTACACTAAGTTATGGCTTTCAACACCAATTACCAAAGACACCAAACTTTTTAATATATATGCAGTTGCTGCAATAAGCTTTAATATTCGATTACTACACATATATCCATGTTCAAAAGCATATGTTTCACATTCGTGCAACCAAAAAAATGCAGTAATGTCACTTGAAAAATTAAGTAAGCCCCATGTACGTAGCATGGGTTCGCACTTGAAACATTCAACAATGTGAGTGTGTGTGTATATATATGTATATGTGTGTGCATGTGTGTGTGCGTGTGTGTGCACACAGCTGTTTCATATATAAGTGTACATGACCATGGTAGAAGGGAACATTGTTCTTTACGCTGAATATTTGAGAATTCTTTTTCTCACAAGTTTTCATGGACAAATCTTATTTATGGGTTGGTATTTATATTTGAGGAAGTCAAAATATGCTTTATTTATACAAGTTGATGTAACCAGTTTGATTATGTTTTAAAAAGTTTTTCAATAGTTTTCTATCCTTCCTCAATATTTCCATAAATTATGACCATCATTTGCCAAGAAAAAGGGGAGATGCATATTGTAAAGTTGTACCCAAGTTATTATGAAACATAAGCTGTATGTATTTCAACAGTTTTCACATCAGAGGAGAACAAAACGTAGCTGCATTCTATTCACAGCCTCTTCCATGCCATTCTAGTTGTAATTCAATAGTTCTTTTTTCTAGTTTTGTTGAAGATTATTATTTCTATTTATTAGCCTCTTTGTAGATCAAGTACTGATCTTTTCTCATGCGACTCATATTTCAAAATATAATAGTTATATATTTTTCATTGCATTGATTGTTTGGGGGTTAATTTTGATTATGAAACACATTACACCCACTAAAAGATTGAATTTGATTGAAGCAGTGCTCTAATTTGAATGAAGATTTGGGAATGAAGCACTTCATTGTTTTTTTTTGCTAAAATAAAGTCGACGGAATAAATAGGGAATTGCCACAACTTGATAATCGTGGTCCACATATGATTGTTGTTCATTAATTCACTCATTTAAAGTATGTCAGTGTGTTACTACATGATACAACAGTCAAAACATATACGTAATTTTAAATTGGAGAAGTTGACATAAATGTGGTATTATAAACGAATTCATGATTAAAGGTAATGTATTAGTCATGAATCTTTTTGTCACTCTTGCATACATTGTGCATTATCTATTTGTTTATCTTCTTATTCAGCTTTGATAGATAACATTTGGAAAATAGAAATAAAGTTCTTTAATTATATCTTTTTTAATTATTTGTCTTGTTGCGCTGTTTTGCGCAGGTTACTGGAGAACCTTTGATTCAGAGGACGGATGACAGTGCTTATGTTCTCCAGTCAAAACTTGAAGCTTTCCAAAAGCAAACAAAACCGGTTTGTTCTTCATTTCAGTTTTGTTTCAATCTATGTTGTAAAAATCGTTTTAGGCTAGCACTACCATCTAGTTTTTTTGTCTAATCCACCTAGATGAGACTTGCAACATTTTTTAGCCATAGAAACAAATTTATAGGCACTATGTATGCAGTGAAAATAAAATTATACAAAAAGAGTATTACCTTATTAACAAGGGAAAGTTATGCATCATGTGCCTTTGGCCTTCGCTGATTTAGCCAACGCTCTTTTCTTTGTTGCCTTGCATGCTTTGTGGTCAGGTTGCAGCTGTTCTGATGTGCTTTTGATTACCTCATGGCATTTGCTTGTATTCATATCTTTTTATGATATTGCCATACCTTTGATCCATGTGAAACAATTGCGATTCCTGTTTCTAGATTTTCCTAGCTATGATTGTCAGAATTCATTCTTATGAATTGTAACCAAAAAGCAACTAGCAAATATTTAAGCGTAAACAAATTTATTAAATATTGCCATACCAAATCCTTGATTGTTAAAACTGGTAGGGTAAAAGGCTTGGGTTGATCTTACATTTAAATGTTTGTCTAGTACTAGCGGTCTTCTTGCATGTTTTCAGTTTCCTAGTCCATGTTCACAGCACTAGAAAATAGTCTTTTGAACCAAGAAAATGACACACAAAACAAATGTTACATGGTTCATCTTGACTGCCAGAAATTCAATTCAAATAACTCAAAAAACGACGAATATATCATAGCAGTGTATATTCTTGGGTCGGCCCTGACTGATATTCAATAGATATGTTAATTCTATACGTTATCGTCACATTATACTGTTAAGTTACAAAATCTTAAAGCCTTATGCATTTTATTTTTTGGAATTTTTTCTTAATCTATCCCTGTTTTTTAACTAAATTACAAAATTCAGGCCACTTTAACTTTATTGTATGTATATCTTATCATGTCAGCCATCCATGTAAAATTGTACAGGTTATATTTTAATTGATATCAGTAATATTTCAGAACAGAACAAGGTGTGATATGGAAGTTGTCCAATGTTTATCACATAAATATAAATAACTTTTCAAATTCTGATTAACTAGATGATGTACCATATAAATTGCCATAGTGACTTTTCAGCAGCATGGAGCTGACAAGACTAGAATTGGTGCATGTTTATGAACAGTTTTAAAAAGCAGGTTATATGAAGTCCAAATTTATAAGACTAGAATTAGTGCATGTTTTCCTAAACGTCTTTGCTGTTTTCAACCATATGAATTCAATAGGATGTCCGAGTGCTGGATCGCTGTCTGCACAAAGAACATGTGAAATCACTACAATATACATCAATTAATATTTAAAGCAGCTTAGCTTGAATAAGAATAAATGAGGAATCTTCAATATGGTTATATCAAAAAAAAAAGTGTGGTGATGACCTCCTTCACACGCAACAATGCGATCATCAACCCACAGTCCTATGTGGTTATTTATTGATAGTATAATCTTTTGCACTCTGGATGAAAACAAAGTTCATTTATCAATTTTATTTTTTTATCTTTGTTTGAGTGCTAGTTAACTCATTACTTTTTGGCTTTCCAATTGTATACTACTGAATAGAGTATAACAACAACAACGAGAATGCTGCGATGACAATGACAAGATGTCTGATGATAATTTCGTTGAAAGAATATTCCGAGAGAAGATAAATGTTAAGGGTAGGAAATTCTGAGAGAAGATGACCGATGATAAATTCAATAATATGAAATGAAGTGGGTAATATGTAGCATCCAGTCAAACTAACAGATTAAAATAAAGAGTTGTAAACTGTAGTCATTGTTGGAGGGTATATAGCAGACTTTATGTAACACCCCGAATTTTCTGTTAACAGTAAATTAAAGAATTAAACTATAATTAATTCTAAATGAAAGAATTAAGGGAAACGGGTTATGCCATTGCGTTCGTCTCGGAATTCTGCTTGAGATAGAGTCTGAGTTTGCGTAAATCGAACTCCATATGAAGGAGTTATGACCTCCGGAAGTTTCAGAATTCGATTTAAAATTCAAATAGCTCGAAAACATGTTCAAAATTAAAAACTGGAGGGCGGGAATTTTCCCGCCTAGGACCCAGGTCGACCAGAGGGTAGACCTGGGAGTCGACCTGGACACCCAGGTCGACTATGTAGTCGACCTGGGGGTCGACCTACAGGTCGACCTGACCTGCGTGGTCTGGTCCTGGCTCGGTTTCTAGGGCTTGGCTGTGTCACTAGGACTGATTTGTCACTTTTTTATTGGCTTCTCTTGAGATGGATGGCCTTGATTAACTCTAGCTTCATCGACGACTCTAATTAGTTTGAAATTATATATAAACAACCTTAGTCTTCAACCTAAATTCACACAAATAAAATAGAGCTAGAGCCGTCATGCTGCTGGAAGGAAGCCAAGAGTAGCCTCCACTTGAAGAAAGATTAGAGACGAGCAAAACTAAAGTAAAAACAAGAATGAAACAACGTTTATCTACCCAAAGGAAAGCACTGCAAATTCAGCACTCAGAATCCAGAATTCAAGTTCGTCGTTTGTTGTAAGTATAGTGATTTTTCCGATGGGAATAAAATTAAGATTTGATTCGATGTAAAATGGAAATGGAGTTGTTCTATTGTATAACGACGATGTTAATTCATATCTATGTGTTGCGATGATTGTGTTGTGAATGGTATTGGATGTTGTGATATAATTGACTTAATGTTGGATCCATGAGAATGTTTGTGGATTAGTTTAGTTGATGTTGGATCTGTTCAAATTCACATATAAGTTATTTGGTTCATAACTACACCTATATGTTTATGTGATTATATAGGTTGTATGTGATTAAGATCTCATGTATATACTTTATGCTAAACCTCTACGCCTAAATGATTAAGTTCATATACATGCTCATATGTTTATACAAAAGTTGCAAGTTCATAATTGGATCCATGCCAAGATCCACTTTAATACATGTTTCATGTTATAATTGGACATATGATTGGATCTAGTTCACACATGTGATAAAATTATACATACTTTATGGACATATCATATTCTTGTCATATGCTAGTGATGTTCGATGTTATGCCTAGATCTAAACATGTTTAGGCTTACGTTGTCTAAATCATATGCTAGTTCATGTGACACCTATTTAGTTAGATCCCTATTTCAATGCAAGTTAACATGTATGTAAGTTGATTTAGCCTATGTTGCAAATTCACATATATGTAAGTTGATTTAGCCTATGTTGCAAATTCACATATATGTATGTTGATTTAGCCTATGTTGCAAATTCACATATATGTAAGTTGATTTAGCCTATGTTGCAAATTCACATATATGTATGTTGATTTAGCCTATGTTGCAAGTTCACACCTATGATGGGCTATGCCGATAATGCCAAGTTTACACCTATGTCATGTTTATGTTAATGGATTTCTTTATGCCAATTTTGTGTACGCTAAATTAAGCTAAGTTTTTAACCTAATATTATATGTTAAAAATCATGCGAACGAAAAATTAGACTAAGATTGTTAGCCTAATATTTAGACGGGGTAACGTTAGGAAAAATTGGTAATTATAGGAAACTTGACATAAATTGGTGAAAAATATATGTATTGGCATGTTTGGCACATGCCAATAATTGGTGGCACTTAAATGGTATAAAATTCTTATACCAAAAATGATGAACTTGGAAAGTGGGCCACAATATTTAATTGTTAACAAATTTACATATAACAAGTAATATAGACAAATATGTAAATTTAGAAAGTACGAGTATGCTTAACCCGAGGTTGGATTGAGTTATGATGTAAACCTGCCCGGACCCCCCCGGCTGTCCAGTAATCACAACAATACCTATCCAATGTGAGAGGTTAAGCATTGAGCCCAGTAAGGACCCCAGGTTAGACTGAGTTACGGTGTAAACCTGCCCAGAACCGACCGGCACATCCAGTAACCATAACAATACCTGTCTAATGTGAGTGGTCGGTGCTTTTAAAAGCTAAGGACAGACAAGCCAGGATGGTATGGTTAAGTTAACTAAAACACTTAACCAATTCAATATGTTAATTAAACTGATAGGTGGGGTTAGGTAAATACAGACACTTAACCACTTAACATGTTTGACTAGAAACCCAAGTAACGGGGGCCTATTTCAGCAGTAACCCAATTAAGTATCTTGGTACCCTGAAACTAGGCAGGGCGGGGCACGATTACTTTGCTGATTGTAAGCGGTCAAAAGCAACGGCGGTTGGTGCAGCAGTGTGGGTTCTAACGGAGTGCGGGCGTGCACACACTTCGGAGCAGACAAACAGCGCACTGGGCACCAGCAGTATAACCTATGCATTCTAGGATTGTGTCAGGCCGCCACCATGGGACTTGATACACCCCATGGTGGGACCATCATAGGTATCTAAAATCATTGGGGGCCGTATGACACATATGATTTTGCGAGTAGGAGCCGATCTTTAGAAAGGGGATCACTTCACCCCGATCATGGGGTGCCAGTTGAGACAACGCAAGTAGGTGCAGAGATATAGTGTAGGGGTGCGATAGTATATTCGGTTCAAACTTCTTTATCTTAGTTTATGATATTTTCCTATTTCCAGTTTATATCTATCATGCCTTTTTTCTTATTCTCATACTGAAGAGTCACTAGACTTACCAGGCTTTATGTCTGACTCTATTTTTCTTTCGTCTTCTTTTCTTCCGTTCCCCCCCAGGTCCACAGGGAGAAAACAACCCAGCTTAGTCAGACTCTTTGCAAGCTTCAAGATAGTAGATGTATGGTTTGGACTCTCTTTCCTTGGCTATGGCTTTTGGACACATTCTTTGGGGACTTATGCAGCTTTTATTATGTTTTATGCTTCTTTATTTAATAATCAAGACAGAAATGATGATGTAATGTTTTGGAAGTTATTATGAGACAATTATGAAAATGTTTTGTATTAACACGTATTTATGAAATGAAAGTCTGTTTGCTTTCCGCTGCTTATACATATGTGTTTATATCTGTCTTGTGTTTTATCTATGACTTTTACTTATAAACCTCCACCGAAGTTAAGACATTCCCTTTGTGAGTGACCTTAATGGAGGTGGGGTGTTTCACTTGGTATCAGAGCACAGATTTACCAGATTAGATAAAGGTTTTTGAAACTATTTTCAAAAAAAGAGGTTTAAAGAAGCATATTTTTTCAAGGAAAAACATTGTTTTTAAAAGGCATAGTCCCCCAAAGCCATATGCACTATCTCTCTATCCTTTTATCTTGAATACTTTCCTTTTTGTTCCAGCATGTCTGGAGATCTTAACCTTCTAGAAGGAGTACCGATACCTGGCTGGTTCCGAAGGTACCTAGAGGCTAGGGCCAATGGTACGGGCCCAGCAGACATTCCTCCTCCCACAGTGGCAGCGGTTCCTCCTCCTCCTCCTCCTCCTCGTGGAAATACTTTCGCTAAGACGTGTAGAGACTTCAAGGCAATGGGTGGAAAGGTGTAATAACCCGGAAAATGTGAACCAATTTAAAATTTTTAAATTTGGTTATTACCAAAGAATTTGAATAATTGAAATAGCATATTTCAATAAAATAAAGAATTGGGTATAGTAAGGCAGTTTGAAATTTTGAATACAAACCTTGTCTGACTGTACCGGGTGGAAAATATAACGGATTTTAGCGAAACTGAAAATATTTAAATCTGTTTATGAATACCTTTTTAACGAATCTGAAAAATCGAAGTTTTATAACGGGAATAAAAAGTTATGGCCGAATGAATTTTCAGAAAGGTCGCTATATAGCATATATAACCCCTGAAAATTGATATTTTGCATACGACCTCGGAATTCGACGAAACCACTTTTGTTGGGTCCGGGATGTCAAACTATTGCTAAGCTTCAAATTTCATAATTTTTGAAGCTAGTATGTGAGCGGGGCAAAAGAAAATGTGATTGGTCGATTTCTGTTAAAATGGGTCGACCTAAAAATGGCCGTTTTTCAAACGAGCGCAGAATTCGACGAAACTGGTTTTGCTAGGACCGTATCGTCAAAACAAAGCTAGATTTATTTTTCTGGAATTTTTCGATTCAGTTTGTGGCCCTGGCAAATTGAAATGTACGTTCAAATTAAATATTGAATGTTTTATATTTTAATTTGAAAAATAACTGACTGTAACAGTCGAATTGGCCAACGAAACATATCCCATTGTGTCCGGAATGAGGGTATTTAGCTAGGGGCGACAGTCGTTGGGTTTGATTTCGAGTTCGTTTGTAAAAACACTATTTAAAATCTCCTATAAAGTCTCGACCAATAGGATTTTTCTTTAAAAAAAATAAAATAAAATAAAAACTATGAAACCCTAGCCGCCCCAAGCGATATCGACAATCCAGGTTGCTCGAGACTTCCCCTCGACTTTCCCGCCGCCACCGCCACCTATAGGCCGCGCCACCACCGCAGTTCGACAGCCCTTCCTCCCCTCTTCACATCCGACCAAACCTCACCCGCCACCATCGCCTGTATCGCCTGAACCACCCCCAGGAAGTCGACACAATTCCGACGCTGCCCCGCCTTCCTCCGACCACCGAGCTGACCCTACTCCTAGGCGCAGGCGCGTCTCTCCAAGCCCGAGGGCGTGGCACTACCTGATCGAAGCAACGATCGACGAATTTCACGAATTTTGCTAACCTAGTTTTGAATCAAAAATAAAGGTACGACCTTTGTTATTCTGAAATGAAAATAACACTATAAAGCGTTGCAAAACTTTGAAAAATAATATCTTTTTCGTTCGTTAACGAAATTCGATGAAATAGGAGACACCGTGACCGCAAGGAGGCTCTCTACATTCTAGAAGAGACAGCGGATTTTTCTGAGCTCGTATCTATTTTTAGCAAAGGGACAAACCAATGTGAGGAATCTAAACTGAATTGTGTGAATGGAATCACGTTGTATAAATTATATAAGCGAAGTGTAAATTATATACGCATTGTATACCTCATGTACATGTGTTGTATAAGTTATATTAGCGATGTATAAATTATACAAGCGTTGAAGGAAACATATATGCTTTGAATTGTGATGAAATGCAAGTGAATTATAATATATATATATACACACACTCCCCTCGTCCACAGACCATGGACGATATTTATTGCTTGTGATTGACGTGATATTATATGGTATGACGAATGGTTGGAAATAATTGTTTGTGGTTGATATTGTGGTTGAAAAATACCTTTGTGGTTGAAAAATAC
This sequence comes from Allium sativum, assembly GCA_030737875.1. Classification (NCBI taxonomy): domain Eukaryota; kingdom Viridiplantae; phylum Streptophyta; class Magnoliopsida; order Asparagales; family Amaryllidaceae; genus Allium; species Allium sativum. The sequence goes on from CM060911.1 coordinate 19,051,208, forward strand.
CTTTATGGTTGAAAAATACCCTCTTGTGGTTGAAACAAATTAGAATAGGATTGTGGAATTGAAAATAAAACATGCCGCCTGCGTGCGAACTAGATGCATGATCCCCATTGTCAAAAACCGTGAGGTTTTAAGGTAGAGCGAGGAGCTGTTCTAGGGACGGTCCCAGTTTTAACTACCCTGCCGTTATGCTGCCGAAATTTTCTGAAATATACATGTGTTAGAATAATTTTCATTCGTTGAAATAAATTACATATATTGAAACCAATATTCATGTGTTGAGTTGAAATTCATTCGTTGAATCGAAATTCATGTGTTGAATATTATTTGAATTTAAACAAATAACTTTAGCGATAAAAATCACATTTTTATATATATACAAACTATAGCGAATATTCATGTGTTGAGTTGCAATTCATTCGTTGAGTTGAAATTCATGTGTTGAATATTATTTGAATTTAAACAAATAGCTTTAGCGATAAAAATCACATTTTTATATATATACAAACTATAGCGAATATTCATGTGTTGAGTTGCAATTCATTCGTTGAGTTGAAATTCATGTGTTGAATATTATTTGAATTTAAACAAATAGCTTTAGCGATAAAAATCACATTTTTATATATATACAAACTATAGAGAATATTCATGTGTTGAATTGAAATTCGTTCGTCGAGTTGAAATTCATGTGTTGAATGTTATCGTATGTTAAAATAAAATGAATCGACAATAAAAACTACATTTTTATTGTGAATATGAAGTGTTAAAAACATTCACGTGTTGAATAAATATTTTTGATGATAAAAATATTTCTTTTATCATGTATACGCTTTGATAAAAATACACACGTGGTGAAATAAATAATAGTTGGCTAGAAATATTATTATTAGCTTTGTTCTGCATACATATACATGTGTTGAACAGGAAAAATGGATTAGCTGTAGAGTAAAGAAATTATTTGCGTGCCCGACAAATAGGTAAGCCTTGATGAGTTGGCTGCACAATTTTATTTTTATATCAACTCCTGTGAATGCCATTGGATGCGGAGTGCTGGTTATTCTGTGTGAAATAATAAATATCGCCATAGGATAGTAACAATTAATTTTGAACTACACTACATGGCATACTTCTTGACAATAGGCATACTTCATCATATTCCACATAAGCAATTAGAGCTTGTGTGACGAGGTGGAAGATTTACCATACGAGCGAGAGGGTTGTATGGCGATGATTTTATACTACAGGTTGAACTGATGACTGATATGGACTATATAAAATATAACGATAAATCGCCAGATTAATAAAAACCCCACACGGGTCTGGAGTTGACAATAATCACGTCTCTCTAGTTATCAGATACGGCACATGGACTATCTATTTCCACACGGAAACAGGATGACGAGAATTTATTCTCTGGAGTGATTATCTATACATGCTCCCCCGTAAACACCAGAATATATCACTATAAATATGTGGATGCTTTTTAGGATTTATTGGGTACCTAACATGGCCCAATAAATTTCTAAACCCCTCCCCATACAAAGGAGGTTATAGCGAAATTTTTCGAAATATTAAGGCGTTAGTGAAATATTTGAAGTGAAAACGAAGTTGAAAATATAGAATGAACTATAGTTGGAATCATAGAATGAACTAAATTTATATTTATATATATATATAAATATAATTAAAAGGAATCGAAGCCGTGCAGTTCGTGTTTCGGAATCGTAATTTGAAACGATTAGTACGAGAAATCCGACCATCGGATTTTCCCGAAACCACAATCGCTGGGTTCGCCTTGGAAATATCTTCCCAACGACACCAACCTTGTAAAAATCCAACGGTTGGATTGTCCGGAATGTTTAATTCAAATCTGAAGAAAAACAGTGCCAGAATCGTTTATATTTATATATAAATATAAATATAATTAAATTAAATCGAATAACGACGCTGCAGTTCGAATTTTGAAACCGTAACTCCAAACGACTAGTGTGGGAGATCCGACCGTCGGATTTTCACGAAACTGGAACCGTTGGGTTCGCTTTGGGAATACCTTCCCACTGATATAGACTTTGTAGAAATCCAATGGTTAGATTTTCCAATATGTGTAAAACAAATTAGGGGAAAAACAGCATCAGTGCCACGGCACGACCTGAAACGTCGTTTAATTAAATATGGCCATTTTTAAATAGATAAAAATGGCGAAAAATCGTTATAAAATATTATAAGCAACATAGATTGCAAATAAACCAATTGGGCTTGAATTGTTTGATATTTGATGGTTGTATGTGCTTGACACGAAAATAACACTAAAGAACTGAAAGATGGATGTCGAATAATATAACCATGAAAAGAATCGATTTAAATTCTAATTACGTGAATTATTTGAAAAGGCCGAGCTAACCCTCATTTCGAATAATTTATCGAGCGATTCGAATTGGAAAATGCAAAGACGATTCAAGACCGACGATCTTCGTATCGGTTGGATGGGTGCTGCTGAGGTTCCTGACCGGAGTAGCTACCGGAAAGGGACGGAAGTAGTAGCCGTCTGAACGTATGCGTTGATTGGACGGATATACGAGGAACTTGACGCCTTCGGTTTCGTTCAGACCCAGAACGGACTTGTAAATGGACTGTGTGTCTGACATTGGATTTTGTTCTATACTGATTGATCTCTGTTAAATATATATCTGTTTGGCGGTGGAGAATTTATTCTTTTGCTTAACCCCCTTCTCTGAGATGTACGAGCTCAAAGGTTATACATCGATAGAAATCAGTCGTATGGAGTGGACTGCCTATGTGGCATGCCAAGATGCTATGATCAAGGCTTCTGTTGCAAAGCAAAGTCTTGTGGATGATGATCAAAGCACGGTCTGCGTGGCCTGGCTTTGTGTATAGCGTGGATTCGCGAGCCTCACACCTCGGAATGAGTCAAAAACGGGATAAGGACCCAAGGAGTGCATGACGTTTCTTTCTAGCTATGGTGGTGTCAGTGACTTACCAGCCCTGACATTTATATCTATTTTTCACCTATGCGGTTGTTGGAATGCGAGGCGCCTCGATTATAGGTCTGTAAGGACCGGGAAACGTGTGTTCAGGAATAACTAATCCTCAAACGTAAGAGAGGACCGACCTTGGAGGATCCAGGGTTACCCAGAGTGTGTAGTCCTGAGGCATTTGCTTGAATGTCTCGAAGCGGAGAGGAGCTTGCCCCTTGCCTCGACTCATGACGAAAATCCAAATTCCAATACGAAATAACGGACTCGATTGTAGAACTAGTATGGCGACATAGTAAATGGTAGCTATGCCGCCTATGATTGATATTTATGATGCTATTCGCTTTTGAAACATATATGCACTAGTAATAATATCAATTGATTTTGCTTTATACGTATCAAGCATATTTGGCCATTATAAGGTAAAACTCTATCCTCCGACTTGCGTTGCATTGTATGATGGGACTTGAGTCTTATAATGGCTTCATTCTTTTTAAAAGCATTGCGTTGTTTTAAAAGAATTTACTTGGTTTTAAATGCACTAGCAATCACTGGAGTAAACCCGTTCCGCGAAAGTGGCGTGGTCCTATGATTTGCTTATTACTGTTGTTTAACTGCTAAATAGATTCCTCATACCAGTCCCCATGACTGACTCGTTGTTTGATTCACTTTGCAAACGCGGGTGCCCTTATTTTCACATGGGCAGCCTAGTTCACAGGTGACAAGTTGTTTTTGGCTTTGCGTTGTTGCATAGAGTGCATTTTGGCTCATGGCGAGGCTGACTTCATAGAGACGACTTTGACATTTTCCGCCATTATTGTACTTATATTATGATTCCGCCACTGGCGATGCAGACTGCTTTACTTTCAGTACTTCTTATTGTATGTATATGTACCGCCTTCGGCGATGTAGACTGATACCCTTATTATGTCTCACTGCATGTATGTATTCCGCCTCTGGCGATGATGACTGATCACTTCCCTTTTTATTCACTAAGTTATATCCTACGCTGTGCTATTCTGATGTTGTTACATGTTGTGATTCCACTGTCATATCCATGTAAAATTATTCTATTTATTGTTTTTGCTATTATCTGTACTCAGCTATGATGATTGATGTGTTATATTTCAATGATTATCCTTAATACCGCCCCTCGGATTTTGGGATCGTCACAAAAGGACTTTTATGGAACTGAATCCTTTGTGGTAGCAAGGAACTGGCTGAAGGAGACTAAAGATTTGTTCGTCATCTTTGAAGTTGACGACAGGCAAAAGATACAGCTAGTAGTGTGGTTGTTTAAAGATGAAGCTTCCTATTAGTGGGAAGTTACCCATGCTGAGAGGACAGTGGAAACTTGGAAAGATTTTAGGATGAGGTTTGAGATGAAATCCTCTCCCAAGTTGAAAGAAGCCTGCAGATGGAGAAGTTCCTAACTCTTAAACAAGGGAGTATGACGATCATGGAGTATGTCAATCACTTTAATCAACTGGGGCTGGATTTAGTAAACACTCAACACAAGAAGGCCCTTCGCTTCGTCAAAGGTCTGAATGAGCCTCTACATAGCCTTGCTATGACCCATATACCCATGGGAGGGACTTATGAAAGCTTGGTGGACATGGCGCTGCTGTACGAGGAAGATAAAGGCAAGAAAGGGGAAAAAGCAGAAGTGCCTCAAGACAAGAAGGGGGAAGGGTCACAGAACAAGAAGGCTGATTCAAAGAAAGGCGGGAAGAACAACAAACCCCGTGAAAAAAGAAAGTGTAATTTCTGTGGCATTGTTGGACATATAGTGAAAGACTGCAGAAAGAAGAAGGCGGAGATGAATGGTGGCTGTTTCCATTGCGGCGAGACTTGACACATGGCTAAGGACTGCCCAAAGAAGTGGGGGCAGGGACAGAGAAATGGATCCACTTCTGGGGGACAGGTTCACACGCTGGTGGCACCTCCGCAGGAACGAGGTAGAAATATTTATGTTGAAAGTCTAGTTTATCTCTATGATCATCCAGTTAGCACTCTCTTTGATTCTGGCGCATCACACTCCTTTATTTCATCTGCTTTAGTAGAATCTCTGCACCTAGACACTAGTATGGTAGAAGATCCCTTGGTTGTTTCAAATCCAATTGGGGGCTCAGCTTATTTGTCAATGGTTTGTTTGGATTTGAAAATCTCTATTCTAAGTGTTGAGTTTAGATGTAGTGCCTTTGTTTTGGGCTTCTCGGGATATGGACTGATCTTAGGCATGGACTGGTTATCCAGTAATGGTGCCATTCTTTATTGTGAGAAAAGAGTAGTTAGACTCTTGACTCGGCTTGGTAACACTCTAGAAATTTCTTGTAATCCCTTAAATGCTGTTATGCTTAGTTATCTAGAGTCTCTTGATGCTTCTGTTGAGAATTTGCAGTCGGTTAGAGTGGTCCGTGAATATCCGGATGTCTTTGAAGAGGTAAAGGGCTTACCTCCGAGGCGGGAAATATACTTCTGCATATATCTTGTTGATAATGCAATGCCCGTAGCTTTACCTGTCAGACACATGGCTCTAAAGGAGAGAAAGGAGCTTCTCGAGAAGGGGTTTATAAGGCGGAGTATCTCGAAATGGGGTGCTCCGGTGGTGTTTGCCACCCAAGAAGATGGCTCACTACGTCTTTGTGTGGACTATAGGGAGCTAAACAAGCTGACTAAGAAGAATAGGCACCCGCTTCCCAGAATAGACGATTTGTTTGATCAGCTCGTAGGTGCATCGGTCTTCTCCCAACTTGATCTGGCTACTGGGTTCCATCAGCTAAGGGTAGCTGAAGATAGCATTGATAAGACGGCGTTCAGAACCCCAGATGGTTTCTTCGAGTGGCTTGTCATGCCTTTCGGCTTGACAAACGCACCCGCTTATTTCGTAGACTTAATGAGCAGGGTGTTCAGAGAATTTCTCAATAAGTTCATGGTGGTCTTCGTGGACGATATTTTGATCTTCTCAAAGAATGAGGAAGAACATGCTCATCATCTGAAGGAAATCATGGATACTCTCCGTGCACATCCGCTAAAAGAAAAATTCTCCAAGTGCCACTTCTAGAGAGAAGAGGTAAGGTTTCTTGGACATATAATGTCCAAAGAGGGTTTAGCTGTGGACCCTACGAAAGTAGGGGCAGTGCAAGATTGGAAGACACCAAGAAATGCAACCGAAGTCCGAAGCTTTCTTGGGCTAGCCGGTTTTTACCGAAATTTCATTAGAGATTCCGCGAAAATCTCAGCTCCACTCACAAGGCTAACAAAGAAGAATCTAGCGTTTGCTTGGGATTTGGATTGTGATGTTGCTTTCCAACGCTTAAAAAGGGATCTTACAACAACCCCAGTTCTGACTTTGCCTGATGGAAGCAAGATGTTCACAGTATACACGGATGCTTGTGGTACGGGACTAGGCGCTGTTCTGATGCAAGAAGGGAAGGTAGTAGCTTATGGTGGAAGATAATTAAAAGTTCATGAAAAGAACTACCCAACCCATGATCTTGAGTTGGCCGCCATCGTCTTTGCGCTTAAGTCTTGGCGCCATTATCTCCTAGGTGAGAAGTTCGAATTGTATACTAACCATAAATCATTGAAGTATCTTTTCTCGTAGAAAGATCTTAACTTGTGGCAACAAAGATGGATGGAGTTCCTTGCCTCGTATGACTTTGAAATTTCTTATACTCCTGCCAATGGCATCGTAATACTAAACACCTTGAGTAGAAAGAAGCTGACCTTAAGCCCTTTCTTTGTAGAAAGGCAATGCTTGGAGTATATAGCCAGTTTTGACTTTAGGCCCTCCCCTGATTTTGTACCTGGTTTGTTGGCATCACTAGAAGTACGACCTACTCTTTTAGACTCAATAGGGGCCGCACAACGTGAAGACTCTCAGCTTGTGGATGTGATTGATAAACTAATTAGGGGTGAAATTTCCAATCACCTCAGTAGGTACTCCATCGATGTTAAGGGTTGGCTAAGGCGAGATGGAAGACTATGCGTCCCACAAGCAAGGGATTTAGTAAAAATGGTTCTCGAGGAAGCACACCATTCCAAGATGACAATACATCCAGGTGGAGACAAGATGTACAAGGACGTAAAGAGAGTTTTCTTTTGGAGTGGCATGAAAAAGGATGTGGCAGATTTCGTTTCTAAGTGCATGATATGCCAACAGGTCAAGGCGGAACAAAAGAAGCCTGGAGGACTGCTTCATCCTCTAGAAGTCCCGCAATGGAAGTGGGATAGCATTTCAATGGACTTCATTGATGGGTTGCGTAGGTCAAAAAGGGGCAATACTAGCATTTGGGTAATAGTGGACAGGCTCACAAAAAGCGCCCACTTTATACCTATCAAGAGTAGAAGGTCTGCCTCGTCTCTAGCTTCTCTTTATCTCAAGGAAATAGTTCGACTCCATGGAATACCCTCCAGCATAGTGAGTGACCGAGATCCTATCTTTACAAGCGAATTTTGGCGGAGTCTGCAAGAAGCTGTAGGCACACAGTTATGCTTGAGCACGGCCTATCACCCCTAAACTGATGGTCAGATGGAAAGGGTGAACAGAGTATTAGAAGATCTTCTGAGACTATGCGTTCTTGACTTTGAAGGAACATGGGAGGATCATATTCCTTTAGTGGAATTCGCCTACAACAACAGCTACCAAGCCATCATCGGAATGGCGCCTTTCGAAGCTTTGTATGGAAGACCGTGCCGATCACCAACTTGTTGGTCGGAGTCTACAGACAAGCTTATACTTGGGCCAGACATGATTAGAGAGACTTCAGAAAAAGTGGACTTGATACGAAGGAGAATGAAGATTGCCCAAGATAGACAGAAATCCTACACAGACAAAAGAAGAACCGATCTTGAGTTTGAGTTTGGGGACAGGGTTTTCCTTAAGCTATCTCCCTTAAGGAATGTCGTGCGCTTTGGATCCGCAGGAAAGCTAGCACCAAGATTTGTAGGACCGTTCCCTATCATCGAGAAGATTGGGAAGATGGCTTATAGAGTAGAGCTGCCCAAAAGGTTGGCTGGAATTCACAATGTCTTTCACGTTTCTCATCTACGGAAATGTTTACTTGAATCTACAGAAGTGGTGGAGCCAAGCATTCTAGAAGAAGCCGAAGTGGAACGTGAAGCAACTGTGAGGAGAGTTCCAACCCGCATCTTAGGAACTGAAGTGAAAAAGCTACGCAACCGCGAAGTTAAGCTTGTCAAAGTTCATTGGAGCGACGCCGAGGAAAACGCGACTTGGGAAACTGAGGACAGAATTCGCGCGGCCTACCCTTTTCTTTTTGAGGGTACATCTTTGATTTCTCTTTATCCTTAAGTTGTGCTTCTATCTATCTTTTAGGTATATCTCCTCGATATTATCCTTTATCCTTAGGTAGAAACCCCTTTGGATGTAAATATGTAATTGAAACATGTTATGATTGATGGCTGCAAGTGGTTGCTAGTGGTTGCTCGTGAATGCATATACACACACAACCTAGGTTTTAAATTGGCTCAGTCACTTCATATTGCATATGCATATATGTTTTCATATTTGTATGTGGTTGAAACTTGATATGTTGTCATATGGATGTCGCATTTGTATGAATGATTGCGCACTCATGTAGAATTATGAGTAGGGAAAATTTTCATACATAATGGATTCCTGACACTTACATGATTCACATTAAGGAGGTCAACTGAATCAGTAGACCGCCTAATTTTTGCATTAGATAAGGACATATACACACACTATGCATATGATCGTGAAGCATTAGAAGTCTTTTAAGGACAATGGACACCTGTGTTTGTTGGTTGAGTAGATGGACGATTGGATGTTAGGATATACGTTCTTCTAGACTTGAAGATTTCGGGGACGAAATCCTTTAAGGAGGGGAGAAAGTAACACCCCAAATTTTCTGTTAACGGTAAATTAATAAATTAAAGTATAATTAATTCTAAATGAAAGAATTAAGGGAAACGGATTATGCCATTGAGTTCGTCTCGGAATTCTTCTTGAGATAGAGTCCGAGTTTGCGTAAATCAGACTCTGTATGAAGGAGTTATGACCTCCGGAAGTTTCAGAATTCGATTTAAAATTCAAACAGCACGAAAACATGTTCAAAATTCAAAACTGGACCAGAACTGGGCTGGGCGGGAATTTTCCCGCCCAGGACCCAGGTCGACCAGGAGGTCGACTATGTAGTCGACCTGGATACCCAGGTCGACTATGTAGTCGACCTGGGGGTCGACCTACAGGTCGACCTGCTTGGTCGATCTGACCTGCTTGGTCTAGTCCTGGCTCGGTTTCTGGGGCTTGGCTGTGTCACTGGGCTGATTTGTCACTTTCTGATTGGCTTCTCTTGAGATGGATGACCTTGATTAACTCTAGCTTCATCGACGGGTCTAATTAGTTTGAAATTCTATATAAACAACCTTAGTCTTCAACCTAAATTCACACAAATAAAACAGAACTAGAGCCATCATGCTGCTGGAAGGAAGCCAAGAGTAGCGTCCACTTGAAGAAAGATTAGAGACAAGCAAAATTAAAGTAAAAACAAGAATCAAACAACGTTTATCTACCCAAAGGAAAGCATTGCAAATTCAGAACTCAGAATCCAGAATTCAAGTTCGTCGTTTGTTGTAAGTATAGTGATTTTTCCGATTGGAATAAAATTAAAATTTGATTCGATGTAAAATGGAAATGGAATTGTGCTATTGTGTGTAACACCCCACGTCCATTAATGTCACTCACAAAAGGAATGCATTAACTTCCATGGAGGTTTTAAGTGAGTATAGAACAATAAAATTACGACAAGACAGATATAAAATAGTACTTGGAAATTTAAAACTTTATTTCATTGCAGCAGAAGTCAAAACATGTTTGATTACATCATAATACCATAAATCAGAGTCAAGTACAATATCTATCTTGATAAAACAAAATACATAATCCCATTACATAAGTAGCCATTAAACAAAAGATAACAAGCTGGACTTTACTTTAGCAGTCCAAGCTCTCCAAAAGAGATAAGCAATCCAATCAAACACCACTAGAGCTGGGCCCAACCTGAAGACCTGGAGGGGGAAAAAGATAGAAATAGAGGGGGTCAGACATAAAGTCTGGCGAGTATGACAATTCTAACAATACTATTTTCAAAGTAATCAGACTAAGGCATAAGCTGGAGAATAAGGAAATGCCTATGAACTATTGGGTGTGACAGAACAGGCAAAGGAAATGAGGTTAACCATGGTAACATTAAAGGCATACCTACTAAAGAATAATTACTACGCTGCACCACACCCGTTACTAATCACTAACGTTAATGACGCTTCCTAATCAATATAGGATAATTACTATACTCTACCGTACTGTACCGTGCTGTACTGTGCTAGCACTAACTGCACCCCTACTAGTCACTTTGATCCCTAAATAGAATGATGATAGCTTCATGTACTACTAGATGTACCCACTATCCTCCACGTTTGACTGTGTATCTCTAGTTGCTATCCTAGGTACCCAACGTGTACCTATCCCTACTAGACATACCCCCTTAATAATGGTAATTCCACGTACTCCTAGCTGACGTCATAGGTGCCATCTGCCCCTATCTCCACTAGGTGTACCCTTTTAATACTTAATTAATAACGGTAGCTTCGTGTACTACTAGGTGTACCCACTACCCTGCCCCATTCGATCGGCTCCCTAACTCGTAGATACCCGTGCTGGCCCCACAGTGGGGTGTATCACTCCCCTAAAGTGGCCACCCGATACAACTTAAGGATGCACGGCTTATACCTACACGATGCAACAACGTCTTACCTACCAGCCCGGGTCCACTCACGCATATGAACCCGTTGGACTTGCGTTGCCACCGCTAACCCGTTTTGGCCTCTTATAGTCAAGCCCAGTATGCATGTCCCGTCCTCGACTTGGGTCGAGCTCACAAAGATACGTTTGGGATACTGGTTGAAATGGGCCTCCCACCAAGCTTCCCACCTAGGCTTGGTCCCCTCTAACACATTCCACTTAACCCCCTTCATGTCCACTTACATGTTTTAAATTTGGTTAAGGGTTTCTATTAGTAATTCCACATGCCACCCAAGGCACCCACTTAACCCCTATTTCCCACTTACATATTTAATTTGGTTAAGTGTTACTAATCGTATTTTCTCATGCCACCCAAGGCACCTACTTAACCCTCTTCTTAGTCATGTTCATTTGCATGTGTGTTTGGGTAAGTCTTACTAATCGTATTTCAAATGCCACTAAAGGCAACCACTAGATTCCTCATGCCACCCAAAGCACCCACTAGATTCCCATGTCCCACCACATGTTTTCTTTCTAAATTCAAGACCATCCCGTTCATTGGGTCAGTTAGGGATAGCCAGGGAGGGCAGGAAACTTGTTTTCCAAACCCAAGCCTAGACACTATCCTCTCTATCACCCTAGAACCTTCTGGTGTATGTAGATAGAAAGAATGTTAATTATCTTAAGTGATTAATTAATTAATTAATCTTTCCCAAATTTGAATTAACTTCCCTATCCAAATTAATAATTTATTCAAAATTTAATGATGTCCATAATTGACTCAATTATGTCCATCCATTTATGGTATGATAAATCATACCCTTTTTCACCACAAATTCATTATATGCCATTAAAGTCATTTTATACCAATTTCTCAATCCCTATTCAAATTCAAATTAATCCATAATTAACTTATGACCATTTCTACACATTAATTTTCCAATTAATGTCTTAATTCCATTTTTCGCCTTTTAAGGCAATTCACATATCTCAAATTTGTTATATGCCTTTTTAAGGCTATTTCGTGCAAATTCTCAATATTAATTCTTTTAATATCACTCCTATCCCACGTTGTACGTTCATACGTTAAACGTAAAATATACGTTAGACTCGAATAGTCTAACTCATAGCACAAAGATAAATTATCACAACAAAAACATATATGTATATGACTAAAATAGATCTACTCATAAAAAGGGGTGAAACTTGCATATGTGATAGTGGTCCAACACTTAAACTTGCATAGGCTAAGACTATAACTTGCATAAGCTACACATGTTAAAGGTGTCAACTTGTTTGGTTAAATGTCACAGTCTACATAATATAACCCAAATTCATGTATAAACTTGCAACATAATGGTGGTGTGAACTAGTATAGAACTCACACATGTCATGGATCTAATTTTAGATCTAAAATAAGTGTCATGAAACCTACACAATTTTTATTAATCAGTGCCAAAACTTGCATAGGTACATGTATGAATCATCATAGCCCACACATATATAATATCATGATTTGACTAACATGAACTAACCAACATGGATACTAACATCGTGACTATGTAACATATGTGACATCATTTACAACATATCATCATCTAACTTAATAACATAGATTCATGTATATGGGTACATCTAACTTAATAGACAAATTCCCATAATAAAAATTCATTTAGTCATAGATTCATGCATATGGGTACACCTAACTTAATAGGCAAATTCCCATAATCATGATCCATTTAATTTTTAGAAAAAAAACATAAACTTTAAAACATGATCCAATTTGCATAAATAACAACATCATGATTTTACAACTTGTACGATTCAACACAACTTAACATGATATCATAATCATATAACTTATGGATTTCCAACATATGTGTTAACATGAGATCTACAACATATATAAGATTTATGACATAACATAGCATGATTTACACATAGCATAGCATGATAGCATAACATAGCATAGCATGATTTTCATCATAGCATGGCATGATAGCATAACATAGCATAGCATGATTTTCATCATAGCATAACAAAACATTTAGAACATACATGATAACATAAGATTTTACAATAACATATATGACAATTCACATCATTTTCTTATGTTCCATTTACATCTTAATCAAATTAGTTTGCTAATAATCTTGTGAGAATCATCATACTCACTATTTAAGAAGAAAGAGAGAGTCTAGATTGCTTTTAGAATTGATTAGAATTGGATTAGATTAGCTTTCTTCTACTTTGATTTGCAGCGGCTACTCGGAGTTCCATGGCGACGGCATGACGGTGGCTTCTCTAATTTTTCATATGAATTAGAATGAGAGACTACCCACTTATTTATAGAATTTAGGATTCATTTAGGCCATTAGATTTAACCTAGAAATAACCGCAGCCGTTCAGACAAGATGGGGTTTATCTTATTGACTCAGCAATGAGTCAGAAGTGACTCAGCAAACACTCAACAAATTAATAAACTTCTATTCATGTTTACATTAACTGCCCATATATATAAATATATATATATATATACCCGCACCTATTCATGAATTCAAATAATGCAAATTAATTGCTTGCCTGAAAAAAAAGGAAATCAAGCATATAATTTAATTTCCCTTTTTTTTTCTCTACTTTCCTTGCAACATGCAAAATCAATGCATAATGAAGCTACCTACATACATACATATCTACTTATGCATAAATCTTTCCCTCCAAATAAATTGACTGTATTTATCTTCTCAATTATATATATATATATATATGCATATATATATACATATATATATATTCAATATATATATATATTTAATTTTTTTGAACCGCGTTCACACTAAGCCGCTTTTTAGCCATTCCGCTAAAACAAAAATATGGCGTTGGCGGGGATCGAACTCTGCACCTCTTGTATGCAAGTCACATGTTCCAACCAAATGAGCTATTATGTCTTTTGCTTACAATTCTTAGAACAATGCTAAACATTATTCTTTTCTCATTCCTCTTTTTCCATGTTTTGCTGCAATATTTAATTTAAGGATATCTTTTTCATACGGAGTCCAATTTACGCAAACTCGGACTCTATCTCAAGCAGAATTCCGAGACGAACACAACGTCGCAACCCGTTTTATCTAATTATTTTTCTAAAAATTAATTATATCTTGATTTTTTTTTATTTTTATGTTCACAGAAAATACGGGATGTTACATTGTATAACGACGATGTTAATTCATATCTATGTGTTGCAATGATTGTGTTGTGAATGGTGTTGGATGTTTGTGATATAATTGACTTAATGTTGGATCCTTTAGAATGTTTGTGGATTAACCTAGTTGATGTTGGATCTGTTCAAATTCACATACAAGTTATTTGGTTCATATCTACACCTATATGTTTATGTGATTGTATAGGTTGTATGTGATTAAGATCTCATGTATATACTTTATGCTAAACCTCTACGCCTAAATGATTAAGTTCATATACATGCTCATATGTTTATACAAAAGTTGCAAGTTCATAATTGGATCCATGCCAAGATCCACTTCAATACAGGTTTCATGTTATAATTGTACATATGATTGGATCTAGTTCACACATGTGATAAAATTATACATACTTTATGGACATGTCATATTCTTGTCATATGCTAGTGATGTTCAATGTTATGCCTAGATCTAAACATGTTTAGGCTTACATTGTCTAAATCATATGCTAATTCGTGTGACACCTATTTAGTTAGATCCCTATTTCAATGCAAGTTAACATATATGTAAGTTGATTTAGCCTATGTTGCAAATTCACATATATGTAAGTTGATTTAGCCTATGTTGCAAATTCACATATATGTAAGTTGATTTAGACTATGTTGCAAATTCACATATATGTATGTTGATTTAGCCTATGTTGCAAGTTCACACCTATGATGTTCATATTGACTATGCCGATAATGCCAAGTTTGCACCTATGTCATATTTATGTTAATGAATGTCTTTTGCCAATTTTGTGTACGCTAAATTAGGCTAAGTTTTTAGCCTAATATTATATGTTAAAAATCATGCGGATGAAAAATTAGGCTAAGATTGTTAGCCTAATATTTAGATGGGGTAACGTTGGGAAAAATTGGTAATTACAGGAAACTTGACATAAATTGCTGAAAAATATATGTATTGGCATGTTTGGCACATGCCAATAATTGGTGGCACTTAAATGGTATAAAATTTTTATACCAAAAATGATGAACTTGGAAAGTGGGCCACAATATTTAATTGTTAACAAATTTACATATAACAAGTAATAGAGACAAATATGTAAATTTAGAAAGTACGAGTATGCTTAACCCGAGGTTGGATTGAGTTATGATGTAAACCTGCCCGGACCTGCCCGGTTGTCCAATAATCACAACAATACCCATCCAATGTGAGAGGTTAAGCATTGAGCCCAATACGGACCCAAGGTTAGACTGAGTTACGGTGTAAACCTGCTCGGAACCGACCGGCACATCCAGTAACCGTAACAATACCTATCTAATGTGAGTGGTCGGTGCTTTAAAAAGCTAAGGACAGACAAGTCAGGATGGTAGGGTTAAGTTAACTAAAACACTTAACCAATTCAACATGTTAATTAAACTGATGGGTGGGGTTAGGTAAATACAGTTACTTAACCTCTTAACATGTTTGACTAGAAAACCCTAATAACGGGGACCCATTTCAGCAGTAACCCAATTAGGTATCATGGTACTTTGAAACTAGGCAGGGTGGGGCATGATTACTGGGCTGATTGTAAGCGGTCAAAAGCGATGGCGGTTGGTGCAGCACTGTGGGTTCTAACAGAGTGCGGGCGTGCACACACTTCGGAGCAGACAAACAATGCACTGGGCACTAGTAGTATAACCTGTGCATTCTAGGATTGTGTATGGCCGCCACCATGGGACTTGATACACCCCATGGTGGGACTAGCATAGGTATCTAAAATCATTGGGGGTCGTATGACACACATGATTTTGCGAGTAGGAGCCGATCTTTAGAAAGGGGATCACTTCACCCCGATCATGGGGTGCCAGTTGAAACAATGCAAGCAGGTGCAGAGATATAGTGTAGGGTGCGATAGTATATTCGGTTCAAACTGCTTTATCTTAGTTTTTGATACTTTCCTATTTCCAGTTTATAACTATCATGCCCTTTTTCTTATTCTCATACCGAAGAGTCACTAGACTTACCAGGCTTTATGTCTGACTCTATTTTTCTTTCGTCTTCTTTTTTTCCGTTCCACCGCCCCCCAGGTCCACAGGGAGAAAACAACCCAACTTAGTCAGACTCTTTGCAAGCTTCAAGATAGTAGATGTATGGTTTGGACTCTCTTTCCTTGGCTATGGCTTTTGGACACGTTCTATGGGGACTTATGCAGCTTTTATTATGTTTTATGCTTCTTTATTTAATAATCAAGACAGAAATGATGATGTAATGTTTTGGAAGTTATTATGAGACAATTATGGAAATGTTTTGTATGATCACGTATTTATGAAATGAAAGTCTGTTTGTTTTCCGCTTCTTATACATATGTGTTTATATCTGTCTTGTGTTTTATTTGTGACTTTTACTTATAAACCTCCACCGAAGTTAAGGCATTCCCTTTATAAGTGACCTTAATGGAGGTGGGGTGTTTCACTTTAGATTAAAGCCAGCAATATGTTTGTTAGGCCATTGCCTTTGTAGTACAAGGCTCTTATCTTCAATTTCTTATCCAATCAAACTAACAGAGTAAAATAAAGAGTTGTAAACTAATGGATAATTGATTAGGCATGGTGATTTATTTTTCCATATAACATTTTAACCTTGAAATTTCCTAAGCAGTCAGTTTCATGGTTTCTGCTAAGAATATTGACGTAATGAAATCGAAAATGTCAGTGAATGTTAGTTGTTTGGATTAAGAAGTGGGTTTAAGGTGGAACTTCATTGATCGGCTCCATTGGAGATTTCTTGCTTGTATCATGTGTCAACCCCAGTTGTTTTCGCCATTAAATCTTTGCATATCCATATTTGTTTAACAGTGTGTAAACTACTAACATGTCTTTACAAGTCACATTTTGATGTGCAATTTGCACAGAAAGGCAAAAGGCACAGAATACAGATCTTGTGCCTTGACCATTTTCATAGAAACAATTTTTCTTGTCGATAGCAGGAAGATTAACTTTAGTAAAAGCAGTTTTGTCAGCAGCAAAGTAAAAGCCTGTTGGATGTCATTTTATTCATTAGGACGAATTAATAATACTGTGCTTTTTGTTTCATTAACTAGCTATTAAATTATTTTGTAATATTGCCAGTGTCTGCGGCAATCTGAAGCAATGGATTGTGTATATTATGTGATGTGGTATATGCTTGACATAGTAAAACACTAAAATTAAAGCATCGATTTACAAAAGGTATACTTTAATTTATTTCATTCACCTAGCTATTATATGTTATTTACGACGTTTTAAAATAGTACTACTCTTATAAATTGCAGGACTTTGCACAACGTGGTTCTTAAGACCAACAAGAGATAGACGAAGTTCAGGATTGCTTAGCGACTTATATCATGCATAATTGGATGTAGTTATGTTAGTCTTTTGTTATGCACGTTGACTTTAGTTTTATGATTAGAGTATGTAATTTTTTTTCGTTGTACACATGAATTATGTTGATTGATAATACAATTATATTTTTTGTTTCATCATATTGGTGTTATTAATGCATCTGTAGAATTTAAAATTCGATTTAATATTGCTTCAGGTTTAGAAATTTGTAAATAGTGGATTTTCTTTTAATTCACTTAATTTGCATCAGTTGTAATAGCATAGGCAACTGATGCAATACATTAAAGATCATAATAAATGTCATTTTTACATCTATTCATTAGCATCAGTTGTTTAAAAAATATGATGCAATAAACCAAGACTTCGAAGGCAAATGCAGGCATTTGCATCTGCGCTATAACATCAGTTGTGTTAAACAACTGATGCAAGTGATCGTCATTTGCATCAGTTCTTTAACTGATGCAACAGAAATTTGTCTGCTGCATTATATTCACTTGTATTAGTTTAACAACTGATGCAACAGGGGTTTAACAACTGACACAAATGACCTGTTTTATAGTAGTGTTCTAATCATCTCAGAAGATATTTCACAGCTGATAGAGGGTGGTTGCGACGAAATGGAAGGCTTTGTGTTCCCCGAGTTGGGAATCTGTTGAAGATAGTCCTTGAGGAGGCCCATCATTCTAGGATGACTATCCATCTAAGCAGTGATAAGATGTATAAAGATATGAAGAGGGTTTTCTTTTAGGCTGGGATGAAGAAAGATGTGGCGGAGTTTGTTTCTCGATGTTTGATTTTCCAACAACTTAAAGCTATGCAAATGAAGCTCGGTGGTTTACTTCATCCTTTGGAGGTCCCGCAGTGGAGGTGAGAGAGCGTCTCTATGGATTTCATTGATAGTTTTCCTAGATCGAGGAAAGGCAACACCAGTATCTGGTTTATAGTTGACAGGATTACTAAGAGCGCTCATTTCATGCTAGTTTAGAGTAAGAGGACGGTAGCATGGTTGGCAGCAGTTTATCTTCGTGAGATAGTCCGTCTACATGGAGTACCTTCCAGTATAGTGAGTGATCGTGACCCCATATTCACTAATGAGTTTTGGAGGAGCTTGCAAGAGGGATTAGGTACACAGTTGTGTTTGAGCACCGCTTATCACCCTCAGACCGGTGGACAGACGGAAAGGGTGAATAATATTCTTGAGGATCATTTAAGACTATATATCCTAGACTTTGGAGGGACATGTGAGGAGCATCTTCCATTGGTAGAGTTCGCCTACAACTACAGTTATCAGGCAAGTATTGGCATGGCACCCTTCGTGGCATTGCACGGACGACCCAGTAGATCACCGACTTGTTGGTGGGAGTCTACAGAAAGGCTTCTACTTGGACCTGAGATGATTATAGATACTTTAGGGAAGATTGATCTTATTTGCAGACGCATGAAGACAACTCAGGACAAGCAGAAGTCCTACGTTGATAAGAGAAGAAATAGTATTGAGTTTGAGGTGGGAGACATGGTTTTCATCAAGGTATCACCTTTTAGGCATGTGGTTCGCTTTGGATCTGTAGGGAAGTTGGCGCCAAGGTTTGTAGAGCCATTTCCCATAATAGAAAGAGTTGGCCAAATGGCCTATAGGATAAAGCTACCAGAGAGATTGGCGGGAGCTCATGATGTTTTCCATGTTTCTCATTTGCGGAAATGCATGCATGATACAGCATAGGTAGTTGAGCCGAGTATGCTTGAGGAAGTAGAGATGGAATGGGAGGCGGCAGTTAGACAAATTCCTACCCGTATTCTTGGATAAGAGGTAAAGAAGCTACGCAACCGAGAGGTCAAGTTGATGAAAGTTCAATGGGGAGAATACCACGAGGATGCAACTTGGGAAACTGAAGACAAGATTCGCGCATCGTACCCTTTTCTTTCCAAGGGTATGTTCTTAACTTCTTTTTCCAAAGCTTTTATTCGTACTTGTTTCTGTCATTAAATATATCCTATCAATCGAATCTTCAACTTTAAGTAGGGAACCAATGGATGTAAATATGTGTTTGGGATGTGTTATGTTTGATGGATGCAAGTGGATACAAGTGTTTGGTAGTGGTTTCCCGTGGATGCGCATACACACACATTAGGCACTAGATCGACTCAATCACTACATACTGCATATGGATGTGTGTGCATTTTAAAATTTTATGGACGAAAATTGGTGTATCATTATATGGATATTGCATATGGATGAATAATTGTGCACGCATATAGAACTTACATGTTAAACTAGGATTATTTGCATACATTTTGTTTACATGGCGCAAATATAAATTGCATTAAAGAGGTCAACTGAATCAGAAGACCGCCTTATTTTCCGCATTAGTGTAAAGACATATACACACACTATTGCATATGTTCATAAGAGCATTAGAAATATTTTAAGGACAATGGATGCCTGTGATTGATGGATGAGTAGATGGATGATAGATATTAGGATATACATTCTTCTTAACTTGGAGATTTCGGGGACGAAATCCTTTAAGTAGGGGAGAATGTAACACCCCGTAATTTTAAAAGAACACTATAATGATAAATTAAAGAAAACTTAATTAAATTTTGAGAATCAAGTAAAACGGACAGCGCCACTGCGTTTGTCTTGGAATTCTTGCTTAAGATAGACTCAGAGTTTGTGTAAAATGGACACCGTAT
Organism: Allium sativum; assembly: GCA_030737875.1. Classification (NCBI taxonomy): domain Eukaryota; kingdom Viridiplantae; phylum Streptophyta; class Magnoliopsida; order Asparagales; family Amaryllidaceae; genus Allium; species Allium sativum. Next base: position 19,071,249 of record CM060911.1, read on the forward strand.
GAAGAAGTTATTAAGCCTAGAAGTTTGTATACACATAAGAGAATTATATATATGCAAGCAAATGAAAATTTTCAAAATATTTCAAAACAACAAGGCGGGAAGGAGTGAGAAATCGGCCCGTTGGGGGTCGACCCCATGCCCCTATGAGTGTCGACCCATGGGTCGACCCCACAAGGGGGTGTCGACCCTACCCAGATCTAGGGCAGATCCATTTTTTAAACTAGGACTTGTTTCTTGACCAGATTCGTTGATGGCATGCTATAAATAAGACCTCATTTCTGTTGTTTTATTCATCAAAAACAATGGAGACAACGAGATGATGCCCAATTCAGATTGAATTAGCCTATTCTTTTGCAACAACAACTTATACGCATATAAGAATCTCTGCTTCAACATCAATAGTCATTTCTCTATTTTTTAGATCTAGTCCCTGCGATTTTATGTTGCTTTTAGATATAAACATTTAATAAGTAATCCTAACATGTTTATAAGTTTGGATCTAAACCTGTTCCTGTTAATAACGTGAATCAAAACTGAATAGATCTTCCGCTACTTTTACACCTAATCTAATGTTTAGTTCTCATATGCCTATTCTGTTATTTTGTCTAATTATGTCGTCATATGCCCATTCTGCAACTATGCCTATTTCTGTCACCATATGCTTATTCTGTTAGTATGCATGTTTCTGTCATAATATGCCTGTTTTGTTATTATGTGTATTTTTGTTCTCTTCTCTCCCTCCTTCCTTTTTATTTTTATAGCAAGGCTACCATCAATCCTAGGCCTACCGCAGAAATATGCGAACGAACGAAATTGGGAATGGTTGGGAATGATAAATTGGGGCGTAACTTGTATTGTAAAACTTGAATGGGATTTGGGGGCATAATCTATACCTTGATCTAAAACTTTAATTTGGGGCATAACTTGTATAGTGAATCAGACCAGGATTTGGGGCATAACCTTTGATGAACATGAAAAATTATTTAAGAATGAACATGCCCAAATTTACAGTAAATAGAAACTTTACCGCACATAGACACGTGGTCAGATTACAGTTGTGGTAGAAGTATGCCCAGAACCACCCGACAAATCCAGCATCCACAAGTGGTTAATCTAATGTGATGGTTCTAGTGCGTAAATGTACACGTAACGGTGCTAACACACGAGTTTAAGTCCGACTTGTGGTAGAAGTTTGTCCGGAACCCCCCGGCATATCCAACATCCACAAGTGGTCGACTTAATGTGAGAGGTCTGGTGCATTAACGTGCATGAATGCGAAATGATAATAACTTGTTAACCTGTATTACTTTACCTGTTTAAATATGTGGGGGTTATATGAACCTGTCAAAATTGTGTAAGGGTTAAGTAATCTTGTTTGAATCAATGAGGAGTTAAGTAAATCTATAAGGGGAGGGGGTAAATAAACCCAACAAACTTAACATGTTTTATATGGTGGGGTTATGCGGGCTTGTTAATCTTTTAGGCATAACCTCTCAAAGTCCTAGTAGTGGGGATAAAATTCTAAGGGGTGGCTTAAATCATATGTTGTATGGGACCCGTATCAGTCAGCAACCCATCTTGATATCAAAAGGGGGACCCCGAACTAGGTCGGGGTCAGGGAACGCTTACTAAGCTGATTATAAGAGATTCAAATGGGTGGAGGTGTTGACGGCGCATTCCAATGGAGTCATGTGCATGCATGGGTCTGGATTGCTCGAGAAATAAGACGCTATGATATCAGTAGGTATGGTTGTGCCTCTCGAAAAAAGGGGTTACCACTTTAGGAAGTGATACATCCTACTATGGGGCCAGCACAGGGTATCTACGGGATAGGTATCCGATCGATTGGGGTAGTAGTTAGGGTACATCTGGTCCTACTTGTTTAGGAGCCCATTATTATCATTGGAGGTAAAACCTATCATTTCTGTTGGGCTACAGTTATTATTGTTGGGGGAAAACCCATCACTAAAGGTACACCTAAGTCTACCATCTGTTTCTGTTGGGATCATTTTGTTTTTGTCATACTAGTTTTGGTGCAGAGAAAAGTACTTGGGAAGTGCAATATATTCTCTTTTGTTTATTCTATTTATCCCGCAGTGATTGTTATACTTGTCTTATGATACTGTCATCTCTCTCATCCAGTTTATATGCTTGATTAGGATTCTCTCTTCTGTTTCTGCTTGGAGCTGCTTAGATGTACTGCTTGATTTCCTGTATACCTTGCTATGGCTATTATTTTTTTGTACTATGCTTTTTATATTACTGTACTCTGATGATTTTATTATAAGGCATATATTTTAATTTGATGTAATGTGTTTTCTGTACTTCAGACTTATGTTGTAACTGGGTTTTGGACCACGATGTTTTCTTTTTCGAAAATAAAGTTTTAAATTCCGATGTTATTTTATATCTGTCTTGATATGTTTCTGTTTCTGTTTACCTATAATGCTTCACGAAATTTAATGCATTCTATTAAAAAGTGACATTAACGGACGTGAGGTGTCACACATGCGAAGTATATCCGCTCTAGTGGTAGCCAAGATAGATGTAGGTGTTCACTTGCCTAGGGTTGTGGATTTTGCGAAGCTATGCAAAGATTATACATCTCTAGGAGGAAAGTCATTCAAGGGAACTGAGCCACCTAAAGAGGTTCAGAGGTGGATGGATTCTTGTGTTTGTATCTTTGGAGACTTGAGTTTGGATGATGCAACCAAGAGAAAACTTACATCAAGGAAGCTGCAAGGCAGGGCCATGGAATGGTGGAATTCAGTTACATTTGAGACTCCATAGGAAGAGATTTCATTGGAGCAATTCCAAGCTATGTTTGAAGCAAAAGTTATCTCCATAGCTCTGAAGTCTGCTCTATTCAAGAAATTTATGGAATTGAAGAAGAATGGTCGTCATGTGCTTGACTATATTTCTGACTTTGAAGCCTTGTCTAGATATGCTTGTTCATACATTGACACACCTATCAAAAGAATGAGAAGTTTATTATGGGTCTGGATACTTACAAAGGAAAACCATTGGTGGAGCATCTTGAAGATTCATTTAAGAAGCTTGTGGAAAAAGCCGTGAGACATGAAAGCTTGTTTCCAAAAGAGGAAGTCGTTGTTGTTGCATCTAAAGAAGCTCCAAAGCCATAGTAGGGCGGTAACAATAAGAAGAGGAACCAACAACATCAGAATGGAAAGGATGGCCAGAAGAAGCAGAAGGTAGAAGTGACTTGCTTTAACTGCTGGAAGAAGGGCCATTATTCCAAGGATTGTTAGAATCCCAAAGCTGAGAAGAAGTGCTTCAAGTTGGAAAAGCTGGGCATGAGAAGAAGGATTGTCCAGAAGCAATTAAGGGTAAATAGGTGGAGAAGGCTTATGCTTTGGAGGCCATACCGTCTTCTTCAAGAGCTCCTACTACAGAGGAGAAAGGAAAGGATGTCGTCGTTCAAGGTACTCTTTTTGTCTGAGGTGTTTTAGTTCGAGTTTTGTTTGATACTGGAGCATTACATTTTTTTTCATTTGCAATGAGCTTGTGTGCCTCTTGGGTTTGGAACCCGAGATTTGTGATAGACCTTTCTTAGTGACTAATCCAATTAGGGGATCCTCTAATCTTTATATGATATGTCATGGTCTTGTGTTGTCGAGTCATGGTTGCTCTTTTATGTGTGATTGCTTTGTTCTTAAGTTCGATGGGTTTGGGATCATCTTGGGCATGGATTGGCTCAAGAGATATGCGGAAAGAGTGAATTGCGAGAACCTATAGATGAGGGTCAGGGATGTGGAAGGGCGAAAGGTGTTGATTAGATGTAAGCCCGAAGATGGTGTCTTCGTAAGCTATCTATATTCGCTTGTGATTCCATAGGAAGACTTGTCATCTGTGTTAATCGTTAATGAGTTTGAGGATGTCTTTGATGAGGTCAAAGTATTGCCGCCGCATCGTGAGATCGAGTTTAGGATCAATTTGGTTGAGCGTGCTAGACCAATCGTTATACCTCTTGGGCGGATGGAGCATAAGGAATAGCGAGAGTTGGAGGTGCAAGTGCGTGACCTTCTAGGAAAGGGATTCATCCGAAGAAATGTTTCCAAATGGGGTGCACCAATAGTATTTGCAACCAATGCGGAGGGCTCGTTAATATTGTGTATGGACTATCGTGAGTTGAAAAAGGTGACCAAGAAGCACAAGTATTCGTTGCCAAGGATGGACGACTTGTTTGACCAGTTTCACGCGGACAAAGTGTTTTCTTAGATGGATTTGGCAACGGGGTTTCACCCGTTGAGGGTGGCAAAGGATAGTGTGTCGAAAACTGCTTTTAGGACACCATCCGGGTTCTTCGAATGGTTGGTGATGCCATTCGGGTTGACTAACGCTCCAACATATTTTGTGGATCCTATAAATAGGGTTTTCAGAGATCAGTTGAACAAGTCCATGCTTGTGTTCTTGGATGATATTCTGGTTTATTCTCGGAATGAGGAGGAGCACAAGACACACTTGAGAGTTGTGTTGGAAGTCTTGCGAAAGCATCAACTGAAGGCTAAGTTTTTGAAGTGTCACTTTTGCAAGAGAAAAGTGAGATTCTTAGGCAATGTTGTTTCTGGAAATGGGATAGCGGTTGATCTCACTAAGGTGGCAACAATCTAGGACTAGGATAGACCTAAGAAAGCGACAGACGTTCGGAATTTCCTTGGGTTGGCTGGATATTAGTGACAGTTTATCAAGGATTTCTCCAAGATAGCTGCACCGTTGACAGGATTGACGAAGAAGAACCAAGTGTTCACATAGGATGCAAAGTTTGAACAAGCGTTTGGAATCCTGAAAGAGAGATTAACGAATGCCCCTGTGTTGACCATTCCGAGTGAGAATTAAAAGATGGTGGTAAACGCCGATGCATGTGGTACTAGACTTGGAGCAGTGTTGATCCAGAAGGATAAGGTTGTGGACTACGAGAGTTGACAACTAAAGCCGCATGAGTAAAACTACCCAACTCATGATTTGAAGTTTGCAGTGATTGTGTTTTCTCTGAAGATGTGGCGACATTACCCATTGGGAGTTTGATTCAAGTTGTTCACGGATCAAAAGTCATTGAAGTATCTTATCTCCCAAGAGGATTTGAATTTTCGGCAGCAATAATGGTTAGTGTTTATAGCATCATATGATTTTGGTATAGCCTATACTCCTAGTAAAGGTAACGCGGTTGCAGATGCATTAAGTCAAAGACACGAAAGTTTTGCAACGATGTTTTCGAAATGGAAGAGCCCCGAGTATTTGGCAATGTTTTATTTCAGGCCACGATGTGAGCTGGAGAAATGTTGGCAAGCTTATCGATAAGACCTACTCTTATCGAAAGGATTGGTGAGAGCCAAAAGCGAGATTCAAAGCTTGGCTAGTTTATCCAGAAACTAGAACCAGAGGATAAAGAGTTCGAAGTCGATCGAGAAGGTTGGCTTCGAAAGCAAGGACGACTGGTTATTCTTGATATTGACGAATTGAGAGATGAGGTACTGAGGGAATGTCATCAGTCCAAGTTGACGATTCACGCCGGTGGTAGTAAGATGTATCAGGACATGAAGCGAGTCTACTACTGGGAAGGGATGGAGCGGGATATTGAAAAGTTCATTTCCAAATGTATGTACTGTTAGTTGGTGAAAGCCGAACAGAAGAAGCTGAGTGGATTGCTTCGGCCATTAGAAGTTCCTACATGGAAGTGGGAGCAAGTTTCGATGGATTTTATCAATGGATTACCTAGAACCAGGGCAGGAAACAAAGGGATTTGGGTCATCGTGGATCGCTTGACCAAAAGTGCAAGGTTCATTCCTGTCAAGTCGACTAGGACGACATCAAAGTTGGCTGAACTTTATGTGAAATGGATAGTTCGATTCCGTGGTATCCCAAAGAGTATAGTGAGTGACAGAGATCCATTGTTTACAAGTGGATTTTGGAAGGGTTTGCAGAAAGCTTTGGGAACCGAGTTGTGCTTGAGTATGGTCTATCCTCCCTGAACTGATGATCAAATTGAGAGGGTTAACCGAGTTTTAGAAGTTCTCCTAAGGGCTTATGTGTCGTACTTCAAATGATCATGGAAAGACCATCTACATCTAGTGGAGTTTACTTGGGATAAGTTGATACTATGATTAGAGAGACATCAGATTGTATAGAGATCGTTCGGTAACGAATGAAGGTAGCCCAAGATCGTTAGAAGAGTTATGCCGATAAACATTGAACGGATTTGGAATTCAACATTGGTGATATGGTTTTTGTGAAGATTTCGCCATTGAAGCATGTGGTTCGATTCAGAAATAAGGGAAAGTTATATCCTAGGTTCGTTGGACCGTTTCCGATAATCGAGCATATTGGAAAGCCCGCATATAAACTAGAGTTATTCGAGAAGATGTCGAATGTGCATAATGTGTTCCATGTGTAATTTCAAAGGAAGTTCGTGCATGATTCGAATGTGGTAGTACCTCCAGAGCAGTATGAAGACCAAGAAGTAGAGACTGTAGTTGTAAGACCTCGTAAGCCGCTTTGTGTTGTGGGGAATGACACAAAACAGCTTAGAAGGAAGACAGTTAAGCTAGTTAAGGTACAATGGAGTGAGGATGGCGACAATTGTACGTGGGAGATGGAAGTGAGCATGAAGGCAACCCATTTGGAACTCTTCGTCGGTACGACCCATTAGTATCGTGTCACCTTACATCATTGTAGCTTGTACTATTATGTTTTTGTTAGAATTCTGCGTGCTAGGATAAGGCTATGGATGCATGGCTAGATGGCTGCTAGTTTGGATGATAGAATTGGCTGCACATGAGTGGTAGGCATGTGGAATTGTTAAGGTCGCCTGTGTTTGTTTGAATTTTGGGGGCGAAATCCCTAAGGGGGGAAGAATGTAACAGCTCGCATTTTACGTATCGAAAGATCATAAAATATTTTTATTTTATTCCCTGAGAGTTGGATCGTTCTAAATTTTAATATGCTGCTTATGGGGATGCGAGACATGTCCATAATTTTTACCAATTTTGTTTGTGACCATTTTCCCCTGTCAGTCTTATACAGAGCATAACTTTTGACTCAGGTTGATTCAGGTGTTGAGACATGTGCCATTGGAAAGGAAATGATGTTTCCCTTTCTGTATCACATTAAAGATTTGGTTCTGTGTTTTGGGAGGAATCACGGTTTTAAGGTTTTACAGTTGGCTATCCAAGTTTGGTAAGCCATAATGGGCTGATTTGGGGCGGCCCATTAGTGGGCTGGTGGAGGTTACAAATAAGGGGTAGGAGGCATGAAGAATAGTTTTCTTTCTCCATTCTCTTAATTGAAAGAGTGAGAGCTCCTCCATTTCTCCATCCTTTTCACCTTTCCACCATTAAAGATTAGAAAATCGAAGATCTACAACAATTGAGGCTAGATCTATGCAAATCTAAGAGAGAGGGATCATCTAATTGAAGAGTTTGGATAAATTACTTCACTGTCCGAAATCATATTTCATTGCTTTTAGCTTGTTTTGGAGAATTGGTGAGTGATATGCATCTCTCACACAGATTCAATCAAGCGTATGAGTTGTTTGAGTATAATTTCATAATTTTCAAGTGTTTTCTCATAGATCTACATCATGGTAAATCTATTTTCATATGAATCGCCATAGGATCTAATTTAGCAACTTAAAACCAGTAATTTCTATGATGTAAACATGTTTATGCAAGTTAGATCCATAATTTAGTCCATATATTTATATATCATGTTTTTGGTTAACTCTGCATAATTTTAGTGATAATCGTCATATTCATGTTGTTAGTGATTTTATAACATGCTTATGGTTGTGTTGAATGAATTATAAGAGTATATTTCGTCAATTGAGTCGATGGTGGAGTTTTGGTTAAAATTGGACTTGAATTGGGGCAGTACAGGCCACAGATTGGTCATGATTTCGGGTCTGTCGGTAGGGAGCTAGTTGGCCGGTGGGAGAGTGGCTTGGGGACCAAGTCACAGGGGTGGTCGGTTGGTTGAGTAGCTTCGGATTTGTCGTTGCGGATCGGTCAGGAGGGAGGTGATCGGATTGGTCGGTCGGTCGTGAAGTTTGAAGTGGTGAAGGTGTTGGGTCGGTCGTATCCAAGTAGTTAGATCGGTCGTACCGAAGCGGCCGGGTCGGTCAGTGGAGTTCTAGTCGAGTAGCTTGGGGTCGGTCATCAAGGAGGGGTCGAGTACAAAGGGAGGATCTGTCCAAGGTACGGTCGGTCCAAGGACCGAGTCAGTCGGTCGTTACCTTGAAAGTGGGTCGGTCGGTCAGCAAGAGCCGGGACGGTCATGGTAGCAAGGCACTGGTCGGTCGTGCATTTAGGAAGAGGGTCGGTCGGTCCTAAAGGAAGGAGGGGGTTGGCCGTGTACTCTGGTCGGTCATGCGGTGTGATCAGTCGAGCATGGTTAGGAAGGGATTGTAGCAGCGCTTTTAAACGCTGTGATTGATGGCGTAAATGCTGTAGTTTATTCCATAGTAAATGTGTGTAAACTATGGATTGTTTTGGACCTTGTGTTATGTTTTATTTGGTTTGAGTATGGTGATGGTTTCAATGTGTGTTTAATAGGGAATGTCGAAGTGGTGTCATGTGTCCGTTGCTAGCCGTGATGCAACGGGTGTGATTGCAACTCAAAGGTATCCTAAGTTGGGTGATAATGGTTGGATGGTCGCCATCAATGACGACTTGAGATATAGAAGGCCAAGGAATTATCGTTATCGTAGGTTCTAGCGGGCTCAAAGCAGGGGCTATACAATTTCATCGTATGGTCGAGTACCCTGGGCGTCGTGTATGGCCTAGACACATTTCGTCGTATGGTGTGTGGGGCTTTAGCTAGAATCAGGGTTTACCATTGTCCCTTGAATGATGATAAGGTGTTTGGCCAGTCATATGATCAACGATGGTTTCAAAGCAGGATTGGCAGTGATAGCCAGAGTCTGTCATGGTGATTGGATGTTTTGTTTGTATTGTCTCACGTAAATTATCCAACATCGAAGGAGATGTTCCTTGGATGCTTGTCAGATACTGGTTTTGGCCTGTGGGGCTTGTACTTAAGGAATGTTGACTTTGATTAGGATTTTTTATGTGAGATACATATAATTTGAATGCTACGAGTGCTAGTGGTTGATTCTGATTGCAATGAATGAATGGTCATTCTAGTTTCCATGGATGAATGGTTGAAGTAGTTGATGTAAAGGCTATCACTGTCTGATGTAGGGAAGAAGGGTGTTGATTTCTTCTCTAGTGTTATGGGTAGATTAGTTCGTTTATTTACCCATTCTCATATACTTTATTGATGATGTTAGATAGTTGTTTTATCACTCACTATGATTGTTGTCTGACTCAAAGTTTTATGTTTCCCTCTTATTACCTTGGGTTGTTCATCCAATTTTTGGATGGGAAGACTAGGTGACAGGTGATAGCTTAGTGAGGATGACACAGTAGGATTCTTAGTGCGGGGGATGTGGGCGGTCGTATTAGTAGGATTTTTAGTGTTTGCCATTACCTTTCGTAAGACCAAGTCTCCTTTTCAGAAAGTTCTCATTCTTACTCTTGAGTTGTAGTACTTTGTGATTCTTCTTTGATAATCAGCACTTTTAATGATTGCTTCATCTCTTAACCATTGAATTAAGTCCAAAGATTCCTTTTTCAACTTTTGATTTTGATCAAATGCATAAGCTATTCTTCTATGTGAAGGGATCTCCACTTCGATTAGAAGCATAGCCTCACATCATATGTTAGAGTGTATTAAGTATATCTTATTGCCGTCTTGGCGGAGGATCTATATGCCAAAGCTCCAATGGAAATTCATCTGCATAATTTCCTTTAATTTGGTTTAACCATTTCTTTAAGAGTGTCTTTATGGTTTTGTTTGCAGCCTCAACGACAAGATTTGCCCTTGGATGCGCTACAAAAGATAAACTCTCTATGATTCCATTTTTATCAACAAACCGTTTGAATTCTTCACTTTTAAATTGTGTTCCATTGTCCTATATGATCTTATAGGGGATTCCAAAGCGTGTGACGATATTCTTTATCACAAATCTCAACACCTTCTTAGATGTGATAGTTGGGAGTGGTTCTGCTTCAACCCATTTGGTAAAGTAGTCAATAGCTACTACTACACACTTAGTTCCTCCCTTAGAGATTGGTAGGGGCCCAATTAAGTCTATTCCCCATATGTCGAAAGGACATGGGCTTGAGATGGTGGTTAAGTCACTTGGAGGTAATCGGGGTATCCCATAATACCTTTGGCATTTCTCACATCTCCTGGCATAATCTGCTGCTTGAATAACCATTTGCGGCCAATAGAAGCCTTGTCGCATAACCCTCTTTACTAGTTTTATTCTGTTAGAATGATCTCCGAATAAACCCTCATGCGCTTCTTTCAACAGATTGAGCTCATCTTTAAGGCTTACACATCTCAAGTAGGGGAGCGAATGTCCTTTTTTGTAAAGCACCTTGTCCATAATTAACCTGATGCTTAACCTTCCTAACATTTTTCCTATTAGGAGGTAAGGTTCCATTCAAGAGAGATAATCTATAATGGGAATCATTCAAGTATTCTCAAAACGGCAATTCATTTCAGCTGGTATGAGTTCCTTATTAGCCGCTATATCTTTTTTATGTTCGGTTTTTTGTGCCAAAGTTTGGGATCTAGTTATGACTAGCAATTCTTTTCTTGATTTGGGAGCCTCTAGTTCGTTGTTAGGCATCTCATGATATACTATAGAGATTATTGGAGTTTCAAGTGCTCCTTGAGAACTAGCTAACTTTTCCAAGAAGTCAGCTTTGGGATTTCTCTCTCTTGGGATCTGATGTATAGAAAAATCTTAAAATTGGGTGAGCATCTTCAGTATTCTCTTCACATATAATGCTAACCAGGCATCCTTGGTTTGGTAGGTTTGCATAATCTGGTTTACAATTAACTGTGAGTCGTTAAAGATCTTGATCCATGGTACTTCTAATTGCAGTCCTAAATTTAGTCCTACTACCATTAATTTGTATTTTTCCACATTGTTTGTTGTGGTAAATCCCAGCTTCATCGCATGATGTAAACGATGTTTGTCAGGTGTGATTATTACACACACTGATCCTGCTCCTTGCTCATTTGATGCTTCGTCTACAAATAACTACCATTTGGCCTTAAGATCGTTTTCCTTCGTCGACTGTTCCATAATAAAACTTGTGCACTCATTTACAAAGTCTGCCATAGCCAGCCCTTTATTACTGCTCATGGTTGGAACTCAATTTCGTACTGACTGAGCTCAATTCCACACTTTACTAACCTCTCTAAAGTTTTTAGCTTACTGAAAACTTACGTAAGGGGAAAGTTGGTAATAGACTTAATGGGATGCACTTGAAGGTAACCTCTAAGCTTTCTGCCGTAAGTATCATGCAATAGGCTAACTTTTCTACTATAAGGTATCAAGTTTCTATGTCTTTTAATCTTCTACTGACATAGTAGATTGGGAATTGTGTTCCATTTCTTTCCTTAACGAGAACCGAGCTGATTTCATATTCCGAGACATCCATATAAAGATATAAGTCTTCCCCTTCTTTAGGACTAGACAAAATTGGAGGCTTTCCCAAATAATCCTTTAATTCTTGAAAAGCCTTTCTGCACTTCTCATTCCATTCAGAGTTTTTTTTCTTAATCACATCAAAGAAGTGTACACGATTATCAGTGGATTTAGAAAGGAACTAACTCGAGGTTGCTACTTCCTGTTTAAGCTCATGACTTCTTTGCTAGTTTTGGGTACTTCCATATCTTTTATGGATTTAATCCGGCCCCAATTGGATTCAATACCATACTCGCTGACAATATATTCAAGGAACTTTTCATATTGAACCGCGAAAGAACACTTTTGAGGATTTAACTTCATTTGATATTCCCTTAAAATATTGAACATTTCTTCTAGGTCTTCCAAATGGTTTTTTTCCTTGTTAGATTTCAATATCTAGCATGTCATCTACATATACTTCCATGTTTTATCCTATTTGATCTTGAAACATTTAGTTAACCAACCTCTGATATGTTGCACTGACATTCTTTAATCTAAAGGGCATTACCTTATAGCAAAACATTCTCCACTTAGTAATGAAACTCATATTCTCGTCATCGGGTTTGAGCATAGAGATTTGGTTGTATTCTGAGTAGGCATCCATGAGGGATAGTAACTTTTGTCCACTAGTCGCAATGACCAACTTATTTATTCAGGGAAGGGGATAACAGTTTTTTGGACAAGCTTTGTTCAAGTCTGTGTAATCAACACAAGTCCACCATTTTCTATTAGACTTTTTCACCACTTTAAGATTGGCTGAACATTTGGGATAAAAGACCTCTCGGATAATTCTTTTCGCAATTATCTTCTTGACCTCCTCTTTCAAGGCTTCCGGTCTATTCTATTATACTACCTTTTCTTCTATCGAATAAGGGTTATAGATGGATTAATGTTTAGAGCATGGCTCATAAAAGAGGGGTTAATTCCTACCATATCCAAGTGGGTCCAGGCGAATACATCCTTGTTACGATGTAAGAACTGAATTAAATCCATTTTCAATGGTCCTTCCAACCTTTTCCATATTTTGACAGTTTTGGCTTTATCAGTTGGATCTATGCTTATTTCCTCCAAATCTTCTATTGGCTTGATTCTTTCTGTGTGTAACCCCCCACATCCGTTAAGGTCACTCACAAAGGGAATGCCTTAACTTCAATGGAGCATTATGGGTACTGAAACAGAAATATTACAAGATAGACATATATAAAACAGCGGAAAGTAAAGTAGAAGTACTTCAAATCATTTATTAAATAGAATTGTTTACAATAAAAGCCCATCAACTTCCAATACCCAAATACATCGCTAAAATATCTGTCTTGCTCAAAAACAAAGAAGCATAAAAACAAATTATAGTATTCCCACTAAAGCAAAGCAAGCCATAGCCAAGAGCAATCCAAGCCTTTACGAAAGAGCCTTGGAGCATGGTAAGATCAGAACTAAGCTGTATTCCCACCCTGTGAACCTAGGGCGGGAACGGAAGAAAAAGAGGCGAAACAAAACGGGTCAGTCATAAAGACTGAGTAAGTCCTAGTGACTTTCAGCATAAAAACAGGTAAAGATAACATGGCATGAATAAAATGAAAGTAAACATAAGCACGATGACAAGATAAGCAACAGGCACGATAACTAAGAATAATATCATAGGATTTCTGTCATGTATAACATTGCAAGGTTCCCATTCAAGATGAACTAAGTATAGTTTCGCAAGATTTCTATCAAGCATCGCAATATTTCTCTGCTTCACCATTAAAATGATATCTATTTGCTCTGCACCACCTAACTAGTGTCCCAACTAGTAATCTATATAAAATGATAAAATCGTAACGTGATCCCAATCACCGAAATTAAGGTTGCTTTCACGTGTACATTTATTATTTATTACCTAGATCTAATCTAGGGTTTTCTATCAAGCGCTACCTAGATTCAACCAGGATTTATGCCACCTAGATCCAAACTAGGGATTATGCTACCTATTGGACACTTCTCGGATTCAGGGTTTATGCCACCTAGGTCCAAACAAGGGATTATGCTACCTATGTGTGTCATACGGCCCCCAATGATTGTAGATACCTATGTTGGTCCCACCATGGGGTGTATCAAGACCCATGGTAGCGGCCCGACGCAATTCTAGAAGGCATAAGTTATACTACTGGTGCCCCCAGTGCCCTGTCTTTCTGCTCCGAAGTGGGTGCACGCCCGCACTCCGTTAAAACCTACACTGTTGCACCCACCGCCGTCGCTTTGACCGCTTACAATCAGCCCAGTAATCGTGCCCCACCCTGCCTTGTTTCAGGGTACCGTTGATACCTGATTTGGGTTACTGCTGAAATGGATCTCCGTTACTAGGGTTTCCTACTGGTTAAGTGTGTGGGCCTATATATACAGATATTACCCACCTTCCCGTGATGTACTTAACCAACCGATTCAAGCGTGCTTATTAATGGTTAAGTTTGTGGGCCTATATTTACTAATATTACCCACCAACCCGTTATGAAATTAACCCTCTCCTTCCATTACGTTAAGTTGGTTAAGTGTTTTCTCTTGTTTTACTTAATCCTACCACACATCATGTTATATCGGTTAATTGTTGTTCCTTGTGTTACTTAACCCTACTGCAAGCCTTGTTATACTGGCTAAGTGTTCTCCCTTGTGTTAACTTAACCCCACCGCATGTCATGTCATATTGGTTAAGTGTACATTGACTTAGCCCACCTACTTATCATGTTGTGACGGTTAAGTGTTACCCTCTGTTGTTACTTAACATTACCACGCATCACGTTATATTGGTTAAGTGCATGTTAACTTAACCGCATCCACCAGTCATAATATAATGGTTAAATGTTACCCTCGTGTGTTTACTTAACCCTACCAGGCATCAGGTTATATTGATTGGGTGTTATCAACCTATTCAAGTTAGCCCAACCCATCCGCTAGTCATGTTGCAACGGTCAAGTGTCATTAGCCTAGCTATGTTACTTAACCCACCCATTGGTCTGATTAACAGTTATGTTGGTTAAGCCCACATTTATAAGTCTTACATGTTCTTAACTCATACCGGTTAGGTCCATATTCACATGTCAAATTTCCATGTCATCCCACCTAACCCTCTAACCATACCCACGTCTTATTATGGTTAGTATTCCTTAATTCATTCATTATGACGAACGAATCATGACCTCTCACATTAGACCGTGCATTTTGTGGCCACTAGATTTGCTGGGCGGTTCCGGGCAGATTTACACCACAAACTGGGTCTAACCTTGTGTCATAAATCGTTACGCCTACAATTCGACCTTCGACCTCTCACATTAGACTGACACTTTGTGGCTACTAGATTTGCCGGGCGGTTCCGGGTAGATTTACTCCACAAACCGAGTCTAACCTCGTGTCAAAGGTTCATTAATGGTCGTATTCCACCCAAAACCCCAATATCAGTTCATGTGTTTAACATATAGAAATGTTCATGGTTTACGTTTTTGCCCCAAAACGTATTCCCAAATTATTACCATAATTCACTATAAGGTTATGCCAAGTTATAGCCTTTTATTCACAATACATGCCAATTACCCAAAACCCAACTTAGGCGCGTTCATATTAAACCTCTACTAAGTCATAAATTATCATATATGTTTCAACTCTAAATTTTACATAATTAACATATGCCCAGGTTCTAGATTACATGTAAATTTTACATATGCCCAATTCGTACCAAATTTACATAAGTTCAATTTATGTCGTTTTACATGTATGCCAATTTTCATGCCAATTTACACATAACAAGTTCTAGCCAAATTACATATATCAAGATCTATATCAAATTACATATGCCAATCCCCATTCTTGCAATTACCATTTTAATGACAATACCCAAATATCCAATTTCATGTTAATGGTAATAATACCCAAATATCCAATTTTTATGTTATGCCATCAATTCCAGCAAACACATATATTCCACTAGGCAATATTCCAATATTTCGCCCGTATACCATCACACATATATTGTAGTTTAGGCCTAGGTCTGAAATTGACCAAGGTTCATCAAAAGAAAATAAATAGGGGAAGATAGAATTTTGCATAAAAATAAGATCAGAGAGAAAAACATCATCATAGGCATGAAGATTACAACTTGGTAATAATATCAACATGAATTGAGAAAACTGATTTACAACAAGCTGAATAGATCGTTAACTTGACATGAGAATAAAGATAGACAAGTCTCAAAAACTCAAATTTAAAGAAGCAACAGAAATAGGTCTGAATCGATAAACATACTTAGATCCAATTCCGCTTTATTTCATGTCCATATTATAATTAAATGTTTAAATCTAAAAGTAACTAGCACTTACAGAGCATGTCTAGTGAATTAGGAACTAAATTTGTTGTACAAATGTTGCGGCGTTGTTGATTTATTGTCTTGAATTATTGTTGAAGCTTTGTTCTTTGAATTGATTTGAGTTTGAATGTTTGTACTTCAATTTGGGGGCGATGTCCTTGGTTCAAGAGGGAGTTCAGCAGCATAATGGTGTAAGAATGATTTGGTATGAATTAGGTTAGGTCTAAGGGTGTTTTTATAGGTGTAGCAACTAGTTAAGGCCCTTAGATTAACCCTAGAATCAATCCGGACCGTCAAAACACGTCTTAGGCTTCAAAAATGAGTTTTGGGTCAAAACAGGCCGACCAGGTCGACCTGTAAGGGGGGAAGGTCGACACTATGGTCGACTTGAGGGGTAGATCATCCCTATGGTCGACCGAGGGGGGGGGTAGGTCGACCCTATGGTCGACCCCCTTGTCCAGTCCTGCCTGAAAACTACTGAGACTTGTACAGGTCATAACTTCTTCATCCGGACTCCGATTTTCAAAAACTCGGACTCTATTTCATGTAAAATTTCGAGACGAACGCAATGCCGTAATCCGTTTCCCCTGATTCTGATTTTAAAATTTAATTCTGCCTTGATTTCTTGTTTTAATATGTTATAAAAATACGGGTTGTTACATTCTCCCCTCCTTAAAGGATTTCGTCCCCGAAATCTTCAAGTTAAGAAGAATGTGTCCTACCATCCAATCATCCATCTACTCAATCATCAATCACAGGCATTCATTGTCCTTAAGAGAATTCTAATGTGGTAATGAACATATGTAGAAAGTGTGTGTATATGTTCCTTATCTAATGCAAATGATCAGGCCTGATTGATCTTCTTAATGCAAAATATGTTTAGTGCCATGAATCCAACATGTATGCGAATAGTCCTAGCCATATAAACACTATATGTGTGCACAAACATTCATCCATATGCAACATCCACATGATAACACATTTAATTTCATCCATCAACAAGTATAAACACTCATGCATATGTAGTATGAAAGGTGACAGAGCCGATCTAGTGTCTAATGTGCGTGTATATGCATCCACGAGCAACCACTAACAACCACTTCCAACCATCAATCATAACATGTCTCAAACACAAGTTTACACCCAATTGTTCCTACCTACCTAAAGATATAGTCGAATGATAGAAGTAAGTAAAAACTTTGTGCCCATTAGGCAATGTCAAAACTGGAAATCTATGTCACATATATACTGATTAGGAGAAGAACTCCCTAAGCACCAGCCCGAAGAACGAAATCAACATCAGGCTGATACCCAAAGAATTACTCAACCCAACGGATACCCTCAAGCCCCAACATGTATTACTAACAGATAAGTCATACCCCCTATGGGGTTTGCAACAGAAATAGGATTGAGAATAGGACCGAGAGGATATGCTTAAAAGATAGCATGCAAATAAGCTCTACAGGAAAAGAGGGATCAAGGATATACTCTTAAAAAGAGATATGATGCGCGTATCTAGTCTTCAATCTTCTGAGTCGCATTTCCTTGAGCTTAACTTCATTCTGCTTTGGCCGTTTTTAAACTTTACAATTTCGTAGCTTCTTAATTCTTGTTTCCAAAATATGAGTTGGAACTCATTTCACTGTCTCCTCTCGTTCCACTTTCATTTATTCTTTTTCTAGTAAACTCGGCTTAACATAACTGCGTACTCATGGTTTCATGCAAGCTCTCCAAAATTCACTAGTGAATCCTGGATCTCGTTTACTCACTATAAGGTATTCCACGCAGAAGAACTATCTCTTGAAAACAAAAAAAATGCCAACCATGTTGCCAAATGTACTTAATAAGGTGATTTTCTGTGACTCATGCATAAGCGAAATGAACCATTCGCCTTAGTGGCGAACACTACTCGAGCGGATCAATAAATGTATCAAGAGATTCTAGGTAACTAAGCATGGCAGAACCCTAAGGGTTACACTAGACTTCGAGGGCATTAACAAGGCAAGTCAAGAATCTAACTACCCTCCTTTCATACTCAAGAACGGTATCATTTCTGGATTACCACTCCATTCCTAGAAACAACCCATAGCCCAAAAACATAAGCATTACTTCTAAACTCAACACTTAGCATAGACATTCTCAAATCCAAACAAGTCATGAATAAATGAGCCGATTCCCCAACAGGATTGGAGACAAAAACGGTATCCTCTACTATGCTAGTACTAAGGTGCAGAGACTTCGACTATCGAAGCAGAATTAAAAGGATGCGATGTACAAAAACAAAATTCTAATGGGATGATAGAAAAGAAAAGCTAAGCCTTTAACAGAAACGTTACCACCTCTCTTAGGTATGCTAGTAGTGAGAGCATACAATTTCCCTCTCGACGATCTTGTTCTTTGCCCTTGTCCTTGTCCTATAATACTTAACTACGTGTCCCTTTTTACCATACTAAAGATGCTCTCTCTTGTCATGGGTTTTATTATTCTTTCACTTTGGCTTCTTTCTTTTCACCTTTTCCTCCTTCGTGGATTAAGCCATATCAACAAGTTTCTTATCCTTAAGCTTGTGTTCTTTATCCTCATTCTTACTATCCTTGTATAGTTTGTTGACAAGTTTCTCGAAAGCTACCTCCATCGCACGACAACTCTACAAAGCTTGAAATAAGATTAGACGTAGATGGAACTACTGAGGCTACAGATGGAAGTTGGGCACTTCTTTGCCCTCCTACATGTGTCGCATGCCTACAAACTATGGTGAAAAAGAAAGAGAGAAGAGACTCAAGGAGAGAATCAAAAGATAGTGCATATGGCTTTGGAGAATATGCCTTTCGTAAAACAAAACTTTTCCTTAAAAAAATGCTTCTTTGTAAACGTTTTGAAAATAATTTCAGAAGGTTTTTTTAAAAGCTTTTGCCCAGTCTGGTAACCTTCTGCTCTGATACCAAATGTAACCCCCTACATCCGTTAAGGTCACTCACAAAACGAATGCCTTAACTTCAATGGAGCATTATGGGTACTGGAACAGAAATATTACAAGATAGACATATATAAAACAGCGGAAAGTAAAGTAGAAGTACTTTAAATCATTTATTAAATAGAATTGTTTACAATAAAAGCCCATCAACTTCCAATACCCAAATACATCGCTAAAATATCTGTCTTTCTCAAAAACAAAGAAGCATAAAAATAAATTATAGTATTTCCCACTAAAGCAAAGCAAGCCATAGCCAAGAGCAATCGAAGCCTTCATGAAAGAGCCTTGGAGCTTGGTAAAATCCGAACTAAGCTGTATTCCCACCCTGTGCACCTGGGGGGGGGAGGAAACGGAAGAAAAAGGGGCGAAACAAAATGGGTCAGTCATAAATACTGAGTAAGTCCTAGTGACTTTCAACATAAAAACAGGTAAAGATAACATGGCATGAATAAACTAAAAGTAAACATAAGCATGATGACAAGATAAGCTACAGGCACGAGAACTAAGAATAACATCTTAGGATTTCTGTCAGGTATAACATTGCAAGGTTCCCATTCAAGATGAACTAAGTATAGTTTCGCAAGATTTCTATCAAGCATCGCAAGATTTCTCTGCTTCACCATTAAAATGATATCTATTTGCTCTGCACCACCTAACTAGTGTCCCAACTAGTAATCTATATAAAATGACAAAATTATAACGTGATCCCAATCCCCGAAATTAAGGTTACTTTCACGTGTACATTTATTCTTTATTACCTAGATCTAATCTAGGGTTTTCTATCGAGCGCTTCCAAGATTCAACCAGGATTTATGCCACCTATGCCCAAACTAGGGATTATGCTACCTATTGAACACTTCTTGGATTTAGGGTTTATGCCACCTAGGTCCAACCTAGGGATTATGCTACCTAGGTGTGTCATACGACCCCCAATGATTGTAGATACCTATGCTGGTCCCACCATGGGGTGTATCAAGACCCATGGTGGCGGCCCGACGCAATTGTAGAAGGCATAGGTTATACTACTGGTGCCCCCAGTGCCCTATCTGTCTACTCCGAAGTGTGTGCACGCCCGCACTCCATTAGAACCTACACTGTTGCACCCACCGCCGTCGCTTTGACCGCTTACAATCAGCCCAGTAATCGTGCCCCACCCTGCCATGTTTCAGGGAACCGTCGATACCTGATTTAGGTTACTGCTGAAATGGGTCCCCGTTACTAGGGTTTCCAACTGGTTAAGTGTGTGGGCCTATATATACAGATATTACCCACCTTCCTGTGATGTACTTAACCCACCGATTCAAGCGTTCTTATTAATGGTTAAGTTTGTGGGCCTATATTTACTAATATTACCCACCAACTCGATATGTACTTAACCCTCTCCGTCCATTACGTTAAGTTGGTTAAGTGTTTTCTCTTGTTTTACTTAACCCTACAACACATCTTGTTATATCGGTTAAGTGTTGTTCCTTGTGTTACTTAACCCTACCGCAAGCCTTGTTATACTGGCTCAGTGTTCTCCCTTGTGTTAACTTAACCCCACCGCATGTCATGTCATATTGGTTAAGTGTACATTGACTTAGCCCACCTACTTATCATGTTGTGATGGTTAAGTGTTAACCTCTGTTGTTACTTAACCTTACCACGCATCACGTTATATTGGTTAAGTGCATGTTAACTTAACCCCATCCACCAGTCATATTATAATGGTTAAGTGTTACCCTCGTGTGTTTACTTAACCCTACCACGCATCAGGTTATATCGATTGGGTGTTATCAACCTATTCAAGTTAGCCCAACCCATCCTCTAGTCATGTTATAATGGTCAAGTGTCATTAGCCTAGCTATGTTACTTAACCCACCCATTGGTCTAATTAATAGTTATGTTGGTTAAGCCCACATTTATAACTTTTACATGTTCTTAACTCATACCGGTTAGGTCCATATTCACATGTCAAATATTCATGTCATACCACCTAACCCTCTAACCATACCCACGTCTTATTATGGTTAGTATTCCTTAATTCATTCATTATGACGAACGAATCATGACCTCTCACATTAGACCGTGCATTTTGTGGCCACTGGATTTACCGGGCGGTTCCGGGCAGATTTATACCACAAACTGGGTCTAACCTCGTGTCATAAATCGTTACGCCTACAATTCGACCTTCGACCTCTCACATTAGACTGACACTTTGTGGCTACTGGATTTGTCGGGCGGTTCCGGGCAGATTTACACCACAAACCGAGTCTAACCTCGTGTCAAAGGTTCATTAATGGTCGTATTCCACCCAAAACCCTAATATCAGTTCATGTGTTTAACATATAGAAATGTTCATGGTTCACGTTTTTGCCCCAAAACGTATTCCTAAATTATTACCATAATTCACTATAAGGTTATGACAAGTTATAGCCTTTTATTCACAATACATGCCAATTACCCAAAACCCAACTTAGGCGCGTTCATATTAAACCTCTACTAAGTCATAAATTATCGTATATGTTTCAACTCTAAATTTTACATAATTAACATATTCCCAAGTTCTAGATTACATGTAAATTTTACATATGCCCAATTCGGACCAAATTTACATAAGTTCAATTTATGTCGTTTTACATGTACGCCAATTTTCATGCCAATTTACACATAACAAGTTCTGGCCAAATTACATATATCAAGATCTATATCAAATTACATATGCCAATCCCCATTCTTGCAATTACCATTTTAATGACAATACCCAAATATCCAATTTCATGTTAATGGTAATAATACCCAAATATCCAATTTTTATGTTATGCCATCAATTCCACCAAACACATATATTCCATTAGGCAATATTCCAATATTTCCCCCATATACCATCGCACGTATATCGTAGTTTAGGCCTAGGTCCGAAATTGACCAAGGTTCATCAAAGGAAAATAAATAGGGGAAGATAGAGTTTTGCATAAAAAATAAGATCAGAGAGAAAAAATCATCATAGGCATGAAGATTACAACTTGATAATAATATCAACATGAATTGAGAAAACTAATTTACAAAAGGCTGAATAGATCATGAACTTGACATGAGAATAAAGATAGATAAGTCTCAAAAACTCAAGTTTTAAGAAGCAACAGAAATAGGTCTGAATCGATAAACATACTTAGATCTAATTCCACTTTATTTCATGTTCATGTTATAATTAAATGTTTAAATCTAAAAGTAACTAGCACTTACAGAGCATGGCTAGTGAATTAGGAACTGAATTTGTTGTACAAATGTTGCGGCGTTGTTGATTTATTGTCTTGAATCATTGTTGAAGCTTTGTTCTTTGAATTGATTTGAGTTTGAATGTTTGTACTTCAATTTGGGGGCGGCGGCCATGGTTCAAGAGGGAGTTTAGCATCATAATGGTGTAAGAATGATTTGATATGAATTAGGTTCGGTCTAAGGGTGTTTTTATAGGTGTAGAAACTAGTTTAGGCCCTTAGATTAACCCTAGAATCAATCCAGACCGTCAAAACACGTCTCAGGCTTCAAAAATAAGTTCTGGTTCAAAACAGGCCGACCAGGTCGACCTGTAAGGGGGGAGGTCGACACTATGGTCGACCTGGGGGGTAGGTCGACCCTATGGTCGACTGGGGGGGGGAGAGGTCGACCCCCTGGTCCAGTCCTGCTTGAAAACTGCTGAAACTTGTACAGGCCATAACTTCTTCATCCGGACCCCGATTTTCGAAAACTCGAACTCTATTTCATGTAAAATTTCGAGACGAACGCAATGGCATAACCCGTTTCCCCTGATTTTGACGTTAAAATTTAATTCTGCCTTGATTTCTTGTTTTAATATGTTATAAAAATACGCGATGTTACACTATGTCCCCTCGGGAATCTAGTTCTGTTACAATCTCTTCTTCCTTTGTGAGTTTATTTTATCAACCCTCTTCCTTTTGCTCCTCAGAAGAGTGCATCTACCATTCATACGTTTGTTAGTCTTATTGATTCTTATTTTAGCTTCAAATGCTGGATGTAAGAATTCATCATTCGAAGGTTGAAAAACTGTAAAAGAATCAAAGTACGCGAGATACTCCATTTTATATTGGTCAATAGTTGAAAAGTACAATTCGCGGAAGCTAAATTGTTCTCCCCTGATTGTTCCCCAGTCCTATTTTTTTAGGAATTTCAAAAAAAGATATTTCGATGAGACGAAAGCGCCCACTTCATCCAGTGACAAACGACCAAAGGAAGTATTGTAGTAAGACGGTTGGTCAATGATGACAAAAAGAGTCTCGAAGGTTCTCCAGAGAGGAGATAATCCAACTTAGACCAAAAGCTTGATTTGCCCCCACTGGAGTAAACCCTTTGTTATTGAAATAAAAAATACTCTCATTGCTTGGTTCCAACCTTTGTTCGGAAATACCCATTTGGTCGAAGGCTTATTTAAAGATTACATTCATTGCACTCCCATTATCAACAAGATCCTTTGAGACCTTTGAAAGCCCAATTTGTGTTGTTATTATGAGATGGTCATTATGTGGATGGTGGACACCCTTCTACATCTCATTTGGGGAAATTGTCAGGTTATGCATTTTGATGTTGTAGCAGGCATTCTTAAGTGATGACTCTTCTTGAACCGAAATAACCGTCGCGGGCCTCTCCCAGATATCAGTTCTGGGAAACTTGTCTGTTCCCTATAGGGTGTGGCCCTCTATGGATCACATTAGTTAGATTTATCGGGAGGCCCAAATCTAGTTGACCTTCCTCAATTAGGGTTTCTACTGAGTTAGTTAAGACGTTTTGATGTCCGTTAGCATGTTGGGTTGCTGCTTTTTTGTCCAGAAAAAACTCTTTTGAGTGCCCTTCACGGATGAGCTTCTGAATAATACCTTCTAAAATTTTGCATTCATCGATCTTATGCCCATTTGTCATGTGGTACTCACAATACTTCCCTCCGTTTTAGGGTTTTGGGTAGTTTTTAGCTTTAAAAGATACAGGGAAGTTATTGACCCTTTCCTTATCCACAACATATATAAATGATATAAGTTTACTCAAAGCCATAGAGTTGGTGTTAGAATCTTCCCATCTTGGCTTAATGTGGCTTCCATCAAACACAAACGTTCCATCTTGAGGTTTTCGATTAAAGCCTGGTTTCCCTCCTTCCCCCATGGGGGCCAAACTTCTACTTTATAGTATTTCTCATCCATGCCACTACAAGAAAATATACATTTGATTATATTTAATGGCAGCGTTTATCTGTTGAAAGCAACAAATACTATTTTAATCTATTTTTTCTTTTGTTTTTATTCGTTAATGTGTAAACCTGATTACACTTACAGCCGAACATACCTTGTCATGTTTACCATTTTCCTTTCCACCCAAAGTTCCCTCCTTCTGAAAATTTCCCCCAAAATTTTATTCCGATTCACATAGAATCGTTCCTCTTTCCTTCACATCCAGCCTAAAATTCCCTCATTCTGAAAATTTCCCCCCTCAAAATTTGCTGCCGCTTCGCTTACGATTTCATCTCGCCCTCCAATCGTTCGTTCACCTTGCCATCGATGTTTTAGGTCAGAAGCCGTCCAATCCCTTGAAGACCTGACATCTGAGTTTGCTATTTTGGGTCGTTTCAGATCTAGAAATCAACTAAGATCTTAGTTCAGATTGAGGTAATATTTATTAAAAAATATTTCATATTTACAAATTATCGTTTTCAGATCTAGAATTTGATTGGGATTGTGTTTCACGTTGAGGTTAGATGTACTTATTATCTTGTATATTTAGAAATTATGGTTGAGGTTAGATGTACTGAAAATTGTTGTGGATGATAGATTTAGCTTTTAGATTAAGGTTAACTCACTTTCGAGTTCCTTTCCTGAATGCAAGATGCATATCTATTATGACTGCAAACAAGCTCACTAGCTATTTATTCCACAATAATATTTTTCAAATGCATATTTGTATAGTAATCTTTTTAGGATTAACTTCATTGTAGAATAAAGATCAAGGTTGTATGATATAGCTGAGAATGATAAGTTTCCTTTTTGAAAGAAAATAAGACTATGGACTCCCGTTTCCAGGTCTCATATGTTCTAATGCGACAAATGTGATTTGCTTACCTTATACCATATTAATTTAAACCTGGATCGTAGCACTTGAGAATCTTTAGGCCTTGAATTGCAACTAGATGTGATCGCATGAAATTAGTATGATAATATGTTTTCTTAAATATAGAATTAATCTGATATAAAAACAATGATTCTACATTTATAATCTTTTCATGCTGTGAATAACAAGTTTATAGTTTTTATTCCGGATCTTTGAGTTGATACAAAGGAGACAATGATAGTCTAGTGAGTGTGACTCCCATTATTGTGTACATATTATTGGATATATATCGATAATCGATTCTAGATTAGAGATCATTTTCACAACTGCTCATCTTATTACAGAACATATTCTTGGTTTTGATGGTTCTTCCCTCGTTCTAATTACTGTTAATCAATCTTCATATTTTAGCTCACTCAATTATTCATGATTTCAAATAAACCATTTTCGTTTTAACTTTAATATAAAATATCTATCTGGATTTCTATTTAATTTTGTAGCTTAATCATGACCCTAATATTCTAAATTTCTAAATAAAACTTTTAAAGCATGTCAGTAAATAAATGTTTACCTCCTTTCATTTATGCATACACACATCACTTATTCTTATGAAAACATACTCTTATATTTTAAGATAGAGTATCCCATTTTTGTCATCCTAACAAATATGGGTCTCAAATGTATTTTCCTTTCTTTTTACGACAATGCTTGGATGTGTGGTCAAACTCAAACATCCTACGGAAACAATTGCACGGGGTATCCAAAAATATCATTTATGACGTCATTTATTGACTATAGACAAATGCTCAATGCTTAATCGATTACTTGATCTCCAAGGGGAGTTCAATTCTATGAAATTTACATGAAATGATGGTTATTCTAAGTATTCAGGTGGATTGACAGTTTAAATGAATGGATTTTACTAAATTAGTTCACTGGTCATCATTTAAATACTAAGTTTTTCTTAAAAAGCACAGTCTCATCAACTAATTAACTATATGGTTTGTTTGCTTTTTGCTTTTTTTCTCAGATATCAGTATTGATTCTAGACAAACATATTTCAAATCAGAAAATTCTTAGCTTCTGTCTAGATCCATTCATTTGAATGTTCTTATTATAAAACTGAAATATGATTATAGTATTCTGCTTTCAGTATTATTGAATATACTCTATCACTCACCTACTCATATATGAGATTGCATATATCTAAAGATTTTGATGTGTGTTCAAACCTATATTTTCACTGTGTGGTTACAGAAACCTATTTTAATTCATTTTTATTATCTGACCGCTCACTCATGGTTCGAAACAGGCTAATTTATATAAATAATTACCAAGAAAAATTTGCTAACAAATATCTAATTAGACATCCTTTATTTTATATCTTATATATAATGCAAAATCTTGGTCAATTAAGTCGAAATGAAATCTTTTTTGTATTTCCAAAGATAACCCTATTTCAAAATCTAATTTGTTGAATTGAGCTTGGATTTTTATTGACACTTTACTTTTCACGTTGAAGCAGCGCACGATTATTTAGTTCTCTCGACTTTTATGAAATTTTTTATCAACATTTTATTATTATATATTTTTCCATTAGTTTGGCTTTTTTCTGTCAATCGGGCCATTTTTCTGAGGTAAATTTTTTTAAATCATTAAGCTATATACTATCGACACCCTACTTGCTTTATTTTGTTAACTGTTTAGATTTAATTTGATTTTTCTGTTCAATCTGTTTACTGTTTGATTTCCATCTTGACGAATTATTTTTGTCTCTTAGTTAGTTTTGATTCATTAGAATCAATTTATGGTTGGTTTTGCATCATGAACTAAGAATTTGAACATTATTGGTCTTTGTAAGTTAATATACATGGAATGTATGCACTGGTGTAATTGTTGAGATCAGTCAATGTAGAATATTTGGTTATTTTTTATTGTGTTATGTTACCATTCAAATCTTATAGCGCCTTAGATTCTGCCATTTAATTCAAACTACTATATTTTTGGATTTTTCCGTATTAACCAATCAACTAAAAGCGTGTATTACTTTATCAATACTCAAATTATATTTGGAAACTCATTTATTATTATTATTCTTATTATAGTGGTTTATAAATATTACTAATCATTTCCTTCCAATATTACTGCAGGCTTGCGGGATTCTTCTAAAACAACAGAAATCATTGGCATACTTGACACTTATTGCGGAGTATCAACTGACAAGACTTTTCAGGTTTCAATTGGCCACATAAAAATATTCTTTTTGTTATGTCGTTTCTTCATATTGAATTCAGTTTAGGAAATTTGTTTAACTGTTACTTTGTTTGGCATATAATTTTATATTGATTGTACGAAACCCTTTCTTGCATCACCATTGTCTATTTCCTAGATAAAAAGAAAATTCTTAGGCATAACTGTAAGTTGATTGGCTCATTATAATTTACTAATCAGGTTCCAATCAATCCCGGTGAATCAATTTTCTTTTTTCCTTTTCCTTTTCTAACTTTACTTGTAATTCGGAGGGAGTATTTATATTGCATCCCAGTCCGTACTCTGAGTATGTTCACATATACAATGTAGCTAGCTGGGATCGAACTCCCTCAACCCACTGCATTGAGTCCTCTTTACACAGACTACAAGTAGTCTTCTTTAGACGTTGAATGCTTGTTACATTAAAGAACAAGAAAAAAAATTGAATATTGCAATTTCACTATGTTGCTTGTTACATTAAAGAAGCAATGGGCACATAAAAGTTACAAGGACCTTGCTAAATGACAGAATAAAATACTACATGTTTGTCTTGCCTTTTTTTCCTTGTATCCTGTAGCTAAAATAATAATAATAATAATATAACAATAATGATAATAGGCAGCTTCTTCCATGAGGTTGGTCTTTTTGTAAAAGTTGATCATTCACCATGCAGGCATTGCGTGCTCATTTTCCCAGTATGTTTTGCAAAAATTTTTATTGAAATATAGGTGATCAAATGCATGACATAATTCAGAACTAAATTTTTGTCTCAGAAAATTTAGGAGCCTTTTGACCTTGTCGGGTGCCTATTGCATCTCTTTGCTTTGTTATGCTTTGTAAATCTTTTGCGCATACAGTTTCACATAAGGCGAACTTTTGCATTCATAGGAATATAATTTGTTAAATTTGAAGCATCGAGTTTTACACTCACATTTGCTTACCCTTGAATTATATGTATATATGGATTTGTGCAGCAACCATGTATAGGCTACAGTATAGAGTGCGAGTGTTGGTGGATTGTAAGTCCGAGTCTCAATGCGTGCATAGTGAAAAGTGTTCGCAAATAATGTTTGAATCTGAGTTGTTAGTCAGCGTAACATTCATTAAATCATAATTTTCAAATGGTTTGTCAGATTTTAACGATTTTATACATTTCAAAAAGCTTGGAACTTAAGTAACAACCTTCATTTAAAGTGTTTTATATAAAAAAAAGGTTTGTCGTTTATTAAGCTGAAAATGGCATTATGTCTCGTTGTCCCGAAATGAAATTTGTCAAAACTAAGCTGAAAAAATGAGTTTTTATATCTTATGCAAGGCTTATCTGATTTAATTGACTTTGCACATTTCAGAAAGCTAATAACCTGAGCATTAATTTTTTGTTTGAGGCATTTTGTAAAATTTTGATATTTGATAGGTTGGAAATTTCTTGTTCTTCAAAAAAAAAAAAAAAAAAACTATAATAATAATCACAAACTAGATTGAGCTTAGCAACAAGCAAGTGACTGCATTGTTTTGTGCTTACCGTGCTTTATCTTTCCGTGAGGAATGTAGATTATGGATCTTAAGACTAGATTTACATTAAAAGGAGGTGAATAGTGTTTAATGAATTATAGGAATCTTTTAAAATTAAACACAAACAAAAGCAATTCACAGGCACAAAAACAATCACAATATATCATATCTCATGTATGTTTGCTTTTGAAGAATTTTGTTGTTTGCTTATAACAGGAAATCAAATTCTAGATCAAAGTTTGAAAACTTATTTGAGTGTCTGTATTGCCAATGGAAAAGGATTGGGTGTATTTAAACAGGTGACTATTTAATGCTAAAACTAAATTTGTATCTTGAGAAGTAACACATATGTTTTAATATTAAAATTTATATTTACTATTTGTTTTAGGACCAGTATAGAGTACCGACAAGAAGCTTTGAATTTCGTGCATATGGCAAAAAGAAATCTACGAAATGTGGAGAAATTTTTTGTGTCCATGTACAAATTGTCGAAATCTTTGCCGACAAGATGACCATATCATCGTTGACCATTTAATTATAAAAGGAATGGATTCTAAATACAAGACTAGTAGATGGTATTGCCATGACGAGCTAAAAAATATAGATAAAAAACAAGTTCGTTTGATACATATGAGTTATTCAAGATGATACACTATGAAGATGAAGATTTTCTGAATTCTGATTTTTTTGCCGATGATAAGGATGATGATGATTCTCAAAGAAGGGAGGATGAACTACTTAAGGGTTTGGAAGATGTAGAAACTCCATTGTATCCCGGATGTACAGACCATACAAAGTTATCCTCCATCACCGTCTTATACAATCTTAAATGTGGGACTGGTCTATTCGGTAACGGGTTTGACAAACTGTTAAACGTGCAACAATTGTTTTTTCCAAAGGATAATGTACTTCCGAAAACTTTATATGAGGTAAAGAAGTTTCTTAAAGCATTTGACATGGGTTTTGAAAAAATACATGCTTGTGAGAATGACTGTATTCTTTTTAGAAAAGAACATAGAGATTTAGAAACTTGTCCAAAATGTGGTTCTTCAAGATGGGAGATAAATAAGGATACCAAGGAGGTTATAAAAGGTGTTCCAATTAAAGTGTTGAGATATTTTCCAATAATTCCAAGATTTAGAAGAATGTTTAGATCTCAAAAGATGGCCGAAGATTTAAGATGGCATTTCAATAATAGAAGCAATGACGAAAAAATGCGTCATCCGGTGGATTCTATGACATGGAATATAGTGGATGATCGATGGAAATATTTTTCAGTCGATCCACGCAATCTTAGACTCGGTCTTATTACAGATGGATTCAATCCATTTTCTATGTTGAGTTCCAAATATAGTTGTTGGTCGGTAATGCTTGTGATATATAATCTCTCACCTCTGTTGTGTATGAAGAAGGAAAATATTTTTTAGCATTACTTATTCCTGGTCCAAAGCAGCCAGGAAACGATATCGATGTATATTTGGCATCTTTAATTGAAGATTTGCATTATTTGTGGAGCAATGGAGTTGATGCTTATGATGCATTCAGTAAAACATTATTTAATATGAAAGCAATTTTGCTATGGACAATTAATGATTTTCCTGCTTATGGAAACTTTGCTGGATGTTGTGTGTAAGGGAGAAAAAGCTTGTCCGTTGTGCGGTGTTAATACTCATCACCGTTGGTTGAATTATAGTTGAAAGAATATCTATATGGGTCATAGAAGATATCTACCTATGTCAGATTCACGGAGGAAATAGAAGGCTTGGTTTGATAACACAGTGGAGTTAGGTAATGGTCCTAGAATTTTAACTGGAAGAAATATTTCTGTATTGTTAAAAGATTTTGCAAATAATTTTGGGAAAGAGAAAGAGAAGAAAAAAGACAAAGGAGAAACAATAAGAAAAATGCCATTAAGATAAAGCCTATTAAGATGAAAAAGAGGAAGAGGAAGAGTACGCATGATATGAACGACGAAGGCGATAAAGATAATGATCCTACACAGTTGGAGCTATCAAGATGGTAAAAAAGATCAGTTTTTTTTTATTTGCAATACTGGGAGGTGAGTGGTTTTTTAAAATGTTTTAACAATTAAATATACATAAAATTATGTGTTAAATTATTGTTTTTTATAGGAACTGCCGATACGTCATAATTTAGATGTAATGCATGTGGAGAAAATATTGGTGAAAGCATTTTAGGCACATAGCTGCATGATAACAAATCAAAAGATGGATTCAATTCTAGAAAGGATTTAGAAGAATGGGGAATTCGGCACGAGCTTCATGCACAACCTCGTGGGAAGAAATCATATCTTCCACCAACTCCTTATATGTTATCAAAATCAGAGATTTTTTTTTTGGCAAAAGATTGTACGACTTCAAAGGACCCGATAGCTACTGTTCAAATTTGAGAAATCGTTTATCATTGGAGGATTGTAAGATTAGTGGTTTGAAATCACATGATTACAATGTTTTAATGCAACATTTGTTGCTGGTAGCAATAAGAGGGCTATTGTCAAAGAAGGTGTAGCGACCCGAACTTCCCCGGTCTCCGAAGAGATGAGAAAGAACGAATTACTGTGAGGACAAGACAAATCAGAACGCAGACAGAAGAACATTTCATTGCTATTACAACAATCCCATCAGATACAAGAATATACAGAGTATAAATGAATAAATTACATTCGATAAATATCAGATATTACAATAAGTTACATAACAGCGGAAAATAATACAAAGCACAACTGAAGGTGATATACGGATATAGAGCTTTCCGGATATCATTCCAGCTGTAAACCAGGATCCTGTGAATATAAATCTGCAAAACCAAAACTACTAGCTGCTCGTGCGGAAAATAGGGGCACCCAGAGTTTAGGTTAATACAATAAACTCCAGGTCAGCTATGTGACTGGTGTGAGAACTAAAACAGTTATTTAAAGCTTTATTTTAAAAGAGAGTAATTCAAGGGACCACGCCGTATAACACGGAACGGGTTTCCTCCCTAGAATACCAGTGCATAAAATAAACAACGCAATGCTTTTTCGAAAAATGAAGCTATTATAAGACCCAGGTCCCATCACACAATGCAACGCAAGCCGGAGGATAGGGTTTTACCTTATAACAGCCAAACATGCTTGATACGTTTAAAAACAAATCATTTGATGCTATAATAAGTGTATAGTGTCAAAATAATTTCAATCATAAATATAAATCATAGACGGCATGACTGCCCCATCCCACTATGTCGCCATACTAGGCTCTGCAAATAAAGCCGAAATACACGTATTGGAAATTGGATTTCCGTCATGAGTCGAGGCAAGGGGCAAGCTCCTCTCCGCGCTCGAGACACTCTAGCAAATGCCTCAGGACTACACACTCTGGGCAATCCTTGGATCGGTTGGGCCGGTCCTCACTTACGTTAGAGGATTAGTTATGACTGAACACACGTTTTCCGATCCTTACAGACCTATAATCGAGGCGCCTCATTCCAACAACCACAAAGGTGAAAAATATATAAATGTCAGGGCTGGTAAGTCACCGACACCACCAAAGCTAGAAAGAAACGTCGTGCTCTCCCAACGGCCCGTATCCCGTTTTTAACTCATACCGAGGTGTGAGGCTCGCGAATTCACGTTATACACAAAGCTACGCCCCAAAGGCTGTGCTTTGATCATCAACCATAAGACTTTGCTTTTCAACAGAAGCCTTGATCATTGCATCTCAGCGTGCCACACAGGCAATTTATGCCATGCGACTGATGTCCATCGATATACAACCTCTGAGCTCGTACGTCTCAGAGAAGGGCGTTAAGCAAAAGAATAAATTCTCCGCCGCCAAACAGATGTATATTTAATAGAAATCAATCAACACAGAATAAAATCCAATGTCATACACACAATCCATTTACAAGTCCGTTCTGGGTCTGAACGAAACCGGAGGCACTTTCCTCGCATATCCATTGATCTCCAGGTACGTCTGGACGACCACCAACTGTTTCCATCCTCTTGGGTGTACATCCCAATCAGGATCGTCAGTAATTATCCAAACGATGTGAAGACTTCCGGTCTTCAACCACCGTCTTCATCTTCGACTTATCGTCGAATCGGTTATTCAGAATGAGTATAAACCCGGCCTTTCCGAACAACCCATGTATATTAAAAACAAACGTTACACAAACACAACATACGCCTCATTCCAATTCTGAATATTCTGTTATTTAACTATTCACATCTTTTGGGAAAGGTTCCCATTAATTTTATCCAAGATAAATCCTTTAAAATTTATCCTTTAATCTTCCTTTGGATGTCATTTCAAATTAGTCGGGATTATCGAACCACATCGAAGTAATTATTTATTTTATTTCTCAATCCCAACCTATTCATCCCATGAATCAAAACTGGTAATACTCCATATCTAATACTATGGTGTTATCGGTAAAATTAATTACCATTTCACGTTCAAATCTAATTAAAGATTTAACTATCGCTTTGGAGCAAAACTGGCGATACTCCATTCTCGCTCATTTCTAAATTTGATAATTTAGATTATCCATTCACATTTCAATTTAATTGCAGATTCATTAAAACTCCTTTCACAGAGTTAAAGAACTAGTGCCATTTAAAACACAGTTCACGATAAACCCAAATCACATTCTATTTATTTTCAGGTTAAAGAACTAGTGTTATTTAAAACACAGTTCACGATAAACCCATGAATGAATTCTATTTATTTTCGGGTTAAAGAACTAGTGTTATTTAAAACACAGTTCACGATAAACCCATGAATCAATTCTATTTAAACCCATTTTATTTATTTAAAAATAAATGGGTTTTAATTTCAGTTCAAAACTAGTTCATTTCGATAAAAATCTATTTTTATCTTTTCAAATATGGAGTTTTTCATCCCAATTTTTCCCAAATCATTTCTTATGATTTTACACCAATTATTACTATTTTTAATAATTTTATCAAGGCCCGTACAGTCGATTTCCAACAACGGCCATCGAACTGCACCTATAGCGACCTTTTTCGAATTTGATTTAGACGTATCTCCAAATCCAACCGATAGATTTCAAATTTCTAATATTCGTTAGAAAGCTCTTTTTGATACGAACCCAACGGTTCTGGTTTTAGGAGAATCCGACGGTCAGATCTCCCCTAATGTCCGTTTGAAATAAATGGTCGAAATTCGCGAACGGCCGCGGCGCGGCGCGTTCTATTCAGGGCATTATATTATATATATATATATAATATATATTTCGTCGATTCCTATTTAAAACGAAGTTTTATAAATCGTTTTAAATTCGTTTAAAAACATTTTCAACTTCCATTTCAAATTCAAATCAAAATTGAATTTTTCCTTATAAATTCGTTTTAAAATTCATTTCTATTCAATTCAAATTTCAATTAAATTTGAATTCATTTCAGTTCGTTTCCAATTCAATTCGAATTCGTTATCTATTCAATTCGAATTCGTTTTCAATTCAATTCGAATTGGTTTTATACTCAATTCAAATTCGTTGTCTATTCAATTCAATTCGAATTTGTTATCTATTCAATTCAATTCGAATTCGTTATTTATTTAATTCGAATTCAATTTGTTATTTATTCAATTCAATTCGAATTCGTTATCTATTCAATTCAATTCGAATTCGTTATTTATTTAATTTGAATTCAATTTGTTATTTATTTAATTCGAATTCAATTTGTTATTTATTCAATTCAATTCGAATTCGTTATCTATTCAATTCAATTCGAATTCGTTATCTATTCAATTCAATTCGAATTTGTTATTTATTTAATTCGAATTCAATTTGTTATTTATTCAATTCAATTCGAATTAGTTATCTATTCAATTCAATTCGAATTCGTTATTTATTTAATTCGAATTCAATTTGAATCAGATTCGTTTTCTATTCTGTTCAAATTCAATTGATTTTCTATTCTATTCAAATTCAATTGATTCTCTATTCGATTCAATTCAAATTGGTTTTTTCTTATTCGATTCAATTCAAATTGGTTTTCTATTTGATTCAATTCAAATTGGTTTTCTATTCGATTCAATTCAAATTGGTTTTCTATTCGATTCAATTCAAATTGGTTTTCTATTCGATTCAATTCAAATTGGTTTTCTATTCGATTCAATTCAAATTGGTTTTCTATTCGATTCAATTCAAACTGGTTTTCTATTCGATTCAATTCAAATTGGTTTTCTATTCGATTTCATTCAAATTGGTTTTCTATTCGATTCAATTCAAATTGGTTTTCTATTCGATTCAATTCAAATTGGTTTTCTATTCGATTTCGAAATCACTTTTCAATATTCATTTTAAAATGAATAAAATCGATATAAATATCGTTCACGTCAAAATGACGTCAATCTAATCCACACGGCTTCTTATAATTCTATTTTCAAATATTCTATTTCAAATATTTCTTTTTCAAATATTTCCTATTCAAATATTTCTATTTCAAATATTTCTATTTCAAATATTTCTATTTCAAAATATTTCGTTCAACACATGACTAATCTCAACGGATGAGTACTGTCAACACATGAACCTTTATTTTATAATATTCTTTATTTTCTAAATTGGAATGATGCCCAATCAATCACCATATAATATTTATTATATGGATTTTCATACATCACACGTATATAATAGCATTGAAAAATAATCAACCATCAACCAAAGTGCACTACACAGTATAAGCATCAAATATAGATATCTAACGCTTATAACAGCCTGTCAATCAATCGATCGACATATTTAATCAATCGGGATGAGTGAACTTCAAATTTCATCCCAACACCCGTGTGGGGTTTCAAATCAACAAACACAGATTTTATTTGTGCAGTTGGGCGATGTGTAAAATTTATCGTCCCAATCAATGTCCTTCAAATAGGTGTACATAAACAAACCGTCCGGTTTGTAAATGAATATTTATTTATTCACATTCACGTTAAAAATTATATTTTTAACGATAAAACATTTTATTTTAACACATGAATTTTTATTCAGTTCATTTACAAAATAAAAATGATATTTTTATATTTCTAACTTATTTTAGAAAATTTCGGCGGCTTAACGGCACGATACTAGAAACGGGACGAGGCCTAGCCTTATCCCCGGTCTAGTGAAGGCCCACGCCATTCACACATCAATCAATCACCTCTATTTCACCAAACAACTCAAATTTCAATCAAATAATCTAACTAATTTTTGCAATCAAGCAAACAAGTCCATGGTCTGTGGACGATTGTGTCGGGTGCTACTAAGCACCGTCTGCATCCTAGTATATATATATATAACTAGAAAAAGAAATTGAAAGGTGAGAAATTCTCACCAATAGCTATCCAATACCACGACTCTTCATTTATAGAAATCTTTGTTGTTCTCGCCTTTTTATCACCTTCGTTGCCCGTATTCACTACATATATAAAAATCGAATTTTTACTATGCTATTCAATATATAAAAATCGAATTTTTATTCCTCTACATATACAAGGATGATATTTTTATATTCTCTATCACATAAAGATTATATTTTTAATCCACTACATAAGTAAAAATCAAATTTTTATCGCTACTACTTCATATAGAAAAATTATATTTTTACATTGCTAAAAATCACGTCTTTCTAACATGAAAAATCATATTTTTCCTACATGAAAAATCTTATCTTTCTAATCTAAGAAATCGTATTTTTCATCTCATATAAATCATATTTCCACCTCAACTAAAATCACATTTTTAATCTAACCCCATTTCTATATAAATCATAACTTTTTCTCGTTAGAAATCACTTCTTTCTCCTGTTCTATAAATCTAACTTTTCATTATCGAAAATGAAATCT
The DNA here is from genome assembly GCA_030737875.1 of Allium sativum. Taxonomy (NCBI): domain Eukaryota; kingdom Viridiplantae; phylum Streptophyta; class Magnoliopsida; order Asparagales; family Amaryllidaceae; genus Allium; species Allium sativum. The sequence continues at coordinate 19,107,827 of CM060911.1, forward strand.
TTTCATAATGTTTTTAATTTATATAAATAAAAACAATGTTATTTAAAAACTATAATTTTCACAAACAAAACTGATTTAAAATCTGATTTAATCAATTAAAAACTGATTTACTATAATGTTTTATATATAAAAATTATATTTTTACATCGCTAATCAAACTATAAAAATTATATTTTTACATTGCTATTTATATACAAAAATCAAGCTATATATTCTTAAAACAAATTCTATTTATATTTTTAAAACAAATCTTGTTTATATTTTTGAAGCAAATCCTATTTCATATTTTTAAAAATTAAAGCTATTTTATTTATTTCAAAACATGATAATTTTGTTTTTAAAAACAATGTCATATTTTTATTTAAAAAACAATGTTCATTTTCAAAACAATGTTCATTTTCTGTTTTAAAAGCAATGTCCATTTTAAAAACAATGTTCATTTTCTCTTTTAAAAAGATTGCTAATTTATATTTTTAAACTGATTATATATTTATTTCAGATTTTAAACAAATGGTTTTTTTATTATATATATATATATATAAAGTTTTACTAATTACAAGATCAAAATAAAAAGTGTAAAGAAAAGAAGAGGAGCTCACTGTAATGCTCCTTCCAGGTTCATGCAGGAAACCATCGCCCCTCCTGTAACCCATCGCTCGAACTGGAATTGACGTCGTCGCTCCACCTAGGGCACGCCGGCCACCGATCAGAAGCGCCCACATCAAAGCCCTTCGCACCACCTACCTAGCGCCACCACCCCCTTGGAACTCGACCCCCCATACGCGGTGAAAAATGGACCCGAAGCCGCCCCTTTTGAGGCTTGATTTCTTGTGATTTTCAAAACGAGAATTAATCTCGACCGTTGGTTAAATCCTCCTCACCGAGCTCCTCAATTTCCATTTGAGATTTTCGAAAATGGTTGGCTGAACTTGGAGATCGGTCGGGATTTTGTTTGGGGTGATTTTCCGCCTTCTATCGAGGGAAGATGACGGCGGGTTTGACCCCGTGTAATGCTTTGACCAATGAGATTTTAGATTTAGGGTTTTATAAATTTTAATATTATATTTTTTTTTATATTTTAACTCCGAAATTACTTGCTTTCGTGTACGAACCCCAAATCGAACCCATCGACTGTCGTCCCTAGCGTAATACCCCCATTCCGAACACAATGGGATATGTCCCGTAGGCTGATTCGATCATTACAATCAGTTTCCGTCAAAATCGACATATAACTCTATATATTGAATTTGAACGCGCATTTCAATTTACCGGGGTCACATACTAACTCGAAAAAATTCCAAAAAAATATTTTCTAGCTTTGTATTGACGATACGGTCCTAACAAAACTAGTTCCGTCGAATTCTGAAACCATTGGAAAAATGGCCAATTTCCGGTCGATTAAAATCAACTGAAATTGGCCAAACGCGTTTTCCTTTGCCACGCTCACATATTGATACGAAAAATTATGAAATTTGGAATCTAGCAATAATTTGACATCACGGACCCAACAAAAGTGGTTTCGTCGAAATCCGAGGTCGTTTGCAAAATTCCCATTTTTAAGGGCCTGAATTCCATAGCGACTATTCAGAATTTTCAACTGGACATATCTTTTGATTCCCGCTATGAAATTTCGATTTTTCGGATTCGTTGGAAAGATATTATCAATTAGATCCTAATGTTTTTGGTTTCACTAAAATCCGGATTGTTTTGCACCCGGTATATTCGATTGAAGTTTGAAATCGAATTATCGAACTACCGCGCCATTTTCAATTCTATTTATAATTACATATAAATATTTATATTCTAACGACGACGTATATAATATATACGTTCTAATTATATTCAAAATAAATTGCTCGTCGATTTTATTTAAAAAAAACTATTTTAAATGTTCAAAATTCGCTAAAATTGCCAAAATAAAAATTTTAAACTGGTTCAGAATTTCTGGGTTATTACAATCTCCCCCGCTTAAAACTTTTCGTCCCCGAAAAGGAACGAAGTCGAAAGTGGTTTGATTAATCAACTCTACGTTCGATCTGGCTTCCATTCTCCAACTTTTCAGTTTCTGAGAATTTTCAAATTTTCAAAAATTTGGCTAACACCCTAAATTTTCGAAAAATTTCGCCATAACCTCCCCTGCACCGGGAGCCACGGGAAAATCCCGAAATTGCCATATAGGCCTTCTGGTCTCAAAAAGAAAAAGAAAAAGCCAAGCGGCTAGCCAATAGGCTCATAAAATCATCATCACCCAAACAAAATAGGAAATTATGTAATAAACATGTACCTATTTGTCGGGCAAACAAATTTTATTCTCTGCTCTAGCCTCCTTGCTATGACCTGTTCAATGTAAGTATATGTATATGCAAGCAAATGCGTCTAATTTCCAATACAATTCAATATTCGATGCAATTTAGGTATAATGGTTCAAAATTATCAAACAAATAAACAAACAACACAAACATCAATCAATTAGTGAATTAGAGTTTCAAATTCATAATTTTGATACATATACTGAAAAATCATGTTTTTGATGCCAATTCACAACAATGTGTTCTAGCTATATAAGTTTTGGTTCTCACACCAGTCTAATGGAAATATATAGAAATCACACCTTCGAAACACGAACACAAATATTGATGATGCCATGGTCATTATCAACCTCATCTCCGGGCGACTAGAGCATGATTCTATATCTATCTAGTATATTAAAATTTCGAATATATGTTCATGACGCGTATATGCAAAACCTTTATATACTAGATTGTCCAAATTCAATATAAATAAATATTCAAATACGTATAAAATGGTTTAAATTTCAAAACAAAATTGTTTTCAATTGAAAAATATACTCTTCACACTCGTTCTAGGGTACTACTGATCCTATCTCTAACGAGTCATTCTAATTGGATATTGCTAATCCAATATCTGATGAATTCTTTCGTTCGGTTCTAATGTGTCTTGTTCTCGAGCTCTGTAAACCAATGCTCTGATACCAACTGTAGCGACCCGAACTTCCCCGGTCTCCGAAGAGATGAGAAAGAACGAATTACTGTGAGGACAAGACAAATCAGAATGCAGACAGAAGAACATTTCATTGCTATTACAACAATCCCATCAGATACAAGAATATACAAAGTATAAATGAATAAATTACATTCGATAAATATCAGAGATTACATTAAGTTACATAACAGCGGAAAATAATACAAAGCACAACTGAAGGTGATATACGAATACAGAGCTTTCCGGATATCATTCCAGATGTAAACCAGGATCCTGTGAATATAAATCTGCAAAATCAAAACTACTAGCTGCCCGTGCGGAAAATAGGGGCACCCAGAGTTTAGGTTAAAACAATAAACACCTGGTCAGTCATGTGACTGGTGTGAGAACTAAAACAGTTATTTAAAGCTTTATTTTAAAATAGAGTAATTCAAGGGACCACGCCGTATAACACGGAACGGGTTTCCTCCCTAGAATACCAGTGCATAAAATAAACAACGCAATGCTTTTTCAAAAAATGAAGCTATTATAAGACCCAGGTCCCATCACACAATGCAACGCAAGCCGGAGGATAGGGTTTTACCTTATAACAGCCAAACATGCTTGATACGTTTAAAAACAAATCATTTGATACTATAATAAGTGTATAGTGTCAAAACAATTTCAATCATAAATATAAATCATAGACGGCATGAGTGCCCCATCCCACTATGTCGCCATACTAGGCTCTGCAAATAAAGCCGAAATACATGTATTGGAAATTGGATTTCCGTCATGAGTCGAGGCAAGGGGCAAGCTCCTCTCCGCGCTCGAGACACTCTAGCAAATGCCTCAGGATACACACTCTGGGCAATCCTTGGATCGGTTGGGCCGGTCCTCACTTACGTTAGAGGATTAGTTATGCCTGAACACACGTTTCCCGGTCCTTACAGACCTATAATCGAGGCGCCTCATTCCAACAACCACAAAGGTGAAAAGTATATAAATGTCAGGGCTGGTAAGTCACTGACACCACCAAAGCTAGAAAGAAACGTCGTGCTCTCCCAACGGCCCGTATCCCGTTTTTAACTCATACCGAGGTGTGCACAAAGCTACGCCCCAAAGGCCGTGCTTTGATCATCAACCACAAGACTTTGCTTTTCAATAGAAGCCTTGATCATTGCATCTCAGCGTGCCACACAGGCAATTCATGCCATGCGACTGATGTCCATCGATATACAACCTCTGAGCTCGTACGTCTCAGAGAAGGGCGTTAAGCAAAAGAATAAATTCTTCACCGCCAAACAGATGTATATTTAATAGAAATCAATCAACACAGAATAAAATCCAATGTCAGACACACAATCCATTTACAAGTCCGTTCTGGGTCTGAACGAAACCGGAGGCACTTTCCTCGCATATCCATCGATCTCCAGGTATGTCTGGACGACCACCAACTGTTTCCATCCTCTTGGGTGTACAGCCCAATCAGGATCGTCAGTAATTATCCAAACGATGTGAAGACTTCCGGTCTTCAACCACCGTCTTCATCTTCGACTTATCGTCGAATCGGTTATTCAGAATGGGTATAAACCCGGCCTTTCCGAACAACCCGCGTATATTAAAAACAAACGTTACACAAACACAACATACGCCTCATTCCAATTCTGAATATTCTATTATTTAAATATTCACATCTTTTGGGAAAGGTTCCCATTAATTTTATCCCAGATAAATCCTTTAAAATTTATACTTTAATCTTCCTTTGGATGTCATTTCAAATTAGTCGGGATTAGCGAACCACATCGAAGTAATTATTTATTTTATTTCTCAATCCCAACCTATTCATCCCATGAAGCAAAACTGGTAATACTCCATATCTGATACTATGGTGTTATCGGTAAAATTAATTAACATTTCACGTTCAAATCTAATTAAAGATTTAACTATCGCTTTGGAGCAAAACTGGCGATACTCCATTCTCGCTCATTTCTAAATTTGATAATTTAGATTATCCATTCACATTTCAATTTAATTGCAGATTCATTAAAACTCCTTTTACAGGGTTAAAGAACTAGTGCCATTTAAAACACAGTTCACGATAAACCCAAATCACATTCTATTTATTTTCGGGTTAAAGAACTAGTGTTATTTAAAACACAGTTCACGATAAACCCATGAATCAATTCTATTTATTTTCGGGTTAAAGAACTAGTGTTATTTAAAACACAGTTCACGATAAACCCATGAATCAATTCTATTTAAACCCATTTTATTTATTTAAAAATAAATGGGTTTTAATTTCAGTTCAAAACTAGTTCATTTCGATAAAAATCTATTTTTATCTTTTCAAATATGGAGTTTTTCATCCCAATTTTTCCCAAATCATTTCTTATGATTTTACACCAATTATTACTATTTTTAATAATTTTATCAAGGCCCATACAGTCGATTTCCAACAACGGCCATCGAACTGCACCTATAGCGACCTTTTTCAAATTTGATTTGGACGTATCTCCAAATCCAACCGTTAGATTTCAAATTTCTAATATTCGTTAGAAAGCTCTTTTCGATACGAACCCAACGGTTCCGGTTTTAGGAGAATCCGACGGTCGGATCTCCCGTAATGTCCGTTTGAATTAAATGGTCGAAATTCGCGAACTGTCGCGGCGCGGCGCGTTCTATTCAGGCCATTATATTATATATATATATATATATATTATATATAATATATATTTCGTCGATTCCTATTTAAAACGAAGTTTTATAAATCGTTTTAAATTCGTTTCAAAAACATTTTCAACTTCCATTTCAAATTCAAATCAAAATTGAATTTTTCCTTATAAATTCGTTTTAAAATTCATTTCTATTCAATTCAAATTTCAATTAAATTTGAATTCATTTCAATTCGTTTCCAATTCAATTCGAATTCGTTATCTATTCAATTCGAATTCGTTTTCAATTCAATTCGAATTGGTTTTATACTCAATTCAATTCAAATTCGTTGTCTATTCAATTCAATTCGAATTCGTTATCTATTCAATTCAATTCGAATTCGTTATTTATTTAATTCGAATTCAATTTGTTATTTATTCAATTCAATTCGAATTCGTTATCTATTCAATTCAATTCGAATTCGTTATTTATTTAATTCGAATTCAATTTGTTATTTATTCAATTCAATTCGAATTCGTTATCTATTCAATTCAATTCGAATTCGTTATTTATTTAATTCGAATTCAATTTGTTATTTATTTAATTCGAATTCAATTTGTTATTTATTCAATTCAATTCGAATTCGTTATCTATTCAATTCAATTCGAATTCGTTATCTATTCAATTCAATTTGTTATTTATTTAATTCGAATTCAATTTGTTATTTATTCAATTCAATTCGAATTCGTTATCTATTCAATTCAATTCGAATTCGTTATTTATTTAATTCGAATTCAATTTGAATCAGATTCGTTTTCTATTCTATTCAAATTCAATTGATTTTCTATTCTATTCAAATTCAATTGATTCTCTATTCGATTCAATTCAAATTGGTTTTTTTCTTATTCGATTCAATTCAAATTGGTTTTCTATTCGATTCAATTCAAATTGGTTTTCTATTCGATTCAATTCAAATTGGTTTTCTATTCGGTTCAATTCAAACTGGTTTTCTATTCGATTCAATTCAAATTGGTTTTCTATTCGATTCAGTTCAAATTGGTTTTCTATTCGATTCAGTTCAAATTGGTTTTCTATTCGATTCAATTCAAATTGGTTTTCTATTTGACTCAATTCAAATTGGTTTTCTATTCGATTCAATTCAAATTGGTTTTCTATTCAATTTCATTCAAATTGGTTTTCTATTCGATTCAATTCAAATTGGTTTTCTATTCGATTCAATTTAAATTGGTTTTCTATTCGATTTCGAAATCACTTTTCAATATTCATTTTAAAATGAATAAAATCGATACAAATATCGTTCACGTCAAAATGACGTCAATCTAATCAACACGGCTTCATATAATTCTATTTTCAAATATTCTATTTCAAATATTTCTTTTTCAAATATTTCCTATTCAAATATTTCTATTTCAAATATTTCTATTTCAAATATTTCTATTTCAAAATATTTCGTTCAACACATGACTAATCTCAACGGGTGAGTACTGTCAACACATGAACCTTTATTTTATAATATTCTTTATTTTCTAAATTGGAATGAGGCCCAATCAATCACCATATAATATTTATTATATGGATTTTCATACATCACAAGTATATAATAGCATTGAAAAATAATCAACCATCAACCAAAGTGCACTACACTGTATAAGCATCAAATATAGATATCTAACGCTTATAACAGCCTGTCAATCAATCGATCGACATATTTAATCAATCAGGATGAGTGAACTTCAAATTTCATCCCAGCACCCGTGTGGGGTTTCAAATCAACAAACACAGATTTTATTTGTGCAGTTGGGCGATGTGTAAAATTTATCGTCCCAATCAATGTCCTTCAAATAGGTGTACATAAACAAACCGTCCGGTTTGTAAATGAATATTTATTTATTCACATTCACGTTAAAAATTATATTTTTAACGATAAAACATTTTATTTTAACACATGAATTTTTATTCAGTTCATTTACAAAATAAAAATGATATTTTTATTTTTTTAACTTATTTTAGAAAATTTCGGCGGCATAACGGCACGATACTAGAAACGGGACGAGGCCTAGCCTTATCACCGGTCTAGTGAAGGCCCACGCCATTCACACATCAATCAATCACCTCTATTTCACCAAACAACTCAAATTTCAATCAAATAATCTAACTAATTTTTGCAATCAAACAAACAAGTCCATGGTCTGTGGACGATTGTGTCGGGTGCTACTAAGCACCGTCTGCATCCTAGTATATATATATAACTAGAAAAAGAAATTGAAAGGTGAGAAATTCTCACCAATAGCTATCCAATACCATGACTCTTCATTTATAGAAATCTTTGTTGTTCTCGCCTTTTTATCACCTTCGTTGTCCGTATTCACTACATATATAAAAATCGAATTTTTACTATGCTATTCAATATATAAAAATCGAATTTTTATTCCTCTACATATACAAGGATGATATTTTTATATTCTCTATCACATAAAGATTATATTTTTAATCCACTACATAAGTAAAAATCAAATTTTTATCGCTACTACTTCATATAGAAAAATTATATTTTTACATTGCTAAAAATCACGTCTTTCTAACATGAAAAATCATATTTTTCCTACATGAAAAATCTTATCTTTCTAATCTAAGAAATCGTATTTTTCATCTCATATAAATCATATTTCCACCTCAACTAAAATCACATTTTTAATCTAACCCCATTTCTATATAAATCATAACTTTTTCTCGTTAGAAATCACTTCTTTCTCCTATTCTATAAATCTAACTTTTCATTATCAAAAATGAAATCTTTTCATAATGTTTTTAATTTATATAAATAAAAACAATGTTATTTAAAAACTATAATTTTCACAAACAAAACTTATTTAAAATCTGATTTAATCAATTAAAAACTGATTTACTATAATGTTTTATATATAAAAATTATATTTTTACATCGCTAATCAAACTATAAAAATTATATTTTTACATTGCTATTTATATACAAAAATAAAGCTATATATTCTTAAAACAAATTCTATTTATATTTTTAAAACAAATCTTGTTTATATTTTTGTAACATATCCTATTTCATATTTTTAAAAATTAAAGCTATTTTATTTATTTCAAAACATGATAATTTTGTTTTTAAAAATAATGTCATATTTTTATTTCAAAAACAATGTTCATTTTCAAAACAATGTTCATTTTCTCTTTTGAAAACAATGTCCATTTTAAAAACAATGTTCATTTTCTCTTTTAAAAAGATTGCTAATTTATATTTTTAAACTGATTTTATAATTATTTCAGATTTTAAACAAATGTTTTTTTATTATATATATATATATTTAAAGTTTTAGTAATTACAAGATCAAAATAAAAAGTGTAAAGAAAAGAAGAGGAGCTCACTGTAATGCTCCTTCCAGGTTCATGCAGGAAACCATCGCCCCTCCTATAACCCATCGCTCGAACTGGAATTGACGTCGTCGCTCCACCTAGGGCACGTCGGCCACCGATCAGAAGCGCCCACATCAAAGCCCTTCGCACCACCTACCTAGCGCCACCCCCCTGGAACTCGACCCCCCATACGCGGACATCACGGACCCAACAAAAGTGGTTTCGTCGAAATCCGAGGTCGTTTGCAAAATTCCCATTTCTAAGGGCCTGAATTCCATAGCGACTATTCAGAATTTTCAACTGGACATATCTTTTGATTCCCACTATGAAATTTCGATTTTTCGGATTCTTCGGAAAGATATTATCAATTAGATCCTAATGTTTTTGGTTTCACTAAAATCCAGATTGTTTTGCACCCGGTATATTCAATTGAAGTTTGAAATCGAATTATCGAACTACCGCGCCATTTTCAATTCTATTTATAATTATATATAAATATTTATATTCTAACGATGGCGTATATAATATATACGTTCTAATTATATTCAAAATAAATTGCTCATCGATTTTATTTAAAAAAAATCTATTTTAAATGTTCAAAATTCGCTAAAATTGCCAAAATAAAATTTTTAAACTGATTCAGAATTTCCGGGTTATTACAGAAGGCAAGAAAAGCAATAATTCGCTTATGTTCATTTTTCAATAAATTATGTCAGCGTGTCCTTGACATAGAGAAGTTGCAGCAAATCAACGTTGAAATTTCAATAATTTTGTGTGAGCTTGAAAAATATTTTCCACCGTCGTTTTTTTACACAATGGTACATTTGTCTATTCATCTTAGTAGAGAAGCACTCATATGTGGTCCGGTTCAATTTCGTTGGATGTACCCATTTGAAAGATATATGAAGACGCTCAAAGATTATGTAAGAAATTATTCACGGCCCGAAGGATGTATTACAGAATCTTATCTCGCAGATGAATGCATGAGGTTTTTTGGTGAATTTTTAAAAAAATCAGGACATGTTGAGGAGATAGCAGTTCGAAATGAAGAATATGAAAATAGTGTTATACTTGAAGGACGTCAAATTTCAGCGTCTAAGATAGTTACACTATCCTCTTATGAGAAAGAAATTTCTCATTTAGCCGTGTTAATGAATATGGCAGTGGTTGAACCATTTTTAAGGTACGTATATGTTACGTTATTTTTTAATTATTTGGATGTGTTTGTGCTAATAAATATAACTTTGCATGCCTTGTTTTATACTAGTTTGCACTTGGAGGAATTGCAAAATTCAAGTAAACGTATGGAAAGAAATTCAACTTTACTTTGGGAAACACATGCAAAATTTTTTGCTGATTCAATAAAAAAAAGGTTAAATAATTATTTGAATATTCTCTCGTTTGCCTAAGAATATTACGCTAAAATATCCGTTGTCAATGAAATTTTTCGCAGATACCTATAAACTCTAATGATCACGATGAAATGTTGAAGTGGATTGCATACGGTCCGAAGAATGATGCCTTTTCTTACAAAGGATATATTGTCAATGATCAACAATTTCATATAAAAGATGTAGGGAGAGAAACTCTAAATAGCGGAGTGACTTATGAAGCAACTACTATGTGTAGAGCAAGTGCAAAGGATATTTCTCAAGTAGCTGATGTGGTCACCTATTATGGGATATTGACTGATAAATTTTTATTGGATTATCATGTGTTTTATATTCCCGTTTTTAAGTGTCGTTGGGAACATATTGGAAATGGAGTAAAAGTCGATGAGGATGGTTTTACTCTTGTCAATTTACATCAAAATCAAGCATCATTTTCTAAAGATCCATACATCCTTGCATCTCAAGCGAAACAAGTATTTTATTTAAAAGAAAATGATTTGTCGAATTGGTATGTTGTAATGAAAGCACCACCAAGAGGTCTTCACGACTTAGAGACAAATGATTATAAAGATGAAGCTATCTATGCCCTTGAAGATTGTGATGATAACGATATAGATGTTGAAAATGTTGGTTATGTAAGGGAGAATTGCGAAGGCATACTAGAGTAGTTTGAGTATTTTGTTTGATTATGAAAATTGTTTTTGAGGACCTGAACATGTCATTCATGTTTGTTTTTCCCATTATTTGCTTATAAGATCATTGATTGTTGTGTAAGAAATGATGTTGCAATTAAGGTAAATGTGATTATTTTTTATGTTTAAATCAGACAAATGTAATTAATATGTTTAACCAATTAATATTTCTTGTATGCAGGTATTGAGCTAGTTATTTATCATCGAGATCTATATACTTGAAGGCATACTCATTCTTCGTCATGAAGGTATCCATGTTAATTTTTATTTTATTCAATTGGCTTTCAATTATCTACTATGTGGTTTAAGTATTCATGTTCCATGTAATGTATTCTTGGGCTCAATACTGACTATCAAGCATGTTTTGGTGATCCTGAGAACGAATAATTTTTTTTGGTATTATTAATATCGAGTAGTTATGCAACATTATTAAAACCAGGATAATCGTCTAATTTGGAATATTGCAATATGGCATAACCTTAAATATTTGGTCAAAATATGCCGTATTTACTAAATTAATGTTCAACGATACTGCGGAATGTTAATTCGTGAAGTATATGAATGTTTGCGAAAGGCTATAGCCGAAATAAAATATGGATTTCGACAAGTACGTGCCGAACTCGATACTCTGTTAAACCCAAGTGCAAATAATTTTTTTTACCTCTCAATTGCTTTATCCACCAAATTCAACATACCGTTCATTTTTATTGCTAGGTCATGTAAGGTACCGGAAATTTTTTTACCTCTCAATTGGAACAGGATAACATTATAGTTATTTAAATACAATGTTAAACGTATAAGAGGTTAATAATATGACATGCAGTGATCCTTTAAGACAAATTGAGGATAACATGATAATTTGGTATATTGAAATAAAGGAAATTTAAGATTTCGAAAGATCATAAAATAGTTCTTTTAAAATTGAAATCGACTATTATTATCCATGACATATAGTTGTTTTATTGATACCAATTTTATAGTTACTGCATTTATTTTTATGAGTGGCTATTGTGGATCTTTGTAGTTTGTATCATATAATTTTGTATTTGTAGTTTGATAAGGAAAGTTGTTGATGTATAAATTGAACTATAATGAAATGCATTTGCAAATTGTAAGATACTAAGGGCTATTGATACTACGCTAAAAAAATAGATGCATTGCCGTGAGTACAATATTATGTCAGTCGGACAATCTAATGTTATGAATAAACAATATTTGATTTCAATAAAAAAGAATTTATTTTGTGATCATTTTGAGTTTCTTTATTTCCGTATCTTAAATTCTCATGTTATTCTCAGTTTTGTCTTATAAGCACCATTCAACTACAATTTGTATTTCTTCTTATCTGCATGTTGTTTGACCAAATGCCTCAAAAGAGAAGCCGCTGAGTTTTGTTTTATGATATTATATATTTGAACCACTGAATGTGATTGCCCATACATGACCTAGTGTAAGTACCGCTCTCTCCCTTTTTTTGTGTTGTTTGAGCATACTTGAAAGCATTGTATGCTTTAGAAATTTGAATTACATAACAATTTCTCACCAAATTGGTAAAGAAGTCAAAATTGTTTCATCACGAATATCTGCACTATCCAAAAACAGAAACATGATTAGCTTATTCTTGCGCACCAAAGAAATGACTCGGGGTTGCTGGGCTACAAATACATACATATACATATGTATAGTTGTTTACACAGTTAATTCCGAAATTTAGAGATAAAATTAACGATCCACGCACCCATCATTGCATAATCACAATTACTGCTGCCACAAAGTTCTCAAACACATGTCTCAAACACAGTATACCGGGCAGAACATGTACATCAATAATCATGAACTACTATGTGGATATCTTTTCATGTGGATATCTACATCTCTCCAACTCTATCATAAGTTGCTTGATATATGTGATGCCTCGATCTGTTGTGCGAAATCCACTTTAGAAAGATCTACTGGTTGTAAAAACATTGTTTCTTTGGGTGAAGCAACAGTCATTTAGTAAAGAAACCAAATTCGAGTTATATATCCAAACGCATGGTAATGGTGAGAGGTTTGAATCAATATAAATTGACTCTGTATTTACTGCTATTTTCTTTGATTATATACGTTAGATTGTATTCCCATGCCCTTTCCACTGTAAAACCAATACCAAATTTCCGCTGAAATATTATTGTTATTAGAAAAGGAAATGACATCCGACAAAAAGATATCAAAAAATGTACAAAAAACGACCAACCATATTTATGGATTGTAGTTGATTTAACACATAAAACCATTCCAACTAATTTCAATATATAAAACACGTTCACGTCCGTGCGTATAACACAGTGTACTGGGCAGAACACAGTATACTGGACTAAATTTAATCCCTAAATTTTCCTATAGTTCTTTTAAAATATCTTTGCATGTGGATATCTACATTATTAGTATTCTATGTGGAACTATCAATTTGAATAACATTGACCCTACGAATTTTGAATTAGATGGACCACATGGCAAAAGGCAGCCGTGAAATTTGTATGCCTTGTGCAGCTGTATAATATTTTTTGTTCTTTAACCTGACTATACAACCATGTGTAGTGCGCCTATATTCACTTCTTTTGTTCATGTTTGTCTCGAGTTTTCATTTGCTGTTATTAAATGCTTTTATTCCATGTTTTTGTAGAAAAAAGATATGCATACAAGCAATGTATGCACTCATCATCAATTGAAGAATGAGAAATCTCGGAAGTACAAGCCAAAAAGCAAATCCGTTGTGCCAACTTCTAAATCTTTTCAAGTAGAGAAGGAACAAGAATTAGGGCCCAACATCATATGATCGCCATGTGAAGAAAATGAAGTGCCTTGTGCAGAAAATGAAATGCGCGAAGAGAATGAAATGCCTTGCGAAGATAATGAGATGCGTGAAGGAAATGGAATGCCGTGTAATGAAAATGAGATGCGCGAAGAAATTGAAATGCATGAAGAATGTGAAATGGCTTGTGAAGAAAATGTTGTTACCGAAATGGAAATCGAGAGGCCGGTTGAAGCTGAAATTCCAAATGTAAATGTAAAAAAGCGTGGTAGAGGACCAACAAAAATAAAAAGACTTCCATTAAATCTTGAGAGTCGAATTGAAGTAGAATTCAATGAGGCAGGCGTACCGATAGGAGAAGGTTCGGTCCGCTTATCTTCTTATCTTGGACCACTAGTAAGGGAGCATGTTCTGGTTACATTTAGCGGTTGGAGGTTTCTAAGCGATGAACTAAAAACTGTCTTGTGGGATTCCATTCAAGTAACAAAAATTTATATTTACGGAAATGATTTATTTAACAAAACGTTCTTTTAAATTCATTTTAATATGAAATAACACTAGTTTTTCCTGTTGATTTGTAGGCTAGATTTGAAGTGGAGGATGAATGGCAAAAACGACCATATTTCAGCAAATGGGAACCATTTGGAGAACCTCAAAAAGTAGATTGGTTCGAAAAATAATTAAAACGCCGACAGAAGAGGAAAGACTTGCTTTGAAACCATACAACATAAAAAACGTCAAGGAGTGGAGAAAGTTTATAAAGGAGAAAACAAGTTTGTTGTTTAAGGTAAAATACTTACATTTGAATTCAAGTGCAACATATTTATATCAGTTTAATATTTATTTTTAAATTGCAACAAAATACAAGATTTAATGGGTGTATAAAGGACTTTTATGTGTGACTGCAATGCAATCAGAGAAGAAGCTATTACTTACTATCATTCTCTATTTAATGGGAATATAGATTATGCCTTCCCACAAATATTTTTTGCTATCAACATCATTGGTTAATTTAGATAACAATCGCAATTTTCTGATTTTTGCTATCGGCATCATTTGTAAAATGCTATTTTTTCCAACTTTTCTGTGGTTAAATGATTTTCAATCACTACATATTGCAACAAATCCTTACTGAAGGATTAAATCATGTTTTTCCTACTGGAGCCATTTGGTTTGAATTAGTTTGTCTTCATATATATATATATACACACACACACACACTAAAAATAATTATCGTGAAGAAGCAACATATTTTTGTTTACTAAAACACACTGGAGTCCTTGTGTCTTTTCTTCGGACATTGATTCGGTCCTTGTGTCTTTTCTAAGTGGTTAAATTCGGACCAGGATATATCATTAGTAACACCAGGATATATCATTATTTGTTTCTTTTTCCTTTGTTGTACAAAGAATAAGTTGATGTATATATTAAGAGCGCATTCACATGGACCAATTTCAATTTCATATGGATCAAAGGGAGATCATTAATTTTGTTTCCAACTTCATCATGTACATTAATTTGATCAGTAATTGGACATATTAGTCGTATGTACTCCCAAAAAAATTTGTGTTACAGTACAAAATTTATTACATCACTTTAATATTTCATTGAAATTTTACGGTGCGACGTCCATAATAAGTAAAGATAAAATTTGGTATCGAATATAAAGCTATCACACTCAAGAGTAAAACATAATAAACCATATAGCATATCATTGTGTCATAAGTTAGCATTACATACTAATTCTCCAAATATATTCCAAGTGCCAATATATATAATCTAAGTAACAAAGTTATTCTTTATGAGAGAAATGATTCTAAATTCAACTCCTAAGCACTTGAATTAAATTGTATCCATAGGCTATGTGCAAGTGTAAGCAAAGTGGATCTGTACTATTAGTAAAAAGTGCTCCCAATCTCCTTTTCTCCGAAGCAGAAAAATTACTTGTTTTTTTTTGTGGTTGTGGAGGGGGGGGGGGAGGGGGTGTAAAAATTCATGTTCAACCAACAGTCATACAAGACATTACATATCATGCATCAATAATTCTTTCCTTCCCCTACTTCCCAACCATATTTTAAGCATAAAATTAAGTGTCAGATTCACATGAAACACACTTGAGTGGTATGCAAAAATACAAGAGTTAAGAGTAACTTTAAAATCAAAATAAAAGTTTCGGCACATCACCTGAAATTAATTTCTCATAGGGAAGTCTTTAATTTACAAGGAAATTTTCTAATGGAATAATTATATTTACTTCTGCATTTATTGATTCATCCTACGTCTACCGAAATAGTTTACAACGAAACTACAGTTGTTTCGATATTATAATTGTAAATATCTCAATGTTGTTGATAGCCAGCTTGATACGACTTTTGAAAATAAAAATTAGAGCTCTTTAATGGAGCACTGCTAATCCATTTGGTCCAACCAAACCAACCCCAGGATTGCTTTTGCAACCATGAGGTTGTTTTTTAATCGACGTATATAAAATCGAATAGTTTATCACTTTTTCAATGTCAGACAAGCCACAAAACGCAGTCCAATGGCTGGGATTTGCGATCTGCATGTGCACAATTTTCCAGATAAGAAGGTCGACTAACCTTTTGTGTCGGACATGTGCGAGCAGAAGTTGGCGCTTTATAATAGTCAAAAAAGCAACTGATAGCACTGTCTTAAAAGACCTCTTTCATTCTTCATTACATGTTCACTATTTGCAATCATTATAACTATTGTATGCCAATACTAGCGCTCAACTGTTATTTTTCAAATCCGCATGCATTCTTTTCCAAGGAAGAATTGATGTCATGAAACTCGTTCAAATATTTTTTTCTCCTTTTTTTCCCATTGTATAGGAGAGCAATGGCATAAATTTTACACAAGAAACAAAACATTAATACTACAACATTCTACATATTATTAATAATACTTGTTTTTAGACTTATGAATTTCGTTTTATTTTAAGGGCAGTTTTTAGCTAATTAACTATTGTGCATCATTTCATGCTCATGCAAACTTTTAGCTTGTTTGATTTATTTTTTCTGTATGTTTTCATGATTATTATTTGCTTCAACAAGTGTTTTAAATTGGATTATATCTGACCATAGTTCACAGAGCATCTACAAACATATGCTAGATAATTCAAATAGAGTAGAAATTTCTTTGATCACTTGTATCGATACATTGGTTAGTAAATATTATATGAACTACTTATGTCTTTACATCTAATGTTACAATATGTACTTATCTATTGGCCCGCTAAATTTATTGTCATTAGTCATGTTTACAAAAAGTTGCTTACAAGTAATGGTAAAATAGGCTTTGCTGAAGTTTTCCCTTTCAGTTTGCATTACTAAAACAGATTTGGTGTACTGAACATATATGAAGATGGAGTAGTTTAAATAGGCTTTGCTGAAGTATTATTCCATTCTCATTCTCGTTCTTGATTACTAGTTTAGTTTTACAAATGTACATGCATTGCGTGCCTTAAAGGTTTGTTCGTCTTCAGATTCGTGCAGGTTTTGCAAATTAGTGTATTGCTTAGGTATTAAATTATCCGTTACCTTCTTTCAGGCACGAAGTGAGAAATATACTGCCATTAGGCAAAAACAATTGCCACATGCGACTGACTGGCCGTAGAGGAATGGCTAGATTCACCGATGATGTGATTAGTTAATTAATTGAGCATTATTTACATAATTATTTAATTACTTATCAATTGATTTATTAAATGTCTAAATGTAGAGAAAGCAAAGTCAGGATTCATTGCCCGTATCTAGAGTTGATGTTTGGGTTAAATCCCGCACTAAAAAGAATGGCGAACCAGTGAACACGGATGTTGCGAGTATTATTGTAAGAATATTTGTTTTTTTCAGCAACTAAACATTGCTTTAACTCTACCATCGTATATAGCCTATATGTTTTTTAATTTATGTAGGAGGAGATTAAAACAACTGATAATTCAAGACAATCCGACTCGGCAAATAATATCAGAGAAGATACAATTGTACAAGTATAGGGCACGATAAACCGGGATGCCTAAGAGCACTAGGAATGGGCTACACTCAAACCAAGCTAGAGTTGTCACAATGTAGAGATAAGCAGATAACTCCACTGTCATAAAAGAATTTCAGACATGGAGAGTGTGGCCCACAGGCTAATGAACAAGCTGGAAAATTTACATCATAAGGTTCACGTATTGTGTCACTGATTTTTCATGAATTTCTTTAAATTTCAAAATTTAAACCATAAACTATTAATACCGCTTATTTTGCTTTGACAGGGTAAAGAATGTTCGAAAGAAGGGAGCATACCATAAATGGTTGAAATCACTTCTATTGTTGATATAACATCAGTTGTAGTTAGCTTTTAATCCAATAATCAATATTTTTTTATTTGACAGGGTAAAGAGTGTTCAAAAAAGGCAAGCACAGTTGAAATGGTAAGGAAAAACTCTTATATTATTGATATAACATCAATTGTAATTTAGTTCACAAACCAATAATTAATATAATGGTTGAATAATTGTAGGGCAATTATAACATGTGTGAGTTAATGAATTGGGATGGAACCAACGATATTGTTGCTGAAGGAAGAGTAGTGTCCACTGATCCTAATGCGGTTGTCAATGATATTCGCATTGGACCAAATGTCTATGAAAGTTGTTATAGAGCATGTAAAGAAAGAAGATGCTTATTTATGGAGGCCTGCACCAAGTTTGTCGCTATTAAGGGAAGCTAAGAATAAGTCAGTAGTGTGGCCTGCTAATTATGTTGTTTTACGATAAAACTTGGAGGAAGACATTACGGTAAATTTCATAATTTACGATAACTATTTGCAATTGTATACATGTCTTTTCCCATTAAATTTGCTGTTGTTTTTAGAGTAAAACTAGTAGTACAACCAAAAAATGCAAGCTTTATGATTAGAATGAGGGCGAAGTGTTAGTTGCCGAAGGAAAACTGTGTTCTAGTGATTCAGAAATGATGGTAAATGGTATTCCGCTTGGTCCGTTAGACTTTGTGGTCCTGGTAGACTATGCCAACAAAGGAGATGCTTTCTTATGGAGACCTACAACCGACATGTCATGCATTAAAGACGCTGTTGGTAGGTAAATAGCATGGCCGAAATCAAAAGTGGTAGTTGAAAAAACAAATGTTGTGAACCTGACTTCAACAAGTGTTCTAACTACACCTCGGGTAATATAGTTTCATACAACCGTTGGTAAATTTCATACAACCATTGTACCAACTATAGTTTCTTTGACAAACATGATTTCTCATATAATATAATTACACAAAAATATGATAATTCATGCATTTTTGCTTACCCAACAGACGACTGGAAATCTAGTAGCAAATAGTAAATGCAAGTTGCTTGATATGGGTGAAACAGGACGAATAGTGTCTGAAGGAAACATCATGTCAACTGATCCAACAGCGATGGTTCACTTTGTTCCACTGGGAAAAGATGCCGTAAAAGTTTGGATAAAATTTGTGAGAGTCAATGATGCATTGTTATGGAGACCTGCATCGGAGTGCACATATATGGAAGATGCATTTCGTACAACTGTAGCTTGGCCAGCCGCATATGTTGTTGGGGAATCAAGTTCAAGTAAGTCAATATTGTCAACCTAGTCAATAATTATAGATTTTTCATCTGTTTTGGTGACTGTTTTGCATGTCGGGTTTGATTAGTAGATTAATGAATTGGTGACTGTTTTGCAAGTAGGGATTGATTAGTGAATTGGTGATTGTTTTGCATGTCGGGTTTGATTAGTAAATTAGTGAATTGGTGACTTTTTGCATGTCGGGTTTGATTATTGAATTGCTGATTGTTTTGCATGTCGGGTTTGATATACGAGGTTATTTCTCCTAGACGTGATCTGTTGTAGTTTTAATATAGGTAACTCTGGAAAATCTGAAAACGGATAAAGTATCGGGTGCGAAAAGAGAAAATCAGTATTTGAATAGACCCAGCCATTAAAAAGCTTGCTTTAAGACGTCATCGTTTTCCTGCCCAGTGATCAAAGCCAAGGCCATTTGGTGATAATACTTTTGATAGCTCAATGCTGAGCTTCTCTTACCACCTAATTTTTTTTGGTTCATGATTTAAACTTGAACTTCAATTATCATTAGTTTCTTTTTATTCTAGACATCTTGCCATATTGTTGTCCTCGGCTAGTAACAAAATCGTTCGGACTTCACTTGATAAATGGTGTGGTTATTTCCTTTTTTTAGAATATTAAATAATTTTATAAGAAAATCAAATAGTTTCAAATAATTTTAATTTAGGAGAGGGAAAAAATCATAATTTTGTACGTGGGTTTGATTATTGTAAAAGAAATCAAGTTCATTGGAAAAAATATTTCTTTTTTGAAAACAGATAGGAACTATGACTGGTCATTATCACTTAATTATGGGATTTATGTTGTTTCACACTATTTCTATTGGTGGAAAAACGTTTATGGTTTCTTGTTAACTTTCGCATTTATAAGCTCTTAAGGTTATAATTATGTCATCTCCAACATCTTTTTGTGCAGTGGTAGGGATCTTTAAATTTTATGGCCACTCATATGGTTTTTTTTTCTGAATGCCTAAGTTTTTAATTTAGTCATTTGCCAATGATGAACTTTATGTTATCTGGTTATCCTGAATTGTGATCACTGATCATGCTTTGTCTAAACGAATTAATAAAATTCACTGCTGCGTTGTTAGTCCGTTTTCAACCAAGCCGCCCACGGATGCTTCTTGAATTGGTACTTGTTTCCGTAAGCTTATTCTTTTTCAGGAAATAACAATTATTTTGACTAGAATAATCCCACTACTTGCTATCTATGACTGTCCACTGGTTTGTGTAGTGGAATTTGGGCATTTTTTTAGAGCCACTACCATGCACATTTACAAACTACCTGATGCACCATATTAAACGAACCCCGTCTTAGTTATTATATCCAGTTGCCTGCATAGGCTCAATATTTTTTAATTGATTCATGGCCTTAGTCTTAGTTATTGTACTATCATTGCACATATGACATTCATAAATCAGAACAAGTCGATCCATGACAGTATTTATATTTTTATGTGGTCTTACCTTTGTGATACTTTCATGCGTGCATTTCCCTTTTTGTCATGTAAGCTAGTGATCTGTTACATATACTTTTGTGGTTAAGGGAAATTGAACTGTCTGACCAGATGGTCCTCGTATTGACACGACACTGGTGGATACATGTCACGATTACTGAGAGGTAAATAAGACTGTAGATACTTATTGTCTTTGGATTAGCTTCGTGCTATTAGTCTCTCATCCGGTTCTGATGGAGTAGCATATACATTTGTTACACCTCATTGTGGAATAGAAGTGTGTCGGTTGCCACAAGATGTGTTATACGCCATGTTTGGCGCGTACGGCGTTTGTCTCCTTCTTTGTGCTACCATCAATTCAAATTCCCGCAGGAGCCCATCTTACGGCTGTAATCAATTCGGTTTGCGTTTCAGTGGTTAATGTCTTGACAACGCTGCTTTCTTTACCGACTACTTGGGCAAGTAGCGCTTTCACTACAGTTTCATTTCAGTCGCCTGCACAACTCTGTTGATTTGTGCAGGTGGTTCAAAAATAAATAAAAAGAACGGTCTATTTCACAGTAGCAGAAAATAAATCAGAGAGAGAAAGCATGTGATGTTCTTTTCAAATAATAATAATAATAATAATATTTTTTTAAAGAAAACTGACCCTTAAAAAGCTGTTTACGGTTGCACATCGAAACTTGAGGTTGAAATGTTAATGGGTGGTTATGGACAGAAAAATGATTATAGATTACAACCAGTAACCAATATTTTGCATCAATAACTGAAGGTCATAAGCAAACTTCCCATATTCGCAGCTAGTAACCTCACTGCACTTTATTTCTCATGGCGTCCACAATCTCTCTGATTTAGGTGATTTGGTGAATTTTTTTTGTCTCTCTCTTTTTGTCTGCGGGTTTCGTTTCTTTGGTTACTTGTTTCTCTTCTCTGGAGCTTCTTGCCTTTTGTTTTAGACGTTCTCCTTTTGCCTAAATAATAAATATAGGTTTTCATGGCCTCGATTGGGGATGAAATCAGTCATTGTGCTGTGGGTTCATTTCTCGACCCTTGCCCGGATGTTATTGGGTTTATTACAGTCTTATCGAGTGTTCAGTGGCTGTTGCAGTGACTAGTGTTTCGTCCTTTCTTGTTCAGGTGACATTGTTGTCTTTGTATTGTGGCGATTACAAGACATCGTTATGTCATCGTAGGTGGTGCTTTTTGGAATTGAGCCCTTTTTATTTCATACGGCTGTGACTTCGCCAGTTTGCGCTTTTTCTCTTATTTCGAAGGTCAGGAGTTTTGGTCATCCTCTCCCTGTTAATGTCTCTCGTGGTTTTTGGGCTTCTGATAATGGTGGTAGTGGACTGGAGGATTTGATTCCCCCTTTTCTGATTTCGACCTAAAACAATTGTCGGTACTGCAATCTCTTCGTTTCCAAGGGCGATGATTGGTTCCTCTAGTTGGGTGTGTTCGGCTTTGTTAGCTCTTTTTGTTGGTGATTCAGTTTTTGCTCGACTTGTTTGAAACATATTAGAAGAAGTGGATTAGTGGAATTGATCCCCTCTATCTGCTATCTACCCAAGATGATTCCTAGTTGTTCATTTCCTTCTTTGGTTGAATCGGTGGTTGGTGGGTCAGGAAGTGATCCTTTGCGCCATCGTTGCCGATGTCGGCGGTTAAAGTTAGCGAAGAGAGGCTCTCCATCCCCAACCACTTGATTTTTCAAGGATATAGTTTCTAAGGTTGTCATAGGTAGTGCATAGGTGCTTGCTCAGCATCCGTTTATTAGTAGCAACTGCTTTTCTGCTTTATAAGCGGTTTCTATTGGTGAAGTGTTTGTTGTTGATAGTGGTGATGTGGATGTCACCTTAGAGCCAAAATGTTGTTGGCTTAGGGGTGGCATATACAGAAAGCGACTTTCTTCGTGTCCTTCATTTTTTGGTGGGGAGAAGGGAGGTTTCATGTCGTTGGATGCATCTATTCTGCTTAGCAGCTGGCGAGGCCACCGGTACACATCAGTTGGAGTTGGTTGATTTCATGGAGTTTGATTTTATTCATTTTCGGCTGGATCTCTAGTTTCCTCATTAGGTATGGCCTGATTTTTTTGTTTTCGTTTCATGATTTGTTTGGCATCTGTGGTTATCAACAATTCTTTGGTCTCATTGTATTTGGGTCGTTATTTAAGGGGTTCTCCCTTTCACTGTCCTCTATTGGTTATTATGTGTGTCATGTGTTCTCGTGTTTTGCGAAACCCTTGCTTGTTGTGTGTTTATTTCCCTCTAGGGTCTGTGACGTGCATGCAGTATGGAGGTTTTAGGTTTGTGGCTTCTTTTGCACAGTTGGGTTTGTTCACTTTCCCTTTGCATTAAAAAAAAAAAAAATTGGCATCAGTGTTCAGCGCTTAAGGAAGTATTCAATATTGATTACTAAAACCTAAAAATAAAAAAATTATAGTCAATGTTAATACGGGGATTTTATCATGAGCGACAAACTTTATGTAGATGTGTCACGATGACTGAGAGGTAAATAAGACTGTGGGCATATACATTTGTTACACCTCATTGTGGAATAGATGTGTGTCGGCTGCCACACGATGTGTTATACGTGCGCACACACGACTCTACTTAGGACTTCATGTCTGTTGTAGGGTCCTTTTACTTCATGGTACAATTTTGATATTTACGTATATAAGGAGATAAGAATATACTTGAGATATTTATTCAATGCATAGTGGATTCTCAGTATTTGATATGTTGCTCATCTTTTTATGTATACACACACTGATCTTGGTTATTTATAAATAGAGATTGGGAGAAATTTGGTTAAAGCTCTGTCCTAGTCTTCTTTTCCTGATCGATATGTTACTTTTGGATTTGATGATGATTTTCAGATATTAGTAATTCATCCAATAGTGTTGTTTTTGTGATTTCTGGTTTAATGGGATTCTAGATGGGTGATGACATCTGGGGGTATTAGTGTTGATTATTTCCAATTTGTGTTACACTCATAAATCTTTGGTTAGACATAATCTGACTCATGGGTTATTTTATAATGTTCGCATCAGTCTAAAGACATTTCAGGTATCGAGACACATCATGACTAACATTTGTTTTATTATGCTTAAAGGAGTTTCATATTAGGATAATTAAATGATATTTACAAGACCTCAATTCATAATACATGTTGTTGACTGGGCAGAGGCCTATGCCTGCAGTGGCAGCTGTCGGTTTTGATAAGAGTTATGGTTCAGTTTTTTTTTAACACCAAGTTTAGCCCCAAATTTAGCTTCATCCAACAAAACTGAAGTGGGAGGGCCAAAAAACTGAAGTGGGAGGGATCATTTGATCATAGAGGGGCCAGTTTTTTAGAGCTGATGGTCATATTTGCTTAAAGCACATAACTTCCATCTGTTTGCAAGCGTTCTTCAATTTATGCATGCAAATAAAACCTATTTGACTTCCCGTCAGTATATATAATTTATGCATTCTACACATTTATGTAATTCTAAATGTTACCATTATATTTGTATGTAATTCTTAACGTCGATCGTTATACATATGTGCAGGTAATTAGATTTTCAAAGTGAAGAACGACCGCATCAAAGAACCGGTGGTTATTAAGCTATGAAGAAGACTTCCAACTATTATTTTGTTTGTATTAGTCGGGTAGACTTGTTTGCAAGAAACCGTGGTATGTGGATTCACTTATTTTGTCGAAATACTACTATTCAGATGATTATGAGTGTTATATTTGATATTGCGAGTAATGTGTTTTTTAAGTATTTAAATATGACGATTATTGATTTTAGTTTGAAAATGATACTTCTATAATTATTTGTTTTAATATTTCTAGTATATACAAGTGGTTGATGGAAATATTAGAAGCTATTAACGGTAAATAACCGCTATTAAAATGTGGTGTACATCAGTTAGTTTTAGTAGCATTGAAAAATTGCTACAAATGTAATTGACAAAAGATATTGTAGCTGAAACAAAATACATATAGTAGGATTGAAAAAACGCTAAAAAAACATATAGTAGGACCGAAAAACTGCTACAAAAAACATATAGTAGGACCGAAAAACCGCTACCAAAAACATATAGTAGGACAGAAAAACTGCTACAAAAAAATCGAAAAATGATGCAACTATCACTTTAGTGGCATTTTTTGGACTCTACCAAAAAACTTTTTGTAGGGTTTCAGAACACTACAATATTTACATTTTCTGTTGCGTTTTCTAAAACGCAACAATAACTTTCAGACTTTTAGTTGCATGTCGTACAACAACGTTTATCGAAACGCTACTATAACTTATTGCGGCATTTTTACAACGCAACTAAAAGCGTTTTCTGGCGTAGTGTGCGAATGAAATTTTCCGCTTGGAAGTGGAAATCTTACCAGTCTTTGCACCCGTGGATATATAACTCCTTCCAGAAAGGAGTTTTCTGGATTAGTCCTAATAGAACGACAATAAGCTTATCACGACCGTTCATGCCTTTTGCCTTTAAAGCTTCCACATTGAACCTTTTCAAATAATCTCCCAAAGACTCCCTTTGTCTTTGCTTTATGTTGGCGACGACAGTATAATCTATTGTTGGGTCCTTGCAGATGCAGAACTATGCGAAGAAATTGTAAAGGAATTGCTTCCATGACTAAATGGTATTTTCCCTATATTGGTGATACCACTTAGCGGCTACCCGTTGGAGTGTTACCGGGAAGAGACGACATCGAACAACTCCTGAAGCGTTATAAAGGTCCATTTTGCTGTCAAAATTCATCCAATGATCATACGGGTCGGTGGTTCCAAGATACTTCATGGTTGGGACCTTCACATGGGATGGTATTATAGTATTCATAATGTCATCGATGAAAGGGGCCAGTATTTCGTTGTTATTAACCTTCTCGTCTAGGGCTCTTTTCCCTTTACTCCCAAGAAGATATTTGACAACTTTCTTTGCCATGTCTTTAAGGTAAGCTTCTGTATTATCATAGTCTGACCTCTTGGGACTATAACCTTTAGTGGTGGAGCTTCCATACCGTTCCTTCCTATATTGATTTCCTTGATGATAAATCCCTAATATATGGGGTCTCTTCTTCTTGGAGAAGTCGCCTTGACCTTTTATTTTCCCTCGGATTGTTGGATGGGAGCGTTTCTTCTTGGAGATTCAACTTCCTCCCTTTGGCTTGGTCTGGTGTTCCTTGAAGACTATTGCATCTGAACAGTTTGCATTCCAAGGACCTGTTTCTCTCAAGCCTTTAGTTTGATAGTATTTTCTTCCGTGGCATTCAGGTTTGGAGATTGTTCTGGATTGGAGGTTCAACCTGCTTCGCTGGTGTTTAAGTTGAATGTCGGAATTAAGTTCTCCTCAAGGGTAAAACAAGAGCTGGTTCTTTATTTTAGGGCCTCCAATCTCTATGATTTCATTTTTCCCTACCATTAAATAATAAGTTCACCAAACTAAGTAAGAGAGCCAGAGGTTCAGGCCCCTCCCTCTAGCGCCAAAATGTTGACGATAAAAACTGTCAACACCAATTTGAGGATTGACAATGCATATACAATAAAATTTAGAGGGTTATCGATCTAGAGGTCACTTGAGGATAATTTAGCCTCACCAAGTTAAGCCTAGTCTGTTATTTCTTATATATCAAGACCCTTAGTTCGAATATTAGTTACTCTTCCTTCGAGAGGTGAGTATCACATTTACGAAAATTAATATCAACAGTTACCTTCAGATAAGGAAATTATAAACTTACATAAGGTCGATAACCCTGTTACAACAACGATCGCTAGATTCAGGATAGAATAATATACTTTGTGTAGAGAAGAAACATGCTAACATACCACAACAGTTAGGTTTATAGACCTATTATAGATCATAATGATTAAAATGATACGTTCACGTCGATCCAACCTACGAGAGGCCTTGGTTGTGTTAGTTATCATTTCATAAGGCTACAATATGTCTTTTAGAACATTGTGCTATGTTAGGCTTATTGTGAAAAGGTTTAAGCACATATATGTATCATAAGGAAGAATCCATTGATTTTATTTAATGATTTCCCCTTTTGAATATGTTTATGCATAAATCCCTCACGAAAGAGGTTAGTGATCACTACCTGCTAAATCAATATGGATATAACATAATTATCGAATCGAGAGTAATCTAAATCTCGGTATTCCCTTTCCATTTATTATGAATGTATTACAATTGCTATAGAAATCCCCAGTTCGATTTAGGAATTAGGGTTTGCTCTCTAAGAAAAAATACAAGATTGTGGAAGGAAAAACGATCCCTAAAATATGACACTTGGTGTATTATTATGGACAATTCGGGCCCTCATTGGTAATGAATCTGCTGGAAGCCCGCTTTCGATTTATGCTTCCAGTGTCGACACTTCTTTACGGCTCTCGATGCTGGTTTCTGGGTATCGGTCTCCCTGGCTTCGATACTGCTTTCCTTCGAAATCTTTTTGCCTTAGTGCTTCGACTTTGGCAATGACTGCCCGGTATGGGCCTATCTTCAAGAGCCGCTTCGGTATTCTTTTCTTTTTATCCTGCTGTTTCCTTCAATATCGCTACCAAGCCTGTTGGTAGCGATAGCACTTTTACTTGCTCTTCTTCCTTGCTACTAATTATTTGCCTCAATTTGGTGTTGGTATCGTGCACAGTTTCCTGATTTTATCTTTTCAACAATATCGATATCGAACTAGCCGATACGGATAGCGCTTTGTTTGTTCTTATGTTGGTTATCGGCCTTGTTTCCCTTTTGATGGTTTGCACTCTGGTATCAGATCGTATACCTTGGGATTTGTTTCATTTTTTCTTTCGGTATCGTGATAATTCTTTTAATCATAATTCTTTGGTATCAATTTTGAGCTTCTGATTCCTTCCCACTGGTACCAGAATTGGATCGGTCACCTTTTTCCTTTAGTATCGACACCAAGCCAACTGTTCTTAACACGTTGGTATCGATAACATGCTTTCTTCCTCCTTATCTTTGTGAAGAAACCGAGTACTACGACATTATGTTGATGTTGATAACTCTCCTGCTTTAGTATAGACTCTTGTGCGATACCCCTCCACCTTAACTTGGTTCTGGTGTCGTACTCCAGTAGTAACACCAACTACGTGGAATTTGTGTAGGCGTAGCTCAGTCTTGCCTTGTTGGATCAAAATTTTGTGGTATTGTTATTAATCCCCTGAGACAATGTGGTATGATAACTGTATGACATTGTGAATTCTAGATTTCAAATAAGCTATGATATTTATAATATTTATGTTAATTTGGTGCTTCGTCTTTTTATGGGGACGATTTTTATACCAGATTTTAGTGTTATTTGATGATTTTTATATGGTGATTGCAACACTATGTGGCAGATGCTTAATTGAGTTCGATGTACTGTTGGTGTGACTTCCAATGTATTCTTTGATTTGTGTGAGATTTCTCAGACCATCATGGCTTTTGGCTTTGGTCACTTAAAAGATGGAAATAGCTGCTTGGTATTGTGTTTATTTTATTTCGTGAGATCCATGTATATGAGCTAGTGAACCTATATCCTGTATCCAACGATGATTGTGAACATGTTATGCCCCTCCTTCCTTGATAGTGTTATTCATTACATGATATCACTTTATGCTTATCATTTTATAACTGATATGTGTAAGATAGACTTACCCATGTATTTATGCTCGGCTCAGACCAAGATGTTTTAGGTTAGAATTTGTTATTAATTCATTGTTAGCTGACCCATCTTGGACTATCTTTCTTGGAGATATTATTATATTTATGTAGTCTTATATTCATATCATTTGTGTATTTATTGTAATAACCCAAATTCCGACAAAGCGAATTTTTCTCCAAAAAATCCTAATCCATCGAAACTCGAGTTGAGTTGTCTGGTATCTTGCAGAAAAGACAAAGATATAAAATATATCATATCTCAGAAAACATCTCACAGTGGAATGGATAAAATATAATATAACCAAATATAGCCTTACCGTAATAATAATACTGCCTAACCAATATCCATAGCTATCATATCACTGCCATAAATCCAATCTGCGATTGTATTATGAGGAGGGGGTCAGAACACAGGTTCTGGTGGCTGGAATATATTACACAATCTGAAATAACCTTACATATACCATTCGGTTATGTTACTTATTTATTTGGTTGTTGGGTTAATAGCACTCCAAGCTTTACACTCATATCGTACTAATCTACCTCCTTATAGATTAACGTAATATAACATATATGTAGCTACCCCTAATATCAAGGTACCTCCCATGGTACCCCTTCGCATGGTCTAAGCCGTCATGCCACAGAAGCATATGCAACTCTAACCCTTTGCTAGTGCGACGTACGAATCTCCATATCCAAACTTCTCGGCCAAGCTCGGTCTTAACACGAAGTAATTCGCTAAGGTCTACGATACACCACCTGGAGCATTCATGCCTGTATCTAGACCCTCACCCATAAGTACTATCTACTTTAACCCGAGTCCCGTAATAGGGCTGCATCTTATCCACGAAACTCGGTCGGTAGCTTTTCCATATATGTACAGTCCTGCCTATAAGGACCTCGAAATACAATTGTTCAGTATGGTATGCTTTTCACGGTGGCTTTGGCCCTACCGAGGCAACTCCCTCAACTAGCAAAGACTACAAGAGCAAAGTGGCGTGCCACTAACAAACAATTTAAATATCCAGTTGGCATGTCCCTCAACCACCATGCCTCGATAGTGAAAGGTTGATGGCGTCTTAGTTTTAGCTCTAGTCTTTTCGCATCCCACTGACTAACGATGAGAGGTTCCTTGATGATTACTATCCTTTATTTAGTCCCAACCAATCTCTCTGTAGGCAAATCGTCGAATCACCCCAATGCCATACCGCTATAGCCTTTTGACTGCCACTACCGTGAAGTCAAGTTATACTCACAGGGTGATAACGCGTAGACCCAAACTCTCCGAGTACGGCGTATGCATGCACTACAATAGAGGACCACCACGGAGCACCCTACCACGTCCCTTGGAAGTCGCATGCTTCCTTCCAGTCTCACAGAGCCAACAAGACAGGCCCACCAGGTCGACCTGTAAGGGGGGAGGGTCGACACTATGGTCAACCTAGGGGGTAGGTCGACCTATGGTCGACCTAGGGGGGGAGTGGGGGAGGTCGACCCTATGGTCGACCCCCTGGTCCAGTCCTGCCTGAAAACTGCTGAAACTTGTACAGGCCATAACTTCTTCATCCGGACCCCGATTTTCGAAAACTCAGACTCTATTTCATGTAAAATTTCAAGACGAACGCAATGGCGTAACCTGTTTCCCCTGATTCTGATTTTAATATTTAATTCTTCCTTGATTTCTTGTTTTAATATGTTATAAAAATACGGGTTGTTACACTATGTCCCCTCGGGAATCTAGTTCTGTTACAATCTCTTCTTCCTCTGTGAGTTTATTTTGTCAACCCTCTTCCTTTTGCTCCTCAGAAGAGTGTATCTACCATTCACACGTTTGTTAGTCTTATTGATTCTTATTTTAGCTTCAAATGTTGGATGTAAGAATTCGTCATTCGAAGGTTGAAAAACTGTAGAAGAATCAAAGTACGCGAGATACTCCCTTTTATATTGGTTAATAGTTGCAAAGTACAATTCGCGGAAGCTAAATTGTTCTCCCCTGATTGTTCCCCAGTCCTATTTTTTCAGGAATTTCAAAAAAAGATATTTCGATGAGATGAAAGCGTCCACTTTATCCAGAGACAAACGACCAAAGGAAGCATTGTAGTAAGACGGTTGGTCAATGATGACAAAAAGAGTCTCGAAGGTTCTTCAGAGAGGAGATAATCCAACTTAGACCAAAAGCTTGATTTGCCCCCACTGGAGTAAACCCTTTGTTGTTGAAATAAAAAATACTCTCATTGCTTGGTTCCAACCTTTGCTCGGAAATACCCATTTGGTCGAAGGCTTGTTTAAAGATTACATTCATTGCACTCCCATTATCAACAAGATCCTTTGAGACCATTGAAAGCCCAATTTGTGTTGTTATTATGAGAGGGTCATTATGTGGATGGTGGACACCCTTCTACATCTCATTTGGGGAAATTGTCAGGTTATGCATTTTGATGTTGTAGCAGGCATTCTTAAGTGATGACTCTTCTTGAACCGAAATAACCGTCGCGGGCCTCTCCCAGATATCAGTTCTGGGAAACTTGTCTGTTCCCTATAGGGTGTGGCCCTCTATGGATCACATTAGGTCGATTTATCAGGAGGCCCAAATCTAGTTGACCTTCCTCCATTAGGGGTTCTACTGAGTTAGTTAAGACGTTTTGATGTCCGTTAGCATGTTGGGTTGCTGCTTTTTTGTCCAGAAAAAACTCTGTTGAGTGCCCTTTACAGATGAGCTTCTGAATTATACCTTCTAAAATTTTGCATTCATTGATCTTATGCCCATTTGTCATGTGGTACTCACAATACTTCCCTCCGTTTTAGGGTTTTGGGTAGTTTTTAGCTTTAAAAGATACAGGGAAGTTATTGACCCTTTCCTTATCCACAACATATATAAATGATATAAGTTTACTCAAAGCCATAGAGTTGGTGTTAGAATCTTCCCATCTTGGCTTAATGTGGCTTCCATCAAACACAAACGTTCCATCTTGAGGTTTTCGATTAAAGCCTGGTTTCCCTCCTTCCCCCATGGGGCCAAACTTCTACTTTATAGTATTTCTCATCCATGCCACTACAAGAAAATATACATTTGATTATATTTAATGGCAGCGTTTATCTGTTGAAAGCAACAAATACTATTTTAATCTATTTTTTCTTTTGTTTTTATTCGTTAACGTGTAAACCTGATTACACTTACAACCGAACATACCTTGTCACGTTTACCATTTTCCTTTCCACCCAAAGTTCCCTCCTTCTGAAAATTTCCCCCAAAATTTTATTCCGATTCACATAGAATCGTTCCTCTTTCCTTCACATCCAGCCTAAAATTCCCTCATTATAAAAATTTTCCCCCTCAAATTTGCTGCCGCTTCGCTTACGATTTCATCTCGCCCTCCAATCGTTCGTTCACCTTGCCATCGATGTTTTAGGTCAGAAGCCGTCCAATCCATTGAAGACCTGACATCTGAGTTTTCTATTTTGGGTCGTTTCAGATCTAGAAATCAACTGAGATCTTAGTTCAGATTGAGGTAAGATTTATTAAAAATTATTTCATATTTACAAATTATCGTTTTCAGATCTAGAATTTGATTGGGATTGTGTTTCACGTTGAGGTTAGATGTACTTATTATCTTGTATATTTAGAAATTATGGTTGAGGTTAGATGTACTGAAAATTGTTGTGGATGATAGATTTAGCTTTTGGATTGATGTTAACACACTTTCGAGTTCCTTTCCTGAATGCCAGATGCATATCTATTATGACTGCAAATAAGCTCATTGGCTATTTATTCCACAATAATATTTTTCAAATGCATATTTGTATAGTAATCTTTTTAGGATTAACTTCATTGTAGAATAAAGATCAAGGTTGTATGATATAGCTGAGAATGATAGGTTTCCTTTTTGAAAGAAAATAAGACTATGGACTCCCGTTTCTAGGTCTCATATGTTCTAATGAGACAAATGCGATTTGCTTACCTTATACCATATTAATTTAAATCTGGATCGTAGCACTTGAGAATCTTTAGGCCTTGAATTGCAACTAGATGTGATCGCATGAAATTAGTACGATAATATGTTTGCTTAAATATAGAATTAATCTGATATAAAAACAATGATTCTACATTTATAATCTTTTCATGCTGTGAATAACAAGTTTATAGTTTTTATTCTGGATCTTTGAGTTGATACAAAGGAGACAATGATAGTCTAGTGAGTGTGACTCCCATTATTGTGTACATATTATTGGATATATATCGATAATCGATTCTAGATTAGAGATCATTTTCACAACTGCTCATCTTATTACAGAGCATATTCTTGGTTTTGATGGTTCTTCCCTCATTCTTATTACTGTTAATCAATCTTCATATTTTAGCTCACTCAATTATTCATGATTTTAAATAAACCATTTTTGTTTTAACTTTAATATAAAATATCTATCTGCATTTCTTTTTAATTTCGTAGCTTAATCATGACCCTAATATTCTAAATTTCTAAATAAAACTTTTAAAGCACGTCAGTAAATAAATGTTTACCTCCTTTCATTTATGCATACACACATCACTTATTCTTAAGAAAACATACTCTTAAATTTTAAGATAGAGTATCCCATTTTTGTCATCCTAACAAATATGGGTCTCAAATGTATTTTCCTTTCTTTTTGCGACAATGCTTGGATGTGTGGTCAAACTCAAACATCCTACGGAAATAATTGCACGGGGTATCCAAAAATATCATTTATGACGTCATTTATTGACTATAGACAAATGCTCAATGCTTAATCGATTTTACTTGATCTCCAAGGGGAGTTTAATTCTATGAAATTTACATGAAATGATGGTTATTCTAAGTATTCAGGTGGATTGACAGTTTAAATGAATGGATTTTACTAAATTAGTTCACTGGTCATCGTTTAAATGCTAAGTTTTTCTTAAAAAGCATAGTCTCATCAACTAATTAACTGTATGGTTTGTTTGCTTTTTGCTTTTTTCTCAGATATCAGTATTGATTCTGGACAAACATATTTCAAATCAGAAAATTCTTAGCTTCTGTCCAGATCCATTCATTTGAATGTCCTTATTATAAAACTGAAATATGATTATAGTATTCTGCTTTCAGTATTATTGAATATACTATATCACTCACCTACTCATATATGAGATTGCATATATCTAAAGATTTTGATGTGTGTTCAAACCTATATTTTAACTGTGTGGTTACAGAAACCTATTTTAATTCATTTTAATTATCTGACCGCTCACTCATGGTTCGAAACAGGCTAATTTATATAAATAATTACCAAGAAAAATTTGCTAACAAATATCTAATTGGACATCCTTTATTTTATATCTTATATATAATGCAAAATCTTGGTCAATTAAGTCGAAATGAAATCTTTTTTGTATTTCCAAAAATAACCCTATTTCAAAATCTAATTTGTTGAATTGAGCTTGGATTTTTATTGACACTTTACTTTTCACATTGAAGCAGCGCACGATTATTTAGTTCTCTTGACTTTTATGAATTTTTTTATCAACATTTTATTGTTATATATTTTTCCATTAGTTTGGCCTTTTTCTGTCAATCGGGCCATTTTTCTGAGGTAAAATTCTTTTAAATCATTAAGCTATACACTATCGACACCCTACTTGCTTTATTTTGTTAACTGTTTAGATTTAATTTGATTTTTCTGTTCAATCTGTTTACTGTTTGATTTCAATCTTGACGAATTATTTTTGTCTCTTAGTTAGTTTTGATTCATTAGAATCAATTTATGGTTGGTTTTGCATCATGAACTAAGAATTTGAACATTATTGGTCTTTGTAAGTTAATATACATGGAATGTATGCACTGGTGTAATTGTTGAGATCAGTAAATGAAGCATATTTGGTTATTTTTTATTGTGTTATGTTACCATTCAAATCTTATAGCGCCTTAGATTCAGCCATTTAATTCAAACTACTATATTTTTGGATTTTTTCCGTATTAACCAATCAACTAAAAGCGTGTATTACTTTATCAATACTCAAATTATATTTGGAAACCCATTTATTATTATTATTCTTACTAAAGTGGTTTATAAATATTACTAATCATATCCTTCCAATATAACTGCAGGCCTGCGAGATTCTTCTAAAATAACAGAAATCATCGGCATACTTGACACTAATTGCGGAGTATCAACTGACAAGACTTTTCAGGTTTCAATTGGCCACATAAAAATATTCTTTTTGTTATGCCATTTCTTCATATTGAATTCAGTGTAGGAAATTTGTTTAACTGTTACTTTGTTTGGCATATAATTTTATATTGATTGTAAGAAACCCTTTCTTGCATCACCATTGTCTATTTCCTGGATAAAAAGTAAATTCTTAGGCATAACTATAAGTTGATTGGCTCATTATAATTTACTAATCAGGTTCCAATCAATCCCGGTGAATCAATTTTCTTTTTTCCTTTTCTTTTTCTAACTTTACTTGTAATTCGGAGGGAGTATTTATATTGCATCCCAGTCCGTACTCTGAGTATGTTCACATATACAATGTAGCTAGCTGGGATCAAACTCCCTCAACCCACTGCATTGAGTCCTCTTTACACAGACTACAAGTAGTCTTCTTTAGACGTTGCTTGCTTGTTACATTAAAGAACAAGAAAAAATTGAATATTGCAAGTTCACTATGTTGCTTGTTACATTGAAGCAATGGGCATATAAAAGTTACAAGGACCTTGCTAAATGACAGAATAAAATACTACATGTTTGTCTTGCCTTTTTTTCCTTGTATCCTGTAGCTAAAATAATAATAATAATATAACAATAATGATAATAGGCAGCTTCTTCCATGAGGTTGGTCTTTTTGTAAAAGTTGATCATTCACCATGCAGGCATTGCTTGCTCATTTTCCCAGTATGTTTTGCAAATTTTTTTATTGAAATATAGGTGATCAAATGCATGACATAATTCAGAACTAATTTTTTGTCTCAGAAAATTTAGGAGCCTTTTGACCTTGTCGGGTGCCTATTGCATCTCTTTGCTTTGTTATGCTTTGTAAATGTTTTGCACATACAGTTTCACATAAGGTGAACTTTTGCATTCATAGGAATATAATTTGTTAAATTTGAAGCATCGAGTTTTACGCTCACATTTGCTTACCCTTGAATTATATGTATATATGGATTTGTGCAGCAACCATGTATAGGCTACAGTATAGAGTGCAAGTGTTGGTGGATTGTAAGTCCGAGTCTCAATGCGTGCATAGTGAAAAGTGTTCGCAAATAATGTTTGAATATGAGTTGTTATTCAGTGTAACATTCATTAAATCATAATTTTCAAATGGTTTGTCATATTTTAACAATTTTATACATTTCAAAAAGCTTGGAACTTAAGTAACAACCTTCATTTAAAGTGTTTTATATATAAAAAAAAGGTTTATCGTTTATTAAGCTGAAAATGGCATTATGTCTCGCTGTCCCGAAATGAAATTTGTCAAAACTAAGCATAAAAAAAAGAGTTTCCATATCTTATGCAAGGCTTATCCGATTTAAATGACTTTGCACATTTCAGAAAGCTAATAACCTGAGCATTAATTTTTTGTTTGAGGCATTTTGTAAAATTTTGAGATTCGATAGGTTGGAAATTTCTTGTTCTTCAAAAAAAAAAAAAAAAAAACTATAATAATAATCACAAACTAGATTGAGCTTAGCAACAAGCAAGTGACTGCATTGTTTTGTGCTTACCGTGCTTTATCTTTCCGTGGGGAATGTAGATTATGGATCTTAAGACTAGATTTACTTAGGACTAGATTTACATTAAAAGGAGGTGAATAGTGTTTAATGAATTATACGAATCTTTTAAAATTAAACACAAACAAAAGCAATTCACAGGCACAAAAACAATCACAATATATCATATCTCATGTATGTTTGCTTTTGAAGAATTTTGTTGTTTGCTTATAACAGGAAATCAAATTCTACATCAAAGTTTGAAAACTTATTTGAGTGTTTGTATTGCTAATGGAAAAGGATTGGGTGTATTTAAACAGGTGACTATTTAATGCTAAACCTAAATTTGTATCTTGAGAAGTAACACATATGTTTTAATATTAAAATTTATAAAGTAACACATATGTTTTAATATTAAAATTTATATTTACTATTTGTTTTAGGACCAGTATAGAGTACCGACAAGGAACTTTGAATTTCGTGCATATGGCAAAAAGATATCTATGAAATGTGGAGAAAATTTTTGTGTCCATGTACAAATTGTCGAAATCTTAGCCGACAAGATGACCATATAATCGTTGACCATTTAATTGTAAAAGGAATGGATTCTAAATACAAGACTAGTAAGTGGTATTGCCATGACGAGCTAAAAAATATAGATAAAAAACAAGTTCGTTTGATACATACGACTTATTCAAGATGATTCACTATGAAGATGAAGATTTTCTGAATTCTGATTTTTTTGCCAATGATAAGGATGATGATGATTCTCAAAGAAGGGAGGATGAACTACTTAAGAGTTCGGAAGATGCAGAAACTCTATTGTATCCCGGATGCACAGACCATACAAAGTTATCCTTCATCACCGTCTTATACAATCTTAAATGTGAGACCGGTCTATCCGATAACGGGTTTGACAAACTGTTAAACGTGCAACAATTGTTTTTGCCAAAGGATAATGTACTTCCGAAAACTTTATATGAGGTAAAGAAGTTTCTTAGAACATTTGACATGGGTTTTGAAAAAAATACATGCTTGTGAGAATGACTGTATTCTTTTTAGAAAAGAACATAGAGATTTAAAAACTTGTCCAAAATGTGGTTCTTCAAGATGGAAGATAAATAAGGATACCAAGGAGGTTATAAAGGGTGTTCCAATTAAAGTGTTGAGATATTTTCCAATAATTCCAAGATTTAGAAGAATGTTTAGATCTCAAAAGATGGCCGAAGATTTAAGATGGCATTTCAATAATAGAAGCAATGACGGAAAAATGCGTCATCCGGTGGATTCTATGACATGGAATATGGTGGATGATCGATGGAAATATTTTTTAGCCGATCCACACAATCTTAGACTTGGTCTTATTACAGATGGATTCAATCCATTTTCTATGTTTAGTTCCAAATATAGTTGTTGGTCGGTAATGCTTGTGATATATAATCTCACCTCTGTTGTGTATGAAGAAGGAAAATATTTTTTTAACATTACTTATTCTTGGTCCAAAGCAGCCAGGAAACGATATCGATGTATATTTGGCACCTTTAATTGAAGATTTGCATTATTTGTGGAGCAATGGAGTTGATGCTTATGATGCATTTAGTAAAACATTATTTAATATGAAAGCAATTTTGCTATGGACAATTAATGATTTTCCTACTTATGGAAACTTTGCTGGATGTTGTGTGTAAGGGAGAAAAAGCTTGTCTGTTGTGCGGTGTTAATACTCATCACCGTTGGTTGAATTATAGTCGAAAGAATATCTATATGGGTCATAGAAGATATCTACCTATGTCAGATTCACGGAGGAAACAGAAGGCTTGGTTTGATAACATAGTGGAGTTAGGTAATGCTCCTAGAATTTTAACTGGAAGAAATATTTTTGTATTGTTAAAAGATTTTGCAGATAATTTTGGGAAAGAGAAAGAGAAGAAAAAAGAAAGAGGATAAACAATAAGAAAAATGCCATTAAGATAAAGCCTATTAAGATAAAAAAAGAGGAAGAGGAAGAGTACGCATGATATGAACGACGAAGACGATAAAGATAATGATCCTACACAGTTGGAGATATCAAGATGGGAAAAAGATCATTTTTTTTTATTTGCAATACTGGGAGGTGAGTGGTTTTTTTAAATGTTTTAACAATTAAATATACATAAAATTATGTGTTAAATTATTGTTTTTTATAGGAACTGCCGATACGTCATAATTTAGATGTAATGCATGTGGAGAAAAACATTGGTGAAAGCATTTTAGGCACAGAGTTGCATGATAACAAATCAAAAGATGGATTCAATTCTAGAAAGGATTTAGAAGAATGGGGAATTCGGCACGAGCTTCATGCACAACCTCATGGGAAGAAATCATATCTTCCACCGACTCCTTATACGTTATCAAAATCAGAGATTTTTTTTTTTTTTTTTTTTTTTTGCAAAAGATTTTACAACTTCAAAGGACCCGATAGCTACTGTTCAAATTTGAGAAATCGTATATCATTGGAGGATTGTAAGATTAGTGGTTTGAAATAACATGATTACCATGTTTTAATGCAACATTTGTTGCCGGTAGCAATAAGAGGGCTATTGTCAAAGAAGGCAAGAAAAGCAATAATTCGCTTATGTTCATTTTTCAATAAATTATTTCAGCATG
Organism: Allium sativum; assembly: GCA_030737875.1. Classification (NCBI taxonomy): domain Eukaryota; kingdom Viridiplantae; phylum Streptophyta; class Magnoliopsida; order Asparagales; family Amaryllidaceae; genus Allium; species Allium sativum. The sequence continues at coordinate 19,146,838 of CM060911.1, forward strand.
TCCTTGACATAGAGAAGTTGCAACAAATCAACATTGAAATTATTGAAATTTTGTGTGAGCTTGAAAAATATTTTCCACCGTCGTTTTTTGACATAATGGTACATTTGTCTATTCATCTTAGTAGAGAAGCACTCATATGTGGTCCGGTTCAATTTCGTTGGATGTACCCATTTGAAAGGTATATGAAGACGCTCAAAGATTATGTAAGAAATTATTCACGGCCCGAAGGATGTATTGCAGAATCTTATCTCGCAGATGAATGCATGAGGTTTTTTGGTGAATTTTTAAAAAAATCAGGACATGTTGAGGAGATAGCAGTTCGAAATGAAGAATATGAAAATAGTGTTATACTTGAAGGACGTCCAATTTCTGCATCTAAGATAGTTACACTATCCTCATATGAGAAAGAAATTGCTCATTTAGCCGTGTTAATGAATATGGCAGTGGTTGAACCATTTTTATGGGACGTATATGTTACGTTATTTTTTAATTATTTGGATGTGTTTGTGCTAATAAATATAATTTTGCATGCCTTGTTTTATACTAGTTTGCACTTGGAGGAATTGCAAAATTCAAGTAAACGTATGGAAAGAAATTCAACTTTACTTTGGGAAACACATGCAAAAATTTTTGCTGATTCGATAAAAAAAAGGTTAAATAATTATTTGAATATTCTCTCGTTTGCCTAAGAATATTACGCTATAATATCGTTGTCAATGAAATTTTTCGCAGATACCTATAAACTCTAATGATCACGATGAAATGTTGAAGTGGATTGCATACGGTCCGAAGAATGATGCCTTTTCTTACAAAGGATATATTGTCAATGATCAACGATTAAATATAAAAGATGTAGGGAGAGAAACTCTAAATAGCGGAGTGACTTATGAAGCAACTACTATGTGTAGAGCAAGTGCAAACGATATTTCTTAAGTAGCCGATGTGGTCACCTATTATGGGATATTGACTGATAAAATTTTATTGGATTATCATGTGTTTTATATTCCCGTTTTTAAGTGTCATTGGGCACATATTGGAAATGGAGTAAAAGTCGATGAGGATGGTTTTACTCTTGTCAATTTACATCAAAATCAAGCATCATTTTCTAAAGATCCATACATCCTTGCATCTCAAGCGAAACAAGTATTTTATTTAAAAGAAAATGATTTGTCGAATTGGTATGTTGTAATGAAAGCACCACCAAGATGTCTTCACGACTTAGAGACAAATGATTATAAAGAAGAAGCTATCAATGCCCTTGACGATTGTGATGATAACGATATAGATGTTGAAAATGTTGGTTATGTAAGGGAGAATTGCGAAGGCATACTTGAGTAGTTTGAGTATTTTGTTTGATTATGAGAATTGTTTTTGAGAACCTGAACATGTCATTCATGTTTGTTTTTCCCATTATTTGCTTATAAGATCAATGATTGTTGTGTAAGAAATGTTGTTGCAATTAAGGTAAATGTGATTATTTTTTATGTTTAAATTAGACAAATGTAATTAATATGTTTAACCAATTAATATTTCTTGTATGCAGGTATTGAGCTAGTGATTTATCATCGATATCTATATACTTGAAGGCATACTCAATCTTCTTCATGAAGCTATCCATGTTAGTTTTTATTTTATTCAATTGGCTTTCAATTATCGACTATGTGGTTTAAGTATTCATGTTCCATGTAATGTATTCTTGGGCTCAATACTGACTATCAAGCATGTTTTGGTGATCCTGAGAACAAATAATTTTTTTGGTATTATTAATATCGATTAGTTATGCAACATTATTAAAACCAGGATAATCGTCTAATTTGGAATATTGCAATATGGCATAACCTTAAATATTTGGCTGAAATATGCCGTATTTACTAAATTAATGTTCAACGATACCGCGGAATGTTAATTCGTGAAGTATATGAATGTTTGCGAAAGGCTAAAGCCGAAATAAAATATGGATTTCGACAAGTACGTGCCGAACTCGATACTCTATTAAACCCAAGTGCAAATAATTTTTTTACCTCTCAATTGCTTTGTCCACCAAATTCAACATACCGTTCATTTTTATTGCCAGGTCATGTAAGGTACCAGAAATTTTTTTACCTCTCAATTGGAACAAGATAACATTATAGTTATTTAAATACAATGTTAAACGTATAAGAGGTTAACAATATGACATGCAATGATCCTTTAAGACAAATTGAGGATAACATGATAATTTGGTATATTGAAATAAAGGAAATTTAAGATTCCGAAAGATCATAAAATAGTTCTTTTAAAATTGAAATCGACTATTATTATCCGTAACATATAGTTGTTTTATTAATTCCAATTTTATAGTTACTGCATTTATTTTTATAAGTGGCTATTGTGGATCTTTGTAGTTTGTATCATATAATTTTGTATTTGTAGTTTGATAAGGAAAGTTGTTGTTGTATTAATTGAACTATAATGAAATGCATTTGCAAATTGTAAGATACTAAGGGCTATTGATACTACCCTAAAAAAATAGATGCATTGCCGTGAGTACAATATTATGTCAGTCGGACAATCTAATGTTCTAAATAAACAATATTTGATTTCAATAAAAAAGAATTTATTTTGTGATCTTTTTGAGTTTCTTTATTTCCGTATCTTAAATTCTCATGTTATTCTCAATTTTGTCTTATAAGCACCATTCAACTACAATTTGTATTTCTTCTTATCTGCATGTTGTTTGACCAAATGCCTCAAAAGAGAAGCCGCTGAGTTTTGTTTTATGATATTATATATTTGAACCACTGAATGTGATTCCACGGGCTAGCAATAACTCAATTATGGGCTGTTACCTTACATGACCTAGTGTAAGTACTGCTCTCTCCCTTTTTTTGTGTAGTATGAGCATACATGAAAGCATTGTATTCTTTAGAAATTTGAATTACGTAACAACTTTCTCACCAGATTGGTAGAGAAGTCAAAATTGTTTCATCACGAAGATCTGCACCATCCAAAAACAGAAATAGGATTAGCTTATTCTTGCGCACCAAAGAAATGACTCGGGGTTGCTGGGCTACAAATACATACATATACATATGTATAGTTATTTACACAGCTAATTCCGAAATTTAGAGATAAAATTAACGATCCACGCACCCATCATTGCATAATCACAATTACTGCTGCCACAAAGTTCTCAAACACATGTCTCAAACACAGTATACTGGGCTGAACATGTACATCAATAATCATGAACTACTATGTGGATATCTTTTCATGTGGATATATACATCTCTCCAACTCTATCATAAGTTGCTTGATATATGTGATGCCTCGATCTGTTGTGAGAAATCCACTTTAGAAAGCTCTACTGGTTGTAAAAACATTGTTTCTTTGGGTGAAGCAAAAGTCATTTAGTAAAGAACTCATTTTTTCTTGTTCTTTAATGTAACAAGCAAGCAACGTCTAAAGAAGACTACTTGTAGTCTGTGTAAAGAGGACTCAATGCAGTGGGTTGAGGGAGTTTGATCCCAGCTAGCTACATTGTATATGTGAACATACTCAGAGTACGGACTGGGATGCAATATAAATACTCCCTCCGAATTACAAGTAAAGTTAGAAAAAGAAAAGGAAAAAAGAAAATTGATTCACCGGGATTGATTGGAACCTGATTAGTAAATTATAATGAGCCAATCAACTTATAGTTATGCCTAAGAATTTACTTTTTATCCAGGAAATAGACAATGGTGATGCAAGAAAGTGTTTCTTACAATCAATATAAAATTATATGCCAAACAAAGTAACAGTTAAACAAATTTCCTACACTGAATTCAATATGAAGAAATGGCATAACAAAAAGAATATTTTTATGTGGCCAATTGAAACCTGAAAAGTCTTGTCAGTTGATACTCCGCAATTAGTGTCAAGTATGCCGATGATTTCTGTTATTTTAGAAGAATCTCGCAGGCCTGCAGTAATATTGGAAGGATATGATTAGTAATATTTATAAACCACTTTAGTAAGAATAATAATAATAAATGGGTTTCCAAATATAATTTGAGTATTGATAAAGTAATACACGCTTTTAGTTGATTGGTTAATACGGAAAAAATCCAAAAATATAGTAGTTTGAATTAAATGGCTGAATCTAAGGCGCTATAAGATTTGAATGGTAACATAACACAATAAAAAATAACCAAATATGCTTCATTTACTGATCTCAACAATTACACCAGTGCATACATTCCATGTATATTAACTTACAAAGACCAATAATGTTCAAATTCTTAGTTCATGATGCAAAACCAACCATAAATTGATTCTAATGAATCAAAACTAACTAAGAGACAAAAATAATTCGTCAAGATTGAAATCAAACAGTAAACAGATTGAACAGAAAAATCAAATTAAATCTAAACAGTTAACAAAATAAAGCAAGTAGGGTGTCGATAGTGTATAGCTTAATGATTTAAAAGAATTTTACCTCAGAAAAATGGCCCGATTGACAGAAAAAGGCCAAACTAATGGAAAAATATATAACAATAAAATGTTGATAAAAAAATTCATAAAAGTCAAGAGAACTAAATAATCGTGCGCTGCTTCAATGTGAAAAGTAAAGTGTCAATAAAAATCCAAGCTCAATTCAACAAATTAGATTTTGAAATAGGGTTATTTTTGGAAATACAAAAAAGATTTCATTTCGACTTAATTGACCAAGATTTTGCATTATATATAAGATATAAAATAAAGGATGTCCAATTAGATATTTGTTAGCAAATTTTTCTTGGTAATTATTTATATAAATTAGCCTGTTTCGAACCATGAGTGAGCGGTCAGATAATTAAAATGAATTAAAATAGGTTTCTGTAACCACACAGTTAAAATATAGGTTTGAACACACATCAAAATCTTTAGATATATGCAATCTCATATATGAGTAGGTGAGTGATATAGTATATTCAATAATACTGAAAGCAGAATACTATAATCATATTTCAGTTTTATAATAAGGACATTCAAATGAATGGATCTGGACAGAAGCTAAGAATTTTCTGATTTGAAATATGTTTGTCCAGAATCAATACTGATATCTGAGAAAAAAGCAAAAAGCAAACAAACCATACAGTTAATTAGTTGATGAGACTATGCTTTTTAAGAAAAACTTAGCATTTAAACGATGACCAGTGAACTAATTTAGTAAAATCCATTCATTTAAACTGTCAATCCACCTGAATACTTAGAATAACCATCATTTCATGTAAATTTCATAGAATTAAACTCCCCTTGGAGATCAAGTAAAATCGATTAAGCATTGAGCATTTGTCTATAGTCAATAAATGACGTCATAAATGATATTTTTGGATACCCCGTGCAATTATTTCCGTAGGATGTTTGAGTTTGACCACACATCCAAGCATTGTCGCAAAAAGAAAGGAAAATACATTTGAGACCCATATTTGTTAGGATGACAAAAATGGGATACTCTATCTTAAAATTTAAGAGTATGTTTTCTTAAGAATAAGTGATGTGTGTATGCATAAATGAAAGGAGGTAAACATTTATTTACTGACGTGCTTTAAAAGTTTTATTTAGAAATTTAGAATATTAGGGTCATGATTAAGCTACGAAATTAAATAGAAATGCAGATAGATATTTTATATTAAAGTTAAAACAAAAATGGTTTATTTAAAATCATGAATAATTGAGTGAGCTAAAATATGAAGATTGATTAACAGTAATAAGAATGAGGGAAGAACCATCAAAACCAAGAATATGCTCTGTAATAAGATGAGCAGTTGTGAAAATGATCTCTAATCTAGAATCGATTATCGATATATATCCAATAATATGTACACAATAATGGGAGTCACACTCACTAGACTATCATTGTCTCCTTTGTATCAACTCAAAGATCCAGAATAAAAACTATAAACTTGTTATTCACAGCATGAAAAGATTATAAATGTAGAATCATTGTTTTTATATCAGATTAATTCTATATTTAAGCAAACATATTATCGTACTAATTTCATGCGATCACATCTAGTTGCAATTCAAGGCCTAAAGATTCTCAAGTGCTACGATCCAGGTTTAAATTAATATGGTATAAGGTAAGCAAATCGCATTTGTCTCATTAGAACATATGAGACCTAGAAACGGGAGTCCATAGTCTTATTTTCTTTCAAAAAGGAAACCTATCATTCTCAGCTATATCATACAACCTTGATCTTTATTCTACAATGAAGTTAATCCTAAAAAGATTACTATACAAATATGCATTTGAAAAATATTATTGTGGAATAAATAGCCAATGAGCTTATTTGCAGTCATAATAGATATGTATCTGGCATTCAGGAAAGGAACTCGAAAGTGTGTTAACATCAATCCAAAAGCTAAATCTATCATCCACAACAATTTTCAGTACATCTAACCTCAACCATAATTTCTAAATATACAATTTAATAAGTACATCTAACCTCAACGTGAAACACAATCCCAATCAAATTCTAGATCTGAAAACGATAATTTGTAAATATGAAATAATTTTTAATAAATCTTACCTCAATCTGAACTAAGATCTCAGTTGATTTCTAGATCTGAAACGACCCAAAATAGAAAACTCAGATGTCAGGTCTTCAAGGGATTGGACGGCTTCTGACCTAAAACATCGATGGCAAGGTGAACGAACGATTGGAGGGCGAGATGAAATCGTAAGCGAAGCGGCAGCAAATTTTGAGGGGGAAAATTTTTATAATGAGGGAATTTTAGGCTGGATGTGAAGGAAAGAGGAACGATTCTATGTGAATCGGAATAAAATTTTGGGGGAAATTTTCAGAAGGAGGGAACTTTGGGTGGAAAGGAAAATGGTAAACGTGACAAGGTATGTTCGGTTGTAAGTGCAATCAGGTTTACACGTTAACGAATAAAAACAAAAGAAAAAATAGATTAAAATAGTATTTGTTGCTTTCAACAGATAAACGCTGCCATTAAATATAATCAAATGTATATTTTCTTGTAGTGGCATGGATGAGAAATACTATAAAGTAGAAGTTTGGCCCCCATGGGGGAAGGAGGGAAACCAGGCTTTAATCGAAAACCTCAAGATGGAACGTTTGTGTTTGATGGAAGCCACATTAAGCCAAGATGGGAAGATTCTAACACCAACTCTATGGCTTTGAGTAAACTTATATCATTTATATATGTTGTGGATAAGGAAAGGGTCAATAACTTCCCTGTATCTTTTAAAGCTAAAAACTACCCAAAACCCTAAAACGGAGGGAAGTATTGTGAGTACCACATGACAAATGGGCATAAGATCAATGAATGCAAAATTTTAGAAGGTATAATTCAGAAGCTCATCTGTAAAGGGCACTCAACAGAGTTTTTTCTGGACAAAAAAGCAGCAACCCAACATGCTAACGGACATCAAAACGTCTTAACTAACTCAGTAGAACCCCTAATGGAGGAAGGTCAACTAGATTTGGGCCTCCTGATAAATCGACCTAATGTGATCCATAGAGGGCCACACCCTATAGGGAACAGACAAGTTTCCCAGAACTGATATCTGGGAGAGGCCCGCGACGGTTATTTCGGTTCAAGAAGAGTCATCACTTAAGAATGCCTGCTACAACATCAAAATGCATAACCTGACAATTTCCCCAAATGAGATGTAGAAGGGTGTCCACCATCCACATAATGACCCTCTCATAATAACAACACAAATTGGGCTTTCAATGGTCTCAAAGGATCTTGTTGATAATGGGAGTGCAATGAATGTAATCTTTAAACAAGCCTTCGACCAAATGGGTATTTCCGAGCAAAGGTTGGAACCAAGCAATGAGAGTATTTTTTATTTCAACAACAAAGGGTTTACTCCAGTGGGGGCAAATCAAGCTTTTGGTCTAAGTTGGATTATCTCCTCTCTGAAGAACCTTCGAGACTCTTTTTGTCATCATTGACCAACCGTCTTACTACAATGCTTCCTTTGGTCGTTTGTCTCTGGATAAAGTGGACGCTTTCATCTCATCGAAATATCTTTTTTTGAAATTCCTGAAAAAATAGGACTGGGGAACAATCAGGGGAGAACAATTTAGCTTCCGCGAATTGTACTTTGCAACTATTAACCAATATAAAAGGGAGTATCTCGCGTACTTTGATTCTTCTACAGTTTTTCAACCTTCGAATGACGAATTCTTACATCCAACATTTGAAGCTAAAATAAGAATCAATAAGACTAACAAACGTGTGAATGGTAGATACACTCTTCTGAGGAGCAAAAGGAAGAGGGTTGACAAAATAAACTCACAGAGGAAGAAGAGATTGTAACAGAACTAGTTTCCCGAGGGGACATAGTGTAACAACCCGTATTTTTATAACATATTAAAACAAGAAATCAAGGAAGAATTAAATATTAAAATCAGAATCAGGGGAAACAGGTTACGCCATTGCGTTCGTCTTGAAATTTTACATGAAATAGAGTCTGAGTTTTCGATAATCGGGGTCCGGATGAAGAAGTTATGGCCTGTACAAGTTTCAGCAGTTTTCAGGCAGGACTGGACCAGGGGGTCGACCATAGGGTCGACCTCCCCCACTCCCCCCCTAGGTCGACCATAGGTCGACCTACCCCCCAGGTTGACCATAGTGTCGACCCTCCCCCCCTTACAGGTCGACCTGGTGGGCCTGTTTTGACCCAGAACTCATTTTGAAGAGGAATATATTACACAATCTGAAATAACCTTACATATACCATTCGGTTATGTTACTTATTTATTTGGTTGTTGGGTTAATAGCACTCCAAGCTTTACACTCATATCGTACTAATCTACCTCCTTATAGATTAACGTAATATAACATATATGTAGCTACCCCTAATATCAAGGTACCTCCCATGGTACCCCCTCACATGGTCTAAGCCGTCATGCCACGGAAGCATATGCAACTCTAACCCTTTGCTAGTGCGACGTACGAATCTCCATATCCAAACTTCTCGGCCAAGCTCGGTCTTAACACGAAGTAATTCACTAAGGTCTACGATACACCACCTGGAGCATTCATGCCTGTATCTAGACCCTCACCCATAAGTACTATCTACTTTAACCCGAGTCCCGTAATAGGGCTGCATCTTATCCACGAAACTCGGTCGGTAGCTTTTCCATATATGTACAGTCCTGCCTATAAGGACCTCGAAATACAATTGTTCAGTATGGTATGCTTTTCACGGTGGCTTTGGCCCCACCGAGGCAACTCCCTCAACTAGCAAAGACTACAAGAGCAAAGTGGCATGCCACTAACAAACAATTTAAATATCCAGTTGGCGTGTCCCTCAACCACCATGCCTCGATAGTGAAAGGTTGATGGCGTCTTAGTTTTAGCTCTAGTCTTTTCGCATCCCACTGACTAACGATGAGAGGTTCCTTGATGATTACTATCCTTTATTTAGTCCCAACCAATCTCTCTGTAGGCAAATCGTCGAATCACCCCAATGCCATACCGCTATAGCCTTTTGACTGCCACTACCGTGAAGTCAAGTTATACTCACAGGGTGATAACGCGTAGACCCAAACTCTCCGAGTACGGCGTATGCATGCACTACAATAGAGGACCACCACGGAGCACCCTACCACGTCCCTTGGAAGTCGCATGCTTCCTTCCAGTCTCACAGAGCCAACAAGCAGAATATCAAGTAGAAGAATCAGATGGACGTGCTCCTCTCGTGCCTCTAGATACCATGATGATCTACTCCGTTGAGTTCTTCACCTTCAAACGCATGGACTAGCCCAAGCGCATCACGTTAACGTGTTTTTAGACCCTAAGTCTAAATGTTTAATTACGCGCTTGCTCTACCTCATCCGATTTCCAGTTTAACTTAGTTATTTCCAATTATATTAACTTCTTATTCAAGTTACCAAGTTCTCTCTGAGCCTCTTATATCTCTAAGGAATGGACCCCTCTTGCTTATTAATTTCATTTGTATAACTTAACCTATTTAAGTTCATAAATAAGCCCATAACATGTTATTCTTTAGTTTGTAATTGTAACAGCCCGCATTTTACGTATCGGAGGATCGTAAAATATTTTTATTTTATTCCCGGAGGGTTGGATCATTCTCATATTTTAATGTGTTGTTTATTGGGACGTGAGACATGTCCATAATTTTTACCAATTTTGTTTGTGACCATTTTGCCCCTATCAATCTTGTACAGGGCATAACTTTTGACTCGGATCGAGTTAGGTGTTAATACCTGTTCCATTGGAAAGGAAATGGTGTTTCCCCTTTCGTAGAGTGGTTACATTAAAGATTCGACTCAACAGTTTAGGAGGAATCGCTATATTAAGGTTTTACAATTGGTTGTTCAAGTTTTTAAGATATAATGGGATGATTTGGAGAGGCACATTAGTGGGTTGGTGGAGGCTATAAATAGGGGGTAAGAGACATGGAGAATAGTTTACTTTCTCCATTTTCTCATTTTGGAAGAGCTAGAGTTCCTCCATTCCTCCAACATCTACACCTTTACACCATTAAAGGTTAGAGAATCGAAGATCTACATCGGTTGAAGATAGATCTATGTCATTCCAAGAGAGAGAACATCGAGTTGAATAGTTTAGAGCAAATTCTTCATTGTCCGGATCAGATCTAAGTGTTTTTGGGTTGTTTTGGAGAATTGGTTAGTGATATGCATCTCTCTCGCGGATTTAATCAAGTATATGGTTTCTATGATCTTAATTTCATCATTTTCAAGTTGTTTTCCTTAGATCTACATCATGGTAAGTGTATTTTTAGATGAGCCACCATGGGATATAATCTAGCAACTTTAAACCGGTAATTTTTATGTCATTACATATGTTTATGCAAGTTAGATCCATCATTTTTGGTTTAATTATCGAATTAATATTATTTAAACATTTCCTATGATTTAATGATGATAATGGTTATTTTAATGTTATGGATGATTTGTTGTAGTTTTTATGATTGATTTGGATGCTTGAGATGAGTGGATTTCATCATCGCAGTCGTTTGTCGAAGTTTTGGTCAAATTTGGAGCTATTTTGGTCAGATCTGGAGTCATGTGGTTTTCCATGAGTAAAGTCATTTCTTCATTACCGAAGGCGCAGGAAGTCAAGGTGTACTGAGGCATGTAGGATCCGGCATGGTGAGTCATGTCGAGTTCGACATAGTGAGTCAAGTCGCGAGTGACATGGTGTAAACCGACAAGGTGAGCCATGTCGAGTCCGACATGGTTAGGCATGTTAGATCCGACATGGTGAGTCATGTCGAGTCCGACATAGTGAGTCATTTTGGAAGCGACATGGTGTAAACCGACATAATGAGCCATGTCGAGTCCGACATGGTGAGGCATGTCGGATCCGACATGGTGAGCCAGGTCGAGTTCAGAAAGAGAAATCTTCGTGTGTTCAGATTGGGAGTGGGGTCATGGATTAGTCTTAGGTTGGTCACGACCTAAGGGTGACAACATGTCTAGAATGAACTATTGTTGTGCTGTTATCTAGGGTTCAAGGATGATGACGACTTTGAAGTAAATTCAGTGGCGAAATGTCATAGTGTTGTGACTTATTCGTCGTTCGTCGTATGCAACGAATGTGAAGACGACTCAAATTAATGAATTCGTGGTGAAGTTGCTCGAGGAGGTTGATTGGGCTACAACTCAAAGTTCGTGAGTTGGTGGATAATGGTTACTCGAGAAGGTTGCTTGAGTTATGAAAATTCGCCAGGTTAGATGACTGGAGATGCGAGGGCCGAGAAATTATCGTTGTCGTAGGTTCTAACAGGCTCAATGCAGGGGCACAATGGATATATCTAAAAGATCGGACGGTTGCTGGTCGAGAACCCAGGGTATTATTGAAATGCCTAGGTACATATCTTTGAAAGGCGTATGGAGTTTCTGTTAGAACGAGGGTTACCATTAGCCCTTGACATATGGCAAGGTTGGTCGTCATACGAATAACAAAAGAGATTATCGCTGTCGTAGGTTCTAACAGGCTCAAAGAAGGGGCACAATGGATATATCTAAAAGACCGGAAGGTTGCCAGTCGAGTACCCAAGGTATTGTTGAAAGGCCTAGGTACATATCTTTGAAAGGCGTATGGAGTTTCCGTTAGAACCAGGGTTACCGTTAGCCCTTGACATATGGCAAGGTTAGTCGTCATACGAATACCGATGATTTCGAAGCAGGATTGGCGGTAATAACCAGATTCTGTCATGAAGCATTGGTTGCTACATTTGTACCGTCTCAAGCTTATTATCCAACATCGAAGGAGATGTTCGTTTAGTGCTCATTTGATATTGGTTTAGGACTCTGGTTCTTGTGCTTGAGGGATGTTGAATTCGATTAGGATGGTATCCATGAGATATATAATTTGGATGTTATGAGTGTTGTGGTTAGATTGTTTTTGATTACCATGAATGAATTATTATTCTGGATGCCATGGATGTATGGTTGAGATGTTTGATGTAAAGGCTACCACTTTCCGATGTGGGGAAGACGGGAGTTGATTTCTTCTCTGATGTTGTGGGTAGATTAGTTTGTTTATTTACCCATTCTCATATACTTTATTGATGATGTTAGATAGCAGTTTCATCTCTCACTAAGACTATTGTCTGACTCAAGGTTTTATGTTTACCTCTTATTTACCTTGTGCTGTTCATTTGGTTGTGGATGGGCAGACAGAGTAGCAGGTGGCAGGTGATACCTTAGTGCGGATGATGATGCTGATCGATGGCGAGTTGGAGCTTACGTACCAGTTTTATTACTATCTAGTTTTTGTTTTCGCTATTTGTTGTTTTACTCTAAGTGTTGTAGTTTGGCAAATTTGTACAAACATATATTTAAATCCTGATGTTTTGGATATACTTTCTAGTTGTTATGAAAGTTCGGTGTTTTCTGCTCAAATGTGCTTTACTAGTATTGCCTGTTGTGTTTGTTCTATTACATTTTATCCTTGCGTTGTGAGTTATACGACATGTTTCGCTTGTGTCTACCTACTCTGATGATCGTCCATAGCTGCCTGGCAAACCTTTCAGCGCATCATTCCTGTAACAACCCGGAAATTCTGGGCCAGTTTAAAATTTTTATTTTGGCAATTTTGGCGAATTTTGAATATTTAAAATGAATTATTTTAAATAAAATCGACGAGAAATTTATTTTGAATATAAATCGAACGTATATATCATACGCGTCGTCGTTAGAATATAAATAATTATATATAATTATAAATAGAATTGAAAATGGCGCGGTAGTTCGATAATTCGATTTCAAACTTCAATTGAATGTACCGGGTGCAAAACAATCCGGATTTTAGTGAAACCAAAAACATTAGGATCTAATTGGTAATATCTTTCCAACGAATCCGAATAATCGAAATTTCATAGCGGGAATCAAAAGATACGTCCAGTTGAAAATTCTGAATAGTCGCTATGGAATTCAGGCCCTTAAAAATGGACATTTTGCAAATGACCTCGGATTTCGACGAAACCAGTTTTGTTAGGTCCGTGATGTCGAATTATTGCTAGATTCCAAATTTCATAATTTTCTGAATCAATATGTGAGCGTGGCAAAGGAAAACGCGTTTGACCAGTTTCAGTTGATTTTAATCGACTGGAAAATGGCCATTTTTCTAACGGTCTCAGAATTCGACGAAACTAGTTTTGTTAGGACCATATCGTCAATACGAAGCTAGAAAATATTTTTCGAGAATTTTTAGAGTTAGTATGTGACCCCGGTAATTTGAAATGTACGTTTAAAATTCAATAAAAGGATTTAAATGTAAATTCAACGGAAACTATTCGAAACAATCGAATCAGCTTACGATACATATCCCATTGTGTTCGGAATGGGGGTAATACGCTATGGACGACAGGCGGTGGACCTCGTTTAGAGGACGTGTGTAAAAGTCAACTTTTTAGATAATAAAATAATTAAAAAAAAAAAAAACTTTTCTTTCCCTCCCCCGTTAACCCGCTCTGGCCCCCTTCTTTTTCTCATTTCGATTTCAGAAGGAAAATAAAAAAAAAGGGAAAAAACCCCCGCTGAAGGCCATCGATCGCCAGCGTGAGGCCACCGCAGGCGCCGCACCTCCGCCCCCGGCCTCTCCACCTCCGACCGCACCTCCCCCTCCCCTCCGACAGTCCATCCCCTAGCCCAAAGCGCGAAACCCTAACCCCGAGATTCCCCCCCCCCTCGCAGCAGCAGCCGACGCCAAGATCCCCCCCCCCGCTTCTCTTCTTCTCCTCCTCAGGCCAGATCGAAGACCCCCTTTCTTCGCTGCAGTGAACGCCACCCCCTCCCTTTCTTTTAACGGCTGTAAGTTTTTTTTTGTTTTTTTTTTATTATTATTAATATTTTATTTTTGATTTATTTTACAGTCTAGAAAACTGATTTTGTTTTGTTTTGAAAACTGATTTATATTTTAAAGTTTGAAAACTGAATTTTTAAAGAAGTAGAAAAACTGAATTTTTAAAGAAGTAGAAAAACTGAATTTTTAAAGAAAAGAAAAACTGAATTTTTAAAGAAGTAGAAAAACTGAATTTTTAAAGAAGTTTGAAAACTGAATTTTTAAAGAAGTAGAAAAACTGAATTTTTAAAGAAGTAGAAAAACTGAATTTTTAAAGAAAAGAAAAACTGAATTTTTAAAGAAAAGAAAAACTGAATTTTTAAAGAAGTAGAAAAACTGAATTTTTAAAGAAGTAGAAAAACTGAATTTTTAAAGAAGTAGAAAAACTGAATTTTTAATTATGTTGTAAAGTTATGAAAAATATAATCTTTTATATTGTCGAATTAAAAATATGATTTTTATATGTTGAACTTCGAATTAAAAATATGATTTTTATATGTTGAACTTCGAATTAAAAATATGATTTTTATATGTTGAACTTCGAATTAAAAATATGATTTTTATATGTTGAACTTCGAATTAAAAATATGATTTTTATATGTTGAACTTCGAATTAAAAATATGATTTTTATATGTTGAACTTCGAATTAAAAATATGATTTTTATATGTTGAACTTCGAACTAAAATTTCGATTTTTATATATTGAATAGCGAACTAAAAATTCGATTTTTATATATTGAACTTTGAAATAAAAATTCGATTTTTATATATTGAACTTTGAAATAAAAATTCGATTTTTATATATTGAACTTTGAAGTAAAAATTCGATTTTTACATATGTAGAGAATACGGGCAACGAAGGCGAGTTGGCGAAGATTTCCTGCATTAGAAGTGCCGTGGAGCTAGGATAGCTATATGTGAGAATTTCTCACCTTTCGTTTTCTTTTCTAGTTATATATATATATACTAGGATGCAGACGGTGCTTAGTAGCACCCGACACAATCGTCCACAGACCATGGACTTGTTTGTTTGACTGTTTGGTGATTGATTGCGATATTGGTTTGAATGTGGTTTGTGGTGTGAAAGATCGAATCGATAAATTGGTTAGGATTAGACGTGCGCCGTTATAAGGCGAAGGAGTAAGGCTAGGTTAGACTCTTACTCCAAATTATGTGGTTTGCATAACGAATTGATTTGATTGATGTGTGAATGGCGTGGGCCTTCACTAGACCGGGGACAAGGCTAGGCCTCGTCCCGTTTCTAGTATCGTGCCGTTATGCCGCCGAAATTTTCTAAAATAAGTTAGAAAAATAAAATATCATTTTATTTAAAGAATGAACTGGATAGAAATTCATATGTTGAAATAAAATGTTTTATCGTTAAAAATATAATTTTTAACGTGAATGCGAATAAATAAAATATTCATTTACAAACCAGACGGTTTGTTTATGTACACTGATTTGACTGACATTGATTGGGTCGATAAATTTTACACATCGCCCAACTGCACAAATAAAATATGTGTTTGATTGTTTGAAACCCCACACGGGTGTTAGGATGAAATTTGAAGTTCACTCATCCTGATTGATTAAATATGTCGATCGATTGATTGACAGGCTGTTATAAGCGTTAGATATTTATATGTGATGCTTATACAGTGTAGTGCACTTTGGTTGATGGTTGATTATTTTTCAAAGCTATTATATACATGTGATGTATGAAAATCCATATAATTAACGTTATATGGTAATTGATTGGGCCTCATTCCAATTTGAAAAACAAAGAATAATATAAAATAAAAGTTCATGTGTTGACAGTACTCATTCATTGAGATTGGTCATGTGTTGAACGAAATATTTTGATAATAACAACTATTTTGAAAAAGAAATATTTGAAATAGAATATTTGAAAATAGAAATTTATGAAGCCGTGTTGATTAGATTGACGCCATTTTGACGTGAACGATATTTATATCGATTTTAAAACGATTTCGAAATGAATTGAATATATAACGATTTCGAAATGAATTGAATATATAACGATTTCGAAATGAATTGAATATATAACGATTTCGAAATGAATTGAATATATAACGATTTCGAAATGAATTGAATATATAACGATTTCGAAATGAATTGAATATATAACGATTTCGAAATGAATTGAATATATAACGATTTCGAAATGAATTGAATATATGACGATTTCGAAATGAATTGAATTGAAAACGAATTCAAATTGAATTGAAAACGAATTCAAATTGAATTGAAATTTGAATTGAATAGAAATGAATTTTAAAACTAATTTATAAAGAAGAATTCAATTTTGATTTGAATTGAAATGGAAGTTGAAATTGCTTTTGAAACGAATTTTAAAACTATTTATATAATTCGTTTTGAATAGAAATCGACGAAATATATATTATATATATTATATATATAATATAATGGCCTGAATAGAACGCGCCGCGCCGCGGCAGTTCGTGAATTTCGACCATTTATTTCAAACGGATATTACGGGAGATCCGACCGTCGGATTCTCCTAAAACCGGAACCGTTGGGTTCGTATCGAAAAGAGCTTTCTAACGAATATTAGAAATTTGAAATCTAACGGTTGGATTTGGAATTATGTCCAAATCAAATTCGAAAAAGGTCGCTGTAAGTGCAGTTCGATGGCCGTTGATGGAAATCGACTGTACGGGCCTTGATAAAATTATTAAAAATAGTAATAATTTGTGTAAAATCATAAGAAATGATTTAGAAAGATGTGGGATGAAAAACTCCCTATTTGAAAAGATAAAAATAGATTTTTATCGAAATGAACTAGTTTTGAACTAGAATTAAAATTCTATTTATTTTTAAATAAATAAATTGAATTTGAAAAGGGTTTTAAAAATAACCAGAATATCCAATGATTGCATTGGAGTGGATTTGAATCGAAATTGTCTTCGGAATATTTCGATGTTGGAATTCGTGATTATACGGATGTTGTTATGGAAATTTGAAAGATATATATATATCGTTATTTCCAATGCGATATTTGTTAGTCGTGAAATTTGATATTGAATATAAGCCGGTATATTTCCCATTCAGAGCCTTGTATTTAATATCAAATGTGATTTGGGTTTGTCGTGAATGGTGTCTTCACTAACACTGTTCTTGAACCCAGTTGAGAAAAGATTAAATCTTTTTATTTAGATTTAATGAAGTGTACCAATTAAAGAATATTTAATTGGAATTGAATTGATATTGATTTTTGGGTTTATCGTGAACAGTATTTTAAATAACACTTGTTCTTTAACCCGATAATTAATGAATGTGATTTTTGGGTTTATCGTGAACAGTATTTTAAATAACACTTGTTCTTTAACCCGATAATTAATGGAATGTGATTTGGGTTTATCGTGAACCGTGTTTTAAATGACACTGATTCTTTAACCCAGTCACAGATTAAAACTAAGTGGAGTTTTAATGAATCTTTAATTAGATTGAAATAATCGAAATGGAGTATCACCAGTTTTGCTCCAAGCGATAGTTAAATCTTTAATTAGATTTGAACGTGAAATGGTAATTGAATTTACCGATAACACTGTGGTGTTAGATATGAAGTATTACCAGTTTTACTTCATGGGATAAATAGGTTGGGATTGGGAAATTAAAACCAATGATTACTTCGGTAAGGTTCGTTAATCTCGACTAGTTGAATCGAAATTCAAAAGAAGAATAAATTCAAGAAATTTATCTTGGATAAAATTGATGGGAACATTTCCCTATGAATGTGAAATTTAGAAACTAACTGTCGGTTGGCCAAGCAGAATGGTTTTCTGGATATTGATCTGATGTTGGTTTCGGCCTTCGGGGTTAATATTTGGGAAGTTATTCTCTTGATTAATTTACGGTTAGTGACTAATGAATTGGAATGAGGCGTATGTTGTGTTTGTGTAACACTTTTATAAAATATACGCGAGTTATTCGGGAAGACCGGGTTTATCCCATTCTGAATAACTGATACGACGATAAGTCGAAGATGAAGACGATGGTCGAAGACCGGAGGTCTTCACGTCGTTTGGGTGATAACTGATGATCTTGATTGGGCTGTACACCCAAGAAGATGGAAACAGTTGGTGATCGTCCAGACGTACTTGGAGATCGATGGATATGCGAGGTACTAGGTGCCTCCGGTTTCGTTCAGACCCAGAACGGACTTGTAAATGGACTGTGTGTCTGACATTGGATTTTAGTCCGTGTGATTGATTTCTATTGAATATATATCTGTTTGGCGGCGGAGAATTTATTCTCTTGCTTAACGCCCTTCTCTGAGACGTACGAGCTCAGGGGTTATATATTGATGGATATCAAACGCATGGAGTGAATTGCCTGTGTGGCATGCCTAAGTGGCAATTGATCGAGGCTTCTGTTGAAAAGCAAAGTCTTGTGGTGATGATCAAAGCAAGGCCTTTGTGGCGTAGCTTTGTGTAACGTTTGCTTCGCGAGTTTCACACCCGGTATGAACCAAAAACGGGAGGGACATCAGGGAGGACTTGCGTTTCTTTCTAGCTAGAAGTGGCGTCAGTGGTTTTACACGCCCTGACGAGTTCGACTTATGTGGTTGTTGCTGTTGCGAGGCGCCTCGGATTGATCGGTCGTTCTCGAACCGATGGAGTCATTTAGTTGGCTCGCTTACGCCCCAAAGGGCGGAGAAACGTAGTGTTCAGGCATAATAATCCACATCGGTGGACCGGCCCTGACGATCTAAAGGGTTGATGCGTTCTGATCCTGAGACATGGGCTAGATTGTCTCGAATCGGTTGAGGACTATCTTTTGCCTCGGTTCATAGACGGAAATCCAATTTCCAAATACGTGACTTTGCGGTTTTATATGTAAACCTATAGATGGCGACATAGTGGTATGGGGCATTCATGCCGCCTATGATTGATACTTATGATTTGAAGTGTTTTATACACTATGCACTTATAATAGTATCAAATGATTTGTTTTAAACGTATCAAGCATTCTTTGGCTGTTATAAGGGAAAACCCTATCCCCCGGCTTGCGTTGCATTGTGTGATAGGACCTGGGTCTTATAACAGCTTCATTTTTCTTTATTTAGCATTGCGCTGTTGTTTATGCACTGGTATTCTTGGGAGGAAACCCGTTCCGTGTTATACGGCGTGGTCCCTTGATTTACCTAGCTTTAAAAATAAAGATTAATAACTGTTTTAGTTCTCACACCAGTCACATGACTGACCTGGAGTTTATTGTTTTAACCTAAACTCTGGGTGCCCTTATTTTCGACACGGGCAGCTAGTAGTTTTGGTTTTGCAGATTTATATTCACAGGATCCTGGTTTACAGCTGGAACGATATCCGGAAAGCTTTGTATCCATATATCTCTTCTAGTTGTGTATTGTATTATTTTCCGCTGCTATGTATTTAAATGTAATTTAAATCTCTGATATTTCTGTGTAATATATAATATTCATTTTTACTCTGTATATTCTTGTAATCTGATGCATTGTTGTAATATACAATGGAATGTTCTTCTGTATGCGTTCTGTTTTTGTCGTGTTCTCAAACGATAGGGCGTTTCGAACGGCCTGGATCGGTTTAGCGACTGGTTCGGACCGAGCGAGATTCCTTGCCGTCACATTTGGTATCAGAGCTTTGGTTTACAAAGCTTAGAGAACAAGACACATTAGAACCATACGAAAGAATTCATCAGATATTGGATTAGTAAAATCCAATGGGAATGACTCGTTAGAGATGGGATCAGTAGTATCCTAGAACGAGTGTGAAGAGTAAATTTTTAAAATGAAAACAAAATTTTGTTTTGAAAATTTAAATCAATTATTCGTAGTTGATTATTTATTTATATTGATTTGGACAATCCAGTATATATAGATTTTGCGTATACGTCTGATCCGCGTATATTCGAAGTTTTAATATACCGGGTAGATATAGAACCGCACTCTAGTAGCCCGACAATGTTCTGATGGTGGTTCGAAACATCATCAGCATTTATTTTCGAGTGACGAAGGTGTGATTTCTATATATTTCCATTAGACTGGTGTGAGAACCAAAACTTATATAGTTAGGAACACATTGTTGTGAATTGGCATCAAAAATCTGATTTTTGACTATGTATCAAAGTTATGAATTTGAAAAGATAATCCACTAATTGATAGATGTTTGTGTTGTTGGTTTATTTGTTTGATAATTTTGAACCATTATGCCTAATTAAACCAAATATTGAATTGTATTGAAAATTGGTCGCGTTTGCTTGCATATACATGTATATCATTGAACAGGTCATAGCAAGGAGGCTAGAGCAGAGAATAAAATTTGTTTGCCCGACAAATAGGTACATGTTTACTACATAATTTACTGTTTTGTTTGGGTGATGATGATTTTGTGAGCCTATTGGCTAGCCGCTTGGCTTTTTCTTTTTCTTTTTGAGATCTGAAGGACCGGGGAAGCTATTTGAAATTCCCCGATGCTCCCATTGCAGGGGAGGTTATGGCGAAATTTTTCGAAAATTTAGGGAGTTAGCCAAATTTTTGAAATTTTTGAAAATTCTCAGAAACTGAAAAGTTGGAGAATGGAAGCCAGATCGAGCGTAGAGTTGAATAATCAAACCACTTTCGACTTTGTTCCTTTTCGGGGACGAAAAGTTTTAAGTGGGGGAGATTGTAACAACCCGGAAATTCTGGGCCAGTTTAAAATTTTTATTTTGGCAATTTTGGCGAATTTTGAATATTTAAAATGAATTATTTTAAATAAAATCGACGAGAAATTTATTTTGAATATAAATCGAACGTATATATCATACGCGTCGTCGTTAGAATATAAATAATTATATATAATTATAAATAGAATTGAAAATGGCGCGGTAGTTCGATAATTCGATTTCAAACTTCAATTGAATGTACCGGGTGCAAAACAATCCGGATTTTAGTGAAACCAAAAACATTAGGATCTAATTGGTAATATCTTTCCAACGAATCCGAATAATCGAAATTTCATAGCGGGAATCAAAAGATACGTCCAGTTGAAAATTCTGAATAGTCGCTATGGAATTCAGGCCCTTAAAAATGGACATTTTGCAAATGACCTCGGATTTCGACGAAACTAGTTTTGTTAGGTCCGTGATGTCGAATTATTGCTAGATTCCAAATTTCATAATTTTCTGAATCAATATGTGAGCGTGGCAAAGGAAAACGCGTTTGACCAGTTTCAGTTGATTTTAATCGACTGGAAAATGGCCATTTTTCTAACGGTCTCAGAATTCGACGAAACTAGTTTTGTTAGGACCGTATCGTCAATACGAAGCTAGAAAATATTTTTCGAGAATTTTTAGAGTTAGTATGTGACCCCGGTAATTTGAAATATACGTTTAAAATTCAATAAAAGGATTTAAATGTAAATTCAACGGAAACTATTCGAAACAATCGAATCAGCTTACGATACATATCCCATTGTGTTCGGAATGGGGGTAATACGCTATGGACGACAGGCGGTGGACCTCGTTTAGAGGACGTGTGTAAAAGTCAACTTTTTAGATAATAAAATAATTAAAAAAAAAAACTTTTCTTTCCCTCCCCCGTTAACCCGCTCTGGCCCCCTTCTTTTTCTCATTTCGATTTCAGAAGGAAAATAACAAAAAAAAGGGAAAAAACCCCCGCTGAAGGCCATCGATCGCCAGCGTGAGGCCACCGCAGGCGCCGCACCTCCGCCCCCGGCCTCTCCACCTCCGACCGCACCTCCCCCTCCCCTCCGACAGTCCATCCCCTAGCCCAAAGCGCGAAACCCTAACCCCGAGATTCCCCCCCCCTCGCAGCAGCAGCCGACGCCAAGATCCCCCCCCGCTTCTCTTCTTCTCCTCCTCAGGCCAGATCGAAGACCCCCCTTCTTCGCTGCAGTGAACGCCACCCCCTCCCTTTCTTTTAACGGTTGTAAGTTTTTTTTTGTTTTTTTTTATTATTATTAATATTTTATTTTTGATTTATTTTACAGTCTAGAAAACTGATTTTGTTTTGTTTTGAAAACTGATTTATATTTTAAAGTTTGAAAACTGAATTTTTAAAGAAGTAGAAAAACTGAATTTTTAAAGAAGTAGAAAAACTGAATTTTTAAAGAAGTAGAAAAACTGAATTTTTAAAGAAAAGAAAAACTGAATTTTTAAAGAAGTAGAAAAACTGAATTTTTAAAGAAGTTTGAAAACTGAATTTTTAAAGAAGTAGAAAAACTGAATTTTTAAAGAAGTAGAAAAACTGAATTTTTAAAGAAAAGAAAAACTGAATTTTTAAAGAAAAGAAAAACTGAATTTTTAAAGAAGTAGAAAAACTGAATTTTTAAAGAAGTAGAAAAACTGAATTTTTAAAGAAGTAGAAAAACTGAATTTTTAATTATGTTGTAAAGTTATGAAAAATATAATCTTTTATATTGTCGAATTAAAAATATGATTTTTATATGTTGAACTTCGAATTAAAAATATGATTTTTATATGTTGAACTTCGAATTAAAAATATGATTTTTATATGTTGAACTTCGAATTAAAAATATGATTTTTATATGTTGAACTTCGAATTAAAAATATGATTTTTATACGTTGAACTTCGAATTAAAAATATGATTTTTATATGTTGAACTTCGAACTAAAATTTCGATTTTTATATATTGAATAGCGAACTAAAAATTCGATTTTTATATATTGAACTTTGAAATAAAAATTCGATTTTTATATATTGAACTTTGAAATAAAAATTCGATTTTTATATATTGAACTTTGAAGTAAAAATTCGATTTTTACATATGTAGAGAATACGGGCAACGAAGGCGAGTTGGCGAAGATTTCCTGCATTAGAAGTGCCGTGGAGCTAGGATAGCTATATGTGAGAATTTCTCACCTTTCGTTTTCTTTTCTAGTTATATATATATACTAGGATGCAGACGGTGCTTAGTAGCACCCGACACAATCGTCCACAGACCATGGACTTGTTTGTTTGACTGTTTGGTGATTGATTGCGATATTGGTTTGAATGTGGTTTGTGGTGTGAAAGATCGAATCGATAAATTGGTTAGGATTAGACGTGCGCCGTTATAAGGCGAAGGAGTAAGGCTAGGTTAGACTCTTACTCCAAATTATGTGGTTTGCATAACGAATTGATTTGATTGATGTGTGAATGGCGTGGGCCTTCACTAGACCGGGGACAAGGCTAGGCCTCGTCCCGTTTCTAGTATCGTGCCGTTATGCCGCCGAAATTTTCTAAAATAAGTTAGAAAAATAAAATATCATTTTATTTAAAGAATGAACTGGATAGAAATTCATATGTTGAAATAAAATGTTTTATCGTTAAAAATATAATTTTTAACGTGAATGCGAATAAATAAAATATTCATTTACAAACCAGACGGTTTGTTTATGTACACTGATTTGACTGACATTGATTGGGTCGATAAATTTTACACATCGCCCAACTGCACAAATAAAATATGTGTTTGATTGTTTGAAACCCCACACGGGTGTTAGGATGAAATTTGAAGTTCACTCATCCTGATCGATTAAATATGTCGATCGATTGATTGACAGGCTGTTATAAGCGTTAGATATTTATATGTGATGCTTATACAGTGTAGTGCACTTTGGTTGATGGTTGATTATTTTTCAAAGCTATTATATACATGTGATGTATGAAAATCCATATAATTAACGTTA
Source organism: Allium sativum (assembly GCA_030737875.1). Lineage (NCBI taxonomy): Eukaryota > Viridiplantae > Streptophyta > Magnoliopsida > Asparagales > Amaryllidaceae > Allium > Allium sativum. The sequence goes on from CM060911.1 coordinate 19,170,878, forward strand.
TATGGTAATTGATTGGGCCTCATTCCAATTTGAAAAACAAAGAATAATATAAAATAAAAGTTCATGTGTTGACAGTACTCATTCATTGAGATTGGTCATGTGTTGAACGAAATATTTTGATAATAACAACTATTTTGAAAAAGAAATATTTGAAATAGAATATTTGAAAATAGAAATTTATGAAGCCGTGTTGATTAGATTGACGCCATTTTGACGTGAACGATATTTATATCGATTTTAAAACGATTTCGAAATGAATTGAATATATAACGATTTCGAAATGAATTGAATATATAACGATTTCGAAATGAATTGAATATATAACGATTTCGAAATGAATTGAATATATAACGATTTCGAAATGAATTGAATATATAACGATTTCGAAATGAATTGAATATATAACGATTTCGAAATGAATTGAATATATAACGATTTCGAAATGAATTGAATATATGACGATTTCGAAATGAATTGAATTGAAAACGAATTCAAATTGAATTGAAAACGAATTCAAATTGAATTGAAATTTGAATTGAATAGAAATGAATTTTAAAACGAATTTATAAAGAAGAATTCAATTTTGATTTGAATTGAAATGGAAGTTGAAATTGCTTTTGAAACGAATTTTAAAACTATTTATATAATTCGTTTCGAATAGAAATCGACGAAATATATATTATATATATTATATATATAATATAATGGCCTGAATAGAACGCGCCGCGCCGCGGCAGTTCGTGAATTTCGACCATTTATTTCAAACGGATATTACGGGAGATCCGACCGTCGGATTCTCCTAAAACCGGAACCGTTGGGTTCGTATCGAAAAGAGCTTTCTAACGAATATTAGAAATTTGAAATCTAACGGTTGGATTTGGAATTATGTCCAAATCAAATTCGAAAAAGGTCGCTGTAAGTGCAGTTCGATGGCCGTTGATGGAAATCGACTGTACGGGCCTTGATAAAATTATTAAAAATAGTAATAATTTGTGTAAAATCATAAGAAATGATTTAGAAAGATGTGGGATGAAAAACTCCCTATTTGAAAAGATAAAAATAGATTTTTATCGAAATGAACTAGTTTTGAACTAGAATTAAAATTCTATTTATTTTTAAATAAATAAATTGAATTTGAAAAGGGTTTTAAAAATAACCAGAATATCCAATGATTGCATTGGAGTGGATTTGAATCGAAATTGTCTTCGGAATATTTCGATGTTGGAATTCGTGATTATACGGATGTTGTTATGGAAATTTGAAAGATATATATATATCGTTATTTCCAATGCGATATTTGTTAGTCGTGAAATTTGATATTGAATATAAGCCGGTATATTTCCCATTCAGAGCCTTGTATTTAATATCAAATGTGATTTGGGTTTGTCGTGAATGGTGTCTTCACTAACACTGTTCTTGAACCCAGTTGAGAAAAGATTAAATCTTTTTATTTAGATTTAATGAAGTGTACCAATTAAAGAATATTTAATTGGAATTGAATTGATATTGATTTTTGGGTTTATCGTGAACAGTATTTTAAATAACACTTGTTCTTTAACCCGATAATTAATGAATGTGATTTTTGGGTTTATCGTGAACAGTATTTTAAATAACACTTGTTCTTTAACCCGATAATTAATGGAATGTGATTTGGGTTTATCGTGAACCGTGTTTTAAATGACACTGATTCTTTAACCCAGTCACAGATTAAAACTAAGTGGAGTTTTAATGAATCTTTAATTAGATTGAAATAATCGAAATGGAGTATCACCAGTTTTGCTCCAAGCGATAGTTAAATCTTTAATTAGATTTGAACGTGAAATGGTAATTGAATTTACCGATAACACTGTGGTGTTAGATATGAAGTATTACCAGTTTTACTTCATGGGATAAATAGGTTGGGATTGGGAAATTAAAACCAATGATTACTTCGGTAAGGTTCGTTAATCTCGACTAGTTGAATCGAAATTCAAAAGAAGAATAAATTCAAGAAATTTATCTTGGATAAAATTGATGGGAACATTTCCCTATGAATGTGAAATTTAGAAACTAACTGTCGGTTGGCCAAGCAGAATGGTTTTCTGGATATTGATCTGATGTTGGTTTCGGCCTTCGGGGTTAATATTTGGGAAGTTATTCTCTTGATTAATTTACGGTTAGTGACTAATGAATTGGAATGAGGCGTATGTTGTGTTTGTGTAACACTTTTATAAAATATACGCGAGTTATTCGGGAAGACCGGGTTTATCCCATTCTGAATAACTGATACGACGATAAGTCGAAGATGAAGACGATGGTCGAAGACCGGAGGTCTTCACGTCGTTTGGGTGATAACTGATGATCTTGATTGGGCTGTACACCCAAGAAGATGGAAACAGTTGGTGATCGTCCAGACGTACTTGGAGATCGATGGATATGCGAGGTACTAGGTGCCTCCGGTTTCGTTCAGACCCAGAACGGACTTGTAAATGGACTGTGTGTCTGACATTGGATTTTAGTCCGTGTGATTGATTTCTATTGAATATATATCTGTTTGGCGGCGGAGAATTTATTCTCTTGCTTAACGCCCTTCTCTGAGACGTACGAGCTCAGGGGTTATATATTGATGGATATCAAACGCATGGAGTGAATTGCCTGTGTGGCATGCCTAAGTGGCAATTGATCGAGGCTTCTGTTGAAAAGCAAAGTCTTGTGGTGATGATCAAAGCAAGGCCTTTGTGGCGTAGCTTTGTGTAACGTTTGCTTCGCGAGTTTCACACCCGGTATGAACCAAAAACGGGAGGGACATCAGGGAGGACTTGCGTTTCTTTCTAGCTAGAAGTGGCGTCAGTGGTTTTACACGCCCTGACGAGTTCGACTTATGTGGTTGTTGCTGTTGCGAGGCGCCTCGGATTGATCGGTCGTTCTCGAACCGATGGAGTCATTTAGTTGGCTCGCTTACGCCCCAAAGGGCGGAGAAACGTAGTGTTCAGGCATAATAATCCACATCGGTGGACCGGCCCTGACGATCTAAAGGGTTGATGCGTTCTGATCCTGAGACATGGGCTAGATTGTCTCGAATCGGTTGAGGACTATCTTTTGCCTCGGTTCATAGACGGAAATCCAATTTCCAAATACGTGACTTTGCGGTTTTATATGTAAACCTATAGATGGCGACATAGTGGTATGGGGCATTCATGCCGCCTATGATTGATACTTATGATTTGAAGTGTTTTATACACTATGCACTTATAATAGTATCAAATGATTTGTTTTAAACGTATCAAGCATTCTTTGGCTGTTATAAGGGAAAACCCTATCCCCCGGCTTGCGTTGCATTGTGTGATAGGACCTGGGTCTTATAACAGCTTCATTTTTCTTTATTTAGCATTGCGCTGTTGTTTATGCACTGGTATTCTTGGGAGGAAACCCGTTCCGTGTTATACGGCGTGGTCCCTTGATTTACCTAGCTTTAAAAATAAAGATTAATAACTGTTTTAGTTCTCACACCAGTCACATGACTGACCTGGAGTTTATTGTTTTAACCTAAACTCTGGGTGCCCTTATTTTCGACACGGGCAGCTAGTAGTTTTGGTTTTGCAGATTTATATTCACAGGATCCTGGTTTACAGCTGGAACGATATCCGGAAAGCTTTGTATCCATATATCTCTTCTAGTTGTGTATTGTATTATTTTCCGCTGCTATGTATTTAAATGTAATTTAAATCTCTGATATTTCTGTGTAATATATAATATTCATTTTTACTCTGTATATTCTTGTAATCTGATGCATTGTTGTAATATACAATGGAATGTTCTTCTGTATGCGTTCTGTTTTTGTCGTGTTCTCAAACGATAGGGCGTTTCGAACGGCCTGGATCGGTTTAGCGACTGGTTCGGACCGAGCGAGATTCCTTGCCGTCACATTTGGTATCAGAGCTTTGGTTTACAAAGCTTAGAGAACAAGACACATTAGAACCATACGAAAGAATTCATCAGATATTGGATTAGTAAAATCCAATGGGAATGACTCGTTAGAGATGGGATCAGTAGTATCCTAGAACGAGTGTGAAGAGTAAATTTTTAAAATGAAAACAAAATTTTGTTTTGAAAATTTAAATCAATTATTCGTAGTTGATTATTTATTTATATTGATTTGGACAATCCAGTATATATAGATTTTGCGTATACGTCTGATCCGCGTATATTCGAAGTTTTAATATACCGGGTAGATATAGAACCGCACTCTAGTAGCCCGACAATGTTCTGATGGTGGTTCGAAACATCATCAGCATTTATTTTCGAGTGACGAAGGTGTGATTTCTATATATTTCCATTAGACTGGTGTGAGAACCAAAACTTATATAGTTAGGAACACATTGTTGTGAATTGGCATCAAAAATCTGATTTTTGACTATGTATCAAAGTTATGAATTTGAAAAGATAATCCACTAATTGATAGATGTTTGTGTTGTTGGTTTATTTGTTTGATAATTTTGAACCATTATGCCTAATTAAACCAAATATTGAATTGTATTGAAAATTGGTCGCGTTTGCTTGCATATACATGTATATCATTGAACAGGTCATAGCAAGGAGGCTAGAGCAGAGAATAAAATTTGTTTGCCCGACAAATAGGTACATGTTTACTACATAATTTACTGTTTTGTTTGGGTGATGATGATTTTGTGAGCCTATTGGCTAGCCGCTTGGCTTTTTCTTTTTCTTTTTGAGATCTGAAGGACCGGGGAAGCTATTTGAAATTCCCCGATGCTCCCATTGCAGGGGAGGTTATGGCGAAATTTTTCGAAAATTTAGGGAGTTAGCCAAATTTTTGAAATTTTTGAAAATTCTCAGAAACTGAAAAGTTGGAGAATGGAAGCCAGATCGAGCGTAGAGTTGAATAATCAAACCACTTTCGACTTTGTTCCTTTTCGGGGACGAAAAGTTTTAAGTGGGGGAGATTGTAACAACCCGGAAATTCTGGGCCAGTTTAAAATTTTTATTTTGGCAATTTTGGCGAATTTTGAATATTTAAAATGAATTATTTTAAATAAAATCGACGAGAAATTTATTTTGAATATAAATCGAACGTATATATCATACGCGTCGTCGTTAGAATATAAATAATTATATATAATTATAAATAGAATTGAAAATGGCGCGGTAGTTCGATAATTCGATTTCAAACTTCAATTGAATGTACCGGGTGCAAAACAATCCGGATTTTAGTGAAACCAAAAACATTAGGATCTAATTGGTAATATCTTTCCAACGAATCCGAATAATCGAAATTTCATAGCGGGAATCAAAAGATACGTCCAGTTGAAAATTCTGAATAGTCGCTATGGAATTCAGGCCCTTAAAAATGGACATTTTGCAAATGACCTCGGATTTCGACGAAACTAGTTTTGTATTGATTGTGTATGGCGCGAGCCAGTATCAGGAGAGGGATAATTCTAGACATTACTCCAGTTTTAATATCGTGCCGTTATAATACCGAAATTTTCTGAAATAAATATTGTTCATTAAAAATATAATTTTTAATGTGTATATGAACTGAATAAAATATTCATGTGTTGAATAAAATGTTTGAACAATAAAAATATCATTTTTATTGAATGTATGAACTATTAAAAATATTCATGAGTTGAAATAAATATTTTATCGTTAAAAATATAATTTTTAACGTATATATGAATGGCATGAAATTCTCCTGAAATGAAACTAATTTTTTATTTACAAATCGGATGATTTGTTTATGTACACCCATTTAATTGACATTAATCGGGCCGATAAATTTTACACAACGCCCAACTGCACAAACAATATTCAGTATTTGTTGGTTGAAACCCTGCGTAGGTATTGGGATGATATTTGATGTACACTAATCCCAATTATTTAGTTGTATGTCAATCGATTGGTTGACAGACTGTTGTAAGCATTAATTATTTATATATAATGCTTATGCAGTTGTGTAATGCACTCTGGGTGATCGTTGATTGTGTGTCATTATTGTTGTATACATGTGTTGTATGAAATCCATATAAATAGCAATATATGGTAATTGACTGTGTCTGATTCCCATTTAGGAATAGCGAATATTTCAAAATAACGAATATTTTAAAATAATGAATATTTTAAATTAATATTTAGTAAAGGATTAAAATGTGAATTTCATGTCCGATTTTGGATGGACACGAAAATATTGAAATATGTGAAGCCATGTTGATTAGATTTGCATCATTTTAAAGCAAAAGATATTTATATCGATTTTATTCATTTTTATAATGAATATTGAAAAGGAAATGATTTCAAAATATTATCATTTAAATATTATAATGATAAGGAGTATTCAATTTTGATTTAAAATTGAAATGAAAGTGGGAATCATTTTTAAAACGAATTTATAAAATACGTTTTGAATGAAATATATATTATATACATATACTATATACATTAATGGCTTGAATAGAACGCACCGCGACCGTTTGCGAATTTCGAACATTGACATCGAATTGACATTACGGAAGATCCGACCGTCTGATTCTCCTAAAACCAGAACCATTGGATTCGTATCGAAAAGAGATTTCCAATAAATGTAAGAGATTTGAAATCGAATTGTTGGATTTGGAATTATGTCCAAATCAAATTTGAAAAAGGTCACCATGGATGCAGTTCGGTGGCTGTTATTGGGAACCGATGTACGTGCCTTGATAAAATTATTAAAAATATTAATAATTTGTGTAAAATCATAATAAATTATTTGGAAAGAGTTGGGATGAAAAATTCCATATTTGAAAAGATAAAAATATATTTTTATCAAAATGAACTAGTTATTAACTAGAATATTAATTTAATGTTTTTAAATAAATAAATTGGATTTGAAATGTTTTTTATATAACCAGGATTTTCAATGTATAAATTGGAATGGATTTGAATAGAAATCATCTTTGGGAGATTTCGATATTGCATTCCGTGATTATACGGATATTGTGGAGGAATTTGGAAGATAGATATATATCGTTATTCCCCATACGATATGTGTTGGTCTCAGAATTTGATATTGAATGTAAGCCGATATAATTTCTGTTTAGGGATTTTGGGTTTGTCGTGAATAGTGTCTTCAGTAACACTGTTCTTAAACCCCGTGTGAAAAGAATAAATCTTTTAATTAAGATTATTAGAGTTTCCAATTATATTTATTAATTTGAATAGAATGGAATGTGAATTGGGTTTATTATGAACTTTTTTTTAACGACATCCGTTCTTTAACCCGATTGACAGTGAAATGTGAGTTGGAATTTATAAATCTTTTTATTAAGATTTAATGGAAATTTTGCAAAGTAAAGTTTTTTTCCAATTTAATATAATAAATTGGATTTGAATGGAATTCGATTTGGTAATAATCGAGATGTGCCTTTGTGGAGGAAGGCTGTTAATATATATGGAATTTAAAAGGCTTTGTCGTTATTCCATTTACATTATTAGTCAGATACGGAAATTGATATCGATTATATATATTGATATGTTTTCCGTGTAGATTCCATGGTTAATGGAATGTGATTTTGGGTTTATCGTTAACTGTGTTTTAAATGACATTAGTTCTTTAACCCAGTTAAGGATAGGATTACATGTCTAACATTGTATTTCGAACCGTATTGTTGATCTCTGCAAAACATATATCTGTTTACTGGCGGTGAATTTATTCTCTTTCTTAACACCCTTCTCTGAGACATACGAGCTTAGAGGTTATATATTGGCAGAAATCAATGGTACGGTGTAGATTTTCGATGCGGCATGTTTGTGGTTCCAAAGTTAAATAATCATTAATAAGGATTTTTGGGAAGATTAGAACTAAGTGAAGTTTAATTGAATCTTTAATTTGATTGAAATGAGAATGTGATAAATTAAATTATCAAATTTGGGAAATGATTGAGAATGGAGTACCACCAGTTTTACTCCAAGCGATAGTTAAATCTTTAATTAGATTTGAACGTGAAATGGTAATTAAAATTACCGATAACACCGTAATGTTAGATATGGAGCATTAATAGTTCTGCTCCATGGGATGAATAGGTTGGGATTGGGATTAATGAATAAATGATTACTTTGGTAAGGCTTGATAATCCCGACTAGTTGATAAACCTTAATTCAGTTTAGAATTGATATCCAAAGGAAGATTAAAGAATAAATTTTAAAGAATTTATCTTTGATAAAATTTATAGGAATCTATCCCTAAAGATATGAATATTTGAATAAAATAATATTCTAGATTGGAATGAGGCGTATGTTGTGTTTGGGTAGCACATGTTTATAAGATACGCTAGTTATTCGGAAAGACCGGGTTTATCCCATTATGAATAATTAATACGGCGATAAGTCGATGATGAAGATGGTGGTTGAAGACCGGAGTTCTTCACATCGCTTGGATGATTACTGATGTTTTGATTTGGCTATACACCCAAGACAAGGTAATAAGTGGTGATTGTCCAGACATACTTGGAGATCGACCGGATATGCGAGGACCTCTCTCCTGTATTGGACATATGGGATGAGGAATAAGGTGCCTTCGGTTTTATTCAGACCTAGAATGGACTAGTAAATGGATGTGTGTCTGACATGGATTTTATTCTATGTTGATTGATTTCTATTAAATATATATTTGTTTGGCGGCGGAGAATTTATTCTCTTGCTTAACACCCTTCTCTGAGACGTACGATCTTAGAGGTTATATATCGATATACATCAGTCGCATGGCGTGAATTGTCAGTGTGGTAGGCTAAGATGCAAATGATCAAGGCTTTTGTTGAAAAGTAGAGCCTTGTGGTTGATGATCATAGCACGACTTTAAATAGCATAGCTTTCTGTATGGCATAAATTCGTGAGCCTCACACCCAAGTATGAACCAGAAACGAGAGAGGATCCAGGAAGAACATGCATTTCTTTCTAGCTTTAAGGGTGTCACGGTATGGAGCCTAGATATTTTTACTTACGTGGACGATGGAAAGCGAGGTACCTTGGATATATCGGTCACTACGGGGCCGATGGATGGATATGGTTGACATACTAACTAGATTTATGCCCCATTGGGCAGGGAAACGCATTGTTGAGGAATTATAATCCACAAACGTAAGGGTGGACCGGCCCTGTGGCTCCAGGTGCAATTGGGGCTGAATCCTGGTACATGGGCTAGATTGCCTCAAATTCAGTAAGGATGATCCCTTGCCTTGGTTCATGATGGAAATCCAATTTCCATTATGACATTTCGGTTTTGGTTGTAAAACCTAGCATTGCAACATGATATATGGTACCCATGTCATCTATGATTGACACATTTATATTTGATGTTGTTTTGACACTATACACTTATAGTAATAACAAACGATTTGTTTTAAAACATACCAAGCATATTTGGCTATTATAAGGGAAAACTCTATCCTCCGGCTTGCGTTGCATTGTGCGACGAGACTTGAGTCTTATAATAGCTTCATTTTTCAAAAAGCATTGCGCTGTTTATAAACTGCTTTATGCACTGTTACTCTTGGGAGAAAACACGTCCCGTGTTATACGGTGTGGTCCCTTGATTTTCTTTATTTTTAAAGTAAAGTTTTTAATAACAGTTTTAGTTCTCATACCAGTCCCATGACTGACCTGGAGTTTATTGTTTTAACCTAAACTCTGAGTGCCCCTATTTTCCACATGGACGGCTAATAGTTATGGTTTTACAGATTTCTATTTTACAGGATCTTGTTTTACAGCTGGAGCTATATTCGGAAAGCTTTGTATCTGTGTATTTCTTTTAGTTGTGTTATGTATTATTTTTCCGCTGCTGTGTAATGTATTTTACTCTGATATTTTTTTGATGTATATTATTTATTCATATATGTTATATTCTTGTACTCTGATGTAAATTGTTGTAACAGCAATGAAATATTCTTTTGTTTGTGTTCCAATTAGTCTTGTTCTCAAAGCAGTCCGCCTTCTTGTTCGGTTTATGTCGGCCGGGAAGTTCAGGTCGTTACAGTTAGTATTAGAGCTTTGGTTTACAGAGGTCGAGAGCCAGGCACATTAGAATCAAACGAAAGAATTCATCAGAGATTGGATTAGTAATATCCAATAAGAATGACTCGTTAGAGATAGGTTCAGTAGTATCCTAGAATGAGTTAGAAGAGTATTATTTATAAAAAAACAAATTTAGTTTTGAAAATTTAATCTAATCATATGAATTTCAGTATATTATTTTATTTTATTTTGGACAATCGAGTATATGAAGATTTTACATATACGCATCATGAACGTATATTCGAAGTCTCAAATATAATGGATGGATATAGAATCACACTCTAGTCGCCCAGGGATAATTCTGATAATGCTGCAACGTTATTATTATTTATTTTCGAGTGTTGAAAGTGGAATATCTGTATATTTCCAACTAACTGATGTGAGAACCAAAACTAGATAGGGTTTATTGTTTGTGATTTGACATTAAAAATATGATTCTGAATATACTAAAGATATATGATTGAAAGGCTATTCAACTAATTGATTGCTGGTTGTGTTGTATGATAATTAATTTGACTAATTAAAATGTTGGACCAATAACAGAACAAATGGTAAACTAAGTCAAATCGAAGCAAATATTGAACTGAATTGAAATTTTATTGGAATTGCGTACATGTACATATAGATGTGTGAACGGGTCATAGCATGGAAGCTAAGAGGAGGAATAAAATTGTATGCCCGACAAATAAGTATATGTTTACTATTTTCTTGGGTTTTGAAGATTTTATGAGCCGATTGGCGTTTTTTTTTGGATGATGAGGGCCCTTTGAGGCAAGTTACGGTTATAAATATCAACCCGTACAAATGAGGTTATGGCGAATTTTTTCGAAAATTTAAGTTGTTAGCCAAATTTTTGAAGAATTAGAAAATCCTTACAAACAGAAAAGTTGAAGAATGAAAGCTAGAATGAAAGTTAAGTTGTTTAGTTAAACAACTTTCAGCTCCGTTCCTTTTCGAGGATGAAAAGATATTAAGTGGGGGATATTATAACAACTCGGAATTTCTGAACTAATTTAAATTTTTTATGTTAGCTATTTTAATGAATTTTGAATATTTAAAATGGTTTATTTTAAATAATAACGATTTAAAATTTATTAAAATCGAAGTTAGAATGAATTTTTTTATTTTAATTATATAACGAGTCTGAAATGGTAGGTAGTTTGAAAATTCGATTTTAAATTTCAAATGAATGTACATGATTCAAAATAAATCGGATTTCAGTAAAACCTAAAATGTTGGAATCTTTTTAATAATATCTCTCCAACGAATGTGAAAATTTTAGATTTCACTTTATGAGTTGAAAATTATGTCTAGTTTAAAATTCAAAATAATCACTATGGAATTTATATATATTTTTTAATATAATATATAGCCCTTAAAAATAGTCATTTTGCAAACGACCTCCGTTTTCGACGAAACTACTTTTGTTGGATCCGGAATATCAAATTATTATTATATTCCAATTTTCATAATTTTTGGAATTAATATGCGAGCATGGTGAATTTAAACGCATTTGGTACTTTTAGTTTGAATTTAATCGACTGGAAAATGACCATTGTTCAAACGGTCTCCAAATTCGAGGAAATTAGTTTTGCTAGGACTGTATCATCAAAACATAGCTAGATTTATTTTTTTTGGAATTTTTGGAGTCAGTATGTGGCCCTTGTAAATTAAAATGTACATTGAAATCAATTTTGAACGTTATATTAATTTATATTTTAATTTTGATGAAAACTGATTGAAATAGTTGAATTGGCTACCAGACACATCCCATTGTGTTCGGAATGGGGGTAATTAGCTAAAGCAATAGTCGTTGGGTTCGTTTTGGGGTTCAGATAAAAAAAACATTTTGGAATTAAAATTAAATTAAATATATATATTATTATATAGAAGTCAACCCTCACTATCTCTCCACCCTCATTCAAAACAAAAATTAGAAAAAGAAAACCCCATCAGCCTCTGCCCCATTGCCGCCGCGCCACCCCAACTCACCGTCCTCGCACCCCATCCCACCGCCGCACCTCCCGCGCCCTTCGCCGCACCTCCTCCTCCCTCCTCCACCCTCTCCAACACCCAATTCGAAATTCTAGCCCCCATTTTACCCCTACCCGTCGCCTCTGGCCACCATCCCGCCGCTGCAGCCTCCCTCGAACCTAGCAGCCGCCTCCACCTCCAATCGAGCGCCGAAGTCCGCCGGAAACCCACCAGCGGCCTGCTGCAGCGTCGACGCCTCTGCGAGCTTGCTTGATCGAAATCCTAGAAAATTTTGTAATTCTCCTGATTTTAATTCTTAGGTTAAATATGATATAAAAATATAATTTTTAGTTGTATAAAAATATGATTTTTAAAAAGATAAAAATATGATTTTTATCGTATGAATTTCATGAATAAAATAATCATGTTATGAAATAATTTTTTGTTGATTAAAAATATGATTTTCATATATATAGTAGCAATATAAAAATATGATTTTTATATATATAGTAGCAATATAAAAATATGATTTTTTTTATATATATAGTAGAGATATAAAAATGTGATTTTTATATATATAGTAGCGAAATAAAAATGTGATTTTTAATATAAACCGCGTGAAATAGATTTCTCTGGAACCACGTTGAAGTACACTACGCACTGGAAACAAATCCAAATGACAAACAGTTCATTTAAAGAATGACGGAGTGGAAACCAGAGGTGAGGATACTTTCTCACTCAAATCATTTTACAGTTAAATATATACTAGGATGTAGACGAGGCTTAGTAGCCCTGGATACTATTTATTGTACAAACCATGGTTGTTGTTTAGATTGTATTGGGAAAATTGACTGTATGTGGTTTTGTGATTGATTGGATTGATTGTGTATGGCGCGAGCCAGTATCAGGAGAGGGATAATGCTAGACATTACTCCGGTTTTAATATCATGCCGTTATAATACCGAAATTTTCTAAAATAAATACTGTTCATTAAAAATATAATTTTTAATGTGTATATGAACCGAATAAAATATTCATGTGTTGAATAAAATGTTTAAACAATAAAAATATCATTTCTATTGAATGTATGAACTATTAAAAATATTAATGTGTTGAAATAAATATTTTATCGTTAAAAATATAATTTTTAACGTATATATGCACGACATGAAATTCTCCTGAAATGAAAATAAATATTCATTTATAAATAGGATGATTTGTTAATGTACACCCATTTAACTGACACTGATTGGACCGATAAATTTTACATGTCGCCCAACTGCACAAATAATATTCAGTATTTGTTGTTGAAACCCCGCACGGGTATTCAGATGATATTTGACGTACACTTTTCCCAATTATTTAGTTGTATGTCAATCGATTGGTTGACAGACTGTTGTAAGCATTAATTATTTATGTTTAATGCTTACGCAGTTGAGTAATGCACTCTAGATGATGGTTGATTGTGTATCATTATTGTTGTATACATGTGTTGTATGAAATCCATATAAATAACAATATATGGTAATTGACGGTGTCTGATTGCAATTCAGGAATAACGAATATTTCAAAATAACGAAGATTTTAAAATAATATTCGGTAAAGGATTAAAATGTGAATTTGATGTCCAATTTTGGATGGACACGAAAATATTAAAACATGTGAAGCCGTGTTGATTAGATTTGCACCATTTTTACGCGAATGATATTTATATCGATTTAATTCATTTTTATAATGAATATCGAAAAGGAACTGATCTCAAAATATGATATTTTGAAAATATTATCATTTAAATATTATAATGACAAGGAGTATTCAATTTTGATTTAAAATTGAAATGAAAGTGGGAATCGTTTTTAAAACGAATTTATAAAATACGTTTTGAATAATATATATATATATATATATATATATATATATATATATATATATATATATTAATGGCTTGAATAGAACGCGCCGCGCCGCGCCCCTGGCGAATTTCGACCATTGACTTCGAATTGAAATTACGGGAGATCCGACCGTTGGTTTCTCCTAAAACTAGAACCTTTGGATTCGTATCGAAAATAACTTTCCAAAGAATATAAGAAATTGTAAATCTAACGGTTAGGATTTCCGATGTATGAATTGGAATGGATTTGAATAGAAATCATCATCGGGAGATTTCGATATTGGATTCCGTGACTATACGGATATTGTTGAGGAATTTGGAAGATAGATATATATATCATTAATCCCCATACAATGTGTTGGTTTCAAAATTTGATATTGAATGTAAGCCGATATAATTTCTGTTTAAAGCCTTATATTTGATATCAAAGTGGATTTTGGGTTTGTCGTGAATAGTGTCTTCAGTAGAACTGTTCTTAAACCCCGTGTGAAAAGAATAAATCTTTCAATTAAGATTATTAGAGTTTCCAATTATATTTAGTAATTGGAATAAAATGAAATATGAATTGGGTTTATTGTGAACTGTGTTTTTAATGACATCCGTTCTTTAACCCGATTGACAATGAAATGTGATTTGGAATTTATAAATCTTTTTATTAAGATTTAATGTAAATTTTCCAAAGTAAAGTTTTTTCCAATTTAATATATTAAATTGGAATTGAATGGAATTCGATTTGGTAATAATCGAGATGCGCTTCTGTGGAGGAAGACTGTTAATATATGTGGAATTTAAAAGGCTTTATCATTATTCCATTTATATTATTAGTCGGATACGGAAATTGATATCGATTATATATATTGATCTGTTTTCCGTGAAGATTCCATGGCTAATGAAATGTGATTTTGGGTTTAACGTGAACTGTGTTTTTAACGACATCCATTCTTTAACTCGATTGACAGTGAAATGTGATTTGGAATTTATAAATCTTTTTATTAATATTTAATGAATTTTTTCCAAAGTAAAGTTTTTTTCCAATTTAATATATTAAATTGGAATTGAATGGAATTCAATTTGGTAATAATCGAGATGTGCTTCCGTGGATGAAGACTGTTAATATATATGGAATTAAAAGGGTTTGTCGTTATTCCATTTATATTATTAGTCGGATACGGAAATTGATATCGATTATATATATTGATCTGTTTTCCATGAAGATTCCATGGTTAATGGAATGTGATTTTGGGTTTATCGTGAACTGTGTTTTAAATGACATTAGTTCTTTAACCCAGTTAAAGAAAGGATTACATGTCTAACATTGTATATCGAACCGTATTGTTGATCTCTGCTAAATAAATATCTATTTGTTGCAGAGAATTTATTCTCTTGCTTAACACCCTTCTCTGATACGTACGAGCTTAGAGGTTATATATCGATAGAAATCAATGGTACGGTGTAGATTATCGATGCGGCATGTTTGTGGGTCCAAAGTTAAATAATCATAAATAATGATTTTTTGGAAGATTAAAACTAAGTGAAGTTTTAATGAATCTTTAATTAGATTGAAATAAGAATGTGATAAATTAAATTATCAAATTTGGGAAATGATCGAGAATGGAGTACCACCGGTTTTACTCCAGGCGATAGTTAAATCTTTAATTAGATTTGAACGTGAAATGGTAATTAAACTTACCGATAACACCATGGTGTTAGATATAGAGTATTACTTGTTTTGCTCCATGGGATGAATAGGTTGGGATTGGGATTAGTGAATAAATGATTACTTCGGTAAGGCTCGATAATCCCGACTAGTTGATAAACCTTAATTCAGTTTAGAATTGATATCCAAAGGAAGATTATAGAATAAATTCAAAAAAATTTATCTTTGATAAAATTTATGGGAACCTATCCCTAAAGATATGAATATTTGAATAAAAGAGTATTCTGAATTGGAATGAGGCATATGTTGTGTTTGTGTAGCACTTGTTTTTAAGATATGCGAGTTATTCGGAAATACCGGTTTTATCCCATTCTGAATAATTAATACGACAATAAGTCGACGATGAAGATGGCGGCTGAAGACCAGAGTTCTTCATATCGTTTGGATGATTACTGATGTCTTGATTGGGCTACACACCCAACACAAGGTAATAGGTGGTGATCGTCCAGACGTACTTGGAGATCGACCGGATATGCGAGGACCTCTCACCTGTATTAGACATATGCAATGAGGAATAAGGTGCCTCCGGTTTCGTTCAGACCTAGAACGGACTAGTAAATGGATGTGTGTTTGACATTGGATTTTATTTTGTGTTGCTTGATTTCTATTAAATATATCTCTGTTTGGTAGCGGAGAATTTATTCTCTTGCTTAACACCCTTCTCTGAGACGTACGAGCTTAAAAGTTGTATATTGATAGACATCAGTCGCATGGCGTGAATTGTCAGTGTGGCATGCTGCAAATGATCAAGACTTTTGCTGAAAAGAAGTGCCTTGTGGTTGATTATCAAAGAATAACTTTAAATAGAATAGCTTTGTGTATGGCATTAATTCGCGAGCCTCACACCCTAATATGAACCAGAAACGGGAGAGGATCCAAGCAGAACATGCATATCTTTCTAGCTAGAAGTGATGTCATGGTATGGAGCCCAGGCATTTTTAATTATGTGGATGATGGAAAGCGAGGTACCTCAGATATATCGGTCACTATAGGGCCGATGGATGGATATAGTCAACATACTGACCAGATTTATGCCCCATAGGGCGGGGAAACAAATTGTTCAGGAATTATAATCCACAAATGTAAGGGTAGACTGGCCTTGTAGGCTCTAAGTGCAGTTGCTGCTGAATCCTGAGACATAGGCTAGATTGTCTCGAATTCGGTAAGGACGATCCCTTGTCTTGGTTCATGATGGAAATCCAATTTCCAATGCGACATTTTGGTTTTGGTTGTAAAACCTGGTATGGCGACATGATATATGTTATCCATGTCGTCTATGATTGATACATTTATATTTTAAGTTGTTTTGGCACCATACACTTATAGTAATATCAAACGATTTGTTTTAAAACGTACCAAGCATAATTGGCTATTATAAGGGAAAATTCTATCCTCCGACTTCCGTAGCATTGTGTGGTGGGACCTGAGTCTTATTATAGCTTCATTTTTCGAAAAGCATTGCACTATTTATAAACTGTTTTATGCAATGGTATTCTTGGGAGAAATCCCATTCCGTGTTATATGGCGTGGCCCCTTGATTTACTTTATTTTTAAAGTAAAGTTTTTAATAACTATTTTAGTTCTCACACTAGTCCCATGACTGACCTGGAGTTTATTATTTTAACCTAAAATCTGGGTGCCCCTATTTTCCACACGGGCAGCTAGTAGTTTTTGTTTTGCAGATTTCTATTTTATAGGATCCTGGTTTACAGTTGGAGCTATATTCGGAAAGCTTTGTATCCATGTATTTGTTTCAGTTGTGTTATGTATTATTTTTCCGCAGGTATGTAATGTATTTTAATCTCTGATATTTTTCTGATGTATATTATTTATTCATACTCTGTTATATTCTTATACTCTGATGTTAATTGTTGTAACAACAATGAAATATTCTTCTGTTTGTGTTCCGATTAGTCTTGTTCTCAAAGCAGTCCGCCTTCTTGTTTGGTTTAGGCCGGCCAGGAAGTTCGGTTCGTTAAAAAAAGCTTCTTTCCTATGGACGCAAATGTTGTCACTGCAACTAAGGAAGTTCAGAAACCACAGAAAGGTGGTAATAATAAGAAGAGGAAGCAACAAAATCAAAAAGGAAAGGATGGCAATAAGAAATCAAAGATTGGGGTGGTTTTCTTCAACTTCCAAAAGAAGGGTCATTTCTCGAATGATTGTAAGAATCCCAAAGCTGAGAAGAAGTGCTTCAAGTGTGGAAAGCCTGGGAATGAGAATAAATACTGTCCAGAGTTAGCTAAGGGTAAGCAGGTTGTGAAGGCATATGCTTTAGGGGCCATGCTTTATTCTTCAAGAGCTCCTACTGCAGAGGAGAAGGGAAAGGGTGTTGTTGTTCAAGGTACTCTTTCAGTTAATGGCGTTTCAGTTCGTGTGTTTTTCGATAGTGGAGCATCGAATTTTTCATCTGTAATGAGCTTGTGTGCTGCTTGGGTTTGGAACCCGAGATTTGTGATAAACCACTGATTGTGACTAATCCACTTGGGGGTTCGTCCAGTTTATGCATGTTGTGCCGTGGTTTAGTGTTGTCGAGTCATGGTTTCTCTTTTGTGTGTGATTTCTTTATGTTGAACTTCGTTGGGTTTGGGATCATCCTAGGCATGGATTGGATCAAGAGGTATGCGGCCAGAGTGAATTGTAAGAAGCTAGAGGTGAGAGTCGGGGATGTGGAAGGGCGAAAGGTATTGATTAGGTGTAAGCCCGAAGACGCGGTCTTCTTAAGCTATCTATATTCGCTTGTGATTCCACAGGAAACTTGTCATCTGTACTAATCGCTAATGAGTTTGAGGATGTCTTTGACGAGGTCAAAGGGATATCGCTTCATCGTGAGAATGAGTTCAGGATCGATTTGGTCGAGGTTGATGGATCAATCATTATACCTCTTAAGCGGATGGCGCCTAAGGAACATCGAGAGTTAGAGGTGCAAGTTCGTGACCTTTTAGGAAAAGGATTCATTCGAAGAAGTGTTTCCGAGTGCGGTGCACCAGTCGTGTTTGAAACCAAGGCAGATGGCTCATTAAGATTGTGTGTGGACTATCGTGAGATGAACAAGGTGACCAAGAAGAACGAGTATCCGTTGCCAAGGATCGATGACTTATTCTATCAGCTTCACGAGGCTAAAGTATTTTCTCAGATGGATTTAGCAACGGGGTTTCACCAGTTAAGGATGGCAAAGGATAATGTGCCGAAGACTGCTTTTAGGACACCATCCGGGTTCTTCGAATGGTTGGTGATGCCGTTCGGGTTGACAAACGTGCTAGCGTATTTTGTGGATCTAATGAACAACGTGTTCAGAGATCTGTTGAACGAGTTCGTGCTTGTGTTCGTGGATGATATTTTGGTTTACTCCCAGAACAAGGAAGAACATCAGATGCACTTAAGAGTAGTTTTGGAAATTTTGCGAAAGCATCAGCTGAGAGCTAAGTTTTCAAAGTGTAACAACCCGTATTTCGATAACATGATTAAAGACGAGAATTAAGGCAGAATTTAATTTTAAATTCTGAATCAAGTGAAATGGGCTATGCCATTGCGTTCGTCTCGGAAAAATACGCGAAATAGAGTCCGAGTTTTCGAAAATCGGAGTCCGTATGACCAAGATATGGCCTCGCGAAGTTTCACGAAAAATTCCCAAATTAAAGTATACTTAATTAAGTGAAATGGGTTGCGCAGAGAAATATATATATATATATATTGATATATATATATATATATAATTGAAAAATAAATAAATAAATATGCAAAAATGCTCAAAACAGCGAATTGGGAGAGGGGAATAACCGAACCGGCCGATTTTTGAGGTCGACCCGAGCTCGCTGGGTCGACTAGGGGTTAATCCAGGGTGTTTGGCTGTCAACCCGTGGGCCGATTCGCTCAAATGCAGATTTTGCATTTGGATGGTTCTCATGGTTCATCTTTAATCTAAAGGCCCTAGATGGTTCCTACACTTGACTTCTTCCCCAAGACATGCTTTGATGGCTTGGATTGAATCTAGGTTTAATCCTATGGCCTAAAACACTTGCCTAATCTATAAATAAGACCCTATCCTATCCTAAACCCTCATTATTCATTCATGCAACTAAACTATGGCAAAATTTCTACTCTCATGGCCTCCACTCAACTATCATAGCCTCCACTTCATTTCTATGAAAGGTTTCATGATCATGAGAGTGTTAGAGAGTCCCTATGTTAGTATGAGAGCCTCTCAAGTTGATTTCAAGGCAAAAGCTTTGATCTTTGTTCATAAAGATTGTGTTTTTGTTGATTTGGGGCATCCATCTTTGGGTTTTTGGGTGATGGCATGCATAGGCTTCCTCACAAGCTTTAGTTTAATCGATTTAGGCCTTCAAAGCAATGTAAGCCCTTCCCTACTCTTAGGTATTAACTATGAAGTTAAAAGTTCATGTTGAAAGTTTGGGTTTGATCATTGAGAATGATGCATGCTATCATGTTATGCAAGTTTATAAAGTCATTATCTTGATCTTATGAGCTAAAAGCCACAACCTTTATGTTGAAATGTTGCATTATGCAACATGAAAACCTTCATAATCATTATGTCAACTTGCATATGAAGTCATAACCCTTATATGATGATATATGCGAGTTACTAGTCATCATTCCTTGTCTTTTGTCACCATGATTCGTTTATGTGCCAAGTTTGGGTTTATGCATGTTTTTGAGGTGTAGGAATGTAACATGCAAGTTAATGAACACATGTGTGCCTCATTTGCCACCATGATTAACTTGTGGCTTAATATCCATTTTTGTCATGCCTTTGCCAAGTCTCTTCTTTTAATCCATCACGTTGTTGCAAACGTATATGCGAGTTTAAAAAGCGTTGGGGTCACATTATGGGGAAACATAATGACATGAATATGATTTGGGTAAATGGGTATAAACATGACAACATGTAACGTTAAATATGACATGTGTTTATACTTGAAAACATAACTTGAAATGTAACATGGAAGTTGACATGTAAGTATGCATAAAAACATAAGCTTGGGAATTTACCTATTAAGTTAGGTCTACCCATTGGGAATTTACCTATTAAGTTAGGTCTACCCAATTGCTTGAAAACTTGACTATGAACATGACACTAGACTAAACATGAAAGTGGCCAACTCGAGGTTGGGTTGAGTTTGCAACGTAAAACTACCCGGAACCGACCGGCCTAACTAGTAGTTGCAAACAATAGGACTCAATGTGAGAAGTTGGTCATGTTGTGCTTGAACCCGAGGTTAGACCAAGTTGTGGTGTAAATCTACCCGGACCCGCCCGGCTTAACTAGTAACCACAACAAAGTCTAATGTGAGAGGTTGGGGTGCATTAAATAATTAATGCCACATAATAGGGTTAAGTTAATTTGATTAATGAGGCTTAACCAAATATGACATGGACAAATGGGTTAAGTAATTTGATTAGGCTAATGATACTTAACAAAACATGACAGGGTTGGGTAGGTTAAGTAACTTGATTTGCCTAACGACACTTGACCATTTTTATACGACGAGGGGACGGGATTAAGTTAACCAACACTTAATCAATCCAACACGATAACTTGATAAGGTTAAGTAAATTTTCTTAGTAACACTTAACCGTTTAATACAGTTAATGGATGGGGTTAAGTCAACTCAGACCTAACTAATCTAAACATGGTAATTGGACGGGGTTAAGTTAATTTACACTTAACTAATCCAACTCGTTAGTTTGATGTGGTTAAGTGACCTATACTTAACCAATCTAACGTGAAAACATGATAAGGCTAAGTCACGAATCACCTGAATACGCTTGACCGATTTGACTCGGTAATTTGACAAGGTCAAGTTAATTTATATAATTAACCAATCTAAAAGGATAATTAGACGAGGTTAAGTTATGGATTGCTTAATATACCTAGCCAACTTGACACATGGTTTGTAGGGTTAAGTCTTGGACTTGGATACTTAGCCAATTTTGACATGGTTTGTAGACGGGCTAAGTTATGAACTTAAGTGACACTTAACCCATTAGATAAACCCTAATTCGGAGGATTAGGTAAATAACCATAGTTAACAAGGATTATGGAAATAAGGCTAAGTGGTAAACCTTAGTTAAGGGAAACTAAGTAATAATTCTTAGTCAAGGAAATTTGGACCATTTCTTAGATAGATTAGTAACCCGATACGTTAGGTCAACGTTTAAGTATGCGTGTAGGAGTAGGCTATCTGATTTAGATAAAGGCTCCAACGAACTGGGTAACGAAGCAGCGGCTTCGGGGAACGTGAGGATATTCTTGGGATCCCTCTGTGAGCTGCCAGGTCAATATACTAGGCTCACGAGAGGTTGAGGTCTGCGGTAGAAGAACCAAGAATATGCCTTGGTTGCTATGCGAGCGACCTAGGGGCTGGGGTGGATAGCAGTGAGTCGACGAATACATAAGGTGCCCGAGATAGCAAGTTCGTCGATCATCTACCATCTTGAGTCAAGCGTGTACGTACGGAAAGGCAGGGAACACCCAACAAACCATAATTGCTATCTAATTATGGGTGAGGTAGGCCGTAGGATGTGGGTTGGCCGGAGTGTAGTTCTCATGCAAGATTTTCTCTTGTGTTGCCTTTCACTAGTTGAGGGAGGGGTCTCGTGGGACCATAGCCACGTGTAGAAAAGCAGACCTTAGTATCTGCATCGGCAGATAAATCTAAAGCTCCCGACCGAGTCCTGTATTTCTTGTTTTGCCCTGTGACAGGACTCGGATGGCACGATGTGATACATGTGCATACAGTTATAGAAAAACGATTCACGATGAATGCGTGGGAAAAAGGGCGCGGTTGAGGGTTAGCGTAATCCCTAGTGGCCTAGGTGGTTTAACCCAAACCGAAATACGAAAGCGTGCAATAGGTAAGCGTAATCCCTAGTGGTGCTAGGTGGCGTAAGTCCTAGTAGTTCAAACGATGATTCATATGGAAGAGCCTAGCTAGAACAAGGGTGACAGTCCCAAACAATTTCAAGGAAAATACGACATGAGGAAGCCCGTACGAGGTACGGCAAAGGACTGAACTTATATACATGGAAAGAAACATATGATTTTGAGTAACCTATATATGCGGTATATTAGGTTGACATGGACCATTACACGACTTTGGGCAAGGGACATTTATGGTTAACACATGACGCGGGTAGGGATACTAGTACGAGAGGTGCAGAGCAAATATACAGGTTAGAACCAGGGAGAATATACGAAACGGATACCGTGGGATGTTAGACGGGGTAGATACCTTGGGATAGTATACTTGATAGAAATCTGACGATGGGATACTTTGATTTATCATGATACCGTAGTTTATCGCGATACCTTAGTTTATCTAAGTTCAATAGTTCATCCTGTTATTTTGATTTAGCTTATCTATCTTGTTGTCATGCTTATGTTCATCTCAGTTTCTCATGACAGTTAACTTTACTAGTTTTTATACTAATAGTAGATAGGGCTTACTCAGTCTTTTTGACTGACCCGTTTTGTTTCGCCTCTTTTCTTCCGTTTCCCCCCCAGGTTACAGGGAGGAAACACTGCTGTTTAGTTCAGACTTCTTCTGCTTGAAGGTCATCATGGATGGCTTGGACTTTTCCTGGCTATGGCTACTTTACTGTTTTTACTTGGGGAATAATTTATGAAAAAAAAAGTCTTTATGCTTCTTTACTATTGCAAGACAGGTTTTGATGTACTCTGATGTAAAAGGCTTTAGACCTTATGTATTCATGTTATGAAAGATTGATTTTACTTCCGCTATTTTATATGTTCTGTCTTGTGATATTTCTGTGCATGTTTACCAATAATGCCCCTCTAAAGCTAGTGCATTCCTTTGCGAGTGACCCTAGCGGAGGCGGGGTGTTACACGTGGTATCAGAGCAGAAGGTTACTAGACTGGGCAAAAGTTTTTAAAGACCTTCTGAAAATTATTTGAAAAACCGTTTACAAAGAAGCATTTTTCAAGAAAATTTTCTTTTAAAAGAAAAAGGCTATTCCCCAAAGGCCATTAGCACTATCCTTGTTTCCTTGATTGAATCTCTTTTCCTTTCTTTCCTCCATCTGTAGTCACAGTGGTTTTAACTGCGACTAGTCTTTCTATCTACGAAAGTGCTTTCCATGCGATGGAGGTGGTTCTCGAGAGACCAGTGGCCGTGTTATAAGAAAGGATAGTGAGAAAGAGGATAAAGGATACGAGTTTAAGGATGAGCAACTTGTTGGTATGGCTCAACCCAGAATGAGAGAGAAAGATGAACAATGAAACCCATGACGAGAGAGTACCTTTGGCATGGTAAAACGGGGCGGATAGTTAAGTATTATGGGACAAGGACAAGATCATCGGGAGGGCAGTAGTATGCTCTCATTTCTAGAGTACCTCGGAAGGAGGGTAACGATCTTGTTAAAGGTTTAGCTTTTCTTCTCTATCATCCCGTTAGGACTTCGTTGTTCGTATCATTTAAGTCTGCTTCGAAAGTTGAGTCTCTGCACCTTAAGTACTAGCGTAATAGAGAATCCCATTTTTGTCTCAAAGTCCTATTGGAGAATCAGTCCATTTATACATGACTTGTTTGGATTTGGGAATGTCTATGCCAAGTGTTGAGTTTGGAAATAATGCTTATGTTTATAAGCTATGGATGGATTCTAGGGATGAAGTGGTTATCCAGTAGGGGGTGCCACTCTCGGTTTTGATAGGAGGGTAGTTAGACCTTTTGACTAGCCTTGGTAATGCCCTCGAAGTATCGGGTAACCTTTTTGAGGTTCTGTCATGACTAGTTACTTAGAATCCCTTGATGCCTTTATTGGAAATTTGAAGCCCGATCGAGTGGTGTTCGCCAATAAGACGGATGGTTTACTTCATTTATGCATGGGTTATAGAGATCACCCTAGTAAGTGCACATGATAACCTGATTGACATCTGTTTACTTTCAAGAGAAAGTTCTTCTACATGGAATGCCTTATAGTATATAAACGAGATCCAAGATTCACTAGTGAATTTTGGAAAGCTTGCATGAGATCATGAGTACGCAGTCATGTTTGCGTCAAGTATTCTAGGAAAAGGATAAGTGCAAGTGGAACGAGAGGCGACGAAGAAATGAGTTCCAGCTCATGTTATGGAAACAGGAATAAGAAGCTACAAAATCGCGAAGTTAAAAGACGACTTTGATGGTCAAAGACTAGATACGCGCATGATATCTCTTTTTGGGAGTATATCCTTGATCCCTGTTTTCTGTAGAGCTTACTTGTAGGCTATCTTTTGTGGACATCCTCTCGGTCCTATTCTCCGTTACAAACCCTGTAAGGAGTTTGTCCTGTTTATCTTCTCGACCCTGTTTCAGGGAATTCTAGGTAGAACCCTATGGATGTAAACATGTATTTGAAACATGTTATGATTGATATGGTTGCAAGTGGTTGCTCGTGGATGCGCGAATACACATTAGATACTAGCTCGACTCGGTCACATTTCATATTGCATATGCACGAGTATTTATACTTGTTTATGGATGAAATCGAATGTATTATCATGCGGTTGTTGCATATGAATGAATGATTGTGCACGCATATAGTATCTATATGGCTAGGACTATTTGCATACATGTTGGATTCATGGCACTATACATATTTTTGCATTAGAAAGATTATCCAGGCCTGATCATTAGCATTAGCTAAGGAACATGTACACACACATTTTGCATGTATTCATACAGCATTAGAAATCATCTAAGGACAATGGTTGCTTGTGGTTGATGTTTAGAGTAGATGGATGATGGATGGTAGGATATGTTCTTCCTAACTTGGAGATTTCGGGGATGAAATCCTAAAAGGTGGGGAGAATGTAACAACCCGTATTTCGATAACATGATTAAAGACGAGAATTAAGGCAGAATTTAATTTTAAATTCTGAATCAAGTGAAACGGGCTATGCCATTGCGTTCGTCTCGGAAAAATACGCGAAATAGAGTCCGAGTTTTCGAAAATCGGAGTCCGTATGACCAAGATATGGCCTCGCGAAGTTTCACGAAAAATTCCCAAATTAAAGTATACTTAATTAAGTGAAATGGGTTGCGCAGAGAAATATATATATATATATATTGATATATATATATATATATATAATTGAAAATTAAATAAATAAATATGCAAAAATGCTCAAAACAGCGAATTGGGAGAGGGGAATAACCGAACCGGCCGATTTTTGAGGTCGACCCGAGCTCGCTGGGTCGACTAGGGGTTAATCCAGGGTGTTTGGCTGTCAACCCGTGGGCCGATTCGCTCAAATGCAGATTTTGCATTTGGATGGTTCTCATGGTTCATCTTTAATCTAAAGGCCCTAGATGGTTCCTACACTTGACTTCTTCCCCAAGACATGCTTTGATGGCTTGGATTGAATCTAGGTTTAATCCTATGGCCTAAAACACTTGCCTAATCTATAAATAAGACCCTATCCTATCCTAAACCCTCATTATTCATTCATGCAACTAAACTATGGCAAAATTTCTACTCTCATGGCCTCCACTCAACTATCATAGCCTCCACTTCATTTCTATGAAAGGTTTCATGATCATGAGAGTGTTAGAGAGTCCCTATGTTAGTATGAGAGCCTCTCAAGTTGATTTCAAGGCAAAAGCTTTGATCTTTGTTCATAAAGATTGTGTTTTTGTTGATTTGGGGCATCCATCTTTGGGTTTTTGGGTGATGGCATGCATAGGCTTCCTCACAAGCTTTAGTTTAATCGATTTAGGCCTTCAAAGCAATGTAAGCCCTTCCCTACTCTTAGGTATTAACTATGAAGTTAAAAGTTCATGTTGAAAGTTTGGGTTTGATCATTGAGAATGATGCATGCTATCATGTTATGCAAGTTTATAAAGTCATTATCTTGATCTTATGAGCTAAAAGCCACAACCTTTATGTTGAAATGTTGCATTATGCAACATGAAAACCTTCATAATCATTATGTCAACTTGCATATGAAGTCATAACCCTTATATGATGATATATGCGAGTTACTAGTCATCATTCCTTGTCTTTTGTCACCATGATTCGTTTATGTGCCAAGTTTGGGTTTATGCATGTTTTTGAGGTGTAGGAATGTAACATGCAAGTTAATGAACACATGTGTGCCTCATTTGCCACCATGATTAACTTGTGGCTTAATATCCATTTTTGTCATGCCTTTGCCAAGTCTCTTCTTTTAATCCATCACGTTGTTGCAAACGTATATGCGAGTTTAAAAAGCGTTGGGGTCACATTATGGGGAAACATAATGACATGAATATGATTTGGGTAAATGGGTATAAACATGACAACATGTAACGTTAAATATGACATGTGTTTATACTTGAAAACATAACTTGAAATGTAACATGGAAGTTGACATGTAAGTATGCATAAAAACATAAGCTTGGGAATTTACCTATTAAGTTAGGTCTACCCATTGGGAATTTACCTATTAAGTTAGGTCTACCCAATTGCTTGAAAACTTGACTATGAACATGACACTAGACTAAACATGAAAGTGGCCAACTCGAGGTTGGGTTGAGTTTGCAACGTAAAACTACCCGGAACCGACCGGCCTAACTAGTAGTTGCAAACAATAGGACTCAATGTGAGAAGTTGGTCATGTTGTGCTTGAACCCGAGGTTAGACCAAGTTGTGGTGTAAATCTACCCGGACCCGCCCGGCTTAACTAGTAACCACAACAAAGTCTAATGTGAGAGGTTGGGGTGCATTAAATAATTAATGCCACATAATAGGGTTAAGTTAATTTGATTAATGAGGCTTAACCAAATATGACATGGACAAATGGGTTAAGTAATTTGATTAGGCTAATGATACTTAACAAAACATGACAGGGTTGGGTAGGTTAAGTAACTTGATTTGCCTAACGACACTTGACCATTTTTATACGACGAGGGGACGGGATTAAGTTAACCAACACTTAATCAATCCAACACGATAACTTGATAAGGTTAAGTAAATTTTCTTAGTAACACTTAACCGTTTAATACAGTTAATGGATGGGGTTAAGTACACTCAGACCTAACTAATCTAAACATGGTAATTGGACGGGGTTAAGTTAATTTACACTTAACTAATCCAACTCGTTAGTTTGATGTGGTTAAGTGACCTATACTTAACCAATCTAACTTGAAAACATGATAAGGCTAAGTCACGAATCACCTGAATACGCTTGACCGATTTGACTCGGTAATTTGACAAGGTCAAGTTAATTTATATAATTAACCAATCTAAAAGGATAATTAGACGAGGTTAAGTTATGGATTGCTTAATATACCTAGCCAACTTGACACATGGTTTGTAGGGTTAAGTCTTGGACTTGGATACTTAGCCAATTTTGACATGGTTTGTAGACGGGCTAAGTTATGAACTTAAGTGACACTTAACCCATTAGATAAACCCTAATTCGGAGGATTAGGTAAATAACCATAGTTAACAAGGATTATGGAAATAAGGCTAAGTGGTAAACCTTAGTTAAGGGAAACTAAGTAATAATTCTTAGTCAAGGAAATTTGGACCATTTCTTAGATAGATTAGTAACCCGATACGTTAGGTCAACGTTTAAGTATGCGTGTAGGAGTAGGCTATCTGATTTAGATAAAGGCTCCAACGAACTGGGTAACGAAGCAGCGGCTTCGGGGAACGTGAGGATATTCTTGGGATCCCTCTGTGAGCTGCCAGGTCAATATACTAGGCTCACGAGAGGTTGAGGTCTGCGGTAGAAGAACCAAGAATATGCCTTGGTTGCTATGCGAGCGACCTAGGGGCTGGGGTGGATAGCAGTGAGTCGACGAATACATAAGGTGCCCGAGATAGCAAGTTCGTCGATCATCTACCATCTTGAGTCAAGCGTGTACGTACGGAAAGGCAGGGAACACCCAACAGACCATAATTGCTATCTAATTATGGGTGAGGTAGGCCGTAGGATGTGGGCTGGCCGGAGTGTAGTTCTCATGCAAGATTTTCTCTTGTGTTGCCTTTCACTAGTTGAGGGAGGGGTCTCGTGGGACCATAGCCACGTGTAGAAAAGCAGACCTTAGTATCTGCATCGGCAGATAAATCTAAAGCTCCCGACCGAGTCCTGTATTTCTTGTTTTGCCCTGTGACAGGACTCGGATGGCACGATGTGATACATGTGCATACAGTTATAGAAAAACAATTCACGATGAATGCGTGGGAAAAAGGGCGCGGTTGAGGGTTAGCGTAATCCCTAGTGGCCTAGGTGGTTTAACCCAAACCGAAATACGAAAGCGTGCAATAGGTAAGCGTAATCCCTAGTGGTGCTAGGTGGCGTAAGTCCTAGTAGTTCAAACGATGATTCATATGGAAGAGCCCAGCTAGAACAAGGGTGACAGTCCCAAACGATTTCAAGGAAAATACGACATGAGGAAGCCCGTACGAGGTACGGCAAAGGACTGAACTTATATACATGGAAAGAAACATATGATTTTGAGTAACCTATATATGCGGTATATTAGGTTGACATGGACCATTACACGACTTTGGGCAAGGGACATTTATGGTTAACACATGACGCGGGTAGGGATACTAGTACGAGAGGTGCAGAGCAAATATACAGGTTAGAACCAGGGAGAATATACGAAACAGATACCGTGGGATGTTAGACGGGGTAGATACCTTGGGATAGTATACTTGATAGAAATCTGACGATGGGATACTTTGATTTATCATGATACCGTAGTTTATCGCGATACCTTAGTTTATCTAAGTTCAATAGTTCATCCTGTTATTTTGATTTAGCTTATCTATCTTGTTGTCATGCTTATGTTCATCTCAGTTTCTCATGACAGTTAACATTACTAGTTTTTATACTAATAGTAGATAGGGCTTACTCAGTCTTTTTGACTGACCCGTTTTGTTTCGCCTCTTTTCTTCCGTTTCCCCCCAGGTTACAGGGAGGAAACACTGTTGTTTAGTTCAGACTTCTTCTGCTTGAAGGTCATCATGGATGGCTTGGACTTTTCCTGGCTATGGCTACTTTACTGTTTTTACTTGGGGAATAATTTATGAAAAAAAAAGTCTTTATGCTTCTTTACTATTGCAAGACAGGTTTTGATGTACTCTGATGTAAAAGGCTTTAGACCTTATGTATTCATGTTATGAAAGATTGATTTTACTTCCGCTATTTTATATGTTCTGTCTTGTGATATTTCTGTGCATGTTTACCAATAATGCCCCTCTAAAGCTAGTGCATTCCTTTGCGAGTGACCCTAGCGGAGGCGGGGTGTTACACAAAGTGTCACTTCTAGAAGAGAGACGTGAGGTTCTTAGGCCATGATGTTTCTGGAAATGGGATAGCGGTTGACCCCGCTAAAATAGCAGCAATCCAGGACTGGGAAAGGCCTAAGAATGCAACGAATGTGAGAAGTTTCCTTGGGTTGGTTAGTTATTACTGAAGGCTTACCAAGAATTTCTCCAAGATAGCTGCATCATTGACAGGATTGGCAAATAAGAATCAAGTATTCGCATGGGATGCGAAGTGTGAGCAAGCTTTCAGAACCCTGAAGAAGAGACTGAAGAGTGCTCCCGTGTTGACCATTCCAAGTGGGAATGAAGAAATGGTTGTATACACCGATGTATGCGGCACGAGGCTTGGAGCAGTGTGGATGCAAAAGGATAGAGTTCTGGCCTACGCAAGTCGACAGCTAAAGCTGCATGAGAAGAATTACCCAACTCATGATTTGGAGTTGGCAGCGATTGTGTCTGCTCTGAAAATGTGGAGACATTACCTGCTGGGAGTTTGATTCAAGTTGTTTATGGATCACAAGTCGTTGAAGTATCTTTCTCCTAAAAAGATTAGATTCTTCGGCAGCAACAGTGGTTAGAGTTTCTGGCATCGTATGATTTTGGTATAGCTTATACTCGAGTATTTGGTGAGATTTGATTTCAGGCAACAGTGTGAGTTGGAACCTGGAATATTGGCAAGCTTATGGATAAGACATACTCTCATCGAAAGGATTGGAAAGAGCCAAAAACGAGATGTAAAGCTTGTCTAGTTTATCCATAAATTGGAACCAGAGAATAAAGAGTTCGAGGTCGATCGAGAAGGTTGGCTTCAAAATCAAGGACGACTAGTTGTTCCTAATATAGATGGATTGAGGGATGAGGTTCTAAGAGAATGTCATCAATCGAAGTCGACGATTCATCCTGGTGGTAATAAGATGTATCAGGACATGAAGCGAGTTTACTACTGGTAAGGGATGAAAAGAGATATTGGAAAGTTCATTTCCAAGTGCATGAACTGTCAATTAGTGAAAGCTGAACAGAAGAAGTCAAGTGGGTTGCTCCAGCCAGTGGAAGTTCCTACATGGAAGTGGGAGCAGATATCGATGGATTTTCTCGATGGACTACCAAGAACCAGGGTAGGAAACGAAGGAATTTGGGTCATTGTGGATCATTTGACCAAAAGTGCAAGGTTCATTCCTATCAAATCAACTAGGATGGCAGCAATGTTGGATGAACTGTATGTGAAATGGATAGTTCGATTCCATGGTATCCCAAAGAGCATAATGAGTGACCGAGATTCATTGTTCATGCGTGGATTTTGGAAGAGTTTGCAGGAAGCTTTGGGAACCGAGTTGTGCTTGAGTACGGCTTATCATCTCCAAACTGATGGTCAATCCGTGTATTTCTACGACATGTTAATTAGAAACTGGAGATAAGATGATACTTAGGCCAGAGATGATCTGAGAGACATCAGATTTTATTAAGATCGTTCGTCAATGAATGAACGCAGCCCAAGATCGTCAGAAGGGTTACGCCGATAAACGACGAAAAGACTTGGAATTCGACGTAGGCGACCTGGTTTTAGTGAAGATTTCTCCTTTGAAGCATGTGGTTTGGTTCGGAAATAAAGGAAAGTTGGCTCCAAGATTCGCTGGACCGTTTCCGATAGTCGAGAGAATAGGAAAGCTCGCATACAGAATGGAGTTACCCAAGAAGATGTCGAGTGTGCATAATGTTTTCCATGTGTCATTTCTACGGAAGTTTGTGCATGATTCGAATGTGGTGGTATCTCCAGAACAGTACGATGATCTAGAAGTAGAGAACGTAGTTGCAAGACCTCGTAAGCTACTACGTGTAGTGGGGAATGACACGAAACAGCTTAGGAGGAAGACCGTTAAGCTAGTCAAGTTACAATGGATTGAGGATGGCGTCGATCGTACATAGGATACGGAAGAGACCATGAAGGCGACCCACCCGGAACTCTTCGTCGGTATGACCCATTGATATCGTGTCACCTTGCATCGTTTTAACTTGTATTCTGTTGTTAGAATTCCACGTGCCAGGATAATGTTATCGGTGCATGGCTTGATGGCTGCCAGTTTTGGCGTTAGAATTGACTGCTTCTAGATGGTAGGCATGCAGAATTGTTTTGGTTGCTTGTGTTTGTTGGGATTTTGGGGACGAAATTCCTAAAAGGGGGAGGGGGAGAATATAACAGCTCGCATTTTACGTACCGGAGGATCGTAAAATATTGTCATTTCAATCCCTAAAGGTAGGACCATTCTCATATTTTAATATGTTGTTTATGGCGATGTAAGGCATATCCATAATATTTACCAATTTTGTTTGTGACCATTCCGCCCCTATCAACATTGTATAGAGAATAATTTTCGACTCGGATCGAATCAGGTGTTGACACCTATGGCATTGGAAAGGAAATGATGTTTCCCTTTCCGTAGAGTGGCTATGTCAAGGATTGGCTCAGCAGTTTGGGAGGAATTGCTGTTTTAAGGTTTTACAGTTGGGTATTCTGGTTTTTAAGCCATATTGAGCTGATTTGGAGAGGCCCATTAGTGGGATGGTGGAGCAAAATAAAGGGTAGGAGGCATGGAGAATAGTTTATTTTCTACATTCTCTCATTTTGGAAGAGCTAGAGTTCCTCCATTCCTCCATCATCTACACCTTTCCACCATTGAAGCTTAGAGAATCGAAGATCTACATTGGTTGAAGCTAGATCTACATCATTCCAAGAAAGAGATCATCGAATCGAAGAGTTTAGAGCAAATTCTTTACTGTCTAGATCTAGATCTAAGTGTTTTTGGGTTGTTTTGGTGAATTGGTGAGTGATATGCATTCTCACGCGGATTCAATCAAGTATATGGGTTCTATGATCTTAATTTCATCATTTTCAAGTCTTTTTCCTTAGATCTACATTATGATAAGTGTATTTTTAGATGAACCACCATGGTATCCAATCTAGTAACTTTAACTGGTAATTTCTATGTCATTACATATGTTTATGCAAGTTAGATCCATTATTTTTGATTTAATTATCGAACTATCATGATTTAGAACATTTCCTATGATTTAATGATGATAATGGTTATTTTGATGTTATTAATGATCTATTGAAGTGCTTATGATTGATTTTGATGCTTGGGCTAAGTGGATTTCATCGTCGTAGTCGTTTGTCGAAGATTTGGTCAAATTTGTAGCTATTTTGGTCAAGTCTCGAGTCATGTCATTTTCCATGAGTCAAGACGTTTCTCCCTTCCTAAGACGCAGGAAGTCAAGGCACAATGAGGCATGTCGGATCCGACATGGTAAGTCATGTCGAGTGCGACATGTTGAGCCATGTCGCGGGCGACATGGTGTAAATCGATAAGGTGAGCCATGTCGAGTCCGACATGTTGAGGCATGTCGGATCCGACATTGTGAGTCATGTCGAGTCCGACATAGTGAGTCATGTCGGAAGCAACATGGTGTAAACCAACATAGTGAGCCATGTCGAGTCTTACATGGTGAGGCATGTCGGATCCGACATGGTGAGCCAGGTCGAGTTCGGAATGAGGAGTCGTGGTGTGTTCAGATTGGGAGTTAAATCGCGGATTAGTCTTAGGTTGGTCACGACCTAAGGATGACGACATGACTTGAATGGACTATTGTTATGCTATTATCTTGGGTTCAAGGACGATGATGACTTTAAAGTAAATTCAATGGGGAAACGTTGAAGTATTGTGATGTATTCATCGTTCGTCGTATGCAACGAATGTGAAGATGACTCAAAGTAATGAGTTCATGGTGAATTTTCTCGAGGAGGTTGCTTAGGCTATAACTCAAAGGTCATGAGTTGGTGGATAATAGTTACTCGAGAAGGTTGCTTTAGTTATGAAAAGTCGTCTAGTTGTATGACTAGAGATGCGAGGGCCGAGAGATTATCGTTGCCATAGGTTCTAACAGGCTCAAAGCAGGGGTACAATAGAGATATCTAAAAGGCCAAAAGGTTGATGGTCGAGTACCCTGGGTATCGTTAAAGGGCCTAGGTACCTGTCATTGAAAGGCGTATGGAGTTTCAGTTAGAACTACGGTTACCATTAGCTCTTGATATATGACAAGGTTGGCCGTCATATGAATAACGATGATTTCAAAGAAGGATTGGCGGTTATAGCTAGAGTTTGTCATGAATGATTGGTTGCTTCATTTGTACCATCTCACACATATTATCCGAAGTCGAAGGAGATGTTCCTTGGATGCTCGTCTGATATTGGTTTAGGCCTCTAGGGCTTGTGCATGAGAGATGTTGAATTCGATTTAGATGGTTTTCGCGAGATATATAATCTGGATGTTATGAGTGTTGTGGTTAGATTATTTCTGATTACCATGAACGAATTTTTATTCTGAATGCCATGGATGTATGGTTGAGATGTTTGATGTAAAGGCTATCACTGTCCAATGTGGGTAAGACGGGAGTTGAGTTCTTCTCTGGTGTTGTGGGTAGGTTAGTTTGTTTATTTACCCATTCTCATATACTTTATTGATTATTTTAGATAGCTATTTCATCGCTCACTAAGACTGTTGTCTGACTCAAGGTTCTATGCTTCCCTCTTATAACCTTAGGTTGTTTATCCGGTTGTGGATGGGTAGACTGAGTAGCAGGTGGAAGGTGATACCTTAGTGAGGACGATGATGCTGATCAATGGCGAGCTGGAGGCTTACATACCGGTTTTATTACTATTTATTATTTGTTCCACTATTTGTTGTTTTACTCTGAGTGCTGTAGTGAGGAAAATTTGTATAGACATATATTGAAATCCTGGTGTTTTGGGTATACTTTCTAGTTGTTATGAAAGTTTGGTGTTTTCTGCTCAAATGTGCTTCACTAGTATTGCCTGTTGTATATGTTCTATTATATTTTATCCTTGCGCTGTGGGTTATACGACAGGTGTAACGTCCCGCATTTTTTGTAGTCAGATATTTAATGTATTTTATTATTTTAAATACCTATTTGGAATTTATAAATGGTTTTATAATATATATCTTTTATTTAACGACGGTTGAACGTATAATTTAGATAAAATTGTAAATCGATCTCGAAACGTCGTGGTGGATCGTAATTTATGATTTAAACTTCAACTGAATATATCAGATCCGATATAAGTCAAAATTCTGTGAAACAAGAAACGATTGAATCGATTTGATTATAATTTTCTAATAAAAAAGAAAAATGGAGATTTCAGCTTATAAATTGTTAGTTATTTCCAATTCAAATTTTCGAATAGTCGCTGTGGAATTCGTTAATAAACGATAACGTTTATTTTATAAATTAAATAGGAATTTCTATATAATTTGAATATCGTTTAATCCAGAATTTGGAACATTTAGTTTAAAATATATATCGGTTTATCATAAAGCTATATAATATTTTATTTGGAGATATATGATAATAATAATAATTTACTTATATTGAATTGTTTTGGATTCAATTCTATTTAATTGATTTTATGTAAGCTTTAAAATAGTTTTCTTTTCAAACAACCTCCGTTTTTGATAAAAACAAGTTTTACTGGAATACGTATAACTAATTATTGCTAGATTTCCAGATTGGAGGCAATCAGAGTTGTTTTATTTGTGCGTGCAGTTTAGGGGTGAACCGGTAAATCGAAATAACATCGCTGTGCAAACGGAGTTAGTTTTCAATGAAACGAATTTTATTGGGATTGAAACCTTAAGACATAGTAGTGTATCCATTTTCGTTATGTTTGAAGTTCGTATGTGTTGATGCGAATTTAACAGTCAACATAAAATAATAGTACCATGTAAATAAATCCTACGCTACCTTCATACTTCAATCCAAAGTAAATCGTACGTGCATACCTCTGCAAAACTAATTTTTGCCTACACTGTACTAATATATATACTTCATTGTCAAGAAACAATCTGAAATCACATCTATTTCTACCCAAAAATCCACTGTATTGCTTTTTCAAATCGTACTGACCTATTACTGCCTAGATACATATACCCACCACCTACCTAATTCAAAACATTACACAGCTTAAAATCTTCTTAGTTGCACTTGCAAATTCCTTTCAACTCTGCCGTGTATTTTCATTTCATCACTTCCGTTCTTATCACGCAGCTACCAAAAAGCAGGCCTAACGAAGTGATGATTCATCAACGCCTACCCTGCTAAGCTATTTCCTTCTTCTTTAAGTCTCCATGTACATGCTACCCTAAGCTATGGCTAACAGAAAAGACTTTGAACTTATCCGTCCCCTTCATGTGCATATATACCAGCATTCTTTCATTTTTTATTAAAAAACCAAACGAGTTCAAGGCAGGAAACCTGTACAAACCCCAAGCCTATTTTAACCCCAACCAGTGCCTTCGGATAATCAAAACTAAATAAAATATTTGCGTGGATTTGGTCTTCAATCTTCATGTGTGGATTTAGCGGGTTCATTTAGGTATTGTAGAAGATCGAGGAGATGTTTGGGTTTTCTAAAGAGACATCATGCTCGAATGTTTGGGTTTTCTAAAGAGACATCACGTGAAATAGGAGAGGAGTTGTTGAGTTCGTTTGAAACTGGAAAGTGGAGCTAGGAGGTCGGCGCGTGGTACCGGTGCCAAGCAAGAGGCAATGAGGAGCAGAAATGGGTAGAAGTCGATTAGAGGAGCAAGCTTCATCAGTCGAGAAGTATAAGCAGAGGCGAACACTTGAAGCTGTGTATGTGGTGACTTGCATGGCATGGGAACAAAATGTGTGAGGAGTAGAGTGTGGTGGTGTAGCAGTACGTGCAGTGATGGTTTCTTGAATATGGTCAATGCGAAGTGGGAAGAAGAAGGAACAACAACTTTGTGGTTTCGAAATATATGGTGAGAACAAGATATACAGTAAATTTATAACTTGCCTAAACTTGTTTATATATGCCTAATTTTTGTTTTAAATGGCCAAATTAGATTTTAACCGGCTAATCTAAATTAGATTAGAGGTCAAGTGTATAATATATTATGCCCAAATTTGTGTATAACAAAAGCTTGAGAAAGAGTTAAAATGTGGTTGACAAATGCTAAATTAGAACAACACAAAGATGTGCATGACGTGGCCATTAATGTTCCAACCCAAGTTTTTTATATGTATAACGTACCTGAAGATTAAGGTGTGTACACCCTTTAAATGCGGCCAGTTTGTTTTTACCGTACTGTTAAGTATGGAATTGCCTAATCCATACATCATGCCTAATTCTAGTTTAAACATTGCCTAATTTGTTTTAGCAATGCCTGATTTAAACCTTTTTATGTGCTCAAATATTAGTAGTATATATTAATGTAGCTGACATAGATAGATTCACTGAGTTTTGCTATGCGCCGAACCCAAAAGAGTATACACAGTATTTAGTTATAACTTTCGCTGTGTCGCATCATCTAAATAAAAATAAAATGTTATTTTTATATACAAAATGTGTGGCGAAAAATTGTATAATAATAATTGGATAGTTGGGAAAAATTTGGTTCAAAGCTTCACTGTGACAACTTAATTCATTTTATAAATGACATTGTCCATTTCTGTATGCAAATGAAAAGGGCATTTTTGGAATTTAAATATGGAAAGAAAAAGACAGATGAAGCTAGTTTGGATAGAGTTGATAGCTATTGGATTTTTTAATCAAATTAAACGTCGGTTTAATTTGATTAGATCAAACTGTTGCAGCCATAGATGAAATCAAGGTGAGTTTACTCACTCAGTTTCATTCCACATATATTTTGTATAAGTTGGGTTTAACTATTTGTGTGTTATATTGTTAATGCTTTGATGGATGCTGAATATATATTTATTTGTGTTGACCGAACTATTTAAATTAAACGTTCATTTAATTTAAAACCAATCGTTAATTTTAACGATTATCTCCACTGAGGTAACTTACCTCGTTGGTTACGTTTAGAATAATATAAACATATTAAATTGACATATGGACGTCTAGATACTGTTATTGTTTGATGGTTGAATACTCTATCTGTTATTGAAATATATGACATTATTTGAGGTAAAGCATTTGGGTATAGGGAAAAACAGGTTGGAGAGATCCAATTGGATTCCTCAAATTTATTGTTTATTTTCGTTTTGCAATTATATGAACTGTTTAACCGATATGATTGGATAATTTACTTGATTAGTGATTTTTGAATATAAGTTCAACGTTTGTTTATTTTAACCAATGGACAATAATTGTTGAGTAATTGGTTTCCGTTGGACTAAAAATATATTGTTTTATAAATATTGATTTACTGTCAGGTGAATTGACGATAATGAGGTTATAAAATTTATTTTATAACTAAAGTTAGATTTTGAAATTGATATATTTGAATAAAGGTTTAATAAAAGTATATTAATATCTATTATTAATCATATAGATTTATAAGTAATTATTAGTCGGTCTTATAAATCAAATTCATATGTTAAGAAGATTTATAAGAAAATGAGCAGAAATTCACGCAACGGTTAAGAGTCGGATTAACGGTTAAATGGAATTATTTAAATTAATTATATTATTAATTAATTTAAAGATTGGAATCATTGGATTTGATTAACGAGATAATCTTGGTTTAAGTTGGCGAAGTCAACTAATTTAATTGGAATTGGTTAATTGACTAACTTGTTTTGAATTAATCTAATGAAATAGATAAATGAATATTTGTTTTAATTTAATAAGGTTTAAAAAGAATTTATTTTTATTTTAGTTAATAAAGAATTTAACTACCCCTACGGTAGTAAATAATGAAGTGAATTATTATTGATGCAATTAATTCTTAAATTTATTTCATTTATGTAAGTAATCAAAGCAAAAATTGGGATCTAGTTGATTTTTGAAAGGAGTTGATGAACGGGTTTTATATTTAAAACTGAGATTTATAAATGAGGTTGTAAAAGAGAATTTAGGAAAATGAGATGGATTAAATAAAAATTTACATAATATATGAATTAAGTAAAGAAAAGCGAGATAAAAGGGGTTTATATTAAACTTGAGTTTTATAAATAATGTTTATAAAATGGGGCGTGAGGCTAAAACGTTAAGTATAAATTAACGTTATTTAATAATGGAATGGAAACTAGATTTTTAAAGTGGAAAATGGTTGAATGAATTAGAAGTGGAATAATATGGGTTGATAAGGAGTCGGGATAAGAATTAGAACCTAAATGGAGATTAGTTGAGTTGAATAATTTTCTGAGTATTGATCTGATGTTGATTCCGGTCTTCGAGGTTGATACTTAGGAAATTATCCGCTTACCAATTTACAGTCAGGGATTAATGGATGTAGAAATACGGAATACTTGAATAATGTTGAAATAATGTCTTGAGATTGTAGTATATATGGTTGCTAAATATTTTTCTAAATATTAAATTGAAATGGTTTTGAGAAGATTAATATATCGAAATTAGAATTGAATACATTGGAACGTTTTACGAGTTCTAAATTAACCATTCGTTAATTATTTTTAAGCAATAAGAAGCCAAGTGATGCTGAGTACTGAACTAGTAAATCTATTTTTGTTTTCATGATTGAATGGTTTTTTATTTGATAGTTAGTTATCCGACTATCAAATCTGTATAATACAATTGTTGGTATGGAAAGACCGGGATTGAATTTATATTCGAAAACCATTCCTGCCAATGAATACGTAAACGTTGAAGATATCAGATACTGATCGAAATGAAGAAATTGAAGACTGTGGATCTTCATAAAATGGTAGAATGACTTATAATATCTAGTTTAGCAGCCAGATATATAATGTGACTCTGTCGTGGTTGAAATCTACGGATTTGCAAGTACTACTCACTACCAATCCATAGGGTTATTCCTAGGATGTGGTAGGAGAGTGCCTTTGTTTCATCCTGTTCCTGGATGACTTGTATGGATGAATGTCTGACAGAGTATTTCTTAAAAACCACATACGTTGATTTTTACAAATGTATTTCTGTTAGTGGTGGAGAATGTCCCTTCTCTTAGCTTAATGACCAGAGTATTTTTGTGGACGTCAATTAGTGTTTTGGCGGATCTGACAATGTGACATTTAAAGTTAATGGTGGCCTAATGTTGAATGAGATGATTATAACCTCAAGCCACATAAGCTGGGAAATGACAAAAATCGGGTAGGCAGCATGGCTAAGTGGGTCGCTCCCATTACGGTGTATAATCACCTATCTAGAGAAATTTTATTTCCTTCTTTATTCTATTCGATGCTGTCCCCTTCGGGAAACGGTTGCTTATCCCAACCGTTGGTGATATACATTCGATACACTCAAGCGAAATGAGTGGTCGGTCATGTGTGACTGGGTTACTAGACGTTCTTGTTGAACCCAGTGTATTCCCCTCTAGATATACATTATTGGCAGGTGGTTCCATACCTTGTTATAGTTGGATTTCAATCTCCAATAAGCGCCCGCGATTTTGATGGAAACTAAGTATGTGGAACGTGAGATGCAAGCGTTCCGCTTGATTGATATTTATTTGTATTTAGACACTATTATAATATTAGAAGATATATATATATATACATATTGCGTTATCGTGAGGTAAAAGTCATCCTTATTTATGTGTGGTTTTGGTCTTACGATTATCCTTTTCTTTCAGAAAAGATTTGTTTAACTCAAAAAATCAAGTTAGATGTTGTTTATAAACTTAGTGGGCTTCTCACTCTCGTTCACCAGACTAATCCGGCATTTATAATGCTCGCGTTAGTCCGGGTTTTTCAGGTTTAGGTTTGGACGTTGCGAACTTCAGAAGACGTGTTGGAGGAATTTAGACATATGATATCTAGTTTTATTCCACTGCGTGTTGTATATGAGGACAAATTATTATAACTGTCCAGATGTATTGATGTACTCTGATGACTGTAAGTATTTATTTCAAAGCTCTCAATAAATTTTATTTCTATATTATATTTTGTTCTGTTGCGGTGTGAGATCTGATTCAGTTGTGTTGGTTAGCTAGATCTTCTTCTTCTATTCTAATATTTCTGTCTTTCTTGTCTCCTCATCTAAATTCTTTCTATTGGTATTTGGGTTTCTTGTACGATTTGGGTTGGACTGGTGTTGGTTGGTTAGCTCAAAAGGTACCGCAAATTTGGGACACTACATTTGGTATCAGAGCCGTTGGTTTAGTAATAACCTTGGCTTTGTGGTATAACTCGATAGAGATGGGGTTAGTAACACCCTAGATTGAGTGTGTGTGTGTATATGAGAGAGAGTATTTGTAAATTTTATATAAAAAATGTTTTGCATTGTGTTATTTGATCAGTTCGATTTTTGAATTAGCAACTGACACGATGTTGCTTTGTAAAGCGGGTAAATGAAATACTTTTGCCCAAACTATATTTTTATATGTAGAAGCAATAATTTTATCGAATTATTGAGATATTGATTTGCTTGATTGATTTGAATGGAATTCAAATTGTATTAAAATTTGAAAATGGTTTAATATGTGTAACAACCCGGAAAATCTGGGCCAGTTTAAAATTTTTATTTTGGCAATTTTAGCGAATTTTGAATATTTAAAATGGATTATTTTAAATAGAATCGACGAGAAATTTATTTTGAATATAATTCGAACGTATATATTATACGCGTCGTCGTTGGAATATAAATAATTATATATAATTATAAATGGAATTGAAAATGGCGCGGTAGTTCGATAATTCGATTTCAAACTTCAATTGAATGTACCGGGTGCAAAACAATCCGGATTTTAGTGAAACCAAAAACATTAGGATCTAATTGACGATATCTTTCCAACGAAGTTAACAAACTAAGATTTCACTTTATAAATGATAAGATATGTCCAGTTGAAAATTCTGAATAGTCGCTATGGAATTCAGGCCCTTAAAAATGGACATTTTGCAAACGACCTCGGATTTCGACGAAACCAGTTTTGTTGGGTCCATGATGTCAAGTTATTGCTAGGTTTCAAATTTCGTAATTTTTCGAATCAATATGTGAGCGTGGAAAAAGAAAACGAGTTTGACCAGTTTCAGTTGATTTTAATCGACTGGAAATTGGCCATTTTTCAAACGGTCTCAGAATTCGACGAAACTAGTTTTGTTAGGACCGTATCGTCAATACGAAGCTAGAAAATATTTTTCTGGAATTTTTCTAGTTAGTATGTGACCCCGGTAATTTGAAATGTACGTTTAAAATTCAATATAAGGATTTAAATTGTAAATTCAACGGAAACTGATTGTAACGATCAAACCAGCTTACGATACATATCCCATTGTGTTCGGAATGGGGGTAAAACGCTATGGACGACAGGCGGTGGACCTCGTTTCGAGGTCGTATGTAAAAGTCAACCCTTGTGCATAATTAAATAATTAAATAAAAAAAAAACAAAAAAAACAAACCCACCTTTCCCCTTTTCTCTTCTGTTGCCCCCCCCGAATCAGTTATTCATAAAACGAAAAAAAAAAAACCCTAAAAGCATCGAACGCCGCCGTCGAGGCTGACGCGCCGCCGCCTCCTGGAGCGAGCCCCACCTCCCACCTCCAAGCACCTCCCCCTCTCGCGTCAAAGACTTCTCCCCCCCCCCACGGATCGATACTTCGATCGAAGAAAACCCCATCGCGTAGACCCCGCAGATGCGCCGCCTCCCATGACGACCACCACCTCCGACGAACCTCCCCGACCCCACTGCGCCGCGCCACCACCCCCACTCAGTCCTCCTCCCCCCTCTGTAAGTCTTCCCTTTTTTTTTTTAATTTATTTATTTATTTTATATTTGATTTATATATAAAAAAAAAACTGAATTTGATTTATATAAAAAAAAAAACTGAATTGATTTATATAAAAAAAAAAAACTGAATTGAGTTATATATATATAAAAAAAAAAAAACAGAATTTTATTTTGAAGTTAAAACAGAATTTTATTTTGAAGAAAAAAACAGAATTTTATTTTGATATTAAAACAGAATTTTATTTTGAAGTTAAAACAGAATTTTATTTTGAAGTTAAAACAGAATTTTATTTTGATATTAAAACAGAATTTTATTTTGAAGTTAAAACAGAATTTTATTTTGAAGTTAAAACAGAATTTTATTTTGATATTAAAACAGAATTTTATTTTGAAGTTAAAACAGAATTTTATTTTGAAGTTAAAACAGAATTTTATTTTGATGTTAAAACAGAATTTTATTTTGAAGTTAAAACAGAATTTTATTTTGATGTTAAAACTGAATTTTATTTACTTTAAAAACTGGTTTTTATTTATGTTGCAAAGTTATAAAAATATAATCTTTTATATTGTCGAAATAAAAATATGATTTTTATATAGTGAACTTCGAAATAAAAATTCGATTTTTATATATTGAATAGCGAACTAAAAATATGATTTTTATATATTGAACCTCGAAGTAAAAATTCGATTTTTATGTATTGAATAGCATAGTAAAAATTCGATTTTTACATATGTAGTGGCTACGGGCAACGAAGATGACGAAGATGCGATAGCGATGAAGATTTCTATCAATGAAGAGCCGTGGAGCTAGGATAGCTATATGTGAGAATTTCTCACCTTTCAATTTATTTTTTTTCTAGTTATATATATACTAGGATGCAGACGGTGCTTAGTAGCACCCGACACCCGTCCACAGACCATGGACTTGTTTGTTTGACTGTTTGGTGATTGATTGCGATATTGGTTTGAATGTGGTTTGTGGTGTGAAAAATCAAATCAATAAATTGGTTAGGATTAGACGTGCGCCGTTATAAGGCGAAGGAGTAAGGCTAGGTTAGACCCTTACTCCAAAGTTTGTGGTTTGCATAACGAATTGATTTGATTGATGCGTGAATGGCGTGGGCCTTCACTAGACCGGGGATAAGGCTAGGCCTTGTCCCGTTTCTAGTATCGTGCCGTTATGCCGCCGAAATTTTCTAAAATAAGTTAGAAAAATAAAAATAGCATTTTATTTAAAGAATGAACTGAATAGAAATTCATATGTTGAAATAAAATGTGTTATCGTTAAAAATATAATTTTTAACGTGAATGTGAATAAATAAATATTCATTTACAAACCAGACGGTTTGTTTATGTACACCTATTTGAATGACGTTGATTGGGTCGATAAATTTTACACATCGCCTAACTGCACAAATAAAATATGCGTTTGATTGTTTGAAACCCCACACGGGTGTTAGGATGAAATTTGAAGTTCACTCACCCTGATTGATTAAATATGTCGATCGATTGATTGACAGGCTGTTATAAGCGTTGAATATCTATATTTGATGCTTATACAGTGTAGTGCACTTTGGTTGATGGTTGATTATTTTCAATGCTATTATATACATGTGTTGTATGAAAATCCATATAATTAATTTTATATGGTAATTGATTGGGCCTCATTCCAGTTTAGAAAATAAAGAATATTATAAAATAAAAGTTCATGTGTTGACAGTACTCATTCATTGAGATTGGTCATGTGTTGAACGAAATATTTTGATAATAACAACTATTTTGAAAAAGAAATATTTGAAATAGAATATTTGAAAATAGAAATTTATGAAGCCGTGTTGATTAGATTGACGCCATTTTGACGTGAACGATATTTATATCGATTTTATTCATCTTAAAAATGAATATTGAAAAGTGATTTCGAAATCGAATATTTTGAATTGAATTGAAAACGATTTCGAAATAAATTGAATTGAAAACGAATTCAAAATGAATTGAAAACGATTTCAAAATGAATTGAATTGAAAACGATTTCAAAATGAATTGAATTGAAAACGATTTCAAAATGAATTGAATTGAAAACGATTTCGAAATGAATTGAATTGAAAACGATTTCGAAATAAATTGAATTGAAAACGAATTCAAAATGAATTGAATTGAAAACGATTTCGAAATAAATTGAATTGAAAACGAATTCGAATTGAATTGAAATGGAAGTTGAAATTGCTTTTGAAACGAATTTAAAACCATTTATATAATTCGTT
This sequence comes from Allium sativum, assembly GCA_030737875.1. NCBI lineage: Eukaryota > Viridiplantae > Streptophyta > Magnoliopsida > Asparagales > Amaryllidaceae > Allium > Allium sativum. The sequence continues at coordinate 19,215,757 of CM060911.1, forward strand.
TTAAATAGCAATCGACGAAGTATATATTATATATATTATATATATAATATAATGGCCTGAATAGAACGCGCCGCGCCGCGGCAGTTCGTGAATTTCGACCATTTATTTCAAACGGACATTACGGGAGATCCGACCGTCGGATTCTCCTAAAACCGGAACTGTTGGGTTCGTATCGAAAAGAGCTTTCTAACGAATATTAGAAATTTGAAATCTAACGGTTGGATTTGGAATTATGTCCAAATCAAATTTGAAAAAGGTCGCTGTAAGTGCAGTTCGATGGCCATTGATGGAAATCGACTGTACGGGCCTTGATAAAATTATTAAAAATAGTAATAATTTGTGTAAAATCATAAGAAATGATTTAGAAAGAATTGGGATGAAAAACTCCCTATTTGAAAAGATAAAAATAGATTTTTATCGAAATGAACTAGTTTTGAACTAGAATTATAATTCTATTTATTTTTAAATAAATAAATTGAATTTGAAAAGGGTTTTGAAAATAACCAAAATTTCCAATGATTGCATTGGAGTGGATTTGAATCGAAATTGTCTTCGGAATATTTCGATGTTGGAATTTGTGATTATACGGATGTTGTTACGGAAATTTGAAAGATATATATTTATATCGTTATTTCCAATACGACATTTGTTAATCGTAGAATTTGATATTGAATATAAGCCGATATATTTTCTATTCAGAGCCTTATATTGAATATCAAATGGGATTTGGGTTTGTCGTGAATGGTGTCTTCACTAACACTGTTCTTGAACCCAGTTGAGAAAAGATTAAATCTTTTTATTTAGATTTAATGAAGTGTACCAATTAAATAATATTTAATTGGAATTGAATTGATATTGATTTTTGGGTTTATCGTGAACAGTGTTTTAAATAACACTTGTTCTTTAACCCGATAATTAATGAATGTGATTTGGGTTTGTCGTGAATGGTGTCTTCACTAACACTGTTCTTGAACCCAGTTGAGAAAAGATTAAATCTTTTTATTTAGATTTAATGAAGTGTACCAATTAAATAATATTTAATTGGAATTGAATTGATATTGATTTTTGGGTTTATCGTGAACAGTGTTTTAAATAACACTTGTTCTTTAACCCGATAATTAATGAATGTGATTTGGGTTGTCGTGAATGGTGTCTTCACTAACACTGTTCTTGAACCCAGTTGAGAAAAGATTAAATCTTTTTATTTAGATTTAATGAAGTGTACCAATTAAATAGTATTTAATTGGAATTGAATGGATATTGATTTTTGGGTTTATCGTGAACAGTGTTTTAAATAACACTTGTTCTTTAACCCGATAATTAATGGGATGTGACTTTGGGTTTATCGTGAACCGTGTTTTTAAATGACACTGATTCTTTAACCCAGTCAAAGATTAAAACTAAGTGGAGTTTTAATGAATCTTTAATTAGATTGAAATGATCGAAATGGAGTATCACCAGTTTTGCTCCAGGCGATAGTTAAATCTTTAATTAGATTTGAACGTGAAATGGTAATTGAATTTACCGATAACACTGTGGTGTTAGATATGAAGTATTACCAGTCTTACTTCATGGGATGAATAGGTTGGGATTGGGAAATTAAAACAAATGATTACTTCGGTAAGGTTCGCTAATCCCGACTAGTTTGAATTGATATTCAAAAATGGATTAAAGAATAAATTCAAGGAATTTATCTTTGATAAAATCAATGGGAATCTTTCCCTATGAATGTGAAATTTAGAAACTAACTGTCGGTTGGCCAAGCAGAATGGTTTTCTGGATATTGATCTGATGTTGGTTTCGGCCTTCGGGGTTAATATTTGGGGAATTATTCTCTTGATTAATTTACGGTTAGTGACTAATGAATTGGAATGAGGCGTATGTTGTGTTTGTGTAACACTTTTATAATATATACGCGAGTTATTCGGAAAGACCGGGTTTATCCCATTCTGAATAACTGATACGACGATAAGTCGAAGATGAAGACGATGGTCGAAGACCGGAGGTCTTCACGTCGTTTGGGTGATAACTGATGATCTTGATTGGGCTGTACACCCAAGAAGATGGAAACAGTTAGTGATCGTCCAGACGTACTTGGAGATCGATGGATATGCGGGGTACTAGGTGCCTCCGGTTTCGTTCAGGCCCAGAACGGACTTGTAAATGGACTGTGTGTCTGACATCGGATTTCATTCTGTGTGACTGATATCGGTTGCATAGGATGGTTTGCCTGTGTGGCATGCTAAGATGCAAATGATCAAGGCTTCTGTTGAAAAGCAAAGTCTTGTGGTTGGTGATCAAAGCACGGCCTTTGTGGCGTAGCTTTGTGTAACGTTTACTTCGCGAGTTTCACACCCGGTATGAACCAAAAACGGGAGACGGACCTCAGGGAGGACTTGCGTTTCTTTCTAGCTAGAAGTGGCGTCAGTGGTTTTACACGCCCTGACGAGTTTGACTTATGTGGTTGTTGCTGTTGCGAGGCGCCTCGGATATATCGGTCGTTCTCGAACCGATGGAGTCATTTGTTGGCTCATTGACACCCCAAAGGGTGGGGAAACGTAGTGTTCAGGCATTTTAATCCACATCGGTGGACCGGCCCTGACGATCCAAAGGCTTGACTGAGTACTTGCCTGAGACACAGGCTAGAGCGTCTCGAATCGGTTGAGGACTATCTCTTGCCTCGGTTCATAGACGGAAATCCAATTTCCAAATACGTGACATTTGCGGTTTTATTTGTAAACCTATATATGGTGACATAGTGGCATGGGACGCTCATGTCGCCTATGATTGATACTTATGATTTGAAGTGTTTTATACACTATGCACTTATAATAGTATCAAATGATTTGTTTTAAACGTATCAAGCATTCTTTGGCTGTTATAAGGGAAAACCCTATCCTCGGCTGCGTTGCATTGTGTGATGGGACCTGGGTCTTATAACAGCTTCATCTTTCTTTATTTAGCATTGCGCTGTTTGTTTTAAGCACTGGTATTCTTGGGAGGAAACCCGTTCCGTGTTATACGGCGTGGTCCCTTGATTTACCTAATGATTTAAAATAAAGATTAATAACTGTTTTAGTTCTCACACCAGTCACATGACTGACCTGGAGTTCATTGTTTTAACCTAAACTCTGGGTGCCCTTATTTTGACACGGGCAGCTAGTAGTTTTGGTTTTGCAGATTTATATTCACAGGATCCTGGTTTACAGCTGGAACGATATCCGGAAAGCTTTGTATCCGTATATCCCTTCTAGTTGTGTATTGTATTATTTTCCGCTGCTATGTATTTAAATGTAATTTAAATCTCTGATATTTCTGTGTAATATTTATTCATACTCTGTATATTCTTGTAATCTGATGCATTGTTGTAATATACAATGAAATGTTCTTCTGTATGTTTTCTGATTTGTCGTGTTCTCAAACGATAGGGCGTTTCGAACGGTCTGGATCGGTTTAGCGACTGGTTCGGACCGAGCGAAATTCCTTGCCGTCACAGTTGGTATCAGAGCTTTGGTTTACAAAGCTCAGAGAACAAGACACATTGGAACCATACGAAAGAATTCATCAGATATTGGATTAGTAATATCCAACGAGAATGACTCGTTAGAGATAGGATCAGTAGTATCCTAGAACGAGTGTGAAGAGTATAATTTTGAAAGTGAAAACAAATTTTTGTTTTGAAAATATAAATCAATTATTCGTATTTGATTATCTATTTATTTTGAATATGGACATTCCAATATATAAAGATTTTGCATATACGCGTCATGAACGTATGTTCGAAGTTTTAATATACTGGATAGATATAGGACCGCACTCTAGTAGCCCGGAGATGTTCTGATGGTGGTTCGAAACATCATCAGCATGTATGTTCGAGTAACGAAGGTGTGATTATCTATATATTTCCATTAGACTGGTGTGAGAACCAAAACTAATATAGTTAGAACACATTGTTGTGAATTGGCATTAAAAACATGATTTTTGTATATGTATCAAATTATGAATTTGAAACTCTAATTCACTAATTGATTGATGTTTGTGTTGTTTGTTTAGGTTGTTTGATAATTTTGAACCATTATGCCTAACTGAATCAAATATTGACTTGTATTGAAATTTGGTCGCATTTGCTTGCATATACATGTATATCATTGAACAGGTCATAGCAAGGAGGCTAGAGCCGAGAATAAAATTTGTTTGCCCGACAAATAGGTACATGTTTACTACATAATTTCCTGTTTTGTTTGGGTGATGATGATTTTGTGAGCCTATTGGCTAGCCGCTTGGCTTTTTCTTTTTCTTTTTGAGATCTGAAGGACCGGGAACGCTATTTGCAATTTCCCGATGCTCCCGGTGCAGGGGAGGTTATGGCGAAATTTTTCAAAAATTTAGGGTGTTAGCCAAATTTTTGAAATTTTGAAAATTCTCAGAAACTGAAAAGTTGGAGAATGGAAGCCAGATCGAACGTAGAGTTGAATTATCAAACCACTTTCGACTTTGTTCCTTTTCGGGGACGAAAAGTTTTAAGTGGGGGAGATTGTAACAACCCGGAAAATCTGGGCCAGTTTAAAATTTTTATTTTGGCAATTTTAGCGAATTTTGAATATTTAAAATGGATTATTTTAAATAGAATCGACGAGAAATTTATTTTGAATATAATTCGAACGTATATATTATACGCGTCGTCGTTGGAATATAAATAATTATATATAATTATAAATGGAATTGAAAATGGCGCGGTAGTTCGATAATTCGATTTCAAACTTCAATTGAATGTACCGGGTGCAAAACAATCCGGATTTTAGTGAAACCAAAAACATTAGGATCTAATTGACGATATCTTTCCAACGAAGTTAACAAACTGAGATTTCACTTTATAAATGATAAGATATGTCCAGTTGAAAATTCTGAATAGTCGCTATGGAATTCAGGCCCTTAAAAATGGACATTTTGCAAACGACCTCGGATTTCGACGAAACCAGTTTTGTTGGGTCCATGATGTCAAGTTATTGCTAGGTTTCAAATTTCGTAATTTTTCGAATCAATATGTGAGCGTGGCAAAAGAAAACGAGTTTGACCAGTTTCAGTTGATTTTAATCGACTGGAAATTGGCCATTTTTCAAACGGTCTCAGAATTCGACGAAACTAGTTTTGTTAGGACCGTATCGTCAATACGAAGCTAGAAAATATTTTTCTGGAATTTTTCTAGTTAGTATGTGACCCCGGTAATTTGAAATGTACGTTTAAAATTCAATATAAGGATTTAAATTGTAAATTCAACGGAAACTGATTGTAACGATCAAACCAGCTTACGATACATATCCCATTGTGTTCGGAATGGGGGTAAAACGCTATGGACGACAGGCGGTGGACCTCGTTTCGAGGTCGTATGTAAAAGTCAACCCTTGTGCATAATTAAATAATTAAATTAAAAAAAAAAAAACAAACCCACCTTTCCCCTTTTCTCTTCTATTGCCCCCCCCCCCCGAATCAGTTATTCATAAAACGAAAAAAAAAAAAAAACCCTAAAAGCATCGAACGCCGCCGTCGAGGCTGACGCGCCGCCGCCTCCTGGAGCGAGCCCCACCTCCCACCTCCAAGCACCTCCCCCTCTCGCGTCAAAGACTTCTCCCCCCCCCCACGGATCGATACTTCGATCGAAGAAAACCCCATCGCGTAGACCCCGCAGATGCGCCGCCTCCCATGACGACCACCACCTCCGACGAACCTCCCCGACCCCACTGCGCCGCGCCACCACCCCCACTCAGTCCTCCTCCCCCCTCTGTAAGTCTTCCCTTTTTTTTTTAATTTATTTATTTATTTTATATTTGATTTATATATAAAAAAAAAACTGAATTTGATTTATATAAAAAAAAAAAACTGAATTGATTTATATATAAAAAAAAACTGAATTGAGTTATATATATAAAAAAAAAAAAACAGAATTTTATTTTGAAGTTAAAACAGAATTTTATTTTGAAGAAAAAACAGAATTTTATTTTGATATTAAAACAGAATTTTATTTTGAAGTTAAAACAGAATTTTATTTTGAAGTTAAAACAGAATTTTATTTTGATATTAAAACAGAATTTTATTTTGAAGTTAAAACAGAATTTTATTTTGAAGTTAAAACAGAATTTTATTTTGATATTAAAACAGAATTTTATTTTGAAGTTAAAACAGAATTTTATTTTGAAGTTAAAACAGAATTTTATTTTGATGTTAAAACAGAATTTTATTTTGAAGTTAAAACAGAATTTTATTTTGATGTTAAAACTGAATTTTATTTACTTTAAAAACTGGTTTTTATTTATGTTGCAAAGTTATAAAAATATAATCTTTTATATTGTCGAAATAAAAATATGATTTTTATATAGTGAACTTCGAAATAAAAATTCGATTTTTATATATTGAATAGCGAACTAAAAATATGATTTTTATATATTGAACCTCGAAGTAAAAATTCGATTTTTATGTATTGAATAGCATAGTAAAAATTCGATTTTTACATATGTAGTGGCTACGGGCAACGAAGATGACGAAGATGCGATAGCGATGAAGATTTCTATCAATGAAGAGCCGTGGAGCTAGGATAGCTATATGTGAGAATTTCTCACCTTTCAATTTATTTTTTTTCTAGTTATATATATACTAGGATGCAGACGGTGCTTAGTAGCACCCGACACCCGTCCACAGACCATGGACTTGTTTGTTTGACTGTTTGGTGATTGATTGCGATATTGGTTTGAATGTGGTTTGTGGTGTGAAAAATCAAATCGATAAATTGGTTAGGATTAGACGTGCGCCGTTATAAGGCGAAGGAGTAAGGCTAGGTTAGACCCTTACTCCAAAGTTTGTGGTTTGCATAACGAATTGATTTGATTGATGCGTGAATGGCGTGGGCCTTCACTAGACCGGGGATAAGGCTAGGCCTTGTCCCGTTTCTAGTATCGTGCCGTTATGGCGCCGAAATTTTCTAAAATAAGTTAGAAAAATAAAAATAGCATTTTATTTAAAGAATGAACTGAATAGAAATTCATATGTTGAAATAAAATGTGTTATCGTTAAAAATATAATTTTTAACGTGAATGTGAATAAATAAATATTCATTTACAAACCAGACGGTTTGTTTATGTACACCTGTTTGAATGACGTTGATTGGGTCGATAAATTTTACACATCGCCTAACTGCACAAATAAAATATGCGTTTGATTGTTTGAAACCCCACACGGGTGTTAGGATGAAATTTGAAGTTCACTCACCCTGATTGATTAAATATGTCGATCGATTGATTGACAGGCTGTTATAAGCGTTGAATATCTATATTTGATGCTTATACAGTGTAGTGCACTTTGGTTGATGGTTGATTATTTTCAATGCTATTATATACATGTGTTGTATGAAAATCCATATAATTAATTTTATATGGTAATTGATTGGGCCTCATTCCAGTTTAGAAAATAAAGAATATTATAAAATAAAAGTTCATGTGTTGACAGTACTCATTCATTGAGATTGGTCATGTGTTGAACGAAATATTTTGATAATAACAACTATTTTGAAAAAGAAATATTTGAAATAGAATATTTGAAAATAGAAATTTATGAAGCCGTGTTGATTAGATTGACGCCATTTTGACGTGAACGATATTTATATCGATTTTATTCATCTTAAAAATGAATATTGAAAAGTGATTTCGAAATCGAATATTTTGAATTGAATTGAAAACGATTTCGAAATAAATTGAATTGAAAACGAATTCAAAATGAATTGAAAACGATTTCAAAATGAATTGAATTGAAAACGATTTCAAAATGAATTGAATTGAAAACGATTTCAAAATGAATTGAATTGAAAACGATTTCGAAATGAATTGAATTGAAAACGATTTCGAAATAAATTGAATTGAAAACGAATTCAAAATGAATTGAATTGAAAACGATTTCGAAATAAATTGAATTGAAAACGAATTCGAATTGAATTGAAATGGAAGTTGAAATTGCTTTTGAAACGAATTTAAAACCATTTATATAATTCGTTTTAAATAGCAATCGACGAAGTATATATTATATATATTATATATATAATATAATGGCCTGAATAGAACGCGCCGCGCCGCGGCAGTTCGTGAATTTCGACCATTTATTTCAAACGGACATTACGGGAGATCCGACCGTCGGATTCTCCTAAAACCGGAACCGTTGGGTTCGTATCGAAAAGAGCTTTCTAACGAATATTAGAAATTTGAAATCTAACGGTTGGATTTGGAATTATGTCCAAATCAAATTTGAAAAAGGTCGCTGTAAGTGCAGTTCGATGGCCATTGATGGAAATCGACTGTACGGGCCTTGATAAAATTATTAAAAATAGTAATAATTTGTGTAAAATCATAAGAAATGATTTAGAAAGAATTGGGATGAAAAACTCCCTATTTGAAAAGATAAAAATAGATTTTTATCGAAATGAACTAGTTTTGAACTAGAATTATAATTCTATTTATTTTTAAATAAATAAATTGAATTTGAAAAGGGTTTTGAAAATAACCAAAATTTCCAATGATTGCATTGGAGTGGATTTGAATCGAAATTGTCTTCGGAATATTTCGATGTTGGAATTTGTGATTATACGGATGTTGTTACGGAAATTTGAAAGATATATATTTATATCGTTATTTCCAATACGACATTTGTTAATCGTAGAATTTGATATTGAATATAAGCCGATATATTTTCTATTCAGAGCCTTATATTGAATATCAAATGGGATTTGGGTTTGTCGTGAATGGTGTCTTCACTAACACTGTTCTTGAACCCAGTTGAGAAAAGATTAAATCTTTTTATTTAGATTTAATGAAGTGTACCAATTAAATAATATTTAATTGGAATTGAATTGATATTGATTTTTGGGTTTATCGTGAACAGTGTTTTAAATAACACTTGTTCTTTAACCCGATAATTAATGAATGTGATTTGGGTTTGTCGTGAATGGTGTCTTCACTAACACTGTTCTTGAACCCAGTTGAGAAAAGATTAAATCTTTTTATTTAGATTTAATGAAGTGTACCAATTAAATAATATTTAATTGGAATTGAATTGATATTGATTTTTGGGTTTATCGTGAACAGTGTTTTAAATAACACTTGTTCTTTAACCCGATAATTAATGAATGTGATTTGGGTTGTCGTGAATGGTGTCTTCACTAACACTGTTCTTGAACCCAGTTGAGAAAAGATTAAATCTTTTTATTTAGATTTAATGAAGTGTACCAATTAAATAGTATTTAATTGGAATTGAATGGATATTGATTTTTGGGTTTATCGTGAACAGTGTTTTAAATAACACTTGTTCTTTAACCCGATAATTAATGGGATGTGACTTTGGGTTTATCGTGAACCGTGTTTTTAAATGACACCGATTCTTTAACCCAGTCAAAGATTAAAACTAAGTGGAGTTTTAATGAATCTTTAATTAGATTAAAATGATCGAAATGGAGTATCACCAGTTTTGCTCCAGGCGATAGTTAAATCTTTAATTAGATTTGAACGTGAAATGGTAATTGAATTTACCGATAACACTGTGGTGTTAGATATGAAGTATTACCAGTCTTACTTCATGGGATGAATAGGTTGGGATTGGGAAATTAAAACAAATGATTACTTCGGTAAGGTTCGCTAATCCCGACTAGTTTGAATTGATATTCAAAAATGGATTAAAGAATAAATTCAAGGAATTTATCTTTGATAAAATCAATGGGAATCTTTCCCTATGAATGTGAAATTTAGAAACTAACTGTCGGTTGGCCAAGCAGAATGGTTTTCTGGATATTGATCTGATGTTGGTTTCGGCCTTCGGGGTTAATATTTGGGGAATTATTCTCTTGATTAATTTACGGTTAGTGACTAATGAATTGGAATGAGGCGTATGTTGTGTTTGTGTAACACTTTTATAATATATACGCGAGTTATTCGGAAAGACCGGGTTTATCCCATTCTGAATAACTGATACGACGATAAGTCGAAGATGAAGACGATGGTCGAAGACCGGAGGTCTTCACGTCGTTTGGGTGATAACTGATGATCTTGATTGGGCTGTACACCCAAGAAGATGGAAACAGTTAGTGATCGTCCAGACGTACTTGGAGATCGATGGATATGCGGGGTACTAGGTGCCTCCGGTTTCGTTCAGGCCCAGAACGGACTTGTAAATGGACTGTGTGTCTGACATCGGATTTCATTCTGTGTGACTGATATCGGTTGCATAGGATGGTTTGCCTGTGTGGCATGCTAAGATGCAAATGATCAAGGCTTCTGTTGAAAAGCAAAGTCTTGTGGTTGGTGATCAAAGCACGGCCTTTGTGGCGTAGCTTTGTGTAACGTTTACTTCGCGAGTTTCACACCCGGTATGAACCAAAAACGGGAGACGGACCTCAGGGAGGACTTGCGTTTCTTTCTAGCTAGAAGTGGCGTCAGTGGTTTTACACGCCCTGACGAGTTTGACTTATGTGGTTGTTGCTGTTGCGAGGCGCCTCGGATATATCGGTCGTTCTCGAACCGATGGAGTCATTTGTTGGCTCATTGACACCCCAAAGGGTGGGGAAACGTAGTGTTCAGGCATTTTAATCCACATCGGTGGACCGGCCCTGACGATCCAAAGGCTTGACTGAGTACTTGCCTGAGACACGGGCTAGAGCGTCTCGAATCGGTTGAGGACTATCTCTTGCCTCGGTTCATAGACGGAAATCCAATTTCCAAATACGTGACATTTGCGGTTTTATTTGTAAACCTATATATGGTGACATAGTGGCATGGGACGCTCATGTCGCCTATGATTGATACTTATGATTTGAAGTGTTTTATACACTATGCACTTATAATAGTATCAAATGATTTGTTTTAAACGTATCAAGCATTCTTTGGCTGTTATAAGGGAAAACCCTATCCTCGGCTGCGTTGCATTGTGTGATGGGACCTGGGTCTTATAACAGCTTCATCTTTCTTTATTTAGCATTGCGCTGTTTGTTTTAAGCACTGGTATTCTTGGGAGGAAACCCGTTCCGTGTTATACGGCGTGGTCCCTTGATTTACCTAATGATTTAAAATAAAGATTAATAACTGTTTTAGTTCTCACACCAGTCACATGACTGACCTGGAGTTCATTGTTTTAACCTAAACTCTGGGTGCCCTTATTTTGACACGGGCAGCTAGTAGTTTTGGTTTTGCAGATTTATATTCACAGGATCCTGGTTTACAGCTGGAACGATATCCGGAAAGCTTTGTATCCGTATATCCCTTCTAGTTGTGTATTGTATTATTTTCCGCTGCTATGTATTTAAATGTAATTTAAATCTCTGATATTTCTGTGTAATATTTATTCATACTCTGTATATTCTTGTAATCTGATGCATTGTTGTAATATACAATGAAATGTTCTTCTGTATGTTTTCTGATTTGTCGTGTTCTCAAACGATAGGGCGTTTCGAACGGCCTGGATCGGTTTAGCGACTGGTTCGGACCGAGCGAAATTCCTTGCCGTCACAATATGACCAGAATATCCCATATATGAAATTAAATAAAGAAAATGGATGATTTTTGAAATAAAAACCAGAATATGAATTTGGAATGGAGGTGAATAAATTAGAAAATTAAATAGTTAATTGTGTATGGTTTTGGAACATAACTTGGCTAAATCAAGATTGATTTAAGAATTGATTTTAGAGTTAAAGAAAATCAATTTGTAATTTGGAAACCGAGTAAAATATAAATTGATTGGTTTAGTTAAGTTGGTTGTGTATTCATTTTGGTTGTCCATTGATTGTTCGTTAAGTGCACAAAATAGAATTCATAAATGATTTAATAACATATTTGAATAAATTTAAAACAAAATTCCAGTATAATGAGCTTAAATAAAATTCGATTATGGAATAAAACTGAATAACCCTGTATTTATTACTTGCATTGTAAATGAGTTAAGCATAGGTTGGTTGAAAAAGGACGAGGTGTTAATTGTTATGCTTTGAAATTAGAGCTTGGTTGCTCGACAAAAAGGTAAACCTTAATTATATTGATTGGTGATTGATCTTACACCCCTAAGTTGGGTAACTGTTTGGTTTTTCTTTTAGTTGATGTGAGGCGCTGAGTGAAGTTTGTAGTTGTACTAATCGAGCAGTGCAGCGGAGGTGCTGGCGAATTTTTCCTAAATTTATTTAATTTAAGATTTTAAAACATAATTTTATAATAATTATTTTGAAAATAATTGAGATTGGAACATTCTTCTGACGTAAATAATTTCGGGGATGAAATTCTTTTAAGGGGAAGATATGTAATGTCCCGAATTTTTTGTAGTTAGATATTTAAAATATTTTATTATTTTAAATATCGATTTGGAATTTATAAATGTTTTTATAATATATATCATTTATATAACGACGGTTGAACGTATAATTTATATATAATTATAAATCAAACTCAAAACGTTGTGGTAGTTCGTAATTTACGATTTAAACTTCAATTGAATATATCAGATCTGATATAAGTCAGAATTCTATGAAAAAAGAAACTTTTGAATATTATAATTTTCTAATAAAAAAGAAAAATGGAGATTTCGGCTTATAAATTGTTAGTTATGTCCAATTCAAATTTTCGAATAGTCGCTGTGGAATTCATTAATAAATGATAATGTTTCTTTTATAAATTAAATAGGAATTTCTATATAATTTGAATATCGTTTTGTCTAGAATTTTGAATATTTAGTTTAAAATATATATCAGTTTATCGTAAAGCTGTATAATAATTTATTTGGAGATATATGATAATAATAATAATATATTTATAATGAATTGTTTTGAATTCAATTCTGTTTAATCGATATTATAAAAGCTTTAAAATGGTTTTCTTTTCAAACAACCTCCTATTTCGATGAAACAAGTTTTGTTGGAATAAGTTTAACTAATTATTGCTAGATTTCCAGTTTGGAGCCAATCAGAGTTGTTTATCTGTGTGGGCAGTTTAAGGGTGAACCGGAAAATCAAAATAACGCCGTTGTGCAAACAGAGTCAATGTTTTCAACAAAACGAATTTTATTGGGATCGAAACATTAAGACGTAGCAATGTATCCATTTTCATTATGTTTTAAATTCGTATGTGTTGATGCGAATTTAACAGTTAACATAAAATAATAGTACCATGTAAATAAAACCTACCCTATTTATACCTTCATACTTTAATCCAAAGTAAATCGCACGTGCCTACCTCTTCAAAACTAACTTTTGCCTATACTGTAGTAATATATATACTTCATTGTCAAGTAACAATCTGAAATCACGTCTATTTCTACCTGAAAATCCATTGTATTGTGTTTTCAAATAGTACTGACCTATTACTTCTTAAATAGATATACCCACCTTCTACCTAATTCAAAACATTACGCAGCTTAAAATCTTCTTAGCTGCACATGCAAAGTCCTTTCATCTCTGCCGTGTATTTTCATTACGTCACTTCAGTTCCTATCTGTAACGACCCGGATTTTCAGCCGTTGAATTCTGAATATTTAAATTGGTTTAAATATTTTATTTGAATTATATATCAGAATTTAAAACGAATTTATTTATAAAACGAAGTATGAATGTATAATTTATAATATAATTTAAACGAGCTCGTAATGGTGCAGCAGTTCGTAATTTGACGTTTTGAACTTCAATTGGATATATAGAATCCAATATAAGTCGGATTTCTGTGAAACAAGAAACGTGTGAATCTATTAATCAATATCTTTCTAATGGAAGTGAAAAACCGAGATTTCGCCTTATATATTGTGAATTACATCCAAATCAAAATTTCAGAAAGTTGCTGTGGAATCGTATATAGGCCATAACGGTTATTTAAATATATTTAAATATCGGTCTTGAATTTGGAAAAGATTCTTTTGAAGCGTAGTTATATTTAATTTTTAGAATTTTACAAAAAATTTGAATAAATTAAATACGCAACTTTTTAATTGGAGTATTTTGCACCCTATATCAATATTTTGGGGTTTCATAATATAAGTTAAACTACCGATATTATTATATTTTTGGGCGTACTGCTGTCGCGATCATATTTTTATTCCTGTCCGGAACGATCGATAAAGTAGAAAAAAAAAGAAGTCGGTAAGCAAAATCTTGAAATATTAGAACATAGATACGTCGAAATCCTTTATCAGTCATAGCACATGACTTTAAAATTAACAGTAAACAATTGTCCTCAAATCTCTACATGCAGATCTTTTTGTATTTAATAAAGCACATGCCAGTTAAAACTTCCCGCTTAAACCTCTAATGAACATTAATACGTGCGCTCCAAGCTGTTCAAAAACCATGTTCTCTAAGGCGTAGTTGTGTAAATCCAGTTGTTCATTTCCGTGGGTGCTAAGCAACTAGATATCATGCCATCCAAACTACCACTTCTTTAAATACTTTGTATTCTCCGCACTTACTCTTCTGTTTTCCACATTCTTATTTTTGTTTTCCAGTATTCACAAAAAATTCTCCTTTCGAAATCAAATAGGTAATGATAACTGATGGAAATCTAGTTCCTTTGCGTTTGCAAACTATTGCTCTTCCATCCTATATCCTTTTCAGTTGACCGTTTGTGATTATCAAGCTCGATAGCTCGTTTGGCGGCTAGGGCTCCAATTAATCGATGATGACATAGGAAGCTGGGTTTCTTGTAGGTCGCGAGTTGTTTGTGGAGGTTCAAACTTACTTTTGGGTACGATATTCGGATTTGCGAGGAGTTTAGGAGCCTTGGTACGAATTTAGTTGAATTTGGTGTTGTTATTTTCGCAACCGATATAGAGATGGGGGACCAAGTCCTGAAACCACAACGCAAGGAGGGGTTCAGAGTTCGATCAGTGGGGAGCCAGGGCGGAACCGCTATAGTCTGGTGATGTTGACATCGTGCTGGCCTAAGGGCGGAGAGGCCGAGGTTGATGGGAGTTGCGATGAAGGAGGACTGAAGTTGTCGTTCCAGTATTTTGGATGAATTAAACAAAGGCGATAGCAAACAGGTGAAGTTTTGTATTTGCGTTGAATTCATGGGCTTACTGAAAGGATTTTCTTTGATGCTTGATGGATGGTTAATTATGTTAATAAGGGTTTAAAGGTGATGTCGGTTTCTTAATAAAGGGGTGAAAATGGGATCAATACAGTTGCGGGTTTCATTAGAAAAAGGGAAGGATGCTATGTGAAGTATTTCACTGAGGAGGAGCAACGTTTTAAATTTAAGGAAGTAGAATAAGAGAGGGAGGGAAGTAAGGAATTAGGGTGACGTGTAAGTTGTGGTTAAGGAGGGAGGAGTGAGGCGTGGTGGTGTCTAATATAGAGTGGTTTTCGTCAGTGAATAAATGGAAGAATGTGTTAGTTAACGAGTCGTAAATTATTGGGAAGAAGAAGTCTACAGGGGAAAGGAAGCAATATGCATTAAAAATATATTTAAACATGATTTATGGCATGTTGATGATTATGTGTAGAACACTGGTTGTGTTGAGACAAAGCTGATGTGTAGAGACCAAGATGATGGGAGAAAGGAACTGGGAGGAAGAGGTATGGCTATGGTTTAGGTAGCACCATCTGCTGATTCGCATTGGTGAAGAAAGTGGATTCCTGTATTACGATGTTGGAAATGGAAGCCTGGGTTATCACACATACTATGGTAGTGTTGACAAGAAGAATTAAACACGACCGGATCTATTGGAACCGAAATGAAGAAATCTATATTATGGAACTGACGGTCCGAGAACGGAACTACTGAAATTTCGTGGAAAAAAATCAAATGTCTGTTTGATCCTTAAACGAAATCAAAGAAGAACTGTCAATTTCAAATCAATGTGAGTAAACTCACTCTGCCTCGTTTATATTTTTATATAAACGAGTTTTCAATTTATTTATAGTAATTTATACTTTGTGATGGTTGTTTGAATTAATGGTTGATAAAATTGATTGAATAGTTGATATAGTTATACCATTGATAAATTTTTAGCGCTATTTACTATGATTAATGTTGACTGACATCTGTGGATGCAGGGAAACAGGTTGGAGGGATCCAACTGGATTCCTCAACATTTATATTACTGTTTGTTATTTATTGTGATGTGTATACTATGATTGATTGTGCTATGTTAAATTACCTTGACCCTAGAAATTTAGCATTTTAAATACAGTAATATATTTTCAAATATAGAAAAAAAATGGGATTTCAAAAGGAGAAATTATTTCCAAAATACTAACTAAACTTTGAATGGACTTGATAATGGAAACTTATTTAAATGAAATAAACAAGAAATTGATTATAAACAATGTTTATAAATTTAATAGAATATTTAGCGTTGGACAATTCAAGTAGAATTTATATAGAAAAGCGAGAATCGGCTTTGAAACCAATATTGGGAAATGGCTTTGAACTTAGCATATTATAAAGAAAATTTTAAAAGAGGTTTTAAATGATTGGAATAAGAATGAGATTTGTATGAAAAACTCTGAATAGGAATTATAAATAGAATTTGGGTTTAAGATATTATTTTTAAGTATGAAAATCAAATTAGTTATTTAATTATTTATTTACTTATTAATTTAATTAATAAGTACAAGTATATTTTTATATAAACCTAATGTTTGTAAATTCTAAATAGCAATTTTAACGCTACCGTTATAATAAATGTTTTGTAATTCTAAACAGCGATCTTAACGCTATTGTTATAATAAGTGTTCTGTAATTTTAGACAGTGATTGTAACGCTGTTGTTAAAAGAAATGTCTTATAAATCAAATATTTGGAAACAGCGATCATAACGCTACCATTATAATCAAAGTTTTTCCGTAAAGGAAGTGGATTCTTAGATTGAATCTGAGAGTCGCATAAGCGTTATTTTGTTTGAAGTTATGAGCTTTGACTATTTCAAAATTAAGAATGTTGTTCAATTAAGGTGTGAAATGTAATTATATCCCAACTTGATTGACTTCATGATTGATGGAGAAATAGTTAAGGTTCGATAGCGAAGATTGGTTAGCAATATGGTTAATTAATAAATGATTAATGGTTTGAGTTATAATAACGATGTTTTATAACATCGTGTTAATTTAAAGGATTTTTGAAATGTTTTCCCCAAATAAAGTGAGAGATATTTTCTACGCATAGAAAATGAAATAAATTGGTCAACGAGGAATTAAGAAATGGAAGATGGAAATATTTTCCGATATTAATAAGGTATATTTTCTGAATATAGAAAATAAGGATTCATGAATATTTAGAAATGTTTTCTAACTGGAATAAGAGATATTTTTCTTGAAAAAAGGAATTAGGATATTGGAAATGTTTTCCAAGAATCGAGAAAGACAATTGAATTTTTGAAAGAAATCTAGAAGAGGGGAAAATGGAAATTTGAAATGATAATATAATAAGGAATTAATTTAAAAAGAGGCCAGTGTTGTTTGATGTTTGATCGGTAGACTTTCCAATTGGAAATAGGATCGTTGATTGTATGGATGTTTCTTTGATAGTTAACTCACATACTATCAAAGTTTTGATTTATTTTATACCTCCGTTGTCAATACGGAGAGACCGGGATCAGATTTAATATCTGGAAACCACTCTGTATTGGCATAAGCGTTACGATTCAACTTATGCTGAAGAAATTATGAAGACGGAGTAAAGTGCAAGGGTTGTTCTGTTAATCCTTGGTAGAAATTGCCCAACATGAATTTACAGAACAGTGCCTTCGGTTTGTCCAAACCCAGGACAACTTTTAAGGACGAGTGTCTGACAGTGTATTTCCAAAGGATTACGAAAGTTGATTCCTTCAAACATACAAAGTTGGTGGCAAAGAAGGTAAACTTCTTTAGCCTAACAATATGAGTATTTTTATGGGAATCAATTAGTGATTTCCGATGGATCTGACGATGTTGCATTCAATGTGAATGGTGGCCAGATGTTATGGAAGATAATTCAAACCTCAAGCCTCACAACCGGGAATTGACAATAATCGGGAAGGCAACATGACTATGTGGGTCGCTCCCATTAGGATGTATAATCACCTATCTAGGGAAATTCAATTTGATTCTTTAATCTATTGATGTTGTCCCTTTCGGGAAACGGTTGCTATCCCAACCGTTGGTGATATACATTCGATACACTCAAGTGAAATGAGTGGTCGGTCATGTGTAGGCCGGGTTGCAAGACATTCTTGTTGAACCCAGTGTATTCGCCTCTAGAGATACACTATCGGAAGGTAGTTCTATACCTTGTCATGTTGGAAATCCAATCTCCAATAAGCGCCCTGCGGTTTTTAATTTTATATTATATATGGAGCGTGAGATGCAAGCGTTCCGCTAGATTCTATTTATTTGATTTAGACACTACTATAATATCACCAGATTTTGATGATATTAAAATGTTTGGGTTATCGTAAGGTAAAAACCATCTGTGTTTATGTATGGATCGGTCTTACGATTATCTTTTCTTTCGAAAGGATATTAAAAGTTAAACAAATGGTTGGAGTTTACTCGTACCAGTCCCATGACTGATCCAGAGTTTATTTGTTTTGATTTTCCCTAAACTCTTGGGTGCCCAAATTTGTATGGGCAGTCAAGTAGTCGGGATTTTATAGATCCACTTGGAGGGCTCGAAGCCGAAGGATTCACCAGTTAGCTAGAGGCTATCATATTTTCCGCTGTGTACTATATTGTATCCAGAAACATGTGTTTATAACTGTTCCAGGAATAATTGTGGTGCTCTGATAATGGTAAGTATATACTGTTACTGATTTGTATTTCAAAAGTTATGTTATCTAATATATTTTATTCGTTCCGCTGTGAGATTTGTATTCTTTGTTTTCTTCTATTCTAATTTTTCTTTCTTTCTATTTCTCATCTTCTAATTTCTTTCTAATAATGATTCGTATTTCTGTGCAATTTGGGTTGGACATGTGGTGTTATTAGTCGGCTCAAAGAGTATGGAAATTCGGGCCACTACAGTTGGTATCAGAGCTGAAGGTTGAGTAGTAACCTTGACTCTGTGGCGTAACTCAATAGAGATGGGGTTAGTAATACCCTAGATTTAGTTTGAGTGCATATATATGAGCGCGTATTTGTAGTTTTGATATAAAATTGTTTTATATTGTGTTGGCTGGTTTGTTGAGTGGTTTATGAATTCTGGTCGATACAGGATGTACAACTGTATCGATAGGTCTTTCTAAACTCTCGAACAAAGCAGTTTGATACAATATTGTTTTAAATGGGTAAATGAAAATACTTTTGCCCAAGAATTATTTTCGATATAAAAGGAATAATTTTCTAAAATTTCCGATTGATTGATTGTTATTGCAATCAAATGGAATTATCAAATATTGAAATGGTTATATATAACCAAATATAACTTGTATATGGAAAATATATATAAATAAGATGAACTTAAATTAAATTCAAACCACAACTTGGAATTTTAATCCCGGATGATTTAGAAATATTTTCTGAAGTATTCTATTAAGTAATATAACATTACTTTGAAGGATTTAGAAAAAAATAGTTTTACATGGATTTTTGAAAGGGATCAAGCACTGAAATCACATCAGTGGCGAGAAAATAATTCCGATGATGGGTCGCGACATCATCAGTATTCATTTTCAAGTTTCTGAGTGACGGATTGCTTCCATAGTAATTTGGGAATGAAAATTTTGTTTGAAAAGGACAAGATGTTTTAGAAATTCAAATGTTTTGAATTGAGTTGATGTATAAATATATATTATTTCAAACAAATTTGAAATTAAACTCGGGAATTTGAGTTCTGAAATTAAAATTTAAGTTGTATAAGTTGAATAGATTGAGATGGTAAAAATGTGTTAAATAGATTGGAATTTAACTTGGATCTAGTTAAATAAAATTGGATTAGATGGAGATAATCTCAAATGATACTAAATATGGTAATAAGAGGAATATTAAAGATTTGAGCTATTAAAATATATTCGACTTATAATAAACAAGTTGAATACATATATATCGTATGTCGTTAGTTGGAGTTAAGTTATTTTTAATTCCAAGCAGAATTAGTGGATTAACTAAAGTTTGAATTATAAAATGGAAGGGAACTAATCAGAAAGTTGATTAGTGAATTGGAAAACCAAGAGTTTATTTGTTTGGAAATTAATTGGAATGGATATGTTGAGCAGGCATCAAATGGAAGCGAATGCAAGAGGTAGAATTTATGCCCGACAAAAAGGAACATGTTTACAATATTACTTGGGTTTGATGATTTTATGTGCCAATGAGGCAAGCCGCTTGGCTTCCTGATTTTGTTTTGGATTGGATAAGGCCTAGAATGGCGAGTTGTGGTTGTATCGATTGAGCCGTGCAAAGGAGATGCTGGCGAAATTTTCGAAAATTTAAAGAGTTAGAAAATTTTCAAGAAATTTTCTGATAATTTAAAATCGTGTTGTTAATTGTGATTAAAATAAGAAAACCAGAATTAGTTAATAAAATTTCAAGTGGAATAATGAAATTGATAAATGGATTTAAAATCAATTGGAATGGGTGTGAATGTGCGGAAGAGCATATGGATTGGAGATAAGAAAGTGATGGTGGATTGTCCAAAAATGGTGGATAGATCATTTGGAAAGAATTATGAATGGTCGAGTGTTGGTACGAAAATTCAAAGGTTGCGTAAGAACAAGATTGTGAAGATATGGAATATAAGATTTCAACTAAGTAGGCTATGAGGAGTTAGGGTTATAACATTTTTACTGCTTGGCAATTTCGAGGACGAAATTATTTTAAGGGGGAAGGAATGTAACGACCCGGATTTTCAGCCATTGACTTCTGAATATTTAAATTGGTTTAAATATTTTTTTGAATTATATATAGGAATTTATAACGAATTTATTTACAAAACGAAGTTTGAAAGTATAATTTATAATATAATTTAAACGAGCTCGTAATGGTGCGGCAGTTCGTAATTTGACGTTTTGAACTTCAATTAGATATATAGAATCCAATATAAGTCAGATTTCTGTGAAACAAGAAACGTGTGAATCTATTAAACAGTATCTTTCTAATGGAAGTGAAAAATCGATATTTTGTCTTATATACTGTGAATTACGTCCAAATCAAATTTTCAGAAAGTCGCTGTGGAATCGTATATAGGCCATAACGGTTATTTAAATATATTTAAATATCGGTCTTGAATTTGGACAAGATTCTTTTGAAGCGTAGTTATAATTTAATTTTTAGAATTTTACAAAAAAATTTAATAAATTAAATACGCAACTTTTTAATTGGAGTATTTTTCACCTTGTATCAATATTTTAGGGTTTTATAATATAAGTTAAACTACCGATATTATTATATTTTTGGGATCGTGGCGTACTGTTGTCGCGATCATATTTTTATTCCTGTCCGGAATGATCGATAAAGTAGAAAAAAATGATGTCGGTAAGCAAAATATTGAAATCTTAGAATATAGATACATGGAAATCCTTTATCAGTCACGGAACATGCTTTTAAAATTAACAGTAAACAATTGTCCTCAAGTATCTACATGCAGATCTTTTTGTATTTAATAAAGCACATGCCAGTTAAAACTTCCCCGCTTAAACCTCTGAAGAACATTAATACGTGCGCTCCAAGCTGTTCAAAAACCATGTTCTCTAAGGCATAGCCGTGTAAATCAAGCTGTTTGTTTCCGAGGGTTCCAAGCAACTAGATGTCATGCCATCCAAACTACCACTTCTTTAAACACTTTGTATTCTCTGCACTTACTCTTCTGTTTTCCCTATTCTTATTTTTGTTTTCTAGTATTCACAAAAATTTCTCCTTTCAAAATCAAATAGGTAATGATCATTGATGGAAATCGTATTCCTTTGCATTTGCAAACTATTGCTCTTCCATCCTATATCATTTTCAGTCGACCGTTTGTGATTGTCAAGCTCGACAGCTCGTCTGGCGGCTAGGGCACCAATTAATCGACAATGACATAGGAAGCTGGATTTCTTGTAGGTCGTGAGTTTTTTGTGGAGGTTCAAACCTACTTTTGGGTACGATATTCGAATTTGCGAGGAGTTTAAAGCCTTGGTACGAATTTAGTTGAATTTGGTGCTGTTATTTTCGCAATCGATACTGATATGGGGGACCAAGTCATGAAACCACAACGCAGGGAGGGGATCAGAGTTCGATCAGTGGGGAGCCAGGGTGGAACAGTAGTAGTCTGGTGATGTTGACATCGTGCTGGCCTGAGGGCAGAGACGCCGAGGTTGATGGGAGTTGCGATGAGGGAGGACTGAAGTTGCCGTTCCAGTATTTTGGATGAATTAAACAAAAGGGATAGCAAATAGGTGAAGTTTTGTATTTGCATTGAATTCATGGGCTTACTGGAAGGATTTTCTATGATGCTTGATAGGTGGTTAATTACGTTAATAAGGGTTTAAGGGTGATGTTGGTTTCATAATAAAGGGGTGAAAATGGGATCAATACTAGTGCTGGTTTCATTAGAAAAAGGGAAGGATGCTATGTGAAGTTTTTCATTGAGGAGGAACAACGTTTTAAATTTAAGGAAGTAGAATAAGAGAGGGAGGGAAGTAAGGAATTAGGGTGACATGTAAGTTGTGGCTAAGGAGGGAGGAGTGAGGCGTGGTGGTGTCTAGTACATAATGGTTTTTGTCAGTGAATAAATGGAGGAATGTGTTAGTTAATGAGTCGTAAATTACTGGGAAGAAGAAGTCTACAGGGGAAAGGAAGTAATATGCATTAAAAAAAATTAAACATGATTTTTAGCATGTTGATGATTATGTGTAGAACACTGGTTGTGTTGAGACAAAGCTGATGTGTTGAGACCAAGCTGATGGGAGAACGGATCTGGGAGGAAGAGGTATGGCTATGGTTTAGGTAGCACCATCTGCTGATTCGCAGTGGTGAAGAAAGTGGATTCCTGTATTACGATGTTGGAAATGGAAGCCTGGCTTATCACACATACTATGGTAGTGTTGACAAGAAGAATTATACATGACCGGATCTATTGGAACCGAAATGAAGAAATCTATATTACGGAAATGACGGTCTGAGAACGGAACTACCGAAATTTTGTGGAAAAAAATCAAATGCCTGTTTGATCCTTAAACGAAATCAAAGCAGAATCATCAACTGCAAATCAAGATGAGTAAACTCACTAATCTTCCTCGTTTATATTTTTATATAAATGAGTTTTTAATTTATTTATAGTAATTTATACTGTGTGATGGTTGTTTGAATGAATGGTTGATAAAATTGGTTGAATAGTTGATATAATTATACCATTGATAAATTTTTAGCGCTATTTACTATGATTAATGTTGACTGACATCTATGGATGCAGGGAAACAGGTTGGAGGGATCCAACTAGATTCCTCAACATTTATATTACTATTTGTTATTTATTGTGATGTGTATACTATGATTGTTTATGCTATGTTAAATTACCCTGACCCTAGAAATTTGGTATTTTAAATACTGTAATATAATTTTAAATATAGAAAAAAAATTGAGATTTCAAAAGGGGAAATTATTTCCAAAATACTAACTAAATTTTGAATGGACTTGGTAATGGAAACTTATTTAAATGAAATAAACAAGAAATTGATTGTAAACAATGTTTATAAATTTAATAGAATATTTAGCGTTGGACAATTCAAGTTGAATTTATAAAGAAAAGTGGGATTCGGCTTTGAAACCAATATTGGGAAATGGCTTTGAACTTAGAAAATTATAAAGAAAATTTTAAAAGAGGTCTTAAATTATTGGAATAAGAATGATATTTGTATGAAAAACTCTGAATAGGAATTATAAATAGAATTTGGTTTTAAGATTTTATTTTTTAGTATGAAAATGAAATTAGTTATTTATTCATTCATTTATTTACTTGTTAATTGAATTAATAAGCAGAAGTACATTTTTATATAAACCAAATGTTTGTAAATCCTAAATAGCAATTTTAACGCTGCCGTTATAATAAATGTTTTGTAATTCTAAACAGTGATCTTAACGCTATTGTTATAATAAGTGTTCTATAATTCTAGACAGCGATTGTAACGCTGTTGTTAAAAGCAATATTTTATAAATCAAATATTTGGAAACAGTGATTATAACGCTACCATTATAATTAAAGTTTTTCCGTAAAGGAAGTGGATTCTTAAATTGAATCTGAGAGTCGCGTAAGCGATATTTTGTTCAAAGTTATGAGCTTTGACTATTTCAAAGTTAAGAATGTTGTTCAATTATGGTTTGAGAGGTAATTATACCCCAACTTGATTGACTTCATGATTGATGGAGAAATAGTTAAGGTTCGATAGCGATGATTGGTTAGCAATATGGTTAATTAATAAATGATTAATGGTTTGAGTTATAATAACGATGTTTTATAACATCGCGTTAATTTAAAGGATTTTTGAAATGTTTTCCCCAAATAAAGTGAGAGATATTTTCTACGCATAGAAAATGAAATAAATTGGTCAACGGGGAATTAAGAAATGGAAGATGGAAATATTTTTCGATATTAATAAGGTATATTTTCTGAATATAGAAAATAAGGATTCATGAATATTTAGAAATGTTTTCTAACTGGAATTAGAGATATTTTTCTCGAATAAAGGAATTAGGATATTGGAAATGTTTTCCAAGACTCGAGAAAGACAATTGAATTTTTGAAAGAAATCTAGAAGAGGGGAAAATGGAAATTTGAAATGATAATATAATAAGGAATTAATTTAAAACGGGGCCAGTGTTGTTTGATGTTTGATCGGTAGAATTTCCAATTGGAAATAGGACCGTTGATTGTATGGATGTTCCTTTGATAGTTAAATTACCGACTATCAAAGTTTTGATTTATCTTATACCTCCGTTGTCAATACGGAGAGACCAGGATTAGATTCAATATCTGGAAACCACTCCGTATTGGCATAAGCGTTACGAGTCAACTTATGCTGAAGAGATTATGAAGATGGAGTAAAGTGCAAGGGCTGTTCTGTTAATCCTATGTAGAAATTGCCCAAGATGGATTTACATAACAGTGCCTTCGGTTTGTCCAGCCCTAGCACAACTTGTAAGGAAGAGTGTCTGACAGAGTATTTCCAAAGGATTACGTACGTCGATTCCTTCAAACGTACAAAGTTAGTGGCAAAGAAGGGAAACTTCTTTAGCCGAACAATCTGAGTATTTTTGTGGGAATCAATTAGCGATTTCCGATGGATCTGACGATGTGGCATTCAAAGTGAATGGTAGCCAGATGTTCTGGAAGATAATTCAAACCTCAAGCCTCACAACCGGGAATTGACAAAAATCGGGGAGGCAGCATGGCTATGTGGGTTCCTCCCATTAGGATGTATAATCAACTATCTAGAGAAATTCAATTTGCTTCTTTAATCTATCGATGCTGTCCCTTTCGGGAAACGGTTGCTGATCCCAATCGTTGGTGATATACATTTTATACACTCAAGCGAAATGAGTGGTCGGTCATGTGTGGGCCGGGTTGCAAGACGTTCTTGTTGAACCCAGTGTATTCGCCTCTAGAGATACACTATCGGAATGTGGTTCCATACCTTGTCATGTTGGAAATCCAATCTCCAATAAGCGCCCTGCGTTTTTCGATTTTGTATTATATATGGAGCGTGAGATGCAAGCGTTCCACTAGATTTTATTTATTTGATTTAGACACTATTATAATATCACCAGATTTTGATATCAAAATGTTTGGGTTATCGTAAGGTAAAAACCATCTGTGTTTATGTATGGATCAGTCTTACGATTATCTTTTCTTTCGAAAGGATTTTAAAAGTTAAACAAATGGTTGGAGTTTACTCACACCAGTCCCATGACTGACCCAGAGTTTATTTGTTTTGTTTTTCCCTAAACTCTTGGGTGCCCAAATTTGTATGGGCAGTCAAGTAGTCGGGATTTTACAGATTCACTTGGAGGGATCTAAGCCGAAGGCTTCACCAGTTAGCTATAGGCTATCACATTTTCTACTGTGTACTATATTGTATCTGGAAACAGGTGTTTATAACTATTCTAGGAATAATTGTGGTGCTCTGATAATGGTAAGAATATACTGTTACTGATTTGTATCTCAAAAGTTATGTTATCTAATGTATTTTATTCGTTCCGCTGTGAGATTTGTATTCTTCGTTTTCTTCTATTCTAACTTGTCTTTCTTTCGATTTCTCATCCTCTAATTTCTTTCTAATAATGATTCATATTTCTGTGCAATTTGGGTTGGACGTGTGGTGTTATTAGTCGGCTCCAAGAGTATGGAAATTCGCGCCATTACATTATCACGCAACTACCAACAAGTAGGCCTAACGAGATGATAATTCATCAACGCCTACCCCACTAAGCTATTTCCTTCTTCTTTAAGTCTCCATGTACGTGCTACCCTAAGCTATGGCTAACAGAAAAGACTTTGAACTTATCCGTCCCCTTCGTGTGTGTATACACCAGAATTCTTTCATTTTGGAATCAGAAACCAGATGAGTTAAGGGAAATAAACATGTATAAACCACAAGCCTATTTTAATGCCAACCAGTGCCTCCGGATAATCAAAACTAAATAAAAAAATTGTGTGGCTTTGGTCTTCAAACTTTATGTATGGATTTAGCGGGTTCATTTAGGTTTTGTAGAAGATAGAGGAGATGGGTGGGTTTTCTAAAGAGACGTTGTCATGCTCGGATATATAGGATCGACTTCAGATAATTACGAGGCATGTGATAAAATGCTTCACATGAAACAAGAGGGGAGTTGTTGAGTTCGTTTGAAACTGGAAAGTGGATCTGGGAGGTCGGAGCGGGGTACCGGTGTCAAGAAAGAGGCGGTGAGGAGCTGAAATGGGTGGAAGTCGGTTGGTAGGGCAAGGGTCAGTGATCGAGAAATATAAGCAGATTGGAAGACTTGAAGCTGTGTATGTGGTGACTTTCATGGCATGGGAACAAAATGTGTAGGGAGTAGAGTGTGGTGGTGTAGCAGTACGTGCGGTGTTGGTTTCTTGAATATGGTCAATGCGAAGTGGGAAGAAGAAGGGAGCAACAGCGTTATGGTTTTGAAATATATGGTGAGGACAAGATATACAGTAACTTTATCACTTACCTAAACTTATTTATATATGCCTAATTCTAGTTGTAAATGGCCAAATCAGATGTTAACCGGCATAATCTAGATTAGTTTAGAGGTCAAGTTTATAATATATTATGCCTAAATTTGTGTATATCGAAAGCCTAGGAAAGAGCTAAAACATGGTAGACAAATGCTAAATTAGCCCAATACAAACATGTGCATGAAGTGGCCATTAATGTGCCAACCCAAGTGTAACAACCCGAAAAATCAGAACCAATTTAAAATTTTTAATTTGGCTATTTTAATGAATTTTAAATATTTAAAATAATTTATTTAAAATAATAACGACTAAAAATTCATTTGGATCGAAGTTATAGCGAACATATTTATTTTAATTAAAAAACAAGGCCTGAAATGGCGCGGTAGTTTGAAATTTTGAATTCGAACTTTGACTGACTGTATAGGAGGCAAAATGAAACAGATTTAAGTGAAACCAAAAATATTTAAATCTGTTTAAGAGTATCTTTCTAACGAATCTGAAAAATCAAAATTTCATAGCAGGAATCAAAAGTTATGGCCAAATGAATTTTCAGAAAGGTCGCTATGGAATAAATATAGCCCATAAAAATAAACATTTTGCAAACGACCTCCGTTTTTGACGAAACTACTTTTTTTGGATCCGGAATGCCAAATTATTTCTGTATTCCAATTTTCATAATTTTTGGAATTAATATGTGAGCGTGGTAAAAGAAAACGTGTTTGGTTGATTTTAGTCAATTTGGATCGACTAGAAAATGGCCATTTTTCAAACGGTCTCCAAATTCGACGAAATTAGTTTTGTTAGGACCGCATCATCCTAACCTAGCCAGATTTATTTTTCGGGAATTTTTGGAATCAGTTTGTGGTCCCCGCAAATTGAAATGTACGTTCAAATCCATATTTGAATGTTTTATATTTTAATTTGAAGAAAAACTATCTAAAACAGTCGACTGGGCTTACGAAAAATATTCCATTATGTCCGGAATGGGGGTATTTAGCTGGGGACGTCAGTCGTTGGGTTTGATTTGCAGTTCGGATTAGAAAATCCTAATTTTGAAATAAATGTAAGTGTGGGCCAATAGGATTTTTTTCTCTTATTAAAATAAATTCTCAAAAATATTTAAAAAACCCTAATAACCCCTGGAACCGACGGCGACTCCTGCTTCCCCCCTCTCCCCTAATTTCCGACGAAACCACTCAGTAGAATCGAACGATGCAGTTGAAGCTTTTGTAGAGCTCCTCTCCATCTTTAAATCCATACCTAGCACGCCCTCCCTCGTCGCGCGAATCTCGAGGTCTGGGGCCACAAAGTTCTGCCGTTCTTTGCGCCGCCATGCCCTATGGGCGCCATCGATATGAGGGGGACCAACATGTGCCTGCGTGCCTCTCCTTCCTCTTCCACGTGGCAGTGGCCAATCGTCGTCTCTTGCAACGATTCACGCACAAATCGCAAACCTAGTTTTGAACACTTCAATTGAGGTAACGACCTTAATATTTTAAACTGATTATAGCACTTTAAAGCGCTACGAATTATGACCTTACAATAAAAATTATATCTTTTTGCTATGTAGTCGAAATCCAGTGAAACAAGAGACGCTGGGACCATGAGGACGTCTTCTACATTCTAGAAGAGACCGCAAAATTTTTGGAGCTTCCTACAATTATTGGAGGAGTGGAACCCAATGTGAGATTTCTAAATTCAAATATGAATGGAATGGCGATGTATAAATTATATGATCGATGTATAAGTTATATAAGCGTTGTACACCTCATGTATAAGCGTTGTATAAATTATATGTGCGATGTATAAGTCATATATACGTTGTAAAAATCATATGGAGTTGAAATGAAATTGAAATGGAATTGAAATATATATATATATATATATATACACACACACTCCCCTCGTCCATAGACCATGGATGATATATATTGGTTGTGATTGTTTGGATTTTGGTTGACATGAAATTTGGTTGATAAATGCGAATGGTTGATAATGGTTGTTTGTGGTTGAAACGAAATAAAAATTATTTGTGGAAAAATTCAATGTGGTATGAAAATGGTTGAAATGATTAGATCATTAGGATAAGCCCCTTAGGGAACGCTGTGAGGCGTAAGGTAGTGCGAGGAGCCGTACTCGGGACGATGGCAGTTTTAAACCCCTTGCCGTTATGCTACCGAAATTTTCTGAAATATTCATCTGTTTGATTTATATTCATGTGTTGGAAAAATATTCATATGACGAATGAATTGTTTGAACGATAAAAATCACATTTTTATCATGTATATGAAGTATATAAAATATTCATGTTTGAAATAAATTGTTTTAACAATAAAAAATCGCATTTTTATTATATATATGAATCGCTAAAAACATTCACGTTTGTAATAAATTCTTCTAATAATAAAAATCACATTTTTATTATATATATGAAGTGTTAAAAATAGTCATGTGTTGAAATAAATGTTTGTTGGCTAAAAATAATATTTTTACCACATATATGAAATGAAAATGGTTTAGAAATCGAAGAACGGATTATATACATATATAATTAAAATAAAACGAATAACGACGCTGCAGTTTGTGTCTTGAAATCGTGATTTTAAACGATTATACCGAGAAATCCAACCATCGGGTTTTCCCGAAACCATAACCGTTGGGTTCGCTTTGAAAATATCTTTCCAACGATATAAAATTTGTAAAGATCCAATGGTTAGATTGGGTGAAATGTTTAATTCAAATCAGGATAAAAACAGTGCCATAATGGATTATGTAACGGCCGGAAAAATTTGATACTTGAATTTTCAACAGTAATACGAAATCGTGTATTACTTGTCAAACAAAACCAAGTAACTCCTGACTGTTAAAAGAAAGAAATTAGAGGATGAGATAGAATAGATAGAAATAATAGAATAGAAGAGTAAGAAGAACATCACATCAGAATCTCACAGCTGAATTTTAACAAAACATAATATCACATTACATATCAGAGTCTGTTACATCATATTACAACATTAGAATACAACATCATATGTGATACTGGCTCAATACACAAATTGGATACTTAGGGATAAATGCAACTACAATACAGGTTCTTGAACTCGTACTCCACAATACTTCAAAGGAGTTCCATTAACACTTGGATCACTTATCTGCCCATAATAATTGTTATGAGTACCCAAGAGTTTAGGTAAACACAGAAAATAAACTCTGGGTCAGTCAGGGGACTGGTGTGAGTAAACAATTTCAAAACACAATTTGATTAGTACAGTATATCTCATAAGACCACACCGTATAAACGGAACGGGTTTTTCCCTTATGATATGTAGAACAATTGGTTTAACGTTTCAAAAATGTTTTGAAAGAAAAGACAATAGTTAGACCAGCCTACACATAAACACGGATGATTTTTACCTTACTATAACCCAAACCATATTTGATATCAAAATCATCTGATATTATAATAGTTTTTATCAAATAAGTATCCATCTAGTGGAATGCTTGCATCTCACACTCCACGTATATAACATATAATCAAAAACCGCAGGCTCTTATTGGAGATTGGATTCCAACTGACAAGGTATGGGAGCACCTGCCGATCAGTGTACTCTAGAGGGGATACACTGGTGTTCAACAAGAACGTCTTGCTGCCCAGCCACACATAACCGCCCACTCATTTAGCTTGAGTGTAGCGAATATACTATCACCCCATGGTGGGAGCTAACCACCTTTCCCGCGGGACAGCATCGAAAGGATTATTGAAGACAAAAGGAATTCTCTAGATGGTGATAATACACCCTGGTTGGGAATGACCCAACTAGCCATGCTGCCTTGCCCTACTTTTGTTACTTCCTAGTTGTGAGGCTAGAGGCTACGTTATCTTCTAGAACATTTGTTCACCATTCACTTTGAATGCAACATCGTCAACTCCATTGGAAATCACTAATTGATTTCCACAAAAATACTCGGGCTGTTTGTTAAGTTAAGAGAAGGTGTCTTCTCGCCACCATAGAAATACGTTTTGAGGAAATCAATGTTCATGACCCCTTTTGGAATTACTATGTCGGACATTCGTCCATACAAGTCATCCTGGGACTAGACAAACCAAATGCACTATTTTATAGAATAGCCCTTGCATATCTTTGTTTTCAATTATCTTCAATATCTCTGACAAGTGTCATATAAATCAGATCGAAGTGGAATATAAATTCCGGACTCTTCGAAATGATTAGCGTAATTTCTTTTATGTTTAGTCAATACTGATTTCATTTTTATCTCAACAATTTTCTTGTTTCAGAAGAAATAGTTGTCAACTTAAATGATTGGATTAAATACACTTCACGGTTCAACAGAATGAATTACACTGATAATTGATAATAAATGCCAACTATAGTTGAATTAATTCATTCCATATATTCTCTTAAATTATATGTTTGATCAAATATAATTTCATATTCAAAATCCAGATATTTGACCGTCTGATATAATTGAACAATTCTAGCACGTGTTTCGCACACGGTAATTTACACTATAATGTTCGTTCGGTAGTTTACACTCTAACGTTCGTCCCTTTACTTCAATAGTTATTTGCAATTTGCACTGTTGTAAATTATCGTTATATTTCTAGATGAAATTAGTAATCTAAATTATATATAAATTCTTTAATTTTATAAATTATATTTCCCTTTTAATTGGATTTAAACATGTCGATCCCCTTAAAAACTTAGCTGCTACGACTTCTCTTCCATCTTCTATTTTCCTTCAAAGGCCCAAGAAAAATCTCCCTTTATTTATTTTATTTTTATTCTTTTATTTATTTTTTTCTTTTTTATTTGAACTTGTTTTTAAATAAAAATCTCGGCCCAACAACACTTTAGCCCAAAACCCACTTCTTTCCTTCACTTCTGCTAGATCACGTTTCCTGCTTCAAAATCCAATGCCGCACTCGACAGATCACGCTATTTTCCTTGCCCGATCACTCTTTTGTTTTGATTTGCCAATCTCCAGATCATTACTCCAGGATCTCGACTCCAACACAGCAGATCACACCAATTTCTCCAGCCTGATCATGCTCCTTCCTCTGATTTGCCAAAAAACAGACTTCACTCCTTGCCCGCTTCAATCTTTTATTTGCCAATTTCTCCCTGTGTGCCAAACTCGAGTTTTGGAAAGGTAAAACTGTTGATTTCTCTTGCCTAATCACTTCAATCCCTTTTTCCAAATCACCATTTGTTTCTTCTTTCTGTTTTTCTTCTCCTCCTCCATTAACATGCACAGTGTGCATTGGTGCACCTGCACACCCACTCCGGCCATCGTAAGTTCATCACCACCGTCTTCGCAAACTATGATCCACACCCATTTGCCATTTCTACACTCAGATTCGATCCTCTTTAGTTCTACAGTGTTTTCACTATTTAACCGAGCTTCCTGAAAATAACTCAGATCCAAGAAACCTCCTACTGCTCCCACCACCGACCACCAGAACACGACTAAGTTCGGTCATGACAAGGTGACGACCCATACTACCGTTTCCCCTAGGCGCGCAACCACCTTTTGCCTCCTCGTCAGAGCAGTTCTTCGATGATCGTGGGTATTAAAAAACCCATAAAAACCTATTTTGGTCTCATTCTCTAAATCTACGCCATAGAAAAATCTTATGTACTTTTCCCGTGTTCATCGACCTTACACGCTTCTCCAGACCGCTTGTCATGAACCCCGATCACCCAGATCACCTGTTCTTGCCCTAAATGTAATTTCCGTTCATCCCAGAATATCTCGTCCACCACTGAAATAAAAATCATGAAATTGGGACTAAAAATCATAGTTTCCTACCACGATTCAATATATATAACTCAATCTCGATTTTGAGATGGTCGAAATTTTCATGTTTTATACTGGGTACCTGGAAACTGTATATTTTGGTTAGCTTAGTTTATACATACTTATAGTGCTATTTTCTTGGTTGCTATAGATGTATATATCACTCAAAGCCCCTAGCATTTATTTGAATCTAAGTATGATATTTTAGTATACTGTTTCTTTGGAGAAATCAGGATGTTTTTTAACATAGCAGCAGGTTTGCTATTCAACTGGTTTTACTATTTCCAGAATACAATTTACTATCATCTTCTTACCCTGTTTTGCTTATGGAAATTTTGCTACTCTTTTGTTTCCAGAACATTATATAAATACATAGATTTACATCATATAATATATACAAAATCAGTAGTAAATGGTAGAGCTTACTCACACCACAGTTAAGTATTGTTTCTAGCATTTCATTCATAGCAGCATTTTTTCTATTTAGATGGTTTTAAAACTTAACAACAAATCATACATACTAATGTGATATACATATCTAAATCTACACAATCACTAGCATTCATGAAGGAAGACAGAACTTAAAAAAACGGAGAGTACAAAACAAAGTTTACTCACAATAGTAGCTTTCCTTTCCTCTGTTTCTTCCTACTAGTTCTTCTAGTTTTTCTCTTCTATTTTTATTTGACCTTAGTTGTTTTGCATGAGAGAAGGTAGGGGTTTCAAGTAGTTTTATAGGCAAGTAAACTATTAAACAATTTTCCTATCCCATATTATAAGGGGGTAAGTGCTACAGTATATATTTCTAGACTTTCATTTCAAATCTTATTCAATCGTTTTCCAAGAAGCTTTGGCATGAAGAAATCCATTGTTTAATTAGATATTTACTTCTTTTTCTTGTCCTCATTTACTCTTCTAGAGGCATGACTCATACAAAGCCATTCTCCATTTAATGCTACCATATGTTTTCTTCATTTTCCAGAATTTGTTTGCAATAGAAAATGGGTTTGTATGGCGTGATATTTTGCTTGAAAGTATTATATATTCGCAAGTAGATTTGCTAAGGGTTTTTAGGTGATGGCTTTGTATTCTTAGCCTTACTATTGCCATGTTACATCTTACATCTACAGCATATTTCTTAGCCTAAAATATATATTAGTTAATTAATCTAGGTGGACCATTCAAGAATTAGGCTAGGTTAGGTAAGTATTTTATAGCACATCTCATTAATACGGCAATACCCCTTTGTTCTTAGGGAATGTTCTTTCATTCATAGCCATTTCAAGTGTTAAATCACATTTAAGGATTTGCCTTCTTTTTTTGTTTTTATATGAGTAATATACTTTGTTTTTTGTGTTGCGCCATTTCAAAAAATATGTGGTGTTCACCATTCATGGATCTTGTGTTTGGCTATGATAGCTTCTTGCATATATTTGTCTAAATTGGTCCCTAGATGGAATATTTTTTTTTTATTTCCTAGGTATTTAAATGTTATCATACATAAGTATGTACATTATGTTACACATGCTTGTATATAATGTATGTATTTTAGTTGAAATCTTTTATTATGCATTCATAAATATATGCATACTTCATACATATATTTGCACATCTATAATATAATTATAATTGTTTAAGCTAATTTTATTTTGATTATCCCATTATAATCAATGTTTTATTGTTAAACAAACTCGGTAAAAACCGGGACATTACAATCTACCACCTTAAAAGAATTTCGTCCCCGGAATTAAAGAGTGACGAATAGATTTCAGTTTTAACTTAAAGTTAAACTCTTATACATCCATACCTTTCGAACAGACTCCTTGTTTTATTTATTTATTTGGAATTTAGTTAACTTATTTCTAAAATCCAAAATTTGATTTTATTAGTATAACAGCTTACTTAACCTAGATGAGTCCATAACTCAAGTCTGGTCATTATTACCGGGAAAAATCAATGTTATTCACTAGATATTATTCTAAATTTAACTAAATGCTATTTAACTTATTCTGGGGCTGACACCATTCATTTTAACTCCTCTTACTAAAAATTAAGATACCTTTTTAATTTAATTTTACTCCATTTGACTTAACCCGAGGTTGACCCTAATCCATTTGACTCTTTCCATCGGTTTTTATGGTCGTCCTACTCTATCCTTGGTCTCTTTTTTCTATGAGAACTTATATTCAACTCCCTGGGTATACCAGTCTGATTATCAAATCCTAATCGGAGGATATTTTTAAAGATGACCTAAGTCGATAACTAGGGTTGATCTATACTAAGTACAGAATTGGTTTTATGTAACAACCCAGAAAATCTGAACCAGTTTAAAAATTTTAAATTGGCTATTTTAGTGAATTTTAAGTATTTAAAATAAATATTTTAAATAATAACGACGAAATGTATGTTTGAATCGATGTTGAAAATGAATATAATTAATTTGAATTATAAACAAGGTCTGAAATGGCGCGGCAGTTTCGAAATTTCAATTCAAACTTTACGGACTGTACCGGATGCAAAATAAAACGGATTTTAGTGAAACCAAAACTATTTAAATCTTCTAGTGAATATCTTTCTAATGAATCTGAAAAATAGAAGTTTCGTAGCGGGAGTCAAAAGTTATGGCCAAATGAACTTTCAGAAAGGTCGCTATAGAATTTATATAGCCCGTGAAAATAGACATTTTGCAAACGACCTCGGAATTCGATGAAACCACTTTTGTTGGATCCGGGATGTGAAGTTATAGCTAGGTTTCAAATTTCATAATTTTTGAAGCTAGTATGTGAGCGTGGCAAAGAAAAATGTGTTTTGGTCAATTACAGTCAAATTGGATCGACCAGAAAAGGACCATTTTTCAGACGATCTCAGAATTCGACGAAACTAGTTTTGTTGGGACCGCATCGTCAAAACATAGCTGGATTTATTTTTTGGGAATTTTTAGAGTCAGTATGTGGCCCCGGCAAATTGAAATGTACGTTCAAATCGAACATTGAATGTTCTATATTTTAATTTGATGAAAAACTAGTCGAAACAGTCGAATGGGTCTATGAAATATATCCCATTGTGTTCGGAATGGGGGTATTTAGCTAGGGGCGACAGTTATTGGGTTTGAATAGGTGTTCATTTGGTCAAGAGGATATTTTTGAATTTAAAATAAATTAAACATTTAAATATAACTCGTGGGCCAATCATATTCTTCGATACTTCTCTCTCTCCTCCTAAATCACCTAAAGCGAACGACGGAAGAAGCTCCTCCGTTCCCAGTCCGATTTCTTCCACTCCA
The DNA here is from genome assembly GCA_030737875.1 of Allium sativum. Classification (NCBI taxonomy): domain Eukaryota; kingdom Viridiplantae; phylum Streptophyta; class Magnoliopsida; order Asparagales; family Amaryllidaceae; genus Allium; species Allium sativum. The sequence continues at coordinate 19,251,987 of CM060911.1, forward strand.
CTTCACGAAACCGCACCCTCCTTTGGAAGTTTTTGAAGATCGAAGTCCCCTCTTCACATCCATATAAGGTTTGCTGATTATCGTTGAGCGTGGAGGCCGAATCACCTTCGACAAGGCGCCGCCTTTGGAGCGCCGCCACGACCAGAATCCCCCATCGCACCTGACGCGGTCCCCACCCCCTGGTGCGCCGTTCGAAGCCCAACGTCGTGGCTTCGACCGATCATCCTCTAATTTCTCGGATTTAGTGATAATCGCTAACCTAGTTTTGAACGAAACTGTGAAGGTATAAGGCTATTTTTAAATTAACTATATTATAGCACTTTAAAGCGCTACGGTTTTCGATTTCACTATAAAAATCATATCTTTTTCGTTTGTTGATGAAATTCAGTGAAACAAGAGACAGTGGACTCGTGTGGACGTCTTCTACATTCTAGAAGAGACCGCATATTTTTCTGAGCCTTCTGCTATTTTTGGTGGAGTGGAACCCAATGTGAGATTTCTAATTTATAAACGATACGGAAAACAACGATGTATAAATTATATAGTCGATGTATGAGTTATATAAGCATTGTACAACTCATGTATAAGCGTTGTATAAGTTGTATGTTCGATGTATAAGTTATATATGCATTGTAAAAATTATATATGCGATGAAATGACATTGAAGTGAATTGAAATATATTTATATACGAATATATATATATATATATATACTCCCCTCATCCACAGACCATGGACGATATTTATTGGTTGTGATATTGTTTGGATTATTTGGTTGATGTGAAATTTGGTGAATAATATGAATGGTTGATAGAATTGTTTGTGGTAGAGAATGATTGGTTGTGGTTGAAAAATACCCATCTGTGGTTGAAAACAAAATTAGAATAGACCGTGGAAATGAAAATAAAACATGCCGCCTGCATGCGAACTAGATGCATGAATCCCCATTGTCAAAAACCGCAAGGTTTTAAGGTAGAGCGAGGAGCCATACTAGGGACGGTCCCGGTTTTGACTACCCTGCCGTTATGCTGCCGATATTTTCAATAATATTCATGTGTTAGAATTATTTTCATGTGTTGAAACTATATTCGTGTGTTGAATAGAAATTCATGTGTTGAATAGAAATTAATGTGTTGAGTAAACTATATGAAAGATAAAAATCACATTTTTATTATATATAGCCTATATAAAATATTAGTATTTTAAATAAATTGTTTTAACACCAAAAATAATATTTTTACCTTATGTATAAACTATATAAAATAATCGTGTTTTGAAATAAATTGTTTTACAATAAAAATCACATTTTTACTATATATATAAACTATAGAAAATATTCATGTGTTGAATAAAGGACTATAACGATAAAAATCATATTTTTATCGTGTGTGTGAAGTTGAAAACATTCATGTGTTGAATATATAGATTGAACGATAAAATCTACATTTTTATTGTGAATTTGAAGTGTTAAAAAGGGTGATGTGTGAAATAAATAAATATTTTTGATGATAAAAATATCATTTTTATCAAATATATAAAGTGGGGATGGTTCTGAAATTGAAGAAAGAGTTATATTTATATATATTTATATAAATATAATTAAAATATAGTGAATAACGAAGCTGCAGTTTGTGTTTTGAAACCGTGATTTCAAACGATTAGTGCGGGAGATCCGACCATCGGATTTTCCCGAAACCACAACCGTTGGGTTCGCCTTGGGAATATCTTTCCAACGGCACCAACTTTGTAAAGATCCAACGGTTGGATTGTCTGGAATGTTTAATTCAAATCTGAAGAAAAACAGCGCCATAATCGATTATATATATATAATTAAATTAAATCGAATAACGACGTTGCAGTTCATATTTTGAAATTGTAACTTCAAACGATTAGTGCGGGAGATCCGATCGTCGGATTTTCCCAAAACTGAAACCGTTGGATTCGTTTTGAAAATATCTTTCTAATGATATAAATTTTGTGAAGATCCAACGGTTAGATTTTCAGATATGTGTAAATCAAACCTGGAGAAAAACAGCGCCACGGCCGCGTTATGCCCTGAAGCGCCGTTTGAATGAATTGGCTATTTTTAAATAAATAAAAATAGCGATAAATCGTGATAAAATATTATAAACGACATGGAATGGAAATAAACTGAATTTGCTCGGTTTATGTGATATTTGATGGTTGAATGTGTTCGGTGTGAAAATTACATTAAAGAACAGAATTGGTGATGTCGAATAATTTAACCATTGAAATGAATTGATTTGAAATTCTAAATATACGTGAATTATTTGAAAAGGCCCAGTTAATTCTCATTTCAAATAATTGATCGACGAGTGAAAGTCGAAGATATGAAGACGGTGCAAGACCGATGATCTTCACGTCGAATGGAGGGGTGCTACTGATGCACATGATAGGAGTAGCTACCTTGACGGGGTTAAAGTAGTAGCCACTCGGACGTACTTGTTGATTGTACGGATGTGCGAGGTATTGAGTGCCTCCAGTTTCGTTCAGACCCAGAACGAACGTGTAAATGGACTGTGTGTCTGACATTGGATTTTGTTCTGTGCTGATTGATCTCTATTAAATATATATCTGTTTGGCGGCGGAGAATTTATTCTCTTGCTTAACGCCCTTCTCTGAGACGTACGAGCTCAGAGGTTATGTATCGATGGAAACCAGTCGCATTGAGTGAATTGTCTGTGTGGCATGCCTAAGTGGCAGATGATCAAGTCTTCTGTTGAAAAGCAAAGTCTTGTGGTTGATGATCAAAGCACGGCCCGTGTGGCGTAGCTTTGTGTATAGCGTTGTTCCTCGAGCCTCACACCCAGGTATGGACCAGAAACGGGAGAGGACTTCAGGGAGGACATGCGTTTCTTTCTAGCTAGAGGTGGTGTCAATGCTTAAAATGGCTGACATATATATTATTTTCACCTATGTGGTTGTTGCTGTTGCGAGGCGCCTCAGATATATCGGTGACTATGTGTAGCCGATGGAGTCATTCGTTGGCTCATTTACGCCCCAAAGGGCGGAGAAACGTAGTTTTCAGGATTTAAGTTTAATCCACATCGGGTGGACCGGCCCTGTTGCTCCCAGGCTTGCCTGCGCGCTTGCCTGAGACTCGGGCTAGACAGTCTCGAAGCGGTGAGGACGATCCCTGGCCTCGGTTCATGACGGAAATCCAATTTCCAAATACGACATCGTGCGGTTTTGATTGTATACCTATATGTGGCGACATAGTGGTATGGGGCATTAATCCCGTCTATGATTGATACTTATGATTTGAATTTGTTTTTGAAACTTATAAACACTAATATTACGAAATTCTTTTGTTTTATTCGTATCAAGCATATTATGGCCATTATAAGGTAAAACTTTATCCTCCGGTTTGTGTTGCATTGTGTGATGGGAACTGAGTCTTATAATGGCTTCATTTTTATAAAAAGCGTTGCGATGTTTAAAAGATTTATTTGTTTTAAAGCATTGGCAATCCAGTGGAGTAAACCCGTTCCGCGAAAGTGGCGTGGTCCTGTGATTAGCCATATTTGAAAATGTGTTAAGTAGATTTCTCACACCAGTCCCATGACTGACTCGTAGTTTGTTTCACTTGCAAACTCGGGCGCCCCTTTTTCTACACGGGCAGCCTTGTATTCAGGTTTTAGCAGGCTCTTTCTGGATAGCTGGAGCTGAAGATGGATTCTATCATTTATCTCTTTTTATGTTGTTCATCTCCTGCTGTACATATTATGTTTTCTTTTCCGCTATAGACATTTTATGTATAGCTGAATTGTATTTTGTACTAAGTATGATCCTATATACTGTGTAACTCTAATGATTATATTTATCCAGTGTATTCTATTGTACATTATCTGGTGTATTTAATTATTTCTGTTCTATTGTTATCAGTTTATGTGTTATATTCCAAAGATTACCCCTGCCACCGTCTTATCGGAAATGGGGTCGTCACATTTTATAGTTTTCAAATTTTCAAAAATGCTCTCTTAATACTTAACCAAACTCAATCTAGGGTGTTACTAACCCTATCTCTTCTGAGTTACGCCACAGAGCCAAGGTTACTCCTTAACCAATAGCTCTGATACCAAGTGTAACGGCCGGAAAAGTTCGATACTAGAATTTTCAAGTAATACGAAATCCTGTACTACTCGTCAAACAAAACCAAGTATTGAACTCCTGACTGTTAATAGAAAGAAATTAGAGGATGAGATATAAAAGACAGAACTAATAGAATAAAAGAGTAAGAAGAACATCACATCAGAATCTCATAGCAGAATTTTAACAAAACATAATATCACATTACATATCAGAGTTTGTTACATCATATTACAACATTAGAATACAACATCATACGTGATACTGGCCCAATACACAAACTGGATACTTAGGGATAAATGAAATTACTAGACAGGTTCTTGAACTCGTACTCCAGAATACTTCAAAGGATTTCCATTAGCACCTGGATCACTTGTCTACCCATAACAATTGTTATGAGTACCTAAGAGTTTCGGAAAACACAGAAAATAAACTCTGGATCAGTCGGGGGACTGGTGTGAGTAAACAATTTTAAAACACAGTTTGATTAGTACAGTATATCTCATAAGACCACGCCGTAAAAACGGAACGGGTTTTTCTCTTATGAGATGCAGAACAATTGGTTTAACATTTAAAAAATGTTTTGAAAGAAAAGATAATAGTAAGACCATCCGACACATAAACACAGACGGTTTTTACCTTACTATAACCCAAACCATATTTGATATCAAAATCGTCTGATATTATAATAGTTTTTTGTCAGATAAATATCCATCTAGCGGAATGCTTGCATCTCACGCTCCATGTATATATAATATAATCAAAAACCGCAGGCTCTTATTGGAGATTGGATTCCAACTAACAAGGTATGGGAGCACCTGTCGATCAGTGTACTCTAGAGGGTATACACTAGGGGTTCAACAAGAACGCCTTGCAACCCAGCCACACATAATCGCCCACTCATTTAGCTTGAGTGTAGTGAATATATTATCACCCCATGGTGGGAGCTAACCACCTTTCCCGCGGGACAACATCGAATGGATTTAGAAGACAAAAAGAATTCTCTAGATGGTGATAATACACCCTGGTTGGGAATGACCTAACTAGCCTTGCTGCCTTGCCCAACTTTTGTTACTTCCTGGTTGTGAGCTAGAGGCTACGTTATCTTCTAGAACATCTGTTCACCATTCACTTTGAATGCCACATCGTCAACTCCATCGGAAATCACTTTGATTTCCACAAAAATACTCGGGTTGTTTGTTAAGTTAAGAGAAGGTATCTTCTCGCCACCACAGAAAAACGTTTTTAGGAAATCAACGTTCATGACCCCTTTAGGAATTATTATGTCGGACATTCGTCTATACACGTCGTCCTGGGACTGGACAAACCAAAGGCACTATTTTATAGAATAGCCCTTGCATATCTTCGTTTTCAATTATCTTCAATATCTCTAACACGCGTCGTATAAATTAGATCGAAGTGGAATATAAATTCCGGACTCTTCGAAATGATTAGCGTAATGTCTTTTATGGTTAGTCAATACTGATTTCATTTTTATCTCAATAGTTTTCTGGTTTCAGGGGAAATAGTTGTCAACTTAGATGATTGGATTAAATACACTTCATAGCTCAACAGAATGAATTATGCTGATAATTGATAATAAATGTAAACTATAGTTGAATTAATTCATTTCATATATTCTCTTAAATTATATGTTTGATCAAGTATAATTTCGTATTGAAAATCCAGATATTTGACCGTCTGATATAATTGAACAATTCTAGCACATGTTTCGTACACGGTAGTTTACACTCAAATGTTCGTTCATTTACTATCGTTATATTTCTAGATGACGTTAGTAATCTAAATTATATGTAACTTCTTTATTTTTATAATTTATATTTCCCTTTTTATTGGATTTAAACTTGTCGATCCCCTTTAAAACTTAGCTGCTACGACTTCTCTTCCTTCTTCAATTTTCCTTCAAAGGCCCAAGAAAAATCTCCCTTTATTTATTTATTTTATTTGTTTTTTTCATTTTTATTTAAACTTGTTTTTAAATTAAAATCTCGTCCCAACTACACTTTAGCCCAAAACCCACTTCTTCTCTTCACTTCTGCCAGATCACGTTTCCTGCTTCAAAACCCAATGCCGCACTCGACAGATCACGTTATTTTCCTTACCCGATCACTCTTTCGTTTTGATTCGCCAATTTCTAGATCATTAATCCACGATCTCGACTCCAACACAGTAGATCACGCCAATTTCTCCTGCCCGATCACGCTTATTCCTCTGATTTGCCAAAAAACAGACTACACTCATTGCCCGCTTCCATCTTTGATTTGCCAAACTTGGGTTTTGGCAAGATAAAATTGTTGATTTCTCTTGCCTAATCACTTCAACCCCTTTTTCGAAATCACTATTTGTTTCTTCTTTCTGTTTTTCTTCTCCTCCTCCATTAACATGCACAGTGTTTATTGGTGCACCTGCGCACCCACTCCGACCATCGTAAGTTCATCACCACTGTCTCCGCACACCACGATCCACACCCATTTGCCATTTCTGCACTCAGATTCGACCCTCTTTAGTTCTACAGTGTTTTCACCATTTAACCGAGCTTCCTGAAAATAACTCAGATCCAAGAAACCTCCTACTGCTTCCACCACCGACCACCAGAACACGATCAACTTCGGTCATGACAAGGTGACGACCCATACTATCGTTTCCCCCAGGTGCGCAACCACAATTCGCCCCCTCGTCGGAGCAGTTCTCCGATGATCGTGGGTATTAAAAGAAACCCATAAAAACATACTTTGGTCTCGTTCTCTAAATCCACGCCATAGAAAAATCTTATGATATTTTTCTCGTGTTCATCGACCTTACACGCTTCTCCAGACTGCTTGTCATGAACCCCGATCACCCAGATCACCTGTTCTTGCCCTAAATGTAATTTTCATTCATCCCAGAATATCTCATCCACCACTAAACTAAAAATCATGAAATTGGGAATAAAAATCATAGTTTCCTACCACGATTCAATCTATGTAACTCAATCTCGATTCTGAAATGGTCGAAATTTTCATGTTTTATACTGGGTGCCGGGAAACTGTATATACTTGGTTAGCTTAGTTTATACATACTTACAATGTTATTTTCTTGGTTCCTATAGACGTATATATCACTCAAAAGAATGCATCAACCCCTAGCATTTATTTGAATCTAAGTATTATATTTTAGTATACAATTTATTTGGAGAAAACATGATGTTTTTTTGCATAGCAGTAGGTTTGCTATTCAACTGGTTTTACTATATCCAGAATACAATTTACTATCATCTTCTTACCCTGTTCTGCTTATGGAAATTTTGCTACCATTTTGTTTCCAGAACATTATATAAATACATAGATTTACATCATATAATATATACAAAATCAGTAGTAAATGGTAGAGCTTACTCACACCACAGTTAAGTATTGTTTCTAGCATTTCATTCATAGCAGCATTTTTTCTATTTTGATGGTTTTAAAACTTAACAACAAATCACACATACTAATGTGATATACATATCTAAATCTACACAATCACTAGCATTCATGAAGGAAGACAGAACTTAAAAATACAGAGAGTACAAAACAAAGTTTACTCACAATAGTTGCTTTCCTTTCCTCTATTTATTCCTGCTTGTTCTTCTAGTTTTTCTCTTCTATTTTTTTTTTGAACTTAGTTGTTTTGCATGAGAGAAGGTATGGGTTTCAAGTGGTTTTAAGGCAAGTAAACTATTAAACAATTTTCCTATCCCATATTATAAGGGGGTAGGTGCTACAGTATATATTTCTAGACTTTCATTTCAAATCTTATTCAATTGTTTTCCAGGAAGCTTTGGCATGAAGAAATCCATTGTTTAATTAGATATTTACTTCTTTTTCTTGTTCTCATTTACTCTTCTAGAGGCATGACTCATATAAAGCCATTCTCCATTTAATGCTGCCGTATGTTTTCTTCATTTTCCAGAATTTGTTTGCAATAGAAAATGGGTTTGTATGGTGTGATATTTTGCTTCAAAGTATTATATATTTGCAGGTAGATTTGCTAAGGGTTTTTAGGTAATGGCTTTGTATTCTTAGCCTTACTATTGCCATGTTACATCTTACATCTACAACATATTTCTTAGCCTAAAGTATATATTAGTTAATTAATCTAGGTGCACCATTCAAGAATTAGGCTAGGTTAGGTAAGTATTTTATAGCACATCTCATTAATAAGGTAATACCCCTTTGTTCTTAGGGAATGGCCTTTCATTCATAGCCATTTCAAGTGTTAAATCACATTTAAGGATTTGACTTCTTTTGTTGTTTTTACATAAGCAATATACTTTGTTTTTAGTGTTGCGCCATTTCAACAAACATGTGGTGTTCACCATTCATGGATCTTGTGTTTGGCTATGATAGCTTCTTGCATATATTTGTCTACATTGGTCCCTAGATGGAATATTTATTTATTTCCTAGGTATTTAATGTTATCTTACATAAATATGTACATTATGTTACACATGCTTGTATATAATGTGTGGATTTTAGCTGAAATCTTTTATTATGCATTCATAAATATACGCATACTACATACATATATTTGCACATCTATAATATAATTATAATTTTTTAAGCTAATTTTATTTTGATTATCCCATTATAATCAATGTTTTATTGTTAAACAAACTCTGTAAAAACCGAGACATTACAGATTATATATATAATTAAAACAAAACAAATAATGACATTGCAGTTCGTATTTTGAAATCGTAACTTTAAACGATTGTACCGGGAGATCTGACCGTTGGATTTTTCCCAAAACTAGAACCGTTGGGTCCGTTTTGAAAAGATATTTCCAATGATATAATTTTTTTAAAGATCCTATGGTTAGATTTTCAGATATATGTAAATCAAATCTTAAGAAAAACAGCGCCATGGCCGCGTTATGGCCTGAAGCGTCGTTTGAATAAATGAGCTATGTTTAAATGAATAAAAATAGCTATAAATCATTATAAAATATTATAAACGATATGGAATGGAAATAAACCGAATTCACTCGGTTTATTGGATATTTGATGGTTGAATGTGTTTGACATGAAAATTACATTAATGAACTAAATTATGGATGTCAAATAATTTAACCGTGGAAATGAATTGATTTGAATTCTAAATATACATGAATTACTTGAAAAGGCCGAATTAAATCTCATTTCAAATAATCAGTCGACGATTAGAAGTCGAAGATATGAAGACGGTGCATGACCGATGATCTTCACATCGAATGGATGGCTACTGATGCTTTTGATGGAAGTTGCTGCCCTGAAGGGGTTACAGTGGGTGTTGTCCAGACGTACTTGTTGATCGTTGGATGTGCGAGGGCCTCTCTCATGTATTGGACATATGGGACGAGGAATAAGGTGCCTCCGGTTTCGTTCAGACCCAGAACGGACTTGAAATGGATGTGTGTCTGATGTTGTGGATTGACAACGTGGCATGCTAAGATGCCGTGATCAAGGCTTTTGTTGAAAAGCAGAGTCTTGTGGTTGATGATCAAAGCAAGGCTTTAATATAGCTAGCTATGTGTATAGCGTTGACTCGCCGGCCTCACACCCCGGTATGAACCAAAAACGGGAGAGGACATCAGGGAGGACATGCGTTTCCTTCTAGCTAGGAGTGGTGTCTGGTTTTTACACGCCCGTACTTTTTACTTATGTGGATGATGGATAGCGAGGCGCCTTGGTTATTTCGGTCTCTATGGAGACGATGGATGGTTTGGTAGATATACCGGCCAGTTTGATGCCCCATATGGCGGGGAAACGCAGTTTTCAGGCATTTTAATCCACTCTGTGTAGACCGGCCCTGACGATCCAAGAGCCCACCTGAGTCTGGATCCTGAGATACGGGCTAGAGCATCTCGAAGCGGTAAGGACGATCCCTTGCCTTAGTTCATGATGGAAATCCAATTTCCAAATACGACATCGTGCAGTTTTGGTTGTAAACCTATATATGGCGACATAGTGGTATGGGGCACTTATGCCATCTATGATTGATACTCATGATTGAAATTGTTTTTGAAACATATTAACACTAGTAATAATATCAAATTCTCTTGTTGTATACGTATCAAGCATATTTTGGCCATTATAAGGTAAACTCTATCCTCTTGTTTGCGTTGCATTGTGTGATGGGACCTGAGTCTTATAATGGCTTCATTTTTATAAAAAGCATTGCGATGTTTAAATGATTTACTTGTTTTAAGCACTGGCAATCCAATGGAGTAAACCCGTTCTGCTTCAGCGGCATGGTCCTATGATTGGCCTTATTGTAAGATAAGTTAAGTAGATTTCTCATACCAATCCCATGACTGACTCGTAGTTTATTTAACTTGCAAACTCGGGTGTTCTATTTTCTACACGGACAGTCTTGTATTCAGGTTTTAGCAGGCTCTCTCTAGATAACTATAGAGCTGAAGATGGATTCTACCACTTCTTTTATGCTGTTCAGCTCCTGTTATGTATATTATGTTTGATTCCGCTGTAGATATTTATATAAAGCTGAAATTGTATGTTGTACTAAGTGTGATACTGTATACTGTGTAACTCTGATGATAATATTTATCCATTGTATTCTGTTGTAAATTATCTGGTGTAATTATATATTTCTGTTCTGCTATTATTTGTTTATGTGTTATATTCCAAAGATTACCCTTGCCACCGTGGAACGGGGCTTTGGGGGCATCACACCAAGTTTTTTTTATATATATAACATACCTAAAGATTAAGGTTTCTACACCCTTTAAACGTGACCAGTTCGTTTTTACCGTACGGTTAAGTCTGGAATTGCCTAATCCATATATCATGCCTAATTATAGTTTAAACATTGCCTAATCTGTTTTAACAGTGCCTGATTTAAGTCTTTTTATGTGCTCAAATATTATTAGTATATATTAATGTAGCTGGCATAGATAGATTCCATGAGTTTTTCTGTGTGCTGAACCCAAAAGAGTATACACAATATTTAGTTATAACTTCCGATGTCTCACATCATCCAAATAAAAATAAAATGTTATTTTTGTATATACACTATGTAGCGAAAATTCGTATAATAATAATTGAATAGTTGGGAAAAATTGGTTTAAAGCTTTACTGTGACAACCTAATTCATTTTATAAATGACGTTGTCCATTTTTGTATTCAAATGAAAAGGGCATTTTGGAATTTAAATATGAAAAGAAAATGATAGGGTTGATCCAATCAATGAACGCAAGTAATATTTTAGTAAAAAAATATTTTAGAAGTTTTAGTAATATTAATTTTAAATGGTGAAAACCATATTTAATTTATAACTGTGTCATACAACAATAGTATTGGACAAGACAAATGACGTCAGATCCGTATCGACGAGCATGGCAGATGAAACTGGTTTGGACATAGTTGATAACTATTGTAGTTTTTAATAAAATTAAACGTCGGTTTAATTTAAGTGGAACAAACTATTTCAGCAACGGTGAAATAAAGAAGAGTTTACTCACTCATTTTTATTCCACTTGTATTTTATACAAGTTGGGTTAAAATATTTGTGTGCTATGATTGTTAATGGTTTGATGGATGCTGAATATATATTTATTTGTGTTGACTGAACTATTTAAATTAAACGTTCGTTTAATTTTAAACCAATTGTATTTTTAACGATTATCTCCAAATGAGGTAACTTACCTCATTGGTTACGTTTAGAATAATATAAATGTATTAAATTGACATATGGACGTCTGGATTACTTTTATTGTTTGATGGTTGAATACTATATCTGTTATTGAAATATATGACTTTCTTTGATATAACACATTTGGGTATAGGTAAAACAGGTTGGAGAGATCCAACTAGATTCCTCAAGTTTATTGTTTATTTTCATATTGCAATTATATGAACTGTTTAACTGATATGGTTGGATAATTGACTTGATTATCGATTGTTGAATATAAATTCAATGTTTGTTTATTTTAACCAATGGACAATATTGGTTGAGTAATTGGTATCCGTTGTCCTAATAGTATATTGTTTTATAAAAATTGATTTACCATTAGGTGAATTGAAGATAATGAAGTTATAAAAATTATATATTTATAAAACATATAAATGTTTATAAATCATATAAGTTTATAAGTAAATTAATATCTATTATTAATCATATAAGTTTATAAGTGATTATTAACTAGTTTTATAAATCAGATTCTTATGTTAAGAAGATTTATAAGCAAACGCGCAGGAATTAAAGCAATGGTTAAGAGTTGGATTAATTATTTTCAAGAGACAGTTGAATGGAATTATTTAAATTAATTATATTGTTAATTTATTTAAAGGAAGGACTCATTGGAATTGATTAACGAAATAATCATGGTTTAAGTTGACGAACTCAACTAATTTAATTGGAATTGGTTAATTGATTAATTTGTTTTGAATTAATCTAACGAAATAGATAAATGAATATATATTTTTAATTTAATAAGGTTTAAAAATAATTTATTTTTATTTTAGTTAACAAAGAATTTAGCTACCCCGACGATAGTAAATAATTAAGTGTATTATTACTGATGCGATTACTTCTTAAATTTATTTCATGTATGTAAGTAATCAAAGCGGGAAATGGAATCTAGTTGATTTTTGAAAGGAGTTGATGAATGGGTTTTATATTTAAAACAAAGATTTATAAACGAGGTTATAAAGGAGAATTTAAGCAAAGGAGATAGCTTAATTAAAAGTTTACGTATTATTTGAATTAAGTAAAGAAAAGCGAGATAAAAAGGGGTTTTATATTAAACCTGAGTTTTATAAATAATGTTTATAAAATGGGGCTTGAGGCTAAAACGTTAAGTTTAAATTAACGTTATTTAATAATGGAATGGAAACTAGACTGTTAAAGTGGAAAATGGTTGAATGAATTATAAGTGGAATAATATGGGTTGATAATGAGTCGGGGTAAGAATTAGAACCTAAGTGGAGATTGGTTGAGTTGAGTAATTTTCTAAGTATTGATTGGATGTTAATTTCAGTCTTCGGGGTTGATGCTTAGGAAATTATTCGCTTACCAATTTACAGTCAGGGATTAATGGACGTTGAAATATGGAATACTTGAATAATGTTGTTATAAATGTCTTGAGATAATAGAAAAATAGGAATTGGATATGGTTATTAAATATTTTTCTAATTATTAATTTGAAATGGTTTTGAGAAGATTAATTTATTGAAATAAGAATTGAATACAATGGAATGTTTTAGAATTTTTAAATTAACCATTTGATAATTATTTTTAAACAAGAAGAGGCCAAGTGATGTTGAGTACTGAACCAGTAAATCTATTTTTATTTTCATGATTGAATGGTTGTTTATTTGATAGTTAAATAACCGACTATCAAATCTATCCAATATGATTGTTGGTACGGAAAGATGTGGATCAAATTTATGTTCGAAAACCATTCCGACCAATGAATACGTAAACGTTGAAGATACTTGTTACTGATTGAGATGAAGAAATTGAAGACTGTGGATCTTAATAAAATGGTAGAATGATTTATAATCTCTGGTTTAGTGGCCAGAGATATACTGTGACTCTGTCATGGTTGAAATCTACAGATTTGCAAGGACTACTCGCTACCAATCCCTAGGGCGATTCCTAGGATATGGTAGGAGAGTGCCTTTAGTACATCCTGTTCCTGGATGACTTGTATGGACGAATGTCTGACAGAGTATTTCCTAAAAACCACGTACTTTTATTTTTACAAACATATTTCTGTTAGTTGTGGAGAATGGCCCTTCTCTTAGCTTAACGAACAGAGTATTTTTGTGGATGTCAATTAGTGTTTTGGCGTATCTGACAATGTGATATTTAAAGTGAATGGTGGTTAGATGTTCAATGAGATGATTATGACCTGAAGCCTCATCAGCCGGGAAATGACAAAAATTGGGCAGGCAGCATGGCTAAGTAGGTCACTCCCATTAGGGTATATAATCACCTATCTAGAGAAATTTTATTTCCTTCTTTATTCTATTCGATGTTGTCCCTTTCGGGAAATGGTTGCTGATCCCAACCCTTGGTGATATACATTCAACACACTCAAGCAAAAAGAGTGGTCGGTCATGTGTGGTCGGGTTGCAAGATGTTCTTGTTGAACCCAGTGTATTCCCCTCTAGAGATACACTATCGATAGGTGGTTCCATACCTTGTCATTGTCAGAATCCAATTTCCAATAAGCGCCTGTGGTTTTGATTGTATACTAAGTATGTGGAGCGTGAGATGCAAACATTCCGCTAGATTGCTATTTATTTGTATTTAGACACTACTATAATATCAGAAGATATATATGATTTCAAAACGATTAGGGTTATCATAAGGTAAAAGCCGTCTGTATTTACCTGTGGATTTGGTCTTACGATTATCCTTTTCTTTCAGAAAAGATTTGTTTAACTCAAAAAATCAAGGTGGATGTTGTTTATAAACTTAGTCGGTTTCTCACTTTTGTTCACCAGACTGATTTGATGTTTGTAATGCTCGGGTTAGCCCGTGTTTTTCAGGTTTAGGTTTGAACGCTGCGAACTTCAGAAGATGTACTGGAGGAATTCAGACATATGATATCTAGTTTTATTCCATTATGTGTTGTATATAAGGACAAATTATTATAACTGTCCAGATTTATTGATGTACTCTTATGATTTTAATTACTTATTTCAAAGCTCTCAAAAAAGTTTTATTTCTATATCATATTTTGTTCCGCTGCGATGTTAGACTCTGATTCATTTGTGTTGGTTAGTTGGATTTTCTTCTACTATTCTAATATTTATTTCTTTCTTATCTCCTCTAAATTCTTTCTATTGACATCTGGGTTTCCAGTACAATTTGGGTTGGACTGGTGTTGCGTGGTCAGCTCAAAAGGTACCGGAAATTTCGGCCACTACAATAGGTTTCGCTTATGTTTCCCTACTCCGATGATCGTCCATAGCTTCCTGGCATACCTTTCAGCGCATCATTTCTCTTGTTTAGTGTAGGGGTTGTGGGCGGTTCTAATGACCTGAAAATCCCCGCCCTTTCAATCGACCATAAACCACACAGATTTGATCCAAAAGTTGGAAATCCTCGAATGCATTAACTCTAGGAATACAACACCTCAGAAAAAATAATAGCAGACTTTTATAAACATCATTATAATGTTGCATCAGAGTACAAAATACATTGAATATAATACATCGGAAAATAAATTTACAGTGAATTTAATTCAATGCAGCAGAAATGAATAAATTGATACAACGGAAGTCTATCACTGCTCTAGACACAGGTTTAAGCTTCGATCCAGAATCCTGCTCAATATCTGCAAAATAAGCTACTCGATTGCCCGTGTGGAAAAGAGGGCACCCGAGTTTGCAAAGTGAAACAACGTACGGGTCAGTTATGGGACTGGTATGAGAAATCTTACTTAACCTATTTAATAATAAGGCTAATCACAGGACCAAGCCGCTAAAGCGGAACGGGTTTACCCCATTGGATTGCCAGTGCATAAATAAAGTAAATCATTAAACAACGCAATGCTTTTTAGAAAAATGAAACCATTATAAGACTCATGTCCCATCACACAATGCAATGCAAACCAGAGGATAGAGTTTTACCTTATAATGGTCAAAATATGCTTGATACATATAAAATGGATTTGATATTATTATTAGTGTGTATATATATTTTCAAAAACAATTTCAATCATAATGTATCAATCATAAACGACATAGTACCTCATCCTACTATGTATCCATACTAGTTCTACAATCAAAACCGCATGATGTCGTATTGGAAGTTGAATTTCCATCATGAGTCAAGGCTAGAAATGATCTCCTTACAAATTCGAGACACTCTAGAAATATCTCAGGATCACACCTACGGGCAACCCTTGGATCCTGCTGGGCCAGTCCACAAATAACGTTAGTAGATTAGCAATTGCTGAGCACACGCTTCTCGGTCCTATTGAACCTATAATTTGGCCATTGGCGAACAATAAATCTGAGGTACCTCATAATCCATCATCCACATAAGTAAAAAATGTCAGGGCTTGTAAACGCTGACACCACTTCTAGCTAGAAAGAAACGTGTGCACTCCCTGCATTCCCTTGCTCCGTTTTTGACTCATACTGGGGTGTGAGGTTCGCGAAGTCACGCTATACACAAAGCTACACCTAAACAGGCTATGCTTTGATCATCAACCACAAGGCCCTGCTTTTCAACAAAAGCCTTGATCATTTGCATCTTGGCGTGCCACATTGACAATCCACGTCACGCGATCGATAACTACCAATATATAACCTCTGAGCTCGTACATTGACAATCCATTCATTATAAAATGAATAAAAACAATCGATAAACCCGTTCGGGTTAAAATGGCGTTTCAACTTATAATGGGCTAAATAGTCCAATTCATTACCATGTCCATTCATGGTTTATTATGGGCTAGACCTCCCATATTAGGCCTACAACTTGCGGATGTTGGACATGCCGATCGGGTCCGGGCAGACTTATCCCACAAGTTGGGCTTAACCTCGTGTCATAGCCTGCTTCGTATTTGCGCACTTAGACATCTCACATTCGGTCCAACATTAGTGGTTGCTGGATATGCCGGTTGGGTCCTGGCAGACTTCCACCACAAAGGCAACCTAACCTCATGTCAAAAGTGCAATTATAATTTGTAATTGTAATTATTTTAATGAAAAATATTCATTATTTTAAACTATTCTTTATTTAAAATATCTTTATTCTAAAATATTCTTAATTTAAAATATCATTTATTCTAAAATGTCCTTTATACTAAATTGGTATTTGTTTTATAATATTCTTGGTACCAAATATTCTTTATTTCTGAATCGGAATGCGACTCAATCAAATATCATATAATTTCAGTTATATGGATTTCATACATCGCATGTATATAACAATAATGAGAAATAATCAATAAACAACCCATTCACATCCATAGTGAAATTTTATAATTGTGTGAGCATTAAAATAATTAAATAATAATTGCTCATCACAAACTGTCAATCTATCGATTGACAAATCTAAATATTGGGACTAGTGTGTGACAAATGTCATCTCAATACCCGTGTAGATTTTCAAACAACAACAATTTATATAAATAAATCACTGGTTAATAAATTTAACCAATTCTAATTCAATTTGAATTATTTTCTTTTTGACGAATTTTCATTTGTTTAAATTATAAATAAATATTTATAATTTAGTTTCAACAAACATTTATTTTGATGTAACATGACAAAATCTAAATATATGACATTTTAAATGTAACATGCCATAATCTAAATATATTACATTTTAAATGTAACATGCCATAATCTAAATATATGACATTTTTAATCCAATATGTCATTTCTATATAAAATGACATTTCTAATCTAACGTAACATTTCTATATAAAATGACATTTTTAAATGTAATGACATTTCTAAATGAATGACATCTTTATTCTAAATAGACATTTCTAACTAAAGTGATGTTTTAAAACATTTCTAACAAAAGTGATGTTTTCTATTTTCCTCCTTTCTAGCATGTCAAAAATAATGTTTAAACATACAAATATTCTCTAACATATGTTTTCTACTAAATCACTTTACATTAAAAATGGAATTTTTAATGTTGCCACATTTTTATTCAAACAGTCATTATTTCCAAGGAATCAAACTTTACATTAAAAATTGTGATTTTAATGTTTCAACACTTTGATTCAAATATGAACAATTTTCATGTGAATCATTCTTTTATAAAAATGATATTTCTAATGTTAACATGCTTTTGTTTTGAAGATGAACATTTTCTAATGATTCATTTATTTCACTAAAAATAAAGTTTTTAATGTAAACATGTTTTATTTTAAAACATGCATGTTCTTCTAATTTCTAATATTACGTTAAAAATGGATTTTCCCTTATAACATGTTTTTATTTTAAAACATGTATATTTGACTAATTCTTGTCATTGCATTAAAAAGTAACATTTTAAGGTAAACATGTTCTTATATTTTAGTAAATTTTTATGTAAACATGTTCTCGTCTATAAACCTGAATCTTTTTTATATTTCTATTATTACATTAAAAAGTGAGTTTTTAATATAAAACATGTTTTCAATTTAAAACATGAATATTTGTCTTACTTCTATTGTTACATTAAATAGTGAGTTTTTAATGTAAAAAATGTTTTACTTTAAAACATATACTTTCTCTATGTTCTAACATTACATTAAAAATGTGAACTTTTTAATGCAATCATATTCTTATTTTAAAAACATGAACAATTCTATTTTTCAACCTTTTTAATTGACAAAAATGTTTCATTCTTGTTAATGAACAAAAATGTATATATTAGTTTAATCCTTTTTAATAACCAAAAATGTATTTTTAGGTTTCATTCTCTTAAATGACCAAAAAAAGAATATTTTTGTCCCATTCCTTTTTAAAATGAAAAAAATGAATATTTTGTTTTATTCTTTTTAAATGACAAAAATAAATGAGTTGGTCTCATTCCTTTCAAATGACAAAAATGAATATTTTGGTCTCATTCCTTTCTAAATGACAAAAATGAATATTTTGGTTTCATTCTTCTTAAATGATAAAAATGAATAATTTTGCCTCATTCTATCTAAATGATAAAAATGAATATTTTTGTTTCACAATTCTAATTCGACAAAAATGTATATTTTTCACATATCTAACATAATGACATTTTTAATAAATGACAATTCTATCTTAACATGACATTTTTAATAAATGACCATTCTATATTTATATGGCATTTTTAATAAATGACCATTCTATGACATTTTTAATAAATGACCATTTTATGACTTTTTTTAATAAATGGCAATTCCATATTAATATGACATTTTTAATAAATGACCATTCTATGACATTTTTTTATAAATGACAATCCTATATTAATATGACATTTTTAATAAATGACCATTCTATGACATTTTTTTTATAAATGGCAATCCTATATTAATATGACATTTTTAATAAATGACCATTCTATGACATTTTTTTTATGAATGGCAATCCTATATTAATATGACATTTTTAATCAATGTCACGTTTATTTTCTAATAAAAATGACACATTTAATTTATAATATAAATGATTCTAAAAATGATGTTTATTATTCTAACATAACATGCTTCTAGAAATGATGTTTATAACCAAAATGACAATTTTGTACTGACTTGACAATTTATCACTAAAATGAAAATTTTACATGAACATGATAATACAAATAAAATGATAATTTTATTTTAATATGACAATCCCAATAAAATGATAATTTTGTTTGAAACTAATTTTATAAATTCAAAATGACATAATTGTTTTTAATAATTTTTATAATCACAAATATGATATATTAGTTTACAACTATCTTATCTTAACAAACATGAGATATTTGTTTCCAACAAAACAAACATGATTTGTTTTCAACTAACCAAACATGATGTATTTACTTTTCAACTATTATACAAAAAACATGATGTAATTATTTACAACGATCATATTTTAATAAACATGATAATTCCAATCCACATATCAATATAATAGTATTATCAACCCAATCAATTCACGTATATAAAAAATTGAATTTAACAACAAATTTGATTTCTAACACGATTAGAAATTAATAAATTTTAGTCGTTAAAAATAAAGAATTCTCACATCGATTTTGTCTGAATTTTCAAAGTGCTCCTGTAATGACCCGGACTCTTAGGGGTTAATTTTTAAATATTTAATATGGATTTAAATATTTAGTTAAGTAAATAAATCATTTCTATAGGGAGTTATCGATTTAAAAATCAATTTCAATTTAATATTGAATTATCAGAATACGAAAATGGATTTAGTTGAATTCAAATTTTTATTTGAATTAAATACAGTTCAAATAATTTATAGGAAATTTTATTTGAATTTATAACGATAATGATATTTATCCATTTATCGAGGAAATAAATTGGCTGAAATTAATTTATATTGAATTAAATTAATATCTTCTGCAGATGATCGAACTGGACTTCATGACCTATCCCAGTGTGTTCAGAATAATGGTTTTACCCTAGAATTTGCAGTTGTTGGGTTCAGAAAGGAGTTCAAGACCACGGAGTATTTTAATTTAAGGATACAGATCAAAAACTAATTAAATTAAAATAAATTTCCTTTATTTTGTGGATAGAAACAAAACATATAGGAGAAAATAAAGAGGCCACGTTGTTCATTCTAATACCCGCACCCCCTACCTACCTCTTCTATTATAAAACCGATTCCTCCCATTTTCAAACAAAAGCTTCAGATAAAATCAGAAATGGCCGCACTCCTTTTCAGTATAAAATAAAAATCGAAATCCCTAATTTCCTAAAAACCGAGATCGATTGATTTGTGAGGTCGAGTTCTTCGATTTGGAGTGGAACCGCAAGTTGAAATCACGGAGTTTCTGAAGAGCGACGAGGGGCGAGGTCATCACCAGGCGTTCGACTTTGGAAGCGGCTATCGTTCTGGGGTTAGCAACGTGAAGAGGTGCGACGCTGCAGGCCATTGATTTGGAGTTCGATTCAACTCGACGGAACAGAAAGGGGCGTGTGAACGATGATGCTTGGTGAGTTCGCAGTGATGGTTTGTGATTTGCGTGGGTTTTCTGTTCATCGCGAGTCGGATTTGGAAGAGGTGACTGAGAGTTGTTCAGTGACATGATTTGGGGGGGGAGACAAGGCACGACAGTAACTGAAAGGGGAGCAGCTACTCGAGGATGGTGTTTGGGGGTTCGGCAGATGGAATACTGGAGGCCGACGTTGATCTTTGATGGGGGTTTGGACAGTACGGGGTAGTGGGGTTGGAAGTCTCTGTTCGGCAGTGATATATTGAGGAAGAAGAAAGAATTTAGCAGGACTAAGGAGCACGATAAAAACTCATTCGAGGTGATTCGCAGCCGTAAGATTTGAATTTCCAAAAGATATTCAGCAAAGAAAATCTAGGTGAGTAAACCTCACTCACCACTTATTTAGAAATTATTTTTATATCATTAAAAATAATTGTCTGTGCTTGTTTGAATGTTGTCTGATGGTTTTAAAATATATATTAGTTATTTAGGACTATTATATATATATTGGGTTGATTGATTGGTTGGATTACCGCAGTCTCATTAGCGGATGCCCGCGGTTTCATTAGCGGATCATTACCCTAAACGCCCCACGCTATGATTAGTGGATGACCTTCTATACCGCGATATTCTTCCTCGAAGCAGGATGGGTATATTACTATGTTGACTAATGTCTGTGGATGCAGGAAAAATAGGTTGGAGGAATCCAACTGGATTCCTCAAAAATATATATATTCTGTTGTTTGTTTGATTTCATATATATTCATATATGATGTGTTAAAAATCAAATGATTTAAAATTGGTTGATTTGATTGTTTAAAAATATCACTGGGGTTTGAATATGGATTTATAAAAATATCGAAAAGGGTATTTGATATTTAAAAAGGGAATTCTATTTTTATAAATAGAATTTGAATTTTTAATAAAACTATAGAAAATATTAGCTTGTTTTGAAGGTATATAAAACAAGTGATCGAATTTATAAACTTTTTTTAAAAATGAAAGGTGGGTTTTGAATCGAATTTATAAACTTTGTTTATAAATGAAAATATGGGATTTGAATCGAATTTTTAAACTTTGTTTATAAATGAAAGGTGGGTATTGAATCTGTGACGGCCCGCCTCGCACCAGCCTGCATTTCCTCCGGAAGTGCGCTGTACACATGCCCGACTAGCACAGGACGGTCGTCAGGAGAAAGGAAAGAAAGGAATGAACTAATCAAGGAACCTGTAGAATGTCTCACAGCGCATGGAATAAAATACAATAATAACATACTTGACATAAAACAGGTGAGACAGTGCATAAGCTGATAACTAAAATCAACATTAATCATCAAAGCAGCGGAAATCCAAATACAGCTTATTACAATTTTCCAAATTTACTGTCTCTAAACAAAAGAAAGCTAAAGTAGAAGATACACCAACAATGCCCAAGCAGTGATCTTCAACAACACAGGGAGAATATTATGTATATAGTACGTGGAAGCCTCCTGCTCATCTTCGGATCATCTACCCGTGCATCACCAGCTAACCTGTCTCTAGTCTGCTCGTGTGAGCACCCAGAGTAATAAGAGGAGACATAAAACTCTGGGTCAGACATAAAGCCTGGTATGAGCGATAAGCATCTAAACAGAATGATAACAGGTATACTAAACCATACCTGAACCTGGACCTGCAACCAAAGAGTTAGTACCACATACCGTACAATACTCCAAGGTGCCATAATGAATAGTGTAAGAATACGGGGGTGGGGTGTGTATGTCATAATGATAGCAAACAAATCATCCATGGCAACCATCCTCACATCTCTCACTCAGTGCGTAAAGCGTACGACATCTACCACTTTGGAACACTAGACAAACTGAGGTAACGACGAATCCCGACTTGTAGAAACCCTGCTATGACCAAGCTAAACATATGGAGTCATGACCAAACATTTCAATGACCCACTTCATTGGTTGTAGCCCTTGGTCCTACCTATGCCATAATGGCCCTGAATCCGCCTTCATACCTCTTACCATAGTGGTCCAAAGCTATAGACGTCGATAACTCCTTGGCACGCGTCCCGCAGCAAAGCCCAACCATGAAGCGAACTCGTTGATTCCCATCTAAATCTCGAGCTCTAACCTCTCATTTGGACTTCCTTTGCATCTCGGGTTTGGTCGAATTGGAGTGGGTCTTCAGAAGAATTGTCGTGCGGTAACAGTCCTAGAACTCGGTTCGGTTCGGTAGCGTCGGTTCGGGTCGGTCCTCCATCCTTGTCATCTTCCATTCGGTTCGGTTCGAATACTTCGCTCCGGGTCGGGTCGGTGTCCTCCTCCGGGTCGGGTCAGGGTATCCTCCTCCAGCTCATGCTCCTTCTCCAATCAACTCCCTTGTTCCCATCTACTCTGATCCGATCCGATCACTTCGCCTTACTCTAGTCGTAGCCTTCCATTCTTGAGCCGATCCGATTTGGCTTCCTTTACCCTTCCGATCCGGTCCCCTTGTCCACTCCAACTCTAAGGAAATGGCCTTCCTTCTTGCCAAGTCTTCTATGTGCTAAACTCCGGTTCGGGTCAGGTTTCTTGCCCAGTTCACATTTCCGATCCGAGCCCCCCATCCGATCCGGTTAGGAACCTGCACATTTCTGCAACTTTCCAGCGAGCTTTCTACGTCATTCGATGACGTTTTCGAGCAATTTAACTATTCTAATCAATCATAAAACATACCATAGAGTCATAGCAACATGTAATAGCAACCACAAACAGCAAACAACAATTCAAATGAATCAAAAGGGATCATAAGTGACTAAAACTTCATATTTTCCCATGGTCCCTCTTAATCATGTTTAAGCACATACTTAGTAAAACTTAACCAAATCGTCTAAATTTTATAACAGAAGCATGAAATATTATTTAAGAATTTCTAAACATTTTTCCAGAATTTATTGGTGTATAAATTCGCTAATCTTCACTAATTACCCTTAATTAACTGTAATTAGTGTCAAAATGATGCTATCACTCACCTTGGCCACAACTAAAACCCCAAAACTGAAATATTCTCTGATTTGGCGCTGTTCCCAATCTTACACAGCAGCTCTACTTCGGTCCTTGTGCTAATACTCTTTGATTTGGTGTTTGCTAAGCCTAATCTTCAATTAGAAAGTGATTTTTGGGTGTTTTAGAGAGATTTAGAGAGTGGAGGCCATGGCTAGGTCAAGAGGAATGAAAGTGGCAGCTGGAAAATGTCTAAACAAATGTTTTCTAACCCTAATCAGCCCCTATATACCCCTAAACCCGAAATTCCCCTTGGGCTTAGCTGTTAATCACCCGGTTAAGCCCAATTAAGCTGTCTTTCACCATCTGAAACTTGTTTCAGCCATATCTCCCAAACGGTAAGTCCGTTTGGCTAACGTGACCACTCTACGGAAAGAGAAACCATCATTCGAAGCCAATGGAAGTGGTTTCAGGTCAAAATTCCTTTCCAGTCAAAAGTTATGGCCAAAACAGTGCCAACTAGGGGTAAAATGGTCATTTAAAAATCGGGAAAAATCATGAACATGGGAAATGACCACAATAGTCGTCTCCCAAAGTTACATGACCATACGACTTCGTATGTGAAAGAAATAAATATTCTACAATCCTGTGATGCGTAGAATGCGGGTCGTTACACTCTCCCCCCCTTAAGAAATTTCGTCCCCGAAATTCCTTAACCCAAAACATACACAAGATCCCGCATGCCTAATAACCACATACAACAATCAAACATGCAAAGAAGGCAAAGTCTATCCTAACATGCGGAAAACTAAATCGCTAATAAAATCTTACCAGACAAAGAGTTCTGGATACTTCTTCCTTATGTCCTCCTCTGTTTCCCAAGTACAATCATTCTCGTCTTCGCTCCACTATACCTTGACTAGCTTCACCGACTTCCTTCGAAGTTGCTTCATGTCGTGCGCGACAATACGGGCCGGCTTGCGGTTCCCAACCGCCTCGGGTTCTACTTCGAAGTCCTCTAACTGATCAGGTGAGATAATCATATCTGAGTCGTGAACGAACTTTCTTAGTTGAGAAACATGAAATACATTGTGAACTCCCGCCATCTTCTCCGGTAAGTCAATTCTATATGCCAAATTCCCGACTAGTTCAAGAACAGGGAATGGGCCAACGAATCTTGGTGCCAACTTGCCTCTCCTGCCAAATCGTATTACGCTCTTCAACGGAGAGATCTTGACAAACACCAAGTCACCAACGGAGAATTTTAAGTCTCTTCTTCTTTTATCAGCATAACTTTTCTGCCTATCTTGGGCTGCCTTCATTCGTTGCTGAATGGTCTTGATTTTATCTGAAGTTTCCCTCACCACATCTGGTCCAAGCATAAACTTCTCGCCAGTCTCTATCCAACATGATGGTGAGTTGCACGGTCTTCCATACAAAGCTTCAAATGGAGCCATACCGATACTGGATTGGTAACTATTATTATATGCAAACTCTACTAGATGCAAATGGTCATCCCATGTTCCACCAAAATCCAATATACATGCTCTCAAGAGATCTTCCAAAATACGATTCACCCTTTCCGTCTGACCGTCGGTCTGAGGATGATATGCAGTACTGAGATGTAACTCCGACCCTAGAGCCTCTTGTAAGCTCTTCCAAAACCCAGTAGTGAACAACGGGTCTCGGTCGCTCACAATGCCTTTAGGTACTCCATGAAATCTCACTACCCACTTCATATACAATTCTGCTAACTTAGCTGCCGTTCTAGTCGATTTGACTGGTATAAACCTTGCACTTTTAGTCAGTCGATCTACAATTACCCAAATGCTGTCATATCCCGATCTAGTCCTTGGTAACCCATCGATGAAATCCATCGAGACTTGCTCCCATTTCCATTCGGGAATTTCTAAGGGCTGTAACAACCCACTAGGCTTCTTTTGCTCGGCTTTAACTAGCTGGCAATTCATGCACTTGGATATAAACTTCCCAACGTCTCTTTTCATCCCTTCCCAGTAGTAGGTCTGCTTTATATCTCGATACATCTTATTACCACCGGGGTGTATAGTCAGCTTTGAGTGATGACATTCTCTAAGCACTTCATCCCTCAATCCATTGACATTGGGTACAACAAGCTTTCCATTCTTTCTAAGCCATCTATCTCGATCAAGCCCATACTTGTTCATCTCCTCATCAATACCCATCTCTAACTTGGAGATGATTTCCAATAGGTTAGGATCGTCCCTCTGACTAGAGCCGATCCGCTCAATTAAGGTGGGTCTGATCGTCAAACTTGCTAACATTTCTGGATCCAATTCGCACTTTGGTCTGAAATCAAACCCCGCGATAAACTCCAGTTGCTTCCATTCAAGGAACATAGCCCCTAAGCTGGCATGTCTTCTACTCAATGCATCAGCCACCGCATTGCCCTTTCCCGGTGTGTATGCGATGTCAAAATCATAGGAAGCTAAGAACTCTAACCATCTCTGCTGACGGAGATTCAGATCTTTCTGAGAGAAGAGATACTTTAACGACTTATGATCTGTAAACAGCTCGAATCTTTCTCCCAAGAGATAGTGTCTCCACATCTTTAATGCGAACACGATCGCTGCCAATTCTAAATCATGGGTAGGATACTTCTTCTCATGCGGTTTCAATTGCCGACTTGCATAAGCTACAACCCTACCGCCTTGCATCAATACAGCACCCAGTCCGGTACCACAGGCATCCGTGTATACCGTCATCTCTTCATCCCCCTTAGGAATGACTAACACTGGTGCGCTTGTCAACTTGTCCTTTAGACTCTTGAATGCATTCTCGCACCTTTCATCCCAGATAAAAGCTTGATTCTTCTTGGTCAACTGGGTCAATGGTGCTGCTAACTTGGAGAAACCTTGGATAAACTTACGATAATATCCAGCTAACCCCAAGAAACTCCTTACATCTGTTGCATTCTTGGGCGTAGGCCAATCCTGTACCGTAGCCACCTTCGCCGGGTCCACGGCAATACCATTCTCTGATACAACATGGCCCAAGAACCTCACTTCCCTCTTCCAGAAGTGACATTTAGAAAACTTTGCTTTCAATTGGTGTTTTCTCAACACCTCCATCGCTACTCTTAAATGTTCCTTGTGTTCTTCCTCTGTCCTCGAATAGACTAAAATATCATCAACGAACACAAGGACAGACTTGTTCAACTGATCTCTGAATACCCTATTCATAAGATCCACAAAATATGCCGGGGCATTAGTCAGTCCAAACGGCATAACCAACCATTCATAAAATCCAGACGGCGTTCGAAATGCCGTTTTAGCTATACTCTCAGCTTCCACTCTAAGCTGATGAAAACCTGTCGCGAGATCCAACTGAGAAAATATTCTCGCGCCACTCAACTGATCGAACAAATCATCTATCCGCGGTAGAGGATACTTATTCTTCCTCGTCACTTTATTCAACTCGCGGTAGTCTACACACAAACGAAGGGAACCATCCGCCTTGGTAGCAAACACAACTGGTGCTCCCCATTCAGAAACACTCCTTCTGATAAATCCCTTCTTCAAAAGATCGCTGACTTGCACCCCGAGCTCTCGCTGCTCCCTTGGTGCCATACGACGAAGTGGCATCACTATAGGTCTGGCATCTTTTACCAAATCAATACGAAACTCAATCTCTCGGTGTGGTGGAAGTCCGGTCACTTCTTCGAAAACATCCGGATACTGGCCAACCACGGGCAAACCTGACAACTCACTATGCGGAATGTCGAGGGAGTTTAGAAAACTAGCCAATACCCCCTTACTGGGTAGACCACGAAACACTATCCTCCGCCCATCATCCGCTCTAGCTGTCACTAAGAAGCCCTCACAGTCTATCACCACCCCGTATCTTTGGAGCCAATCTACTCCCAAAATAATGCCAAACCCAGTAAAGCCCAAAACAAAGCAATCACAAACAAACATGCATCCATGACTCGATAGAACCACATTACGACAAATCATGCTAAGGCTAGTCGAACCACCAATCGGGTTCGTCACTACTAAAGGTCTATCGACAATCTCGGGCTCCAATTCCAACCTATCTACCAGGTCACTAGATATGAAAGAACTGGAAGCTCCGGTATCAAACAAAACTCTAACAGGAACATCATAAACAGAAAGCATACCTTGAATGACGACATTCTTTCCCTTCTCCGCCGCAGTTGGGGCATTCGACGAAGAAGGAATAGCATTAAGGGCATATGCTTTCACCATTTGCTTTTCCTTAGGGGGCTGTGGACACTTGTCCTTGTGATGTCCCATTTGGCCACAGTTGAAGCACTTCCTATCCGCTGGCTTGGCCCGACAATTACTAGCATAATGGCCCTTCTTACCACAGCTGAAGCACTCCACATCTTGCTTATTCTTTTTCTTCTGGCCATCCTTAGCCTGATTCTGCTTTCTCTTATTCTGGGAACCACCTTTGCCTCCACCACTAGCTTGTGGCTTTGGCTCATCTGCGGATGCAACCTCAGTCTTCGGCTTTGGGTAGAGACTTTCTGACCTTAACGCTTTCCCCACAATCGATTCAAACGTCTCATCGATGTGGTTAATAAGTTTTTCCCCCAAGTACTGATCCAAACCAGTTATGAATTTCTCATTCTTTTTCTCGGCAGTATCAATAAGAGATAACCCATATTTTGACAAAGTGTCAAATTCAGCAATATACTCCGAGACAGCTCTGCCATTCTGCTTGAGCTCCAAGAACTTCTTAAACAACATTGACTTCTGAGCAGCTGGAATGAACTTCTCACTAAAGCGAGCCTTGAACTGCTCCCAAGTAATCTGATCTTCGGGAGTAGCTGCCTTTATAGCATTCCACCAATTCATTGCCCGCCCTTGCAGCTGACGGGACGCTAGCTTTCTCTTCATCGCATCCTCGATACCCAAATCCTCGAAGATACGTTCGCAACTATCCACCCAATCCTGAACATCCGTAGCCGACTCCGTTCCATGGAACGGCTTCCCACCAAGGCTAGTATAATCCTTATTCAGCTTAGCGAAGTCGACTCTTGGTGCCTGCACTATTGGACCACCACCATTTCCACCATTGGGAGCTGCCCTCTGCACATCTCTAAGCATCTCTCTCATGAGGTCAGTAAACATCGTCCTCATGTCAGCAGCATTCCCATTATTGGCTCCCCTACCAGCACCTCTAGTATATCGGCTCATCGTCAATCTGAAAAAGGAAACGATTAACGACTCCATAGTGGTGCTAGTGCAGTACGACTTCATCCTTATACTACTAATAGTATATATATATATAGCTTTTAAAAACCAAAGTAATCACAAATACGCTCTCTCGTATACGTATATTATCTCTCCCTGATAACTTCCCTAGGTTAACTACGCAACCTAGAGCTCTGATACCAAATGTGACGGCCCGCCCCGCACCAGCCTGCATTTCCTCCGGAAGTGCGCTGTACACATGCCCGACTAGCACAGGACGGTCGTCAGGAGAAAGGAAAGAAAGGAATGAACTAATCAAGGAACCTGTAGAATGTCTCACAGCGCATGGAATAAAATACAATAATAACATACTTGACATAAAACAGGTGAGACAGTGCATAAGCTGATAACTAAAATCAACATCAATCATCAAAGCAGCGGAAATCCAAATACAGCTTATTACAATTTTCCAAATTTACTGTCTCTAAACAAAAGAAAGCTAAAGTAGAAGATACACCAACAATGCCCAAGCAGTGATCTTCAACAACACAGGGAGAATATTATGTATATAGTACGTGGAAGCCTCCTGCTCGTCTTCGGATCATCTACCCGTGCATCACCAGCTAACCTGTCTCTAGTCTGCTCGTGTGAGCACCCAGAGTAATAAGAGGAGACATAAAACTCTAGGTCAGACATAAAGCCTGGTATGAGCGATAAGCATCTAAACAGAATGATAACAGGTATACTAAACCATACCTGAACCTGGACCTGCAACCAAAGAGTTAGTACCACATACCGTACAATACTCCAAGGTGCCATAATGAATAGTGTAAGAATACGGGGGTGGGGTGTGTATGTCATAATGATAGCAAACAAATCATCCATGGCAACCATCCTCACATCTCTCACTCAGTGCGTAAAGCGTACGGCATCTACCACTTTGGAACACTAGACAAACTGAGGTAACGACGAATCCCGACTTGTAGAAACCCTGCTATGACCAAGCTAAACATATGGAGTCATGACCAAACATTTCAATGACCCACTTCATTGGTTGTAGCCCTTGGTCCTACCTATGCCATAATGGCCCTGAATCCGCCTTCATACCTCTTACCATAGTGGTCCAAAGCTATAGACGTCGATAACTCCTTGGCACGCGTCCCGCAGCAAAGCCCAACCATGAAGCGAACTCGTTGATTCCCATCTAAATCTCGAGCTCTAACCTCTCATTTGGACTTCCTTTGCATCTCGGGTTTGGTCGAATTGGAGTGGGTCTTCAGAAGAATTGTCGTGCGGTAACAGTCCTAGAACTCGGTTCGGTTCGGTAGCGTCGGTTCGGGTCGGTCCTCCATCCTTGTCATCTTCCATTCGGTTCGGTTCGGATACTTCGCTCCGGGTCGGGTCGGTGTCCTCCTCCGGGTCGGGTCGGGGTATCCTCCTCCATCTCATGCTCCTTCTCCAATCAGCTCCCTTGTTCCCATCTACTCCGATCCGATCCGATCACTTCGCCTTACTCTAGTCGTAGCCTTCCATTCTTGAGCCGATCCGATTTGGCTTCCTTTACCCTTCCGATCCGGTCCCTGTAACAACCCGTATTTTCAATAACCTGTAATAATGTAAATTGAGGCAGAATTTAATTCTAAAATCTGAATCAAGGGAAACGGGCTATGCCATTGCGTTCGTCTCGGAAAAATACGCGAAATAGAGTCCGAGTTTTCGAAAATCGGAGTCCGTATGACCCAGTTAAGGCCCATTGAAGTTTTCAGAAATTTCCATAATTAAAAACAGATTTAAATTTAAATTAAAAACAAGAATTGGGCCAGCTGGGCCAAGGCGGGAAAAATCCCGCCATGGACCCCATGTCGACAGGCCTGTCGACAGGGGTCTTGGCATGTCGACTGCCCTGTCGACAGCCCTGTCGACAGGGGGTGCCCGGCTGATTAGCCTGGTGCACCATTTCTGATTAGGGTTGGGTCTTGTGGCTTGTTTCTAGAGAGTTCCGGGATCTGATGGACCTAATTGAATCTAGGGTTAATCCTATGGTCCAAAACACTAGCCTAATCTATAAATAAGGCCCTAACCTACCCTAAATCATTCATTATTCATCCTAGTAACTAAACTATGGCAAAATCAAAACTCTCATGGCCTCCACCCTCTTCATACAATTCCTAAATTGATTTCTAAGTAATTTTCCATGCATACAAGTATATTTAGGCT
The DNA here is from genome assembly GCA_030737875.1 of Allium sativum. Lineage (NCBI taxonomy): Eukaryota > Viridiplantae > Streptophyta > Magnoliopsida > Asparagales > Amaryllidaceae > Allium > Allium sativum. The sequence goes on from CM060911.1 coordinate 19,283,135, forward strand.
TGTATGATCCTCCTTAGCTTGCATTAAAGGCTTGTTTCTCTATTTGGCGTCATAAAGGAGGAGTCTTGATCAAGTTGCTTGCATTTTTGGGGTTTAATTAGTTGCTTAAGGGGTTTTTCATATTTGCTATACTCATTTGAGTCCGCATAAGCATTGTAAGCCCTCTTACCTTCATTTTAGAAACTCTAAAGTTAATATGTGATGCAAGTTGGGATTTATGTATGTTAAATGAGTTATGCATGTTTATGCAAGTTTGCTAAGCCTTGATTTGCAAGTTTATTTGAGTATGCATGTTTATGCAAGTTTGCTAAGCCTTGATTTGCAAGTTTATTTGAGTATGCATGTTTATGCAAGTTTGCTAAGCCTTGATTTGCAAGTTTATTTGAGTATGCATGTTTATGCAAGTTTGCTAAGCCTTGATTTGCAAGTTTATTTGAGTATGCATGTTTATGCGAGTTTGCTAAGCTATGATTTGCAAGTTTATTTGAGTATGCATGTTTATGCGAGTTTGCTAAGCCATGATTTGCAAGTTTATTGAGTATGCATGTTTATGCAAGTTTACTAAGCCATGATTTGCAAGTTTAACAAGTTATGCATGTTTATGCAAGTTCACTATGCCATGACTTGCAAGATTAACAAGTTATGCATGTTTATGCATGTTTGCTAAGTCATGATTTACAAGTTAATTGAGTTATGCATGTTTATGCATGTTTGCTAAGCCATGATTTGCAAGTTAAATGGGTTATGCATGTTCATGCAAGTTCATTATGCCATGTTATGCATGTTTAATAAGTTATGCATGCTTATGCGAGTTTAAAATGACAAGTTGTGCATGTTTGACAAGTTATGCATGTTTATGGTAATATGCAAGTTCACTATGCTAAGTTATGCAAGTTTAACCATGTTATGCATGTTTATGGTAATATGCAAGTTCACTATGCTAAGTTGTACAAGTCTAACATGTTATGCGTGATTGTTGTGCAAGTTTATCATGTATGTTGTGCCAAGTTCCCTCTTCCTATCCTTTATGCGTTATTACGAATATGTAAGCGATAGAATGACGTTGGGAGGGTTTGGGTAAACTTAAATTACATGAAAATATAAGATTGGGAATTTACCTATTAAGTTAGGTCTACCCCTTGGGAATTTACCTATTAAGTTAGGTCTACCCAAGAATTTGTTGACTTGTAACTATGTTTTGAAATAAAGTGGACATGACACTTAGAAAACATAAGTGTGGCCAACTCGAGGTTGGGTTGAGTTTGTAGCGTAATCCTACCCGGAACCGACCGGCTTAACTAGTGGCTACAAACAATAGGACCCAATGTGAGAAGTTGGTCATGTGGTGCCAAAACCCGAGGTTAGCCTGAGTTGTGGTGTAAACCTATCCGGACCCGCCCGGCCTAACTAGTAACCACAACAAGGTCTAATGTGAGAGGTTAAGGTGCATTAAATTAATTAATGCCTCATGATTAGGGTTAAGTCAGGGTCCACTAATACTTAACCAATTTGGGGATTCAAGGGATGAAAATGGGGTTAAGTTACACTTAACCAATTTAATCAATTTGGGGATGCAAGGGATTAGATGGGGTTAAGTGGTGAACCGTTGATTACACTTAACTAATTTAATCCATGATTAGTAAGGGGTTAAACCACACTTAACCCTCTTAGAAAACCCTGGCAACGTGGTCTGTTCCAACAGTAATCCCAGTTTGGTATCATTCACAACCCTAGAAGCTAGGCTAGGGCGGGGCACGATTACTGGACGGATGTAAGCGACCAAAAGGCGATGGCTGAGTGGTACAGCGGTGCGGGTCCGGCGGGCTACGGACGTGCACGTAGTCCGATGTTGGACAAACTCGAGGCACGGGTACCAGTAGATTAGGGCTGTGCATTATTGCTTAAGTGTCCGGGGTTAACACCCGAGGGCTTGATACACCCAAAGGTGGACCCAGCACAGACTAACTACAACCATATGTGGGCCATATGGACACCAACACTTGACGTGTTAGGTTTATAGGGAGCCGATCGACTAGACCGTTGGGCTGGACCTTATATTAAGGTCACTTCATGTTATAGGGCCAAAGCTTGGGCCAGGGGATCAATATCTGTTATGTTGGTTTGCTAGTACACTGTGGTGCAAGACTTAACTTTGTTTATGCGATGACACCTCTATCTATCTTGTAGTTAATTTACCATGCCAGTATGTTGTTATCTATGATCATCTCAGTTTCCATCATGCTGTTAACTTTATTAGTTTATAGACTGATCGTAGCAGGGCTTACTCAGTCTTTTTGACTGACCTGTTTTCTTTCGCCTCTTTTCTTCCGTTCCCCCCCCCCCAGGTTCTCAGGGAGGGAATATAGGAGCTTAGCTTGGATCCTACCTGCTTCCTTGGATAGCTCATGTATGCTTTGGACTTGAGCCGCTATGGTTTATCACTCTTATTTGGGGATAGTACTTATGTATTTTTCAGTTTATCAGATGATGTATTTATCTAGACTTGAAATTTTGGGAAATTGACATTTGATGTACCAGACTTGTGTTTTGAAATGGTTTATAAATCTTCCGCTGTTTTATTTACTTACTCTGTTTCTTTACATATACATATATGCCATGTCCTGCCTTGCTATATTATTATGCACGTTTACCAATAATGCCCCTCCAAAGCTAGTGCATTCCTTTGCGAGTGACCCTAGTGGAGGTGGGGTGTTACATTTGGTATCAGAGCATATGGTTTACGAGAAGGGATAAAAAGGTTTTTAAAATTCTTTGAAAAACTATTTTCAAAACCAAGTATAAAGTATTTTCCAAAGAAAGTCTAGTTATTTTTAAAAGGCTATTCCCCAAAAGCCATTAGCACTATCCTTTGACCCCTCGTTTGAACTCTTTTCCTTTTCGTTTCCAGCATGTCTGATAATCTCATCTTACCCGATTGGTTTCGTCGGTACTTGGAAGTCACGACACCGGTCCCGGATGTCTCTAATGTTGTCTTTCCAGTCGAGGCCGCTGTTTCTCCTCCTCTTTCCGTAGCTGATATTCCTCTTTTCCCCTCAGCCTCCACAAGCAGATTTTGCGGAAACTTGTAAGAACTTTAAGATGATGGGTGGCAAGAATTTTAATGGAACAGAGACTTTTGTAGAGGCAAGGAATTGGTTGAAAGAGACCGAAGATCTTTTAGCTACCTTTAATATAAGTGACCGCAGGAAGGTTTTATTGGCAGTATGGTTGCTAAAGGAAGAAGCTGCACGTTGGTGGGTAATCACCACCGCTACTAGGCCAATCGAGACTTGGGATGACTTTAGAGGAAGGTTTGGACTGAGATTCTTATTACTGAAGCAAGGGGACATGACTATTAGGGAATACATAGATAAGTTTAATCAACTGACTCGTGTCGATTTAGACTTGGTTAATACAGCTCAGAAGAAGGCCCTACACTTTGCTCTAGGATTAAACGAGCCATTGCATGGTTTGGCCATGTCTCATATACCCTTGGGGGCGACTTTCGAGAATTTGGTGAATATGGCCCTACTTCAAGAAGAAGATGACAATGACAAGAAAGAGGTCAAGGCGAATGAGTCTCAAGGCAAGAGAGTAAATTCCGGGAAACGGGGCAAGAATATAAAATGTAGCTTCTGTGGTACAGTTGGACATATAGCCAGGGAATGTAGGAAGAAGGAAAAAAGAAAGCGGGGCGAATGCTTCATTTGTGGTGAGTTTGGACATCTCAGCAGGGATTGCCCGAGGAAACAAAGGCAAGGTCAGACTCAGTATGCAGGACTATCTGGAGGGCGAGTTCATCCCCTCAAACCCGTTCTTCCAGCTCATGATAGGGGTAGTGTTTCTGTTGGAAATCTTGTTTATATTTTCTGATTTTCCCTGTTCAAACTTTGTTTGATTCTGGCACATCGCATAGTTTTATTTCATCTGATCCAGTTGAAAGTTTTGCACCTAAGTACTAGTGTAGTTGATGATCCCGTATGTGTTTCAAACCCAATTGGGGGTTCTGCCCGTTTGTCTGTGGTCTGAGTGGATTTGAAAATAGAATTCTCATGGGATGTTTATATTCTCGGTTTCAGGGGATATGGGTTGGTTTTGGGCATGGAATGGTTGTCCTGTTTCGAAGCCATTCTTGGTTTTTGTATATAGGGTGTGGGGCTCATGACTCGCCTTGGTAATACCCTAGAAATTTCTAGCAACCCTATGGGTCCCGTCATGTTATGTTATCTTGAATCCCTCAACTCGTCTATTGATAGTTTGCAATCTGTGAGGGTGGTCCGAGAATATCCTGATATCTGGGGATAGATTTCCGTATTATCTGGTTGGTAATGCCAGCCAGTTTCGTGGCCGGTTAGGCACGTGACCTCACGAGGTGCGAGTTAAGAAAGTAAGTCAAGGAGTTGCTTGGGAAGAACTTCCTGAGACGAAGCATTTTCGAGTAGGGTGCTCCAGTAGTATTCGTTACTGATGTGGACAGTTTATTTCGCTTATGTGTTTAGATAACCGTTACCAAGGATCAATGATTTGTTTGATCAGCTTGTAGGAGCATCGGTTTTCTTTTGATCTAGCTACCGGATTCCATCAGCTTAGGGTGGCTGAGGATGGAATTGACAAGACTGCGTTAGGACTCTAGATGGATTTTTAGAATGGCTAGCCATGCTATTTGGTTTGACTAATGCACCCGCATATTACGTGAACTTGATGGGTAGGGTGTGTAGGGAGTCCTTGAACAAGTTTGTCGTGGTCGTCGTAGACGATATTTTGATCTCCTTAAAAGAATGAGGAAGAGTATGCTAGACATCTCTAGGAGGTGATGCATACGCTTAGAGCCACCAGTTGAAGGACAAGTTCTCCAAATGTCACTTTGGAGGAAAGAAGTTGGATTTCTTGGGCACATAGTTCCTAAGTAAGGCTTAGCGGTGGATTCCGCTAAAGTGGCTGCGGTTTAAGACCGAAAACTCTGAGGAGGGCAATTGAAGTAAGAAGCCTCCTCCGTTTGGCTAGTTAGTTAGCATTCCCGGAGCTTAGACTTACTCTTCTGGAACAAGAAGGGGGTTTCGCAGGAAAAAGACCCGCAGTTAGTCAAGGACAAGGACCAGTTGGTTCGAGGCGAGATGTTAAGTCACCTCGCCAGATATATTATAGATGACAAGGGATGGCTAAGGCGCGGTGAGAGATTATGTGTTCCTCGAGAGGAAGACTTGGTAAAGAAGGTTCTTGAAGATGCGCATCACTCGAGGAGGTGGCCGAGTTGGTCTCCGGATGCATGTTGTGCCACCAGGTTAAGGCCAAGTCATAGAAGCCCAGTGGGCCATTACCTCTGTTGGGGGGTTCCGCAAGGGAAGTGAGAAAACATCTCGATTGATTATGTGGATGTACTACCTAGATCAAAGAAAGGGAATCTAGGTATGGCCTATCACTCATAGGCGGATAGTTCATTTCGATTAAGCGTGAGTTATAGAAAATCACATTATAAGGGGCAATTGGCAACGTGGATTGGTATTTTCTGCTGCGTGGGACACTTTATAGTAAGTAGACGAGATCCAGGATTCACTAGTGAATTTTGGAGAGCTTGCATGAAATCATGAGGTTACAGTTATGTTTAAGAAAGAAGAATAAGAGGAAAAGGGAAGACGAGAGGCAATAATGAAATAAGTTCCAACTCGAATTTGGGAAATAGGGGTTAGGAAGCCAAGAAATCATGAAGTAAAAGACGGTCAAAGCACAGTGGAGTTAAAGCTCAAGGAAACGTGACTAAGAAGAGTGAAGACTAGATACGCGCATCATATCTCTTTTTAAGAGTGTATCCTTGATCCTTGTTTTCCTGTGGAACTTGCTTGCAAGTTATCTTTTGTATATATCCTCTCGGTCCCATTCTCGATCCTATTTCTGTTGTAAACTCCATAAGGGGGTTAAGACTCATCGGTTAGGACTATATGGCAGAGTTTGAATGGATTTCTTGTAATCCAAAAAGGAGTTTATCTAGTTTATCGTGTCATGAGAACCTTAGGTAGAAACCCTTTGGATGAAACATGTGTTTGAAACATGTTATGCTTGATGGTTGCAAGTGGTTGCAAGTGTTTGCAAGTGGTTACTCGTGGATGCATTATACACATTAGGCACTAGATCGGCTCACACACTCTTCATGTTGCATATGCATGAGTGTTTAGGCTCATTTATGGATGAAAATTGTGTGTTATCACATGGATGTTGCATATGGGTGAATGTTATGTGCACTCATATAGATACTATGAATTTAGGAATTTGCATACATATGGATTCATTTCACTGACATACATATGCATTAAGGAGGTTTATTGTATCAGTAACCGCCTGATTTACATACATATGCATTAAGGAGGTTTACTGTATCAGTAACCGCCTGATTTTTGCATTAGGTAAGTACATATACACACACTTTTGCATATGCTCATCCAGCATTTAGAATCTTGTAAGGACAATGATTGCTTGTGGATGATGCTTTGAGTAGATGGATGATTGGATGGTAGGATATGTTCTTCCTAACTTGAAGATTTCGGGGACGAAATCCTTTAAGGAGGGGAGAATGTAACAACCCGTATTTTCAATAACCTGTAATAATGTAAATTGAGGCAGAATTTAATTCTAAAATCTGAATCAAGGGAAACGGGCTATGCCATTGCGTTCGTCTCGGAAAAATATGCGAAATAGAGTCTGAGTTTTCGAAAATCGGAGTCCGTATGACCCAGTTAAGGCCCATGGAAGTTTTCAGAAATTTCCATAATTAAAAACAGATTTAAATTTAAATTAAAAACAAGAATTGGGCCAGCTGGGCCAAGGCGGGAAAAATCCCGCCATGGACCCCATGTCGACAGGCCTGTCGACAGGGGTCTTGGCATGTCGACTGCCCTGTCGACAGGGGGTGCCCGGCTGATTAGCCTGGTGCACCATTTCTGATTAGGGTTGGGTCTTGTGGCTTGTTTCTAGAGAGTTCCGGGATCTGATGGACCTAATTGAATCTAGGGTTAATCCTATGGTCCAAAACACTAGCCTAATCTATAAATAAGGCCCTAACCTACCCTAAATCATTCATTATTCATCCTAGTAACTAAACTATGGCAAAATCAAAACTCTCATGGCCTCCACCCTCTTCATACAATTCCTAAATTGATTTCTAAGTAATTTTCCATGCATACAAGTATATTTAGGCTTGTATGATCCTCCTTAGCTTGCATTAAAGGCTTGTTTCTCTATTTGGCGTCATAAAGGAGGAGTCTTGATCAAGTTGCTTGCATTTTTGGGGTTTAATTAGTTGCTTAAGGGGTTTTTCATATTTGCTATACTCATTTGAGTCCGCATAAGCATTGTAAGCCCTCTTACCTTCATTTTAGAAACTCTAAAGTTAATATGTGATGCAAGTTGGGATTTATGTATGTTAAATGAGTTATGCATGTTTATGCAAGTTTGCTAAGCCTTGATTTGCAAGTTTATTTGAGTATGCATGTTTATGCAAGTTTGCTAAGCCTTGATTTGCAAGTTTATTTGAGTATGCATGTTTATGCAAGTTTGCTAAGCCTTGATTTGCAAGTTTATTTGAGTATGCATGTTTATGCAAGTTTGCTAAGCCTTGATTTGCAAGTTTATTTGAGTATGCATGTTTATGCGAGTTTGCTAAGCTATGATTTGCAAGTTTATTTGAGTATGCATGTTTATGCGAGTTTGCTAAGCCATGATTTGCAAGTTTATTGAGTATGCATGTTTATGCAAGTTTACTAAGCCATGATTTGCAAGTTTAACAAGTTATGCATGTTTATGCAAGTTCACTATGCCATGACTTGCAAGATTAACAAGTTATGCATGTTTATGCATGTTTGCTAAGTCATGATTTACAAGTTAATTGAGTTATGCATGTTTATGCATGTTTGCTAAGCCATGATTTGCAAGTTAAATGGGTTATGCATGTTCATGCAAGTTCATTATGCCATGTTATGCATGTTTAATAAGTTATGCATGCTTATGCGAGTTTAAAATGACAAGTTGTGCATGTTTGACAAGTTATGCATGTTTATGGTAATATGCAAGTTCACTATGCTAAGTTATGCAAGTTTAACCATGTTATGCATGTTTATGGTAATATGCAAGTTCACTATGCTAAGTTGTACAAGTCTAACATGTTATGCGTGATTGTTGTGCAAGTTTATCATGTATGTTGTGCCAAGTTCCCTCTTCCTATCCTTTATGCGTTATTACGAATATGTAAGCGATAGAATGACGTTGGGAGGGTTTGGGTAAACTTAAATTACATGAAAATATAAGATTGGGAATTTACCTATTAAGTTAGGTCTACCCCTTGGGAATTTACCTATTAAGTTAGGTCTACCCAAGAATTTGTTGACTTGTAACTATGTTTTGAAATAAAGTGGACATGACACTTAGAAAACATAAGTGTGACCAACTCGAGGTTGGGTTGAGTTTGTAGCGTAATCCTACCCGGAACCGACCGGCTTAACTAGTGGCTACAAACAATAGGACCCAATGTGAGAAGTTGGTCATGTGGTGCCAAAACCCGAGGTTAGCCTGAGTTGTGGTGTAAACCTATCCGGACCCGCCCGGCCTAACTAGTAACCACAACAAGGTCTAATGTGAGAGGTTAAGGTGCATTAAATTAATTAATGCCTCATGATTAGGGTTAAGTCAGGGTCCACTAATACTTAACCAATTTGGGGATTCAAGGGATGAAAATGGGGTTAAGTTACACTTAACCAATTTAATCAATTTGGGGATGCAAGGGATTAGATGGGGTTAAGTGGTGAACCGTTGATTACACTTAACTAATTTAATCCATGATTAGTAAGGGGTTAAACCACACTTAACCCTCTTAGAAAACCCTGGCAACGTGGTCTGTTCCAACAGTAATCCCAGTTTGGTATCATTCACAACCCTAGAAGCTAGGCTAGGGCGGGGCACGATTACTGGACGGATGTAAGCGACCAAAAGGCGATGGCTGAGTGGTACAGCGGTGCGGGTCCGGCGGGCTACAGACGTGCACGTAGTCCGATGTTGGACAAACTCGAGGCACGGGTACCAGTAGATTAGGGCTGTGCATTATTGCTTAAGTGTCCGGGGTTAACACCCGAGGGCTTGATACACCCAAAGGTGGACCCAGCACAGACTAACTACAACCATATGTGGGCCATATGGACACCAACACTTGACGTGTTAGGTTTATAGGGAGCCGATCGACTAGACCGTTGGGCTGGACCTTATATTAAGGTCACTTCATGTTATTGGGCCAAAGCTTGGGCCAGGGGATCAATATCTGTTATGTTGGTTTGCTAGTACACCGTGGTGCAAGACTTAACTTTGTTTATGCGATGACACCTCTATCTATCTTGTAGTTAATTTACCATGCCAGTATGTTGTTATCTATGATCATCTCAGTTTCCATCATGCTGTTAACTTTATTAGTTTATAGACTGATCGTAGCAGGGCTTACTCAGTCTTTTTGACTGACCTGTTTTCTTTCGCCTCTTTTCTTCCGTTCCCCCCCCCCCCCCAGGTTCTCAGGGAGGGAATATAGGAGCTTAGCTTGGATCCTACCTGCTTCCTTGGATAGCTCATGTATGCTTTGGACTTGAGCCGCTATGGTTTATCACTCTTATTTGGGGATAGTACTTATGTATTTTTCAGTTTATCAGATGATGTATTTATCTAGACTTGAAATTTTGGGAAATTGACATTTGATGTACCAGACTTGTGTTTTGAAATGGTTTATAAATCTTCCGCTGTTTTATTTACTTACTCTGTTTCTTTACATATACATATATGCCATGTCCTGCCTTGCTATATTATTATGCACGTTTACCAATAATGCCCCTCCAAAGCTAGTGCATTCCTTTGCGAGTGACCCTAGTGGAGGTGGGGTGTTACAGTCCCCTTGTCCACTCCAACTCTAAGGAAATGGCCTTCCTTCTTGCCAAGTCTTCTATGTGCTAAACTCCGGTTCGGGTCGGGTTTCTTGCCCAGTTCACATTTCCGATCCGAGCCCCCCATCCGATCCGATCCGGTTAGGAACCTGCACATTTCTGCAACTTTCCAGCGAGCTTTCTACGTCATTCGACGACGTTTTCGAGCAATTTAACTATTCTAATCAATCATAAAACATACCATAGAGTCATAGCAACATGTAATAGCAACCACAAACAGCAAACAACAATTCAAATGAATCAAAAGGGATCATAAGTGACTAAAACTTCATATTTTCCCATGGTCCCTCTTAATCATGTTTAAGCACATACTTAGTAAAACTTAACCAAATCATCTAAATTTTATAACAGAAGCATGAAATATTATTTAAGAATTTCTAAACATTTTTCCAGAATTTATTGGTGTATAAATTCGCTAATCTTCACTAATTACCCTTAATTAACTGTAATTAGTGTCAAAACGATGCTATCACTCACCTTGGCCACAACTAAAACCCCAAAACTGAAATATTCTCTGATTTGGCGCTGTTCCCAATCTTACACAGCAGCTCTACCTCGGTCCTTGTGCTAATACTCTTTGATTTGGTGTTTGCTAAGCCTAATCTTCAATTAGAAAGTGATTTTTGGGTGTTTTAGAGAGATTTAGAGAGTGGAGGCCATGGCTAGGTCAAGAGGAATGAAAGTGGCGGCTGGAAAATGTCTAAAGAAATGTTTTCTAACCCTAATCAGCCCCTATATACCCCTAAACCCGAAATTCCCCTTGGGCTTAGCTGTTAATCACCCGGTTAAGCCCAATTAAGCCGTCTTTCACCATCTGAAACTTGTTTCAGCCATATCTCCCAAACGGTAAGTCCGTTTGGCTAATGTGACCACTCTACGGAAAGAGAAACCATCATTCGAAGCCAATGGAAGTGGTTTCAGGTCAAAATTCCTTTCCAGTCAAAAGTTATGGCCAAAACAGTGCCAACTAGGGGTAAAATGGTCATTTAAAAATCGGGAAAAATCATGAACATGGGAAATAACCACAATAGTCGTCTCCCAAAGTTACATGACCATACGACTTCGTATGTGAAAGAAATAAATATTCTACGGTCCTATGATGCGTAGAATGTGGGTCGTTACAGAATCGAATTTATAAACGTTGTTTATAAATGGAAGATGGGATTTGAATCGAATTTATAAACGTTGTTTATAAATGGAAGGTGGGATTTGAATCGAATTTATAAACGTTGTTTATAAATGGAAGATGGGATTTGAATCGAATTTATAAACTTTGTTTATAAATGAAAATATGGGATTTGAATTGAATTTATAAACGTTGTTTATAAATGGAAAGGTGGGATTTGAATTGAAGTTATAAACGTTGTTTATAAATAATGCAGAGAATTCAAATGGACTTTGAATATAAGGAATTGAAATAGAATTTGAATAATAGAATTCAAATGGAGTTTAACAATAGAATTTGAACATAGTATTTCAAATGGAATTTGAATATAGAAATTCAAATGGGATTTATAATAAATAGATTTGGATAAATAGAAGTGGATTAGACTAAGAAGTTAATTAATAGATTTAATTAACAAATTGAGTTAAAACGATTGGTATAGTTAAAATAGATTGGACAGGCATAAATATACAGGAGACAGGTATGGAATAAAGTATAGAAGTGAAATAAATAGAATGCCCGACAAAAAGGTACGTATTTAATTCATATATGTGATTTTATGCGCCGTATCGGCAAGCCGCTTGGCTTTTTCTTTTTCTTTTTGAGATGAGAAGGACCGGGAAAGCTATTTGAAATTTCCCGATGCTCCCGGTACAAAGGAGGTTATGGCGAATTTTTCCGGGAATTTAAGGAGATAGAATATTTTTAAGATAATTTGATAGTTAGAAATCAACGTATCGATATACATAGAAGTCGATAAGGAAACGAACTTAGAAGTAGAATAGTATAATCAAAAAGGAAGACTAGGAATAAAATCTAGTGAGAATAGAAAGAGGAAGAATATACGTGTTTAAAAGTGAATCAGTAGTTTTATGGTATTGATTATTCGAGTAAGTAGTCTTGTCTGTTTTGACGTTAAATGTTATTCAGTCAAGGTCTGAGAGGTAATTACACCCCAACTTGGTTGATTTCATGATATACCGATAAGTAGCAAGATTTCAGGCTCGAAGATCAATGTGGAATAAGAATTAGTTAAATACTGTATTTGGGTTGTCTTAACGATGTTTTACACAACATCTGTTTTAACCCAAATATGTGCAAAGCTTGGAAATAGAATAATGAATATTTCCTAGTATAGAAAATAAAGGAAGGCGATATATGGAAATGTTTTCCAAAGAACGTATAAGGCCAATATGGTTATTGAAAATATTTGGTTAACAAATATTGGTAAAGAAATAGAGAAGAGATTTAATTAATGGAATATTAATTAAAGGCTCAGTGTTTGGATGTTTGGATGAACACTTGTTTTATTCGATAGTTAAATCATCGACTATCGAAACACTTGTTTTTATTCGATAGTTAAATCACAGACTATCGAAGTTTTGACCATCGTTGTCAATATGGAGAGACCGGTTGGATTATTATCTGAAGAACCACTCCATATCGGCAGTAGCGTGCGAATCAGATTATATAAAGATAATCGAAGACGGAGTAGAGTGCAAGGACTTTTTCTGTTAATAGAAATAGTACCTTCAGTTCATCCTGTTCCTGGGTGGCTTGTATGGATGAATGTCTGACAGAGTATTTCCAGAAAGGTCACGTACATTGATTTCTTCAACCGTACCAAGAGTGGAAGCGGAGAAGGAAACTTCTTTTAGCTAACACGTAATGTACTGTTGTAGACGTCAATCGGTGATTTGATGGATTTGACGATGTGACATTCGAAGTGAATCTGGTGTGATGATAAAGCGTAGCTTCTAGCCTCACATCCGGTAAATGACAGAAATCGGGCAGGCAGGATGGCTATGTAGGTCGCACCTATTAGGGTGTATAATCACCTGATCTAGAGTTTCATTTACTTCTAAAAATCTATTGTTGATGTTGTCCCATTCGGGAAACGGTTGCTGATCCCAACTGTTGGTGATATACATTCGATACACTCAAGCGAAATGAGTGGTCGGTCATGTGTGGCCAGGTTGCAAGATGTTCTTGTTGAACCCAGTGTATTCCTCTCTAGAGGTACATTAGCGAAAGGTGGTTCCATACCTTGTCATAGTTGGAGATCCATTACCCAATATGTGCTTGCGGTTTTGATTGTATACTATATATGTAGAACGTGAGATGAAAGCGTTTCTGCTAGATGATTATATATATACTGTGGTTGATAGACATTATTATAATATCAAAAGGTTTTTGATATAAAGATCTTTTGGATTCTCATAAGGGAAAAACCCGTTCCGTTATGCGGCGTGGTCTTATGAGATATCGTTTACTTGTTCGAACTGTTTTTTAACTGTTTTACTCATACCAGTCCCATGACTGACCCGGAGTTTACTTTGTTGTTTTCCCTAAACTCTTTGGTGCCTAAATTTGTATGGGCAGTCAAGTAGTCAGGATTTTACAGATATACTGGAAGAGCTGGAGCAGGAGGCTTCAGGATCATATAGCTATAGTTTATTTCCGCTATGTTGTAAGTATTGTACTCTGATAATGTATTGTATACATATAATGATTTATTTCAAGGATATGTTATCTATTATATGTTATTCATTCCGCTGTGAGATTCGTGTTACTCTGATGTTGTGTTCTTCTTCTTCTTCTATTCTAAGTTTCTATCTTATTTTTCCTCACCCTCTAATTTCTTTCACTAATTACCAGGATTTTTCGATGTTTTGGTTATCGACATCGAGCTTATGTCGATAACCAAAGTCGCTCAAAATCCGGGTCGTTACAGCTCCGTTTCAAATCTGGTTTGTTTCATGCTGTATCTCGTCTTCACGATTCAAACGCTTCTGAAATCATCAATTTCTGTTTTGATTTGAGAGAGATATGAATGTTTGAAATTTAATAACATTATTGAATAATAATTAAATAATTAACCATTAACTATTTCCTAACCCGTTATAAACCAATCTTCTTCTTCGTCAAATACAGAACCCATTGTCCAGATGAAAATCCACATGTGCAAGTACCATAGGACCACCGCCACCCGATCCAACACCACCACCTCGAAGCTCCAACCACCCTCGATCAACGCCCGCCGCATCGCCCAACTCGCGGCCCCCACCTCCGCTAAAAACAAACCCGAACGCCGCCACTTTTTGGCACTATTTCGGCCACCACGCATTGTAATTTCCGATCTCCACCGTTTAATGTGTAGAGTCCTCGATGCTCTACGATTTTCTCTTTTGGAGTGTTGAAATTTATTGAATAGATTAGAAGAACAAGGAGGAAGAGTGATGGAATATCGTGGCCATTGATTTCTGAAAAAGGGCAGTAGCTATCTTAGTGTGGATTGGGATAATTAGTTTAGTGTTATTTATAACATTAAATTATCTAATTTTCAGAAAAGTCCACTAACTCTAACTAACTCCAATTTTAACCCTTTAAGGCCCATTAATCCACATTTTGTATGATATACGTTACAAAGAAAACGAATTGCTGACTAATGAACCTAATATAATTTTATTTAATTATTTTCTAAATTTAACTATATCCCATTTATTTCTCATTTATCTAACTTAACATATTAAAATTGTCTTTTTAAATAACAAAACATGTTTAGCAAGTTATTCTTTTTACTTTACTTTAACGTATTAAAAAATGTCGTTTTATGGGAATGTAATTTTTAATGTGTCGACATTTTATTATACTAGAATCCTTTTATATGAATCTTCATATATAAAAATTGTATATTTTTAATGTCAGCATATTTCCAACAATATATCTTTTTGTAAGATTCATTAATACATTAAATGTAAATTTTAATGTACACACAAATTTACCATACTCGAACCTTTTATATGATTCATGCATACATTAAATTGTAATTTTAAATGTTCACACACATTTACCATACTTGAATCTTTTTATATTACAAAGAAAAATGTAATCCTTTTTCCCTTGTAAAGAAAATGTGATCTTTTTATTTACAAAGAAAATGTAATCCTTTTTACATTGTATGTAAAAAAATATGTAATCTTTTCTATATTCCACAGAAAATGAAAGCTTATCTATTTTACATAAAAGTGTAAATTTTTATGTTACATCATTTTAAACAAGCTATGAATAATTTTAATGCATCATTATTACATGAAAATGTGAATTTTTTTTATTTTCCAGCAACTTTCCTATTTGAATAAATGTTCATTTTTCATATTTTCTCATTTAAAATAAAAATGTAAACTTTTTATTGTTTAACTTTTTTTTCTCTTTTTTTTATAATAGAGTTTTTTAAATTCTGACGCATTTTCTATTAAAAATTTCTTAAAATAAATTTTTAAATTGGTTCTTATTTTCCGGGTTGTTACAATCTGCCCCACTTAAAGTTTTTCTTCCTCGAAAAGGAACGAAGCTAAAAATTGTTTAACTAACCGACTCAATTTTAATTTTTTTATTGGTTCCAAAAATTTTATTAGTTGAACTAATAATCACACAACACAATCATCAGTCAATTAGTTGATTAGCTTTTCAAATATATATAACTTTTATATATTCAGAAATCATATTTTCTAACATCGAATTATATATATAATCACAAATACATTAATTATAAACTTGTCACTCTCAACTCGTTCTAGGGCATTTCTAACTTCATCTCTAATGAGTTTTTTCATTCTAGGATACTGCTGATCCTATCTCTAATGAGTATTCTTTTATAGGATATTACTAATCCTATTTCTGATGAGTCTTTTGTTCAGTTCTAACAAGTTGTAACCTAAAGATTTGAGCTAACCAGAGCTCTGATACCAACTGTAACGACTCGAAAATTCCCGCCCTTTCAATCAACCATAAACCACACAGGTTTGATCCAAAAGTTGGAAATCCTCGAATGCATTAACTCTGGGAATACAACACCTTAGAACAAATAACAGCAGACTTTTATAAACATCATAATAATGTTACATCAGAGTACAGAATACATTGAATATAATACAGCGGAAGATAAATTTACAATGAATTTAATTCAATGCATCGGAAATGAATAAACTGATACAGTGGAAGTCTATCACTGCTCTAGACATAGATTTAAGCTTTGATCCAGAATCCTACTCAATATCTACAAAATAAGCTACTCGACTTCCCGTGTGGAAAAGAGGGCACCCGAGTTTGCAAAGTGAAACAAGCTACGGGTCAGTCATGGGACAGGTATGAGAAATCTTACTTAACCTATTTAATAATAAGGCTAATCACAAGATCAAGCCACTAACGCGGGACAGGTTTACTCCATTGGATTGCCAGTGCATAAATAAAGTAAATCGTTAAACAACGCAATGCTTTTTAGAAAAAATGAAACCATTATAAGACTCATGCCCCATCTCAGAATGCAACACAAACTGGAGGATAGAGTTTTACCTTATAATGGTCTAAATATGCTTGATACATATAAAACAGATTTGATATTATTATTAGTGGTTATATATGTTTTAAAAAACAATTTCGATCGTAATGTATCAATCATAGACGGCATAGTACCCCATCCTACTATGTCGCCATACTAGTTCTACAATCAAAACCGCATGATGTCGTATTGGAAGTTGGATTTCCATCATGAGTCAAGGCTAGGAACGGTCTCCTTACCGATTCGGGACATTCAAGCAATATCTCAAGATCACACCTATGGGCAACCCTTGAATCCTACAGGGCCGGTCCACAAATAACGTTAGTGGATTGACAATTCCTGAACACACGCTTCCCGGTCTTATTGAACCTATAATTTGGCCATTAGCGACTAATAAATCCGAGGTACCTCATAATCCATCATCCACATAAGTAAAAATGCCAAGGCTTGTAAACGCTGACACCACTTCTAGCTAGAAAGAAACGTGCGCACTCCCTGCGTTCCCTTGCTCCGTTTTTGACTCAAACAGGGGTTTGAGGTTCGCGAAGTCATGTTATACACAAAGCTACGCCTAAATAGGCTATGCTTTGATCATCAACCACAAGGCCCTGCTTTTCAACAAAAGCCTTGATCATTTGCATCTCGGCGTGCCACATTGACAATCTACACCATGCGATCGATAAATACGAATATATAACCTTTAAGCTCGTACGTCTCAGAGAAGGGTGTTAAGAAAGAGAATAAATACTCCGCCACCATAGATATATTGAATAAAAATCAATTTAATTTACATGGCTTGAAATTTAATGTCAGACACATATCCATTTACAAGTCCGTTCTGGGTCTGAACGAAACCAGAGACACATTATTCCTCGTCCCGTATGTCCAATACGGAAGTGAGGTGCTCGCTTATCCGGATGATCAACAAGTACGTCCTGACAACAACCACTTTAACCCTTTACTGGTAGCTAGCCAATGCCGGGCATCAGTAGTCATCCATTCGATGTGAAGATCACCGGTCTTCAACCACTGTCTTCATCTTCAACTCTTATTCGTCATAGTAATTATTCGGAATGGGTTAAACCAGGCCTTTCCGAATACCTTACGTACTTTATAATCAAAAATCAAGTGCTATAAAAGCACATCCAACGCCTCATTCCAGTTCAGGATATTCTTTAAATAAAATATTCGCAATATTAGGGAAAGATTCCCATTAGTTTTATCAAAGATAAATTCTTTTAGATTTTTTTTCAAGACTCATTAAAACTCCAATTTGGTTTTAATACTAAAAATCATTATTTTATGATTATTCCAATTTAAGAAATAAATCTTATCTTTAATGGGGTTAAAAATCCAATGTCATTTAAAACACAGTTCACGATAAACCCAAAATCATCTTCGACTAAATATGGAATTTTCACAGAAATCAAGTCAATATATAATCAATATTAATTTCTGTATCAGACCAATAATATAGATGGAATAACAACAAAGCCTTTTAAATTCCCTATATAGTAATGGTCTTCTTTTACGGAAATTCATCTCGACTATTATTAAATAGAATTCCATTCAGTTCCAAATTAATATATTAAATTGGAAAACTTTAATTTGGAAAAATTTCCATTAGATCTTAATAAAAGATTTATAAATTCCAAAATTATCTTTTTCACTGTTAATTGGGTTAAAGAACAAATGTCATTAAAACACAGTTCACGATAAACCCAATTCGCATTTCATTTTATTCCAATTACTAAATATAATTGAAAATTCTAATAATCTTAATTTAAAAGATTAATTCTTTTCATACGGGGTTTAAAAACATTGTTATTTAAGAAACCATCCACGACAACCCAATAATCCAATTTATTTATTTATTTCCAAATAAATATTAATTAATTGGAATACTTCATTAAATCTTGATTAAGGATTTATTCTATTTCTTTATTAAAATAATGTTTCAAAATATTAGATTCTGGAAATTACTACTTTTTATTCTATTCATTATAAAATAAATAAAAACAATCGATAAACCCGTTCGGGTTAAAATGGCGTTTCAACTTATAATGGGCTAAATAGTCCAATTCATTACCATGTCCATTCATGGTTTATAATGGGCTAGACCTCCCACATTAGGCCTACAACTTGCGGATGCTAGACATGCCGGTCGGGTTCGGACATACTTATCGCACAAGTTGGGTTTAACCTCGTGTCATAGCCCGCTCCGTATTTGCGCACTTAGACCTCTCACGTTAGGTCCAACATTAGTGGCTGCTGGATATGCCGATCGGGTCCGGGCAGACGTCCACCACAAATGCAACCTAACCTCGTGTCAAAAGTGCAATTATAATTTATAATTGCAATTATTTTACTAAAAAATATTCATTATTTTAAACTATTCTTTATATAAAATATCTTTATTCTAAAATATTCTTAATTTAAAATATCATTTCTTTTATAATGTCCTTTATACTAAATTGTTATTTGTTTTATAATATTCTTGTTACCAAATATTCTTTATTTCTGAATCGGAATGTGACTCAACCAAATACCATATAATTTCAGTTATATGGATTTCATACATCACATGTATATAACAATAATGAGAAATAATCAATAAACAACCCATTCACATCCAGAATGAAATTTTATACTTGTGTGAGCATTAAAATAATTAAATAATTAACGCTCATCAGAAACTGTCAATCTATCGATTGACAACATCAAAATATTAGAACTAGTGTGTGACAAATGTCACCCCAATACCCGTGCGGGTTTTCAAACAACAACAATTTATATAAATAAATCATTGGTTTTTAAATTTAACCAATTCTAATTCAATTAGAATTATTTTCTATTTAACGAATTTTCATTTGTTTAAATTATAAATAAATATTTATAATTTAGTTTCAACAAACATTTATTTTTATGTAACATGACAAAATCTAAATATATGACATTTTAAATGTAACATGCCATAATCTAAATATATGACATTTTAAATGTAACATGCCATAATCTAAATATATGGCATTTTTAATCCAATATGTCATTTCTATATAAAATGACATTTCTAATCTAATGTAACAATTCTATATAAAATGACATTTTTAAATGTAATGACATTTCTAAATGAATGACATCTTTATTCTAAATAAACATTTCTAACTAAAGTGATGTTTTTAAAAATTTCTAACAAAAGTGATGTTTTCTATTTTCCTCCTTTCTAGCATGTTAAAAATAATGTTTAAACATACAAATATTCTCTAACATATGTTTTATACTGAATCACTTTACATTAAAAATGGAATTTTTAATGTTGCCACATTTTTATTCAAACAATCATTATTTCCAAGTAATCAAACTTTACATTAAAAATTGTGATTTTAATGTTTCAACACTTTGATTCAAATATAAACAATTTTCATGTGAATCATTCTTTTATAAAAATGATATTTCTAATGTTAACATGCTTTTGTTTCAAAGATGAACATTTTTTAGTGATTCATTTATTTCACTAAAAACAAAGTTTTTAATGTAAACATGTTTTATTTTAAAACATGCATGTTCTTCTAATTTCTAATATTACGTTAAAAATGGATTTTCCCTTATAACATGTTTTTATTTTAAAACATATAAATTTGACTAATTCTTGTCATTGCATTAAAAAGTAACCTTTTAAGGTAAACATGTTCTTATATTTTAAAAATGAATATTTGTCTAATTCCTATAATCACATTAAAAAGTAAATTTTAATGTAAACATGTTTTCATTTATAAACCTGAATCTTTTCTACATTTCTTTTATTACATTAAAAAGTGAGTTTTTAATGTAAAACATGTTTTTAATGTAAAACATGTTTTTAATGTAAAACATGTTTTCAATTTAAAACATGAATATTATACCAAAATGACAATTTCATACTAACCTGACAATTTATCACTAAAATGAAAATTTTACATGAACACGACAATCCAAATAAAATGATAATTTTATTTTAATATGACATTCCCAACAAAATGATAATTTCGTTTGAATCTAATTTTATAAATTCAAAATGACATAATTGTTTTCAATAATTTTTATAATCACAAATATGATATATTAGTTTTCAACTATCTTATCTTAACAAACATGAGATATTTGTTTCCAACAAAACAAACATGATTTGTTTTCAACTAAACAAACATGATGTATTTACTTTTCAACTATTATACAACAAACATGATGTAATTATTTACAATGATCATATTTTAACAAACACGATAATTCCAATCCATATATCAACATAACAGTATTATCAACCCAATCAAATCATGTATATAACAAATTGAATTTAACAACAGATTCGATTTCTAACACGATTAGGAATTAACAAATTTTAATTATTACAAATAAAGAATTCTCACATCGATTTTGTTTGAATTTTCAAAGTGCTCCATTTCAGATCTGGTTTATTTCATGCAGTATCTTGTCTTCACGATTTAAACGCTTCTGAAATCATCAATTTATGTTTTTATTTGAGAGAGATATGAACGTTTGAAATTTAATTACATTATTGAATAATAATTAAATAATTAACCATTAATTATTTCCTACCTGTTATAAACCCATCTTCTTCATCAAATACATAACCCATTTTCCAAATGAAAATCCACCTGCGCAAGTACCATAGGACCACCACCTCGAATCTCCAACCGCCCTCGATCAACGGCCGCCGCATAACCCAACTCGCGGCCCCCACCTCCGCTAAAAACAACCCCGAATGTCTCCCTTTTATAGCACAATTTCAGCCACCACGAGTTGTAATTTCCAATCTCCAATGTTTAATGTGTAGAGCCCTCGATGCTCTATGATTTTCTCTTTTGGAGTGTTGAAATTTATTGAATAGATAAGAATAACAAGGAGGAAGAGTAATGGTGAAACGTCCAGAAATCCCCCTTACGGGAAATCCCGGATTGAGTTGAGCATAAGCCGAATCAGAACGCAAACAGAAGAACATTTCATTGCTTATTACAGCAATTCATCAGAATACAAGAATATACAGAGTATAAATGAATATTACACAACAGAAGAATATCAGAGATTATAATATATTACATAGCAGCAGAAAATAATAGAATACACAACTAGAAGTAATACACGGATACAGAGCTCTCCGAGTATCGTCCCAGTTGTAAATCAGGATCCTGTGAATATAAATCTGCAAAACCAAAACTACTAGCTGCCCATGCGGAAAATAGGGGCACCCAGAGTTTAGGTTAAAACAATAAACTCCAGGTTAGTCATGTGACTAGTGTGAGAACTAAAACAGTTATTAATCTTTATTTTAAAGTTAGGTAAATCAAGGGACCACGCCGTATAACACGGAACGGGTTTCCTCCCAAGAACACCAGTGCATAAAACAATAGCGCAATGCTAAATAAAGAAAAACGAAGCTATTATAAGACCCAGGTCCCATCACACAATGCAATACAAACCAGAGGATAGGGTTTTCCCTTATAATAGCCAAAACATGCTTGATACGTTTAAAACAAATCATTTGATATTATATTAGGTGTATAGTGTCAAAACAACTTCAAATATAAATGTATCAATTCTAGACGGCATGGGTACCATATATCATGTCGCCATACTAGGCTCTACAATCAAAATCGCAAAGTCACGTATTTGGAAATTGGATTTCCGTCTGTGAACCGAGGCCAGGGATCGTCCTCTACCGATTCGAGGCAATCTAGCCTACCATGTCTCAGGAACAGCCGCAACTGCACCTTGGATCGTCAGGTCCGGTCCACCTATGTGGATTATTATGCCTGAACACAACGTTCCCCCACCCTTTGGGGCGTAAATGAGCCAACGAATGACTCCACCGGACTCGGATCGTCCGATCAAACCGAGGCGCCTCGCAACAGCAACAACCACACAGGTGAAAATAATATAAACGTCAGCCAGTTTAAGCACTGACACCACCTCTAGCTAGAAAGAAACGCATGTCCTCCCTGATGTCCTCTCCCGTTTCTGGTTCACAACCAGGGTGTGAGGCTCGCGGATCAAAGCTTCACAAAGCTATACCACACAGGCCGTGCTTTGATCATCACCCACAAGACTCTGCTTTTCAACAGAAGCCTTGATCATTTGCATCTTAGCATGCCACATAGGCAAACCACTATATGCTACCGATATCAGTCACATAGAATGAAATCCAATGTCAGACACACAGTCCATTTACAAGTTCATTCTGGGTCTGAACGAAACCGGAGGAACCTTATTCCTCGCATATCCATCGATCTCCAAGTACGTCTGGACGATCACCAACTGATTCCCTCCTCTTGGGTGTACAGCCCAATCAAGATCATCAGTAATCACCCAAATGACGTGAAGACCTCCGGTCTTCAACCACCATCTTCATCTTCGACACCATGTCGAATCAGTTATTCAGAATGGGATAAACCCGGTCTTTCAGAATAACTCACGTATATAATAAACAAGTGTTACACAAACACAACATACGCCTCATTCCAATTCAGAATATTCTTTTATTCAAATATTCTTATATTTTGGGAAAGTTTCGCATTATTTTATCAAAGATAAATTCTTTTAAATTTATCCTTTAATCTTCCTTTAAACATCACTTCAAACTAGTCGGGATTAGTGAACCACACCGAAGTAATTATTTATTTTATTTCCCAATCCCAAACTGTTCATCCCATGAAGCAAAACTGGTCATACTTCATATCTAACACCACGGTGTTATCGGTAAATTCAATTAACTTTTCACATTCAAATCAAATTAAAGATTTAACTACCGTCTGGAGTAAAACTGGTGATACTCCGTTCTCGATCTTTTCAATCTAATTAAAGATTCATTAAAACTCCACTTAGTTTTAATCTTTAACTGGGTTAAAGAATCAGTGTCATTTAAAACACGGTTCACGATAAACCTGAAATCACATCCCCTTTCAATTCTAATTAAATATTATTTAATTGGTACACTTCATTAAACCTAAATAAAAAGATTTAATCTTTTTCTCAACTGGGCTTAAGAACAGTGTTAATGAAGACACCATTCACGACAAAACCCAAATCACATTTGATATTAAATACAAGGCTCTGAATAGAAAATAAATCGGCTTATATTCAATATCAAATTCTACGACCGACAAATATCGTATTGGGAATAACGATATATATATATATATATCTTTCAAATTCCCATAACAACATCTGTATCATCACGAAATCCAACATCGAAATATTCCAAAGACAATTTTGATTCAAATCCATTCCAATTCAATTATTGGAAATTCTGGTTACTTTTAAAACCCTTTTCAAATTCAATTTATTTATTTCAAAAATAAATTGATTCTAATTCTAGTTCAAAACTAGTTCATTTCGATAAAAATCTATTTTCATCTTTTCAAATATGGAGTTTTTCATCCCAATTCTTCCTAAATCATTTCTTATGATTTGACACAAATTATTACTATTTTTAATAATTTTATCAAGGCCCTACAGTCGATTTCCATCAATGGCCATCGAACTGCACTTACAGCGACCTTTTCCAAATTTGATTTGGACATAATTCCAAATCCAGCCATTAGATTTCTAATTTCTAATATTCGTTAGAAAGCTCTTTTCGATACGAACCCAACGGTTTCGGTGTTAGGAGAATCCGATGGTCGGATCTCCCGCAATATCCATTCGAAGTCAATGGTTGAAATTCACGAACTACCGCAGCGCGGCGCGTTCTATTCAGGCCATTATATAATATATATAATATATATAATATATACTTCGTCGATTTCCTTTTAAAACGTATTTTATAAATCATTTTAAATTCGTTTTCGAAATGATTTCAACTTCATTTTCAAATTCAAATCAAGATTGAATTTTTCAATATAAATTCGTTTTAAATTCATCTCAAATTGATTTCAATTTAAATCAATTTTTAATTCAATTTCAGTTCGTTCTCAATTCAATTCAATTTCAATTCGAATTCATTTCTATTCAATTTCAATTTGAATTCAATTCTATTCAATTTCAGTTCTATTCAATTTCAATTCGAATTCATTTCTAATTGATTTCCATTCAATTTCAATTCGATTTGAATTCATTTTCAAAATATTCGATTTTGAAATCACTTTTCAATATTCATTATAAAAACGAATATAATCAATATAAATATCGTTTGCGTTAAAATGGTGTCAATCTAATCAACACGGCTTCATATATTTCTATTTTCAAATATTCTATTTCACATATTTCTTTTTCAAATATTTCTATTTTCAAATATTTCTTTTTCAAATATTTCTGTTTTCAAATATTTCTATTCAAAACTGGAATGAGGCCCAATCAATTACCATAGATTTTATTTCTATGGATTTCTATACAATGCATGTATATATCAACAAGGAGAAATAATCAACCATCATCCAAAGTGCATTCTACACTGTATAAGCATCAAATATAAATATTCAAAGCTTATAACAGTCTATCGATCAATTGATCGACATACAACTAATTATTGGGATTAGTGTATGTCATATATCACCCCAATACCCGTGTGCGGTTTTCAAACAATCAAACACAGATTTTATTTGTGCAGTTGGGCGATGTGTAAAATTTATCGTCCCAATCAATATCTGTCAAATGTGTGTATATAAACAAATCGTCCGATTTGTTTATTTCTATTTCACTTTAAATACACGTTAAAAATTCTATTTTCAACTATAAAATATTTTAACTATATAAATATTTTATTTCCATTTCACATCACATCACACAATCAACTACACAGCAAAATCAAACAAACAAGCATACAAGCCGTCCATGGTCGGTGGAGGACGGGTGTCGGGTGCTACTAAACACCGTCTGCATCCTAGTATATATTTTAACTAGAAATAAATTTAAAAGTAAGGAGTTCTCACCGAATAGCTAAACCAACCGCCACGGCTCTTCTTATGTAGAAATCATCGTCATGCTCGCCTTTGGTCAATTTCGTTGTCCGTAGCCACTACATATATAAAAATCACATTTTTATATTGTTGCTATGCGTATAAAAATTCTATTTTTATACCGCTACTATATAGATAAAAATTCTATTTTTATACCGCTACTATATAGATAAAAATTCTATTTTTACCCACTAGTAATGTAATAAAAACTGTATTTTTATTACTCTACATGAATAAAAATCATATTTTTATTCTTCCTACGATATAAAAACCTTATCTTTATACCTTCATAAATTAAAAATCGGATTTTTATTCTCTCTAAAATATAAAAATCATATTTTTATATATAAAAATATAATCCTTTCACTTTTAAATCAAAACTTTTCTATGATAAAAATCAGTCCTTTCTAATAAATAAAAATCCAACCTTTCTAAGTTAAAAGCCAATTTTTTACTTTGCTAAAAATCCAATCTTTACTTTGCTAAAAATCCGCATAAAAATCTAACTTTCTTTACATTTAAATCATCATTTTATTTTCAGTTTTATATAAGTAAATGATTAAAGAAACTGAAATAAAATGAAATAAATACAATTTACCTTTGTTTTGAATAAAAAAAGGGTGGGAGGAGTTCGCTAGAACGGCGATCGAAGGTTGGTCGGTCGGTCGGTGGCCCTCTCTGGCGGCGACGGCTGGCCATCCAAGTGCCGGGCGGCGGCTTCATTTGGGAGAAAGGGTTTTGGGCATTGGAGTTCGATTGGGGAGGGGCTGAGGGAGGAGATGGAGGAAGGGAAGGGGGCGGAGGCTAGGCGCGGCGGACGAGGTCGGAGGGGGGGCGACGGGCGATTAGGGCACGGGGGTTTTATTATATTTTTTCTTCTGAGAATTAACGAGAGAGGGAGGGGGTAAAAGAGAAAAGGGGTGTTGACTTTATTTTATTTAATTTATTATTTTAATTTTCGAAAAAGTAACTTTTTATTTCGACCTCTAAACGGGGCCCACCGACTATCGTCCATAGCTAATTACCCCCATTCCGAACATAATGGGATATGTATCGCAAGCCGATTCGATTGTTTCGAACAGTTTTCGTCAAAATCAAAATATAACTCTATATATTGAATTTGAACGCGCATTTCAATATATTGGGGCCACATACTAACTAGAAAAATTCCCGAAAAATATTTTCTAGCTTCGTATTGACGATACGGTTCTAACAAAACTAATTTCGTCGAATTCTGAGACCGTTTGAAAAATGGCCATTTTCCAGTCGATTAAAATCAACTAAAACTAGTCAAACGCATTTTCCTTTACCATGCTCACATATTGATTCAAAAAACTATGAATTTTGAAACCTAGCAATTATTTGACATCCCGGATCCAACAAAAGTGGTTTCGTCGAAAACCGAGGTCGTTTGCAAAATTTCCATTTTTAAGGGCCGAAATTTCATAGCGACTATTCTGAATTTTCAACTGGGCATAACTTTTTATCCCCGCTATGAAATTTTAATTTTTCGAATTCGTTGGAAAGATATTATCAATTAGATTCTAATATTTTTGGTTTCACTAAAATCTGGTTTATTTTGCACCCGGTACATTCATTTGAATTTTGAAATCAAATTATCGAACTACCGCGCCATTTTCTATTCCTTTTATAATTATAAATAATTATTTATATTCTAACGACGATCTATATAAATATGTACATTCTAATTCTATTCAAAATGAATTTTTCGTCGTTATTATTTAAAATAATTCATTTTAAATATTCAAAATTCGCTAAAATTGACAAAATAAAATTTTTAAATTGGCTCGGATTTCCTGGTTATTACAATCTCCCACACTTAAAACTTTTCATCCCCGAAAAGGAATGAAGCCGAATGTTGTTTCACTAATCAACTCAACTTTCAGTATTTTCATCACGGCTTAAGTTCTTCAACTTTTCAGTTTCTAAGAACTTTTAAAAAAATTCAAAAATTTGGCTAACACCCTAAATTTTCGAAAAATTTCGCCATAACCTCCCCTGCACCGGGGACTTCGGGATATTTCATATAGCCTCCCATGGCCTTCTTCAATCCAAAAGAAAAAAAAGGCAAGAAGCTAGCCAATCGGCTCATAAAATCATCATCACCCAAACAAAACAGTAAATTATGGTAAACATGTAACTATTTGTCGGGCAAACAATTTTATTCTTCTACTCTAGCTTCCTTGCTATGACCTGTTCAATGTAAGTACACGTATATGCATGCAAATGTGACTAATTTTCAATACAATTCACTATTTGATACAATTTGGTTATAGGTTCAACATTTAATTAATCAGACTATAATCAAACAACACAACCAGCAATCAATTAGTTGATTAGCTTTTCAAATTCATAACTTTGACACATAGTCAAAAAATCAGATTTTTGATGTCAAAACACAACAATAAGCCCTATCTAATTTTGGTTCTCACACCAGTCAATTGGAAATATATAGAAATCCCACCTTCGAAACTCGAACACTAATTCTGATGATGTAGCTACAATCATCAGAATCATCTCCGGGCGACTAGAGTGTAATTCTATATCTATCCAGTATATTAAAATTTCAACTACACGCGGATCAAACGTATACGCAAAATTTATATATACTGGATTGTCCAAATTCAATATAAAATAAAAAATCAAATACGAATAATTGATTTAAATTTTCAAAACAAAAATTGTTTTCATTTTAAAAATATACTCTTCACACTCGTTCTAGGATACTACTGATCCTATCTCTAACGAGTCATTCTCGTTGGATATTACTAATCCAATCTCTGATGAATTGTATCGTTTGGTTCTAATGTGCCTTGTTCTGTGAGCTTTGCAAACCAAAGCTCTGATACCAGATGAAATGACCCAAAATCCCCCTTACGGGAAATCCCGGATTGAGTTGAGCACAAGCCGAATCAGAACGCAAACAGAAGAACATTTCATTGCTTATTACAACAATTCATCAGAATACAAGAATATACAGAGTATAAATGAATATTACACAACAGAAGAATATCAGAGATTATAATATATTACATAGTAGTGGAAAATAATACAATACACAACTAGAAGCATTACACGAATACAGAGCTTTCCGAGTATCGTCCCAGCTGTAAATCAGGATCCTGTGAATATAAATCTGCAAAACCAAAACTACTAGCTGCCCGTGTGGAAAATAGGGGCACCCAGAGTTTAGGTTAAAACAATAAACTCCAGGTCAGTCATGTGACTGGTGTGAGAACTAAAACAATTATTAATCTATATTTTAAAGTTAGGTAAATCAAAGGACCACGCCGTATAACACGGAACAAGTTTCCTCCCAAGAACACCAGTGCATAAAACAACAGCGCAATGCTAAATAAAGAAAAATGAAGCTATTATAAGACTCAGGTCCCATCACACAATGCAACACAAACAAGAGGATAGGGTTTTCCCTTATCATAGCCAAAACATGCTTGATACGTTTAAAACAAATCATTTGATACTATATTAGGTGTATAATGTCAAAACAACTTCAAATATAAATGTATCAATCCTAGACGGCATGGGTACCATATATCATGTCGCCAAACCAGGCTCTACAATCAAAACCGCAAAGTCACGTATTTGGAAATTGGATTTCCGTCCGTGAACCGAGGGCAGAGATCGTCCTCTACCGACTCGAGAAAATCAAGCCTACCATGTCTCAGGAACAGCCGCAACTGCACCTTGGATCGTCAGGGCCGGTCCACCGATGTGGATTATTATGCCTGAACACTACGTTTCCCCACACTTTGGGGGCGTAAATGAGCCAACGAATGACTCCACCGGACCCGGATCGTCCGATCAAACCGAGGCGCCTCACAACAGCAACAACCACACAGGTGAAAATAATATAAATGTCAGCCTGTTTAAGCACTGACACCACCTCTAGCTAGAAAGAAACGCATGTACTCCCTGATGTCCTCTCCCGTTTCTGGTTCACAACCGGGGTGTGAGGCTCGCGGATCAACGCTACACAAAGCTATGCCACACAGGCCGTGCTTTGATCACCACCCACAAGACTCTGCTTTTCAACAGAAGCCTTGATCATTTGCATCTTAGCATGCCACATAGGCAAACCACTCTATGCAACCGATATTAGTCACACAGAATGAAATCCAATGTCAGACACACAGTCCATTTACAAGTTCGTTTTGGGTCAGAACGAAACTGGAGGAACCTTATTCCTCGCATATCCATCGATCTCCAAGTACGTCTGGACGATCACCAACTGATTCCCTCCTCTTGGGTGTACTGTGACGATCCCAAAACCCCGTGACACGGTGTTAAGGATAATCATTGGAATATAACACATTAATCATCATTAGCAGATCACAGATAATAGCATAAACAAAAAATAGAATAATTTACACACATATGACAGCGGAATCATATAGATATCATCACATCAGAGAAGCACAGTACAGGATACAACTTAGTGCATAATGATACATAGTCATTCACCATCGCCTAAGGCGGAATCATACATAAAGAGTACTCAAAATAAATATCAGTCTACATCGCCAATGGCGGAATCATAATATAGATACAATAATGGCGAAGAAAATCCGAGTCAGCACGGTGTAGTCAAGCCTCACCATGAGCCAAAAGGTGCGTCAGAAACCTGTAACTAGGCTGCCCATGTGAAAATGAGGGCACCCGAGTTTGCAAGGTGAAACAAACTACGAGTCAGTCATGGGGCTGGTATGAGAAATCTACTCAACTTATTAACAACAATAATAAGGCAAATCAAAGGACCACGCCACTTTCGCGGAACGGGTTTACTCCAATGAGTGCTAGTGCATGAAATAAAATAAATGATAAAAATCATCGCAATGCTTTTTATAAAATGAAACCATTATAAGACCCAGGTCCCATCACACAATGCAACGCAAGCCGGAGGATAGAGGTTTTACCTTATAATGGCCAAAAATGCTTCATACGAATAAAACAAAAGTGTTTGATATTATTACTAGTGCATATATGTTTCAAAAGCGATTCCAATCATAAATATCAATCCTAGGCGGCATAGCTACCATCTGCTATGTCGCCATACTAGTAATACAATCACGTCCGCATATTTCGTATTGGAAATTGGGTTCCTTCATGAGTCGAGGCAAGGGGCAAGCTTCTCTCCGATTTGAGACACTCTAGCAAATGTCCCAGGACCCCACTATGATCCTTGGATCTTCAGGGTCGGTCCTCTCTTACTTTTGAGGATTGGCAATTCCTGAACACACGTTTCCTGGTCCTTACAGACCTATATCGAGGCGCCTCGCATTCCAACAACCACACAGGTGAAAAGTATATATAATGTCAGGGCTGGTAGGTCACTGACACCACCTTAGCTAGAAAGAAACGTCGTGCTCTCCCTGCAGTCACTCTCCCGTTTTTGACTCATACCGAGGTGTAAGGCTCGCGAATTCACGTTATACACAAAGCTACGTCACACAGACCATGCTTTGATCATCAACCACAAGACTTTGCTTTGCAACAGAAGCCTTGATCATATGCCACTCAGGCGTGCCACATAGGCAATCCACTCCATGCGACTGATTTCTGTCAATACATAACCTCTGAGCTCGTACGTCTCAGAGAAGGGCGTTAAGCAAGAGAATAAATTCTCCGCCGCCAAACAGATATATATTTAACAGAGATCAATCAACACAGAACAAAATCCAATGTCAGACACACAGTCCATTTACAAGTCCGTTCTGGGTCTGAACGAAACCGGAGGCACCAATTCCCCGCATATCCGTACAATCAGCAGTATGTTTGGACGGCTACTACTTCAATTCCTTCATGGTAGCTACTCCAATCACGAGCATCAGTAGCGCCCATCCATCCAATGTGGAGATCGTCGGTCTTCAGCCGTCTTCGACTCTTCGACTTCTCAACGTCGATCGATTATTTGAAATGAGATAAACTCGGCCTTTTCAAATAACCCACGTATATTTAGATTTTCAAATCAATTAATCACATGGTTGGACTATTCAACATTCACATTTCAGTTATTTAGTTATAATTTTCATGTCAAATACATTCAACCATCACATATCAAGCAAACACAACAAAATTGGTTTATTTCCACTCTATATCGTCTATAGTATTTCATAACGATATATCGCCATTTTTATTTAATTTAAAACGGCCATATTTAATTAAACGACGTTTCAGGTCATGTCGATGCACTGGCGCTGCTTTTCGCTAATTTTGTTTTACATATATCTAGAAATCTAACCGTTGGATCTTCACAAATTTTATATCATTAGGAAGGTCATTTCAAAACGAATCCAACGGTTTCAGTTTTGGGAAAATTCGACGGTCGGATCTTCCACACTAGCCATTTGATGTTACGATTTCAATTTACGAACTGCAGCGTCGTTATTCGATTTAATTTTAATTATATTTATATATATATATATATATATAATCGTTTCTGGCGCTGTTTTTCTTTAGATTTGAATTAAACATTCCATACAATCTAACCGTCGGATCTTCACAAAGTTGGTGCCGTTGGAAAGATATTTCCAAGGCGAACCCAACGGTTGCGGTTTCGGGAAAATCCAATGGTCGGATTTCCCCCACTTGTCGTTTGAAATCACGGTTTCAAAACACGAGCTGCACGGCCACGTTTCGTTTTAATTTTATTTATATTTATATATTTATATAAATATAGTTCATTCAAAAGTTCCTATATCGTTTTCACTTCAATTATTTCACTAACGCCTTTAAATTTCGGAAAATTTCGCTATAACCTCCTTTGTACGGGAGGGTCCGGGAAAATTCCCAAATAGCCACACGGGCATCTCATGTCAAAAAGAAAAAGAAAAAGCCAAGCGGCTAGCCAACAGGCTCATAAAATCATCACCCAAACAAAGCAGTAAATGTGTACCTATTTGTTGTGCGCAAAATTTTATTCCTCTTCTCTAGCCGCTTTGTTATAACCTGTTCAATAGATATGCATGTACATATATACAATTTCTATCACTTATCATTTTCCATTCAACTTCATATTTGATTTACTTTGGTTTAAAAACACCATTCATTCTAATGTTGCATGCATAGGCTAAAATCATATCATTAGCTAATTAATGTATATTCCAACTCATGCACATTTATTTGAACAAGTGGCTATTTTTAACACTTCACATTTCAAAGATGATAATTTTGGCGAACTAAAATAGATTTCAACACATGACTACTTTATTTAGTTCCTATGCATGTTAAAAATAATATTTCTTCACCAATATTTATTTCAACGTCCGCATATCTTTAGCATATCACATATATGATAAAAATGATATTTTTATCATTCAAAATATTTATTCGACAAATGGATGTTTTCAACACTTCATAGTCTCAATAAAAATGTAATTTTTATTGTTCAGACTTTTTATTCAACACATGAACTTTTCCACTACACACACTTCTCAACACATGAGCATTTCCACACATGGACATTTTATTTGTGTTGTTCATATTAGAAAGATGGAATTTTTATTGTTGAAACTATTTATATAAGGCGAATATTTTTCATACTTCATATATATATAAAAATGTGATTTTTATTGTTTAAACACTTCATTCATTCATAAATGAATTTAATTTTCACACAACACTTTTCAACACATGGATATAGTTTCAACATATGACTTTAATTTCAACGCATGAAAATAATTTCAACATATGAAAATAATTCTAACACACAAAGATTATTCAAAATTTCGGCAGCATAACGGTAGGGTAGTTAAAACCGGCATCGTCCCTAGTACGGCTCCTCGCTCTACCTTAAAACCTCGCGGTTTTTGACAATGGGGATTCATGCATCTAATTCGCACGCAGGCGGCATGTTTATTTTTATTTCCACAAATATTTCCAATTCATTTCAATCACCAATGGGTATTTTTCAACCACAACCAAACAATATCAACCACAAACAATTATTCAACCATTCATATTTTTCATCCAACGTTTCACACCAATTCACAACAATAAATATCGTCCATGGTTTGTGGACGAGGGGAGTGTGTGTGTATATATATATATATAATTGCTATATTTCACTTGCATTTCAACACATATATCAATTATCCTATGCATGTAAAATTCATACTTCGCTTATATAGCTTACACTACGCATGTACATGAGGTATACAACACGTATGTAATTTATATTTCGCTAATATAAATTATACACGACATTTTCCATTCAAATTCATGTTAACTTTGATTTCTCACAATGGTTTTCGGAGTGCTAAAAATCGATACGATGTCAGAAAAATCCGTGGCTTCTTCTATTGGGTAGAGAGCTTCCTTACGGTCCCGATGTTTCCTGTTTTATCGAATTTCGTCAACACACCAAAAAGATATGATTTTTCAAAGTGTAAAGATAAAAAAAACTCACCTTTCTCGAAGGTTCAAAACTAGGTTTACGATTTTCGCGAGAATCGGGGCACGATGGGATGATCGGCGAGTTGGACGTGGAAGAGGTAAGAGAGGGCTTCCTGTCGGTGGTGGTTTGGTGGCGTTCGGTGGTCTGGATCGGCGGCGGCGGCGCTGGGAAGGTCGGGGCTTTGGACGCTCGATTCAGGCGGAGGAGGGGTTGGTCGGCGTTGAACTGGGGTCGGATTTGAAGGGGAGGCGAAGGCGGTTCGAATGGTGGCGGTGGCGGAGGCTGGAAGCGACGGCAGCGGCGGCGATCGGGCGGGGAAGTTTGGAGCACGGGTCGTCGTTGGTTCGGAGGATTTTTTTTTAAATTATGAATGGAGAATTCTGATTGGCCGAGGACTTTACTAAATTTTTAAATAGTGTTTTCTCAAAAAACTCCTTTTTAAACCCAACGACTATCGCCTCTAGCTAAATACCCCCATTCCGGACACAATGGGATATGTTTCGTTGGCCAATTAGACTGTTACAGTCAGCTATTTTTTAAATTAAACAATAAAACATTTAATTTTCAACTTTGAACGCACATTTCAATTTGCCAGGGCCACAAGCTGATTCGAAAAATTCCAGAAAAATAAATCTAGCTATGTTTTGACGCTACGGTCCCAACAAAACTAGTTTCGTCGAATTCTGAGATCGTTTGAAAAATGGCCATTTTCGGGTCGATCCAATTTAACAAAAATTGACTAAACACATTTTCTTTTGCCACGCTCACATACTAGCTTCAAAAATTATGAAATTTGAAACCTAGCAATAGTTTGACATCCCGGACCCAACAAAAGTGGTTTCGTCGAATTCCGAGGTCGTATGCAAAATATCAATTTTCCAGGGCTATACGTTCTATATGGCGACCATTCTGGAAATTCATTCGGCCATAACTTTTGATTCCCGTTATGAAACTTCGATTTTTCAGATTCGTTAGAAAGGTATTGACTAACAGATTTAAATATTTTTGGTTTCACTAAAATCCATTATATTTTCCACCCTGCACAGTCATTCAAAGTTTGAATTCAAATTTTCAAACTGACTCACTATTTCTATTTCCATATTTTATTGAAATATTCTATTTCAATTGTTCAAATTCCTTTGAAATCACCAATTTAAAAAATTTAAATTGACTCGTATTTTCCGGGTTATTACAATCTACCCACTTAAAACTTTTCGTCCTCGAAAAGGAAACAACAGTAAAGTTGGAAATAAAATGTAAATGCAAAGTATTGTAAAGGTACCTTGCACCGGAGTTAGTCAGAGATATCCACTCTGCATTTGGGGTAAGCTTGCTTAATGCTTTCCTCAGTTTCCCAAGTACAGTCTCTAGGATCACTGCTCCACTGCACTTTAACTAAATGAACTTTTTTGCTTCTGAGTTCTCTAGTTTCTTTGCCAACAATCTTTAATGGCTCTCTTCTGAGTGATAATTCTGGAGTTATGTCCACATCCTGTTGCGCTGCTTCTTCTACAACAAGATCCGGATCATGCACATGTCTTCTAAGTTGAGATACGTGAAATACATCGTGCACTCCAGGCAACCAATCTAGTAATTGAACCCTATAAGCAAGAGTTCCAATTCGTTCGAGTGAAAGGGACCAATAAATCTCGGTGCCAACTTCCCGGTCTTGCCAAATCTGATTACTCCTCTCATCGGAGAAACCTTCAAATAAACATGATCACCAACAGCAAATGTCAAATCTCTTCTTCTAGAATCTGCATAACTTTTATGTCGGCTTTGGGCGGTTCTCAAACGCTTTTTGATGAAGTCGACTTTATCAGATGCTTCTCTAATCATATCGGGTCCTAACACAAGTCTGTTGCCAGGTTCAACCCAACATGCTGGAGATCGGCAGGGTCTGCCATATAATGCTTCAAATGGCGACATTCCCAAACTTGCTTGATAACTATTGTTATATGAGAATTCTGCCAAATGCAAATGATCTTCCCATGACCCACCAAAATCAATTATACAAGCCCGCAATAAATCTTCTAGAATTCTATTCACCCGCTCAGTTTGGCCATTTGTTTGAGGGTGATAAGCGGTGCTCATATTCAGTTTTGTTCCCAATTCTGTCTGGAAAGCCTCCCAGAATTTGCTAGTAAGTAGGGGATCTCTATCACTTACTATGCTGATGGGAATTCCATGCAGCTTAACGATTTCTTTGAAATATATATGTGCCAGACTTTGAGCGGTTCTATTGGATCTGACAGGTATAAAATGGGCAGTCTTCGTGAAGCGATCTACGATTACCCAAATGCTGTCATTACCTTTCCTGTTTCGCGGCAAACCATCTATGAAATCCATGAAAATCTGTTCCTATTTCCAACTTGGGACTTCCAATGGTTGCAACAATCCAGCTAGTTTCTGTTGGTCGCTCTTGACCAATTGACAAGTAGGACATCTGCTAACATACAAAGAAATATCCATTTTCATTGCCTTCCACCAGAAAGTGCGTTTGATATCGTTGTACATTTTACTCACCCTAGGATGGATGCAAAATTTGGATTTATGGCATTCGTCTAACACTTCTCTTCGAAGACCTGGAATATTTGGAATGCAAATCCTATTATTTAACCTGAGAACCCCCTTATTGTCAATACGAAAACTCGTGGTTTCACCTTCTTTGACCCTCTGACTGATTCTCTGAATGAATTCATCGTCTTTTTGAAGGGCTGAAATCCTATCAATCAATCCAGGTGTAATTATAAGATTGGCAATGATTGCGGTTTTCCTACTTAGCGCATCCGCTACTACGTTAGCTTTCCCCGGCGTATACAGGATATCAAGATCAAATGCTGCAAGAAATTCTAGCCAACGTTGTTGTCTCAGATCCAGATCTTTCGGGGTATATAAATACTTCAATGATTGATGATCAGTGTACAGTACAAATTTCTCGCCTAATAAATAATGCCTCCAGATTTTTAAGGCAAAAATAAGGGCTAGCAACTCCAGATCATGAGTCACATAATTCTTCTCATGCGGTTTCAGTTGGCGGCTTGCATAAGCGACTACTTGGCCTCTTTGCATTAACACTGCACCAAGACCTCTAATAGAAGCATCTGTCCAAACCATTAAATCCTGATTGCCATCGATAATAGTTAACACTGGAGCAGTGGTCAGTTTCGATTTCAATTCCTGGAAAGCTTCTTCACAGTCGGAAGTCCACTTAAACTTCTCATGTTTCTTTGTGAGCTTCGTTAACGGACCGGATATTTTCGAAAAATCCTTAACGAACTTTCGATAATAACTAGCCAACCCCATAAAACTTCTAACTTCTGTAGGAGTAGTGGGTTGTTTCCAGTCTTGAATTGCTGTTATTTTGCTTGGGTCAACAGAAATTCCTTTCTCTGACACGACATGGCCAAGAAATTTGACTTCTTCTTGCCAGAAGACACATTTAGAGAATTTGGCTTTGAAGACGTTCTTCCTTAGAATCTCCAATACTTTTTCTAAGTGTTTTTCATGCTCAGGTTTTGATTTGGAGTAGATTAAAATATCATCGATGAAGACGAGGACAAATTTATTCAGAACTCCCCTAAACACTCTATTCATTAGATCGACAAAGTATGCTGGAGCGTTACACAGGCCAAACGGCATTACTAACCATTCATAAAATATGTCTGGACCTCTGAAAGCTGCCAAAGGAACACACTCTTCTGCTATTCTCAGTTGATGAAACCCTGTAGCTAGGTCCATTCGGGAAAATACTTTCGCCCCATTCAATTGGTCTAGCAAATCATCGATGCGGGGTAATGGATATTTATTTTTAAGCGTCTGTTTGTTGAGGTCTCGGTAATCAACGCATAATCGAAGAGTACCGTCTGACTTTGGGACAAACACAACAGCTGCACCCAATTAGAAAAACTAGGTCTAATTAGACCCTTCCACAACAGTTGACGAGTTTGATCGCCTAATTCTTCTTTTTCTTTCGGAGTCATTCTGCGAATTGGATGTACCACTGGTCTGGCATTGGGAATTAGATCGATTCGGAATTCTATTTCTCTTTGCGGAGGTAAGTTTTCAACTTCTTCAAACACATCCGCATAGTTCCTAACAATCGGAATCTTTTCTATGGAAGTGGGGATAAGTTCTAATGCTGACCAAAATTCTTCTCTATTCGGATTCGAACCATGACAGGGAACCGTAATATATCCTAGCTTCGTTCGAATTTTTACGATTCTTTCCGCACACTTTACCTCAGCTTCGTATTTCGTTAACCAATCCAGCCTGAGAATAATATCGAATTCGGGAAAATCCGTAACGATTAAATCAAAAGGAAACTTGTAGGAAGAATAAGAGACCGGCACTCTACAATATGAACTGAGAGTAACAGGACCCCCTATCGGGTTATGTACTTCCACCGATTCTTTGAGTTTTCGCTGTTTTAACTTTAATTTGTGCACTGTGTTATTAGCAATAAAACTACGCGATGCACCTGTGTCAAACAATACAGAAACAGGAATATTTTTAATGGTAAGGGTACCTCCCAAAACATCGGGTTTACCTGCTCCATCGGAAGCAGCTGGCGGGCTCGACCCGTCATAGACATGAGCTACTGTAGCTTTCTTCAGCAAAGGACAGTCTTTGACCATATGATCGGTCTTTCGACAGTTGAAGCACGAGCGAGGGTTCTGGGAGCCTTGGCTCGAGCCTTGAGAATTTGTCTTCTGCCTCTTCGGAGCTGTGCAGACATTTGAGTAGTGCCCCGGCTTGCCACAGTTAAAGCAATTTCCTCTCGGCGGCTTGCCAGTCTGAGGTTTTGAAGATGCTGCTTGGCTTGACTCGCCTTGATTTACAGCAGGCTTGCGCTTGTTTCCGGCTTGGCTTCTAGTGCGATCCTGATCCAGATGCCTTTGATCAAGGTCTTCGTAGTTGCATGTCATTTCCACCAGTTCGTTGAATTTTAGCTTGACATGGGCCATGGCTCTATCATGATATTGATGTCTTAGCCCAAGGATAAACCTCTTATTTTTGGATTTCGCAGTGGCGACGAGCTCCGGAGCATAGGGCGACAACAGTGTAAATTTATTCAGATAATCTTGCACGGAAAGATCCCCCTGCTGGAGATTGGCGAAGTCATCGTGCATTCGTTCTAAAGCTTGTTCTGGGACATATTTCTCCTTGAAGAGTTCTTTGAATCCATCCCATGTTCGTCCAGCTTCTCTATTCCCGGCGGTGAGAGATTCCCACCATAATTCAGCTTGTTCCTGCATAAGCCAGGCGCCCATAATAGCTTTGTCTTCGTCTCCAAGCCTTAGGCCTTCAAGAATTTTCTCGCATGTTTTGAGCCATGCAAGGGCCTCTATTACAGTGCCAGTTCCCGAGAAGGTCTTGCCTCCTAAGTTCTTATATCTCTTAGCTACACGGTCTAGCTCGAAGTATTGAGCTGTCGGAGGTTGTATCAAAGGTCCTTCTTGAGCTGGGACTTCTCCTCTTCCTCGGCCTCGGCCGGCACGGCCTCCTCTAGCGGCGGCTGCTCTGGTAGCCATTTTTCAAATTTTGTATAAGCAACGAAAAAGTCAGCTAATAGAAATGATAGTTTATTGCATAGTTAAGCAGAAAATTTACGGAAAGATAACGATGGATTGATCAAATTGTTTTTGCAATTCTGCTCGGCTCATTCTAGGACTTTACTAGTCCTATCTCTAATGAGCGACTCGCCTTAGAATACTACTGATTCTATTTTGACGAAGTGTTTAATGTGTTAGACTCCAGAACTAAGGTTAACCAAAGCTCTGATACCAGCTGTGACGATCCCAAAACCCCGTGACACGGTGTTAAGGATAATCATTGGAATATAACACATTAATCATCATTAGCAGATCACAGATAATAGCATAAACAGAAAATAGAATAATTTATACACATATGACAGCGGAATCATATAGATATCCTCACATCAGAGAAGCACAGTACAAGATACAACTTAGTGCATAATGATACATAGTCAGTCACCATCGCCTGAGGCGGAATCATACATAAAGAGTACTCAAAATAAATATCAGTCTACATCGCCAATGGCGGAATCATAATATAGATACAATAATGGCGGAGAAAATCCGAGTCAGCACGGTGTAGTCAAGCCTCGCCATGAGCCAAAAGGTGCGTCAGAAACCTGTAACTAGGCTGCCCGTGTGAAAATGAGGGCACCCGAGTTTGCAAGGTGAAACAAACTACGAGTCAGTCATGGGACTGGTATGAGAAATCTACTCAACTTATTAACAACAATAATAAGGCAAATCAAAGGACCACACCACTTTCGCGGAACGAGTTTACTCCAATGAGTGCTAGTGCATGAAATAAAATAAATGATTAAATCATCGCAATGCTTTTTATAAAATGAAACCATTATAAGACTCAGGTCCCATCACACAATGAAACGCAAGCCGGAGGATAGAGTTTTTACCTTATAATGGCCAAAAATGCTTCATACGAATAAAACAAAAGTGTTTGATATTATTACTAGTGCATATATGTTTCAAAAGCGATTCCAATCATAAATATCAATCCTAGGCGGCATAGCTACCATCTACTATGTCGCCATACTAGTAATACAATCACGTCCGCATATTTCGTATTGGAAATTGGGTTCCTTCATGAGTCGAGGCAAGGGGCAAGCTTCTCTCCGATTCGAGACACTCTAGCAAATGTCCTAAGACCCCACTATGATCCTTGGATCTTCAGGGCCGGTCCTCTCTTACTTTTGAGGATTGGCAATTCCTGAACACACGTTTCCCGGTCCTTACAGAGCTATATCGAGGCGCATTCCAACAACCACATAGGTGAAAAGTATATATAATGTCAGGGCTGGTAGGTCACTGACACCACCTTAGCTAGAAAGAAACGTCGTGCTCTCCCTGCAGTCACTCTCCCGTTTTTGACTCATACCGAGGTGTGAGGCTCGCGAATTCACGTTATACACAAAGCTACGTCACACAGACCATGCTTTGATCATCAACCACAAGACTTTGCTTTGCAACAGAAGCCTTGATCATATGCCACTCAGGCGTGCCACACAGGCAATCCACTCCATGCGACTGATTTCTGTCAATACATAACCTCTGAGCTCGTACGTCTCAGAGAAGGGCGTTAAGCAAGAGAATAAATTCTCCGCCGCCAAACAGATATATATTTAACAGAGATCAATCAACATAGAACAAAATCCAATGTCAGACACACAGTCCATTTACAAGTCCGTTCTGGGTCTGAACGAAACCGGAGGCACCAATTCCCCGCATATCCGTACAATCAGCAGTATGTTTGGACGGCTATTACTTCAATTCCTTCATGGTAGCTACTCCAATCACGAGCATCAGTAGCGCCCATCCATCCAATGTGGAGATCGTCAGTCTTCAGCCGTCTTCGACTCTTCGACGTCTCAACGTCGATCGATTATTTGAAATGAGATAAACTCGGCCTTTTCAAATAACCCACGTATATTTAGATTTTCAAATCAATTAATCACATGGTTGGATTATTCAACATTCACATTTCAGTTATTTAGTTATAATTTTCATGTCAAATACATTCAACCATCACATATCAAGCAAACACAACAAAATTGGTTTATTTCCACTCTATATCGTCTATAGTATTTCATAACGATATATCGCCATTTTTATTTAATTTAAAACGGCCATATTTAATTAAACGACGTTTCAGGTCGTGTCGATGCACTTGCGCTGCTTTTCGCTAATTTTGTTTTACACATATCTGGAAATCTAACCGTTGGATCTTCACAAATTTTATATCATTAGAAAGGTCATTTCAAAACGAATCCAACGGTTTTAGTTTTGGGAAAATCCGACGGTCGGATCTTCCACACTAGCCATTTGAAGTTATGATTTCAATTTACGAACTACAGCGTCGTTATTCGATTTAATTTTAATTATATATATATATATATATAATCATTTCTGGCGCTGTTTTTCTTTAGATTTGAATTAAACATTCCAGACAATCTAACCGTCGGATCTTCACAAAGTTGGTGCCGTTGGAAAGATATTTCCAAGGCGAACCCAACGGTTGCGGTTTCGGGAAAATCCAATGGTCGGATTTCCCCCACTTGTCGTTTGAAATCACGGTTTCAAAACACGAACTGCACGGCCACGTTTCATTTTAATTTTATTTATATAAATATAGTTCATTCAAAAGTTCCTATATCGTTTTCACTTTAATTATTTCACTAACGCCTTTAAATTTCGGAAAATTTCGCCATAACCTCCTTTGTACGGGAGGGTCTGGGAAAATTCCCAAATAGCCACACGGGCGTCTCAAGTCAAAAAGAAAAAGAAAAAACCAAGCGGCTAGCCAATAGGCTCATAAAATCATCACCCAAACAAAGCAGTAAATGTGTACCTATTTGTTGGGCGCAAAATTTTATTCCTCTTCTCTAGCCCCTTTGCTATAACCTGCTCAATAGATATGCATGTACGTATATACAATTTCTATCACTTATCATTTTCCATTCAACTTCATATTTGATTTACTTTGGTTTAAAAACACCATTCATTCTAATGTTGCATGCATAGGCTAAAATCATATCATTAGCTAATTAATGTATATTCCAACTCATGCACATTTATTTGAACAAGTGGCTATTTTTAACACTTCACATTTCAAAGATGATAATTTTGGCGAACTAAAATAGATTTCAACACATGACTACATTATTTAGTTCCTATGCATGTTAAAAATAATATTTCTTCACCAATATTTATTTCAACGTTTGCATATCTTTAGCATATCACATATATGATAAAAATGATATTTTTATCGTTCAAAATATTTATTCGACAAATGGATGTTTTCAACACTTCATAGTCTCAATAAAAATGTAATTTTTATTGTTCGGACTTTTTATTCAACACATGAACTTTTCCACTACACACACTTCTCAACACATGAGCATTTCCACACATGGACATTTTATTTATGTTGTTCATATTAGAAAGATGGAATTTTTATTGTTGAAACTATTTATATAAGGCGAATATTTTTCATACTTCATATATATATAAAAATGTGATTTTTATTATTTAAACACTTCATTCATTCATAAATGAATTTAATTTTCACACAACACTTTTCAACACACAACATTTCCACACATGGATATAGTTTCAACATATGGCTTTAATTTCAACGCATGAAAATAATTTCAACATATGAAAATAATTCTAACACACAAAGATTATTCAAAATTTCGGCAGCATAACGGCAGGGTAGTTAAAACCGGCACCGTCCCTAGTACGGCTCCTCGCTCTACCTTAAAACCTCGCGGATTTTGACAATGGGGATTCATGCATCTAATTCGCACGCAGGCGACATGTTTATTTTTATTTCCAAAAATATTTCCAATTCATTTCAATCACCAATGGGTATTTTTCAACCACAACCAAACAATATCAACCACAAACAATTATTCAACCATTCGTATTTTTCATCCAATGTTTCACACCAATTCACAACAATAAATATCGTCCATGGTTTGTGGACGAGGGGAGTAAATATATATATAATTGCTATATTTCACTTGCATTTCAACACATATATCAATTATCCTATGCATGTAAAATTCATACTTCGCTTATATAGCTTACACTACGCATGTACATGAGGTATACAACACATATGTAATTTACATTTAGCTAATATAAATTATACACGACATTTTCCATTCAAATTCAGGTTAATTTAGATTTCTCACATTGGTTTTTGGAGTGCTAAAAATCGATACGATGTCAGAAAAATCCGCGGCTTCTCCTATTGGGTAGAGAGCTTCCTTACGGTCCCGATGTTTCCTGTTTCATCGAATTTCGTCAACACACCAAAAAGATATGATTTTTCAAAGTGTAAAGATAAAAAAAACTCACCTTTCTCGAAGGTTCAAAACTAGGTTTACGGTTTTCGCGAGAATCGAGGCACGAGGGGATGATCGGCGAGTTGGACGTGGAAGAGGGAAGAGAGGGCTTCCTGTCGGTGGTGGTTTGGTGGCGTTCGGTGGTCAGGATCGGCGGCGGCGGCGCTGGGAAGGTCGGGGCTTTGGACGCTCGATTCAGGCGGAGGAGGGGTTGGTCGGCGTCGAACTGGGGTCGGATTTGAAGGGGAGGCGAAGGCGGTTCGAATGGTGGCGGTGGCTGGAAGCGATGGCAGTGGCGGCGATCGGGCGGGGAAGTTTGGAGCGCGGGTCGCCGTTGGTTCGGAGGATCTTTTTTTTTAAAAAAATTATGAATGGAGAATTCTGATTTTTCGAGGACTTTATTAAATTTTTAAATAGTGTTTTCTCAAACGAACTCCTTTTTAAACCCAACGACTGTCGCCCCCAGCTAAATACCCCCATTCCGGACACAATGGGATATGTTTCGTTGGCCAATTCGACTGTTACAGTCAGTTATTTTTCAAATTAAAGTATAAAACATTTAATTTTTAACTTTGAACGCACATTTCAATTTGCCAGGGCCACAAACTGATTCGAAAAATTCCAGAAAAATAAATCTAGCTATGTTTTGATGCTACGATCCCAACAAAACTAGTTTCTTCGAATTCTGAGATCGTTTGAAAAATGGCCATTTTCGGGTCGATCCAATTTAACAGAAATTGACTAAACACATTTTCTTTTGCCACGCTCACATACTAGCTTCAAAAATTATGAAATTTGAAACCTAGCAATAGTTTGACATCCCGGACCCAACAAAAGAGGTTTCGTCGAATTCCGAGGTCGTATGCAAAATATCAATTTTCCAGGGCTATATGTTATATATGGCGACCATTCTGAAAATTCATTCGGCCATAACTTTTGATTCCCGTTATGAAACTTTGATTTTTCAGATTCGTTAGAAAGGTATTGACTAACAAATTTAAATATTTTTGGTTTCACTAAAATCCGTTATATTTTCCACCATGCACAGTCAGTCAACGTTTGAATTCAAATTTTCAAACTGACT
This sequence comes from Allium sativum, assembly GCA_030737875.1. Classification (NCBI taxonomy): domain Eukaryota; kingdom Viridiplantae; phylum Streptophyta; class Magnoliopsida; order Asparagales; family Amaryllidaceae; genus Allium; species Allium sativum. The sequence goes on from CM060911.1 coordinate 19,327,982, forward strand.
CACTATTTCTAATTCCATATTTTATTGAAATATTCTATTTCAATTGTTCAAATTCCTTTGAAATCACCAATTTAAAAAATTTAAATTGGCTCGTATTTTCCGGGTTATTACATGTGCAGCCCAATCAAGATCATCAGTAATCACCCAAACGACGTGAAGACCTCTGGTCTTCAACCACCGTCTTCATCTTCGACACCACGTCGAATCAGTTATTCAGAATGGGATAAACCTGGTCTTTCCGAATAACTCGCGTATATAATAAACAAGTGTTACACAAACACAACATACGCCTCATTCCAATTCAGAATATTCTTTTATTCAAATATTCTTATATTTTGGAAAAGGTTCCCATTAATTTTATCAAAGATAAATTCTTTTAAATTTATTCTTTAATCTTCCTTTGAATATCACTTCAAACTAGTCGGGATTAGCGAACCACACCGAAGTAATTATATATTTTATTTCCCAATCCCAACCAATTCATCCCATGAAGCAAAACTGGTCATACTTCATATCTAACACCACGGTGTTATCGGTAAATTCAATTACCTTTTCACATTCAAATCTAATTAAAGATTTAACTACCGTCTGGAGTAAAACTGGTGATACTCCATTCTCGATCTTTTCAATCTAATTAAAGATTCATTAAAACTCCACTTAGTTTTAATCTTTAACTGGGTTAAAGAATCAGTGTCATTTAGAATACGGTTCACGATAAACCCGAAATTACATCCCATTTCAATTCCAATTAAATATTATTTAATTGTTACACTTCATTAAACCTAAATAAAAAAATTTAATCTTTTTCTCAACTGGGCTTAAGAACAATGTTAATGAAGACACCACTCACGACAAAACCCAAATCACATTTGATATTAAATACAAGGCTGTGAATAGAAAATATATCGGCTTATATTCAATATCAAATTCTGCGACCGACAAATATCGTATTGGAAATAACGATATATATATCTTTCAAATTCCCATAACAATATCTATATCATCACGAAATCCAACATCAAAATATTCCAAAGGCAATTTCGATTCAAATCCATTACAATTCAATTATTGGAATTTCTGGTTACTTTTAAAACCCTTTTCAAATTCAATTTATTTATTTCAAAAATAAATTGATTTTAATTCTAGTTCAAAACTAGTTCATTTCGATAAAAATCTATTTTTATCTTTTCAAATATGGAGTTTTTCATCCCAATTCTTCCCGAATCATTTCTTATGATTTAACACAAATTATTACTATTTTTAATAATTTTATCATGACCCGTACAGTCGATTTCCATCAACGGCCATCGAACTGCACTTACAACGACCTATTCCAAATTTGATTTGGACATAATTCCAAATCCAACCGATAGATTTCTAATTTCTAATATTCATTAGAAAGCTCTTTTCGATACGAACCCAACGGTTCCGGTTTTAGGAGAATCCGACGGTCGGATCTTCCGCAATATCCATTCGAAGTCAATGGTCGAAATTCACGAACTACCGCAGCGCGGCGCGTTCTATTCAGGCCATTATATTATATATATAATATATGTAATATATACTTCGTCGATTTCCTTTTAAAACGTATTTTATAAATCGTTTTAAATTCGTTTTCGAAATGATTTCAACTTCATTTTCAAATTCAAATCAAGATTGAATTTTTCAATATAAATTCGTTTTAAATTCATCTCAAATTGATTTCAATTTAAATCAATTTTTAATTCAATTTCAGTTCGTTCTCAATCCAGTTCAATTTCAGTTCGAATTCATTTCCATTCAATTTCAATTCGAATTCAATTCTATTCAATTTCAATTCTATTCAGTTTCAATTCGAATTCATTTCTAATTGATTTCCATTCAATTTCAATTCGATTCGAATTCATTTTCAAAATATTCGATTTTGAAATCACTTTTCAATATTCATTATAAAAACGAATATAATCGATATAAATATCGTTTGTGTCAAAATGGCGTCAATCTAATCAACACGGCTTCATATATTTCTTTTTTCAAATATTCTATTTCACATATTTCTTTTTCAAATATTTCTATTTTCAAATAATTCTTTTTCAAATATTTCTATTTTCAAATATTTCTATTCAAAACTTGAATGTGACCCAACCAATTACCATAGATTTTATTTCTATGGATTTCCATACAACGCATGTATATATCAACAAGGACAAATAATCAACCATCATCCAAAGTGCATTCTACACTGTATAAGCATCCAATATAAATATTCAACGCTTATAACAGTCTGTCAGTCAATCGATCGGTATACAACTAATTATTGGGATTAGTGTATGTCATATAACACCCCGATACCCGTGTGGGGTTTTCAAACAATCAAACACATATTTTATTTGTGCAGTTGGGCGATGTGTAAAATTTATCGTCCCAATCAATATCAGTCAAATGTGTGTATATAAACAAATCGTCCGATTTGTTTATTTTTATTTCATTTTAAATACAAGTTAAAAATTCTATTTTCAAATATAAAATATTTTAACTATATAAATATTTTATTTCCATTTCACATCACACAATCAACTACATAGCAAAATCAAACAAACAAGCATACAAGTCATCCATGGTCTGTGGACGACGGGTGTCGGGTGCTACTAAGCACCGTCTGCATCCTAGTATATATTTTAACCAGAAATAAATTTAAAAGTGAGGAGTTCTCACCAAATAGCTAAACCAACCGCCACGGCTCTTCTTATGTAGAAATCTTCGTCGTGCTCGCCTTTTGTCAATTTCGTTGTCTGTAGCCACTACATATATAAAAATCACATTTTTATATTGTTGCTATGCATATAAAAATTCTATTTTTATACCGCTACTATATAGATAAAAATTCTATTTTTATACCGCTACTATATAAATAAAAATTCTATTTTTATCCCGCTAGTAATATAATAAAAATTATATTTTTATTACTCCACATGAATAAAAATCATATTTTTATTCTTCCTACGATATAAAAACCTTATCTTTATACCTTCTATAAATTAAAAATCGGATTTTTATTCTCTCTAAAATATAAAAATCATATTTTTATATATAAAAATATAATCCTTTCACTTTTAAATCAAAACTTTTCTATGATAAAAATCAATTGTTTCTAATAAATAAAAATCCAACCTTTCTAAGTTAAAAGCCGATTTTTACTTTGCTAAAAATCCGATCTTTACTTTGCTAAAAATCCGCATAAAAATCTAACTTTCTTTACATTCAAATCATCATTTTATTTTCAGTTTTATATAAATAAATGATTAAAGAAACTGAAATAAAATGAAATAAATACAATTTACCTTTGTTTTGAATAAAAAAAGGGTGGGAGGAGTTCGCCGGAACGGCGATCGGAGGTTGGTCGGTCGGTGGACCTCTCTGGCGGCGGAGGCTAGCCATCCAAGTGGCGGACCGGCGGCTTCATTTGGGAGAAAGGGTTTTGGGCGTTGGAGTTCGATTGGGGAGGGGCTGAGGGAGGAGATGGAGGAAGGGAAGGGGGCGGAGGCTAGGCGCGGCGGACGAGGTCGGAGGGGGGGGGGGGCGACGGGCAGTTAGGGCAAGGAGGTTTTTATATTTTTTTCTCTTCGGAGAATTAACGAGAGAGGGGGGGGGTAAAGGAGAAAAGGGGTGTTGACTTTATTTTATTTAATTTATTATTTTAATTTTCAAAAAAGTAACTTTTTATTTCGACGTCTAAATGTGGCCCACCGACTGTTGTCCATAGCTAATTACCCCCATTCCGAACACAATGGGATATGTATCGGAAGCCGATTCGATCGTTTCGAACAGTTTTTGTCAAAATCAAAATATAACTCTATATATTGAATTTGAACGTGCATTTCAATTTACTGGGGCCACATACTAACTCGAAAAATTCCCAAAAAATATTATCTAGCTTCGTATTGACGAAACGGTTCTAACAAAACTAATTTCGTCGAATTCTGAGACCGTTTGAAAAATGGCCATTTTCCAGTCGATTAAAATCAACTAAAACTGGTCAGATGCGTTTTCCTTTACCATGCTCACATATTGATTCGAAAAATTATGAATTTTGAAACCTAGCAATTATTTGATATCACGCATCCAACAAAAGTGGTTTCGTCGAAAACCGAGGTCGTTTGCAAAATTTCCATTTTTAAGGGCCGAAATTCCATAGCGACTATTCTGAATTTTCAACTGGGCATAACTTTTTATCCCCGCTATGAAATTTTGATTTTTCGGATTCGTTGGAAAGATATTATTAATTAGATTTAATATTTTTGGTTTCACTAAAATCCGGTTTATTTTGCACTTGGTACATTCATTTGAATTTTGAAATCGAATTATCGAACTACCGTGCCATTTTCTATTCCTTTTATAATTATAAATAATTATTTATATTCTAACGACGATCTATATAAATATGTACGTTCTAATTCTATTCAAAATGAATTTTTCGTCGTTATTATTTAAAATAATTCATTTTAAATATTCAAAATTCGCTAATATTGAAAAAATAAAATTTTTAAATTGGCTCGGATTTCTGGGTTATTACAAATGGAATATCGCGGCCATTGATTTCTGAAAAGGGGCGACGGCTATCTTAGTGTGGATTAGGGTTTGGGATAATTAGTTTAGTGTTATTTATAATATTAAATTATCTAATTTTCAGAAAAGTCCACTAACTCTAACTAACTCCAATTTTAACCCTTTAAGGCCAATTAATCCACATTTTGTATGATATACGTTACAGAGAAAATGAATTACTGACTAATGAACCTAATATAATTTTATTTAATTATTTTCTAAATTTACCTAAATCCCGTTTATTTCTCATTTATCTAAATTAACATATTAAAATTGTCTTTTTAAATAACAAAACATGATTAGCATGTTATTCTTTTTTACTTTACTTTAACATATTAAAAAATGTCTTTTTATGAGAATGTAATTTTTAATGTGTCGACATTTTATTATACTAGAATCCTTTTATATGAATCTTCATATATAAAAAATGTATATTTTTATTGTCAGCGTATTTCCAACAATATATCTTTTTGTAAGATTCATTAATACATTAAATGTAAATTTTTAGGTACACACAAATTTACCATACTTGAGCCTTTTATATGATTCATGCATACATTAAATTGTAATTTTAAATGTACACACACATTTACCATACTTGAATCTTTTTATATTACAAAGAAAAATGTAATCCTTTTTCCCTTGTAAAGCAAATGTGATCTTTTTATTTGCAAAGAAAATGTAATCCTTATTACATTATATATAAAAAAATGTAATCTTTTCTATATTCCATAGAAAATGAAATCTTCTCTATTTTACATAAAAGTGTAATTTTTTATGTTACATCATTTTAAACAAGCTATGAATCATTTTAATGAATCAATATTACATAAAAGTGTGATTTTTTTTAATGTAACAACAACTTTCCTATTTAAACAAATGTTCATTTTTCATATTTTCTCATTTAAAATAAAAATGTAAACTTTTTACTGTTTAACTTTTTTCTCTTTTTTCTATAGTAGAATTTTTTAAATTCTAACGCATTTTCTATTTAAAATTTATTAAAATAAAATTTTAAATTGGTTCTGATTTTCCGGGTTGTTACAGCGGTCGTCTCTGTAATTCAAGGTCTGTAATCTACAATCTTCTTACGTTATTGTCCTGTAATTCATCGTCCAATTTCATTATTTATAGGTTACAATAACATGTTCTACTTAATATATAATTAAGTATATCTTATCTCAATCAGCAGGCTTCATGTTAACATATTACTTAATATGTATGTATCATTAAGTACAACTCATTTCACTTTATAAATTTTCTTACTTCATTCAGTCTTATGCCGCTTGAGCGGGCTTCCGCTTATTATTACTTTCTATTATTAGACTTCTTAATTCCCATTTATAAGTCTACTAATAATAAACCTACTTCATTCTTATTCCTTAACCATGACTTGGTTTAATACAACCTCTAATTGTTATTTACTTAGTTTTCTTCACTAAGGTTTATCAATAAGTTTCTTTCCATTTATTATAAACTACATCATAATTTCCACTTGTCTCTAGGACAAGACTGCCTATTATATTGCATTTTGATTATTGTAATTAATTGTAATATGTTATTATCATTCCCCGTTCATTCCAATTCTTAAACTACTGTAACATCCTTTCATTACAGTTAATGCCATTTATTTATTTCCTATTACACACACACACACACACACATATACATGTTTTGGCACCAAACCTCTCACATTAATTGACTATTTGTGGATGCTGGATTGTCGGGCGGTTCCGGACAGATTTCTACCGCATGATGAACATGACCTCGTGTCTTAGTACTATTGTTTACCATTATATTGATGTTTATGCACCAGACCCCTCACATTAAATTGACCACTTATGGATGCTGAATTTGTCGGGTGGTTCCAAGAAGACTTCTAATACAAGTTGAATTTAATCTCGTGTCTAAGTGCAGTTACAATTTATTAATTACTGTAAATTTTTCATTTAATTTAGGCATATCTATTCTTCAATTTTTTACTGTAATTTTGCTTACAGCTTTTGGCATAATAATATTTTAAGAAAATGTTCAGGTTTATCATCAATTCCATAATTACAACATTTACTGTAATTTACCATTCAAACGGATATTTAAATGGAAACATGCTTATATGACATAAATGTTCTCAGCATATTTAACCCCAATTATGACAATTTTTCGTAATTTCGTTATAACTGGATTCACAACATCCAATTAACAAGTTTTTAGGACAATTTTATATACAGCACTAATCTTTTTAACATGTCCTAAACAATTTTAATACCCAATTTTCCACAAATGTCAACTGTTTAACAGATTAATTATAATGGGTAAATATACCGTTATTTAAAATGGTATAATTTAGATCCACTCACCTAAGATCTTTCCAATCCATGAATCTGATCTAGATCTGTTATTCCATGGCCTTCCTTACTGAATCTATAATCTAAATAACCCAGGATTCACAAATATGATACTAATGAAGAGGGAAAAGGAAGAGAAACCTAAATAAACCAGATTCAAAGACTTACCTAACACCGATTAAAATTTTGAACACTGATTTGTAGATATATATACACACATACATACTCTTTTTCTCCCAATCTTGAATTAAAATTTCCTAATATTAATTATTTTATTTTCAGTAGAGATTTGATGAGGAAGAAGAATGACATAGTCTAGGCAGCGTCTTAGAAAATATGAGATTTAGGCTAGGCCAAGCTAGTCTATTTATAGGTGTACAAAAAAGTCTAAACCGTCGGATTTAATATTACACATACACATAGTGCGGAGTCAACAATGAATATGGTCCGAAATCAGTACAGATTTGCAGAACGAACCTGCCCAGATCGGCAGTGGGTCGACTCAACCGACATTGGGTCGACCAAGGCCAATCGGGTTTAGCGGTCCTTTTCCCGGCCATCTCGTTTGAATTGATTTGAATTGTTTCAATATTATATTCATATATAAGCTCCTTATATGTATACAAACTTCTGAGTATGTCGATCAACTGAGGCAAGAATAAAATATATATATCTCCAATCTGCGTATTCGACACTTGTTTAATACAAGATTCCAGATAGTCTCTCCTAACCAGCTCTATTCTCCACTATAATAGACAATATTACTTTCTAATGCTTTTTATTAAGGTGTGTCCTAGGGTGGAGTATTATAGTTTATGTCAAAAATAATGTTTAACCTGTTAAAACAATTTTATATATGTTATTTACAATATTGTAAAGGTTAAACAAGTTAAGATGGAAATGTTTTGATGCTAAAACAAATTAAAGTAGCTTAACTATGTGTTAGGCTAAAACATGTGTTAACTAGTATATTTAGCCTAATTAAACATCTCACAGACTCAATAGGTCAAATTAAAGCCTAGAACCCAAATTTGTTAACTTGAGAAATATCTGGAGTAAGTTAATAGTACGTACTTTTGTTTCTAGTTACCTTCTTCCTTCAGAAACTTGTTGAGAAAAGGAATTTAAAAATTCCTCCTCAAATTACCAAATCCTAGCATATCTACACATCGAAATCTGAAAGGGATAGATTTTTAATTTCTCCTCTACAATGAATCAAAATAAATAGAGAGATCTATGCATCAAATCCTTGGAATTGTGAAAATAAAAGTTGTTGTGGAAATTCCTATGTCTACATGTAAATACTCGTTTAATGTAAGGATTACAGATGGTCGTTTCTTACCAACTTTATTCTCTAAACTAGAAGAAAGGCATTACTTCTTAAAGCTCTTTGTTATTGTGGATCTAGGTGCTTTGGCATCACAAAATGGTATCAGAGAGAAATTTAGAACAAAGTACTATAAACATAGAATAGAAACAAAATAATACATTTATTATAGCAACGGAGGATAACATTTATGTCTACCTATGTCCTCTTCCATGGTTATCCTTAATGGCCATCCTTTAGCTTTCCATGTCCGTGGTGAATAATAAACTTGGAATACATCTTTGAATCTGTTTAATTATGTAGTATTCCAAGAATTGAATTTTATTATTGATATTCCACCCTTGTATACAACTATCATCTTACTGATCCATTCATTGAGTAAAATCTTTGGTTTAAATTTTGGTGAAACCAAGTATTATATCCCTTAATATTTGGTTAATAATTGAGTTAATTATATAAATAAGGAAAGATAAATTACTAGGACAATAAAAGTTAGAACTTATATTGGGGTAATAAGTGTAAATAGTTTGGAGATAATTAGGGTTGCACAGTGGAAATTAGTGAATTATTTCGGTTGAGCTCAAAAACTAAAAATTTAGACATCGGTTTTTATAGGACGGAGTATTAATGATTAATTTGGGTTAATAATAAAATGTTGGGTTATATTCATTTAAAAGTAAAATAAGTAGATTCTTGGGGTATTAAAATAAATATAACTAAGGAAAACTTATAATTATCTATTATATTGAATTGTATGTTGAGTAATTTAAGGATTTTGGTTATTACGTCTGATCAACGTTATCGATAGGAATTTCTTAAATGTTAATACAAAATGTTCACATACAGTGTTTGGGAAATAAAATAATTAACAAAAGAAAATATTATAAAAATATTTTGCTAAAATAGCGTTAAGCCACAAAATAAAGTGATGAAGTAGGGAAAGATGGCGAGGCGGTATCGGTACTATATCATCTTTGCAGTCAATTGACAGAATGAATCATTATAAATTTAGTGGTTTAATATTAATTTGAGACAACTTGTAGAATTGTGTTAAGTGAAAATGTGTCTAATATAATAAGTGAAACACCCCACCTCCGTTAGGGTCACTCTCAAAGGGAATGCCCTAATTTTGGTGGAGGTTTATAAGTACAAGTCACAGATATACAAGACAGATATAAGAACACATATTTGTAAACAGCGGAAGAACAACAAACTTTATTTCACAAAGTCAAATACGTGTTACAACAACATCCTTTCCAAAAAACATAACATAACACTTTCATAATCTGTCTTGAGTACATTATTTAAAGAAGCATAAATAAAACGTAGATAAACTGCAAAAGCCCCATAGTGGATTGTCCAAAGCCATAGTTCAAAACAGGAAAGTCCAAGCAATACATTTCTCTACTTCAAGCTGGATGTCAAGGCTGATCAAGCTGCTGTGTTCCCTCCCTGAGGACCTGGGGGGGGAAACGGAAGAAAGAAGACGAAAGAAAAATAGAGTCAGACATAAAGCCTGAGTAAGTCTAGTACTATTTTGTCTATGAATAAAGAACTGGGTATGATAAGTATAAACAAGAAGTGGGCAAGCACAATAAACTTGGTTAAGTTGTCTAGGGTCGAATATACTATCGTACCCCATGTTAATCTCTGAATCCATATAAACTAGTTTCCAATTTGCACCCCATAATCAGGGTGATGTGATCCATTCTATGATGATCGGCTCCTACTCGCATAGTTACATGTGTCTTACGGCCCCCGATGTCTGTAGTTACCTATGCTGGTCCCACCATGGGGTGTATCAAGTCCCATAGTGGCAACCCGACACAACCTTAGATTGCACAGGTATGCTACTGGTGTCCAGTGCCTTATTTTTCTGCACCGGAGTGTGTGCACGCCCGCACTCCGTTAGAACCTACACTGCTACACCACCGCCGTCGATTTGACCTCTTACAATCAGCCCAGTAATCGTGCCCCACCCTGCCTAGTTTCAGGGTATCCTGATACACCTTTTAGGGTTACTGCTGAAAAGGGTCCCCCGTTACTAGGTTTTCTATCTCTAGCCAACATGCTAAGTTGGTTAAGTGTTTTCTAACCTAACCCCCACCAGTCCGTTTAGTTTAGCATGTTCCATTTTGATTAAGTCTTTAGTTCACTTAATCCTAACAATCCTGACTCAGCCTTAATTGTCTTATTAAGGCCCTGACCTCTCACATTAGACAGGTATTGTTGTGGCTGCCTGTTGCCGGTTGGTTCCGGGCAGTCTTACGCCACAACTCAGTCTAACCTCGGGTCCTTGCTGGGCTCCATGTTTAACCTCCCACATTGGATAGGTATTGTTGTGACTACTGGACAGCCGGGCGGTTCCGGGCAGGTTTACATCACAACTCAATCCAACCTCGGGTTAAACACATCGTATGTTCTACATTTACATATCTTGTCATTCCTCTTTATTTCTTATATGTAAATATTTGCGGCCCATTATTAAGTTAATGGTGTAAAGGTTACACCAATCACGGGCCCAACCCATACTTGAATTTGGGCCCTTCTATTTTATATTTTCATTCATTAATTAATTTTAACCCAACGTTATTTTCCCCCGTTTTACACGTCCGTTTATATATATTGGGCTTAGCCTTTTAAAGCCCAATTTAGCCATGCGAAAAGGGGAGGCTTAAAGCGTGATTACATACACAAAGAGGGGAAGGTGAGCGCATGAACTTGCATATGACGTTGGAAATACAAAATAGAAACTGGTGTACTTGCATAGTGGTAACATAGGTGACATGAATCAAAGCATGTGAACTTGCATAGGTTTAACTGCAACATGAACCTATATTCTTATTTATGCATAATGTCAAACATAAGCATGGCACAAATATTTCTAGCATAAGCATGGCATAATGTCAAACATAAGCATGGCATAAAATGGCATAATGTCAAACATAAGCATGGCATAAATATTTCTAGCATAAACATGGCATAATGTCAAACATAAGCATGGCATAAGTATAGTTAAATTTGTTCACATAACCATGGTATAAATATTTCTAACATGAAATCATGATTCTTACTTTAGTCATGTAAACTTACAAAAAGGGACTTTTTGAACCTAACCTAGCCATGTACCACATATGTCATCATATAATCCTTGTAAACAAGATAGACCTAATCATGGTTTTCAATTATGCCAAATATCATTCATAGCCTAGCCATATTCATAAATTTGCAAATAGGTTTTCTAGTACAAAAGCATGGCTTAAAACATAATGCCAAATTCTCAACATAATTTCATATGGATAATAACCAAACTTGTTCCAATTACTTACAAAATGATTTATGCACAAAAATATACATCATGGTGGCATAGAAGCAAAATCCCAAACTTGCATGAATTTAAATCAACTACATACATACTACATACATGTAGCTTCAACATGGATTACATAATTTGCGAAATATTCCAAACGTATACTTGCATAGAACTACCGCATGTAGTTCTTTATAATAAATAACATAATTCATAAATATCCAAACGTATATAATATTTCAAATTGATAAGAACGCACAAATATGAATTACTTTATTGCCACAATTCAAGCATACAAACCAACACAATTGTTTATTCATACCAAAGTAATACTCTACTTACAATGGTTGCGGCGAATTCTCTAATTAAGAGATATGATTCCTTTGTTGAATTGAATGGCTTTAGGTTGCTTGAATTGCTTTAGGCTTTAGAACTTTCTTCCTAATTCTCTCTCTAGTTGGCGGCTACTCTTAGTCGTTCCTCAGCAACATGGCGGCTATGATCTTAATTTGAATGAATAGATTAGGGTTTAGTCTAGGGTTGTTTATATAGAGGTTAGGAATTGATTAGGACCATTGATGTTGCTAGGTTAGATCGTAGCCATTCATTAGATAGAGAGACCAATTAGAACCCGCCACCTAGCCCTAATGACAAAGCAGACCACAGAGAATCGGCCAAACACAGACCTGGCCAGCCAGGTTGACTGGGCTCGACCAGGTCGACACCCCTGTCGACAGGGCTGTCGACAGCCCTGTCGACATGGGTAGCCCAGGTCGACAGCCCAGTCGACCTGGGTGACCTAGGCGGGTGTTTATCCGCCCTGGCCCATTGGGCCCCCCTTCGGAATATTTAATTGTTTAATTCTGTTTGAATTTTAAACTTAATTTAAAAACTTCCGAAGGCCATATCTTCTTCATACGGACTCCATTTTTCGAAAACTCGGACTCTATTTCGCGTATTTTTCCGAGACGAACGCAATGGCGTATCCCGTTTCCCTTGGTTCTTTGATTTCAAATTAATTATACTTTAATTTGTTAATTTCACAGTTATAGAATTTTCGGGGTGTTACATTCTCCCCCACTTAAAAGGATTTCGTCCCCGAAATCTTCAAGTTAGGAGGAATGTATATCCTAATATCCAATCATCCATCTACTCATCCATCAAACACGAGCATCCATTGTCCTTAAAAGACTTCTAATGCTTCATGATCATATGCGAAGTGTGTGTGTATACATGTACTTATCTAATGCAAAATCAGGCGGTCTACTGATTCAGTTGACCTCCTTAATGCGACTTATGTAAGTGCCATGAATCCATTATGTATGCAAATTTTCCTATTCATGATTCTACATGAGTGCTTAATTATTCAATACAAATGCAACATCCACATGACAATACATTAAAGTTCAACCATATACGAATGCAAACATATATGCATATGCAATATGAAGTGACTGAGCCGATCTAAAACCTAGATTGTGTGTGTATATGCAACCACGAGCAACCACTAGCAATCACTTGCAACCACTTGCAACCATCATCCATAACATGTTTCAACTACATGTTTCCATCCAAAAAGATTCTATCTAAAAGATACGGTCGAAGAAATATACCTAAAAAGATAGATAAAAGCGCAACTTAAGGAAAAAGAAAGATCAAGGATGTACCCTCGAACAGAAAAGGGTAGGCAGTGCGTATTCTAGCTTCAGTTTCCCAAGTCGCGTCTTCCTCGGCGCCGCTCCACTGAACTTTGACGAGCTTGACTTCGCGGTTGCGTAGCTTCTTCACTTCCGTTCCTAAGATGCGGGTTGGAACTTTTCTTATGGTTGCTTCGCGTTCCACTTCGGTCTCTTCGAGGATATTTGGCTCTACCACTTCAGCAGACTCATGTAGACATTTCCGTAGATGTGAAACGTGAAAAACGTTGTGGACTCCAGCCAACTTCTCGGGTAGCTCTAATCTATAGGCCATTTTTCCAATTTTCTCGATAATAGGGAATGGCCCTACGAACCTTGGTGCTAGCTTTCCTGTGGTTCCAAAACGAACAACGTTTCTTAGCGGTGATACCTTGAGAAAAACTCTGTCTCCAACCTCAAATTCAAGGTCGGTCCTCCTCTTGTCGGCATAGTACTTTTGTCTGTCTTGGGCCGTCTTAATCCTTCTTCGTATTAAGTCTACTTTCTCTGAAGTCTCTCGGATCATATCTGGTCCAAGTATGAGCTTATCCGTGGACTCCCACCAACAAGTGGGCGATCGGCACGGTCTTCCATATAAAGCTTCGAAGGGCGCCATTCCGATGGTTGCTTGATAGCTGTTGTTGTAGGCAAATTCCACCAAAGGAAGGTGGTCTTCCCATGTCCCTCCGAAGTCAAGGACGCATAGCCTTAAAAGGTCTTCCAAAACTCTGTTTACTCTCTCTGTTTGGCCGTCGGTTTGGGGATGATAGGCTGTGCTCAAGCATAACTGCGTTCCTACTGCTTCTTGCAGACTCCGCCAAAACTCACTGGTGAAGATGGGGTCTCGGTCACTAACAATGCTAGATGGTATTCCATGGAGTCGAACGATTTCCTTAAGGTAAAGAGATGCTAGGGATGAGGCAGTTCTTTTACTTTTGACAGGTAAAAAGTGGGCGCTTTTAGTAAGCCTATCCACTATTACCCAAATGCTAGTGTTGCCTCTCCTAGACCTAGGCAGCCCATCGATGAAGTCCATTGAGATGCTATCCCACTTCCACTGCGGGACCTCCAGAGGATGTAGCAGTCCGCCAGGCTTTTTCTGTTCCGCCTTAACCTGTTGGCACACCATGCACTTAGAAACGAATTCTGCCACGTCCTTTTTCACGCCGTTCCAAAAGAAAGTCCTTTTTATGTCTTTGTACATTTTATCTCCGCCTGGGTGTATCGTCATCTTGGAGTGATGTGCTTCCTCGAGAACCTTCTTTATTAAATCTTTCGTCTGTGGAACGCATAGTCTTCCGTCTCGCCTCAGCAACCCCTTATCGTCGATGGAGTATCTGTTGAGGTGACTTGAAGTCTCACCCCTAATTAGCCTATCAATTATTTCCACAAGCTGAGGGTCTTCGCGTTGTGTTGTCCCTACTGAATCCACTAAAGTTGGGCGCACTTCGAGAGATGCTAGCAGGCCCGGTACGAAATCGGAGGAAGGCCTAAACTCGAAGCTGGCTATAAACTCTAGGCTTTGTCTTTCAACAAACAACGGGCTTAGGGTCAATTTCTTTCGGCTCAACGCGTCTGCCACTACGTTGCCTTTGCCCGGAGTATAGGAGATTTCGAAATCGTACGAGGCAAGAAACTCCATCCATCTTTGTTGCCTCAAGTTAAGATCCTTCTGCGAGAAAAGATATTTCAACGATTTATGGTCAGTGTAAAGTTCGAACTTCTCACCTAGGAGATAGTGTCGCCAAGACTTGAGTGCAAAGACGATGGCGGCTAACTCAAGATCGTGGGTTGGGTAGTTCTTTTCGTGCACTTTCAACTGCCTTCCGCCATAAGCTACTACCCTTCCTTCTTGCATTAAGATGGCGCCTAGCCCTGTCCCACATGCATCCGTATAAACAGTGAACATCTTGCTCCCATCTGGCAGCGTCAAAACTGGGGCTGTTGTGAGAGCCCTTTTTAGTCGTTGGAAAGCAAACTCGCAATCCAAATCCCAATTAAACACTAGATTCTTCTTAGTCAATTTCGTGAGCGGAGCTGAGATTTTCGCAAAATCCCTTATGAATTTTCGATAGAAACCTGCTAGTCCTAGAAAGCTTCGGACCTCAGTTGCATTCCTTGGTGTCTTCCAGTCCTGTACCGCCACTACCTTAGCAGGGTCCACTGCTAACCCTTGTTTGGATACTATGTGCCCAAGGAACCTCACCTCTTCTCTCCAAAAGTGACATTTGGAGAATTTGGCTTTTAGTTGATGGACTCGCAAAGTTTCCATGATTGCCCTTAAGTGCTGAGCATGTTCCTCTTCACTCTTTGAAAAGATAAGGATATCATCTACGAAGACCACTACGAATTTGTTGAGGAAATCTCTAAATACCCTACTCATCAGGTCCACGAAGTAAGCAGGTGCATTTGTCAAGCCGAAAGGCATGACAAGCCATTCAAAGAAACCGTCTGGGGTTCTGAACGTCGTTTTATCGATGCTATCTTCAGCCACCCTTAGCTGATGAAAACCGGTTGCTAAATCGAGTTGGGAGTAAACAGACGCCCCTACAAGATGGTCAAATAAATCGTCAATTCTAGGGAGAGGGTGCCTATTCTTTTTCGTTAGCTTGTTGAGCTCCCTATAGTCAACACATAGACGGAGTGAACCATCCGCCTTCGTAGCGAACACCACTGGAGCGCCCCATTCTGAAATGCTCCTCCTAATGAACCCCTTTTCTAGAAGCTCTTTAATCTGTTTACTGAGCTCTTTCCTTTCTCGTGGAGCCATATGTCTAACGGGCAACGCAACGGGCTTTGCATTATCTACAAGATATATGCGGAAGTCTATTTCCCGCTTCGGAGGCAAGCCCTTCACCTCTTCGAAGACATCCGGATATTCCCGGACTACTCTAACTGATTGCAAATTTTCAACAGAGGCATCTAGCGATTCAAGATAACTAAGCATAACCGCATACGAGGGATTACAAGAAATTTCCAAAGTATTACCGAGCTGGGTTAGGAGCCTAACAACCCTTTTCTCACAATCAAGGATGGCCCCATTACTGGATAGCCAATCCATACCCAAAATCAAACCATACCCCGAAAAGCCCAAAACAAAGGCACTACATTGAAATTCTACGCTTAGAATAGAAATTTTTAATCCCAAACAGATCATAGACAAATGAGCTGGGCCCCCAATTGGGTTTGAAACAATTAAGGGGTCCTCTACCATACTAGTTTTTAGGTGCAGAGATTCTACTAAAGCAGACGAGATAAATGAGTGTGATGCGCCAGAATCAAATAAAGTGCGAACGGGGTGATCATAAAGATAAACTACGCTTTCTACAGAAGTATTGGTACCTCGCTGTTGCAACGGTGGCGCTTCTAGCACATGAACCTGTGCCCCTGAGGTGGATCCAGCGCCCTGCCCCTGTCCTCGTTTCTTAGGGCAGTCCTTAGCCCTGTGGCCTGTCTGACCGCAAGAAAAGCACCCACCATTCTCCTTGGCCTTCTTTTTCCGGCAGTCCTTTACTAAGTGCCCCACTTTGCCACAGAAATTGCACTTCCTCTTCTCTTTGTTGCCTTTCCCGCCTTTCTTAAAGTCTGTCTTCTTAGGCTGCAAACCATCTTTCTTCTTGCCCTTATCCTCTTCATTCAGCAATGCCATTTGCACCAATCTTTCATACGTGGCTCCCATGGGTATATGGGTCATGGCCAAACTGTGTAATGGCTCATTCAACCCTTTGACGAAACGGAGAGCCTTCTTGTGCGGGGTGTTGACTAGGTCAAGTCCAAACCTAGCCAGCTCATCGAACTGATTCACATACTCTCTGACGGTCTTGTCTCCTTGCTTAAGAAATAAGAATTTTTCCAACTGCAAACTTCTTTCCGCATCTGAGAGAAATTTGGTCTCAAACCTTGCCCTAAAGTCCTCCCATGTCTCCACTGGTCTTTCAGCATTAGTGACTTCCCACCAGTAGGAAGCCTCGCCCTTCAATAGCCATACTGCCAATTGTACTTTTTGTCTATCTTCTACCTCAAAGATGATGAATAGGTCCTCCGTTTCTTTTAGCCAATTTCTAGCTGCCACGAAGGACTCAGTTCCATGGAAATCCCTTCCTCCCATAGCTTTAAAATCTTTACATATCTTAGCAAACGTGTTTCCCCGTGGAGGAGGCGGAGGAGGAGGTGCTGCTGCAGCTGGATGATTTCCTTCCGCTGGGGGAGGAGGAACGGTAGGACCTGGCTGAGTGGCCCTTGCCTCTAAGAATCGTCTAAACCAACCAGGTATTGGTACCCCTTCCGGCAAATTAAGATCTTCGGACATGCTGAAACAAAAAGGATAGATTCAAAACGAAGGATAAGAGATAGTTCCTATGGCTTTGGGGAGTGGACTTTGCCTTTTAAAATAAAATAATATTTTCTTTTAAAAATGCTTCTTTAAATTTTCTTTTTGAAAATAAATTTTCAAAACTTTTTATCTTATCTGGTAAACCTATGCTCTGATACCAAGTGAAACACCCCACCTCCGTTAGGGTCACTCTCAAAGGGAATGCCCTAATTTTGGTGGAGGTTTATAAGTACAAGTCACAGATATACAAGACAGATATAAGAACACATATTTGTAAACAGCGGAAGAACAACAAACTTTATTTCACAAAGTCAAATACGTGTTACAACAACATCCTTTCCAAAAAACATAACATAACACTTTCATAATCTGTCTTGAGTACATTATTTAAAGAAGCATAAATAAAACGTAGATAAACTGCAAAAGCCCCATAGTGGATTGTCCAAAGCCATAGTTCAAAACAGGAAAGTCCAAGCAATACATTTCTCTACTTCAAGCTGGATGTCAAGGCTGATCAAGCTGCTGTGTTCCCTCCCTGAGGACCTGGGGGGGGGAAACGGAAGAAAGAAGACGAAAGAAAAATAGAGTCAGACATAAAGCCTGAGTAAGTCTAGTACTATTTTGTCTATGAATAAAGAACTGGGTATGATAAGTATAAACAAGAAGTGGGCAAGCACAATAAACTTGGTTAAGTTGTCTAGGGTCGAATATACTATCGTACCCCATGTTAATCTCTGAATCCATATAAACTAGTTTCCAATTTGCACCCCATAATCAGGGTGATGTGATCCATTCTATGATGATCGGCTCCTACTCGCATAGTTACATGTGTCTTACGGCCCCCGATGTCTGTAGTTACCTATGCTGGTCCCACCATGGGGTGTATCAAGTCCCATAGTGGCAACCCGACACAACCTTAGATTGCACAGGTATGCTACTGGTGTCCAGTGCCTTATTTTTCTGCACCGGAGTGTGTGCACGCCCGCACTCCGTTAGAACCTACACTGCTACACCACCGCCGTCGATTTGACCTCTTACAATCAGCCCAGTAATCGTGCCCCACCCTGCCTAGTTTCAGGGTATCCTGATACACCTTTTAGGGTTACTGCTGAAAAGGGTCCCCCGTTACTAGGTTTTCTATCTCTAGCCAACATGCTAAGTTGGTTAAGTGTTTTCTAACCTAACCCCCACCAGTCCGTTTAGTTTAGCATGTTCCATTTTGATTAAGTCTTTAGTTCACTTAATCCTAACAATCCTGACTCAGCCTTAATTGTCTTATTAAGGCCCTGACCTCTCACATTAGACAG
Source organism: Allium sativum (assembly GCA_030737875.1). Lineage (NCBI taxonomy): Eukaryota > Viridiplantae > Streptophyta > Magnoliopsida > Asparagales > Amaryllidaceae > Allium > Allium sativum. The sequence continues at coordinate 19,346,864 of CM060911.1, forward strand.
GTATTGTTGTGGCTGCCTGTTGCCGGTTGGTTCCGGGCAGTCTTACGCCACAACTCAGTCTAACCTCGGGTCCTTGCTGGGCTCCATGTTTAACCTCCCACATTGGATAGGTATTGTTGTGACTACTGGACAGCCGGGCGGTTCCGGGCAGGTTTACATCACAACTCAATCCAACCTCGGGTTAAACACATCGTATGTTCTACATTTACATATCTTGTCATTCCTCTTTATTTCTTATATGTAAATATTTGCGGCCCATTATTAAGTTAATGGTGTAAAGGTTACACCAATCACGGGCCCAACCCATACTTGAATTTGGGCCCTTCTATTTTATATTTTCATTCATTAATTAATTTTAACCCAACGTTATTTTCCCCCGTTTTACACGTCCGTTTATATATATTGGGCTTAGCCTTTTAAAGCCCAATTTAGCCATGCGAAAAGGGGAGGCTTAAAGCGTGATTACATACACAAAGAGGGGAAGGTGAGCGCATGAACTTGCATATGACGTTGGAAATACAAAATAGAAACTGGCGTACTTGCATAGTGGTAACATAGGTGACATGAATCAAAGCATGTGAACTTGCATAGGTTTAACTGCAACATGAACCTATATTCTTATTTATGCATAATGTCAAACATAAGCATGGCACAAATATTTCTAGCATAAGCATGGCATAATGTCAAACATAAGCATGGCATAAAATGGCATAATGTCAAACATAAGCATGGCATAAATATTTCTAGCATAAACATGGCATAATGTCAAACATAAGCATGGCATAAGTATAGTTAAATTTGTTCACATAACCATGGTATAAATATTTCTAACATGAAATCATGATTCTTACTTTAGTCATGTAAACTTACAAAAAGGGACTTTTTGAACCTAACCTAGCCATGTACCACATATGTCATCATATAATCCTTGTAAACAAGATAGACCTAATCATGGTTTTCAATTATGCCCAATATCATTCATAGCCTAGCCATATTCATAAATTTGCAAATAGGTTTTCTAGTACAAAAGCATGGCTTAAAACATAATGCCAAATTCTCAACATAATTTCATATGGATAATAACCAAACTTGTTCCAATTACTTACAAAATGATTTATGCACAAAAATATACATCATGGTGGCATAGAAGCAAAATCCCAAACTTGCATGAATTTAAATCAACTACATACATACTACATACATGTAGCTTCAACATGGATTACATAATTTGCGAAATATTCCAAACGTATACTTGCATAGAACTACCGCATGTAGTTCTTTATAATAAATAACATAATTCATAAATATCCAAACGTATATAATATTTCAAATTGATAAGAACGCACAAATATGAATTACTTTATTGCCACAATTCAAGCATACAAACCAACACAATTGTTTATTCATACCAAAGTAATACTCTACTTACAATGGTTGCGGCGAATTCTCTAATTAAGAGATATGATTCCTTTGTTGAATTGAATGGCTTTAGGTTGCTTGAATTGCTTTAGGCTTTAGAACTTTCTTCCTAATTCTCTCTCTAGTTGGCGGCTACTCTTAGTCGTTCCTCAGCAACATGGCGGCTATGATCTTAATTTGAATGAATAGATTAGGGTTTAGTCTAGGGTTGTTTATATAGAGGTTAGGAATTGATTAGGACCATTGATGTTTCTAGGTTAGATCGTAGCCATTCATTAGATAGAGAGACCAATTAGAACCCGCCACCTAGCCCTAATGACAAAGCAGACCACAGAGAATCGGCCAAACACAGACCTGGCCAGCCAGGTTGACTGGGCTCGACCAGGTCGACACCCCTGTCGACCGGGCTGTCGACAGCCCTGTCGACATGGGTAGCCCAGGTCGACAGCCCAGTCGACCTGGGTGACCTAGGCGGGTGTTTATCCGCCCTGGCCCATTGGGCCCCCCTTCGGAATATTTAATTGTTTAATTCTGTTTGAATTTTAAACTTAATTTAAAAACTTCCGAAGGCCATATCTTCTTCATACGGACTCCATTTTTCGAAAACTCGGACTCTATTTCGCGTATTTTTCCGAGACGAACGCAATGGCGTATCCTGTTTCCCTTGGTTCTTTGATTTCAAATTAATTATACTTTAATTTGTTAATTTCACAGTTATAGAATTTTCGGGGTGTTACAATAAGAGAATAAATATAAGTATGCTTTTTGTATAAAGATTTTTTTTTAGAAGAATAAAATATCTTGAGCATAAGCAATGTTCCTAAAAATACACTCTTAAGTTTTAAAAATTTAGATGATATATGCAAACATTATATCTTAATAATGATGAGAAAGTAGAATAGCAAGGTTGTCTTTATTTCATAATCAAAATCGTTGCCATTTGCTCGAGTAATTACTTAAAAATAGATGGCGAGGCATTGTTATTTATTTATTGGGAATTGAAAAGATAAGTGTGTATTTTTAAAACATATGTGATATATAAGGTAAGATGTATAATTCTAATCTATTTTATATACTAGATGAGATGGATGTTTAAATTTTGAAAACATTGTATTTAAAAGTTTAAACTATATTCATTTAAAAGAAGAGAACTTGAAAAGAGGGATTTGAGTTTGAATGTATAAACGAGTTCATAAGTGAAATTATAGGGATGTAGTTTCTTTAAGGGGAGAATTTGTAAAAACCCGGGTTTTTGGATACATGGATAAACAGATTTTATTGAAATTTGTAATTTAAGAATGGAGAAAAAATTTGAGTTTAAGAGGAAGAACTCGTATAATCATATAAGTTGAATAAATTAAGGATTTGGGGTCTATGTGAGAAACTGTATTGAATTATGTTGGATTAAAAGATAAGTGAATTAATTCAATATGTGTTTATTAAATAAATGTAAAGAAAATAAAGTTTTAAATTTTTTATAATGTGTATTTGAATTTCAAACATATGTTAAAAAAATAATTTGTGATATATGCAATAATTTCTGAAATTATTGCTAATGGTGAATTTCGTTGTAAAAGAATATTTTTTTTCTATTTAAAGAAGTTGCAAATAAATATAAAAAGTGAAAAGTTGATTGGAAACCAATATTTAGGCATTAAACCATATTAATGTGTTTTGCACATTTGTTTAAATAAGCAAGTGAATTTTGTATAAAGTTTGACATTAAAATGCAAGTTTTAAACAAAAAGAATTGTAAAATAAACATTATAGTAAAAATATAGATTATGTGGTGTTTGTGTCAAAAATAATGTTTCACTTGTTAAAAAGATTTTTATATATGAGCACTACAGCACGCGCATCGTGCATGACAATGATATATGTCTTTCATGTCAATTATAGTTTTAAAAATTGTATATGTTCAACACATTTAAAAGAATGATTTGCATGAATTTTAGTTATAATTTTGAGTTGAAATCATGAGTAGTTAGTCTGAATTTATTTCTAAATTATTAGTGGTAGTATATACTTTTTTTATTACTTTTAACTTTTATCTGCGTAATTAAGTTATCAAGAACAATATTTATTAGATCATATTTTTAGGTGATATTAAAACTTCTTAATATTTTCAGAAATTAATTTTGAATTGATAAAAATAGTTTAACCACTAGATCCTAATTTTAAGTGATATGAAAATAAAAATTATCTAAGGCAATTTTAGAAGTTAACGGTTGGACAAAAAGTTTATGCTTCGATGGCAACCATTATTAAAGATGTAGAAATTTAGTTTGAATTTGTAAAAAAAAGCTAGATCCTAATTTTAAATGATATACCAATAAAAATATCTAGGGGAGATTTCAGAAGTTCACTATTGGATCAAAAGTTTACGCTACGAAGGAAACTACTAATTAAGACGTAGAAAATAAGTTTGAATTTATAAAAATTGTTCAATTACTAGATCCTAATTTTAAGTGATATAAAAATAAAAATAGCTAAGGGGAATTTGGAAGTTCATGATAGGACCAAAAGTTCATGCTTTTAAGGCAACTATTAATAAAGATATAGAAATTAAGTTTGGATTTGTAAAAAAAAATTGCTAGATCCTAATTTTAAGTGACATAAAAATAAAAATATCTAAGGGCAATTTTGGAAGTTCATGGTTAGACCAAAAGTTTGCGCTTTCAAGGCAATTGTTAATAAAGATGTTAATTACAATTTTGTAAAGATTAAACAATTTAAGTTTGAAATGTTTTAATGTAAAGGTAAATTAAAATAGTGTAACTATGTGTGTTAGGCTAAAACATTTGTTAACTATTATCTTTAGCATACACGATTCAGTAGTGGTAATAGAGCCCGACACATTAGAAGGCATAGATGTCGAGCGGGAGGCATCTATTCGATGATCAAATATGTGGATTTTAGATTTCGAAACCAAGAGGCTAAGGAACAAGAAAATAAGGTTGGTTAAGATTCAGTAGGGAGACGACCCCAACGAGGTCACTTGGGAATCCGAGGAGTAGACGTGTATTTATTATCCTTATCTTTTTAATGGTACATTCCGATCTTTTTCCTTCTCTGGTTCGAAGGTTTTACCTCTTAAATTCCTTTGAATTTGATCTTAGGATAAACATATAGATGGTAGAATATGGTTGAAAATTGTCGCTGAAACATGTTATGTTTGACGGCTGCTGTAATGGCCCATATTTTTAACTGTTTTATTTAATATTTAAAAATGGTTTTAAATGTTGTATCGGAATTATAAATAGAAATTATAAGGAAATTATTTAATTAAAATGACGTTTGAACGTATAATTTATAATTAAATTTAAAATGAGCTCATAACATCTCGGTAATTCGTAATATTACGTTTTGAACTTCAATTGAGTATACAGGATTTAATTTAACTCAGAATTCTTTAAAACAACAATCATCCTGATCAATTGGATTATATTTTTCTAATTAATGAGAAAAATCAAGTTTTCATCTTGTAGATTTTTTCTTTATGTCAAAATAAAATTTTTAAAAGGTCGTTATAGAATTCATTTATAAATTATAATGATTTATTTTTGTAAATAATACAATTTTTAATATTTGAATATTGTTTTGGCTTGGAATTCAACCAGAGGTAATTTATTAGTATATGAAGATATTTTAAAATTGATTTATTATAATTTAATTTGGACCCTTAAAAAGTGACTTTACTCAAATAACCTTCGTTTTTGACGAAATATATTTTATTGGAACACGTATACGAAGATCTTTTTCCTTCTCTTGTTCGAAGGTTTTACCTCTTAAATTCCTTTGAATTTGATGTTAGGAGAAACATATAGATGGTAGAAAATTGTCGCCGAAACATGTTATGTTTGATGGCTGCTGTAATGCCCCATATATTTAACCGTTTTATTTAATATTTAAAAATGGTTTTAAATGTTGTATTGGAATTATAAATAGAAATTATAAGGAATTTATTTAATTAAAATGACGTTTGAACGTATAATTTATAATTAAATTTAAAGTGAGCTCATAACGTCACGGTAATTCGTAATATTACGTTTTGAAATTCAATTGAGTATACAGGATTTAATTTAAGTCAGAATTCTTTGAAACAACAATCGTCCTGATCAATTGATTATATTTTTCTAATGAATGATAAAATCAAGTTTTCATCTTGTAGATTTTTCTTTATGTCCAAATAAATTTTTTAAAAGGTCATTATAGAATTCATTTATAAATTATAATGATTTATTTTTGTAAATAAAACAATGTTTAATATTTTGAATATCGTTTTGGCTTGGAATTCAACCAGGGGTAATTTATTAGTATATGAAGATATTTTAAAATTGATTTATTATAATTTAATTTGGACCCTTAAAAAGTGACTTTACTCAAATAACCTTCGTTTTTGACGAAATATATTTTATTGGAAAACGTATGGTAAGTTATTACTAGATTTTCAGTTTGGAGCCAATCAGAGTTGTTTTGTGAGCGCACGAAATTTAACAGTGAACCGATGGATAAGTTGAAACTAAAATAACGCGGTTTTTGCAAATGGAGTCTAATTTCAATGAAATTAGTTATATTGGGACCGGAACGTCTAGACATAATAGTACGTCTGTTTTCATTGCGATTAGGTATCGTTGTACCGATATGAATACTAAGCGTTCAATGACGGTTAACAGAATAATTAATATAAACGAATAAAATATATGTGTTAAATTTAACAAAATATAAAATTTAAATTTAAAGATGTATATAGGCGCACAAACTAACCTATTTCTGGGTAGCCTTCGCATATGCAAGATAACGTTGACTTTTGAAATTAGACCTTAGCACATTAAATCAAACGACATGCTGCCTTCTGCCGAAATAAACCAGTCTAACATGCCTTCTGCCAAGATATCTAATGTGTTAACTGATCAAATTAAATATATAGGTTTATGCCTACACTATAGTATCCTACTCTATTCTGCTTTCCTACCTATGCACATGTGAAGGTTGTACTCTTTGAAAGTGACACTGATTATATCTTATTTCTTCGCATATATATATATATATGTATGTATGTATGTATGTATGTATGTATGTATGTGTGTGTGTGTGTGTATATATATATATGTTACCCAGTTCAATTCTTCCCAACAACACAAACCAAAACCGAAAGCTCTTTCAAATAATAAATCGATCCCTCTAATTATTACTAAATATATTAAACTCTCCTCACCCGGTTCGTACTAACGGAAGAAGTGAAGGGGGTTAAGCTTGCTTCGGTGGTGACAACAGGGTGGCGGTGGACAGGTTTTCAGTGGTTTACGGGGAGGGTTGTTCCCCTGCCGAAACTACAGAAAAGGGAGGGTGTAGTTTCATGGAGATGAGTTGGTAGGGAAGCAGTTGCTTAGGAGGGGTTTGCGCGAGCTTGTTTAAGGATGGAAGGAGAAGTGAGCAATTTTTTTTACGTTGAATGATACGCGAAGAGAATGGTGCAAAACTGTAACAACCCTGAATTTTGTAACAAAAATAAAATATTATTTTTGATTAATTTAATGGATTTGGATATTTAAAAATATGTTATTTTTTTTTAAAAAAAATATAGCTCTAATATATTAGGATAGCACTGAATGTTTCCCATCTTCTCAACATACCATATTTTGGAAGTTCTTTAATTTTTGTTCTCATGTGATTTGTTTAACTATAGGGAGAGATTTGAATACCAAGATATAAATTAAATATTAGTTGACGCATTTGTTTGCCTACTGTTTTTATATAGTGCAACCTTATTACGTGGACTCTCATATTTTGAGACGACCCCAAACCCCGTACTGACAGAGGCAAGGGTAATCCTTGGAATATAACACAGAAAGAGATAATAGCAGAACAGAAATAAATAAATACACCAGATAATGCACAATAGAATATACTGGATAAACGTAATCATCAGAGTTACACAGTATACAGGATCATACTTAGTACAAATACAGTTCAGCTATACATAAATGTCTACAGCGGAAAACAAACATAATGTACAATAGGAGCTGAACAGCATAAAAAGAGATAAATGATAGAATCCATCTTCAGCTCTAGCTATCCAGAGAAAGCCAGCTAAACCTGAATACAAGGCTGCCCGTATAGAAAAAGGGGCACCCGAGTTTGAAAGTAAAACAAACTACGAGTCAGTCATGGGACTGGTATGAGAAATCTACTCAACACAGTTAAAATATGGCTAATCATAGGACCACGCCACTTTCGTGCAACGGGTTTACTCCATCGGATTGCCAATGCTTTAAACAAATAATTCTTTTAAACATCGCAATGCTTTTTATAAAAATGAAGTCATTATAAGACTCAGTTCCCATCACACAATGCAACGCAAACCGGAGGATAGAGTTTTACCTTATAATGGCCAAAATATGCTTGATACGAATAAAACAAAAGCATTTGATATTATTACTAGTGTTTATATGTTTCAAAAACAATTTCAAATCATAACTATCAATCATAGACGGCATGGGTACCATATATCATGTCGCCATATATATATATATATATATATATATATATACAATCAAAACAGCACAATTTCGTACTTGGAAATTGGATTTCCATCCTGAACCAAGGCAAAAGATAGTCCTTACCAAATTCGAGATGCTCTAGCCCGTGTCTCAGGGCCCAGACACAGGTGGGCCCTTGGAGCGACAGGGCCGGTCCACCGATGTGGATTAAAATTCCTGAACACTGCGTTTCCCGCCCTATGGGGCATCAATAAGCCAACGAATGACTCCATCGGTCCCAGATCGACCGATATAACCGAGGCGCCTCGCAATCAATCATCCACATAAGTAAAATGTCAGGCCGTGTAAAAACTCCTACACAACTCCTAGCTAGAAGGAAACGCATGCCTTCCCTGAGGTCCTTCTCCCGTTTCTGGTTCATACCGGGGTGTGAGGCTCGCGAATTCACGTTATACACAAAGCTACGCCACACAGGCGGTGCTTTGATCATCACCACAAGACTTTGCTTTTCAACAGAAGCCTTGATCATTTACCACTTAGGCATGCCACACTTGCTGTAACACCCCGTAATTCTGTTAATATAAATATTCACAAATCAAAGAATAACTAATCTCAGATGTGAGAATTGTGGGAAACAGGTTGCGCCATTGTGTTCGTCTCAGAATTCTGGTTGAAATAGAGTCTGAGTTTCCGTGATTTGGACTTCGTATGAAGGAGATATGGCCATCAGAAGTTTCAGAAAATTCAAAACAGATTTCAGAAAATTTAAAATTCAAAATTCGAAGTCAAACAGGCTAGGCGGGAAATTTCCCGCCCAGCACCCCAGGTCGACTGGGGAGTCGACTGGGCAGTCGACACCGCCCCCCCCCCAGGTCGACTGGGCAGTCGACCTGGGTGTCGACCTGTTCCAGTCGACTTGGGTTTGACTGAGCCCAATCTTGAGCTGCTGATGTATCTTTAGGGCTGAGTTGGCAAATTTAACGGTTCAGGTTAGTTCTGAGTTGATCTGACGGCCTAAATAAATCCTAAACTCTATATATACCTAGGTAGTCTCTCACTCTAATTCACATGAAAAATAGAATAGTCACCGTCATACCGCCGCCATGGAACTCAGTGTAGCCGCCGCCAACTAAGAAGGAAGAAAGCTAATCAAAACCCTAATTCTACTCAACTCTAAAGCAAATCAAGACTCTCTTTCTTCTCTAATTGTGAGTATGATGATCTTAACAAGATTATTAGCAAATTAATTAGATTAAGAGGTGATATGGATCATAAGAAAATGATGTGAATTGTCATATATGTTGTTGTAAATCTTATGCTATCGTGTATGTTGTAAATCCAATGTTATGTGATGATGATATCCTATATGTTGTAAATCATGCTATGATGATATTGTATAGGTTGTAATTTTCTATGCAAAATTGTGATAAATCATACATGTTATAAAGTCATGATGTTATTATCTATGCTAATTAGTTCATGTTAATCAAATCATAATGTTGATATTATTAGGGCTATGTTGATCTATATGACAAATCATGTATGCAAGTTTAGATTGATTAGTAAAGATTATAAACATATGCCATGACATCTATTTAGATCTAGAATTGTGCTATGACATGTGTGAGTTCTATGTGTTAAATGCTAGTTCACATCATCATTATGTTGCATAAACCACATATGCAAGTTTATACATGAATTTGGGTTATGATCATATTATGTAAGTTGTGACATTTAACCAAACAAGTTGACACCTTTAGATCCATGACATGTGTAGTTTTATGCAAGATTCACCCCTATTATGATTAGATCTATTATATTTGTCTATATGTTGTGATAATTTATCTTTGTGCTATGAATTAGACTATTCGAGTCTAACGTATATTTTGCGTTGAATAAGCGAACGTATAACGTGGGGTAGGGGTAATATTAAGGATTTAATATTAAGAAACTGGGGTGCAATTAATATGATTTTGCATACCGTAAGTGGATGGCCATAATTGAGTCAATTATGGACATCATTAAAATTGGAATTAATTAATGATTTGAATAGGGATATATTTAAAACTGGGGTAAAAGATTATAAGTGTTAATCAATGCTTAGGACACGAGGTTGGACTCGTTTGTGACGTAAAACTGCCCGGACCCGGCCGGCAAATCCAGTAGTCACAAATGTCAGCCCAATGTGAGAGGTCCTAGGCCCAAACTAAAGCATAACAGTTGTAAAGACACGAGGTTAGACTCTTTTATGGTGTAAGACTGCCCGGACCCGCCCGGCGAATCCAGCTGCCATAAATGCCAGTCTAATGTGAGAGGTCTTTATGAGGTTATGGCCTGAATGAATTAAGAAATACTTAACCAGAGAAACATGTAAGGTGGGACATGGGGGTTAAGTAGGTGCCTTGGGTGGCATGAGGAATCTAGTGAGTGCCTTTAGTGGCATTTGAAATACGATTAGTAAGACTTAACCAAACACACATGTAAATGAACATGACTAAGAGGGTTAAGTGGGATATACTTGTGGGGACAAGCTTAGGTGGATAGCTTGTGGGGGCCCATTTCAACCAGTAACCCAAACGAATCTTTGTGGGCTCGACCCAAGTCGATGACGGGACACGCATACTGGGCTTGACTATAAGAGGCCAAACGGGGTAGCGGTGGCAACGCAAGTCCAACGGGTTTCATATGCGTGTGTGGACCTAGGCTGGTAGGTAAGACGTTATTGCATCGTGTAGGTATAAGCCATGCATTCTCAAGTTGTATCGGGTTGCCACTTTAGGGGAGTGATACACCCCAATGTGGGGCCAGCACGGGTATCTACGAGTAGGGAGCCGATCGAAAGTGGGTAGAGGGGTATACCTTGCGGAGATAGGGGCAGGCGGCACCTATGTAGTCAGCTAGGGGTACACGAAGCTATTTATATAATTTCTAAGTGAAGCAAGTGGGATCAACCTTTAGGGTGACTGGTGTGGTGCAGTGTAGTAATTATTCGTTAGTAATTAGGTGTGCCTTTAACGTTATCTTTATCTGCTCTTCCATACCCAATAGTTCATAGACATTTCCTTATTTTCCAGCTTATGCCTTAGTCTAATTATTTTGATAATAGTATTGTTAGAATTATCATACTCGCCAGAATTTATGTCTGACCCCCTCCATTTTTATCTTTTTCCCCACCAGGTCCTCAGGGTGGGCCCAGCTCTAGCGGAGTTTGATGGGATTGCTTTATCTCTCTTTTGGAAAGCTTGGACCGCTGAAGTAAAGTCCAGCTTGTTATCTTCTTTAATGGCTATTTATGTAATGGGGTTATGTATTTTGTTTTATCAAGATGGATATTGTACTTGACTCTGATTTATGGTTTTATGATGTAACAAACATGTTTAATTTCCGCTGCAATGAAATAAAGTTTTAGATTTCCAAGTACTACTTATTATTTGTCTTGTTGTAATTTTTATGTTCTATATTCACTTAAAACCTCCATGGAAGTTAATGCATTCCCTTTGTGAGTGACATTAATGGACGTGGGGTGTTACACTAGCAATTCATGCCATGCGACTGATGTCCATCGATATACAACCTCTGAGCTCGTGCGTTTCAGAGAAGGGCGTTAAGCAAAAGAATAAATTCTCCGCCGCCAAACAGATGTATATTTAATAGAGATCAATCAACATAGAATAAAATCCAATGTCAGACACACAGTCCATTTGCAAGTCCGTTCTGGGTCTGAACGAAACCGGAGGCACTAAATACCTCGCATATCCATCGATTCCCACGTACGTCTGGAAGATCCCGACTCATTATCCATATTTCGGGATGCCTCCCAATCAGGACCTCAGTGACCATCCAAACGAGGTGAAGATCGGTCTTCAACCCCCGTCTTCATCTTCGACTTCTTATCGTCGATTCAGTTATTCAGAATGGGATAAACCCGGTATTTCTAAGCAACTCACGTATATAATAAACAAGTGCAACACTAACATACATACACATCATTTCAATTCATTAGTCACTAACCGTCAATCAGTAAGAGAACGATTTCCAAAATATTAACCTCGAAGGCCGAAACCAACATCAGATCAACACCCAAGAAACCATTCGACTTAGCCAACCTTCAGTTAGTTTCTAAATTTCACATCCATATCGTTTATAATATTTTATAATGATTTATCGCTATTTTTATTTATTTTAAAATAGCCAATTTATTCAAAACGACGCTTCGGGCCATAACGCGGCCGTGGCGCTGTTTTTCTCCAGATTTGATTTACGCATATCTGAAAATCTAACCATTGGATCTTCACAAAATTTACATCATTAGAAAGATTTTTTCAAAATGAATCCAACGGTTCCAGTTTCGGGAAATTCCGACGGTCGGATCTCCCGGTATAATCGTTTGAAGTTTCGATTTCAAAATACGAACTGCAGCGTCGTTATTCGATTATATATAATTAATATATATATATATATAAATATAATCGATTCTGGCGCTGTTTTTCTTCAAATTTGAATTAAACATTCCAGACAATCCAACCGTTGGATTTTTACAAAGTTGGTGCCGTTGGAAAGATATTTCCAAAGCGAACCCAATGGTTGCGATTTCGGGAAAATCCGATGGTCGGATATCCCGCGCTAATCATTTGAAATCACGGTTTCAAAATACGAACTGCAGCTTCGTTATTCGATATATTTCAATTCTATTTATATATATATATATATATACATCGATTCTTCGATTTCAAAACTATATGAATTTCATACATTTGATAAAGATGATATTTTTGGCTAACTGTCTTCTATTTCAACACTTCACTATTTTTAACCAATAAAAAGGTGATTTTTATTGTAAAACAATTCATTTCAAAACACGATCATTTTATATAGTTCACATTGATGATAAAAATACGATTTTTATTATAAAACAATTTCTTTCAAAATATGAATACCATTCAACACATGAATTTCAATTCAACGAATGAATTTCGATTCAACACATGAAGGTTTTCAATAGTTTATATAAATAGATAAAAAGGTAATTTTTATATTTAAAAACACGAATACCATTCAACACATGAATTCTATTCAACGAATGAATTTCAATTCAATACATGAAGGTTTTCTATACAACAGACAAATATTGTTTCAATACAGGAAAATAATTCTAACACATGAATATTATTCAAAATTTCGGCAGCATAACGACAGGGTAGTTAAAACCGGGACCGTCCCTAGTACGGATCCTCGCTCTACCTTAAAACCTCGCGGTTTTTGACAATGGGGATTCATGCATCTAGTTCGCACGCAGGCGACATGTATATTTTTTTCATTTCCACAAACTAATCCTATATGGTTTCAACCAAATATTTCTCAACCACAAACGATTTCAATCAACCATTTGCTATCAATCAAATTTCACACCAATCACAACCAATAAATATCGTCCATGGTTTGTGGACGAGGGGCGTATATATATATATATATATATTTCTATATAGCATTCCACTTCTATTTCAACACATATATAATTTTTACAACGCATATACAACTTATACATCGAACGTACAATTTATACAACGCTTATACAAGAGGTGTACAACGCTTATATAACTCATACATCGATTATATAATTTATACATCGTCGTTTTCCATATCGTTTATAATTTAGAAATCTCACATTGGGTTCCACGCCACCAAAAATAGCAGAAGGCTCAGAAAAATATGTGGTCTCTTCTAGAAGGTAGAAGACGTCCACACGAGTCCACTGTCTCTTGTTTCACTGAATTTCGTCAACACATGAAAAAGATATGATTTTTCAAAGTTCGCAACGGTTAAAAGTGTGAAAATCAGTTTAAATAATATCTGTATACCTCTTCGAAATGTTCAAATCTAGGTCTTCAATTTTCTTTGAATCCGAAGCACTTGAATGCGATCGGCTTGTGCCACGTTGACGAGCTAGGAGAGGCGCACCACCCCCTGGAAGCACGACCAACTCGGACCTACGGTGGAGGAGAATCGGTGGCTTGAACGTCGCCACTTCCTGGGCGCGATTCTTGAGATAGACTCGACGAGGAGGAGCGCCACTTATACAGATTTGAAGAGGAGGCTGGGATCTTCAAAAAGTTTAACTGGGGCGTTCGATAATGGTGCGTGGATTGGAAGATAAATGGAGGAGAAGAATGGAACAATTTCCGCCGTCGGGTTTCAGAGCATCGGGGAAGAAACGGGGAGAGAGAAAAAGTGAGGACCAATCAATTTTTTATATTTTATTTATATATTTTTAAATTTCGAAAATACCCTCTTTCTCTCACGAACCCCAATCCAGACCCAACGACTGTCGTCCCTAGTGTTTTACCCCCATTCAGAACACAATGGGATATGTTTCGCAGGCCCATTCGACTGTTTCAGTCAGTTTTCCTTCAATTTAAAATATATAACATTCAATATTCGATTTGAACGTACATTTCAATTTGCCAGGGCCACAAACTGATTCGAAAAATTCTAGAAAAATAAATCTAGCTATGTTTTGACGATACAGTCCCAACAAAACTAGTTTCATCGAATTCTGAGACCGTTTGAAAAATGGCTTATTTCTGGTCGATCCAATTTAACTATAATTGACCAAAACACGTTTTCCTTTGCCACGCTCACATACTAGCTTCAAAAATTATGAAATTTGAAACCTAGCAACAACTTCACATCCCGGATCCAACAAAAGTGGTTTCGTCGAATTCCGAGGTCATTTGCAAAATGGCCAATTTCACGGGCTATATAAATTCCATAGCGACCTTTCTGAAAATTCATTTGGCCATAACTTTTGCTTTCCGCTATGAAACTTCAATTTTTCGGATTCGTTAGAAAGGTATCCACTAACAGATTTAAATATTTTTAGTTTCACTCAAATCCGTTTTGTTTTGCACCCGGTACAGTTAGACAAAATTTGAATTCAATTTTTGAAACTTCAGCGCCATTTCAGGCCTTGTTTATAATTCAAAGTAGTTATATTTATTTTCAACTTCGATTCAAACTTACTTTTCATCAATATTATTTAAAATATTTATTTTAAATATTTAAATTCCACTATTTTAGCCAATTTAAAATTTTTAAATTGGTTCAAATTTTCCGGGTCGTTACAATCACCCCCACTTAAAACTTTTCGTCCCCGAAAAGGAACAAACTCAAAAGTGGTTTGATTAATCAACTCTACGTTCAATCTGGCTTCCATTCTCCAACTTTTCAGTTTCTGAGAATTTTCTAATTCTTCAAAAATTTGGCTATCACCCGGAATTTTCGAAAAATTTCGCCATAACCTCCTTTGTACGGGGAGAGGTTTGGAAATTTATTGGGCCGTATTAGGTACCCAATAAATCCTAATAAGCATACACGTATTTATAGTGATATATTTTGGTGTTTACAAGGGAGCGTATATAGATAATAACTCCAGAGAATAAATTCTCGTCCCCTTGTCAAAGCCTGAGGGAGTGTGTATTTTAATTGCTCAAGAGGATAAATCCTCGTCACCTCGTCCCGTATGGGAAATAAATAGTCCATGTGCCGTATCTAATGACTAGAGAGACGTGATTATTGTCAACTCCAGACCCGTGTGGGGTTTTTATTAATCTGGCAATTTTATTGTTACAATTTAAATAGTCCATATCAGTCATCAGTTCAACCTGTAAAATATAGTCATCGCCATACCAGCCTCTCGCTCGTATGGTAAACCTTCCACCTCTTCACACAAGCTCCAAATGCTTATGTGGTATATGATGAAGTATGCCTATCTTCAGACGTATGCCATGTAATGTAGTGCAAAATTAATTGTTACTATCCTATGGCGACATTTATTATTACACACAGAATAACTAGCACTCTGCATCCAATGGCATTCACAAGAGTTGATATAATAATATTTCGCATCCAACTCATTAAGGTTTACCTATTTGTCGGGCACGCAAATAAAATCTTTACTCAACAGCTATCCATTTACCTGTTCAAACATATATAATGCACATGTATATATTTATATCTATTTTCTAATTAGTTCAATGTGTGATTTAAATGAATAAATCCTACCATTCATTCTATTATTGATTAAATTAACTATCGTTTCAATAAATTTAATTAATCAATTCTACTATCACACAATGTAAACAACGAGCAATTTGTTTTTAACTCTTCAAAAATATACTAATCAACTTCTATATTCTTTTAAAATTATTCAGAAAATAGAATTAAAAGTGGACATCCATGGAAAGAAAATAACAACAGAGTAGAGAACTAATTGGTAATGCAAAGTATGGTAAATGTACCTTGCACCGGAGTCAATCAGAGATATCTACTCAGCATCTAGGATAGGCTTTCTGAATGCTCTCCTCAGTTTCCCAAGTACAATCTCGCGGATCTCCACTCCATTGCACTTTGACTAAGTGAACTTTCTTGTTCCTTAGCTCTTTGGTTTCTTTGCCGATGATCTTTAGCGGCTATCTTCTCACAGCTAGTTCTGGAGTAATTTCAATATCCTGTTGAGCTGCTTCTTCCACGATCAAGTCTGGATCATGAACGTGCTTTCGAAGTTGAGATATGTGAAATACATCATGAACTCCAGGCAACCAATCAGGCAATTTAACACTATAAGCGAGAGTCCCGATCCGTTCAAGAATAGGAAACGGACCAATGAATTTGGGCACCAATTTCCCAGTTTTACCGAACCGGATAACTCCTCTCATCGGCGATACTTTCAGATATACATAGTCGCCAACAGCAAACGATATATCTCTTCTTCTCTTATCGGCATATCTCTTTTGTTGGCTTTGAGCAGCGAGTAATTGTTTCTTAATAAAATCGACTTTGTCGGCAGCTTCTCAAATCATATCTGGCCCCAACACAAGTCTATTACCGGGTTCGACCCAACAAGCAGGAGATCGGCACGGTCTACCATATAATGCTTCGAATGGCGACATTGTCAAGCTGGCCTGGTAGTTGTTGTTATATGAGAATTCAGCCAAATGCAGATGGTCTTCCCATGACCCACCGAAATCTAGAACACAAGCCCGCAATAGATCTTCTAGTATACGATTCACCCTCTCAGTTTGACCATCTGTCTGAGGATGATAGGCAGTGCTTAGGTTCAGCTTTGTTCCCAGCTCTACTTGAAATGCCTCCCAGAATTTGCTAGTAAATATTGTATCTCTATCACTGACTATACTGAGCGGCACTTCATGTAGCCTAACAATTTCCTTGAAATAAATATGCGCCAGACTCTGAGCAGTTCTCCTTGATCTGACAAGTATGAAATGGGCGGTCTTCGTGAAGCGATCTACGATCACCCAAATACTGTCATTTCCTTTTCTGGTTCTGGGCAAACCATCAATGAAGTCCATGGAAATATGTTCCCACTTCCAACCAGGAACGTCTAGCGGTTGCAATAATCCAGCCAGTTTCTGTTGGTCGCTTTTGACTAGCTGGCAAGTAGGGATCGGCTAACATATAAAGAAATGTCCCTCTTCATCGACTTCCACCAGAAAGTGCGTTCGATGTCATTATACATTTTGCTTACTCCCAGATGGATACTAAGTTTTGACTTGTGGCACTCATCCAGTACTTCCTTCCGGAGCTCAGCAATGTTAGGAACACAAATTCGACCTTTCAGCCTTAGAATCCCCTCAGTATCAACTTGAAAACTCGAGGGTTCGCCTTGTTGAATTATCTCTCTGATCTTCTGAATGAAGTGATCATGCTTCTGAAGAGCAGATATTTTATCTATCAACGAATTCATGATAATAAAACTGGCGATTATTTCATTTTTTCGGCTTAACGCATCGGCCACGACATTGGCTTTCCCTGGGGTGTATATAATCTCAAAGTCATATGCTGCAAGAAACTCCAGCCAACGTTGCTGCCTCAGATTCAAGTCTTTCTGGGTGAATAGATACTTTAACGACTAGTGATATGTAAACAGTTCAAATCTCTCACCCAGAAGATAGTGTCTCCAGATTTTCAAAGAGAATACAATAGCCAACAACTCAAGATCATGAGTGACGTAGTTTTTCTCGTGTCGCTTCAGCTGACGGCTAGCATAAGCAATCACTTGACCTCTTTGCATTAACACTGCGCCAAGGCCTTCTCTAGAAGCATCTATCCGGACTTTCAAATCCTGATTGCCATCGATGATGGTTAACACCGGAGCTGTCGTTAATCTTAACTTTAGCTCTTCAAAAGCCTCTTCACATTCCGGAGTCCATTTGAATTTTGAGTGCTTCTTTGTAAGCTTCGTTAAGTGACCAGATATCTTCGAAAAGTTTTTAACGAACTTCCGGTAATAACTAGCCAATCCGAGAAAACTGTGGACTTTTGTACGAGTACTGGGCTGTTTCCAATTTCGAATAGCTGTGATTTTACTTGGATCCACAGCAATTCCTTCTTTCGATACGACGTGGCCCAGGAATTTCACTTCATCTTGCCAGAATATACATTTGGACAGTTTGGCTTTCAATACATTCCTTCTCAGAATTTCTAGAACCTGTTCCAAATGCTTTTCATGTTTGGCCTTTGATTTAGAGAAGATCAGAATATCGTCAATAAAAACCAAAACAAATTTATTTAAAACCCCTCTAAACACACTATTCATCAGATCGACGAAGTAAGCTGGAGCGTTACATAAGCCGAACGGCATTACTAACCACTCGTAGAACATGTCTGGACCTCTGAATGCTGTCATAGGAACACATTCTTCGGCAATACGAAGCTGATGGAAGCCTGTAGCTAGGTCCATTCTTGAAAATACTTGTGCTCCATTCAGACGATCCAATAAATCATCAATTCGCGGCAATGGATATTTATTCTTTATTGTTTGCTTGTTTAAATCACGATAATCCACACATAGACATAGAGTACCCTCAGATTTTGGGACAAACACCACTGCTGCACCCTAATCAGAGAAACTAGGCCTGGTCAGACCTTTCCATACGAGCTGTCGTGTTTGATTGTCTAATTCCTCTTTCTCTATCAAGGACATTCTTCGAATAGCGTGAACTACCGGCCATGCACTCGGAATTAAAGCAATTTTGAAATCTATCTCTCTCTGCGGAGGTAAGCGAACAACTTCCTCGAACACATCCGCATAGTTCTTGATGATAGGAATGTCTTTTATGAGGTCAGGAATATTCTCTGTGACTTCAGGGATATTTTCTATTTGAGCTGCAGAGACATCGAGAGCTGCCTAGAAGTCTTTTCTATTGGAATTCGGACCTTTGCATGGTATGGCTATATAGTTCCCTGATTGTGCCTTCGCCTTAACAACTCTCTCGGCGCATCTAACCTCTGCTTCATATTTGGTTAGCCAATCCAATCCAAGAATAAAATCGAATTCATTAAAATTCATGACGATAGAGATAGTAGGGAATTTATAGCAGGAAAAAGAGACATGTACTGCACAAACCCAACTAAGATCGATGGAACCCCCGACCGGATTTTGGACAGTCATTGGTTCTTTGAGCTTTTTCAAATTCAAATCCAGTTTCTTAACCGCGTTCTTTGCAATGAAGCTTCTCGACGCACCTGTATCAAACAGTACTTTAACTGGAATATTTTTGACATTAAGCTGCCATCCAAAACATCAGCCCTTTCTTGACTAGCTGAGGGCTCAGAAGTTTCTGCTACTTCATTTATATGTACTGCTTCAGATTCTTTCTTTAATAGCTGGCAATTCTTCTCAATATGACCAGCGCGATGGCACTTCCGGCATTTCCTAACTTCTCGAGACTTCCCACCGGGTTTGAATCCACCCTTGCTTCGTTTCTGTAAGGGCCCGCAATTTATCGACAAATGCCCTTTCTGATGGCAGTTATTGCATACGGTGGTCGTTACGGGTTCTTTATCAGATCCGGCCCTTTTTCTCTTGGCAGTGGGCTTCTTGTTGACCTCAGGACTATCAGTCACAGACTCCACTTTGTTACTTGAACTGACTTCTTCATCATCGCGCAACATACCTTTCTTATGGAGATCTTCATACTGATAAGCCATATGAATCATTTCTGAGAAAGGAAGTTTCACATTCCTTATCACACTATTCTGATATTTTCTTTGCAGGCCATGAATAAACCTCAGATTTTTCCTCTTTGGATCTTGAATCAGATGAGGAGCAAAGTGAGAAAGTTCGTTGAATTTCTTATGATATTATGGGATGGTCATATCACCTTATATAAGATAAGAAAATTCATCACATAATCGCTCGGTTGCTTCGGGAGGAGTAAATCTTTATAAGAAAATCACTTTGAATCTATCCCAGGTGATATCTCCTTTTGGATTATCTTTAATAACTGAATCCCACCAAAACAAAGCTTCTTCTTTGAGTGCCCAAGACGCCAGTAATCTTTTCTGATCATCTCTCAGCTTTAAACACTCAAAGATTTTCTCTGCAGAACGGATCCAAGCTTGTGTTTCCATAATGGACTCTTTGCCTAAGAATGGTGATCCACCCAGATTTCGAAATCTCTTGAATAGAACTTCTATATCTGATTCTGGCTGAGGGAGCACAACTGGCTCATTTGCTGGTCGAGCCATACGATTATTTCTTCTGTTCCTATCACTCATTTTCTAGTGTGTCTGCAATTAGCAGACAAAGTGTCAGGTCAGCAGAAAAGATATTTCAAAACATAGAGACAAATACTTGAATGTAAATGTGTCTACTGGGGTGTATTTCATCCTGCTACTCATACCAGGATATTACTTATCCTGTCTGTAATGAGTTACCTGTCCTAGAACACTACTGGTTCTATTTCTGACGAGTTCGTTAATATGTTATATTCCAGAACTAAGCGTAACCAAAGCTCTGATACCAAATGTGACGACCCCAAACCCTGTACTGACGGAGGCAAGGGTAATCCTTGGAATATAACACAGAAACAGATAATAGCAGAACAGAAATAAATAAATACACCAGATAATGCACAATAGAATATACTGGATAAACGTAATCATCAGAGTTACACAGTATACAGGATCATACTTAGTACAAATACAGTTCAGCTATACATAAATGTCTATAGCGGAAAACAAACATAATGTACAATAGGAGCTGAACAGCATAAAAGAGATAAATGATAGAATCCATCTTCAGCTCCAGCTATCCAGAGAAAGCCAGCTAAACTTGAATACAAGGCTGCCCGTGTAGAAAAAGGGGCACCCGAGTTTGAAAGTGAAACAAACTACGAGTCATTCATGGGACTGGTATGAGAAATCTACTCAACACATTTAAAATATGGCTAATCACAAGACCACACCACTTTCGTGGAACGGGTTTACTCCATCGGATTGCCAGTGCTTTAAAAAAATAATTCTTTTAAACATCGCAATGCTTTTTATAAAAATGAAGCCATTATAAGACTCAGTTCCCATCACACAATGCAACGCAAACCGGAGGATAGAGTTTTACCTTATAATGGCCAAAATATGCTTGATATGAATAAAACAAAAGCATTTGATATTATTACTAGTGTTTATATGTTTCAAAAACAATTTCAAATCATAACTATCAATCATAGACAGTATGGGTACCATATATCATGTCGCCATATATATATATATACAATCAAAACCGCATGATTTCGTATTTGGAAATTGGATTTTCGTCCTGAACCAAGGCAAAAGATAGTCCTTACCGAATTCGAGACGCTCTAGCCCGTGTCTCAGGGCCCAGACACAGGTGGGCCCTTGGAGCGACAGGGCCGGTCCACCGATGTGGATTAAAATTCCTGAACACTGCGTTTCCCCGCCCTATGGGGCGTCAATGAGCCAACGAATGACTCCATCGGTCCCGGATCGACTGATATAACTGAGGCGCCTCGCAATCCATCATCCACATAAGTAAAATGTCGGGCCGTGTAAAAACACCGACACAACTCCTAGCTAGAAGGAAACACATGCCCTCCCTGAGGTCGTTCTCCCGTTTCTGGTTCATACCGGGGTGTGAGGCTCGCGAATTCACGTTATACACAAAGCTACGCCACACAGGCAGTGCTTTGATCATCACCACAAGACTTTGCTTTTCAACAGAAGCCTTGATCATTTGCCACTTAGGCATGCCACACTAGCAATTCATGCCATGCGACTGATGTCCATCGATATACAACCTCTGAGCTCGTGCGTTTCAGAGAAGGGCGTTAAGCAAAAGAATAAATTCTCCGCCGCCAAACAGATGTATATTTAATAGAGATCAATCAACATAGAATAAAATCCAATGTTAGACACACAGTCCATTTGCAAGTCCGTTCTGGGTCTGAACGAAACCGGAGGCACTAAATACCTCGCATATCCATCGATTCCCACGTACGTCTGGACAATCCCCACTCATTATCCATATTTCGGGATGCCTCCCAATCAGGACCTCAGTGACCATCCAAACGAGGTGAAGATCGGTCTTCAACCCCCGTCTTCATCTACGACTTCTTATCGTCGATTCAGTTATTCAGAATGGGATAAACCCGGTCTTTCTGAGCAACTCGCGTATATAATAAACAAGTGCAACACTAACATACATACACATCATTTCAATTCATTAGTCACTAACCGTCAATCAGTAAGAGAACGATTTCCCAAATATTAACCCCGAAGGCCGAAATCAACATCAGATCAACACCCAGGAAACCATTCGACTTAGCCAACCTTCAGTTAGTTTCTAAATTTCACATCCATATCATTTATAATATTTTATAACGATTTATCGCTATTTTTATTTATTTTAAAATAGCCAATTTATTCAAAACGACGCTTCGGGCCGTAACGCAGCCGTGGCGCTGTTTTTCTCCAGATTTGATTTACACATCTGAAAATCTAACCATTGGATCTTCACAAAATTTACATCATTATAAAGATCTTTTCAAAACGAATCCAACGGTTCCAGTTTCGGGAAATTCTGACGGTCGGATCTCCCGGTATAATCGTTAGAAGTTTCGATTTCAAAATACGAACTGCAGCGTCGTTATTCGATTATATATAATTATATTTATATATATATATAATCGATTCTGGCACTGTTTTTCTTCAGATTTGAATTAAACATTCCAGACAATCCAACCGTTGGATTTTACAAAGTTGGTGTCGTTGGAAAGATATTTCCAAAGCGAACCCAACGGTTGCGATTTCAGGAAAATCCGATGGTCGGATCTCCCGCGCTAATCGTTTGAAATCACGGTTTCAAAATACAAACTGCAGCTTCGTTATTCGATATATTTCATTTATATATATATATATATATATATATATCGATTCCTCGATTTCAAAACTATATGAATTTCATATATTTGATAAAGATGATATTTTTATCTAACTGTCTTCTATTTCAACACTTCACTATTTTTAACCATTCATGTATAAAATAAAAAGGTGATTTTTATTGTAAAACAATTCATTTCAAAACACGATCATTTTATATAGTTCACATTGTTGATAAAATAGGATTTTTATTATAAAACAATTTCTTTCAAAATATGAATACCATTCAACACATGAATTTCAATTCAACGAATGAATTTCGATTCAACACATGAAGGTTTTCTATAGTTTATATAAATAGATAAAAAGGTGATTTTTATATTTAAAAACACGAATACCATTCAACACATGAATTCTATTCAACGAATGAATTTCAATTCAACACATGAAGGTTTTATATACAACAGACAAATATAGTTTCAATACAGGAAAATAATTCTAACACATGAATATTATTCAAAATTTCGGCAGCATAACGGTTGGGTAGTTAAAACCGGGACCGTCCCTAGTACGACTCCTCGCTCTACCTTAAAACCTCGCGGTTTTTGACAATGGGGATTCATGCATCTAGTTCGCACACAGGCGTCATGTATATTTTTTTCATTTCCACAAACTAATCCTATGTGGTTTCAACCAAATATTTCTCAACCACAAACGATTTCAATCAACCATTCTCTATCAATCAATTTTCACACCAATCACAACCAATAAATATCATCCATGGTTTGTGGACGAGGGGCGTATATATATATATATATATATATATATAGCATTCCACTTCTATTTCAACACATATATAATTTTTACAACGCATATACAACTTATACATCGATCGTACAACTTATACAACGCTTATACAAGAGGTGTACAACGCTTATATAACTCATACATCGATTACATAATTTATACATCATCGTTTTCCATATCGTTTATAATTTAGAAACCTCACATTGGGTTCCACGCCACCAAAAATAGCAGAAGGCTCAGAAAAATAAGCGGTCTCTTCTAGAAGGTAGAAGACGTCCACACGAGTCCAATGTCTCTTGTTTCACTAATTTTCATCAACACATGAAAAAGATATGATTTTTCAAAGTTTGCAACGGTTAAAAGTGTGAAAATCAGTTTAAATAATATAAACCGTATACCTCTTCGAAATGTTCAAATCTAGGTCTTCAATTTTCTTTGAATTCGAAGAACTTGAACGTGATTGGCTTATGCCACGTTGACGGGCTAGGAGAGGCGTACCACCCCATGGAAGCGCGGCCAACTCAGACCTACGGTGGAGGAGAATCGGCGGCTTGAACGTCGCCACTTCCTGAGCGCGATTCTCGAGATAGACTCGACGAGGAGGAGCACCACTTATACGGATTTGAAGAGGAGGCTGGGATCTTCAAAATGTTTAACTGGGGCATTCGGTAATGGTGCGTGGATTGGAAGATAAATGGAGGAGAAGAATGGAATAATTTCCGCCGTCGGTTTTCAGAGCATCGGGGAAGAAACGGGGAGAGAGAAAAAGTGAGGACCAATCATATTTTTTAATTTTATTTATATATTTTTAAATTTCGAAAATACCCTCTTTCTCTCACAAACCCCAATCCAGACCCAACGACTGCCGTCCCTTGCGTTTTACCCCCATTCCGAACACAATGGGATATGTTTCGCAGCCCCATTCGACTGTTTCAGTCAGTTTTCCTTCAATTTAAAATATATAACATTCAATATTCGATTTGAACGTACATTTCAATTTGCCAGGGCCACAAACTGATTCGAAAAATTCCAGAAAAATAAATCTAGCTATGTTTTGAGGATACGGTCCCAACAAAACTAGTTTCGTCGAATTCGGAGTCCGTTTGAAAAATGGCCCATTTCTGGTCGATCCAATTTAACTGTAATTGACCAAAACACGTTTTCCTTTGCCATGCTCACATACTAGCTTCAAAAATTATGAAATTTGAAACCTAGCAGTAACTTCACATCCCGGATCCAACAAAAGTGGTTTCGTCGAATTCCGAGGTCATTTGCAAAATGGCAATTTCACGGGCTATATAAATTCCATAACGACCTTTCTGAAAATTCATTTGGCCATAACTTTTGCTTTCCGCTATGAAACTTCAATTTTTCGGATTCATTAGAAAGGTATCCACTAACAGATTTAAATATTTTTGGTTTCACTCAAATCCGTTTTGTTTTGCACCCGGTACAGTCAGACAAAGTTTGAATTCAATTTTTGAAACTGCAACGCCATTTCAGGCCTTGTTTATAATTCAAAGTAGTTATATTTATTTTCAACTTCGATTCAAACTTACTTTTCATCAATATTATTTAAAATATTTATTTTAAATATTTAAAATCCACTATTTTAGCCAATTTAAAATTTTTAAATTGGTTCAGATTTTCTGGGTCGTTACATATTTATGCTGACAAATCTTGCTTTTTAGAGTAATTTGTAATTGACTTTGACATAGAATAATTGCATGTTTTTTAACAGCCTATGCAAAACCATTTCCTATTTGGTATAGAACCAACCTTGTATTAAGTAAAAACATGGAAAATAAATATCAAATATTAAAGCATGCCTGATTTCAATTTGTTATGGTTGCCTATACATTAATTAAAAAGTGTATCATGTGAAAATTCAGGGAAAAATACATACTTCCTGCTATTATATATTTTACCTATATATATATATATGTTTATAAATATATATATATGTAAAGATTATTGGGAATTAGGAAAGGTTAATTGACAATTTAGTAGAGATTAGGAAATTTCATAAAACGACCTTGATTGGATGAAATAATTAATTGAATCAGGGATATTAATCTTCTAATATTGAAAGACTTAATTCCATTTATAACGCGCATTTATTTTGATATTCAAACATGTGTTATTTATGGAATTTCTATGTATTTATATTTATTAAAAATAAATAAATACATACATACATAAAGATATATATATTTGTGTGTGTGTGTACTAACCTACTAACATGCACATTTTTTTTACATTATTATGTTAATTAATTCTTGTAAAACGTCATAATGTTAAATGTTTATGACACCAGTTATCACGTTTATTATTGTGTGAAGTTTATGATGAAAAATTAAAACATCAGTTAATTTGTGTGTAACATAATATTTATTAATAAGTTAACGTTAATAAATTTCGGCCTATTCCTGATATAATTCTATTTATGACACACATTAACTTTCAAATTTAAAGCCCGTTGTCTTTGAAACTTTACCTATATATATGCATGAAATAAATATATACATGCACAATTTATTTATTACGTTGATCTTCTCCTTTTAAATTGAATGGCCCAAAAAAAAAGGGAAGAACACAATTTTGCATTTTTGGCAAAGCATAAGTCAAGGTAGTTTTTTTTAACACATGGAGAATTTTTTTTTGGCAAAAGGATAAATTTCCATCTTTTGTTTGGCAAGAAAAATATTCCTGAGTTCAACACACTATAAATAAGTTTGGCAAAAACCCATTTAAGGCAAAATGAATGTAAATGATGTGCTACAGCAATGTGGTTCTTAATGCATAATGATACCTCAAGCTTAGCAAAGGGGAAGTTTCAAAATTCAATACTGGAAATAATACAAAGAATTCATAATTCATGGAAAATTGATGGCTGTGTTAAGCAAGATCAATTAGCAAATATGTTTCTACTTTTTAAATAAACATACATGGCATATGTTCAATAAATGTTTCCAACAATTCAAAAGATCTTTTTCGCCACAATCATTCAGCATTGTAAGGCAACACAAACATACAAGGACTAAAAAATTGAAGAAAATAATAACATAAAGGTTATTATTTAATAGGTTAAAAATAGACAAGGGCATTAACAAAAAAAATTCTAATCCCTATATAATATCTTTAACCCACCCCTAATCCTCTTCTTCTCTTCTTTCATGGCGGCTCTCCTCTTCTTCTCCTTCCTCCTCTCTTTTCCTCCTCTTCTCCTTTTCCTCTCTTTCCTTCTCTCTTTTCATACCTCATTCCTTTTCTTCTCTATAATTTGTTTTCTATAAATTTTACATCTTCTTCCTCCTCTCCATATAAAAATGAAATAAAACTAAACATCAATTCCTTTTTACCTTCATCAGCCTTCTCTTCCATAATAAAAAAAGGGATCTTTAATTTGCAAATTTGCTGGTTAAGTTTGGTCACTTGTTTCTTGTCTTCATGCAAGGTGAGAACTCTGTCTCACTCGACCTTTCAATTCAGTTATTTATTATTTTTATAAATAAATGTATGTAAATTATCTGTGTTCGGAATATCTGCGGTTGATTATATCTGTTGATTGTACGACTTGTTGTTATGCATGTTGTGTTCTGAAATGATTGAGATTTATAATGTTTGATTTGTTTATGCGACAAAAATCTCATTTTTATTGAGATTTAAAATGTTTGATTTGTTTATGCGATAAAAATCTCATCTTCATTGATATTTATAATGTTTGATTTGTTTATGCGATAAAAATTGCATCTTTATTCAGATCGGTAATGTTTGATTTGTTTTTGTTAAAAATTCTATTTTCCTTCAGATCCATAAACATGGAAATATTTTTGGATTAAAGATCATATTTTTGTTGTCACCTTATTTCAATAAAAGGATTAGAGAATAAAGATCATATTTTATTGTCATGTAAGAACATAAAAATGACATATTTGGTTTTAAAATAAAAAGTTAATCTTTTTATTACATTGGGAACATGAAAATGACATATTTAGTTTTTACAATAAAAAGTTATTCTTTTTGTCACATTGAGAATATGGAAATGTCAATATTTAGTTTTAAAATAAAAAGTTAATCTTTTTATTACATTGGGAACATGAAAATTGCATATTTGGTTTTTACAATAAAAAGTTATTCTTTTTGTCACATTAAGAATATGGAAATGTCAATATTTGGTTTTAAAATAAAAAGTTAATCTTTTTATTACATTGGAACATGAAAACGACATATTTGGTTTTTACAATAAAAAGTTATTCTTTTTGTCACATTAAGAATTTGGAAATGTCGATATTTGGTTTTAAAATAAAATGTTAATCTTTTTATTATATTGGGAACATGAAAATGACATATTTGGTTTATATAATAAAAAGTTATTCTTTTTGTCACATTAAGAATATGGAATGTCAATATTTGATTTTATAATAAAAAGTTATTCCTCTTGTTACATCAAGAACATGGATTGACATATTGATTGCAATAAAAAGTATAAACTTAGAAATTTAATTTTTATTGTCATTTTTGATACAATGAAATGAATAGATTTTAAAGTAGCATTTTTATTGTCATTTTAGATGCAGTAAAAAGACTAGATTAGAAAGACACATCTTTTGTTATTTCTATTACAATAAAAAGAGTAGAATTTAAAATCATGTTTTCATGGTCATTTGGTTTCAAATAAGAGAGTGAACATTAAAAAGCACATTTTTAATGTAAATTAGTTTCCATTGAAAAGAATTAGACATTAATATATGATTTATATCGAATTGTCACTTTTGTCAATTAAAAAGGAACATTTTGGTGTTATTTTCTTTGTCAATTAAAAAGGAACATTTTGTTGTTATTCTCTTTGTCAATTAAAAAGGAACATTTTGTTATTTTCTTTACAAAAGAAACATTTTGTTGTTATTTTCTTTTGCAATAAAAGAAACATGGTTACACTGCCATTTACAAGTTACCTGACTTGTTTATGTTGATTGGGACGATATTTTCTCACATCGCCCAAGTGCACAAATAATAATATATTATTTGGATGTTGTTGGATGAAACCCAACACGGGTCTTGGGACGATATTCACACATCTCCCTTGTGATTAGTTATAAGCATTATTTTTCTATTTAATGCTTATACAGTTATAGGATGCACTTTGGATGTTTTGGATGTTTTAATGATATGTGTCATTAGTATAGAATACATGCGATGTATGAAATCCATATAATCAAATTATATGCTAATTGTTTGGGTCTCATTCCAATCTTGATATAATTGAATGTTTTTAAAAATAGGTAAATTTATGTTAAATCATAATAAATGATTTAAAGAGGTTTTTGTTGATAAATTCCAATGTTTGAAGATAAAAGATATTTTTATCAAAATGAGTGATTTATTTATTTTTATAAATAAATTAAAGAAGTTAAATTGGTTTTAATATAACCAAGGATTTCTAATAAATATTTTGGAATGGATTTGAATGGAAACTATCTTCGGATTATTTCGATATTGGATTCCGTGATTATACGGATATTATTTTGGGAATTTGGAAGATATTTAACATCGTTATTTCCGATATGATATTCGTCGGTTTTAGAAATTTATATTGAATATAAGTCGACATAATTTCTATTCAAAGCCTTATATTTAATATCGAATAAGATTTTATGTTTGTCGTGAATGGTGTCTTAAATGACACTATTCTTGAACCTAATTTAGAAAGAATAAATCTTTTAATTAAGATTTAAAAGAAGATTTTCCAATTAATAAACATTAAATGGAAATTGAATCTGGGTTGATTGTGAACAATGTTTTAATGACATTGATTCTTAAAACGCAATTAACGATGAAATTAGGATTTGAAATTTATAAATCATTTAATAAAGATTTAATGAAACTTTCTAGAAAGAAGTTTTTCTAATTTAATATATATTATTGGAATTAAGTGGAATCTGATTTTGGGTTTATCGTGAACGATGTTTTAAGTGACATTTGTTCTTTAACCCAATTAAAGACAAGATTGACTGCTTGAAATAGAATAATGATTTTTGGAGATTAAAACAAAATGGATTTTTAATGAAACTTAAATTGGTTTAAGCTGAGAGAAGATAAAATGAAATCTTTTGAAATTGATATCCAAAAGATTATTAAACTATTAGTTTAAAGGATTTATCTTTGATAAATTAATGGGAACATTTCCCAAAGAAAAGATCATTTAAATAAATGAATCTTCTTTATTGGAATGAGGCGTTGGTTGTGTTTTTTTTATAGCACATGATTTTAAGATGCGCAAATTATTCTGAAAGACCGGGTTCAACCCATTCTGAATAATTCACATGACGATTAAAAGTCGAAGATGAAGACGGTGGTTGAAGACCGGAGATTTTCACATCGTATGGATGATTTCAGATATCTTGATTGGACCGTACACCCAAGATGAGGGAAAAATTGGTGATCATCCAGACATATTTGGAGATCTACCGGATATGGTTTCGTTCAGACCCAGAACGGACTTGTAAATGGATTATGTGTCTGACATCGTATTCCTTTATATTGTATTCGTTGATCTATGTTTAATATATAGTTGTTTGGTGGTGGAGAATTTATTCTTCGCTCAACACCCGGTTATATATTGGTAGATGATCAATGATATGGTATGGTCTGACAATGTGGCATGCTAAGATGCATATGATCAAGGCTTTTGTTGAAAAGCAGAGCCTTGAGGATGAAGATGAAAGCACGACGTCAATTAGCATAGCTTTGAATATATCGTTACTTCGTGAGCCTCACATCCCGGTATGATGGTGAACGGTTTGTTTGATTTGTAGGTTGACCAATATACTTTATATACACATGGATTGGGTCAACTGAGCGTTGCTGGGTGTGGTCGCTCCACATCTGGAGTTTGGGCAATTGTTAAAACCGAAGCCCATGGGGATAGAACACTAGATTGTTCTTCCAAAGTGCGTATTATATGTATTACGGTGTTTTCTCTTGCCGGGACGTAAGCCGTGGAGATACATTCGCGATTTGTCTTTCGAATCAACAGCCATCATGATGGAAACCCAACTTTTCAATACGAGCTTTGTGGTTTTTAGTTATATACTTATATGGTGACATAATATATTATGCCGCTTACATAGTATATTATGCCACCTAAGATTGATACATTTATATTCAAAAATTGATTTCTACACTATGCACTTATAGTATATAAGATGAATTTCGCGTATTAAGCATTTTTGACCATTATAAGGTAAACTCTATCCTTCGGCTTTTGTTGCAAGGGATTGGAGTCTTATAATGGTTTCATTTTCTAAAAGCATTTCGATGTTCTATGCACTGGTATTCTTGGGAGGAAACCCGTTCCGCGAAAGCGGCGTGGTCCCTTGATTTACCCAACTTTAAAAAATAAAGTTAATAACTGTTTTGAGTTCTCATACAAGTCCCATGACTGACCTGGAGTTTATTGTTTTAACCTAAACTCTGGGTGCCCCTATTTTCCACACGGGCAGCTAGTAGTTTTGGTTTTGCAGATATTTATTCACAGGATCCTGGTCTACAGCTGAAGCGATATTCGGAAAGCTCTGTATCCGTGTATTTCTTCCAGTTGTATTTTGTATTATTTTTCTGCTGCTATTTAAATGTAATTTTAAATCTCTGATATTGTATTTCTAATGTAAAATATTTATTCATGCTCTGTTATATTCTTGTACTCTGATGTAATTGTTGTAACAGCAATAAAATGTTTTTCTGTTTTGTGTTCTGATGTATGTTGTTCTCAAAGCAATCTGTGCTTTCCTTCATGGGGAAGTTTGGGTTGTTTTAAAAATAAGATGGCACTATTCATGCAGAAGAACCGCATGGAAAAGAAGAGGATATGGGACGGGAATGTGAAGTTCGGGCTTGTATGGCTTGTGTTCTCGGTCATGGAGTCTTTGCGTATGTTCTCTGACTAGAGGGAAGCATCGAGTGTGCCCAGGATGGGCATGGTGTGACACCCCACATCCATTAATGTCACTCATTAAGAGAATGCATTAAGTTTCGTGAAGCGTTATAGGTAAACAGAAACATTACAAGACAGATATAAAATAGCAGTGAAATTAAAAACTTTATTAATCATAAAACATCGTGGTTCAAAGCATCATATGTATGAAAATACATAAACCTAGTACATCATCAAAACTTCTGTCTTGCACTTAAAACATTAGAGTACAAAAATAAAAGAAGCATAATTCCCTAAATAAAAACATAGCCATAGTAGCAAAGATAAGAGCATGAGCAATACATCTAAGAAGCTCCAGCAAAATGATAGCAGAATCCTGATCAATCTTGAGTATTCCCAACTTGAGAACCTGGGCGGGGAGGGGGGGATGGAAGAGAAAGAAGAGGAAACAAAAAGGGTCAGACATAAATTCTGGCCAGTCCAGTTACTTTTAGCAAATAAATAAGTAAAAGTATCATGACAGGCATATAAAGTGGATAAGAAGGGTAACATCATAAAAGGCAGGTATGGCAAGGTAAACATGATAGAGTGTAATGAGCTTCTCTAATGATTTCTCTGCACCGATACTAGTATAACCAGAATGAGATGATCCCAACAACTATAAGATGGTAGACTTAGGTGCATTTCTGGTGAGAGGTTTTAACCCCGTACAATCAGCTGGCAGCCCAATAACAGGCTCTTAAACTTACCAGAGTCTAGATGTACCCTAACAACTACCTTAATCGATCGGCTCTCTACTCCGTAGATACGCTGTGCTGGCCCCACAGTAGGATGTATCACTTCCTAAAGTGGCAACCCTTCATTTTTCAGATGTGCACAACCATATCTATTGATGTCACAACGTCTTATTTTCCCGAGCAGGCGGAGTCATGCATGCACATAGCCCCGATGGAATGCGTTGTCGGACATCGTCCCCAATTTTGGATCACTTATAATCAGCCCAGTAAGCGTGCCTCGACTCCGACCTAGTTCGGAGTACTCGTTTGATACCTATATATGGGTTACTGACTGAAACGGGTCCCACAGACAAGATGATGCAAGCTCTCCCCATTGTCTTTCATCCCCACTACTAGGTTTTCCACAGATTGTGCCTAACTACTGGTGTCATAAAATTACATAATCCCAACAGGTTAAGTTTGTGAGCCTATATATATAAATATTACCCACCCACTCCCAGATATACTTAACCCACCCACTATTTCAAACAGGTTTTCTTAACCCCCATTCAGTTTAACATGTTCATACAATCCTTATGGATTCAACTACGTTAAGTATTCCAATTTATTACCATGTCCATTTATGGTTATAATATGCTAGACCTCCCATATTAAGCCTTCCACTTATTGATGCTGGATATGACGGTCGGTCCCGGGCAGACTTCTTCCACAAGTTAGGCTTAACGTCGTGCCTTAGCATGTCTCGTGTTTGTGCACCTAGACCCTTTACTTTAGATTCACTACTTGTGGTACGGGCAGACTTCCACCACAAGTGTAATCTAACCTCGTGTCTAGGCGCAGTTACAGTTTCTAATTACTGTAATCCTTGGCATTTCCGTTATTAACCAAATTTACCTATGTCGTTATAGGTTTTCATGCCCTTATTTCCCAAGTTATATTCATAATAAACTATGTACCCCAATTTCATATTATTATACTTTATTCAAGTTATGCCCAAATTCCTAATTACATGTTATGCCCAAATTCAATGTTTTCCCATCATTCGCAATCTAACATAATCGCATTTTTCATCGGCATGCCTAGGCTCGAAGGTAGCCTGGCTATATAAAAATAAAAGGGAAGAGATAGAGGGAATAGAACGAAGATGATCATACTAACATGATGGACATATAATGGCAGAAATGACATAAAACATATAGTGGCATAATGACAAGATAAGCATATTGGATGAACATGTGACAATAGCACTGATTCTAGCATAATTGGGACAGGCATGATGTGATCTAAACATTGATTTAGATATCCAACTAATAACATATTTGATTTGGCCATAAACATAACAGAACAGGTATAAGGTGATCTAAACATTGAATTAGATCCACAATCAAAGGCAGTCTGACATGATAAAGGTTAAGATCTAAGTCATAGTCGTGTCAAGATATCATAGATACGCAAGTTATAACAGATCTGATATGATTCAAGCAATCACAGGCTTAGATCCAATCTATAGTCATATCAAGTTTTACTTTTAATTATTTAGATCTAAAAGTAACTTAAACTCGTAGTGTTTGGTTCTAAAAAAATAGGGAAGAGATTGCTAGCGTTGAATAACATATCTAAGCTTGAATAACTTGAATGCAGAAGAAGAAAAAGGCTTGATTGGATCTGAGTAGAGGCAGCTTCTAGTTCTCCATTATTTTTGGTGTGCAAAAACATGAGAAATGAGGCCATATTTATAGCTGAACCCCAAACCCTAATCTCCCCCATCTGCCGCAGGGGGTTGATACTCCCTTATGGGGTCGACCCATGGGTCGACACCCCCCTTGAGGGGTCGACGCCCCCCTTAAGGGGTCGACCCAGGGGTCGACACCTTTGCGCGGGATTTTCGCCACCCATGGAAATTTGTTTTTTGAACGGATTTTTGAATTTTTGGATTTAATTATATATATATAATTCTCTTACGCGTATAAAACTTCAAAGCTTCATAACTTCTTCATATTATGTCCATTTTATGCAAACCAGGTGTCTATTTTGATCAGAATTCCAAGACGAACGCAATGGCACAGTTCGTTTCCCATAATTCTGAATATTAAATTAATTATTCTTTAATTTGTCCTCTTTAGTGTTGTTAAAATTATGGGTTGTTACATTCACCCCTACTCAAAGGATTTCATCCCCGAAATCTCCATGTTAAGAAGAATGTATATCCTAATATCCGTCACCCATCTACTCATCCACCAATCACAGGCATCCAATGTCCTTAAAAGACTTCTAATGCTTATATGAACATATGCAAAGGTGTGTGTATATGTCCCAATTTCATACTAGTGCGAAGATTTGGCAGTCTACTGATTCAGTCAACCTCCTCAATGCAATGTATGTTAGTGCCATGAATCCAACATGTATTCAACAATCCTGTTATAAGAGCAACTCCAACGGTGATAGAATTCATACCCTGAATTCTGAATTATGGAGGAAAACACTCCCAACAACACTTCGTTCCTTGAATATTCTGGGTAATATTCACGGCTCTATTGAGAAATAAGAATGGGTGTGGGGTGCCGGTTTTATCGGCTCGTGGGAAAAATCAACGCGCACAGCAAATAAATGTACGCAGTCAACGCTGGGAATATTAAAATGTTCCATTATCCATCAATTTGTCCACTAGAAAACAAACGGGGCTGTACATTTTGGCTCCACGTGGTGCTGTTCTGTGATTGAAACACCCCTTAAATTATATATTAATGCAATGTTCACTGACAACAACAGGCTTTTGTATAGTTTTTTTTAATAAATGTGAGACGCCGATTTAATCGGCTCGCGACCAAAAAATCACAGCGCACCGATTAAATCGGCTAGCAATTGTTGGTGCATTTTATCGAATTCGCCCTGAATGTTACAGGCCATAACGTTACGGCCCGTAATACTATTGGAGATGCTCTAACATGTATGTTCTATATGGGTGCACAATCATACGTCCAAATGCAACATCCATGTGATGATACATCCATTTCCATTTATTAAAAGAAGAAAAATGAACACATATCTATATGCAGTATGAGAGTGATTGATCCGATCTAGTGCCTAATGTGTGTGTATATGCATCCACGAGCAAACACTCTCATCCACTTGCATCTATCAAACATAACATGTCTTAAGCACATGTTTACATCCATGGGATTTCTACCGACAGGTCGAAGATTCGATCAATAGGATATGCTTTAAATGATAGAAACAAGCATAAATAAAAGCTTTGGAAAGGAAGTTAAGAACATAACCTTGAAAAGAAAAGGGTACGAAGCACGAATTTTGTCTTCTATCTCCCAAGTTGCATCCTCTACGTCTCCCCGCTGATCTTTTAACAACTTGACTTTTCCATTGCGTAGCTTCTTAACTTCTGATCCAAAAATATGGGTAGGAACTTGTCTGACTATCGCCTCTCGTTCCACCTCTACTTCCTCCAATATACCCAGGCTAACTACTTATGCGGTATCATGCAAGCACTTCCGCAAATGAGAAACGTGGAAAACATCATGAACGTCAGATAGTCTATCTGGTAGCTTTATTCTATAGGCCATTTGGCCAATCCTTTCTGTTACGGGAAATGACCCTACAAATCTTGGCGCCAATTTCCCTACAGATCTGAAGCGAACCACATTCCTCAAAGGTGACACCTTAATAAAAACCATGTCTCCCACTTCAAATTTAATGTCAGTCCTTATCTTATCTGCGTATGACTTTTGTCTATCCTGAGCCGTCATCATTCGTTGTCTAATAAGATCAATCTTTTTGGATGTTCCTTTAACCATATCTGGTCCTTGTAATAGTCTTTCTGTAGACTCCCACCAACAAGTTAGTGATCTACAGGGTCGTCCTTATAACACTTCGAAGGGTGCCATGCCAATGCTAGCTTAATAACTATTGTTGTAGGTGAACTCTACTAAAGGAAGATGCTCTTTGCTAGTCCCTCCAAAATCTAGGATACACAGCCTTAAAAGATCCTCAAGAACTATGTTCACCCTCTCCATCTGTCCAGCGGTCTATAAGTGATAAGTGGTGCTCAAACATAACTGTGTGCCTAATGCTTCTTGCAAGATCCTCCAATTCACAAGTGAAAATGGGGTCACAATCGTTTACGATGCTGGAAGGTACTCCATGAAGACGGACTATCTCACAAACATAAATTGTCGCCAACCAAGTCATCGTCCTCTTTCTCTTGACTGGAATAAAATGAATGCTCTCAGTGAGTCTGTCTATCACAACCAAAATACTGGTATTGCCTTTCTTCGATCTAGGCAAACCGTCTATGAAATCCAGAGAGACGCTCTCCTACTTCCACTACGGAACCTCCAAAGGATGAAGTAAACCACTAGACTTCTTTTTTTCAGTTTTGACTTACTGACAAGCCAAAATTGAGAAACAAACTCTGCTACATCTTTCTTCATCCCAACCTAAAAGAAAACCCTCTTCGTATCTCTATACATCTTATCACTGCCTAGATGAATAGTCATCTTAGAATGATGGGCTTCTTCTAGGACTATCTTTAACAAACTCCCCGTTTGGGGAACACAAAGCCTTCCATCTCGTCGCAATCACCCTTTATCGTCTACGGAATATCTATTGAGGTGACTAGAAGTCTCCCGTTTACTGAGCCTATCCAAGATGTCTGAAATTTTTGGATCCTCTCGCTGCGAAGCTCCTATCTGATCCATAAGAGTAGGTCATATCTCTAGCGATGCAAACAAACCAGACAAAATCTCGGTGGAGGGTCTAAAGTCAAAAGTCGACATGAACTCCAAGCTTTTTCCTCTCCACAAACAGAGGACTTAAGGCTGCCTACTCAGTGCATCTGCCACCACATTAGCCTTGCCAAGGGTATAAGCAATCTCGAAATCATAAGAATCTAGGAACTCCATCCACCTTTGTTGCCTCAAATTAAGATCTTTCTGTGAAAACAAGTACTTGAGATATTTATGGCCGGTGTACAACTCGAACTTCTCTCCAAGAAAATAATGACTTCATGTCTTAAGCGTGAATACTATGGCAGCTAGCTCTAAATCATGGGTAGGGTAGTTCTTCTCATGAACCCTTAGCTGTCTACCCCCATAACATACTTCCTTTCCCTCTTACATCAGAACCGCACCAAGCCCTGTACCACATGCATTTTGTATACTGTAAATACTTTGTTCCCAGTGGGCAAGGTCAAGACTGGGGCTGTTGTTAGAGCCCTCTTCATTCATTGGAAAGCAACATCACAATCTATATCCCACAAAAACGCCAAATTCTTCTTCGTCAGGCCGACGAGTGGGGCTGATATCTTTGCGAAGTCCTTAATGAACTTCCTATAATAGCCTACCAATCCAAGAAAACTTATCGCCTACGTTACATTCTTAGAAACCTGCCAATCTTGAACTGTAACTAACTTTGCGGGATCTACTGCTATCCCATCTATAGAAAACACATGCCCTAGAAATCTCACCTCTTTTCTCCAAAAATGGCATTTGGAGAACTTTGTCGTCAGCTGATGCGCACAGAGAGTTTTCAAAACTTCTCTCAAATGTTGGGCATGCTCTTCCTCGCTCTTTTAATAGATTAAGATATCATCAACAAAGACCATGACAAATTTATTTAGAAACTCCCGAAACACCTACTCATCAGATCAACAAAATAGGTGGATGCATTCGTCAAACTAAAAGGCATAACGAGCCATTCAAAGAAACCATCTGGAGTAATACAAGCGGTCTTATCTATACTGTCCTCAACTACTCTCAACTGATGAAACCCCATGGCCAAGTCTAACTGAGAGAATACCGATGCACCAACAAGCTGGTCAAACAGATCATCTATCCTCGGGTGTGGGTGCTTGTTCTTCTTAGTGAGTTTGTTCAACTCTCTATAGTCCACACATAAGAAAAGAGAACCATCTGCCTTAGTTGTGAATACCACCGGAGCACCCCATTGAGATATGATTCGCCTAATAAACCCTTTCTCAAGTAGCTCCCCTACTTGCTTACTCAACTCCCTTCTTTCTCTTGGAGCCATATGGCGCATAGGTAATGCAACCGGCTTTGCATTGTCCACCAAATATATACGAAAATCAATCATGTGACTCAGAGGTAAGCGCTGTACCTCATAAAAACATTAGGATAGTCAGGGACTACTGGTACCTATCGCAAATCATTGATAGATGCATCAAGAGACTCTAAGAAACTAAGCATAACAGACCCTTGCGGGTCACAAAAAATCTCGAGGGTCCTCCCATGGCAAGTCAGAAGTCTAACGACCCTCCTTTCACTATCCAGAATGGCACCATACATGGTTAGCCAATCCATCCCTAGAATCAAACCATAGCCCATAAAACCGAGCACTTATGTGTCGTACTTAAACTCGATGCCTAAAACAGATATTCTCAAACCCCGACAAATCATGGACAAATGAGCCGAACCGCCAATGGGGTTTGAGACAACTACGGGATCCACTACCATACTATTATTTAGGTGCAAAGACTCAACCATAGAACTAGATATAAATGAATGTGAAGCGCCAGAATCAAAAGGAGTTCTAATAGGATGATTGGAAAGAGAAATCAAACCTTCCACAGAAACATTCCTACCTCTATCTGGAGCACTGGTCGCGAGAGCATGCACCAGCCCTCCAGAAACTCTAACCTTTTGACCTTGTCCCTGTTTCTTTGGGCACTCCTTAGAAAAATGTCCGACCTCTCAACAACTAAAGCAAAAATTCTTCCTTATTTTGCAGTCCTTGATCAAATGACCCTCTCTTCCACAATTGTGACACTTTCTCTTATCCTTAGCCTTGTTTTTCTTTCCGCCCTTCTTCTATTGTTGTCGTCCTTTCTCGGGCCATACTTTCTTGCTTTGTTTCTCATCAACCTTAACTTCTTTCTTGTCGCTTTTGTGTTCCTCATGCATCAAGGCCATATCAACAAGCCTTTCAAAAGTTGCTCCCATTGGAGTATAGGACATAGCTAACCCATGAAGGGGTTCATTCATCCCTTTAACAAATCGCAAAGCTTTCTTATGCGAAGTATCTACTAGTTCCAATCGAAACCTTGATAGCTGGTTGAAGTTGTTCACATATTCTTTAACAGTCATGTTTCCTTCTTTGAGCACCAAGAACCTTTCCATTTGCATGATTTTCTCAGCTTAAGAAAGAAACTTCATTTCAAACCTTTGCCGAAAATCATCCCAAGTTTCTACTGGATGCCCCGTTTGGGTTACTTCCCACCAGAATAAAGTTTCATCTTTCAGTAGCCAGGCTGCTAGCTGAATCTTCCTACGATCGTCCACATCAAAAATTACAAACAATTCTTCTATCTCCTTGATCCAATTCCTTGCCTCTACAAACGTCTCGGTTCAACAGAATGGCTTTCCACCCATGGCACGGAAATCTTTGCAAATCGTTGCTCCGACTCCGACCTAGTAAGGGTCCCACACGCAAGATGATGCAAGCTCTCCCATTTGTCTTGCATCCCTACTACTAGGTTTTCCATAGATTATGCCTACCTACTGGATTCATAAAATTGCATAATCCCAATAGGTTAAGTTTGTGGGCTTATATATAGATATATTACCCACCCAACCCTAGATATACTTAACCCACCCACTGTTTCAAACAAGTTTACTTAACCCCTATTCAGTTTAACATGTTCATACAATCCCTATGGATTCAACTAGGTTAAGTATTCCAATTTATTACCCTGTCCATTTATGGTTATAATATGCTAGACCTCCCACATTAAGCCTACCACTTGTGGTTGCTGGATATGCCGGTCGGTTCCGAGCAGACTTCTTCCACAAGTTGGCCTTAACCTCGTGTCTTAACATGTCTCGTGTTTGTGCACCTAGACCCCTCACATTAGATTCACCACTTGTGATCTCTGGATATGCCGGGCGGATCCGGGAAGACTTCCATAACAAGTGTAATCTAACCTCGTGTCTATGCACGGTTATAGTTTCTAATTACTGTAATCCTAGGCATTTCCATTATTAACCAAATTTACCTATGTCGTTATAGGTTTTCATGCCCTTTTTTCCCAAGATATGTTCATAATAAACTATATGCCCCAATTTCATATTATTATACTTTATTCAAGTGATACCCAAATTCCCAATTACAATTTATGCCCAAATTCAATGTTTTCCCCTCGTTCCCAATTTAACGTATTCATATATTTCAACGACATGCCTATGCTCGAGGGTAGCCTGGCTATATAAAAATAAAAGGGAAGAGATAAAGGGAATAGAACAGAGATGATCATACTAACATGATGGACATATAATGACAGAAACAACATAAAACATATAGTGGAATAATGACAAGATAAGCATATAGGATGAACATGTGACAATAGCACTGATTCTAGCATTATAAGGACATGCATGATGTGATCTAAACAATGATTTAGATGTCCAACAAATAATAGATATGACTTGGCCATAAACATAATAGAAAATGTAAAAGGTGATCTAAACAGTGAATTAGATCTACAACCAAAGGCAGATCTGACATGATAAAGGTTAAGATTAAAGTCATAGTCATGTCAGGATATCATAGATACACAAGTTATAACAGAACTGATATGATTTAAGCAGTCATAGCAATAAATCCGAGTTATAGTCATATCAAGTTTTACTTTTAATTATTTAGATCTAAAAGTAACTTAAACTCATAGTGTTTGGATCTAGAAAAATAGGGAAGAGATTTCTGGCATTGAACCACAGATCTAAGCTTGAATAACTTGCCTGCAGAAGAAGAAGAAAAAGGCTTGATTTGATCTGAGCAGAGGAAGCATCTAGTTCTTCATTATTTTTGGTGTGCAAAAACATGAGAAATGAGGCCATATTTATAACCGAACCCCAAAACCTAATGTTATAACCAAAATTTGATTTCAACGCTGGAGGTATTATGAAAACACTTCCACAAATTGTTAGATTAGGATGTGGAACCGCGTAATTCAAAGTAAAGAGCATAAAATAAAAAGACATAAAGTTTTAGAGTGGTTCGATCTATAATAGATCTACGTCCACTATGCAATCATTTCTCATTATAACACTTGAGCTTAAAAAACATGAATTTTCCCTCATTACATTCATTTCTCTTCTTTCTCTCTATTTATGATCTAATTTCACTTTAATTTTGCAAGGAATTGATCGGATCTTTTTCTTTGTGATGATAGATGTATCAATCTTTGATCACTTGAGCAATTGAATGATCTTCATAGATTCCATGGATCCATGCTAGAGAGGATTAGCGGAGATTAGAGATCGCTTGGAATGTTTTGTAGAGATTTCTATTGTAGCTTGAATGAGAATTCATCCATATGAGATTGGAGAGAAGTTGCTAGATCCATGTAAGCCATTAATGAAGTTGGAGGAGAGCTTCAAATTTGGCGGCACTTCGTGGTAGGAATGAAATTCGGTCCCTCCAAAATGATGAAGAAGAGAAGCAGGGTATTTATAGTTGGAATTGTTGTGGAGTGGCATTAGTGTAATTTAGGGTGTATAGCTAGCGCTAGGTTAGCGCTCCAAAATTCACCTCACGGTCTAAAACCAATGGTATGATCTAAAAGTCAAGTTGCGCCTTAAAGGGGGTCCATGACCCAAATATATGCGTACCCAGTGCGACTTAAAATAATTATTGCAAAACTTAGCTCGTGTGCTCCTATTTCAGCAAACTGAACCACCTTCTTTAAATATATAAAACGATCTAAAATCACGGTCTAACTTTACTCCATGAATTCATATTGCCTAAATGCCCATCCATTATCTCACACGTGTCCCATCATTCATATATTAATCTGGAGACATATGCTTAGCACTGAACGGCTGCGCATCATGTTATTGCAAACAGTGGACCATGTGGAACACCCCACCTCCGTTATGGTCACTCAAAAAGGGAATGCCTTAACTTTGGTGGAGCATTTTAGGTAAAAGATGCAGATAAATTACAAGACAAACAAATAAAGCAGCAGAAAATAAAGTCATTTTATAAACAACTTAATTCAGTCAAGCTTTTACAACAATTTTCTCAAACATACTTAAATGTAATACATAGAACTTCTGTCTTGATCTAAAAACTTCCAAATATAAAAGAAGCATAAAAACAACAATGATATTCCCCAATAAAGCATGAACCAGCCGTAGCAGTGGAGGAGAGAGTCCAAATCAATACATCGACTATCTTCAAGCTTGGAAAGAGAACTGAGCTAAGTGGTAACATTTCCTTCCTGTGAACCTGGGGAGAGGGGGGAAACGGAAGAAAAGAGGCGAAACAAAATAGGTCAGACATAAGTCTGGTAAGTCCAGTGACTTTCAGCATATAAACATGCAAAAGTGTCATGACATGAATAAACTGAATATAAGACAATACCATGATAATAGGGATAACAAGATAACATAGGATAAACATAAGGTATGATAAGGCAAGATAAACTGAATGCGCTTCTACTCTTTCTTTGCTTCGCTACTACTTTGTTGTTCTGATTTCTATATCTATCTCTGCACCACCTAACTAGTGTCCCAACTAGTAATCTGTATAAAATGATAACGTGATCCCAATCCCCGTAATTGTGGTAGCCTTCAGGTGTACATCTATCGTGAGGATTCCACATCAACCAGCCTAATTGCCATGAACATGTTAGATGTACCCTTACTACCCTATCGATCGGCTCCCTACTTGTATTCATTTCTCTTGTGTCTGTGTCAATCGGCCCTCTCTTATGTGTAGATACCCTGTGCTGGTCCAACCATAAGGTGTATCAATCCTTATGATAGCGACCTGATACGATTCAAGATGCATAGTGTATAACTACTGGTACCAAGTGCCTTCTTTTTCCCACTCCGGAGTACATGCACGCCAGTAAACCGTCAGAACCTATACTGACGTACCCCCTGCTGCTGCTTTGACCGCTTACAATTAGCCCAGTAATCGTGCCTCACCCTGCCTAGTACAGGGTACCGTGATACATCTATGTGGTTTACTGCTGAAATGGGTCCCCGTTACTAGGGTTTCCTATTGGTTAAGTTTGTGGGCCTATAATTACTAATATTAGCCACCAACCTGATATATACTTAACCCTCCCACTGATTCAAGCATGTTTATTTAACGGTTAAGTTTTGTGGGCCTATATTTACTAATATTACCCACCTACACGAGATGTACTTAACCCTCCCATCGATTCAAGCATGTTTATTAAACGATTAAGTTTTGTGGGCTTATATTTACTAATATTACCCACCAAACCGATATGTACTTAACCCTCCCGCACATTATGTCATATTGGTTAAGTGTTGTCTATTCATGTTAACTTAACCCACCCATTCCTTGTGTAATGTTGGTTAAGTGCCCCTTATTTACTTAACCCCGTCCGTTTATCAAGTTATGTTGGTTAAGTGTTTCCTTGTTACTTAACCCCACGTGTTCGTCATGTTGTGTTGGTTAAGTGTCATCAGTCAATTCAAGTTAACTTAACCCACCTACTCATCATGTCATGTAACTTTGATTAAGTGTCGCCTTCTTGTGTTAACTTAACCCTACCACAAATCAGGTTATATTGGTTAAGTGTTAACTTAACCCTTTCCATTTATCATCCTATACCAGTTAAGTGTTTCCTATTAACTTAACCC
Organism: Allium sativum; assembly: GCA_030737875.1. Lineage (NCBI taxonomy): Eukaryota > Viridiplantae > Streptophyta > Magnoliopsida > Asparagales > Amaryllidaceae > Allium > Allium sativum. Next base: position 19,391,112 of record CM060911.1, read on the forward strand.
TAGTCATCCATCTTGTCATATTGGTTAAGTGTTCTCATTACTTAACCTTAGTCATTCATCTTGTTATATTGGTTAAGTGTTCTCATTACTTAACCCTAGTCATTCGTGCTATATTGGTTAAGTGTTCTTATTATTTAACCCTAGTCATTCGTGCTATGTTGGTTAAGTATTCTTATTACTTAACCCTGGTCATTTCTTAGCATGTCTTGTTCACTAGCATTAATTGATTTATTAATGCACCAACCTCTCACATTAGATATGTGTTGTTGCGGTTACTGGATGTGTCGGGCGGTTTCGGACAGTTTTACACCACAACTTAATCCAACCTCGGGTTTTTCTTGGGGATGATGCACTAACCTCTCACATTACATAGGTGTTGTTGTGGTTACTGGATGTGCCAGGTGGTTCCGGGCAGTTTAACACCACAACTCAATCTAACCTAGGGTTAGGCGTATTCATCTTTCACTAATTTACATATTTACAGATTATATGTAAATTATACACAATTGTTTTCAATTTCAGATTATGCCACATTTTCCATAAATGCCCAAGTCTAGATTTATATGCTAATTATCCCAACCAGTCATATTCCAATTCTAAAGTTATGCGCAATAGAGCTAATTGCAAGTTATGGCCCCTAAATTCAATTTCAAGTTATTACTCAAAATAGGCTACATCTAATCTTCCCCCGTCTGCAATAATAGTCATGCCCCTTTATCCCAATATATATTATGCTTGGCGTCTTAACCAATGGTTATGCCTAATCTAGATTTAATTTACAGTTTTGCACCCAATCTAGATTAATATTCCAATTTACCCCAAGTTCGCAACAATGACAAATTATGCATAGAACCATAAGTTACAAAATTATGTTCCACCATTACCAAACAGACTATTCCCTTTACCCCCGCATTCCAATCGCACATATAATAAGTTTCGGTCTAGATTCGAGGTTAATCTAGATTCATAAAATAGAGGAGACGAAAGAGGAACATAAACGAGAGTATGCATAAAACAAGCATTAAAATGGTAGATCTGTCAAATATAATATTTTGGACCTAAGAGGATTGCAGATCTGTTAGAGTTGGGGTATAACAAAGATAGATCTGATATAAATAACATCATGAACCTAAAAGGGATTATATATTAGATGTCCAACAAAGACAGGCATGATTGAATAATAACTTCTTAGGCATGTAAATCATTGATTCAATAGAAAGGGAGGAATTAACCTAAAAGATTTGTCTTATCATCAAGCATGGACTTAGATCCATTCCATTACATGCCAAAATCACCATTAGGTGTTTAAATCGGAAATAACTTGAACTTACGTGTTTACGGTTCAATTTAAGGCCCAAATCCAAAGTTATATGTCCAATATATTTTTGTACCTCAAATCTCAAGTCATATGTCCAATATTCTATGCCTCAAATCTCAAGTCATATGTCCAAAATTCTATGCCTCAAATCTCAAGTTGTATGTCCAATATTGTATGCCTCAAATATCAAGTCATATGTCCAATATTTTATGTTTTGAATACAACTCAATTATGCCCAATTATAGACAATTTAATACTTTTCCCAAATTTTAGCGTTGGTCATGTCCAAAACATATTTTATGCCCAATTTTATTTCCAGCGTACGTTTATCTCTTATGAGATCTGGCTCAGGCTTGCAGTAGCCTGGCTATAAAACAAAAAGGGAAGAAAGAAAGAAGAGATAAAGAATGGACATAATATTATCAATAAGATAGATCCAAAGGATATAAAAAGACAGACATAATCTCAGGTCCAGATTTACTACAATGTCAGAATCACAATTAACTTTTATTTCTAAAAGTAACATCAACTTACAAATTACAGAAGGGTCTTGAATTCTGGGATCTGTATTCTAAAATTCAATTGCTCTCCCTTGCAGTAGAGTATTGTTCTTCTATTTTAGATTTGATTTGATTCTTGGAAATAGTTGTTGAAATAGCCTTTGAATCTCTACTAGAATTCTAAACTTGATTTCTACGAAGGACTTGAGTAGCATAACCCCGTCTTAAATTTATTTTGATATGAATTAGGGTAGAGTATAGGCAAAATGAAGTTATGTGGAGAGAAAGTGAGGTTTGGGGGTGTTTAAATAGCTTAGGAGCAACAAATTTGGTCAGAACGGGCGTCTAATTGCAAAAAAACGAATCTGTCTATGGATCTGGAAAAGGGGGGAGGTCGACCCCATGGTCGACCTGTGTGACCCAGATCGACCCCCAGGTCGACCCCTAGTCGACCTGGGTCCTGGGTGGGAAATTTCCCGCCCAGCCCGGGTGTGTGTTTTGAATTTCAAATTTGAATTTTGAGCTGAGCTGTTTTATTTTATTCAAACCCCTGAAACTTCTAAAGGTCGTAACTTCTTCCTACGGAGTCCGATTTACGCAAACTCAGACTCTATCTCAAGAAGAATTCCGAGACGAACGCAATGGTGTAACCCGTTTCCCTTAATTCTTCCCTTTAAAATTCAGTATATTTTAATTTGTTACTTTAATGTCCATAGAAAATACGGGGTGTTACACCATGTATGTAAGAAAATCTGGGATTTCATCATATTGGGAGCTCTTGCGTACTAAGAAGTATTTGCTGGTTCCATGCTTACGACCTCAACGACCCAAATATAATGGTGATGTCCCAAGTTCCAAGCTGCTGACATGGCAATGTCTTTAACTCCGATGCACCGCCTAGAGCGGGATCACGACCCAAAACAAGGGAGCTGACGGCCTAAACCGACGAGCCACTATTTCAGATGACCTAAAAGCAATGCCATGTGTTAACTTTTGGTCAAGATCATTATAAATGACCTAGTGGTGTTCCACGACTTGACGGCATATAACTATCTAAGCTACGCATGGCGACCTGATGCTTCTCATGTTCTCATGGCCTAATATGCTTATAGCTTGATAACTATACACACCCAATGACTTAACTTGGATCAAGGGAACGACCTTAATGTTAGGTCTTATGAATGGTTCACACCGTACTGATGTTGAGCTGGCAATTCATATATATTGCCTACACTCACTTTAGTATCATCATGACGTTCTATGCATGTTTGTTCATTGCTTTTAATGGATATAATGGCTTCATATTTTTTGTTTATATTATGCATCATTTTGTCCTTTAGAGAAATATGGTATCAGTTTTACAAGAATGCCATGGTACTAAACATGCAACCGCTTCACACGTATTTTGTTATGCTTTCGTGGCATACTAATACACATGTAGAAATATACCATTATCCATCCGATAAGCAAACATGTAAGCAAATGTATACTGAACGACCCGGAAGTAACGTGCGATAATGATTGTACATCCAAGAAATATTTTGCTTGACCTTGTGGGTGTGGCCTATGAAGTGATACATGAAAATGCTTCATTTCCTTGTCGAGGAGATTTACATGTATACCAAATGGCACTCATTCACGATCTAAATCATGTGTGGGCTCGTTTTATCGTGCTTCAAAGTAATGTTGCCCTAAATCATGCAATGCGAACGACTTAAAGAGTATGGTTTGGATGACATGGAGCTCCTGACGTGTCATGTTTTGTGGTCGACGATTGTGCATGGCCATAACGACCTAATGTGGCTCATATATATATATATATAACTTGTATATGTTTCTACCACTACTTGTTTTGGATTAGCACATCTGTATGTTTTAATGTATTCAACGTACTGATTTCATGAGTTTGAATCACCCATAGCATTGCAATGTGCTTTCCACATATCTTACAACTTGTGTCCTTAGAACTATATGTATGATCGATTGTCATTCAGCCATAATGACCTAAAGGCCGTTGTTTGCATGTAGAAAGAACAGCCCAAAGTTAGTGCTTACGAGCTAAGGAGGCTAGCTAAAGGTGCCTGCGAGCTTAGTGAAGTTACAGGTTAAATGAAGTCGCGAGCCAATTGAACTGTGTGCCAACATCCATGAATACTTCATAATTCTGAACCGTTTTTAACGATGGGGTTAACATTTTCCCGTCGAAGCCTGTATTTTTCGCTTGCGAGTAATGCGGGCTTCGAAATGATCATTACTGATATAGTTTACGTTGAAAGCCAGTCGTAGTCTTTTGTTTGCTGTGGCAAATCATTCTTCGAACTCATATGTTCCATGCTACCTATTATGTAACTAAAACAAGCATTTTCACGATTTTGGACTTATACTCACCACCGACTGTCCATATCGATAGTGGATTAGTTAATCATTAAAAAAGTGAATTATAGCGAAGTTCATTTTGAACTGAATAAAGTGTTTGCACAAGAATATTTGATTCAATGGTTTATAACTTGTCAAATATCATTTGAACAAACATGATATTCTAATTCGAATTCGCGTTAATATGTAAAATCTACTAATCGGCTAAAACAGACTATCGATTTCAAACGTCATTATTTTAACGACTCATACTATATGCCATTTCCAATTTGGGAAATGAGCATCTGAAATTTATTTTCTGCTTCCCTTTGGGAGAAGCTTTTATTTTCATGCCCCTCGCCTAGAAGGTCTTCGTTAGTCTTCATTATAGGAAGAATTTTTTATAGCTCAATGTTTGTCTTGTCGATCAGTTCTAACATTGGAGACTTCGTTGGATTCTCCGTGTTTTAGAGAGGTTGTAATAATCAAATGTTCGTCTTCTTCTATTAACTGAATCAACATTATTGAATTCATTGAGCATTGTTGGTCTCTCCTGTGGAGAAGTTGCTTTCTCTATGGAAAGGATTTTTGGTTTTCGTATCGTTTCACAATGCGACCTTCAACGACGTTGGGATGAGGTTGCATCGCTTCGCGCCACGAACTCCCACCCATCGTTTCACTTATAGTGATCTTCAGTGCTTCCTTTCATGCAACAAATTACCGCAAACCTTTGGTGGGTTGCATGGCTTCGCACCATGAACTCCCATGCTTTGTTTCCCTTTTAGTGAACTCCAGTGCTTCATTTCACGCAACGAATTCCCGCGAACCTTTGATGGGTTGCATCGCTTCACGCCACGAACTCCCATTCTTTGTTTCACTTATAGTGAACTCAAGCGCTTCGTTTCGCGAAATGAATTCCTGCAACCTTTGGTGGGTTGCATCGCTTCGCGCCATGAACTTTCATGCTTCGTTTTACTTATAGTGAACTCCAGCACTTCGTTTCACGCAACGAATTCCCATGAACCTTGGAGGGTTGCATCGCTTCACGCCACGAACTCTCAAGCTTCGCTTCACTTATAGTGAACTCCAGCGCTTCGTTTGCGCAACGAATTCCTGCAAACCTTTGGAGTTTCGGATCCTTGACTGTTTGCTTCCCTCTTTATCGTTTGACTCAATGAGACTTTTTTCCTATTCACTTTTCAAAGTAGTGCTTCTCATAATTGCATTATCCATATCAATGGCCATAGCACTTGACATTCGATTTGATGTCATTAGAACTATCTTACTTGGTCGGAATTTGAGGAAACGGACGCCTATGGAATAGCCCGCAATGAAAAAAATCATCGTGAGCAAATTTTCATGTATATTTTGCAAGTCATAGATTTATACAGTTAGAGCAGATTTCATTTATATAGCTATTGTTTGGTACAATGCAAGTAAATCATTACAGACTATATACAAGAAAGTAGAACATACACTACGCCAGAGATGGCCTATCGCAACGAAAATCAAGGTGTTTCTAGCTACAATGTAACTATAAGTATGCTGTTTTTTGTCTATTGCAACATATGCTTCAAAGTGTTACCATAGAAAATCCAAGGTGTTGCAGTAGCCACGTGAATAAATTTATCAATCTGGATGATTACGATCCAACGGTCCACATTAGCAATCCGCGTGACGTGAAATAATCTTTAACGCCGGAAGCAATCGAAAACTTAACAAAATATGTCGTCGCTCAATCTGTCAAAGACTCTCACTCGCAATTTCAATTAGGGCTAAAAGTACAAGTTTACAAGTTTAATTGGGGTTTGATTACGGCAAGTTCGAGTTCAAGTTCAATTAAGGCTTTGGTGTTTCAATTAGGTCTTCAATTGGGGTTCGTTTGGGTCTCAAATTTTAGTTAGCGATTAGATTTAATCTGCTGCTTAAGGTATCACTCAATGTATATTTCAAGTATTTCCTAATTTGATTGTGTATTCAGGCGTAATCATATTGCTGATTTTATTATTATGTTTATTTTTGTAACAAACTTATGTTGAGCACTGCTTATATGATATTATTCTGTTTTTTTGCCTTATAGTCATGGCTATATAATATTTGTGTATGTTATTTGTGTATAAATTAGTGATGAATGAGGAAAAAATATGGGCAGAACTTCATAAGTTCAGATGGTTGCATGTTATTTGTATGTAAGTTTAGGCCTCGATTACCAAAGAATACATGCATGTCCAAATGACTGCATGCTATATTGGGCAAAAAATGAAAAGGAAAATAACTGCAAAATTTGTGGTGTTTCAAGGAAAATAACCGCATGTTGTTTAAGTAAGAAAATGCTATTTTTGCCTTGATTATATGTTGTAACTGATGTATCATATTTGAGGCTTCTTTTTGTATCTTTTTTACTTTTTCTGCCTATATTACATGTTAGTGAAGTGGCTGTTTTATTTTATAATGCAGTTGGTTTATTTTATTTTGTAATTATTTCAATCGAATGCTAATTTCTCTATTTTGTATAGAATGGAGGCAAATCTTAGGTTCCACTATAAGGGAAATTTTGGGAAGAATGGATATGTTGGTGGAGAAGAGGCTATGGTCAAGGATGTTGATCTAGATAGGTATTCGTACACAGTACTGATGGAGTTTGTCAAGGAAGAGCTAGAGTACGCCGAAATTGGAGGAATATATGCATGCAAAGGTCCAACGAGTGGGTGGAATTTGGTGGCCGATGATGTAGAGCTGTTCTTTATGAAGCAATAAAAAATAATGGTGATTACAATGATTTCTATGTCGACATTGTCATCGAGGATAGTACCGAGCCAATTAAACAAAGTGAAAATAAGGCTCGGGTCCCTAAAAGCAAACTTAATTAGGCTCAAATCTGGTCATAAACTTATTATAAATTAGGTCCCTATTTTTCAAAAGTAACAAGAATTAAAAAAAATACGAAAATTATTATTTAATTAAATAATGCAGTCGACAAAAAAATCACTCAAAAAAGGTTAAAAACTTTAAAAAACAAAAACAGCCAAAAAAATAGAAAACGATGCAGTTAAATGCATAATATTATGCATAAATTACAATTTTATGCATATATATGTGCTAGTATTCTAGTGTTGCATTCGTATTTGATTTTTTTCATATTTCTGTGCAAATATTGCTTCATTCTTGCATGAAAATATGCACTAATTCATAATCACGAAACTCAGTTCATTCTAACTTGCATTCAACTGTGCAAATAATTTGAAAACATGCACACATGTGTGCAACAAATCGACAGGCTAAAAAGTTAGCTGAATTTCCTTTATGCAATAGTTGCATACATGCATGCAACCAAATAAAATAGTTGCATACATGTATGCAACTTTTTTTTTTGATTGGCATGGACTTCTATGATTATTTTATGATTTTAGATTTTTTTTATATATACAGTTCCGCATTGTTTTCTGGCTGGAAATGGGGGAGGCGACGTAAAAAGAAGCAAAAGGCGGAACTATAAAGTAGGCAACATATCCACAAATGTAGGAAGCGGGAATTCAAATATAGGGGGCAGATTTACATTATAAACTATGACTGGATGTGAGCCAAATTTTGAAACTTAATAGGGACCTGTAAAAAACGCACCCTTAAACAAATGCAGCCACATGTCATTGTACGCTCGAGGAAGAATCTGTTTCCAGGTATAAACAGTCTTCTCATTTGTACTATTTTGATGAATTTGGTCACTTTGCTGAATATTTTTTTCATTTAGGACTTGTTTTATTTTTAGTACACTCAGTAGAATAATAAAGAACATGTATTTTGCAGCTGCGAAATCACAGAAACGACAGTTTGTCACCGCTCACCATCTACAATAGGTAGCAAAAAAGAAGTAGCAGATCGATCAAGTCTTTACTCCTAGAAAGTCGACAGGGCTAAACAATTCCCAAATGATCAGCGAAGCTGCTGTGAGTCTACCTATCAACAACAAGCAGACCGATCAAATCTTTACTCCTAGAAAGTCGGCACGGCTAAATAATCCAATTACGAACAATCTAGAAGTGATCAACAAAACCGCTACGAGTCCACGTATGAAGAAGAAAAAGAGGGTCAGCAAGAAGTCAACTAGAGTCAGCAGTTCGATGAAGTTACCAGAGAAGGAAAATCCAACTGAAGTCAGCAATGCAACTTTGAATATCAGCTCAGCAGGTGTCAAGAGTAAATTGGATTTCAATAATTCTCCCCATGATGAAGAGGAAAATACAGATGAAAATGAGTTTCAGGTAAGAAGACTACAATCTGATCTTCTATATATGATCTGCATTTTTTTCTAATATTTACAATAATGTCTTGTATAATTACTTTTAGAATGATGATCTATCACCTCCGCCACCTCCACCGCTTACAGAGTACGAAAGGGAAAGAGACAAAAATGTCTCAGAGAAGAATAGTGTTTTTGAAAAACTTGGGATGCCTAAATTAGTTTCTGGAATGATAAATGAATTTGGAAAAAATAAAGCAAAATCAAAGATGCTTGATGAGGAAAGCGAAGATTATGTTCCAGAATTTGAAGATGATACTTCAAAAAATCAGCCAAAGTACGTTACAGCTGAAGATTTAATTTTATGTTGGTAATCATAGACTAGCTACATTATTTTTTTTATTTTATTGTTTTCGTGTGCATATTTTAGAGAACCAAAAAAGATAGGGTTACAAAGCCTCAGTCTGGACCAACAACTCATTCACGAGCCAATGTTGAATCTGCAACTGATAATAATGCAACTCCGAAGGTAGGGGAAGTACCAGTTCGTACGCAATCTGATGGTCCATATAGCATTGAGTTACCACACAATGAAGGGATAGGAACAATGGCGGCTTATTTGGCTATGCGAGAACGCCATAAGATTAACAGTAGTGGAAGTGGAAGTGTAAGGATTATGGTTGTTGTCGGAAATGTCTCGACAAATATTGAAAACGAAGAAGATGAAGTAGCAGAAAATGAAGGTAGTATTTGATTGAGTTCTGATTTTAATAGTTTAAGTTCTCATTTATGTTTTACCTGGCCTTCTCATTACTATTGTATGTTCTTTGTAACGGTAGTTGGAGCTCCTAGAAGGCTCAGGGGAAAAAAAGATGGATAAAGTTCATTCAAGGCCATATGACAAAAGAGTTGTAATCCAAATGAATGATTGGGGTCAACCTATTTCAGACGATGAACAAGTAATGACTGAACTGAGCTATTTTTTAGGAACACTGAAGAGGAGTGTTCCACTTACTTACAAGTCTTGGTTTGATGTTCCTGCAAGTTTGAAAGACAGGCTGTGGAGCTATGTGAAGGTACTTCGCAAACTTAGCTGAATTTTACTTAAATACATGAAACTTGTCACAAAGGTAGCGTGACTGTTCTTTTTAATGTTTGATTTGTATTTAAGCAATGGTATATTATTCCGAATGAATGTGAATATTGGGCTTTGAGGTCAATTCGTGACCCTTAGAGGGGATACAAGAGTCGTATTAAAAAGGCACACTATACGGCTTATGAAACTGATGAGGAGAGGCTTGAAAATAGGCCGGACGAAATTCCACTTCAGGATTTCAAAGTACTCTTGCAGTTTTTGGGAGATGAAAAAGTTCAAGTATAATTTTAAGTTTTATCATAGAATTATTTTCCCTTTTATTCATTCAGATCAGTCAGATGAACATATTTATTTCATGTTGTTTTGTAGTCCAAGGCCCTTACAAATTCTACAGGTCGGAAATCGTATACTAACGCACACACTATGGTCCAATTTTTTTTCCCAAACTCGGCATAAAATGGTATGTATTTTGCTTATTTTAATGGTTAGCTAGTTTAACAATATAGGTCGTATGGAGGTATGCTTTTTAACTCGAATGCAGTATCCTTGTTTAACTTGTGAATAAACTACATATCCTTGTTTAACTTGTTTAGCAATATTAGTGATATATGTTCTGGAACAATTGGTTTGATATCCTTTTACTATCTAAAGTTTTTTGTATCAGTCCAAGGAATCTGATGGAGAACTTTATGTTAAAACTCGCAAGCGAAAAGAACGAAAGGTGTACAAGGATGATGCTTCAATAATGAACTACAGAATTGTAAGGAAATTTATTTTCTCTTTAATCAAGTGTCAAAAACAATGGTTCATTTTGCATATGACCATCATTATTGTAGAATTAGATCCTGTTTTGTTTAAATCGATAGCAGGATCGATCATAGCAATGGGTGTGATCTTTTACTTTGGGTTTCAGTGTGTATATGCCGCAATTCTTGTTTAAGAAACTTGTTTAAAAATTGTTAATTTTATTTAATGTCACATTTTAAAACTGCTTTATTTTGCAGGAGAAGATTGAAAAAGCAATTGGTGAAGGAAGCAATGATGGAGTTATTCATGAACTTGTTTCTGATGGAAAGTCGCATGGTCCATCATGGCTTATAGGACGACACACCAAGTCTCCAAAAGTTTCAAAAGCTGCTCCAACAACAGGCACGTACATACAGGAGCTAGCAACGAAGATAAGGGAAGATATAGCCGACGAAGTCGAAGCAAAGGTGAACAAGATGGTCCAAAGTGAATTTGATGCAAAGGTGGACGAAAAAATTCAGGAGAACTTAACAAGGATGCTGAAGAAATTGGGTAAAGCAAACCCACACATGCACATTGATATTGGGGATATTTGTGCGACAGTTCGCATTGAAGGCACTGAAACTGAAAGCAGTGAATGTAGTGGAGGTTCGCGCTCTTAGTCATGATATTGGGGATCTTTGTGCGCAACTACAGCAAACATGAATTGATATTTAGTATGTACTAGATGTGTTTGTAAGTATGCTTTGTGAACATGATTTTTCTGGCTACGTTTGTAAGTATGTTTGTAAGCACTAATATTTGTGTCTCTTGTGAATCCGAGATAATCAGTAGTTTAATTGATCAGTGTGATGTTAAATTCTGTAATGTTGCAGTATGTGATTTAATGTTGCCATAGCTCTAATATAATGTTGTTGTATGTAATGTGAACGGTTTCCATTGTTATGATATGGTGTTGTCATTGGATGGTCAAAGTGTTGCATAGATTAATGCATGTGGGTCCCACAACATGATTCCATGAACCCGGGCAATAGCCACAACAGGATTCCGTGAACCCGGGTTACAGATTTTAATGGATCCCACATTTTTGTAAATTTAGTACTTATGGCAACACCTGTGATGATGTTGCCTTAGGGTCGCAAATGTGTTGCCTTTGACTCTAAGGTAACGCGGCAAAAGGCAACCCCAAAAAAGTGTTGCCACATATCATTTTTTGCCTATACCAACACTTTTTGGCACCTACTGCGTCATTTCTCTGGGGTTGCCGTAGGCCATCTATGGCGTAGTGATAGCAAAAACTAAATTAATGCAAGAAGTAAAGTAAAGGTGATACTGATCGCTTATTCTGATTCACAAATATTTGATCATCATTAACGGTTATCAGTTGATGATCAGTCTTGGATTGGTTTGAGCAGAAGTTACGTTGCTTGGACCGGATTGGCCATTTGATTCCCCTTGCCCCTGGGGTGTTGCAGTAGGATTTGCATTTTGGGACTTCTTCATATATTGTTGCAAATGATTCTTCCTAATCAGTACTTTAATCAATGATTTTAATGCCTACATTCATTGGCATTGTGGCTGGCTGATTGTGGAACCTGCAGAACTTCCCAGATTTGGTCAGATGGTCATTCATCTTTATTGGCCGAGGTTCCGGGTAATCTTTTGCATCTTTTGTGGCAAGGTAGATGTTCTCAGGAGTGTCATTCAGAGGAGTTAGATCAGATGAGTCAAGAAGATGAAACTTCTTATTAGCTTTGTTGTCATTTCAGTCATTGGCTCGCTTCTGTCCCTGAGTATTCTTCTGATTAGATTGGATAGTTGCATTTTTAGGAGCTTCAAGAAGTTGGTTACCACCAATGATCTGAAGAGGTATAGGATTATTGTCCACTTTCATGTACTCATCTGCTTTCTTATAGAACTTGTCAAGGTATTCGGTTCCTTCATCTTTATCAATTTTTCGAATTCGCTTGTTTTGTCTATAGCATCTAGCAAATCCATGAGAATTATAGGTAGCTCTGGATTCCTCACTTCTGACAAGGCAATGTTGAACCGACTGAGAAAGGCTTTAATAGTTTGTCCTGGCCTCTGTTTCATTGCCGAGAGTGTTATAGCATCTTTGGCTTTGGTAGCATATAAGCGGAACTGTTCCTTGAACTTTTTGGTCAGGTTAGAGAACTGGTCTATGGATTTAGATGGTAGCTTTGTGAACTATAATGATGCAGCACCTTCTAAATAGAAAGGAAAGTATGTGCATCTCATTTCATCAATTTCCTTAGCTGCGCTCAAATTCCATTCGTACTTGAATAGAAAATAGTTAGGATCAAAGAGGCCATTGTACGGAGGCAGGGTTGGAGGATTGAACTTCTTTGGACATTCTGCTTCAAGGATTCTTTCAGTGAATGGAGTCCTATCAGGAGAGAATTCCCATTCTCTTACATCATCTTTTCTAGCTTGATTCCTCTTCATGATTTGTTCTATCATATCCGAGATGTATTCTTTAGTGTTATGGCGCTCTGCGAAGCTGAGCTCTTTACCAAATGTTCGTCTAAGCAAGCGGTCTTGATTTGAGAACTTAGGTACTTTACTTTCCCGGTGAAGAGGTGCCCGTTAACTCCATTTTTAGAACGCGGTTCACAACGAAGAAGCAATCATGGACAGCGACACGCCGTACAACTGACTCAAGTCGTTTCCACGGCACGAGTTCCACAACCATCCGTACGACATGATTATAAGTTGCTAGCACGACATGGGACTAAGCTAACTCGACATGAGTTGCAAGCTGCATAAACTCATTCAAGTCGTGCTGACGACATTGGTCGGGCCGTACAAATGTCCATGTCGTTAGTCCTTCAAATAACTCATGTCGTTGAAGCCCAAGTCGTCAGCAATACTAATCCGTGAGTTAAGCTGAGCATTGTCATGCCACAATATATGTACGCTAAAACATATTGTTCCCTGCTATGAAAACTCATGCCATAAGAGAAAATAATACTCAAGTTGTGGATAATCATATGGGAACCAAGCTGCTAAAAGCATGCAGCAAATTCACTTCATGTCGTTATTCAGTGTACATCATTCATGCCGCTAGAACCATAAAAGGATGGTCCAATACAAATGAACATGCAACATTCATTGTTACCTGGAGATGGCTGTATCAAATGGGAACGAAATGCTCATGGTTCTGCCACATGGCATAATCGCCTGATCATGCAGCATTTCAGTATAAATAAATCATGCTCAGGTCGCCAACACAGCATTGGACGTGTGGGTCCACCATGTATAAAATGAAGGGGATTACTTGGAAATGCTTTATAAAGTCATGTTGTTCATGGGTGAGAACCACCATCTCATTTGAAACCATTCCGCTAAGTGTTCATATTCATGTCGTAGGGGGGTACAGTGTATACTATCAGGTCCATTGTATTGGATAATATTTGTGTTGTTCAAACTTCTAACCATGTCGTTAGTATATCCTTCAACATGTTGTTTTCATATATTTAAGTCGTTAATACGACTCAACTCATGTCGTTAACTGACCTAAAGGGTGTGTTCTGTCCACGGTTCAAAGTATGCCAAATCATGTGGTACATAACAGCTGTAAAGTAAAATCAAGTTCTAGCAAATACCATCATGTCGCATGGGATAATTACAGATATAGGGAATACTTAAGTCCATGTCGATTAACACGTGAGATGGCACTATTGAAGTAGACCATCCCGCATGTCATTAGGAGAAATCATGTTGTATATGATAAGTCGTGCCGCAAGTTTGGACCACAAAGATTCATGACGGATGACATTTAGCTCATGGCGCAAGGAACTGTATCGGTCCAGAACCCATGTCCCAAGTGCCATGTCGGTTACACCATGGCGAGGTGAGTCGTGGAGAGATGAGTCATGTCGAAATCGAGTCATTGCGTTTTTCTGCATAATTACAGAATTGCCACTCGGGCCAAAAATCACCTATAAATACCCCGTACAATTCACTTAAGAGGGGGACCGAAAATTCATTCCTACAAGGAGACTCCGTCAAATTCAAAGCTCATCTACACCTTCTTTAATGGCTTCTATGGATTCATCAACACTTTTCTCACTTCATGAAGATCAAATCCAAATCAATGATCATTAGAGCTTTCTACAATTGAATCTAAGCACCTTCAATCTCATTCAAGCTACATAATAAATCTCTCAAGCATCATTCAAACGATCTCTAATCCTCTCTAAAGCCTAAATCGAATGCTAATTCACTATGAAATCTATGAAGATTATGGGAAAGGATCAAAGCACATAAGTGGTTGAAGATTCATCACAAAGCTAAACCTCTTTCCTTTTCTTCGCCAAAATTGAGTGAAAGTAGATCATCAAGAGAGTGAAAAGAGAGTTAAAAGAGAGAAATGATTGTAATGAGGGAAAATTCATATGTTGTAAGCTTGAATATCATAATGACAATTGATTAAAAGTGGACGTAGATTCATATTGAATCGAACCACTATAAAAATTCCTTTGTGTTCTTACTTATTTTTATTCATTTATTTTGTGATTACGCGGTTCCATATTCTTACCGAATCGGTGAAGTGTAGCTTTACACCTTTGGTGTCTGGTCCCAAATTTGGAGCAAACATTTGGCGCCCACCATGGGCCACGCTCGCATCTCCTACCTCTTCTCGCACTCTTCCAAAGTTGATAGCCATGCATTAAAGCTCTAAACCATGATAGAAACCGATGATGTTATTCATGATGAAACGCCGCTCACAAACCGCTTTGAAGTTGGAGAAAACTCGGAAAGTGGAGCCGGTGTGACTAAGAATGAACAGAAAGTCGCTATTGCCAACGTAAACAGCCGAGTGGATGCCTCTACTAGAATGATGATGGAGAAACTTGATGCCATCCTTAAAGCTTGGTCAAATCCAGCCCCTCCAAAAGTGCATGTGGATCTCGAGGAGAATGACAAATCGCTCGCTTCCGATCATAACCGCAACGACAATATGGAAGACGATTATGATTGGGCAAGTGACAGGGATGAAGCTAACATCGAGGATTTGAGATCAAAAGCTAAGGACCATTCCAAAGCAAATGCTTGAAAGATCATTAATCATGTCACGGGGGCACCTCCACTTCGAGAAGGCAAAGAGCCTAAGCTCTCTAATCGAGATCATATGCCTAGACGAGCATTTGGTAAAGAGCTCAGCTTCATATAGCACCATAGCACCGAAGAATACGTTTCGGACAAGATAGAACGAGCCATGAAAAAGAATCAAGCTAGCAAGGATGACGAAAGAGAATGGGACTTCTCTCCCGATAGGACTTCATTCACCGAAAGAATCCTTGAAGCAGAATGTCCGAAGAAGTTCAATCCTCCGACTTTACCTCCGTACAACGGTCTCGTTGATCCGAACTACTTCCTATTCAAATATGAATGGCATATGATGCAGCTAAGGCGACCGATGAGATGAGATGCACGTACTTTCCTCTCTACTTAGAAGGTGCCGCATCACTATGGTTCACAAAGCTGCCACCCAAGTCTATCGATCGATTTTCTGACCTCGCCAAAAAGTTCAAGGAGCAGTTCCGCCTATATGCTACTAAAGCCAAGGATGCTATAACACTTTCAGCGATGAAACAGAATCCAGGGGAAACTGTCAAAGCCTTCCATAGTCGATTTAATATTGCCTTGTCTGAAGTGAGGAATCCAGAGCCACGCATAATTCTCATGGCTTTACTCGACGCTATAGACAAAACAAGCGAATTCAGTAGATGGATTAAGATGAAGGAACCAACTACGCTTGATAAGTTCTATAAGACAGCAGAGGAATACATGAGAGTCGACGATAATCCTATACCTCTTCAGATCATCGGTGGTAACCAACTTCTTGAAGCTCCCAAAAGTGCTGCTACTCAGTGTGATCAAAAGAATACTCAGGGCAGAAGCGAGTAAATGACAAAAATGACAACAAAGATAATAAAAAGTTTTTCTTTCTTGACTCATCTGAGTTAACCCCTCTGAATAACACTCCCGAGAACATCTATCGTGCCATAAAGGACGCAGAAGATTACCCAGAGCCTCGTCCAATAAAAATGAATGACCATCTGACTAAATCCGGGAAGTTCTGTCGGTATCATAATCAGCCGGGCCACAGCACCAACAAATGCAGGCATCTGAAATCATTGATTGAAGAGTTGATTAGGAAGAACTGTCTACAACAATTTGTGAAGAACTCTAAAGATGCAAATCCTTCTGCAGCTCCCCAAGGGTAAGGGGCATCAAATGATCAGTCTGGTCCAAGAAACGTAGCTTCTGCTCAGATCATTCCAAGGCTGATAATCAACTGACGACCGTTGATGATGATCTAATATCTACGGCTTCGAATAAGCGATCACTATTTCCTCTCTGCATTACTCTACTCTTTACTATATTTTACTTTCCTATAAAAAGTCTATAATGGTTTACGTGCATTGCACAGAACAAAAGTACTACGAATGAAATGTTGCCTGCTTGCGTAAATGTCTGACTTGCAAGATATACATGAAAATTTGCTAAAAGATGATTTTCTCATTGTAGGCTATTCCGTAGGCATTTGCTTCGTCAAGATCCGACGAAATGAGGCAACCCTGATAATACCAACTCAACGGTTGATCAAGGAAGTCCCAATGAATCAAACGGCGAATAGAGCAACAAGCTGTCACGGATCCAAAACCTCATCCCTCAAAGGATGCGGGAATCCGTAGGCGTGAAACGAAGCGTGGGAGCTTGCTAAAGCAAGACGAAGCATGGGAGTTCGTAAGCGCGGAGCGATGCAGCCTTAACCCAATGGTTAGCAGGAATCCGTAGGCGCGAAATGAAGCGCGGGAGCTTGCTAAAGCAAGGCGAAGCATGGGAGTTCGTAAGCGCGGAGCGATGCAGCCTTAACCCAATGGTTTGCGGGAATCCGTAGGCGCAAAACGAAGCGCGGGAGCTTGCGAAAGAAAGACGAAGCGTGAAGCGCGGAGCGATGCAGCCTTAACCCAATGGTTTACGGGAATCCGTATGCGCAAAACGAAGCGCGGGAGCTTGTTGAAGCAAGACGAAGCGTGGGAGTTCGTAAGTGCGGAGCGATGCAACCTTCACCCAATGGTTCGCGGGAATCCGTAGGCGCGAAACGAAGCGCGGGAGCTTGCTAAAGCAAGATGAAGCATGGAGGTTCGTAAGCGTGGAGCGATGCAGCCTTAACCCAAACCTCGTAGGAGTTCGCATGGCGAAACGATGCGACAACCAGAAATCCTCTCCATAGGAGAAATTACCAACGTCCAATGAAACCCATCATGTCGATTCAATCGCAAGAAAAAGACAAGATATTGGATTAAAAGGACCTCACTAAAACATTGGGCATCCAACAAAGTCACCCACATCTAAACTGATCAACAAAGCAAACAAAAATTGAGCTATAGGAAAAATTCTTCTCATAATGAAGACTAGTGATGACCTCCAGAGCTGGGACACAGATAATCAAATATTCTTTAAAGAGAAACAGAAAGTAATCATGGATGCGCATTTATCAAATGTGAAATACCATACACCATCATATAAGTTATGAAGCGATAATGTTTGAAATCCACAGTCGGCATAGTTGATTAGTTGATTTCAAGTGTTAACGCGGATTTGAATATCGTATTTGTAAAAACAGTATTTAGTAAGTTATAAACCACTGAGTAGAACAATTCTGGGCAGATACGTTATTCAATTCAAAGTAAAAGTTCGCTATAATTCATTTTCTAATGATTAAACCAATCCGCTATCGATATGGACGACCGATAGTGAAGTATAAGTCCAAAATCGCCAAGTACTTGTTTTGATTACAGAATAGGCAGCATGAAGTTTACAAATTCAAAGACATGACTTGCCGTGGCAAACAAAAAGCTGCCAATGAATTTCAATGCAAAATTGTGTTCATTTCGAAGCCTGCATTTCCCGCAAGCAGAAAATACAAGCTTCAAGGGGCAAATGTTAACCCCATTTTTAGAACGGGGTTCACAACGAAGAAGAATTCACGGACAATGACACGCCGCACAACTGACTCAAGTCGTTTCCATAGCACGAGTTCCACAATCATCCGTACGACATGATTATAAGTTGCTGGCACGACATGGGACTAAGCTAACTCGACATGAATTACAATCTGCACAAACTCATTCAAGTCATGTTGACGACATTGGTCGGGCCGTACAAATGTCCATGTCATTAGTCCTTCAAATAACTCATGTCATTGAAGCCCAAGTCGTCAGCAATACTAACCCGTGAGTTAAGCTAAGCATAGTCATGCCACAATATATGTAGCGCTAAAACAAACTGTTCCCTGCTATGAAAACTCATGCCATAAGAGAAAATAATACTCAAGTTGTGGATAATCATATGGGAACCAAGCTGCTAAAAGCATGCAGCAAATTCACTTCATGTCGTTATTCAGTGTACATCATTCATGTCGCTAGAACCATAAAAGAATGGTCCAATACAAATGAACATGAAACATTCATGGTTACCTGGAGACGGTTGTATCAAATGGGAACAAAGTGTTCATGGTTCTGCCACGTGGTATAATGAAATACCGCCTGACTATGCCGCATTTCAGTATAAATAATTCATGCTCAGGTCGTCAACACAGCATCGGACATGTGGGTCCACCATGTATAAAATGAAGGGGATTACTTGGAAATGCTTTATAAAGTCATGTTGTTCATGGGTGAGAACCACCATCTCATTTGAAACCATTCCGCTAAGTGTTCATATTCTTGTTGTATGGGGGTTACAGTGTATACTATCAGGTCCATTGTATTGGATAATATTTGTGTTGTTCGAACTTCCAACCATGTCGTTGGTACATCCTTCAACATGTCATTTTCATATATTCAAGTCGTTAATACGACTCAACTCATGTTATTAACTGACCTAAAGGGTGTGTTCTGTCCACGGTTCAGAGTATGCCAAATCATGCCGTACATAACAGCTGTAAAGTAAAACCAAGTTCTAGAAAATACCATCATGCCGCATGGGATAATTACAGATATAGGGAATAATTAAGTCCATGTCGATTAACATGTGAGCTGGTACTATTGAAGTAGACCATCCCACATGTCATTAGGAGAAATCATGTCGTATATGATAAGTCGTGCCGCAAGTTTGGACCACAAAGATTCATGACGGATGACATTTAGCTCATGGCGCAAGGAACTGTATCGGTCCAGAACCCATGTCCCAAGTGCCATGTCGGTTACACCATGGCGAGGTGAGTCATGAAGAGATGAGTCATGTCGAAATTGAGTCATGGCGTTTTTCTGCATAATAACAGAATTGCCACTCGGGCCAAAAATCACCTATAAATACCCCTTACAATTCACATGAGAGGGGGACCGAGAATTCATTCCTACAAGGAGACTCCGTCAAATTCAAAGCTCATCTACAACTTCTCTAATGGCTTCTATGGATTCATCAACACTTTTCTCACTTCATGAAGATCAAATCCAAATCAACGATCATTAGAGCTTTCTACAATTGAATCTAAGCACCTTCAATCTCATTCAAGCTACATAATAAATCTCTCAAGCATCATTCAAACGACCTCTAATCCACTCTAAAGCCTAAATCGAATGCTAATTCACTCTGAAATCTATGAAGATTATGGGAAAGGATCAAAGCACATAAGTGGTTGAAGATTCATCATAAAGCTAAACCTATTTCCTTTTCTTCGCCAAACTTGAGTGAAAGTAGATCGTCAAGAGAGTGAAAAGAGAGTTAAAGGAGAGAAATGATTGTAATGAGGGAAAATTCATATGTTGTAAGCTTGAATATCATAATGAGAATTGATTGAAAGTGGACGTAGATTCATATTGAATCGAACCACTATAAAAATTCCTTTGTGTTCTTACTTGTTTTTATTCGTTTATTTTGTGATTACGCGGTTCCATATTCTTACCGAATTGGTGAAATGTAGCTTTACACCTTTGGTGTTTGGTCCCAAATTTGGAGCAAATAGTGCCTCCACGACGGGACTTGTGACCTTTCGAGCATTCACTTCAGAATGATTCTTAGGTTTTAATTTCAACTCTTCGATGTTAGCTTCGTCTTTGTCACTCAACCAATTATAATCGTCTTCAATGTTTTCGTTGCGGTTATGATCGGAAACAGGCGATTTGTTATTTTCTTCGAGATCAACATGTACCTTCTTGGGGGATGGATTTGGTCGAGCATTAAGGATGGCGTCAAGTTTCTCCATCATAGCTATAGTTGAAGCATCCATTCTTTATTCATATTGGCAACAATGACATTTAACTCTTCTTTATTCACACCGGCTCCATCCACTCAGTTTTCGCCAACTTCAAAACGGTCAGTAAGTGGCGTAGTCTCATTAGCGACATTATCGTTTCCTTCAAAGGTTTTTCTTGTAGCTTTCTTAGATTTCGCCATAATTTTGGAAAAGGAGGTAGTTTAAATCTTCTATGTAGAGCCTTCAACCTTGAGAGAGTGAGAAAAGATAGTGCGAACGTGGCCCAACGGTAGGCGTCGAATGTTAAAACCAAATTTTGATTTCAACACTGAAGGTGTTATGAAGACACTTCAACAAATTGTTGGATTAGGATATGGAACCGCGTAATTCAAAGTAAAGAGCATAAAATAAAAAGACACAAAGTTTTAGAGTGGTTCGATCTACAATAGATCTATGTCCACTATGCAATCATTTCTCATTATAACACTTGAGCTTACAAAACATGAATTTTCCCTCATTACATTCATTTCTATCCTTTCTCTCTATTTAATATCTAATTTCACTTGAATTTGGCAAGGATTTGATGGGATCTCTTGCTTTGTGATGATAGATGTATCAATCTTTGATCACTTGAGCAATTGAATGATCTTCATAGATTCCACGGTGATTTAGCATTGGATTCATGCTTTAGAGAGGATTAACGGAGATTAGAGATCGCTTGGAATGTGTTGGAGAGATTTCTAATGTAACTTGGATGAGATTTGGTCCATATGACATTGGAGAGAAATTGTTAGATCCACATAGGCCATTAATGAAGTTGGAGGAGAGCTTCAAATTTGGCGGCACTTCGTGGTAGGAATGAAATTCGGTCCCCCCAAAATGATGGAGAAGTGGGGTATTTATAGTTTGAATTGTCGTGGAGTGGCATTAGTGTAATTTAAGGTGTATAGCTAGCGCTAGGTTGGTGCTCCAAAATCCACCTCACGGTCTAAAACAGATGGTACGATCTAAAAGTCAAGTTGCGACTTAAAGGGGGTCCATGACCCAAATATATGCGTACCCAGGAGTGACTTAAAATAATCATTGCAACATTTAGCTCGTGCGCTCCATTTCAGCAACTTGAACCACCTTATATAAATATATACAACGATCTAAAATCATGGTCTAACTTTACTCCATGAATTCATACAGCCTGAATGCCCATCCATTATCTCATATGTGTCCCGTCATTCATATATTACTCTGGAGACATATGCCTGGCACTGAACAGCTGGCGCATCATGTTATTGCAAACGGTGGACCATGTATGTAAGAAAATCAGGGATTTCATCATATTGGGAGCTCTTGCGTACTAAGAAGTATTTGCTGGTTCCATGCTTATGACCGCAACGACCCAAATATAATGGTGGCGGCCCAAGTTCCAAGTTGTTGACATGGCAATGTCTTTAACTCCGTTGCACCACCTGGAGCGGGATCATGACCCAAAACAAGGGAGCTGGCAACCTAAACTAACAAGCCACTATTTCACACGACCTAAAAGTAACACCATGTGTTAACTTTTGATCAAGATCGTTATGAACGACCTAGTGGTGTTCCACGACTTGACGGCATACGACTATCTAAGCTACGCATGGAAACCTGATGCTTCTCATGTTCTCATGGTCTAACATGCTTACGACTTGATGGCAATACACACATAACGACTTAATCTGGATCATGGGAACGACCTTAGTGTTAAGTCGTACAAATGGTTCACGCCTTACTGATGTAGAGCTGGCAATTCATATATATTGCCTACACTCACTTTGGTATCATCATAACATTCTATGCATGTCTGTTCATTGCTTTTAATGGATAAAATGGCTTTATATTTTTTGTTAATATTATGCCTCATTTTGTCCTTTAAAGAAATATGGGATCAGATTTTACAAGAATGCCATTGTGCTAAACATGCAACCGCTTCAGACGTATTTTGTTATGCTTTAGTGACATACTATTACACATGTATAATTATACCATTATCCATCCGATAGGCAAACGTGTAAGAAAATGTATACTGAACGACCCGGAAGTAACGTGCGATTATGATTGTACATCCAAGAAATATATTGCATGACCTTGTGGGCATGGCCTGTGAAGTGATACTTGAAAATGCTTCATTTCCTTGTCGAGGAGATTTACATGTATACCAACTGGCACTCATTCACAATCTAAATCATGTGTGGGCTCGTTCTGTCATGCTTCAAAGTAATGTTGCCCTAAATCATGCATTGCGAGTGACTTAAGGAGGATGATTTGGACGACATGGAGCTCCTGACATGTCATGTTTTGCGGTCTACGATTGTGCGTGGCCATAACAACCTAATGTGGCTCATATATATAACTTGTATATATTTTTGGCACTACTTGTTTTGGATTAGCACATCTATTTGTTTGAATATATTCAACGTACTGATTTCATGAGTTTGAATCACCCATAGCATTGCAATGTGCTTTCCACATATCTTGCAACTTGTGTCCTTAGAACTATATGTATGATCGATTGTCATTCGCCATAACAACCTAAAGGTCGTTGTTTGCATATAGAAAGAACGGCCCAAAGTTAGTGCTTACGAGCTAAGTAGGCCAATGAGCTAAAGATGCCTGCGAGCTTAGTGAAGTTGCGGGTTAAACGAAGTCGCGAGCCAACTAAAGCCGCGTGCCAACGTCCATGAATACTTCAAAATTATGAATCGCGTTTTAATAATGGGATTAACTCCTAATCTGCCTCATCTGCAGCAGGGGGGTCGACCCCCCTTACGGGGTCGACCCATGGGTCGACACCCCCCTTGAGGGGTCGACCCAGCGGTCGACACCCCTTAAGGGTCGACAACCCTGGGCGGGATTTTTGTCGCCCACGAAAATATTATTTTTGAATGTATTTTTGAATTTCTGGATATAATTATATATATATATATAATTCTCTTGCGCATATACATTCTTCAAACCTTCACAACTTCTTCACACTGTGTCAGTTTAACGCAAACCAGGTGTCTATTTTAACTAGAATTCTGAGAAGAACGCAATAGCGCAGCCCATTTCCCTTCATTCTGAATATTAAATTAATTATTATTTAATTTTCCCTTTTTAGTTTTGTTAAAATTACGGGGTGTTACACATGGCGAAGCTGCTCGCGATGGCGGAGCTCAGCGTGGTGGAGTCCGACCCTACGGCGGTTAGAGTTAGGTGGGCGGAGGAAGTTCTCGGAATGAAAAATACTAGGTGCATGGGAGAAGTACTTCGTGTAAAAAAGGGATTTTGTTTGCAAGGAGAAAGAATATAAAGGGAGAAGTAATGTGGGCTTCGAATACCTTTTGAGCTTCGGCTTTACAAGTGAAAAAAAAGAAATAAAAAATTAAAAAATAAAACGAGAAACAGGAAAAAAGGATTAGTGGGAGAAAATTTGGGGCGATGGGAAGTTTGTTATGGCATAATATCAAAGAGGGGCTTGTGTGAAACCCAAACGTGGAAGATCATTAAAGTAAACCATTGGTTTACGATTAAGTTAGGGTAAGGGAATAATTATATATTAATTAATGGTATAGGTGTTTAAATTTGAAGCGTTAATTTATTAATGGTATAACTTTTACGTTCATGCGCAGAATTACATGAAACAAGATCTGTTAGAATCACAGAGACTAGGGCTAAGCTACTGAGCTATTTTGGAAGGTACTAGAAGAAAATAGAATTTTGTCTAATTTTAAATGTCCATTTGAAATTAAATGAAACAACCAAAAATCGTCAATCGAAAGCAAAAAATGGTGAGTTAACTCTCACGTTATCTGGAATATTATGATGTGATAAATTCATATAACCTAAATTTATTGGATGATTGAATACCTAGGATGCCTGTTGACTGTTTATTGGTTGTTGACATTTATATTAATGTCGTATTGGATGATTTGTTGAATATTATTCCATATGTTTTTTATAAACTTTTATTATAATCTATGATGTAGGTAAGTACAGGTTGGAGGGATCCAACCGGATTCCTCAAATAAATTGTATGTTGTTTACTTTTCATGTTATTTATATATGAATTCTTCATCCCAATTAACGTATATTTTATTTGGATGTTGATTATTGATCGGATGTTGATTCAACGATAGTTGTGTTGTTAATCAATAGTCAATATTGATTAAGTGGTTTGCAGTAAACGGCCTAAAATTTTTAGACGTCAAGTTGCTGTTAGGCGAACTGACGATGTTAATATAACAAAAGGAAGATAGAAATTTACCGAAGGTTGATAATCTGAGATAATGGTTCAAGGGAACAATTAAGCAAGTTTATATTAAATTAATTATATTTTAATGAATTTAATCAGAAGGATTGGAACAAACCAATTAGCAGTTAACATTGTCTTTAAGTTGACTTAGTCAGCTGCTTTAATAAGAATGCTATTCAAATTATTATTTAATAGAATTAGTTTTATCAACTAATGGTTTAAACTTAACGTGTTTTATTAAGAAGTTAATTAACATTTAATTAACTGTATTTTGAAGCGATTATTATATTTGTTTGAATATAACTATTCATTTTATTTTAGTTAATAATAAAAGAAACTATTTTTATTTAGTTGGTTATTATTTTAATAACCAAGGCGATGGCTTTTAAATTGGAATTTGTTAAAAGGGTAATCGAGTATAATAGGATCTAATTCTGTAAAGAGTTCTTCAATGGGATTTTTGACCCTAATTTACCAACTAACATTTATAAATAAAAATTGAAAGTTATGCAATAAGGAGGTTTTACACAATGAAAGAAATTTAGAAATATGGAGTGTGGTTTATATAACCATATGTTAAACGGAATAGTAAATGGAATTAAGATGGTACTAATGTTATCAGATTTTGAGTTATAAATTCTATCTATCTTGAGATAAGAATGTTATCGATCAAGGTCTGAGAGGTAAACGAAATACCCTAACTTGAACGATTTCACTATTATCGAGAGATGATATTAGTTTATAAAGGTAAATGAGGTAAAGAGATTTTTCGATTATTTCCAAATTAAAGGAAATATAAAAGGGGTTTTAAAGAATATTTTCAAGAAATATAAATGGATTGATGAGATATAGCTATATTCGCAAAGTGATATAAAGAGGATTTTGGAAATACACCAATAATGGAAAATTGTAGTTTTTTTTAAATAATTTGATTTTGGAAACGAAGATAAAGGATATATGGGTTTTGGAAAGAGAGTAGATTTTTGAAATATACTTATAATTTCCATAAGCAAGAATTTTAATGGATAAGAGTAACAGTTAAATTAAACCATTATGGTTATATTATTAGAATACGTCGTTTGGCTTTATTTTGGTGCAAATCAGATTTTAAAAGTATAGAAAAGAATATTTCTAAAATAATAAAAATAAAGGTGGTTTTTATGGGATATAATTATAATTTTAATAAAGGAAATGACAAGGTGAGCTTTGAAAGTGTTTATGAGACAAGAAAAATAAATGTTGAATTCGTTTCAAGCAATGGAAACAAAAGAGATTTGTTAAGATAAATTATACAATCGATTTAAAATTGATATAACGGTTTTATATGAATGGTTTGAAATGGAAGGGCCTGAGCTGCCAAAGTACTGATCGAAATTGTTTGAGTTGATAGTCAAAACCCCAACTATCATGGAATATTGTTATTGGACCTTTGACGAGTTAGTTCGAATAAACCGGGGTGAGAACTATACCCAAAACAACTCAGAGCCAACTGTGCGCTCACGACTAACGTGCAGGTGTATAAAGATGGAGCATTGAAAACCGTTGATCTTCATGAACGAAAGAACTACTCGTTGGATATATCTAGGTCGCTCCCGGAGATATTTTGACTTGTGATTCTATCGTGATTGAAATCTTCAAATTGCAACAACTTCTCGCTACTGATCCTTGGGGTGATTCATGTATAGGAAGCGGTAGGAGGGTGCCTTATTTTCATCATGCTCCTGGATGACTTGTATGGAAAAATGTCTGATAGAGTATTTCCTGAGGGTCACGCACGTTAATTTTTACAAATATACCATGTTTGGTGGCAGAGAAATTCTCTTTCTTAACACCCAAAGTATTTTTGTGGATGTCAGTTAGTGATTTAACCAATCTAACGATGTGGCATTCAAAGATATGAGATGTTCACTGAAAGATAAAACATGACCTTAAGCCTCACTATTGGGAAATGAAAAAATCGGGCAGGCAGCATGGCTAGTTGGGTCGCACCCAAGCAGGGTGTATTATCATCATCTAGAGAAATTCCTTATTTATTCTTCTTTCGTTTCTGTATCTCCAGGGAAGTACGGTGCGCTCTTAAAACTGTAGGGGGATAATACATTCGGTATACTCAAGCTAAATGAGTGACCGGTCAAGTGTGGCCGGGTTGCAAGATGTTTTTGTTGAACCTTAGTTTATCCCCTCTAGAGTACACTGATCGAAAGGTGGTCTCATGCCTTGTCGTAATTGGAATCGAATCTCTAATAAGCACCCTACGGTATTTGATTTTATAATGAATATGTCGAACATGAGATGCAAGCGTTCTACTAGATGGTTATTTATTTGTGATTTGAAATACACTATTATACTATCACTGAATATTGATATATCAAAAATGTTTTGAGTTATAGTGAGGTAAAAACCGTCCGTGTTGATGTGTTGGCTAGTCTTACTATTATCTTTTCTTTCAAAAGGGTTTTCTAAAGTTAGACAAGTTGTTTGTCATGTGAATTTATCACTTAAACTATTCTGGACTGATCCGGGTGAATTTTGTTTTGCTTCAAATGTGCTCAGGTCAAACCGAGTATATTTCCAGGTTAGATTCGCTTGGAGTTTTAGAAAAGGAGCTGACGTCGAGATGTATTCTACGTACTTACCGGTACTAGTTTATTCTTCTATGTGTATGGTTGATATGAATGTATGCTCTAATGTTGTAATCACTTATGTATACAGCTTTCTTTTGAATAAAGTATGTTGATATATTATATTTTATCCATTCCACTTTGAGACTACAATCGTTTTATTCTTCTATTCTAATATTTCTTTCTTTTCTTCTCTCACCCTCTAACTTCTTTCTATTAACGATCCAGGATTTAATACTTAGGTTTTTGGCAAGTAATACATGATTACGTATTGTTGTTGAAAATTCGAGCATCGAAATTTCCGGGTCGTTACAGTTGGTATCAGAGCATAATTTTTAGTGATAACCTTGGCTCTGTGGCGTAACTCAATTGAGATGGGGTTAGTAATAATCTAGATTGAGTTTGAGTGTATATATAAATGACCGTGCATATTTGTAATTTGATATAAAATTGTTTTTAAACTATTTTAACCAGTGTATTTTATAAAGATGGTTATTTTCTCAAATTATTATAATGTTAATCGATTACTGTTGATTTGAATTGGAATTCGAAATGGGCTATGAAATTTCAAATATTATATTAACTTACATTGAGTTAGAATAAATCTTATAAGTTGAAATTAAAACAAAATTTGACTACTATTTGGAAAATAGTAATGGATTCAGGTTAATGAACCCAATGTTTGGAAATCAGTTGGATTGTACAGTTGATTGCATGAATATGAACTTGAAGGCAAATGAAAATGGTTGAGAACCAATAAATGAACAACTTCAAACTTAATGAAATCGGAATTGAATATAAGAAAATAGATTGGTAAGAACTGGTAATGAAATTCATATGTCGAAATGGATAGTTGGATTGTTTGAACCTATGTTGCATATAAATGAGTCTTCATCTAAGTTTAAAAATAAGTGCAGGAGGAAATTCATCTTTGGGCTTAATTGACCGAGTTCTAGAGCTGATTAAATCTAGACTGATTAGAGATGCATAATATTTGAGCAAGCTCGAGCATAGTTATCTGCTTATCTCATAATAACGCTCGCAAAATGGTACGCCTATGTAAAATATATATTTTTTGGTTTTGATTTAGGTTTTGAATTGGATTTTTCGACCGTGTGGGTCGATGGATTTATTTTGTTCCTGCAATATTGCAGAAGCCCTTCGTATAAGGGAGGCTTTGCCAAAAAAATTTAAAAAATTAAAATGTGAGAAAATTTTTAGATCTTCTTGGAATTTGTTTCTGTAACAGCCCAGAATTTTCGGCATTTGAAATGTAAATTAAATTAAGAATTTAACGTTAAAATAAATATTTGTAGTTGGGTTTTGATATAGAGTTTTAAATTTTATTTATTTTGAACATAGTTGAATATATTTATATTTGGATTTCAATTTAGAAGTTGGACTTCGATTTTTGCTTTGAACATATAAGGTAAAATTCCTTTTTGTAAATTTAACTTAGTGATCGAAGATCTTTCGAATATGAATTAAGAGATGTTTACAAATTTAAAAGAGCTAATTTAGTTTAAGGTTAGTTTGAAATCAAATTTATTGGTTAACCAGACTTGAAAATATAGGGTTTGAATTTTTAATTAGATAGTAATTGATTTATTTTGAATAAAATGATAAATTTATTTTGAAACAACAATAGTTGAAATACGATCAATGTAATAAAAAGGAAGAAATAAATAATGGAATAAAATACACGATTTATCGAGTTCACGTTAAAATGAATTTATTGTTAATAATTTGTTGAATTTATAACCTAATAAAATAAGCAAACAACATTGTATATCGTTCACCAATAATGTTTGTTCAGTCATGCTCTTTATTTAGCAACGTTCGAACCATCGTTCAACCCAATGTTTGCTTCTGACCCATATCTGATATAATATTTTGGGTGGTGGAAGTTATTTGTCACCTGCATAAACTCAGCTGAACAAATCACCACTTGTCTTTGCCTATCTGTTTTGTTTAACATGTGTTGTTTCGTTTCTGTGTCTGGCACCATTCCTCTGGATTAAAAAACAGTGTACCCCTCTGCTTTTCGTTTACCACAAAGCAGTTATATTCCTCTTGATTGTTCGCTCCTATCTCTTTATTTTCCAATACAAGAAACAAGTTTTTCCCCAAAATTAAATTCCTCCATCTCCACAAAATCAAAATTAGAACAAATCGTTCCTCCTCAATTTCGAAATGGCAGCCACCTCCCAGAAATCAATGGTCGACCTTCGACGGCACCACCGAACCGCATCATTTTCCAGTCACAAGGTAGTTTGCTCCACCGTTGCCGCGTCAGCTTCGAAGATGGTATACCTTCGTGACCCTTGGAGCCTCTGCCTCAACTGAGCTCCTACGAGCCACAACAGCTCGTGCTGCCTCTGTGTTCGCTCCGTTGACCGTTGCTCCAACACCACGGGCCCAAAGCCAACGACTCCGGCACCTACCGCCACCTCAAATCGAGCTTCAGCTCCGGCCTTTGAACGTCGACTGTCGCGCCTTCCAACAGTACAGCAGCTCCCTTACTCGTTGTTGTCGCTGATTTTTCCTTCGGCACAAGGTAAGTTTACTTATGATTAGATTTGTTACAAGCTTCCATTTCACATTTCACAAAAATATGATTGTTTGGGTTTCTTTGCTTCTGTCGGTTGGCTATTTGGTGAACATTTCGATCCTATTTGGGTGCTTCGCCTGCTTTTTTTTGTAACATAAGTATTTCATTACTATGTGCGTCCTTCTGCTTGCTTGTTGTTGCACATTTTGCTCTATTGTTTTGTATATTTGTATAGGATGCCGCACTTGAACTATCCTGCTTACTTAGTTAAGTATCACCTGTAACCCTACGGTACTGCATTCCCGTAATTTGTTACCCTGGCTACAATAGTCTATACAACTTGCCTTCGTCCTGCTATGTCCGTTTATGGGGGCACAAGTACTTCACTTTTGTCAGTATATTAATGTGAGACTAAAACCCCTGTCGCCACTTCAATGCATGCCTTGTTACCATAAATTAAATAGCCAATATTTGTTGTTTTCTCTTTGCTCGGGACTAAGTTCCTTGTCACGCTACGAGTTTATATTTTCATGCTTGTTGAAAGTATACGTTCCTTGATACATGCTCTCGCCAAAACTGAAGCTCGCTCTTGCATGATTTAAATAAGAATGCATATTGTTCCTTGTCCCAGGTTTCCTTTTGAAATTCGTTTACTACTCGATGGTAGCATGCATGCCATTAAATTAGTTATTGGAACTGGGTACCATATATATATATATATATATATATATATATATATTGTTGACCCGCCTTTTGGCAAGGCCGTCAACCCATGGACCCATCATAGGTTCGTTCAGGGCTCGGGCATGGGCCTGGACAAGCTCGGACATTCTTGGCTCGTAGGCTCCTGGATAGAAGTACTTTAGCCCTATAGGCCTAGGCTAGGTGGTCATGAAGTCAACTTACACTACAACAATGACTTGGTCATGAGATATATTTCATAGCCTATTTACTTGGTCCAGCTACCTATTCTAAAGCCTATAAGCTCGGATCTAGCTACGTTTATGCTGCCACATATTGAAGGGAACTTCTCCACATAATCAAGACTCAGCTCCATTACCCGCTATTCACATGGATCAACCGACACATGGCACCTTCAATTATTGAAGCCTACTGCCTATAAATACACCAAGCTATACAACAAAGGAGAGGACTTTTGGCGGAGATCTGAGCCTGACTTTATAGCTCATGCATGCCCTCCACAACTCAATCATGGCCGCCAACCACTTTCACCTCAAAAATGCTCTCTATATTCCTCAAAAACGACTGTATAATTGAGATCCTGACGATCTCATTCATTGTATCTCCGAATTTACGATATTATTATGAGATTATAAAGTGGACGTAGGCTCGTTAACGCCGAACCACTATAAAAATGTTGTTGTCAAGCTTTTTCTCATTTTTTCTGATATTTCTTCATATATCATGCTCAAATCTGACTTTTGGCCGTTGATGACCACTTTTTGGCGTCAACAGTTTGGTGCTTTCACTGAGAAATGAATTTTCAATGTCTTAAGGGTTTTGCTCAACTTTTGGATCACCAAGTCCAAGACGAAATCCTAGTTTCAATCATCTTCAACAACAATGGTTTCCAATATTTCTGCACATGCTTTGGAATGCAGAAGTAGCAACATCTGCATAAAAAAAAACTTTTTTTTTCCAGTTCTGGGTTCGGCCCCAGTCGGGTTGACCCTTCCTGGGTCGACATCGACCCGACCAGAAGATCAGCCAGTAATAATTGCATATTGGAAAGCTTCCTGTATGCAGCTTGGCTCAAAGCAGATCTTGGGTCTGGGTGAGATCGGTTCGAATAGGCATTGTCATAACGATGTTCAAGCCCAGTCGACCGACTTCGGATCGACTGACTCTTCTGAAGCTCTCCAGGTCGACCTACCTGTCCGAAGCTCTCCAGGTCGACCGACTCCTTTGAAGCTCTCCAGCTCGACCTGCTTCGAAACACCTTTTCCAGATATACTGGCCCGGATTACTAGCCATTTCTAAAGTCTTACAAATCGACCCGAGACAAGGTCATTTTCAGAAGAAAAAAAAATGCATTTTTCTGATCGTTTCGGAAAAGGCTCCATCTTCCAAAATCGAAAAAATCGTGCGGTGCCCACCTTTTCAACCTAACCGGCTAGGTCGATCGCCGCCGGGACTGTGGTGCCCCGGACCCCCACAGGCGCCGCGCCCGGACCCGCTTGACGGCTCGCCTTCGGCTCAGAGCACGGCTCGCCTTCGGTTCGGCATATGTTTTGGCCAACAATAATCTTAAAAACATATCATCCAAGATTCGACGGATGGTCCGAGAATATCAACAGCAAGATGACAACGATTGGGATTCTTCCAAGATCCATCACCCCTATTTACTGAGGTTATTCAATCCTTATCGACTGTTTCAGTCCTACCCGAAGATCGACGAGTTAAAAGTTTGAAACGTCTAAGCCTGGATGCTGATTGATTGTCTATGTATCAGCTCTCATTCCCCGATGTGGAATCAAAGACATAATTGCGGATGGACGAGGCATGTCTACATTTCTAGCCTCAGTATGCCACTCCATGACATGTAAAGGGAAAAAAAATTTATAAGCATGTATCCATTGTTCTCTTGTCGATCACCGTCTTAGCATCAACAAGATGAGATGCCACCATTAGCGGTTCTGATCTAACTACCTGACCCTTATTCCTTGCCCTTGACGTGGGGACAAGAACGCGATTCAAGGGGATCATAACCTCATCATTCACCCACAAAGGTCGCTCGACCGCCTTTATTATCCCAATAGCTCGATCAGAGTGTAATCGTTCTTGCATTGCCGCCACGCAAGGATCTGAAAAGACTTCCTCCATCAACTAAAACTTCAGCAGTCATCAGAGATAGGACAAAGCAGAATGGACTGGCAAAGGATATGCGATACCATTCTCATTCTGAATAATACTCATTCCATTAACATGATTATTTTTTACCCATATTTCATATCTTTGCATGCTTTATGAGTTACTGATGTGACTAACTCATATGAATTTATGTGTGAATGATATAGTTACCCAGAGTCTGGTACTAATCAGACTTCCACCACCTGCATACAGAACTACAGAGCATTGCCATAACGAGCCCGAATAAACCGCTCGTTTACAAAACCATGTCCTCCGTCGGAGGAAAGTTATACAACTCAAGGTGGATTTGATATGACCATCCGCTACTCGGCCCATGTGTGGCATGACTCAAGACAATTATGCATCGATTTTTGCATTTTGAAGTCCGAATCCAACTCAGAATGGATGCAGTTCGATAGTCCATATGGATGGATCCTATGCTTGACGACCATCGGATTACATAAATCCAAATAAAGGAGGCCGCACTGCCCATCAACATACTTATTTACCAATCATGCATTTTGCCTTTACATACTTCTTAAGTTATTGACATGATTAACTCATGCAAATTCGTATATGAATGTTGCAGGTACCCGAGGTTTGGTACCGACCACTCCTGCCATAGTTTGATCGGAGGAATATAAAGCTTTGGCGAACGTGATTCGACCCTTCACCCGCTTACTATTGGCCTAACGACAACATTCTAAAGTAAAAGAAGTTCGACCATTCATTCACCGACTTTTTGCCCTTGACGCGGGGGCAAGAGAGTAAATGCACACGAGTTCGACGTGTGTTATCCATATATGGACATACTAATGAGGCCTCCTCATCATCTATCCATTGATTCGCCACGCAAGACATAGAAATGTATTCGAGTGTGACATAATCACTCGGTAGATCGACGATTCTATCCCTTGATCTGATGGGAAGAGTGCAACAGTGACGGGTACAATACCATGAAGGACATAACTTTTACCTTCGAAGTGGGGGCAAAAGAGATATGTTAAGACGAGGATGAGTATGACTCGACCGTTCTCTAACGGCGTATCTAACTCTTTCCCATGCTTCGGAAGGGAGGAGTATAAACTCAATAGGGGTGAGAACCGATCATCCCCGATGGCGACCTTTGCCCTTGACATGGGAGCAAAGGGACGATGCCAAGGCAAATGTGACCCGACTGTTTGCCCGACTAACTCTAATCCTCAGAGCTTGGATATGAGTATAAACCTAGGACGAGTGTGACGGGCGCGCCAAGATTTAAGACCACTCGATCTATAACTCTAACCCAAACTGACTTTGGGAGAGTATAAAGGACGAACCGCGACGTCCATAACTCTAACTCTCATGACTTGAGAGAGAGTATAAACCTATTGGGTTAGTGTGAATGGTGCACCACGACTTAAGACCACTAAACCCATAACTCTAACTCTCACGACTTGGGACAAAGTATAAAGGACAATGTTGCGACGTGCATGCAATCTTCATTGCCCTCCGACTGAGGAGAAGATTATAAAGGACTTACGGACCGGACATCCGAATGACTTAACCTGGTTCCGATCAACGCTGGGGGCACGGGCATAGATTTCTGAATTAACTTCAAACACGTTTCGGACGCGACCCGTGTTTCAAAGTTAAATGGAGGCTACAGACAATATACCTCCAAACAACGACACTTGACACTTGACATTTTGACATTTAATCACTTTATGTTAGATGGCTTAGCACTTAACATGTTTTCATTTCGAGCTACAATTGCTTGTGACTTAAAGATTGACTTAGTAGCTTGCAAGACTAAGCTAACTATTCTTTTTCGAATTGCAAGATTATGTACAAATACAAAGCAAAGATACGAGGGACACACTCGCATAAAACAACTAACGGGTCGTGCTCGAAGGGCTGACGTCGACGCCTATTGACAGACTTACCACACGACTCAAGACAACGACCGAAAAGAGGGCCTTAAGAGTGATATCTGAAATCAACATGCATACCCATATGTGACTGACTATAGCCCAAGTGCAACGATGAGTTTCACATCGCCGCATGTGGACCACGAAAGGGGTGTAGAGTGGCCATTCATTGATTGATCCTAACCTACCTCCCAATTGGAAGGGGAAGAATGAGAGCATTCAAAGTGACTACAATCTAACCTCTCGCAGCCCAACTTCGATCCTCAGAGCTTGGATGGGAGAGCAGAAACCGGTATGGGTTGAATACCAACAAATCATTTTGCATCTAACTCACGACATGATGAGGGAGTATGAATCCTGAGAAGACATGGATTTGACGTCCGCAACTCAATCAAGCCCCAATGACTAGGGACGAAGAGTGCGAGCCATGAAAACCAAAAATGATGACCTCAATGGAACCGAGCATGAAGAACAAACTCAACAAGTGTATGATAGCCATTTTGGACTACGATAAAACATAAACAACAGGGATCGACCTAACTGGCTCGAATGATAAGAGTAACTAAGTTCACTGACGCTCGATGGGGCGATCCTCACTTTCCGACTAGGGTGAAGGAACAATGACTAGACATGTGTGATTCGACTGCTAGTATGTTCAACTCTAACTCTCGCTAACTCGAGAGAGAGTGTAAAATGACTTGTGTTGGCTAAGAATATCAAACCTGCTGCTCTAACCAGAAACAACGATGGAGAGTATAAAGGCTTAAGGACTGGACGCATGACTGACTTAGCTCGACCCCCACTGACGCTGGGGGCATGAGCACTGGCTTCGTTTATTCCCCACCGACGCTGTGGGCATGAGCGTCAGCTAAAACTGACTTTGAACACGTCCTTGACTTGACACGTGATTCAAAGGATATATATTATACCTTCGGACCATGACACGATTTGTCTTACTCACACATTCAAGCGAGACTGCTTATGTGTTCGACATGACTGGACTCACTCATTCTAACGAGACTGCTTATGAGTTCGACATTACTTGACCTTACACTTGACCATGTCCTCGACTTGCAAAAGAAGATGACACCGTTTGGCGAAGACTCTTTATGAACGACCATGTGCAGAAGCCAGCGGCCCAGCTTGACTTATGATGATATCGTTCGACCTCTTGACTCGACAAGGCGTAAGTGATTACCTGTTCATCTCAACCACTCCAGCCTCGAACTTTGGCTCGATAGGTACCACAAATGGCGGTGTGATACATGACATGCTGTTCCCACAGAGAAAAGAAAAAAGAATCCAAGCTTCAGGACTACTCCCAAAGACATGACAATTCAACATTACTTTCCCGAAGATGAATAACATTCCGAAGGGATGTAGCTCGACTTATTCAAAGTACATCCCGTTTGCTACACGATGTACTTTGGGGGGCAAAGTGTTGACCCGCCTTTTGGCAAGGCCGTCAACCCATGGACCCATCATAGGTTCGTTCAGGGCTCGGGCATGTGCCTGGACAAGCTCGGACATTCTTGGCTCGTGGCTCCTTGGCTTGTGGGCTCCTGGATAGAAGTACTTTAGCCCTATAGGCCTAGGCTAGGTGGTCATGAAGTCAGCTTACACTACAACAATGACTTGGTCATGAGATATATTTCATAGCTTATTTACTTGGTCCAGCTACCTATTCTAAAGCCTATAAGCTCGGATCTAGCTACGTTTATGCTGCCACATATTGAAGGGAACTTCTCCACGTAATCAAGACTCAGCTCCATTACCCGCTATTCACATGGATCAATCGACACATGGCACCTCCAAATATTGAAGCCTACTGCCTATAAATACACCAAGCTATACAACAACGGAGAGGACTTTCGGCGGAGATCTGAGCCTGATTTTATAGCTCATGCATGCCCTCCACAACTCAATCATGGCCGCCAACCACTTTCACCTCAAAAATGCTTGCTATATTCCTCAAAAACGACTATGTAATAGAGATCCTGACGATCTCATTCATTGTATCTCCGAATTTACGATATTATTATGAGATTATAAAGTGGACGTAGGCTCGTTAACGCCGAACCACTATAAAAATGTTGTTGTCAAGCCTTTTCTCATTTTTTTCTGATATTTCTTCATATATCATGCTCAAATATGACTTTTGGCCGTTGATGACCACTTTTTGGCGTCAACATATATATATATATATATGTGTGTGTGTGTGTGTGTGTATGTGTGTATATGTATGTATGGATTGCATGCCTACATATTATTACCTTTTGTATACCCTGGTACAGGAAAATTTTAGGCCGTATTCACATGAAATTCACCCACTCATTCGTGTAGTCTCATGATTTTGTTGTTGATAAACATGCTAGGGCCTTAGGAAATGATTTGGGACCGTGTGTGTATACAGCTTATTATTATTGGTAGTACCTTGCCTTGCCAGCTTGCATTGGTGATGGTTGTAGCCTTTTATAGATACACTTTTACTTGCCTTGCTTGAATATAACCATTCTATCATTTTACTCACGCATGGAATTGAATCCGCATTCGTGCCACACCTTGTAGTAGTCATGCGACTTGTCACTCTTTTGTTGTCGCCCGCCTTATTGATGCATGCATGTATTTCATTCCTTCAGTGTATATTTATTTCGGTAGTTTTAATAGGTATTATACTCGAGTTATTTAATATATATATACACACACATACACACACACACACATATATATATATACACACACACACATACACACACAGAGTCCAAATTAACAATTATATTTATGGGTATATTTTGAAATGATTTACTTGTAATAAGTTTAATCATAACTCCGGTGTTTTGTGTTTTTGCATGGAATGCTCGGGTCAGGCCCTAAGTGTTCTATGTTCAAAGATTCCAGGTCGCAAAGAGGAAAGGAACATGAAGACGCACGCGCGTTAAGCTTGACAAAACAGTAAATTTGTTTAAAGAAAAATTATGTGTATATTTAATTTATCCTTCCGCTGTACAATATTTTGTAAACTCTGATATTTGTATGAAATTTTATTTCATTGTAAATTTTGTACTCTTTGATTCTATGTTTAATTGTATTAAACCATGTAAGCCAAATAACAATTTGTCATTTTGAATGGTTCGAGTTGGCTTAATTATCGACTTGGGGCGGTCAAAATTGTAGGCCTTTACATCTGGTATCAGAGCTTTGGTTCATACAAAGCTTGGATTATTGGGTTTAAAACTCATTAGAGATAAAGTAGAAATACGTTATAATGAGTGGAATTAATGTAGAATCAGCGAATTTCGAAAAATAATTTTTTTGGAAGAGATTTCGAAAATAAAATATTTTTGAAAAGATTTGGAAATAAAATATTTTAAAGAAAATATTTTCGAAAGTAAAAGATCGTTGTGGTAAATATTTTCTAGATCGATCGTCGAGTGACTGGAATTTCCAAAGAAAACAAAGGTGAATAGGGAATCGGTTTTTCCAAATATTTTGAAATCTTCCAATCGATATTAAGGGTTTTTTTTTTTGGAAAAAAAAATTGAGAACTGTTGTGTGAGGGATTTTTCCGAAGGAAAATCAAGATAAGTACTAAAGTATGGGCTTGAAAAGAACATTATAAAAAATTCGTAAAGTTGAAACGGGACAAAGTTTGATGGTACTCGATTTGGGGAACGGTGGTGGAAATATGAGCTGAATCGGAAATGAAATTGACTCGGATCGGGTAGAAATAGGTATTAATTACTTTTAATATGTTCTATTTCTATTTTGTTTAAACTCTAATTTAAGTAATCTTGTTTTACCAGTTATTACTCAAATTACTTCCCAAATTTATTCATGTATACCTAGCTTTCTACATTATAATATTTTATAGTATTTTAGCTTTTGTCTTAACCATTTTTAAATTGCATTTAGTTATTTAGTTTCTATTTTCTTGACTATTTGTACTTAACTATTCTTTTTTAAATATAGTATTTAAACCTTCTTACTTAACTCTTTTATTTGATACTAAATTATTTGTACTTTGCTTTTATGTACTATATTTTTCGTTTTAGCTCTTTTGTATGTATAACATTCTATTTTTGATCTAATTATTTGTGTTTAATAGTTTATGATATCATAACTTTCTATTTTAACCCATTTTATCAAGCCTTATTTTCTTACTATAATTATACTAAACATATTTTGATTTATCTATTATATACTAAAAGTTTTTAATTTATTTAAATTAATTTTACTATTTTACTTTTACTATGTTTTCTAAATTATCTTGTACAAAACTATTTTATTTGGTTTAAAGCTTATTATCTTTTACTCAACTTATTTATTTCAACTCATGTTATACAATAACTTACTATTTTACTCAAATTATTGAACTTGAGTTATTTGTGAAATGTATGCATTTGATCCGAGCAAAAGTTTAGTTCCACTAATTAAATGTGAATACTCCAACGAATAACGATATTCATGCGCGTGTAAATCCTAGATCAAATATGATGTTTTCATAACGTGATTTCTTTAAGAATATGGATTTGAATTTGAAATGACAGTGGATACGGAATAAATTTAGAAAACCAAAAATTGATTTTTGGAATTGAAATGAAATTCCAAGATATTGGATATGAAATCTTTGAAGCTTATATGAAATATAAGGAAGAGATACATTCGGAAACTATTGTTTGAAAGGTAATTGATTTGAAATGGAATCTTATATAAGGAGGAATATATATAAGAATAATGTGTTCGAAAATATGATTTGGAAACGTATGTAAATGAACACTTAGATAAGTGTGTTATAGTGAAACGTGAAATAAAGTATGATGTATATATATAGTATCCTACATTTCGAAACTGAGATATGAGGAATACCTTCTGGTGAAAATCGCAATCCTATTTGGTAGGAAGTGCGATGGAACTTCGCAGGAGTGTCCACTGGAAAATCGCAGCTGCCCTAGACTCTAAGATTTGGATAATCCACGAAATCGATGCTCGTGCGATGGGAAAATGTACATGTAATGTATGATGATGATTGTTTTTCTAGCGTAATTCATGGGGCATGATGCCTATAGTACAAGCGACTCCACTGGGAAAGTAGCGCAACCACAGAGTAACTATGATCTAGACGCCGTAGCGTAATTTGAGGTGTCATGATGCCTACAGTACAAATGTCTCCACTAGGATAGTACCGTAACCGTTGTGCCACTGCAATCTATAGCAAGAACCATGGCGAGATTCGAGGGTTGTGATACCTATAGATACAAGCGACTCTATTGGGATAGTAGCGTAATCGTCGCGTAGCCGCGATCCATGGGGGAAGCACTTTCCATATCTATTTTCTCAAAAGAATTTAAAGTATTTTTCAATGGGAGTTGAAGCAGGTATATATTTAGTACTTGGGGATTTTTAGACATGCGTCGGTACCACATATGCCTAAAATTCTTTAAGAACAAGGATATACTTGTTAAACTTCGAGTTATCAAGTATTTGCGAACTTTAAGTGACAAATCAATAAACTGAAATTAAAACTTATTAAAGAGGATTTTTAAATGTTTTAGCAGTTCACAGCTTTGAAACAATATATAAACAAATATCCGGTTTACTTATGCTTAAGATTAAACATTTTGAAATTCTCGAGTTTTGAATCAAATCTTTTTGTACAAATTAAATCAAAAATAATATTATGCATGAGCCTGTCATTGAGTGTTAAAAATATATTATAGTGATCGATTTGTACCTATTTTAACCTGACTTGTAAATAATAATAGGCAACTAGACCATTTTTCATAAAATATGTTTTGGCAATCAAATTTCACTTAAGAAAACTAAAGGTTATTTTGACATTACTAAGTGAAGAAATCATATATATATATATATAAGTTATTTAAATCACAACAATTGTCTAAGTGGGTAGAAGACATATTTTCCCCACTTGATTGATATGATCAAGTCTAGTAGAAACTTCATTAACAAATAATAAAAGGGAATTTTGTTCGAGTACCCGTTATTGAACTGCCTAAACTTGTATCCTTAGGTGCTCTTGACTTACCTATCTGGGCTCCATTTGAACATGTTGAACTTTGACTATTCGATCTTGAGCAACTTTATTTTGTGAAATTAGGCGAGTATCCTGAACTTGAACCATCGTGTTGTTAATTGTCCATTGTGACCCCAACCCTTTTGGTTGCCTTGATTTGACTTGAGCTTGTGAATGTGATGAACTAGCCCTATGACCTTTCATCTATTTTCCCCTATGTCATGTATTGGGAAGGAACCAAGACGTAATTTGAATATTTGTAACTATGGATCAGTAAATATTCCCAAATACTATGTTAACGAAACATCAACAAATGATCTTCACATAGTAATTATGTGATTTGAATACAGAATGTATAGGAATCGGATTTTTGAATAAAATGTAAGAACTAGGTTCCAAAATTTTTGAAATTAATTTCAATGTTGAATCTATATTTTGGAACCATACCAGTTGGATATGCATAAGAGTAGCTGAAGAATAATGGTATTTTGAAAAGATTTTCCAACTTATCGAAAAATGCGGCCTTTCCAAACAAGTATTGAAGCTATCAATGAATAAAGTCATATGTTATGTGTGCAATTGATTTTGAATGAATTTGACTTTATGGATTGTAAATGGTATTATTTGGAAATCTTGCCGTTGTTCGAAACTACTTGAAATTGAATTTTGAAACGTTGATTTTAAGGATTTGGTTCTGATTTTTTTTTTTTTTTTGAAATCCATTTCTACTGTTTTGGAATTAATATCTGAGATAGTACTAGTTTGGAACATGCATAATCAGAGTAGTGCAGTAGAAGCATGATGATATTTTTTTAGAAGTGTTTCGAGAGATTTTCTCGACCATAGGAAAATGTAACCTTTTCAAACACGATCTGGTAATTGAAATGAGAATGGATATAAAGTCCTATATTGTGTTGTAAAGGATTTTCAAATGAAGTATATCTTGAAATATTTTGACAATAATGTTTGAAATGGGAAGGTATTCAACTATATGAACGGTAAATAGTTTCTAAGATATGGAATCCAGCTCTTGAAAAAAATTCTATGTTATGAGAATATGAAATTTATTTGGAAATCTTGGAAATGTTTCGAAATTGCTTGAAAATGAAATTTGATCTAAAAGAAAGATTGATATGGTTTTACATAGATTATGAACGATTTTTTGAAGCTTTTAAAATTTTGAAAGGCTTACTTGATTCGAAAAGATGATAAGAAAATCGTATTGATCAAATTGGATTTCCACTTATTGAAAGGAAATTTTATGACGTGATGAATCTGTTAGAAATATCATCTTACGTATAATTGTTGGGAAGAATGTTTCGAAATAATCTGATTTATACGTTTATGGGAGCACAAGCACTTCACTTTTGTCAGTATATTAATGTGAGACTAATACCCCTGTCGCCACTTTAATGAATGCCTTGTTACTGTAATTACATAGCTAGGATTTGTTGTTTTATCTTTGCTCGGGACTAAGTTCATCGTCACGCTGCGAGTTTTTAATTTCATGTTTGCTGAAAGTGTACTTTCCTTGATACATGCTCTCACCAGAACTAAAGCTCACTTTTGCATGATTTAAATAAGAATGCATATTTTTCCTTGTCCCAGATTTCCTTTTGAAATTCATTCACTGCTCCATTAGATTAGTTTATGGGACCTGGGTACCATTAGGGCCGTCAATTTCTTACACGACCCGAAACACGACTCGTAACCCGCATGAAAAAAACCCGACCCGACCCATTTATAAACGAGTCAATTTCGGGTCAAACCGCTCTGACCCGTTTAATAAATGGGTGGGTTACAGGTTGACCCGTTAACCCGTTTCTGACTCGTCATAACCCGTTTAATGTAAAACATACCAAGCCCAAGTCGTGTAAAACCATTTGATGATCTACTGTTACTAGTTTGTATTAATAACTGTATCATGTATGTTGCCTTTTTAAGTGTTGTATTTTTAAGCAATGTATTATTCTATTTCAGTATGCTTTTATTTTTCAAAATGTAGGTGATAAAAAGATTTCTGCAATTAAGCAGGTCAAAACGGGTCAATCTGATCCGACCCGATTAGATAAACGGGTTAAGCGGGTTGGATCGGGTCAACCAATTTATAAACGAGTTGGGTTCGAGTTGGCATAATATGACCCGTTTATTAAACGGGTTGATCCGACTCGTTTTAAAATTGACCCGAACCCGACTTGACCCGACCCGAACCCGACCCAACACGATCCATTGACAGCCCTAGGTACCATTGCATAAGGGTGTGTGTATATATATACATGTGTGTGTGGATTGCATGCCTACATATTACCTTTTGTATACCTTGCTACAAGCAAATTTTAGGTGGTATACGCATGAAATTCACCCACTCATTCTTGTAGTATCATGATTATGTTGTTCATAAACATGCTAGGTCCTTAGGAAATGATTTGGAATTGTGTGTGTATACAGCTTCTTATTATTGTTAGTACATTTCCTTGCCAGCTCGCATTGATGTTGGTTATAGCCTTTTATAGATACACTTTTACTTGCCTTGCTTGAATATGACCATTCTATCATTTTACTCACGAATGGAATTGAATCCGCATTCATGCCACACCTTGTTTTAGTCATGCAACCTGTCACTCTTGTACTACCGCCCGCCTTATTGATGCATGCAAGTATATTAGTCTTTCACTGTATATTTATTTTGGCAGTTTCAATAGGTATTATACTCAAATTATTTAATATATATATATATATGAACACATATAGTCTGGATTAACAATTATATTTATGGGTATATTTTGAAACGGCTGACTTGAAATAAGTTTAATCCTGACTCTGGTGTTTTGTGTTTTTGCATGGAATGCTTGGGCCAAGCCCCAAGTGTTCCAGGTTCAAAGATTTCAGCTTGCAAAGAGGAGAGACACGTGAAGATACACGTGCGTTAAGCTCAACAAAACAATAAATTTGTTTAAAGAAAAATTATGTGTATATTTAATTTATCCTTGCGTTGTGCAAAATTTTGTAAACTATGATATTTATATGAAATTTTATTCCATTGCAAATTTTGTACTCTATGATTCTATATTTAATTCTGGTAAACCCTGTAAGCCAAATAACGATCTATATAAATTAATTGGTTTTTCAATTAAAACTAATTTGTTTAGCTAAAAAAAGTGGAAGTGAAGCTTTTAGTTAATTGGATTTTGGAAAAGTTATTGGGTTTGTTTCATTTTTCCTACCTTAATAATTTTGTGACGGCCTGGAATTTCGCTCGATCTGAATCAGTCGTTAAACCGATCTAGACCGTTCGAAACCCCTGAACGTTGAGAACAGGACAAATCAGAACACAAACAGAAGAACATTTCATTGCTATTTCAACAATTCCATCAGATACAAGAATATACAGAGTATAAATGAATAAATATACATTCGATAAATATCAGAGATTACAATAAATTACATAGCAGCGGAAAAAGAAATACAAAGCACAACTGAAGGTGATATACGGATACAGAGCTTTCTGGATATCATTCCAGCTGTAAACCAGGATCCTGTGAATATAAATCTGCAAAACCAAAACTACTAGCTGCCCGTGCGGAAAATAGGGGCACCCAGAGTTTAGGTTAAAACAATAAACTCCAGGTCAGTCATGTGACTGGTGTGAGAACTAAAACAGTTATTAAAACTTTATTTTAAAAGAGAGTAATTCAAGGGACCACGCCGTATAACACGGAACGGGTTTCCTCCCAAGAATACCAGTGCATAGAATAAACAACACAATGCTTTTCCGAAAAATGAAGCTATTATAAGACCCAGGTCCTATCATACAATGCAACGCAAGCCGGGGGATAGGGTTTTCCCTTATAATAGCCAAACATGCTTGGTACGTTTAAAACAAATCATTTGATACTATAATAAGTGTATAGTGTCAAAACA
This sequence comes from Allium sativum, assembly GCA_030737875.1. Lineage (NCBI taxonomy): Eukaryota > Viridiplantae > Streptophyta > Magnoliopsida > Asparagales > Amaryllidaceae > Allium > Allium sativum. Next base: position 19,435,768 of record CM060911.1, read on the forward strand.
TTTCAATCATAAATATAAATCATAGACGGCATGGGTACCATATATCATGTCGCCATACTAGTTCTACAATTAAAACCGCAATACACGTATTGGAAATTGGATTTCCGTCATGAGTCGAGGCAAGGGGCAAGCTCCTCTCCGCGTTCGAGACACTCTAGCAAATATCTCAGGATTACGCACACTGGGTAACCCCTGGATCTTCAGGGCCGGTCCTCACTTACGTTAGAGGATTAGTTATGCCTGAACACACGTTTCCCGGTCCTTACAGACCTATAATCGAGGCGCCTCATCCAACAACCACAAAGGTGAAAAGTATATAAATGTCAGGGCTGGTAAGTCACTGACACCACCAAAGCTAGAAAGAAACGTGTGCTCTCCCTGCAGTCCGTATCCCGTTTTTAACTCATACCGAGGTGTGAGGTTCGCGAATACACGCTATACACAAAGCTACGCCACAAGGGCCATGCTTTGATCATCAACCACAAGACTTTGCTTTTCAACAGAAGCCTTGATCATTGCATCTTAGCGTGCCACACAGGCAATTCATGCCATGCGACTGATGTCCATCGATATACAACCTCTGAGCTCGTACGTCTCAGAGAATGGCGTTAAGCAAAAGAATAAATTCTCCGCCGCCAAACAGATGTATATTTAATAGAAATCAATCAACACAGAATAAAATCCAGTGTCAGACACACAATCCATTTACAAGTCCGTTCTGGGTCTGAACGAAACCGGAGGCACTTTCCTCGCATATCCATCCATCTCCAAGTACGTCTGGACGACCACCAACTATTTCCATCCTCTTGGGTGTACAGCCCAATCAGGATCGTCAGTAATTACCCAAACGATGTGAAGACTTCCGGTCTTTGACCACCGTCTTCATCTTCGACTTATCGTCGAATCGGTTATTCAGAATGGGTGTAAACCCGGACTTTCCGAACAACCCGCGTATATTAAAACAAATGTTACACAAACACAACATATGCCTCATTCCAATTCATTAGTCGCTAACCGTAAATCAACAAGAGAACAGTTTCCCAAATATTAACCCCGAAGCCCGAAACCAACATCAGATCAATACCCAGGAAACCATTCTTCTTAGCTAACCTACAGCTAGTTTCTAAATTCCACATTCTTAGGGAAAGGTTCCCATTAATTTTATCCAAGATAAATTCTTTAAAATTTATCCTGTAATCTTCCTTTGGATGTCATTTAAAACCAAATTATGGTTTTTCCAACTAGTCGAGATTAGCGAACCACAACGAAGTAATTATTTATTTTATTTCCCAATCCCAACCTATTCATCCCATGAAGCAAAACTGGTAATACTCCATATCTAACACCGTGGTGTTATCGGTAAAATTAATTACCATTTCACGTTCAAATCTAATTAAAGATTTAACTATCGCTTTGGAGCAAAACTGGCGATACTCCATTCTCGCTCTTTTCTAAATTTAATAATTTAGATTACAAATTCACACTTCAATCTAATTTCAGATTCGTTAGAACTCCTTTTACTGGGTTAAAGAACTAGGTGTTATTTAAAACACAGTTCACGACAAACCCAAATCACATTCTATTTGTTATCGGGTTAAAGAACTAGTGTTATTTAAAACACTGTTCACGATAAACCCATTTCGAATTTAATCAAATATATTAGAAATTCGATTATTTAAAACCCCTTTTTAAATCTAATTCATTTATTTAAAAATAATTGGGTTTTAAATTTAGTTCAACACTAGTTCATTTCGATAAAAACCCATTTTTATCTTTTCAAACATGGAGTTTTTCATCTCAAATTTTCCCAAATCATTTATTATGATTTTACACTAATTATTACTATTTTTAATAATTTTATTAAGGCCCGTACAGTCGATTTCCAACAATGGCCATCGAACTGCACTTACAGCGACCTTTTTCAAATTTGATTTGGACGTATCTCCAAATCCAACCGTTAGATTTCAAATTTCTAATATTCGTTAGAAAGCTCTTTTCGATACGAACCCAACGGTTCCGGTTTTAGGAGAATACGACGGTCGGATCTCCCGTAATGCCCGTTTGAAATAAATGGTCGAAATTTAGGAACTGCCGCGGCGCGGCGCGTTCTATTCAGGCCATTATATTATATATATAATATATATAATATATATTTCGTCGATTTCTATTTAAAAAGAATTTTATAAATAGTTTTGAATTCGTTTCAAAAATCATTTCAACTTCCATTTCAATTCAAATCAAAATTGAATTCTTCGTTATAAATTCGTTTTAGGAATTCATTTCTATTCAATTCGAATTTCAATTCTATTTGAATTCATTTCAATTCGCTTTTAATTAAATTTGAATTCGTTTTCAATTCGATCCAATTTCAGAGTCGTTTTCTATTCGATTCAAGTTCATTTTCTATTCAAATCAAATTCGTTTCGTTTTCTATTTGAATCAAATTCATTATATATTCAATTCAAATCAAATTGGTTTTCTATTCCATTCAATTCGAAATCGTTTTATATTCAATTCAAATCGAAGTCGTTATATATTCAATTCAAATCGAAGTCGTTATATATTCAATTCATTTCGAAATCGTTATATATTCAATTCATTTCGAAATCGTTATATATTCAATTCATTTCGAAATCGTTATATATTCAATTCATTTCGAAATCGTTATATATTCAATTCATTTCGAAATCGTTATATATTCAATTCATTTCGAAATCGTTATATATTCAATTCATTTCGAAATCGTTATATATTCAATTCATTTCGAAATCGTTATATATTCAATTCATTTCGAAATCGTTTTATATTCAATTCAAATCGAAGTCGTTATATATTCAATTCAAATCGAAGTCGTTATATATTCAATTCATTTCGAAATCGTTATATATTCAATTCATTTCGAAATCGTTATATATTCAATTCATTTCGAAATCGTTATATATTCAATTCATTTCGAAATCGTTATAAATATCGTTCGCGTCCAAAATGGCGCATCACTATTCAACACGGCTTTATATATTCTATTTCAAATATTTCTTTTTGTCAACACACGACTAATCTCAACGAATGAGTACCGTCCATGTGTGACTATTTTTGCTATTAATATATTTTATAAAAATGAAGGTATCTATTGTTTGATATTGAATCAGACTTCAACCGAAATTTAGTGAGAGAACGATTTCCTAAATATTAACCCCGAAGGCCGAAACCAACATCAAATTAATATTCAGGAGACCACTCATCTCATCTATTTTCCAGTTGATTTCTAATTCCATATATGATAAAGATGTAAATTTTATTATAAAAATATTTCGTTCAACACATGACTAATCTCAACGGATGAGTACAGTCAACACATGAACCTTTATTTTATATAGATAAAGATGCAAATTTTATTATAAAAATATTTTGTTCAACACATGACTAATCCCAACGGATGAGTATAGTCAACACATGAACCTTTATATTATATTGATAAAGATGCAAATTTTATTATAAAAATATTTTGTTCAACACATGACTAATATCAACGGATGAGTATAGTCAACACATGAACCTTTATATTATATTGATAAAGATGCAAATTTTATTATAAAAATATTTTGTTCAACACATGACTAATATCAACGGATGAGTATAGTCAACACATGAACATTTATTTTATAATATACTTTATTTTTCTAAATTGGAATGAGGCCCAATCAATTACCATATAAAGTTAATTATATGGATTTTTATACAACACATGTATATAATAGCATTGAAAGATAATCAACCATCAACCAAAGTGCACTACACTGTATAAGCATCAAATATAGATATCTAACGCTTATAACAGCCTGTCAATCTATCGATCGACATATTTAATCATCAGGATGAGTGAACTTCATATTTCATCCCAACACCCGTGTGGGGTTTCAAACAATCAAACACAGATTTTTATTTGTGCAGTTGGGCGATGTGTAAAACTTATCGTCCCAATCAATATCCTTCAAATAGGTGTACATAAACAAACCGTCCGGTTTGTAAATGAATGTTTTATTCTATTCTCTTTCACGTTAAAAATTATATTTTTAACGATAAAATATTTTATTCCAACATATGAATTTCTATTCAGTTCATTCTCAATAAAATTGATATTTTTGTTTTTCTAACATATTTTAGAAAATTTCGGCGGCATAACGGCACGATACTAGAAACGGGACGAGGCCTAGCCTTATCCCCGGTCTAGTGAAGGCCCACGCCATTCACACATCAATCAAACCAATCAGTTTCACCAAACAATTCAATTCAATCAAATAATCTAATTAATCTATGCAACCAAACAAACAAGTCCATGGTCTGTGGACGGGTGTCGGGTGCTACTAAGCACCGTCTGCATCCTAGTATATATATATAACTAGAAAGATTAAATTGAAAGGTGAGAAATTCTCACATATAGCTATCCAAGCTCCACGGCACTTCTTTGACAGAAATCTTCATCGTTATCCCATCTTCGTCATCTTCGTTGCCCGTAGTCACTATATATATAAAAATCACACATTTTTATATTTTGATGTCTTTAAAATAAAAATCACATTTTTATTTATTCACTTTCAATTTAAAAATCATATTTTTATAATCACTTCATATATTTAAAAATCGAATTTTCACTACGATGTTCAATATATAAAAATCATATTTTTACTTCTCTATTCAATATATAAAAATCGAATTTTTACTTTGCTATTCAATATAAAAATCGAATTTTTACTACTATGTTATATAGATAAAAATTATATTTTTATCACGCTATTTTCTATATTAAGATTTCGCCTTTTTTAAATTTAAAGATTTCACCTTTTTAAATTTAAAGATTTCATCTTTATAAAAATCTCATTTTTATTTTTCTACACATAAAGATGATATAAAAACTATATTTTTACCTCTTCTATATAGTAAAGACTATATTTTTAATACTTTAAAAATATAAAAATCATATTTTTAATATTCCTATATAGTAAAGACTATATTTTTAATTCTTTAAAAATATAAAAACTATATTTTTATCACTTTACAAAATAAAGTAAAACTCAGTTTTTTTAAAAATAAATTAAAAATCAGGTTTAGAAATAAAGTAAAAATCAGTTTTTAAAAATAAATTAAAAAATCAGGTTTAGAAATAAAGTAAAAATCAGTTTTTAAAAATAAATTAAAAAATCAGGTTTAAAAATAAATTAAATACTTACAGTTCGAAGGGGGGAGGGTCTTCTGCAATAAAGGGGGAGGACTGGGCTATGGAGGTGCTGGAGGCGGCGGATCTCAACAGGGGGGGTGCGGGTTCGCTGTCGACGCAGGGAGGACGTGGGTTGGGGGGGCTTCATCGATCGAGTGTCGATCTGGGGGGGCTTGGAGGGTGTCGCGGCGGTGGGTCGTGGCGTGGTGGTGGCGCCGTCGAGCGCGGCGCTCAGTCGAGGGGGCGACGGGAAAACATTAGGGTTTTTTTTTTCTTCTTTTTCAATCTGTCTAAACGAAAGAAAAAGGGGGGGGCCTGGTTAAGGGGTTTTTGGTTTTTTATTTATTTATTATTTATTATTTTATTATTTTTAAAAGTTGACTTTTACATACGACCTCTAAACGAGGCCCACCGACTGTCGCCCATAGCGTTTCACCCCCATTCCGAACACAATGGGATATGTATCATAAGCTGATTCGACTGTTTGAATCAGTTCCTGTTAAATTTACACTTAAATCGCTATATTGAATTTTAAACGTGCATTTCAAATTACCGGGGTCACATACTAACTAGAAAAATTCCAGAAAAATATTTTCTAGCTTCGTATTGACGATACGGTCCTAACAAAACTAGTTTCGTCGAATTCTGAGACCGTATGAAAAATGGCCAATTTCCAGTCGATTAAAATCAACTGAAATGGTCAAACGCGTTTTCCTTTGCCACGCTCACATATTGATTCGAAAAATTATGAAATTAGAAACCTAGCAATAATTTGACATCACGGACCCAACAAAACTGGTTTCGTCGAAATCCGAGGTCATTTGCAAAATGTCCATTTTTAAGGGCCTGAATTCCATAGCGACTATTCAGAATTTTCAACTGGACATATCTTTTGCTTCCCGCTATGAAATCTTGATTTTTCGGATTCGATTAGAAAGATATTATCAATTAGATCCCATCATTTTTGGTTTCACTAAAATCCGGATTGTTTTGCACCCGGTACATTCAATTGAAGTTTGAAATCGAATTATCGAACTACCGCGCCATTTTCAATTCTATTTATAATTATATATAATTATTTATATTCTAACGACGACGTATATAATATATACGTTCGAATTATATTCAAAATAAATTTCTCGTCGATATTATTTAAAATAATCTATTTTAAATGTTCGAAATTCACTAAAATTGCCAAAATAAAAATTTTAAACTGGCCCAGATTTTCGGGTTATTACAATCTCCCCCACTTAAAACTTTTCGTCCCCGAAAAGGAACAAAATCGAAAGTGGTTTGATTATTCAGCCCTACGCTCGATCTGGCTTCCATTCTCCAACCCTTTGGTTTCTGAGAATTTCCAAAATTTCAAAAATTTGGCTAACACCCTAAATTTTCGAAAAATTTCGCCATAACCTCCCCTGCACCGGGAGCATCGGGGAATTTCAAATAGCTTCCCCGGTCCTTCAGATCTCAAAAAGAAAAAGAAAAAGCCAAGCGGCTAGCCAATAGGCTCATAAAATCATCATCACCCAAACAAAACAGTAAATTATGTAGTAAACATGTACCTATTTGTCGGGCAAACAAATTTTATTCTCTGCTCTAGCCTCCTTGCTATGACCTGTTCAATGCAAGTATATGTATATGCAAGCAAATGCGACCAATTTTCAATACAGTTCAATATTCGGTTTAATTAGGCATAAGTGGTTAAAAATTAGCAAAAAATAAACAAACAACACAAACATCAATCAATTAGTGGATTAGAGTTTCAAATTCATAATTTTGATATATATATATAGAAAATCATGTTTTGATGCCAATTCACAACAATGTGTTCTAACTATATAGATTTTGGTTCTCACACCAGTCTAATGGAAATATATCGATATCACACCTTCGTTACTCGAACCTGAATACTAATGACGACTAGTCAATCATCAGAATCATCTTCGGGCCACTAGAGTATGATTCTATATCTATCCAGTATATTAAAACTTCGAATATACGTTCATGACGCGTATATACAAAATCTTTATATACTCGATTGTCCATATTCAAAATAAATAAATAATCAAATACGTTTAAAATGGTTTAAATTTTCAAAACAATATTGTTTTCATTTGAAAAATATACTCTTCACACCCGTTCTAGGATACTACTGATCCTATCTCTAACGAGTCATTCTAATTGGATATTACTAATCCAATATCTGATGAATTCTTTCGCAAGGTTCTAATGTGTCTTGTTCTCGAGCTCTGTAAACCAAAGCTCTGATACCAACTGTGACGGCCTGGAATTTCGCTCGATCTGAATCAGTCGTTAAACCGATCTAGACCGTTCGAAACCCCTGAACGTTGAGAACAGGACAAATCAGAACACAAACAGAAGAACATTTCATTGCTATTTCAACAATTCCATCAGATACAAGAATATACAGAGTATAAATGAATAAATATACATTCGATAAATATCAGAGATTACAATAAATTACATAGCAGCGGAAAAAGAAATACAAAGCACAACTGAAGGTGATATACGGATACAGAGCTTTCCGGATATCATTCCAGCTGTAAACCAGGATCCTGTGAATATAAATCTGCAAAACCAAAACTACTAGCTGCCCGTGCGGAAAATAGGGGCACCCAGAGTTTAGGTTAAAACAATAAACTCCAGGTCAGTCATGTGACTGGTGTGAGAACTAAAACAGTTATTAAAACTTTATTTTAAAAGAGAGTAATTCAAGGGACCACGCCGTATAACACGGAACGGGTTTCCTCCCAAGAATACCAGTGCATAGAATAAACAACGCAATGCTTTTCCGAAAAATGAAGCTATTATAAGACCCAGGTCCTATCATACAATGCAACGCAAGCCGGGGGATAGGGTTTTCCCTTATAATAGCCAAACATGCTTGGTACGTTTAAAACAAATCATTTGATACTATAATAAGTGTATAGTGTCAAAACATTTCAATCATAAATATAAATCATAGACGGCATGGGTACCATATATCATGTCGCCATACTAGTTCTACAATTAAAACCGCAATACACGTATTGGAAATTGGATTTCCGTCATGAGTCGAGGCAAGGGGCAAGCTCCTCTCCGCGTTCGAGACACTCTAGCAAATATCTCAGGATTACGCACACTGGGTAACCCCTGGATCTTCAGGGCCGGTCCTCACTTACGTTAGAGGATTAGTTATGCCTGAACACACGTTTCCCGGTCCTTACAGACCTATAATCGAGGCGCCTCATCCAACAACCACAAAGGTGAAAAGTATATAAATGTCAGGGCTGGTAAGTCACTGACACCACCAAAGCTAGAAAGAAACGTGTGCTCTCCCTGCAGTCCGTATCCCGTTTTTAACTCATACCGAGGTGTGAGGTTCGCGAATACACGCTATACACAAAGCTACGCCACAAGGGCCATGCTTTGATCATCAACCACAAGACTTTGCTTTTCAACAGAAGCCTTGATCATTGCATCTTAGTGTGCCACACAGGCAATTCATGCCATGCGACTGATGTCCATCGATATACAACCTCTGAGCTCGTACGTCTCAGAGAAGGGCGTTAAGCAAAAGAATAAATTCTCCGCCGCCAAACAGATGTATATTATAGAAATCAATCAACACAGAATAAAATCCAGTGTCAGACACACAATCCATTTACAAGTCCGTTCTGGGTCTGAACGAAACCGGAGGCACTTTCCTCGCATATCCATCCATCTCCAAGTACGTCTGGACGACCACCAACTATTTCCATCCTCTTGGGTGTACAGCCCAATCAGGATCGTCAGTAATTACCCAAACGATGTGAAGACTTCCGGTCTTTGACCACCGTCTTCATCTTCGACTTATCGTCGAATCGGTTATTCAGAATGGGTGTAAACCCGGACTTTCCGAACAACCCGCGTATATTAAAACAAATGTTACACAAACACAACATACGCCTCATTCCAATTCATTAGTCGCTAACCGTAAATCAACAAGAGAACAGTTTCCCAAATATTAACCCCGAAGCCCGAAACCAACATCAGATCAATACCCAGGAAACCATTCTTCTTAGCTAACCTACAGCTAGTTTCTAAATTCCACATTCTTAGGGAAAGGTTCCCATTAATTTTATCCAAGATAAATTCTTTAAAATTTATCCTGTAATCTTCCTTTGGATGTCATTTAAAACCAAATTATGGTTTTTCCAACTAGTCGAGATTAGCGAACCACAACGAAGTAATTATTTATTTTATTTCCCAATCCCACCTATTCATCCCATGAAGCAAAACTGGTAATACTCCATATCTAACACCGTGGTGTTATCGGTAAAATTAATTACCGTTTCACGTTCAAATCTAATTAAAGATTTAACTATCGCTTTGGAGCAAAACTGGCGATACTCCATTCTCGCTCTTTTCTAAATTTAATAATTTAGATTACAAATTCACACTTCAATCTAATTTCAGATTCGTTAGAACTCCTTTTACTGGGTTAAAGAACTAGGTGTTATTTAAAACACAGTTCACGACAAACCCAAATCACATTCTATTTGTTATCGGGTTAAAGAACTAGTGTTATTTAAAACACTGTTCACGATAAACCCATTTCGAATTTAATCAAATATATTAGAAATTCGATTATTTAAAACCCCTTTTTAAATCTAATTCATTTATTTAAAAATAATTGGGTTTTAAATTTAGTTCAACACTAGTTCATTTCGATAAAAACCCATTTTTATCTTTTCAAACATGGAGTTTTTCATCTCAAATTTTCCCAAATCATTTATTATGATTTTACACTAATTATTACTATTTTTAATAATTTTATTAAGGCCTGTACAGTCGATTTCCAACAATGGCCATCGAACTGCACTTACAGCGACCTTTTTCAAATTTGATTTGGACGTATCTCCAAATCCAACCGTTAGATTTCAAATTTCTAATATTCGTTAGAAAGCTCTTTTCGATACGAACCCAACGGTTCCGGTTTTAGGAGAATCCGACGGTCGGATCTCCCGTAATGCCCGTTTGAAATAAATGGTCGAAATTTACGAACTGCCGCGGCGCGACGCGTTCTATTCAGGCCATTATATTATATATATAATATATATAATATATATTTCGTCGATTTCTATTTAAAACGAATTTTATAAATAGTTTTGAATTCGTTTCAAAAATCATTTCAACTTCCATTTCAATTCAAATCAAAATTGAATTCTTCATTATAAATTCGTTTTAGGAATTCATTTCTATTCAATTCGAATTTCAATTCAATTTGAATTCATTTCAATTCGCTTTTAATTAAATTTGAATTCGTTTTCAATTCGATCCAATTTCAGAGTCGTTTTCTATTCGATTCAAGTTCATTTTCTATTCAAATCAAATTCGTTTCGTTTTCTATTTGAATCAAATTCATTATATATTCAATTCAAATCAAATTGGTTTTCTATTCCATTCAATTCGAAATCGTTTTATATTCAATTCAAATCGAAGTCGTTATATATTCAATTCAAATCGAAGTCGTTATATATTCAATTCATTTCGAAATCGTTATATATTCAATTCATTTCGAAATCGTTATATATTCAATTCATTTCGAAATCGTTATATATTCAATTCATTTCGAAATCGTTATATATTCAATTCATTTCGAAATCGTTATATATTCAATTCATTTCGAAATCGTTATATATTCAATTCATTTCGAAATCGTTATATATTCAATTCATTTCGAAATCGTTATATATTCAATTCATTTCGAAATCGTTATATATTCAATTCATTTCGAAATCGTTTTATATTCAATTCAAATCGAAGTCGTTATATAATCAATTCAAATCGAAGTCGTTATATATTCAATTCATTTCGAAATCGTTATATATTCAATTCATTTCGAAATCGTTATATATTCAATTCATTTCGAAATCGTTATATATTCAATTCATTTCGAAATCGTTATAAATATCGTTCGCGTCCAAAATGGCGCATCACTATTCAACACGGCTTTATATATTCTATTTCAAATATTTCTTTTTGTCAACACACGACTAATCTCAACGAATGAGTACCGTCCATGTGTGACTATTTTTGCTATTAATATATTTTATAAAAATGAAGGTATCTATTGTTTGATATTGAATCAGACTTCAACCGAAATTTTGTGAGAGAACGATTTCCTGAATATTAACCCCGAAGGCCGAAACCAACATCAGATTAATATTCAGGAGACCACTCATCTCATCTATTTTCCAGTTGATTTCTAATTCCATATATGATAAAGATGTAAATTTTATTATAAAAATATTTCGTTCAACACATGACTAATCTCAACGGATGAGTACAGTCAACACATGAACCTTTATTTTATATAGATAAAGATGCAAATTTTATTATAAAAATATTTTGTTCAACACATGACTAATCCCAACGGATGAGTATAGTCAACACATGAACCTTTATATTATATTGATAAAGATGCAAATTTTATTATAAAAATATTTTGTTCAACACATGACTAATATCAACGGATGAGTATAGTCAACACATGAACCTTTATATTATATTGATAAAGATGCAAATTTTATTATAAAAATATTTTGTTCAACACATGACTAATATCAACGGATGAGTATAGTCAACACATGAACATTTATTTTATAATATACTTTATTTTTCTAAATTGGAATGAGGCCCAATCAATTACCATATAAAGTTAATTATATGGATTTTTATACAACACATGTATATAATAGCATTGAAAGATAATCAACCATCAACCAAAGTGCACTACACTGTATAAGCATCAAATATAGATATCTAACGCTTATAACAGCCTGTCAATCTATCGATCGACATATTTAATCATCAGGATGAGTGAACTTCATATTTCATCCCAACACCCGTGTGGGGTTTCAAACAATCAAACACAGATTTTTATTTGTGCAGTTGGGCGATGTGTAAAACTTATCGTCCCAATCAATATCCTTCAAATAGGTGTACATAAACAAACCGTCCGGTTTGTAAATGAATGTTTTATTCTATTCTCTTTCACGTTAAAAATTATATTTTTAACGATAAAATATTTTATTCCAACATATGAATTTCTATTCAGTTCATTTTCAATAAAATTGATATTTTTGTTTTTCTAACATATTTTAGAAAATTTCGGCGGCATAACGGCACGATACTAGAAACGGGACGAGGCCTAGCCTTATCCCCGGTCTAGTGAAGGCCCACGCCATTCACACATCAATCAAACCAATCAGTTTCACCAAACAATTCAATTCAATCAAATAATCTAATTAATCTATGCAACCAAACAAACAAGTCCATGGTCTGTGGACGGGTGTCGGGTGCTACTAAGCACCGTCTGCATCCTAGTATATATATATAACTAGAAAGATTAAATTGAAAGGTGAGAAATTCTCACATATAGCTATCCAAGCTCCACGGCACTTCTTTGACAGAAATCTTCATCGTTATCCCATCTTCGTCATCTTCGTTGCCCGTAGTCACTATATATATAAAAATCACACATTTTTATATTTTGATGTCTTTAAAATAAAATTCACATTTTTATTTATTCACTTTCAATTTAAAAATCATATTTTTATAATCACTTCATATATTTAAAAATCGAATTTTCACTACGATGTTCAATATATAAAAATCATATTTTTACTTCTCTATTCAATATATAAAAATCGAATTTTTACTTTGCTATTCAATATAAAAATCGAATTTTTACTACTATGTTATATAGATAAAAATTATATTTTTATCACGCTATTTTCTATATAAAGATTTCGCCTTTTTTAAATTTAAAGATTTCACCTTTTTAAGTTTAAAGATTTCATCTTTATAAAAATCTCATTTTTATTTTTCTACACATAAAGATGATATAAAAACTATATTTTTACCTCTTCTATATAGTAAAGACTATATTTTTAATACTTTAAAAATATAAAAATCATATTTTTAATATTCCTATATAGAAAAGACTATATTTTTAATTCTTTAAAAATATAAAAACTATATTTTTATCACTTTACAAAATAAAGTAAAACTCAGTTTTTATAAAAATAAATTAAAAATCAGGTTTAGAAATAAAGTAAAAATCAGTTTTTAAAAATAAATTAAAAAATCAGGTTTAGAAATAAAGTAAAAATCAGTTTTTAAAAATAAATTAAAAAATCAGGTTTAAAAATAAATTAAATACTTACAGTTCGAAGGGGGGGAGGGTCTTCTGCGATAAAGGGGGAGGACTGGGCTATGGAGGTGCTGGAGGCGGCGGATCTCAACAGGGGGGGTGCGGGTTCGCTGTCGACGCAGGGAGGACGTGGGTTGGGGGGGGCTTCATCGATCGAGTGTCGATCTGGGGGGGCTTGGAGGGTGTCGTGGCGGTGGGTCGTGGCGTGGTGGTGGCGCCGTCGAGCGCGGCGCTTAGTCGAGGGGGCGACGGGAAAACATTAGGGCTTTTTTTTTCTTCTTCTTTTTCAATCTGTCTAAACGAAAGAAAAAGGGGGGGGCCTGGTTAAGGGGTTTTTGGTTTTTTATTTATTTATTATTTATTATTTTATTAATTTTAAAAGTTGACTTTTACATACGACCTCTAAACGAGGCTCACCGACTGTCGCCCATAGCGTTTCACCCCCATTCCGAACACAATGGGATATGTATCATAAGCTGATTCGACTGTTTGAATCAGTTCCTGTTAAATTTACACTTAAATCGCTATATTGAATTTTAAACGTGCATTTCAAATTACCGGGGTCACATACTAACTAGAAAAATTCCAGAAAAATATTTTCTAGCTTCGTATTGACGATACGGTCCTAACAAAACTAGTTTCGTCGAATTCTGAGACCGTATGAAAAATGGCCAATTTCCAGTCGATTAAAATCAACTGAAATGGTCAAACGCGTTTTCCTTTGCCACGCTCACATATTGATTCGAAAAATTATGAAATTAGAAACCTAGCAATAATTTGACATCACAGACCCAACAAAACTGGTTTCGTCGAAATCCGAGGTCATTTGCAAAATGTCCATTTTTAAGGGCCTGAATTCCATAGCGACTATTCAGAATTTTCAACTGGACATATCTTTTGCTTCCCGCTATGAAATCTTGATTTTTCGGATTCGATTAGAAAGATATTATCAATTAGATCCCATCATTTTTGGTTTCACTAAAATCCGGATTGTTTTGCACCCGGTACATTCAATTGAAGTTTGAAATCGAATTATCGAACTACCGCGCCATTTTCAATTCTATTTATAATTATATATAATTATTTATATTCTAACGACGACGTATATAATATATACGTTCGAATTATATTCAAAATAAATTTCTCGTCGATATTATTTAAAATAATCTATTTTAAATGTTCGAAATTCACTAAAATTGCCAAAATAAAAATTTTAAACTGGCCCAGATTTTCGGGTTATTACAAATTTCGAGGACGAAATTCTTTTAAGGGGAAGGAATGTAATGGCCCATATTTTTAACCGTTTTATTTAATATTTAAAAATGGTTTTAAATGCTGTATTGGAATTATAAATGGGAATTTATAGGGAATTCATTTAATTAAAACGACATTTGAATGTATAATTTATAATTACATTTAAAACAAGCTCATAACGTCGTGGTAGTTCGTAATATTACGTTTTGTACTTAAATTGAGTATACAAGATTCAATATAAGTCGGAATTTTTTGAAACAAGAATCGTCCGTATTTATTAGATTATATTTTCCTAATGAAGGAGCAAAAACAAGTTTTCATTTTGTAGATTTTGCTTTATGTCCAAATAAAATTTTCAAAAGGTTGTTATGGAATTCGTAAGGATTTATTTATGTAAATAAAAGAATTTTTAATATTTTGAATATTGTTTTGGCTTGGAATTCAACCTAGGGTAATTTATTTTAATAGTATATGAAATTCTACCCGAGTATGTCCAATAATAATAATATATTATTATATTGAGATATTTTAAAATTGATTTATTTTAATTTAATTTAGACCCTTAAAAATGGACTTTATTCAAACAACCTCCGTTTTTTATGAAACATATTTTATTGGAACATGTATGGCTAGTAATTGCTAGATTTTCAGTTTGGAGCCAATCGAAGTTGTTTTGAGAGCACGTAAAATTTATTAGTGAACCAACGGATAAGTTGAAATTAAAATAACGCCATTTTTGCAAACTATGATTGATTTGAATGAAATTAGTTTTATAGGGATCGGAACGTCTAGACATAACAGTGCGTCTGTTTTCATTGCGATTGGGTATCGTTTGTAACGATACGATTAATAAACATTCAACGACAGTTAGCGGTATAATTAATATAACCGAATAAAGTATAAGTGTTCAATTAAACCAAATATAAAATTAAATTTTAAAGATGTATATAGGCGCACGAACTAACCTATTTTCGGGCAGCCTTCGCACATGCAAGATAACGTCGGCTTTTGAAATTAGACTTTGGCACATTAAATCAATTAATTAATGCACATGCTAACTGATCAAAGCACATGCTGCCTTCTGTCGAAATAAAACATTCTAACATGCCTTCTGCCAAAATAATTAATACGTTAACTAATCAAATTAAATATATAGGCGTATGCCTACACTAAAGTATCCTACTCTATTCTACATTCCTACTTATGCACATGTGAAGGTTGTACTCTTTGAAAGTGACACTGATTCTATCCTATTTCTTTGCTTATATATGTGCTACCTAGTTCATTTCTTCCCAGCAACACAAAATAAAACTGAAAGCTCTTTCAAAGAATAGATCGATCCCCTCAATTATTACTAAATAAATTAAACTCTATTCACCCGAGACTTGTACTAGTTAATGGTGTTAACGAAAGAAATGAAGCAGGGTTGAGCTAGCTTCGTTGGTGACAGTAGGGTGGCGGTAGAGAGGGGTTCGGTGGTTTACGGGGAGGGTTGTGCGCCTACTGAAACTATAGAAAAGGGAGGGTGTAGTTTCATGGAGATGAGTATGTAGGGAAGCAGTAGCTTAGGAGGGGATTTCGCGTGCTTATTTGAGGATGGATGGAAAGCCGAGAATTTTATTTTATGTGGACTAGTACGCAAAAGGAATGGAGAAAAACATGGTAGCACCATTCATGTAGAAGAATCGCGTGGAAAAGAAGAGGATATGGGACTGGAATGTGAAGTTCAGGCATGAATGACTTGCGTTTTCGGTTATGGGGTTTGTGCGTATGTTCTCTGATCCATTAGAATGTGAAGTTTAGGCATCGAGTGTCCGTAGGAGGGGCATGGCGGATCTCAGGGTGGTGGAGTCCGACCCTCCGACGGCCAGAGTTAGGTGGGCAGCAATAGTTCTCGGAATGAAAAATTCTAGGTGCATGGGAGCAGTACTACATGAAAAAAAGGGATTGTGTTTGCAAGGCGAAAGAATGTAAGGGGAGAAGTAATGTGTGCTTCGAATACCTTTTTGAGCTTCGGCTTTACAAGAGGAAAAAAATAAAAAATAAAAAAAAAGATCAAACAGGAAAAAAGGATTGGTGGGGAGAAAATTTGGGGCGATGAGAAGTTTGTTATGGCATAATATCAAAGAGTGGCTTGTGTGAAACCCAAACATGGAAGATCATTAAAGCAAACCATTGGTTTACGATTAAATTAGGCTAAGGGAATAATTAACTATTAATTAATGATATAGGTGTTTGAATTTAAAACGTTGATTTATTAATGGTATAACTTTTATGTACATGCGTAGAATTACACGAAACAGGATATGTTAGAATCACAAAGACTAGGGCTACGCTACTGAGCTATTTTGGAAGGGACTAGAAGAAAATAGAATTTCGTCTGATTTTAAACGTCCATTTAAAATTAAACGAAACAACCAGAAATCATTAATCGAAAGCAAAAAAATGGTGAGTTAACTCTTACGCTATTTGGAATATAATGATGTGCTAAATTCATATAACCTAAATTTATTAAATGATTGAATGCCTTGGATGCCAAGGCGTTGGCTTCTAAACTGGAATTTGTTAAAAGGGTAATTGAGTATAATAGGATCTAATTCTATAAAGAGTTCTTCAAAGGGATTTTTGAGCCTAATTTACAAACAAGGTTTATAAATAAAAATTGAAAGCTATGCGATGAAGAGGTTTTACATAATGAAAGAAATTTACAAATATGGTGTGTGGTTTATATAACCATATGTTAAATGGAATAGTAAGTGGAATTGAGATGGTACTAATGTTATCGGATTTTGAGTTATAAACTTCTATTTATCTTGAGATAAGAATGTTATCAATCAAGGTCTGAGAGGTAAACAAAATACCCCAACTTGAACGATTTCACAATTATCATGAGATGATATTAATTCGTAACGGTAAAAGAAGTAAAGAGATTTTTCGATTATTTCCAGATTAAAGGAAATATAAAAGGGGTTTTAAAGAATATTTTCAAGAAATATAAATGGATTGATGAGATATAGTGATATTTGCAATGTGATATAAAGAGGATTTTGGAAATACACCAATAATGGGAAATTGCAGGTTTGCTTATATAATTTGATTCTGGAAACGAGGATAAAGGATATATGGGTTTTGGAAAAAGAGTAGATTTTGGAAAAATACTTATAATTTCCATAAGCAAATAATTTAATGGATAAGAGAGTAACTGTTAAAGTAAACCATTATGGTTATATTATTAGAATACATCGTTTGGCGTTATTTTGGCGCAGATCAGATTTTAAAAGTATAGAAAATAATATTTCTCGGATAATAAAAATAAAGGTGGTTTTTATGTGATATAATTATAATTTGAATAAAAGAAATGACAAGGTGAGTTTTGAAAGTGTTTAGGCCACAAGAAAGATAAATGTTGAATTGGTTTCAAGTAATGGAAACAAAAGAGATTTGTTGAGATAAATTATAGAATCGATTTAAAATCGATATAACGGTTTAAATGAATGGTTTGAAAAGGAAGGGCCTGAGCTGCCAAAGTACTAATCGAAATTGTTTGAGTTAATTGTTAAAACCCTAACTCTCATGGAATATTGTTATTAGACCTTTAACGGGTTAGTTCGAAGAGACTGGGATGGGAACTAGACCCAAAACCACTCTGAACCAACAGTGCGCTCATGACTATTGTGTAGGTGTATAAAGATGGAGCATTGAAGACCGTTGATCTTCATGAATGGAAGAACTACTCGTTGAATATCTCTAGGTCACTTCCGGAGATATTTTGACTTGTGATTCTGTTTTGATTGAAATCTTCAGATTGCAAGGACTTCTTACTACTGATCCTTGGGGTGATTCATGTATAGGACGCGGCAGGAGGGTGCCTTCTTTTCATCATGTTCCTGGATGACTTGTACGGAAAAATGTCTGATAGAGTATTTCCTGAAGGTCACGTACGTTGATTTTTTACAAATATACCAAGTTTGGTGGCGGAGTAATTCTCTTGCTTAACACCCAAAGTATTTTTGTGGACGTCAATTAGTGATTTGACGGATCTGACGATGTGGCATTCAAAGATATGAGATGTTCTCTGAAAGATAAAACGTGACCTCAAGCCTCTCAGCCAATAAATGACAAAAATTGGGCAGGCAGCATGGCTAGTTTGATCGCACCCAAGTAGGGTGTATTATCACCATTTAGAGAAATTCCTTATTTGTTTCTCATTCGTTTTTGTATCTCCACGGAAGTATGGTAGGCCCTCAAAACCGTAGGGTGATAATACATTCGGTCCACTCAAGCTGAATGAGTGACGATCTTGTGTGGCCAGGTTGCAAGATGTTCTTTTTAAACCCCAGTGTATCCCCTATAGAGTACACTAATTGGAAGGTGGTCCCATACCTTGTCATAGTTGGAATCCAATCTCCAATAACTGCCCTACGGTTTTTGATGTTATAATGAATTTGTAGAGCATGAGATGCAAGCATTCTATTAGATGGTTATTTATTTGTGATTTGATAGACGCTATTATAATGTCACTGGATTTTGATATATCAAAAACGTTTTGAGTCACACTAAGGTAAAAATCATCTATATTTATGTGTGGGATGGTCTTACTATTATCCTTTGTTTCAAAAATATTTTCTAAAGTTAAGCAAATTGTTTGTCATGTGAATTTATCACTGAAAGAATTCCAGACTGATCCAGGTAAATTTTGCTTTGCTTTGAATGTGCTCGAGTCAGACCAAGTATATTTCCAGGTTAGGTTCGCTTGGAATTTCAGAAAAGGAGCTGAAGTCAAGACACATTCTACGTAGTTACTGGTACTAGTTTATTCCGCTGTGTGTATTGACTGATATGAATGTATACTCTGATGTTGTAATCACTTATGCATACAGTTTTCTTTTGAATAAATTATGTTGATATACTATATTTTGTCCATTCCGCTGTGAGATTCTGATCTTCTTATTCTTCTATTATAATATTTCTTTCTTTTCTTCTCTCATCCTCTAACTTCTTTCTATTAACGATCTGGGATTCGATACTTGGATTTTTGGCGAGTAATACATGATTAAGTATTGTTGTCGAAGATTCGAGGATCGAAATTCCGGGTCGTTACAGCTGCAAATAGATGTATGTGTTTGTAAGTGGATGCATGTATACACACTAGGTCTTATGATCGGCTGAATAGCACACTTGCATATGCATATAGATGTGTGTGCATTTTTATTATTTCTATGGTTGTAATATACAGATGTCATCATATGATTGTTGCATATGGATGATGTTTGATGCATGCGTATAGAGTTATATGTTATCATTATCATTTTTGCATACATTTTGGATGCATGACACACATATAATTGCATAAAAAGGATGTGGACTGAATCAGTAAACTGCCTAATCTTTTTCTTTAGTTAGTCTCATATACACTACTCTATTGCATAAATACATAAATTGCATTATACAAATTAAGAATAATGTTTTCCATTGGATGATGGATGAGTAGATAGATGTTGAAAACACTTAAATTATTCGTCTACCTTAGAGATTTCAGAGGCGAAATCCTTTAAGAGGGAAGAATGTAACAATCCAAATCTTTACAATTGGTAATTAGTAAATGAATTAATTAATTACAGAATAAGTTGAAAAATAATAAGAATTGGGCAATAGGGTTTTCGCCATTGGGTCCGTTAGATTTTTTTTGGTTCAGACAAATTTTTGGTTTGCGGGTGCATTCGTCAAACCAAAAGGCATGACGAGCCACTCAAAGAGACCGTCCGGAGTTCTAAATGCAATCTTATCTATATTATCCTCAGCTACCCTCAACGGATAAAAACCTGTAGCTAAGTCCAACTGCGCGAAAACCGAAGCAACAACCAACTGATCGAACAAATCACCTATTCTTGGAAATGGGTGCCTATCCTTCTTTGTGAGCTTATTCAGCTCCCTATAGTCCATGCACAATCTAAGTGAACCATCAGCCTTTGTAGCGAAAACAACCGGAGCACCCCATTCTGAAATACTTCTTATTATGAACCCTTTTCTCAAGCAGATCCCATACTTGTTTACTAAGTTCCTTCCTCTCTCTCTCTCGGAGCCATGTGGCGTACTGACAATGCAAATGGTTTTGCATTATCTATTAAGTATATACGGAAGTCTATCTTGCGCCTCGGGGTAAACCCCGAACCTTATCAAAGACATCATCATACTCACGGACTACTCGAACGAATTGCAAATCATCGATGGATGCGTCAAGTGATCCTATGTAGCTAAGCATCACCGAACCCTTAGGGTCACATGAAATATCAAGGGTCTTTCCACAACGAGTCAATAGTCTAACTACCCTCCTTTCACAGTCTAGGATGGCACCATACCTGGCTAGCCAATCCATCCCTAGAATCAGACCATAGCCCATGAAACCAAATACGTAGGCATTGCATTCAAACCCAGCACCCAAGATAGACACTCTCAAATCCCCAAAAATCAGAGATAAATGAGATGACCCTCCAAAAGGATTTGAGACTACAACGAGATCAGTGACTAGTATTTAGGTGTAGAAGAAGCAGATATAAACAAATGTGAAGTGCCAGAATCAAACAAGGTTCTAACAGGATAATCAAAAAGGAAAATCAGACTTTCAATAGAAACTTTTCTACATCTATCAGGTATGCTAGCCGTGAGAGCACGCATCTGCCCTCCGGAAGATCCTATAATTTATCCTTACCCTTGCCCTTGCCTCTTTGGACAATCCCTGATAGATGTCCTATCTCTCCGCAATGATAACAGCCAGTCTTCTTCTTCTTCCTACGGTCTTTGGCTATATATGACCCACCATACCTCAGTAATGACACTTCCTCTTTTCTTGGGGTCTATAGTTCTTTCCACCCTTCTTAGGTTCCACTACCTTATTCTGTGATCCTTCAACCTTGACCTCCTTCTTTTCTCCTTTATCTTCTTTGTGCATCAAGGCTATATCCATGAGTTTCTCATCCTTGTGAAACATGTTAACAAGTCCCACTAAAACTGCCTCCATCACAGGGAAAACCCTACAAGGACGGAGAGAAAATTAGCTGCAGGTGAAACGACTGCGGTTATAGATGGAAGTTAGGCACTTCTTTTCCCTTCGACAGGCGCCGTAGTCTCATTATGCCTATAGAACCATGTCGCGATGAGGTTACCTCCCAGAAAGCCAGGAGCCCCGGAGACTCAGAAAAGAAGGAAACAAGGATTCAAACCGAAAAATCAAGAGATAGTGCATATGGCTTTGGGGAATATGTCTTTCAAAACAAACTTTTCTTTTGAAAATACTTCTTTAAAACCGTTTTGAAATCAGCTTTCAAAATCTTTTACTGATCCGGTAACCTTCAGCTAGGATACCACGTGTAACACCCCATGTACGTTAATGTCACTCACAAAAGAAATGCATTAAGTTTCGTGGAGCATTATAAGTAAACAAAATAGAATATTACAACGTAGATACATAAAATAGTACTTGAAAGATTTATAACTTTATTGCAGCGGAAACATGAATAAGTTTGGTTACATCTTCAAACCTATCGCACCAAAACCAAGTACATAATATCAGTCTTGTAAAAAAGCCATCAGAGTACATAATTTTTAAAACCATAATCCCAATCCAAAATGCCATATGAAAGAGAAACAAAGCTAAGCATTACTTTCGGCACTTCAAGCAGGAAAGTCTGAATCAAGCTTTAACGTGCCTACCCTGAGAACCTGGGGGGTTGGGGGTGGGGAAGGAAAGAAAAGAGGCGAAACAAAAAGAGTCAGACATAAAGTCTGGCGAGTCCAGTTACTTTAACAATATAATTAATAAAGCAACATGATAAGAACATAAACTGGATATAAAAGATGACTATAACATAAGCAAATATGACAAGGTAACCAGATGAACACAATGTAACATTGACTGCTCTTTTAACCACTATAAGATCTTATTTGCACCACACCAATACTAGTTTCATACTAAAAGATGATCCCTCTTGGCTAAATAGCATGATGATAGTTTCTTGTACTTCTAGCTGCCATCATATGTAACTAACATGCATTTATCACCACTAGATGTACCACTATCCTCCTTGTTCCATTATGTACCTCTAGCTGCTATCATAGGTAACCAATATGCACCTATCACCACTAGATGTACCCTCCCTATTTGATTATGTACCTCTAGCTGCTATCATAGGTAACCAATATGCACCTATCACCACTAGATGTACCTCCCTATTCGATTATGTACCTCTAGCTGCTATCATAGGTAACCAATATGCACCTATCACCACTAGATGTACCCACTACCATTCCCATTTGATCTGCTCCCTAACCTTGTAGATACCTGTGCTGGTCTCACAGTAGGGTGTATCACTCCCTAAGGTGGCAACCTCGATACTACTGAAATGCATAGCTTATGGCTACACGACGCAACAACATCTTACCTACCAGCCTGGCCCCATGCACGGACATGACTCCGTTGGACTTGCACTGCCATCGCTAACTCTTTATTGACCTCTTACAATCAACCCCAGTAAGCGTGCCCCTGTCATCGACCTATTTCGAGCTCATATAGATACTAAAATGGGTTACTGGTTGAAAATGGTCAATACACTTGACACAAGCTTCCCTCCTAAGCTTAGTCCCCACTAGGAATTCCCACTTAACCCCTTTTTATCCCCATATATTATCACATGTCTCATCTTGGTTAAGTGCTTTTATTATGTTTCACATGCTACCCATGTTACCCACTTTACCCTTTATTATTCCCATGTCTTACCATATGTTTTATCTTGCTTAAGTGTTTTTAATTATGTTTCACATGCTATCATGTCACCCACTTAACCCTTTTACCATTCCCATGTCTTACTACATGTCTTATCTTGGTTAAGTGTTTTTAATTATGTTTCACATGCTGCCCATGTCACCCACTTAACCCTTTTACCATTCCCATGTCTTACATGTCTTATCTTGGTTAAGTGTTTATTGATTTATTATACCCGTAATCGTGCAAGACCTCCCACATTAGATTACCGTTTGCGGTTGCTGGATATGGCGGTCGGTTCCGGGCGGACTTCGACCGCAATCCGAATCTAACCTCGTGTCTTAGCATTATTACGCATCTAATTTCTGCCTTTGACCTCTCACATTAGATTACCAAATTGCGGTTGTTGGATATGCTGGGCGGTTCCGGGCAGGCTTATACCGCAGTCCAAATCTAACCTCGTGTCTTAGGCATTAATTATCACTTTCTTGATTCAAGTCCCAATTTCAAATCTTGGATTATAATATATTCCAGTTACCCATAAATTCCAACCCAATTAATGCCTACGATTCTAATCCAATACGTGCCTATAATCCTATATATACAAATTATACCAAATTATGCCCAAATCAATTTGCGTTCATTATCTCTTCCTTAATTCATGCCCGATTTCAAATCTTGGATTATAGTGATTCCCAATTACCCATAAATTCCAATCCAATTTGTGCTTATAATTCTAATCCAATTTATGCCTATAATCCCATGCATACAAGTTATACCAAATTATGCCAAATCAATTTTCATATTTATTAACAATTTATGCCAAATCTCATGTATACAAGGTATACACAATTATGCCCGAACCAATTTCCATAGTCATCAACAATTTATGCCAAATCTCATTTTATTACAAATTTCCCAACTTTTCCCAATCATCCCAACGTTATTCGTACGTAAATCTCAACGCAATATGATTAGGCTTGAAGTTAGCCTAATCTCAAAAGGAAAAAGGAAAAGAAGAAGGGAAGAGAATCAAAACATCAAAATTGGCATAAACATGTAAATAGGCATGTGAAATGAATAATGACAAAATAGATCAGATAGGCATATGATAATAGCAATCGGGTATGAATCTGAAGGATAACAAAACTAGATATGATTCTTCTTACTTATAGGCAGATACATTAGATCTAATTTACAATCCTATCACAATTAATTTTAAATTTAATTATATGTGAAAGTAACATAGACTCACAGCGATAGGATTCTTAGAAAAGAGAATTATTCGTTGTTGTAGCAATTTTGATTTTGAATAATCTCTACTTTGATTGTTTGTAGATCTGATCTTCTAATTTGACTACTCCTATTAAGATTTATTTTAGTGGAGAAGAAAAGCTAGTTTAGATTAGAGCAGCATGGAGGCGCCATGGATGAAAACAATGAGATTAAGGTTAGATTTAGGTGTTTATTTATAGGTGTATTAGGACCTTTAAATCTGATTAGGAACCATCTCAACCGCTCAAACCAGAAAAACATGTCATCAGCAAAATGCTCAGATATGGGCCGATGGGGTTGACACCCCTATAGGGGGGTCGACTCCCCTGTCGACACCCCCTATGGGGGGTCAACACCCATGTCGACACCCCCAGGGGAGTCGACACCCATGAGCGGGAATTTTCCCGCTCAGCCCGCTTTGGTCATATTTTGATTTTTGAAATGTTTTGAAGGTTCTGTAATTATTTTATTTATATATATTCTTCCTTATGTGTATACAAACTTCTAAGGCTGATAACTTCTTTATATTGTATCCGTTTTATGCAAACCCGAACTCTATCACAAGCAGTATTCCAAGTCGAACGCAATGCGCAGCCCGTTTCCCTTAGTTCTTCTTCTAAAACTTAAGTATTCTTTAATTTGTTATTTTAATATTTTAAAACTACGGGGTGTTACAATTTATTAATTTCTAGATTTAGGTTAATGATACATATGAAAGAGATTGAAAGGATAATAAAGATAAAAGTTTTATGGTATTGATAATATATATTAAAATATTTAAATTGATTCTATGAGAAACGTGGAGTTAAATAATCTTAGTAGGGTGCTTCTTTAATACAGTAAAAATTGAAGATCTTTTTAAAGATAATATAGAATTGTATCATATAAAGTAAACATATAGTCATAATTGTATAAATAAAAACTATTTTTAAAAAGGATTTAAAATTTAATTTATTATGAAATATAAATCAATCCTTTGATACAAATCAATTTCAAATTTAAACTTTTAGAAATCAAAATATATTAATTTGTTAAGGAACCATTTATATGTTAAAACTTTTAAAAATAAATCTATTGTCATTATGAAATACGGATATAAATTAAATTATAAAAACATAATTTCTTATATTTAAGACATAAAATCATATATATATATTACTATTATTATTTTTATACCAAAATATTAGGTTAAATATTTAAGCTTTTATGAATCTTAATAAGAAATCAAAATAAGTATTTGAGTTACAAATAGTATTTGTGATAATGTAGCCCAAAATTGTTATGAAATCATATGAATAATATATAAGATAAACTATGGGTAACACCCCGTATTTTCTATAAATATTAAGGTTACGAATTAAAGAATAATCAATTTCAAATGTAAGAATTAAGGGAAACAAGTTACGCCATTGCGTTCGCCTCGGAATTCTGCTTGAGATAGAGTCCGAGTTTGCGTAAATCGGAATCCGTATGAAGGAGTTATGACCTTCAGAAGATTCAGGAAATTAAAATAAACAGCTCAGAATATAGTTCAGAAAATTCAAAATTCAAAATTCAAAATCAGAAGCAGAAGCGGGTTGGGCGGGAAATTTCTCGCCCAAGGCCAGGTCGACCAGGAGGTCGACCTCCCCCTATACAGGTCGACCTGGGGGTCGACCTCCCCCTCGGGTCAGATCTGAAATCTGATGTGTTTTCTCTTGTGACGAATTTCTGTGTCACTATGGCTTGCATGGCACGTTCTGGTTGGTTCTCTTTGGTTTGAATGTCTTTGATTTGCTCTAGGTTAATCTGACGGCTCCTATTAAATCAAACTTCTATATAAGCAACCTAAATCTAAACCCTAAAGCCACACAAAAATATTCCTAAGACCGTCATGCTGTCAACACTCAACCTAAAGTAGCCGCCATTCTCATTCAACTAGAATGTAAGTAGGAATTGCAAATCAAATCTAATTCAACTAAGAGAATTCAACGTCTACAACAAAGGAGAGCTATTCAAATTCAGAATACACATCCCAGAACTCAAGACTAGCCTCCTTTTTGTAAGTCCAGATATCGTTTAGACCTAAACGATATTAGAATTGTGACTGAATAACTGGATGTAGAACATCGCCTAATGTAAATCTATGCCTATCCTTTCTGTTAAAAACTGAATTGATATAGACCATGACTCTTATCATGTTTGTGTTCATGTTGTATGTAATATAATGATAATTGTTAAATGCTTTGAAATAGATCCATATGTTGTATAATTCGTCAATGACATATTTTGTTATATATTTTAGCGATGACATAAATTGGCAATAACATATTATAATTTGGCGATGGAATATCGTATTGTGTAAGTTGGTGATGACATACCATATTGTATAATTTGGCGATGGATATCATATTGTGTAGTTTGGCAATGACATTCCATATTGTATAATTTGGCGATGGATATCATATTGCGTAAATTGGTGATGACATACTATGTTGTATAATTGAGCAATGACATTTTATGTCGCATGATTTGGTAATGACATCTATATGTTGTATGCCAATTTGGGAATTTTATGCAAGTTCAACCATGTTCACATATATAACCCAAAATTACATGCTAATATGATTAGGTTTATGTTAGATTAGATCCAACTAATTTGCGAAGTTCACAATTACATGCCTAATGTTAAGTTTATGTAGTTCTATGTAAAACCCCTATTTCATGATTCATGTTGAGCAGATCTAAATTTGCATGTTCATAATTAAGTATATATTGTTCTATGCCATATTCATATGACACATGTGTAGTTAGATCCATATTTTTATGATGATGGAATTATTACATGTTCCTCTTTTTCCCCTTTTGTATATAAGTTAGGCTATGTATCGAGCCTAGCATTTTTTACGTGATTTATGCGAACGATTAACGGAGGTAACGTTGGGGAAAAAATATGAAATTATATATATAATTGGCATATTTGGTTCATGAACATGTAAATGTTTTATGGCATAAAGTGGTATAAATTTTTATACCTAAAATTATGAATTTGATTTAAAAAGGAAAGTGGGGCTTGACTTGAATGACAATAATTTACATATAAATATAAAGAAGTAAGTATGTAAATTTAGAAAAGACGAATATGCCTAACCCGAGGTTAGATTGAGTTACAGTGTAAGACTACCCGGAACCGCCCGACACATCTTGCAACCGTAACAATATATATCTAATGTGGGAGGTTAGTGCATTGAGCCCAAAGGAACCCGAGGTTAGACTGAGTTGCGGTGCAAAACTGCCCGGACCCGATCGGCACGTCCAGTAACCGCAACAATACCTGTCTAATGTGAGTGGTTGGTGCTTTAATAAATGAATTAAAGCTAAGTCAGGAATGGTAGGGTTAAGTTAATTAAGGCAACACTTAACCAATGCAACATGTTAACTAAACTGATGGGTGGGGTTAGGTTAACTTGGACGCTTAACCCATTTAACATGTTGACTAGGAAACCCTAGTAACGGCGATCCATTTCAGCAGTAACCCACATAGATGTATCATGGTACCCTGAGCTAGGCAAGGTGGGGCACGATTACTGGGCTGATTATAAGCGGTCAAAACGATGGCGGTTGGTACGTCAGTGTAGGTTCCGACGGAGTACGGGCGTGCACGTACTCCGGAGTGGAAAAAGCAGGCACTTGTCATCAGTAGTTATACACTGTGCATCTTGAATCGTGTCGGGTTGCCACAATAGGATTTGATACACCCCATGGTGGGACCAACACAGGTATCTACAATCGAGCGGGGCCGTATGACACAAGTGGTAAACGCGTGCGAGTAGGAGCCTATCAATGAAAAGGGATCACTGGATTTGAACTCATGATAATGGTTAAAATATCTAGTAGGTGCAGAGAATATGGACATGAGTGCGATAGTATGATTAGTTTATCTTGCCCTGTTTATCTTACCTTATCCTATGTTACCCTATTTCCTTATTATTGTCCTATGTCCAGCTTATTCAAGTCATGGTTCTCTTATCAGTTTACATGCTGAATAAACGCTGGACTTACCAGACTTATGTTTGACCCATTTTCTTTCGCTCTCTTTTCTTTCGTTTCTCCCCCCCTCAGGTACTCAGGGAGGGAATAGCTCAGCTTAATTTGGACCATTCATCATTCCAAGCTTGAAGACTCTGTGATGTATAGCTTGGAACTTCTTATCTTTGGCTTTCGACACACTACTACTTGGGGATTTATGCAGTTTTATTGTGTTTTATGCTTCTTTATATAATAATCAAGATAGAGATTTTAATGTAGTGATTTGGAAGTTGGTTTGAAACAGTTTGCTGTAATGTTTTGTTATGAACAACGTTTGAAATAAAGTTAGTTTTTCCGCTGGTTATATATATATCTGTCTTGTGAATTATCTGTGTCTTTTACCTATAATGCACCACCAAAGTTAAGGCATTCCCTTTGTGAGTGACCTTAACGGAGGTGGGGTATTTCACTTGGTATCAGCGCAAAGGTTTACCAGATCAGATATAATTTTTGAAAATTGTTTTTCAAAAAGAAATTTAAAGAAGCAATTTTCAAGAAAAAGTGTTTTAGTTTGAAAAGGCATAATCCCCCAAAGCCATATGCACTATCTTTCTATCCTTTGTTTTTATTCTTTCCTTTTTCATTTTAGCATGGCTGGGGATCTTAACCTTCCAGAGGGCGAGCCGGTACCTGGCTGGTTCAGAAGGTACCTAGAGGCTAGGGCTAATGCCGCAGGCCCAGCAGACATTCCTCCTCCGCCAGCTGCAGCGGTTCCTCCTCCTCCTCCTGCAAATGCGTTCTCGAAAATATGTAGGGACTTTCGAGCCATGGGTGGAAAGAACTTTAATGGAAATGAGTCCTTCGTGGAAGCAAGAAACTGGCTCAAAGAAACTGAGGATTTATTTGATATCTTCGAAGTGGATGATAGACGGAAGATACAGTTGGCGGTATGGTTGCTTAAAGACGAAGCTTCCTATTGGTGGGAAGTTACTAACGCTGAAAGACCATTTGAAACTTGGATGGTTTTCAGAATGAGGTTTGAAATGAAATTCCTCTCACAAGCTGAACGAAGCCTACAGATGGAGAAGTTCTTAGCTCTCAAACAGGGGAGTATGTCGGTCAAGGAATACGTTAACCAATTCAATCAGCTGGCTAGGTTTGGATTGGAGTTAGTGAACACTCCACATAAGAAGGCGCTCCGCTTTGTTAAAGGGTTGAATGAGCCACTACACAACATAGCTATGTCCCGTATATCTATGGGTGCGACTTATGAGAGACTGGTGGACATGGCACTGTTACAAGAAGAAGATAAGGTTGGCAAGAAGGAGACAAAAGTGGAAGCATCTCAGGATAAGAAAGGGGAAGGATCACAGAGCAAGAAGACAGATTCCAAGAAGGGCGGGAAGAACAACAAAACCTATGACAAGAGGAAGTGTAATGTTTGTGGCATTCCTGGACATCCGGTTAAGGACTGCAGGAAGAAGAAAAGGAAGATGGGTGGCTGTTTCCATTGCGGCGAGGCAGGAAACATGGCTAGGGACTGCCCAAGAAAGCAAGGGCAAGGGCAGAGAGCTGGATCTACTTCTGGAGGGCAGGTTCACGCTCTCATGGCACCTCCGCAAGAATGAGGTAGAAATGTTTCTGTTGAGAGTTTAGTTTATCTTTTTGATCATCCTGTTCATACACTCTTTGATTCCGGCGCATCGCACTCTTTTATATCTACTGCTTTAGTTGAATCTCAGCACCTAGACACCAGTTTAGTAGAGGATCCCTTGGTTGTTTCAAATCCAATTGAGGACTCAACTTATTTGTCAATGATTTGCTTGGATTTGGAAATTTCTATATTAAGTGTGGGGTTTAAATGCAATGCCTATGTTTTAGGCTTCACGGGCTATGGGTTGATTCTAGGCATGGATTTGATATCTGCTAATGGAGCCATCCTCGATTGTGAAAGGAGAGTGGTTAGACTCATGACTCGCCTCAGTAATACTCTTGAAATTTCTTGTAATCCCATGAACTCTGTTATGTTTAGCTATCTAGAACCTCTTGATGCGTCTATTGAGAATTTGTAGTCTGTTAGAGTAGTCCGTGAATACTCGGATGTCTTTGAAGAGGTTAAAGGGTTACCTCCGAAGCGGGAGATGGACTTCCGCATATACATCGTTAATAATGCAAAACCCGTTGCTTTACCGGTTAGACACATGGCTCCAAGGTAGAGGAAAGAACTCAACAAGCAAGTTAAAAAATTGCTTGAGAAGGGGTTTATAAGGCAGCGTATTTCTGAATAGGGTGCTCCAGTAGTGTTCGCAACTAAAGCGGACGGTACGCTTCGCCTATGCGTTGACTATAGGGAGCTAAACAAGCTGACCAAGAAGAACATGCACCCACTTCCAAGAATGGATGGCTTGTTCGATCAACTTGTAGGTGCCTCGGTTTTCTCCCAACTAGATTTAGCTACCGGGTTTCATCAGCTTAGTGTGGCTGAAGACAGCATTGATAAGACCGCGTTCAGAACTCTGGGTGGTTTTTTCAAGTGGCTTGTCATGCCTTTCGGCCTGACAAACGTACCCGCTTACTTCATTGATTTGATGAGCAGAGTTCCTCAACAAGTTTGTGGTGGTCTTCGTAGATGACATTTTTATTTTCTCAAAGAGTGAGGAAGAGCATGCTCAACATTTAAAAGAAGTCATAGATACTCTTCGAGCACATCAGTTGAAAGCCAAATTCTCCAAATGCCACTTCTGGAGAGAGGAAGTAAGATTTCTTGGACACGTGGTATCCAAGGAAGGGTTAGCTGTGGACCCCGCAAAAGTAGTTGCGGTGCAAGATTGGAAGGTTCCACGGAATGCGACCGAAGTCCGAAGCTTCCTCGGGCTAGTGGGCTTTTACCGAAAGTTCATCAAAGACTGTGCGAAAATCTCAGCTCTGCTTACGAAGTTGACGAAGAAGAACTTAACTTTCAATTGGGATTTGGATTGCGATATTGCTTTCCAACAATTAAAGAGAGCTCTAACAATAGCCCCAGTTCTGACATTGCCGGATGGGAGCAAGATGTTTACCCTATACACGGATGCATGTGGTACGGGACTAGGTGTTGTCTTGATGCAAGAAGGGAAGGTAGTAGCTTATGGAGGTAGACAGTTGAAAGTACATGAGAAAAACTACCCAACCCACGATCTAGAGTTGGCTGCCATCGTCTTTGCGCTTAAGTCTTGGCGCCATTACCTCCTAGGTGAGAAGTTTGAATTATATACTGTTGACGCCAAAAAGTGGTCATCAAAAGTCGAATATGAGCGTGATTTATGAAGAAATATCAGAAAAAGCGAGAAAAAACAAGACAACAGTATTTTTATAGTGGTTCGGCGTTAACGAGCCCACGTCCACTTTATAATCTCATAATAATATCATAAAGTCGGAGATACAATGAATGAGATCGTCAGGATCTCTATTACATAATCGTTTTTGAGGAGTATAACAAGTATTTCATGATGAAGGTGGTTGGCGGCCATGATTGAGTTGTGGAGGGCATGCATGAGCTATAAAGTCAGGCTCAGATCTCAGCCAAAAGTCCTCTTCTTTGTTGTATAGCTTGGTGTATTTATAGGCAGTAGGCTTCAATAATTGGAGGTGCCATGTGTCGGTTGATCCATGTGAATAGCGGATAATGGACCAAGTCTTGATTACGTGGAGAAGTTCCCTCTAATATGTGGCAGCATAAGTATAGCTTGATCCGAGCTTATAGGCTTTAGAATAGGTAGCTGGACCAAGTAAATAGGCTATGAAATATATCTCATGACCAAGTCATCGCTGTAGTGTGAGCTGATCTCATGACCACCGAGCCTAGGTCTATAGGGCTGAAGTGCTTTTATCCGAGATCCCTCGAGCCAAGGAGCCTCGGGCCAAAAATGTATAGGCTTGTCCAGGCCCTGCTCGAGTCCTAAGTGATCCTGTGATGGGTTGACGGCCTTGCCAAAAGGCGGGTCAACAAAGTATTTCATGATGAAGGTGGTTGGCGGCCATGATTGAGTTGTGGAGGGCATGCATGAGCTATAAAGTCAGGCTCAGATCTCAGCCAAAAGTCCTCTTCTTTGTTGTATAGCTTGGTGTATTTATAGGCAGTAGGCTTCAATAATTGGAGGTGCCATGTGTCGGTTGATCCATGTGAATAGCAGATAATGGAGCTGAGTCTTGATTACGTGGAGAAGTTCCCTTCAATATGTGGTAGCATAAGTATAGCTTGATCCAAGTTTGTATGCTTTAGAATAGGTAGTTGGACCAAGTAAATAGGCTATGAAATATATCTCATGAACAAGTCATTGTTGTAGTGCAATCTATTCTCATGACCGTCTATCCCAGGTCTTTTGGGCTGAAGTACTTCTATCCAGGAGCCCACGAGCCAAGGAGCCATGAGCCATGAATGTCCGAGCTTGTCCAGGCCCATGCCCGAGCCCTGAACGAACCTATGATGGGTCACGGGTTGACGACCTTGCCAAAAGGCGGGTCAACACTTTGCCCCCCAAAGTACATCGTGTAGCAAACGGGATGTACTTTGAATAAGTCGTGCTACATCCCTTCGGAATGTAATTCATCTTCGGGAAAGTAATGTTGAATTGTCATGTCTTTGGGAGTAGTCCTGAAGCTTGAATTATTTTTTCTTTTCTGCCTTGTCGAGTCAAGAGGTCGAATGAAATCATCATAACTCAAGTTCGGCCGCTGGCTTCTGCACATGGTCGTTCATAAAGAGTCTTCGCCAAACAGTGTCATCTTCTTTTGCAAGGCGAGGACATGGTCAAGTGTAAGGTCAAGTAATGTCGAACTCATAAGCAGTCTCGCTAGAATGAGTGAGTCCAGTCATGTCGAACACATAAGCAGTCTCGCTTGAATGTGTGAGTAAGACAAATCGTGTCATGGTCCGAAGGTATAGTATATATCCTTTGAATCACGTGTCAAGTCAAGGACGTGTTCAAAGTCAGTTTGTAAGCTGACGCTCATGCCCACAGCGTCGGTGGGGAATAAACGGAGCCAGTGCTCATGCCCCCAACGTCAGCGGGGGTCGAGCTAAGTCAGTCAGGCGTCCAGTCCTTAAGCCTTTATACTCTCCGTCGTTGTTTCTGGTTAGAGTAGCAGGTTTGGAAGTCTTAGCCAACACAAGTCGTTTTACACTCTCTCTCGAGTCAGCGAGAGTTAGAGTTGAACATACTAGCAGTCGAATCACACATGTCTAGACATTGTTCCTTCACCCTAGTCGGAAAGTGAGGATCGCCTCATCGAGCGTCAGTGAACTTGGTTACTCTTATATGAATAGTCGCAAAGTCTAGTAAGTTCACCAAAATGCAAGAGAATGAACGTTGCTAGGGTGTTAGTCGAACCCCTTTGTTCATGTTTCAACATGGTCCAAAATAGTCATCGTACTCTTGTTGAGTTTGCTCCTCATGCTCGGTTCCATCGAGGTCGTCATTTTTTGTTGCAGTTTGAGATCCTGCGAAACTTTAAGAAGTTGAAAATGTGCATAGAGTACTGGAGTAGTAGATTCATGCTTTTCATGGCTCGCGCTCTTCGTCCCTAGCCATTGGGGTTTGACTGAGTAGCGGACGTCAAATCCATGTCTTCTCAGGATTCATACTCCCTCATCATGTCGTGAGTTAGATGCAAAATGATTTGTTGGTATTCAACCCATACCGGTTTCTGCTCTCCCATCCAAGCTCTGAGGATCGAAGTTGGGCTGCGAGAGGTCAGATAGTAGTCACTTTGAATGCTCTCTTTCTTCCCCTTCCAATTGGGAAGTAGGTTGAGATCAGTCAATGGATGGACACTCTACACCCTTTCGTGGTCCACATGCGGCCTACCAAATGCTCGAGCTAATGCATCTTCTATTCAGTGTACTTGCAATGTGAAAACTTGTCGTTGCTCTTGGTATGTGTGTCGATTCTAGATATCACTCTCGAAGCCCTCTTTCAGTTGTTTCCTTGAGTCGCGTGATGTGTTATTGAACATCTCATTCTCAAGGTCTCATTTCGGTCATTGCATTGAGTCGTGTGGGAAGCTTAGCATTAGAAGTCGACATCAGTCCTTCGAACACGACCCCTTTGTTGTTGTATGCGAGTGTCCCTCGTGTCTTTGCTTTGTATCTGTACATAATCTTGCAAGTCGAAAAAGAATAGTTAGCTTAGTCTTGCTAGCTACTAAGTCAATCTTTAAGTCACAAGCAATTGTAGCTCGAAATGAAAACATGTTGAGTGCTAATCTATCTAGCATAGAATTATTAAATGTCAAAGTGTCAAGGTACTAAGTGTCGTAGTTTGGAGGTATAATGCCTGTAGCCTGCATTTAACTTTGAAACATGGGTCGCGTCCGAATCGGGTTTGAAGTTAATTCAGAAATCTATGCCCGTGCCCCCAGCATCAGGTGGGAACCGGGTTAAGTCGTTCGGATGTTCGGCCCATAAGTCTTTTATAATCCTGTCCTCGGTCGGAGGGCGATGGAGATTGCATGCACGTCGCAGCATTGTCCTTTATACTCTGTCCCAAGTCGTGAGAGTTAGAGTTATGGGTTTAGCAGTCTTAAGTCGTGGTGCACCGTTCACACTAACCCAATAGATTTATACTCTCTCTCAATTCATGAGAGTTAGAGTTATGGACGTCGTGACTCGTCCTTTATACTCTCTCAAAGTCAGTTTGGGTTAGAGTTATGGATCGAGTGGTCTTAAATCTTGGGGCGCCCGTCACACTCGTCCTAGGTTTATACTCATATCCAAGCTCTGAGGATTAGAGTTAGTCGGGCAAACAGTCGGGTCTCATTTGCCTTGGCATCGTCCCTTTGCTCCTACATCAAGGGCAAAGGTCGCCATCAGGGATGGTCGGTTCACGTCCCTGTTGATTTTATACTCCTCCCATCGGAAGCATGGGAAAGAGTTAAAGACGTCGTTGGAGAGTGGTCGAGTCATACTCATCCTCGTCTTAACATTTCCCTTTTGCCCCCACATCGAAGGCAAAAGTTATGTCGTTCATGTGATCGTGCCCCTGTCATTTTTGCACTCTTCTCGTTGGATCAGGGGATGGAGTCATAGAGCTGTTAAGTGGTTATGTCACACCCGAGTATATCTCTATGTCGTGTCTGGCAAATTAAAGGCTAGATGTTGAGGATGTCTCATTTGCACTACAACAAAACAGGTCCCGACGGTTGTTTAGGCTTATTTGCGACTGTTTCATAACCGTCGCATATGCGACCGTCGCAACAGGTGTAAACTTATTGCGACGGTTTAAAACTGTCGCAATATATAGGTAATTGCGACGGGTATTCTATAATAACGGTCGCTGTAGACTAATTCATTAGTGACGGTTTGTTTTACACCAGTAGCAAGAAATTGATATTTAACTTCAAAACCTTGACCTTGTGCGACAGGTTTTAAAGTAACCGTCGCGATAAGTTTAGCATTTGCGACTGTATTTTATTTACAACAGTAGCAAATAACTTCTGAATTCAGAAGGTCTAATGCAACCGCATTTCATCTCAGCCATTATGATTGTCAGCTGTCAATACACTTCAACATTTCCTATCTTATAAGAAATTCACAAAATATATGACACAAGAAATACATACACAATTCACGAAATCTTATATCATTTGTAACACTGATAACCATACAACAGAATTAGTTTGCATGAGCCATAACTAATCATATGCTAAGATCCAACCAATACGTGTAAATACTTACATAATACTTATTTAATCAGAAATTAACAATCTTCACATGACTACAAAAGAACAAAATGGATCATCCAGCTTCAAACTAAAAATAGCACAATCTGTCTTCGTGATGGTTGACTTGAATTAGCATCTGCCAAAAAAACCAACATAGCATTATTTTGACTGCAATTGAAAAATATATCACTCATGTGAAGGATAGTTCATAGACAGGTGCAGTCGAATGAGAAATGCAAGGGTTAATCCTCAATGATAACGGAAATTCCATTGAACAGTCTGAAATATATACAATCCGATATCAATGAATATTTAATTTATAGTACCTGGATGGTGTCCAGTACATTAAGCATTTTAACAAAAAATTACAGTGATGCGTACCATGTAGATGTAATTGAACACTACCGTTGCGGACAAGTTCATACAGAAGGCGGGGCCTTCCTTCAAAGCATAAACCAATTAATTTGACTAAGTTACGATGATGTAGTCGGCTAAGCATATTCACTTCTATAACAAATTCACGCTCTCTGTAATGATTCCGGTCCACTATCTTCAATAATTTAATAGCCACATCGCTTCCATCCAATGTACCATGATACGCACCCAGGACCACCTTCTCCTATTTTTCTTCCATTGTCAAAATAATTTGTTGCCTTTTCAATCTCCGAGAGTGCAAAAAATTTCACTGAGAGCCGACGAGTAGCTATCATGGAACGAAATGATGCAATCCCTGTGCTTGTTTGTCCTGAATCACGTAATAATATGAATTGATATCACTCCAAATACGACTACATGAAACAATACGTACTACATCACATAATAATATGAAATGATACCTACAGATTTATTTATTTAGTTTTCAAAAAAATAACATACCTGATTTTCTTGCAATTGATAAGGGATCCAAAAATAGAATGACACCATTTTCCATGTTTTTTTGGACTGCAACACAAAGATGATTATCGCTATGCATAGAAAAACAAGTAAATATGAGGAAAACACTATAATGGAAATGATTCTAGCATCCATTTTCTTAGTATCACCACATGGCACCTTTCCTGCAAGACGGTCCTGTTGGAGCTGAGTTGCAGAAGCAACTACATACGATCAGGTTTGGCATAGTTACAGCTGACTGAAAGAGAGCTGAGAGAGGGAGCAGGCATCTCAAATGCATTACTTGCCCATTCAACTTCTACACCTGCTGCCTCTTTGAGCTCTCTTACAACAACAGCCATGGTTGGCCTCTGACCAGAGTCCATAGCTATGCATCTGATGCCTAGATCTAACATTTTATCGACAGAGACCTTGTCAAGGTTCATCTTCAGATTTGGATCCACAAGCTCATTTATATCAGACAACTTCTCTTCCACGTACTCACGTACATGTTGTGGTTCTGGATTCGATACAATGGAAGATTGACCAGTGGTAAGCTCAAGTAGAATTACTCCAAAGCTGTATACATCACTTTTCTTCGTAAGTTCGTATGTACCGTGATACCTTCATGTTAATAACTCAGCTGTCTTAAATATGCAGGAAAACATTTGCATCCAAGTAAGAAACGAATGTTAAAAAATGAGGCACAATCTACGTATAAGATGGACATATATTTGCATCGTAAATATTTATTTGAAATTTTCCAAAAATATATTTATCGGGCCATTTTTGCTTGATAGAGCAAAAATACACATACAAGTTTAATGCAGACTGACTGAGCATGAAGGGGACCAGAATTTGTGCTCATAACATGTAAGACTGTTCTGTAAGCAAATGAAGTAAGATAAATACCAGATTATAGGATGATAACATGCACGGTGAAGCTCGAAAGGAAGACGTATTAAATGCCAAAAAATGCACGGCTGTATTGTTGAGCTATTGCTTGTTACAGAAGTCAAGGATAGGTAGGTAGGAAGGCTTATTAAAAAAGAGCTGCTGCGTGAAAAATGCTCTTGAGAGAGATTGGACATATATGCATGGTTAGGTACTCAAGAAGCTATTACAGAGGCATTACTGAAATGAGGTAAGGAAGGGAATAACCAAGATTGTTAATCACTCCTGGTATTGATGCAGAAAGTAATTACTCCTGGTATTGATGCATAATGTAATAGTAACCATAAAATAGTTAATGGTTTAAGTAGTTACTATGCTTAATGGATGCCACAAAGAAGAAAATGGGATTGGAATGAGGCCATAAAATATTAAGCGACAATATTATAGTAACCATTTACACAAGTAATGCCTGCAAGTTAAAAATTTTGCATCTATAACATGTGCAATTATAAAAAAGATGGTACATTTGTATATATACCTTACTGAATTCAACAGTTTTGAACAAACCATTATCTTTGCATGCACCAGCACCATCACCATCAACGGTTTTCTTCATCTTCTTCTTTGCCATCTTCCCCTTTTTACCCTCTTTCTTCTCTTCCTTCTTTAGCTCATGTCCATTTCCCTTGCCTTCCTTAATCGTAAACAGTTCAACGAAGGACACCCTCTTCTTCTCCTTCTCAGCCCCAACATCCATGACAGCGGCACCTAACAAAAACTCCTGCAAAGGACATGCCTCATTAAAATGGCTTGGCCTTGCTGATGAAATCCAATCTCCTTCCTTCTTTGCTGCCTCTGTTAGTGCTTTCTCCAGCTCCTCATTGACCACCTTCAACTCCATTTCCGTATCCATTTCATCTTCTTCTTTTTCGACTATTGCTGTAAGTGCACTTCTCAACTCATATTCTTGGTATTATTTCATGTCATTTTCGTGTACTATATGGCTTCCAAGTGTTCCTATAGATAGCAGTCCTTCGAATGAGAATCCATAATTGTTTAACATGCCT
The DNA here is from genome assembly GCA_030737875.1 of Allium sativum. Taxonomy (NCBI): domain Eukaryota; kingdom Viridiplantae; phylum Streptophyta; class Magnoliopsida; order Asparagales; family Amaryllidaceae; genus Allium; species Allium sativum. The sequence continues at coordinate 19,475,016 of CM060911.1, forward strand.
TGCACTCGAATTGGGATTAACTTATTATCCTCCTTTGATACGATGCTCATGAGGCAATTGCATGTAGACCCTAACAATATGACTGATCAAAATGTTAAAATGACCTCATAATAACCATTAACCATTAAATTGAAAGTATGCTATCCAAGTGTTCTGCAATATAAAAGACTGCTTTGTAAACTTAAAAGAAAAACAATGCTAAATTACCCAGAAAAGGAAAAGTATTGTGCCAAAATCCAGGGGAATTAGATTTGATCATCAGCAGTAAAAATAACGGACAGATTGATTTTCGGGAATTTTGGACGTGGTTAGCTTTGGGTAGATTGGCAATTTCCAAAAAAAAAATTGTATATATGAAGTTAAGCATGAGTTTAGCATCACAATGATTGCATTACTACCTTTTTAAATAAGGAAGTCATGCTTTCATCAAAATAACAAACAAATAAAATATGATAAACCGAAGGAAACAGTAGCAAACAAACTAACCCAGTAAGTTTGGATACTATCACCTGTAAGTAGCAAACAGAAGTAGCAAATCTGTCAGTAACTAAAATAGTAATGCAAACATATACACTTCTCAGTAGCAAACAAACCAAAACATGATGAACTTAGTTCAGCAAAACGAACCATCATTACCAAGGAAAACTCTAATTCAACCTTTAAATTATCATGGTACACCACCAGTTAGAATCCAAAAAATAACATTTCATTTAATGACACTCTATTTCTAATCAATGGCCGGAAACCCCTTCTTCATTTACAAAGAACTAATTCAAACACCCTGAAAATCACACGTAGTTCTGCTTGTTCAATTCCCAGCTCGTTCAGATTAGAATAGCACTGAATAGCCTTAATTTAATCTCAAAAGCAATTCAAATCAGATGGTCCTAATTAGTTGTTAATATTCAGTCAGTTTCGATTGCTTAGCTTGCTCGCATATCCATACTTGGTACTGCAGTAATCATCAGCTCGCTAAGTTTGCTCTTAGTTCCTTTCATGCATTGGAATAATCAACTGAAAGAACTACCACCAAGTTCAGCCGAACCTAAGTTTGCTTGCACTTCAAGATATTCTAGTAACCTATTTTATCTTGGTCAACACTCAACCGTCATAACCGTTTTACCTTAGATATGCTCAAAAGTTCCTATGTCATTTCAGAATGTTCATCCACTTCGTATTTCAGAGCTACCTCTATCTAGTTGTTCCCAACGGACCCAGCACAGCAGTTCCATAAGGACATATTTCATTTCAGTGTTTCATTTACAAATCTTAAATTGATCATTCAATACATATGGAACTGCTCATTCATATTGGAACTGCTTATTCAATACATATTGGAACTGCTCATTCAATATGTACAGAACTGGCATATAATACACTTGAAATCCTAACATGGACCACATTAGCACATTTATTAAAACTATTATGCATATTCCCATGAAAGTAAATTTGGAATTGAATGAAACTTCTGAAATTGACCAATAATTAAAAAAAAAAAGATTAATCAGATGTCCAAAACTGAGATCAAAACAGGAGACTTTAACATTGGTCGAAACCTCTAAAATTGGATTTGATGCCAAAAAATGAATGACGATTTTATTTGGTTTGGAGGTCAGATAAGTTTCTTTTTATTGAACCTTAATGCTAGCCATATTTATTTCCAAAATATATTATTAAAAATTGAACAATGCTATCGCTCCAAGGTATAGGATAAGGAAGTGCTGGAAAAGGTCCCCATTTGTACACACCCTTTAGCAAATGTAACAACTCAGGGATGGTGGCTATGTTCAGGTTGAAGTATGAAGAATGGTGTGATCAGATCAAGTTGTTGCTTATGTCTTTGGTTTTAGTGTGTGGTTATAATGGTGTATAAGAGAGAAAGAGGATGATCTGGAGCGGCAGTGAGTGAACTTGGTCGTTAAGTAGGAGATGACACTGAAATGTAACACAATATGAATGTAATGCAAAAATAGTTTGTAACAAATGCAAATATGGCTGCAATGTGAAATGTATATTTGTAAAACAGAAAAAATGAAATTTGGAAATGCAAACTGACAAAATCAAATGCACCAAGGTAGAAAAGAAAGTGCAAAGGCAACCCCCCTTGGGACTAAATTCTTTAAACTATTATGAGGAACTCGACTGGATATTTTTTAATCAGTGACCCAAGTTCCATAAGAGTTTCCTCCACACCTATATATAGTTGCAGTGATCCATGTGCCCTCACCCCCCCCCCCCCCCCAAACAACAACATCCCAACTGAATAAGTGATAACCTTATTGTTTCAAACTATTTACAAGCAGAATGTCTTTATTTAATATTCATGTATTATGATTATGCGTAACTCAGTATCAACTAGACAAACTATCAATAAAATCAACTCTTTTGTAGTGATACAATTTCCAAAAATAGAAACTAAAGCTGAATTATACAAAAAAATAAACAATCACATAAATTATATCAAAAGTTGACTAAAATATTAGACAGCACAATAAATTCCTACAATGTATTTTTTTTAAATCTACACAGGAATGTAAACAAGAGAATATAAGTTACCTGTGTAATTACAAATTTCCGCTTGCATTATTGAACGATTTTCAAGAAAGTATCGCATGCCATATCCTGAACTCCTGGATGTGTTTCATGCATGAACTCAAACAGTTTATTCACAACTGTTTTCAGAAACTTCCAGTGTGCCCGCAGAATTCTTTGATATTGACCAATTACATACCTTCAAAGGTACAGAAAAATCAGATAGTTATAATAACTAAGACCAAAAGCCAAGAAATATCTGACATTTGAAATGTACATGATATTGCTGGCAATGACAACTTTGTTATCTTTCCCTTTAATAAGTTCACACAATGACAGCAGATCCCGTATGACCATTACAATAAATCTATTTTCCTATAAAAGATTAAATTTCCAAATTACAAAACAATGCTATTTATGATAACACTAAATTTTAGAAGCCAAAAACACATGACTGCAAGCAGGAGCATTAGCAGAGATTTAAATGCGACCACAGTGGAAGCATATGCTAATAAAAGGTAAATTTGCACCAACTATTATCATAGCATACAACAAATATTTTAATTTTTAAAGTTTACTGGAATTTATGGTTAGTGTTTTTTTAAAATCCGGAATAGTTTAAAATGTATAACATTTGAAGTTCAGTTCAGAAATAAATTATTGCTCTAGCTTGATTTCATTGTACAGCAAGTTCTTACCAAAAACTAAAATAACAGTGATAACATATAACGTTTGCATTGGCTATCGTTATGAAATAGAACCGGTTAATAGGCACTAGTTTGAAATTCAATTCAAGCATCAACTCAAAACAACTTATCACACTGGCTTAATTTCACCGTAGAGGAAGTTCTGAAAACTAAAAAAGAATCCAAATGTCCTAATCAACTAAGAAAAGTGTTTACATCTTATTTATAATCATGTGCCTGAAGAAGATAGGTCTAAATAAGATCCTCTAAAACAATATATCATAGTTTATAACTTGTTGACCGCCCACAAAACATTCGGGCATCAACATTGAATGTCGTAGCAACCAGAAAGCATCGTTTACTCTTACTAAGTACACCATAGACAAGTTAATTTAGTTACAGGACCTTTGACATTAGAGAAGTTACGATATCAATGCATTCCGAATATATGTAGTTGTCAAGTACGGTTCAACATCTAAAGAAGAGTTAACATGATGTAGGTTCTCCTACTAAGGTGTATCAATAGCATATCAATTTTCATTGAGAAAGATTACTAAAAGGTGCTAATTTGCAAATCAAAATTCATAGAACTTTATAGAAGATTTTAGAAGAAATCGGCTTTCTTCCAAATGATTGCTGAGAGATGAAAATCATGAAGAACAAACTGACAACCATATGCAGCAAGAGTGTAAGAGAGAGCAAGAGAATGATAATGGATAGAAACCTAGTCTTCCATCATAGATCCCAAGATTGATCCAATCGCCCAGCATAGAGTGTTTAAGTTGTTCCATGTCCGGTCTTCACCTTTCAACTGTTTGCTTAATTTCTTCAACATCTAAAATAAAAGAAGGGAAGAATGCAGTGTGTAAACTTGTTTTTCCTCGAGCACAAAATAAATATTAACTCTAAGGACTGTAATACGTGAAAAACCTATTAACAATATGAATTCAAAAGTATGAACTCAAGTTTACAAGTTTAAAATAATAATGTGCTCAAGATTAAGACGTAAATACTTTATGCATACTGAAATTAGCATATTTTGCAAAGAAACAAAACTTAGTATTGTTACAATACTAAGTTTACACGTGAAAAAGAACAATTGAGTATGGAAGGAAATGGAATCATTCATTATATTTTGCAGTAGTTTGTTGTGTTGAGTCGTAAAACATCCATCCATTAGGTAATGGATTTAAGCTGTAAAAAAACACTTCTAAATTAATGATTTTCAAGGATTGCACATACATTTTGATAATGAAACTAGTTAAAATGCACACAAATGCATAATTATGAAACCTTCATTTCCATAGATTCATTTGCTGAAGATAACTGGAATGCACATTGGTAAAAGTTCGAATTAGTGAGTGCCTGTTGTTCTGTATCATCGTGATCAAGGTGTAACAAGTAAATCAGTGTATCTTTCATTATCTGCAACAGTTTAGCATATTGACACAGTAAATTATTCAGATGTGTTGTTAAGATAACAAAAAATAAGTGAGATCACTATGATTATCAAAAATAATAAATGAAATCACAATGATAGTGTGGGCATAACAAAGAAAGGTATTTCGCATGTATCTACAATCCCTAATAGACAGTGGAAGCACCCTATGTTAAAATGTAGAATGTGTTAATGAGCAAACTTGATATATGTACCAGTCTCAAACAGAATAGTAACATGGTGCACAAAGGTATATTTATGAGATTTTTTATTTTTTTGGAGGTATGTTAGACAATAATAAAATAGCATATAAGGAGCACCATGTTGAAATCCTTTTTAATATAAAGACATTGAATTATCCATGCTTGAAAGCATTTAAAAACCTATCAGAGAATATAGTTTAGACCTAATACTGAACCAGGGCATCATTGTCTCTCATAGTTTCACGAACGATGTTTCCATTTTCATCTTCCACGATTAAAATTTCTTCGGGCTTTGCCATTCGATATATCATGAATGTTCTTAACTTGGACATTACACCAGCATAAAGTTGTCGACATTGTGATATTGGATAGCCAAGACCATTAACCATCCCTTGCATCAATTGAGTCTAAAAACCAATCATGCCTACAATTGTAGCTGGGTTATCCAAGTTCCGGTGAGACCCCTCAAAAAGCTCAAGTAATAATATATTCCAGTAGTCCAAACAAACCTTGAAAACTTCTGTGTCGTGTACATAGGAGATGTCAAGACCCAAGAGCAATGTATCATTGTTTTCAGCAGCGGCCTCCAATATGTGGGTATGAGACTTGTAAAATTAAGTAAAAAAAAGAGTGCAAGGTTTTGGATGAAGGCTTGTTCTTCACTTGAACCATTTGCATAAGCATCTGGGAAATTTGCTCCAGGTGGCAAAATCACCTGTAGCTGTGCCATAAAGATGTTGTACATCTTCACGTATTGCATGTCATAGAAATCACCAAACTACAGGGCTACAACCTCTATTAAACACTGAAGAGTATGATTTCTATAAAATGGCATGGGGAAAAAAAATCTCAATAGTGTTTCCAGTAGAGCCGACTCAAATACGTATACCAGGGGAATCCAAGACAGAAAAGCATGTAAAGTTTCTAGTGTTGCCCGTATAAGCTCAGTTCTTTTAGAAGCCGACAGTACGTATAAGCAAAACTCATGGATAAGATGTAACTCACTATTCAAAGACTGGTTGAGTTCTTTGATTTTTTGCTGGGTCATCTCTCCTCTTGAAAAATAAAAAATTTCCTCGCTAAGAAGCTTTAATATAGACATACAATTCTCACATATAGTCTCACTGGTCTTAGCCGCCAAAACAAGATCTGGAATAAAACTTTTCCATCTAACTAACCATTCATGTTTCAAAATATAAACTAGGATAATATTTAGCTTGTTGACATAAAGCTTTTCCCGGCGGAAAGAGGCTTCATTGCTTGAAAGCTGTACAATAATGTCAGATAAGTAATTTTTCATTCCATCTCTTTGTTCAACTGGCAATGCATTCCATCTATATTTGATGACACCTTATAAAAACCTGAAGGGCAAAGAACTTGGTATTCAGATTTTGAGAGTTTTGTAGTATATGAACCGCCTGCAACCATGTGTCAGGGTTGCTCTGCATTTCCCTCAATATTTGATCTGCAGCTGCTCTCTCCTCTTTTGATCCAGTACCATAAAAAGCAGCAACAGTCGCATCAAGCGAGGCGACGTCAATTGGCTTGCTCAGATCTCCAAGGCTCCCTTCCATTCTCCCTCTTTTCTAACTAGAACCTTTTCAAAACACTAATTTCTTCAAAAATTTAATTTCAAAGCACTTTCCCTTTACCTTTCTCCGTTTTTATATCCCAAATGTAATTAGATAAAATAGCAGCGTTCTTCCTACAACGTAGATTCAGATTTACAAAATTCAAATAATCCAGCCGCCAAGCATCAATCGAAGCTGCTTTGTACACCACAATTCATTATAAAATGCATACAAATTGCGAGAAACAAACTCCATACATAATAACAGTAGAATTACTTAAGAAGACGGGTGCAATAATTCATATAATTGACAGTAATACATACTTACCGTGTAATTAGGAATTAGAAACCAGTCTTGCTACTCAACATTCTTTATGGGTTCAATCAACCGATCTTTAATTGCAATTGAAACAATATGAGCGGCCATCGCGTTTTTGGAATCAAAATGGAGGAGATTTCGTTCGATGGAAATATTGTATTATATTATTATAATAATAATATTATTATTTTGAAGGAGCAAAAAAATTTATTATAATAATAATATAGGTTAACGAGAGGAGAAGGCTGGTGCAAAGGAACAGACCAAATAAAAAGGTTTGTGAGTATGTGCGACTGTTTATTATTCTAACTGTCACAAAACAAAAGTTCACCAATTCCAACCCCTTTTTATTTGCCACAGATTTAAATATAACGGTCGCAAATTGTAAATATTTGCTACTGTATTTAAACAAAACGGTCGCAAATTTGACTTTTACAACATTTTCCTGACAACCTGCAACAGTTTGTAACTAAAACAGTCGCACATAACCATATAGGCTACTGCTCTTAGCTAAACCGTCGCAAATAAGGCGACGCAAATAAGCAGTTTTGTACTAGTGTTGTATGCCTATGCATAGATAGCTCATGTCGAAATCATGTGCATATATTCTCTTGCCCCTTACTTCAAGGGCAAAAGGTCGATGAATGAATGGTCGAACTTCATTTATGTCAGGTTGTTGGCATCAGGAGGGTGAATAGTTGAATCACATTCGCCAAAGCTTTACGTTCCTCCGACTAAACCATGGAAGGAGTGGTTGGTACCAAGCCTTGGGTACCTCCTTTATTTGGAGTTATGTAACTCGATGGCATGAAGTGCAGGATTTGGTCGTATGGATGGTCGAACCGCGTCCATTCTGAGTTGGATTCAGACTCTGAAATGCAAAAGTCGATGCATAATTGTCTTGAGTCATGCCACACATGGACCGAGTAGCGGATGGTCATATCAAATCCACCTTGAGTTGTATAACTTTCCTCCGACGGAGGACATGGTTTTGTAAACAAGCGGTTTAGTCGGGCTCGTTATGGCAATGCTCTGTAGTTCTGTATGTAGGTGGTGGAAGTCTGATTAGTACCAGACTCTGGGTACCTATATCATTCACACATAAATTCATACGAGTTAGTCACATCAGTAACTCATAAAGCATGCAAAGATATGAAATATGGGTAAAAAATAATCATGTTAATGGAATGAGTATTATTCAGAATGAGAATGGTATCGCATATCCTTTGCCAGTCCATTCTGCTTTGTCCTATCTTTGATGACTGCTGAAGTTTTAGTTGACGGAGGAAGTCTTTTCAGATCCTTGCGTGGCGGCAATGCAAGAACGATTACACTTTGATCGAGCTATTGGGATAATAAAGGCGGTCGAGCGACCTTTGTCGGTGAATGATTAGGTTATGATCCCCTTGAATCGCGTTCTTGTCCTCACGTTAAGGGCAAGGAATAAGGGTCAGGTAGTTAGATCAGAACCGCTAATGGTGGCATCTCATCTTGTTGATGCTAAGACGGTGATCGACAAGAGAACAATGGATCCATGCTTATAATTTTTTTTTCCCTTTACATGTCAGGGAGTGGGATACGGAGGCTAGAAATGTAGACATGCCTCGTCCATACGCAATTATGTCTTTGATTCCACATCGGGGAATGAGAGCTGATACATAGACAATCAATCAACATCCAGGCTTAGATGTTTCAAACTTTTAACTCTTCGATCTTCGGGCAAGACTGAAACAGTCGATAAGGATTGAATAACCTCAGTAAATAGGGGTGATGGATCTTGGAAGAATCCCAATCGTTTCCATCTTGTTGTTGATATTCTCGGACCATCCGTCGAATCTTGGATGATAAGTCTTTAAGATTATTGTTGGCCAAAACATATGCCAAGCCGAAGGCGAGCCGTCAAGCGGGTCCGGGCACGGCGCCTGTGGGGGTCTGGGGCACCACAGCCCCGGCGGCGAACGACCTAGCCGGTTAGGTTGAAAAGGTGGGCACTGCACGATTGTTTCGATTTTGGAAGATGGAGCCTTTTCCGAAACGATCAGAAAAATGCATTTTTTTTTCTTCTGAAAATGACCTTGTCTCGGGTCGATGTGTAAGACTTTAGAAATGGCTAGTAATCCGGGCCGGTATATCTGGAAAAGGTGGTCCGAAGCAGGTCGAGCTGGAGAGCTTCAGACGGGTAGGTCGACCTGGAGAGCTTCAGACGGGTAGGTCGACCTGGAGAGCTTCAGAAGAGTCGGTCGATCCGAAGTCGGTCGACCTGGGCATGAACATCGTTATGACAATGCCTATTCGAACCGATCTCACCCAGACCCAAGATCTGCTTCGAGCCAAGCTGCATACAGGGAACTTTCCAACATGCAATTATTACTGGCTGATCTTCTGGTCGGTCGACGTTGACCCAGGAAGGGTCGACCCGACCATGGTTGAACCCAGAACTGGAAAAAATCAGTTTTTTTTTATATGCAGATGTTGCTACTTCTGCATTCCAAAGCATGTGCAGAACTATTGGAAACCATTTCTGTTGAAGATGATTGAAACTAGGATTTCGTTTTGGACTTGGTGATCCAAAAGTTGAGCAAAACCCTTAAGACATTGAAAATTCATTTCTCGGTGAAAGCACCAAACTGTTGATGCCAAAAAGTGGTCATCAACGGCCAAAAGTCGAATATGAGCATGATTTATGAAGAAATATCAGAAAAAGCGAGAAAAAACAAGACAACAGTATTTTTATAGTGGTTCGGCATTAACGAGCCTACGCCCACTTTATAATCTCATAATAATATCATAAAGTCGGAGATACAATGAATGAAATCGTCAGGATCTCTATTACATAATCGTTTTTGAGGAGTATAACAAGTATTTCATGATGAAGGTGGTTGGCGGCCATGATTGAGTTGTGGAGGGCATGCATGAGCTATAAAGTCAGGCTCAGATCTCAGCCAAAAGTCCTCTTCTTTGTTGTATAGCTTGGTGTATTTATAGGCAGTATGCTTCAATAATTGGAGGTTGCCAAAAGGCGGGTCAACATATACTGACCATAAATCGTTGAAGTACCTTTTCTCGCAGAAAGATCTTAACTTGAGGCAACAAAGGTGGATGGAATTCTTGGCATCCTACGATTTCGAGATTTCCTATACCCCTGGCAAGGGCAATGTAGTAGAAGACGCCTTAAGTAGAAAGAAGCTGACCTTAAGCCCTCTCTTTGTTGAAAGGCAGAGCTTGGAATACATAGCCAACTTTGACTTTAGACCCTCCATCGATCAGTGACTGGTTTGTTAGCATCACTAGAAGTGCGGCCTACTCTTTTGGACTCAACAGGAACAGCGCAACGTGAAGACCCTCAGCTAGTTGATGTGATGGAAAAACTAATTAGGGGTGAGACTTCTAGTCATCTCAATAGATACTCCATCGATGATAAGGGATGGTTGAGGCGGGATGGAAGGCTATGCGTCCCACAAGCAAGGGATTTGGTGAAGAAGGATCTCGAAGAGGCTCACCGTTCCAAGTTGACCATACACCCAGGTGGGGACAAAATGTATAAAGACGTAAAAAGAGTTTTCTTTTGGCATGGCATGAAGAAGGATGTAGCTAAATTCATCTCTAAGTGCTTAATATGCCAACAAGTCAAGGCGGAGCAAAAGAAGCCTAGTGGTTTGCTTCATCCTCTAGAGGTCCCACAGTGGAAATGGGATAGCATTTCAATGGACTTTATTGATGGGCTACTTAGATCAAGAAGGGGTAATACCAGTATTTGGGTAATAGTGGACAGGCTCACAAAAAGCGCTCACTTTATACCTGTTAAGAGTAGAAGGACTGCCTCATCTTTAGCATCCATTTACCTTAAAGATGTAGTTTGACTCCATGGGGTACCCTCCAGCATTGTGAGCGACCGAGATCCTATCTTTACGAGCGAGTTTTGGAAGAGCTTGCAAGAGGCTGTAGGCACACAGCTATGCTTAAGCACGGCCTATCACCCTTAAACCGACGGTCAGACGGAAAGGGTGAACAGGGTATTAGAAGACCTCTCGAGACTATGCTTTCTTGACTTTGGAGGAACATGGGAAGATCATCTTCCTTTGGTGGAGTTTGCCTACAACAATAGCTACCAAGCCACCACAAACATGGCACCCTTCGAAGCTTTATACGGAAGACCATGCCGATCACTAACTTATTGGTGGGAGGCTACAGACAAGCTCATACTTGGACCAGATATGATTAGAGAGACTTCAGAGAAAGTGGACTTGATACGAAGAAGAATGAAGACTGCCCAAGATAGAAAGAAGTCCTACGTAGATAAAAGAAGGACCATCCTTGAGTTTGAGGTTGGGGACAGGGTTTTCTTTAAAGTATCTCCTTTGAGGAACATCGTTCGTGTCGGATCCGCAGGGAAGTTGGCACCAAGATTTATAGGGCCGTTTCCTATCATTGATAAGATTGGGAAGATGGCTTACAGAGTAGAGCTGCCCGAAAGATTGGCTGGAGTTCATAATGTCTTTCATGTTTCTAACCTACGAAAGTGCCTACACGAGTCTGCGGAAGTGGTGGAACCAAGCATATTAGAGAAAGTAGAAGTAGAACGAGAGGCGACTGTGAGAAGGGTTCCAACTCGTACCTTGGGCACAGAAGTCAAAAAGCTACGCAACCGCGAAGTCAAACTTGTCAAAGTTCAATGGAGTGACGCTGAGGAAGACACGACTTGGGAGACTGAGGCCAAGATATGCGCAGCCTACCCTTTTCTTTTAGAGGGTACATCTTTGATCTCTTTTTCCTTAAACTTGTTCATGCTCGTATCTATCTTTTTAGTATTTTTCCTCAGTGTTGTTCTCAATCCTTAGGTAGAAACCAATGGATGTAAACATGTATTTGAAACATGTTATGATTGATGGTTGCAAGTGGTTGCAAGTGATTGCTAGTGGTTGCAAGTGATTGCATATACACACATTAGGTATTAGATCGGCTCAGTCACTTTCATATTGCATATGCATATATGTACTTGTATATGATTGAAGCTTGATGTGTTATCATGTGGATGTTGCATTTGTATGAATGATTGTGCACTCATGTAGAAAGTATGATTAGGGAAGATTGCATACATAATGGACGCATGACATTGACATAATTTGCATTAAGGAGGTCAACTGAATCAGTGGACCGCCTGATTTTGCATTAGATAAGGACATGTACACACACTATGCATATGATCATGAAGCACTAGAAGTCTTTTAAGGACAATGGAAGCCTGTGTTGATGGTTGAGTAGATGGACGTTTGGATGGTATGATATATGTTCTTCATGACTTGAAGATTTCGGGGACGAAATCCTTTAAGGAGGGGAGAATGTAACACCCCGTATTTTGTGTAAAAATTAAGGTTACGAATTAAAGAATAATCAATTTCAAATGAAAGAATTAAGGGAAATGGGTTACGCCATTGCATTCGTCTCGGAATTCTGCTTGTGATAGATTCTGAGTTTGCGTAAATTGGAATCCGTATGAAGGAGTTATGACCTTCCGAAGATTCAAGAGATTAAAATAAATAGCTCAGAATATAGTTCCGAAAATTCAAAATTCAAAATTAGAAGCAGAAGTGGGCTGGGCGGGAAATTTCCTATCCAAGGCCAGGTCGACCAAGAGGTCGACTAGGGGGTCGACCTTCCCCCATACAGGTCGACCTAGGGGTCGACCTGGGTGTCGACCTCCCCCTAGGATCAGATCTGAAATCTGGTGTGTTTTCTCCTGTGATGAATTTCTGTGTCATTAGGTCTTGCGTGGCACGTTCTGGTTGGTTCTCTTAGGTTTGAATGGCTTTGATTTTCTCTAGGTTAATCTGATGGCTCCTACTAAATCAAACTTCTATATGAGCAACCAAAATCTAAACCCTAAAGCCACACAAAAATATTCCTAAGACCGTCATGCTGTCAACACTCAACCTAGAGTAGCCGCCATTCTCATTCAACTAGAAAGAAAATAGGAATTGCAAATCAAATCTAATTCAACTAAGAGAATTCAACGTCTACAACAAAGGAGAGCTATTCAAATTCAGAATACACATCCCAGAACTCAAGACTAGCCTCCTTTTTGTAAGTCCAGTTATCGTTTAGACCTAAACGATATTAGAATTGTGACTAAATAACTGGATGTAGAACATCGCCTAATGTAAATCTATGCCTATCCTTTCTGTTAAAAACTGAATTCATTTAGACCATGACTTTTATCATGTTTGTGATCATGTTGTATGTAATATAATGATAATTGTTAAATGCTTTGAAATAGATCCATATGTTGTATAATTCGTCAATGACATATTTTGTTATATATTTTGGAAATGACATAAATTGGCAATAACATATTATAATTTGGCGATGGAATATCATATTGTGTAATTTGGTGATGACATACCATATTGTATAATTTGGCAATGGATATCATATTGTGTAATTTGGCGATGACATTCCATATTGTATAATTTGGCGATGGATATCATATTGTGTAAATTGGTGATGACATACTATGTTGTATAATTGGGCGATGACATTTTATGTCGCATGATTTGGTAATGACATCTATATGTTGTATGTCAATTTGGGAATTTTATTCAAGTTCAACCATGTTCACATATATGACCCAAAACTACATGCTAATATGATTAGGTTCATGTTAGATTAGATCCAACTAATTTGCGAAGTTCACAATTGCATGCCTAATGTTAAGTTTATGTAGTTCTATGTAAAACCCTTATTTCATAATTCATGTTGAGTAGATCTAAATTTGCAAGTTCATAATTAAGTGTATATTGTTCTATGCCATATTCATATGACACATGTGTAGTTAGATCCATATTTTTATGATGATGGAATTATTACATGTTCCTCTTTTTCCCCTTTTGTGTATAATATAGGCTATGTATCGAGCCTAACATTTTTACGTGATTTATGCGAACGATTAACGGAGATAACGTTGGGGAAAAATATGAAATTATATATATAATTGGCATATTTGGCTCATGAACATGTAAATGTTTTATGGCATAAAGTGGTATAAATTTTTATACCTAAAATTATGAACTTGATATTAAAAGGAAAGTGGGGCTTGACTTGAATGAAGATAATTTACATATAAATATAAGAAGTAAATATGTAAATTTAGAAAAGACGAATATGCCTAACCCGAGGTTAGATTGAGTTACAGTGTAAGACTGCCCGGAACCGCCCGGCACATCCAGCAACCGTAATAATATATATCTAATGTGGGAGGTTTGTGCATCGAGCCCAAAGGAACCCAAGGTTAGACTGAGTTGTGTTGTAAAACTGCCCGGACCCGACCGGCACATCCAGTAACCGCAACAATACCTGTCTAATGTGAGTGGTTGGTGCTTTAATAAATGAATTAAAGCTAAGTCAGGAATGTTAGGGTTAAGTTAATTAAGGCAACACTTAACCAATGCAACATGTTAACTAAACTGATGGGTTTGGTTAGGTTAACTTGGACACTTAACCAATTTAACATGTTGACTTGGAAACCCTAGTAACGGGGACCCATTTCAGCAGTAACCCACATAGATGTATCATGGTACCCTGAGCTAGGCAGGGTGGGGCACGATTGCTGGGCTGATTATAAGAGGTCAAAACGACGACGGTTGGTGCGTCAGTGTAGGTTCCGACGGAGTACGGGAGTGCACGTACTCCGGAGTGGAAAAAGCAGGCACTGGGCATTAGTAGTTATACACTGTGCATCTTGAATCATGTCGGGTTGCCACCATAGGATTTGATACACCCCATGGTAGGACCAGCACAGGTATCTAAAATCGAGCGAGGCCGTATGACACAAGTGGTAAATGCATGCGAGTAGGAGCCGATCAACGAAAAGGGATCACTGGATTTGAACTCATGATAATGGATGGAATATCTAGTAGGTGCAGAGAATATGGACATGAGTGCGATAGTATGATTAGTTTATCTTGCCTTGTTTATCTTGCCCTGTTTATCTTACCTTATCCTATGTTACCCTATTTCCTTATTATTGTCCTGTGTCCAGCTTATTCAAGTCATGGTTCTCTTATCAGTTTACGTGCTGAATAATCACTGGACTTACCAGACTTATGTCTGACCCATTTTCTTTCGCTCTCTTTTCTTCCGTTTCTCCCTCCCCCCTCAGGTACTCAGGGAGGGAATAGCTCAGCTTAATTTGGACCGTTCATCTTTCCAAGCTTGAAGACTCTGTGATATATAGCTTGGAACTTCTTATCTTTGGCTATGGCTTTGGACACACTACTACTTGGGGATTTATGCAGTTTTATAGTGTTTTATGCTTCTTTATGTAATAATCAAGACAGAGATTTTGATGTAGTGATTTGGAAGCTAGTTTCAAAAAGTTTGCTATAATGTTTTGTTATGAACCATGTTTGAAATAAAATTAGTTTTCCCGATGCTTATATATATCTGTCTTGTAAATTATTTGTGTCTTTTACCTATCATGCTCCACCAAAGTTAAGACATTCCATTTGTGAGTGACCTTAACGGAGATGGGGTGTTTCACTATGCATGCTTAAACTAAATAAAAGATGAATAAATTTATATTTTATAACAATATCAAAAAGTTATATTAAGTTTGTATATCATATTAACTTGTTTATATAATTATATTAAATTATACACTTTTAATTTATATATTTTTAAACAAGATATAAGAAAATAAGAAGACAACCAAGTTAATAACTAGAGTTTGAACTAGCATTTTCTAATTAAAAAAATGGAGGGAAGTTTGAAAATTTAAACTTTTGAAATTCAAATTTTATGTCGACATGACCATTTATGTATGTCGACATACATGTGGAAAACCGAAAAACATATTATTTTTACTTCTTGGTTTTATATTATCGATTTATATTTCAGGTTTAACTATTTATGAAATAATATTAATCCTAACAAACATCCAAAATTTATTTTATTAATATTTTGAATTTCAAATTTGAATTTTAAATTTCAAATTTGAGTTTTAAAGTTTTAAATTTCAAATTCAAAGCAAAACAAACAAGCAAGACAATCAAAGCATTCATTCAACCGAAAAATTTTAAAATTAATTAAAGCATAACTATTTTTGCAATCCTTCTTTTTGTTGTTCTTCCATTGTCATGAATCACACATTCACATCTTCTAGAATTTGATGATGAAATCTGCTCTATTGCGATGGGCTCATTTTTCTGGTCAGGATAGTATATTCTTTGCTGAATCTGAACAGCGTATGAGAAAGATATCGAAGATTTAGTAGTTCAACCCACTTGGGGCCAAAATTTGAATCTGAATTTTGAATTTTGAATGAATGGACACTTCAACTACTATATAACGGCCCAAAAGTCATGTCTCTTCATAACCACTTCTCTTCTTCTTCTTCGTCACGTTTTTCATTTTCAATCAAACTTTAAAAAGGCATAACTTCTTCATTTCTTAACTGAATTGGACGAAATCAGTGGAAAATCAAAGAGGAATTCGAGGACAACGATCTAATGATAGTTAGGGATGAATTTGGATGGGATTGGGGTGCAGCAAGTTGAAACAGTAGGAGATATGCATGAAATCTCGTAACAGTTTTTCAGTTTTGCATAGCCAATTTCAAATAGTCATATCTCACTCAATTTTTGTTGTAATTTGACGATCTACCCATCAAATCGACCGCAAGAACGAGTACTACAGTCTGAAAAAGTATTTGAGACAAAATAGTCTAACCTGTGGATGCAATTTGAAGATAATTGTCGACAGTTCTGATTTCCTTCTCCCTTTATTCACCAAAATTTCATTTGATCATTACTTGATCAATTCTTGACGGATTTACATGAAACCAGCGTCATTCCGAAGAAAATGAAGAGAAGTACAGTATTGAATCTACTTGTAGACGAGAATCAAAAGTTTCTACTTATCTATTACTCATCTCTTTGTTGGTTCACATTGTATATTTCTATTTCTTCCACTTGATGTCTTTTCACCAACCGTCCTTACTCTTCTTCAATTGTCCTTCAGAATTTGAATTCTCAAGACCCATGTACACCAATTCAGAATTTGAATTTCCAACAGCCACCTTTTTAGAATTTGAATTTTCAATAGCCACCATTTTGGAATTTGAATCACCAACAGCCACTTTACCCATATTTTCAACTTTTGAATTTTCAAAAGCCATATCACACATCTTTTCGTGCAAAACAACACAACTTTTCGAAGAATCAAGTGAATTGTCAGAATAACTAATTGTAATTTGAAATAATAACATCATGACGATTCTGTGATATATCCATTTATACTTTTCAAGAAATCATATCATGATAACTTGATTTTTCAATAAAATTGAATGCAGACTCGTCTAGTACTGATGCAAGACATGAATTAAAACTAGTGTTTAACAATTATTTCAAAGTTTGCCATTTAAAAATTTTCAAAAAACAGATAAACCTTGCTCTGATACCAGTAATTAGGGATTGCAGAATGGATCATTAAGGCGAAACAAGCACTAGAGGGGGGCGAATAGTGTTTTTGAGAATTTAAACTCAGTCTAAACTTATATGAATTGCTATATGAATCAAACACCACAAAAACAATCACAAACACAGAATCAAACAAAAACACAAAGATAAACAAAAAATAAAGTGCAACAAAGGAAAGAACACACCGGCTTTTATACTGTTTGGAGAGCTCGTATGTCCAGTCCTGCACAACGCTGGATTGCGTAGAGTTTTATTACTATATCAATAGTCAAATACAATCTCCTTGATTTCGCGGCTATAAGGGATACCACTGATTCCAGCCTCCTTGATTTCATGGCTACAAGGGATACCACCGATTACCCGTCCCTGATTTTAAAGCTACAAGGGATACCACCAATTACTTACTCAACACAAATAATTACAGACAAACCTATAACTCTTCAATACCACTTGATTTAGAAAGTAATGAGTAGAGAGTGTAATTAGAAGAAGTTTAATGAAAGCATAATTGAATTCGGCAAAGTACAAGTGTACAAATTATAAAAATGAGAAAGAATAGTGGTGTAATTAAAAAAGATGAAGATGGAGAAGAAGAATGATAAAAAAAATCGAAATCAACCCCTATTTATAAGGTTTGAAAGGTTGCAACGTTTCTGAACTGTCACAAATAGTGAGAAGACACTTCCTTTCAATTTGAAAAAAAAATGATAGTTATATATCGACATGTATATGTATGTATGTCGACATATCAATGTATAAAATTGAAATTTGAATATTTTTCAAGTGTTTTGACATATATATATAATTCTGGAAATTCTTGAATTAAAACATAGTGTTATAAATGAATATTTTAAGTAGAAAATCATATGAGAACATAAATATAAACTATATAAACATATTTAAAAAATTATAGAGTTTAAAATTATATAAATATAAAGTATATAAAGTACAAATATATAAAACTTATAAAGTATAAACTTATAAAACTTAAGTTTAAAATAAAATTAAAATAGAAAATAAAATAAAGAAGATAGAGATTGAAGATAGAATTTGTAAACAGAAATTGAAAAACAGAATTTGAATTTGAATTTGAATTTGAACTTGAACCTGGAGTGCTATTTACATAATCTAAACTTTATTTACTCTATTTATCTTGAACTGTTGAAATCTTGAATACTCATGAGTCTTGAATCATCTCTGAATTCTGAATCTCTAGCATCTTTAAACTGTACTGTGACGGCCTACCCCGAAACAGCCGACATTTCCCTGAAATGCGTTGTGCCAATGTCCGACTAGCATGAGACGGTCGTCAAAAGAAAACTGTTTGAAACCATGAATCATCAAAGAACCTGTAGTATATCTCACATCGCATGGAATAAAATATAATAATAACATAACTTGACATAAAACAGGCGAGTTGGTGCTTAAGTTGAAAACTAAACCATCATATTAGCGGAATCCAAATACAGCTTATGATCCAAGCCATCATTATTACATTATCAAAATACTGTCTCTAGAAGCAAAGTTGAAAAGGTACACTACTAATGCACAAAGTAGTGACCAACAACAACACAGGGAGAATATATGTAAATAGTACGTGGAAGCCTCCTGCTCATCTCCGGACAGCTACTCGTGCATAACCACCTAACATGTCTCTATTCTGCTTGTTTAGGAGCACCCAGAGTAATAAGAAGAGACATAAAACTCTTGATCAAACAAAAGTCTGGTATGAGCGACAACAGCAAAACAAAACAATAACAGGTATAAATAATCGTACCTCAACCTGCAACCAAAGAGTTAGCACAACAAGATGTACCGTACTTGTAACGCCCCGTATTTTTCGCGACCCTGAGTAATCGACATATAACCCAATGTCGACTATCAAGCATTGGAAATACCGGATAGTTAATGAAAGAAATTAGAGGATGAGAATAGATAAGGTAAAAACCTGGAATAGAAGAAGAAGAAGATCACAAATCAGAGTAAAACACGAATCTCACAGTGGAACGAATAAATATATTTCATAACATAACTTTGAAATAAAACAGTACTTGTATACAATACCATTATTAGAGTATAACACTTACAACACAGCGAAAATAACAATACCTATATATTCCCGAAGCCTCCCGCTCCAGCTCTTCAAGTATTTGTAAGTGCCGACTACTTGACTGCCCGTACAAAATTGGGCACCTAAGAGTTTAGGGAAAACAAAACAAAATAAACTTTGGGTCAGTCATGTGACTGGTGTGAGTAAAATCCAACCATTTATTTAACTTTTAAAATCCTTTTAAAAGAAAGGAAAATCGTAAGACCGATCCACACAGAAACACGGAGGGGTTTTACCTTACGACTACTCAAAATATTCTTTATATCACAACTCTTCTGATATTAAAATAATGTCTAAATCAAGCAAATGACAATCTAGTAGAACTCTTTCATCTCACGTTCTACATATATAATATACAATCAAAACCGCGGGCTCTTATTGGGGTATGGATTCCAACTATGACAAGGTATGGATCCACCTTCTGATCAGTGTACTCTAGAAGCGATACACTGGAGTTCAACAAGAACATCTTGCAACTCGGCCACACACGACCGACCATTCATTTCGCTTGAATGTTCCAAATATATTGTCACTTTATGGTTGGTATACCAACATAACCGTTCGCGGGAGATACATAATCGAAAGAAGTAACAAATATGAACATTCTCTAGATGGTAAAATTATACCCTAATTGGGTGCGGCCCACTTAGCCATGTTGCCTGCCCGATTTCTATCATTTCTCGGTTGATGAGGCTTGAGGTCATAACGTATCTTTTAACAGATCACTCTTTTAATTACTTTGAATGCCACATTGTCATACTCGTCAAATCATAAATTGATTTCCCCAAAAATACCACGGGTATAAGCTAAGAGAAACGAATTCCTGCGCCACCAACGTAAATACGTTTGAAACGACCAATTTACGCGATCTGCCGGACATACTCTGTCAGACATTCGTCTATTCAAGTTGTCCTGGGACTAGGCAACTCGAATGCACTATTCTATAAACAAGACAGCACTTGCATAACTCCGTCTTCAATTATCTTCATCATATTTGATTCGCAAGGCTAATGCCATACGGAGTGGTTTTCAGATAATATATCTGATCCCGGTCTCTTCGTATTGACAACGGAAATAGTCAAAATCTTTGATAGTCGGTGATTTAACTATCAAAGGAAAACACGTGTGCAAACAACGATATTATTTCCAAATGGAAATTCTACCGATCAATCATCATTTATCTCTTAAATTAATTTATCATTAATGTATTCATTTACCCATTTCCTGTTTCCATATATATATAAACAGAAATTCTTATTTTCTAAATTTAGAAAATATACCTTATTAATATTGGAAAACGTTTCCATTTTTATTCTCATCTCTATCTTCTCACATATATCTGTCTCTAAGTGTAAACTAATAAGAGAACAACCCCCTACGTATTAACCCCGAAGGCCGAAACCGACATCAGATCGATACCCAAAAAGCTATTCAACTCAACTAATTTCCAGTCAGTTTGTAATTCCTGTAATTCCATTTAAATTCCTAATTCAAACCCTAAATTCCTTTATGATATTTTATTTGCAAAATATTTACTTTAATCTAATCTTTCACATAGAATGTGAATAATATTTCGTTATATAATTCTATTTGTTTTCCAAATAATTTCTTTTATAATTCTATTTATTTCCTATAAATATTTCCCTTTTTAACCTCCTATTTATTTCATATAAATATTTCCCTTTTCAACATCCTATTTATTTCATATAAATATTTCCGTTTTCAATATCATTATTATTCTATACAAATCCTTTTATATAATTCTATTCATTTTATTTAAATCCTTTTATATAATTCTATTTACTTTCTAATTAATCATTCTATTAATTTTCCAAATAAATATTCCCTTTTATAATTATATCTTCCAATATTTGTTTTCCAAATATTACCTTTTGTAATATCCTATTTATTTCATATATATATATTTCATTTCAATATTCACTTTGAAAATATTCTTTTAAATTATAGTATTCCATACGGTATTTAAAATACCAGAACCATACCAGTGTCATCTTAATCAATCACAGACTATATATCACATCGTATATCACAATATATGAAAACAAACAATATTATAAATATTGAGGAATCCAATTGGATCCCTCCAACTTGTTTCCCTGCATTACAGATGTTAAACAATATAAATAACATCAATTTCATTTCAATATGAAATATTCTGATAAACAGAATCAATATTTGATTAACGATATATATATATATATTGTTATCTATAATTTCAACCAATACATCAGCAATTCAACCAAACAATCAACACACAACAATCAATCATCATTTATCAATACCAGATTATATTTATAAAAATATAAACTGTACAGAGTTTGTGAGATTTACTCACATTGGACGATCATCGTTAAATAACGATAATTGTTGCTTGATTCAGACGGACAATTTATTTCGTTATAAGTTGTAACGAGCTTCGATTCGCTCCCCGTCAGTTACATTGTGTAGCGTCCATCCATACGATCCCAAGGATCCCGTTTTTCTAAATTCCGATAAAGTATGCTCATGTTATGATGATTACAAGTTTGTAGACAATTTAAATTAAAACAAAAAACTAAATTTCCTTATATAACTTTGAATTAGGCCCCACCCTTATAATACTCTAGCCCATTTCCAAACTAGCCCAGCGTTATTGCTTCTCTCCCAAAGCCGCTTCCTCCAGTAAACATCAACACGAAACATAGCCATCTCCGATCCTTTTAGCCTCCACCGATCTCCCATTGTTCAACGAAAACTCAAACAAAGTACATCGTCAGGTTGCTCTTCCAAATCTCATGCTCCTGACACCCTTCAGCTCGAACTCGAGCACTTCTGCCAAAATCCGTTGAATAGCTCTTCATGAGCAACCCAGTCATAGGATCGACACATTTAAATTCTAAAATATCCCAAAAAATCACAATCAGTTCCAAGTCCTGCCACGAATCTCAATCCAATCTCGACTTCGTGAAAAACATCTCCTACTTCTTGAAATCTCGAACCCTAGGTGACGTTGCATAAAAATCCAAAGAACAAAATGACGTCGAACCCATTGATATGTATACCAGCTTGAATATAATTTCTCCAAGAGTTTAAAAATACATATGTGATGATTTATTGGATTTTACTTTGATTTTATTTGGATTTTCCAATCTCCGAATTTTTGTTGTAGAAAGTAATGAGCAACGGTGGAAAATACGTTGACTGTGGAAATGAAGAATTTAGGGTTAGGTTAAGGGGTAGTGTATTTATAAGGAGATTTAAATATTTAAATATTTGATTATTATATTTATTTATAATCAACCGCTATTTGTATTTGTCTTTAAAAATTCATATGATCACACACGATACCCAAAAATTATGAAAATTGGCATGTAGCTACAGTTCAACATTATGGACCCAACGAAACTGGTTTCATCGAATTCCGACTTCATTTGCTCACATAGCGTATTTTTAAAGTCAAATTATTAACTATTTTCAGACAAAAATCCCGCACGGCCGCATACTGACCCCAAAAATCACGGAAATTGAAATCTAGTAACAATTTAATATTGCGGATCCAACAAAATTAATTTCATCGAAAACGGAGGTCGTTTGCAAAACTAGCTATTTTTAAGGCTATAAATAAACCCTTTTAAATATTAATATATTTAAAAATAATTAAATTTAATATTTATAAATAAATATTATCGTATTTATTCACAATAGAATATCATACAACTCCAATTGGATTTATACCTAGATATTCAAATCCCGGTTGAATCAATATTCAATTTATGTTGAAAAATTCATTTATAATATAAATAAATCGTTATAAATTATAAAGGAATTTCATAGCGACTTTTTGAAAATTAGATTTGGACATAAATCAAAATCTACACGATGAAATCCCGATTTTTCTCTTCCATTAGAAAAATATACTTCACCATCTCCGAACGCTTCTTGTTTCACAGAAATCCAGCTTAAAACGGATTCTGTACATTCAATTGAAGTTCGAATCGCCAAATAACGAACTACCACACCATTTCGAGCTCGATTATAATTATAATATAATTTATACGTTCAAATGACATTTAGAAATATATTCGTTAATATAATTCAACTGTAAACTGAATTACATATTTTGAATTACCCAATTCACACAATATTGCCATTTCAGCTAATTTTGATTATTTCAGAATTAAATATATTATTTATTTATTATACTAATTAAATATTCAATATAATTTAATTAAACAACCCATTTAAATCTCTAAATCATGACTTAAATGATTAAATAAATTAATTATATACTGTAAAAATACAGGTTGTTACATTCTTCCCCCCTTAAAATAATTTCGTCCTCGAAATTGCTAAGGTAGAAAACAAACCTTATTAGCTGGGTTAAAATTATTTGCCACTTCTTAACTTCAGTTTCAACTGAACCAGTTTAATTTTAATTAAATATTTATTCATTCCTATTAACGAAAATTTTCAAAAATCCTGAAAATTTTCTAACACCTTAACTTTCAAAAAAATTCGCCAGCACCTCCTTTATACGGCTCAATCGGTACAACTACAACTCGCCTCTCTATGCCTTCTCTAACCCAAAAAAAAAAATCAAATAGCCAAGCAGCTTGCCAATTCGGCTCATCAAAATCTGAAACCCATATATAATATAAACTGGTACCTTTTTGTCGGGCATATCATTATATCATTCCCACCTATTACCAATTCTCATATACCAGTGGTATCCCAACCAAAGTCTAATCACTTTTATCTCCAACACAACCATTCGTTTATTCAAGCCAAAGTCCATTATCAAACTCAAGCACTCTTCTTGATTTTCAATTTAGTTTCACAAATTTCCATCTAATTTGTTTTAATTCAAACAATCCGTTTATGGGAGTTTTTAAACAGTTTCAAAAATCAAATATTCATTTCGGAATATCAAAACAACTCTTCTTCTCAAAATAATTCGAAAACAATCTCTTTGGTAGTAATCCATCACTTAGTAACTCGAAAATGACACAGATGATGTGGCCATCATTATCAGGGTTATTTTCTAGCTATCGCAGTGAGTTCAATACTATAAAAAAATTCAAAACCATATTTAAACACCTTCATTTTGAAATCACTTCCAAAATATCAATGCTTGTAAACAATTTAAAATCTCCTAGGATTTTAAAATTCTCATATATTTAATCCAATTCCATTTACAAACATTTCTCCAACTTTAAATTCCAATTCTGATTATAAATTCAGATTCACTTCATCTTATTTCATATATTATATTCATATGAATTCTGATTAGTTATTTACATAACCATTCCAATTATAATCTTATTCGATTATAATTACAACTAAAACAATCAATAATAATATCAATATAAATCACCTGTTTATATCAAAATTTATTTTCGGTAAAATTATATCATTTACCATCCTTTCAAAACATACAGTGTCGGTTCATCGTATTCAAGTGTTTAGAAACTCCTACCGATACAGTGGATCAAACTGATCGACCAGAACTCATAAACAGCTCAACCAATAAATCTCCACAATATAAAATCATTTTTATATCAAATAACAAATACGCGCTCATATATATATATACACACACACACACACTCAAACTCAATCTAGGGTGTTACTAACCCTGTCTCTACCGAGTCACGCCATAAAGCCAAGGTAATCACTTAACCTTCAGCTCTGATACCACTGTAATGACCCGTATTTTTCGCGATCCTAAGTAATCGACATATAACCCAACATCGACTATCAAGCATCGGAAATACAGAATGGTTAATGAAAGAAATTAGAGGTTGAGAATAGATAAGGTAGAAACTTAGAACAAAAGAAGAAGAAGATCACAACATCAGAGTAAACACGAATCTCACAGCGGAATGAATAAATATATTTCATAACATAACTTTGAAACAAAATAGTATTTGTATACAATACCATTATTAGAGTATAACACTTGCAACACAGCGGAAATAACAGTAGCTATATATTCCTTAAGCCTCCTGCTCCATCTCTTCAAGTATTTGTAAATCCCGAATACTTGACTGCCCGTACAAAATTGGGCACCTAAGAGTTTAGGGAAAACAAAACACAATTAATTCTTGGTCAGTCATGTGACTGGTGTGAGTAAACTCCAACCATTTGTTTAACTTTTAAAACCCTTTTAAAAGAAAGGAAAATGGTAAGGCCGACCCACACTTAAACACGGAGGGGTTTTACCTTACGACTATAAAAAATATTCTTTATATCACAACTCTTCTGATATTAAAATAATGTCTAAATCAAGTAAATAACAATCTAGTAGAGCGCTTTCATCTCACGTTCTACATATAAAATATACAATCAAAACCGCGGGCTCTTATTGGGGAATGGATTCCAACTATAACAAGGTATGGATCCCCCTTTCGATCAGTGTAGTCTAGAAGCGATACACTGGAGTTCAACAAGAACATCTTGCAACTCGGGTACACATGACCGGCCACTCATTTCGCTTGAATAGTCCGAATATACTGTCACCTTACGGTTGGTATACCAACATAACTGTTCCCGAGAGATACAGAATCGAAAGAAGTAAAAAATGTGAATATTCTCTAGATGGTAATAATATACCCTAATTGGGTGCGGCCCATTTAGCCATGCTGCCTGCCCGATTTCTTTCATTTCTCGGTTGATGAGGCTTGAGGTCATAACGTATCTTTTAACAGATCACTCTTTTAATTACTTTGAATGCCACATCGTCATACCCGTCAAATCACAAATTGATTTCCCAAAAAATACCACGGGTATAAGCTAAGAGAAACGAGTTTCTCTGCCACTATAACACCCCGAATTTTCGAATAATCAAATTAATTAAATTTAAGAATACTTAATTTCAAATGTGATAACTAAGGGAAACGGGTCGTTCCATTGCGTTCGTCTCGGAATTTTGCTTGAGATAGAGTCCGAGTTTGCGTAAAACGGATGTCGTACGAAGAAGATATGGACGAACAAAGTTTGAAAAAAATGCACTGGCGCACTTGGGAAGTGCGCCAGTACAAATTTGCATTGGCGCACTTCCCAAGTGTGCCCTGGCCGAGTGAAACCTGCACAGCCTTCTGGTTAAGTCTGACCCATGTTCTGACTCATTGCTGAGTCATTTCTGACTAGTTAATGAGTCATTAGGGTTTCTGGATAGTTCTAATCCGGGCTGAGTGGTTTTGATTAACCCTAAGATCATCCGACGGCTATAATTAAATTGAAATTCTATATAAACATGTGTAGACCCAAACCCTAGAATCAAATCAAAAATTAGATCAGTAGCCGTCATGTTGTCACTCCAAACCTGTAACACCCCGCCTCCGCTAGGGTCACTCGCAAGGGAATGCACTAGCTTTAGAGGGGCATTATTGGTAAACATGCACAGAAATATCACAAGACAGAACACATAAAATAGCGGAAGTAAAATCAATCTTTCATAACATGAATACATGAGGTCTAAAGCCTTTTACATCAGAGTACATCAAAACCTGTCTTGCAATAGTAAAGAAGCATAAAGACTTTTTAATAAATTATTCCCCAAGTAAAAACAGTAAAGTAGCCATAGCCAAGAGAAGTCCAAGCCATCCATGATGACCTTCAATCAGAAGAAGTCCGAACTAAACAGCATTGTTTCCTCCCTGTAACCTGGGGGGGAAACGGAAGAAAAGAGGCGAAACAAAACGGGTCAGTCAAAAAGACTGAGTAAGCCCTATCTACTATTAGTATAGAAACTAGTAAAGTTAACTGACATGAGAAACTGAGATGAACATGAGCATGATAACAAGATAGATAAGCTAAATCAAAATAACAGGATAAACTACTGAACTAAGGTATCATGATAAACTACGGTGTCATGATAAATCAAAGTATCATATCGTCAGATTTCTATCAAGTATACTATCCCAAGGTATCTACCCCGTCTAACATCCCACGGTATCTATTCCGTATATTCTTCCTGGTTCTAACATGTATATTTGCTCTGCACCCTCCGTACTAGTATCCCAGCCTTGTTATGTGTTAACCATGAATGTCCCTTACTCAAAGTCGTGTAATGGTCCATGTCAACCTAATATATTGCATATATAGGTTACTCAAATCATATGTTTCTTTCCATGTATATAAGTTCAGTCCTTTGCCGTACCTCGTACGGGCTTCCTCATGTCGTATTATCATTGAAATCGTTTGGACTGTCACCCTTGTTCTAGCTAGGCTCTTCCATATGAATCATCGTTTGAACTACTAGGACTTACGCCACCTAGCACCACTAGGGATTACGCTTACCTATTGCACGCTTTCGTATTTCGGTTTGGGTTAAACCACCTAGGCCACTAGGGATTACGCTAACCCTCAACCGCGCCCTTTTTCCCACGCATTCATCGTGAATCGTTTTTCTATAACTGTATGCACATGTATCACATCGTGCCATCCGAGTCCTGTCACAGGGCAAAACAAGAAATACAGGACTCGGTCGGGAGCTTTAGATTTATCTGCCGATGCAGATACTAAGGTCTGCTTTTCTACACGTGGCTATGGTCCCACGAGACCCCTCCCTCAACTAGTGAAAGGCAACACAAGAGAAAATCTTGCATGAGAACTACACTCCGGCCAGCCCACATCCTACGGCCTACCTCACCCATAATTAGATAGCAATTATGGTCTGTTGGGTGTTCCCTGCCTTTCCGTACGTACACGCTTGACTCAAGATGGTAGATGATCGACGAACTTGCTATCTCGGGCACCTTATGTATTCGTCGACTCACTGCTATCCACCCCAGTCTTTAGGTCGCTCGCATAGCAACCAAGGCATATTCTTGGTTCTTCTACCGCAGACCCCAACCTCTCGTGAGCCTAGTATATTGACCTGGCAGCTCACAGAGGGATCCCAAGAATATCCTCACGTTCCCCGAAGCCGCTGCTTCGTTACCCAGTTCTTTGGAGCCTTTATCTAAATCAGATAGCCTGCTCCTACACGCATACTTAAACGTTGACCTAACGTATCGGGTTACTTATCTATCTAAGAAATGGTCCAAATTTCCTTGACTAAGAATTATTACTTAGTTTCCCTTAACTAAAGTTTACCACTTAGCCTTATTTCCATAATCCTTGTTAACTATGGTTATTTACCTAATCCTCCGAATTAGGGTTTATCTAATGGCTTAAGTGTCACTTAAGTTCATAACTTAGCCCGTCTACAAACCATGTCAAAATTGGCTAAGTATCCAAGTCCAAGACTTAACCCTACAAACCATGTGTCAAGTTGGCTAAGTATATTAAGCAATCCATAACTTAACCTCGTCTAATTATCATTTTAGATTGGTTAATTATATAAATTAACTTGACCTTGTCAAATTACCGAGTCAAATCGGTCAAGCGTATTCAAGTGATTCGTGACTTAGCCTTATCAAGTTTTCATGTTATATTGGTTAAGTATGGGTTAACTTAACCCCCGTAAATTCACGAGTTAGATTGGCTAAGTATAGGTCACTTAACCACATCCAATTAACGAGTTAGACTGGTTAAGTTTAGGTCACTTAACCACATCAAATTAACGAGTTAGATTGGTTAAGTTTAGGTCACTTAACCACATCAAATTAACGGGTTAGATTAGTTAAGTGTTTAACTTAACCCCCTTTTAACTACCAAGTGGGATTAATTGAGTCTAAGCTAACTTAACCCCATCCGATTATCATGTTTAGACTAGTTGAGTCTAATCTTAACCCCATCCATTAACGGTATCTTTTGGTTAAGTGTCATTAAGAAAACTTACTTAACCTTACCAAATTATCATGTTGGATTGATTAAGTGTTGGTTAACTTAATCCCCGTCCACTAGTCGTATAAAAATGGATAAGTGTCATTAGGCAAATCAAGTTACTTAACCTGTCCAACCTTGTCATGTTTTGTTAAGTATCATTAGCCTAATCAATTTACTTAACCCATTTGTCCATGTCATATTTGGTTAAGAGTCATTAATCAAATTAACTTAACCCTATCATGTGGCATTAATTACTTAATGCACCCCAACCTCTCACATTAGACTTTGTTGTGGTTACTAGTTAAGCCGGTCGGTTCCGGGTAGCTTTACACCACAACTTGGTCTAACCTCGGGTTCAAGCACAAAATGACCAACTTCTCACATTGGGTCCTATTGTTTGCAACTACTAGTTAGGCCGGTCGGTTCCGGGTAGCTTTATGTTGCAAACTCAACCCAACCTCGAGTTGGCCACACTTATATTATCTAAGTGTCATGTTCATCATGTTTTCAAAACATGTTACAAGTTTTTCAAGCATTTGGGTAGACCTAACTTAATAGGTAAATTCCCAAAGGGTAGACCTAACTTAATAGGTAAATTCCCAAGCTTATGTTTTATGCATACTTACATGTCAACTTTCATGTCATATTTCAAGTCATGTTTTCAAGTTGTATTTTCATGCCATTAGAAATTACCCATAACATAACCCAACGCTTTTAAACTCGCATATACGTTCGCAACAACACAAGGGACTAAAGGAAGAGACTTGACAAAGGCAAGACAAAAATGGATATTAAGCCACAAGTTAATCATGGTGGCAAATGAGGCACCAATGTGTTCATTAGCTTGCATGTTACATTCTTAAGCCTCAAAACATGCATAAACCCAAACTTGGCACATAAGCGAATCATGGTGACAAAAGACATGGAATGATGACTAGAAACTCGCATATACCATCATAAAAGGGTTATGACTTCATATGCAAGTTGACATAATGATTATGAAGGTTCTCATGTTGCATAATGCAACATTTCAACATAAAGGTTGTAGCTTTTAGCTCATAAGAACAAGATGATGACTTCATAAACTTGCATAACATGATAGCATGTATCATTCTCAATGATCAAACCCAAACATGAACATTTAACTTCATAGTTAATATCTAAGAGTAGGGAAAGGGCTTACATTGCTATGAAGGCCTAAATCGATTAATCTAAAGCTTGTGATGAAGCCTATGCATGCCATCACCCAAAAACCCAAAGATGAACAATCCAAATCAACAAAAATACCATCTTTATGAACAAAGATCAAAGCTTTTGCCTTGAAATCAACTTGAGAAGCTCTCATACTAACATAGGGACTCTCTAATACTCTCATGATCATGAAACCTCTCATAGAAATGAAGTGAAGGCTAGGATAGTTGAGTGGAGGCCATGAGAGTAGCAATTTTGCCATAGTTTAGTTGCATGAATGAATAATGAGGATTTAGGATAGGTTAGGGTCTTATTTATAGATTAGGCAAGTGTTTTAGGCCATAGGATTAAACCTAGATTCAATCCAAGCCATCAAAGCATGTCTTGGGGAAGAAGTCAAGTGTAGGAACCATCTAGGGCCTTTAGATTAAAGATGAACCATGAGAACCATCCAAATGCAAAATCTGCATTTGAGCGAATCGGCCCACGGGTTGACAGCCAAACACCCTGGATTAACCCCTAGTCGACCCAGCGGGCTTGGGTCGACCTCAAAAATCGGCCGGTTCGGTTATTCCCCTCTCCTAATTCGCTGTTTTGAACATTTTTGCATATTTATTTATTTTTCAATTATATATATATATCAATATATATATATTTCTCTGCGCAACCCATTTCACTTAATTAAGTATACTTTAATTTGGGAATTTTTCGTGAAACTTCGCGAGGCCATATCTTGGTCATACGGACTCCGATTTTCGAAAACTCAGACTCTATTTCGCGTATTTTTCCGAGACGAACGCAATGGCATAGCCCGTTTCCCTTGATTCAGATTTTACAGTTTAATTCTACCTCCATTTATGTTATAATAGGTTATTGAAAATACGGGTTGTTACATTCTCCCCACCTTTTAGGATTTCGTCCCCGAAATCTCCAAGTTAGGAAGAACATATCCTACCATCCATCATCCATCTACTCAGAACATCATCCACAAGCAACCATTGTCCTTAGATGATTTCTAATGCTGTATGAATATATGCAAAACGTGTGTGTACATGTTCCCTAGCTAATGCTAATGATCAGGCCTGAATAATCTTTCTAATGCAAAATATGTATAGTGCCATGAATCCAACATGTATGCAAATAGTCCTAGTCATATAGATACTATATGCGTGCACAATCATTCATTCATATGCAACAACCGCATGATAATACATTCGATTTCATCCATAAACAAGTATAAATACTCGTGCATATGCAATATGAAATGTGACCGAGTCGAGCTATTATCTAATGTGTATTCGCGCATCCACGAGCAACCACTTGCAACCACTTGCAACCATATCAATCATAACATGTTTCAAATACATGTTTACATCCATAGGGTTCTACCTAGAATTCCCTGAAACAGGGTCGAGAAGATAAACAGGACAAACTCCTTACAGGGTTTGTAACGGAGAATAGGACCGAGAGGATGTCCACAAAAGATAGCCTACAAGTAAGCTCTACAGAAAACAGGGATCAAGGATATACTCCCAAAAAGAGATATCATGCGCGTATCTAGTCTTTGACCATCAAAGTCGTCTTTTAACTTCGCGATTTTATAGCTTCTTATTCCTGTTTCCATAACATGAGCTGGAACTCATTTCTTCGTCGCCTCTCGTTCCACTTGCACTTATCCTTTTCCTAGAATACTTGACGCAAACATGACTACGTACTCATGATCTCATGCAAGCTTTCCAAAATTCACTAGTGAATCTCGGACCTCGTACCATAAGGTATTCCACGTAGAAGAACTTTCTCTTGAAAGTAAACAGATGCCAACCAGGTTAAGCGCACTTACTAGGGTGATTTCCATCACTCATGCATAAGTGAAATAAATCATCCGTCTTATCGGCGAACACCACTCGATCGGGCTTCAAATTTCCAATAAAGGTATCAAGGGATCCTAGGTAACTAATCATGACCGAACCCAAAAGGTTCCATGAGACTTCGAGGGTATTACCGAGGCTAGTCAAGAGTCTAACTACCCTCCTATCAAAACCGAGAGTGGCACCCCTTACTGGATAACCACTTCATCCCTAGAATCCATCCATTGCTTATAAACATAAGCATTATTTCCAAACCCAACACTTGGCATAGACATTCTCAAATCCAAACAAGTCATGAATAAATGGACCGATTCTCCCCAGGACTTGAGACAAAAATGGGATTCTCTATTATGCTAGTACTTAAGGTGCAGAGACTCAACTATCGAAGCAGACTTAAATGATACGATGATCAAGGCAAAGTCTGGACGGGATGATAGAAAAGAACGACTAAACCTTTACCAGAAACGGCACCATTTCTTTTAGGCACCCTAGAGATGGGAGCGTACTATTTCCCTCTCCGCTGATCTTGTCCTTGTCCTCCTTGATGGACTAAGCCCTAACAACAGTCGCTTATCCTTAAGCTGGTATCCTTTATCCTTACTCTTATTATCCTTTCTTGTGACACGGCAATGGGTCTCTCGAGAACCACCTCCATCGTACAGGAAACACCTACGTGGCTAGACAAAGATTAGTCACAGTGAGAACTACTGTGACCACGGATGGAGAAAAGAAAGGAAACGAGATTTAATCAAGGAATCAAAGGATGGTGCTAATGGCTTTTGGGGAATAGCCTTTTTAAAACAAACTTTTCTTGAAAAATGCTTCTTTGTAAACGGTTTTTCAAATAGTTTTCAGAAGGTCTTTAAAAACTTTTGCCCAGTCTGGTAACCTTCTGCTCTGATACCAAATGTAACACCCCGCCTCCGCTAGGGTCACTCGCAAGGGAATGCACTAGCTTTAGAGGGGCATTATTGGTAAACATGCACAGAAATATCACAAGACAGAACACATAAAATAGCGGAAGTAAAATCAATCTTTCATAACATGAATACATAAGGTCTAAAGCCTTTTACATCAGAGTACATCAAAACCTGTCTTGCAATAGTAAAGAAGCATAAAGACTTTTTAATAAATTATTCCCCAAGTAAAAACAGTAAAGTAGCCATAGCC
Organism: Allium sativum; assembly: GCA_030737875.1. Classification (NCBI taxonomy): domain Eukaryota; kingdom Viridiplantae; phylum Streptophyta; class Magnoliopsida; order Asparagales; family Amaryllidaceae; genus Allium; species Allium sativum. The sequence goes on from CM060911.1 coordinate 19,508,349, forward strand.
AAGAGAAGTCCAAGCCATCCATGATGACCTTCAATCAGAAGAAGTCCGAACTAAACAACATTGTTTCCTCCCTGTAACCTGGGGGGAAACGGAAGAAAAGAGGCGAAACAAAACGGGTCAGTCAAAAAGACTGAGTAAGCCCTATCTACTATTAGTATAGAAACTAGTAAAGTTAACTGACATGAGAAACTGAGATGAACATGAGCATGATAACAAGATAGATAAGCTAAATCAAAATAACAGGATAAACTACTGAACTAAGGTATCATGATAAACTACGGTGTCATGATAAATCAAAGTATCATATCGTCAGATTTCTATCAAGTATACTATCCCAAGGTATCTACCCCGTCTAACATCCCACGGTATCTATTCCGTATATTCTTCCTGGTTCTAACATGTATATTTGCTCTGCACCCTCCGTACTAGTATCCCAGCCTTGTTATGTGTTAACCATGAATGTCCCTTACTCAAAGTCGTGTAATGGTCCATGTCAACCTAATATATTGCATATATAGGTTACTCAAATCATATGTTTCTTTCCATGTATATAAGTTCAGTCCTTTGCCGTACCTCGTACGGGCTTCCTCATGTCGTATTATCATTGAAATCGTTTGGACTGTCACCCTTGTTCTAGCTAGGCTCTTCCATATGAATCATCGTTTGAACTACTAGGACTTACGCCACCTAGCACCACTAGGGATTACGCTTACCTATTGCACGCTTTCGTATTTCGGTTTGGGTTAAACCACCTAGGCCACTAGGGATTACGCTAACCCTCAACCGCGCCCTTTTTCCCACGCATTCATCGTGAATCGTTTTTCTATAACTGTATGCACATGTATCACATCGTGCCATCCGAGTCCTGTCACAGGGCAAAACAAGAAATACAGGACTCGGTCGGGAGCTTTAGATTTATCTGCCGATGCAGATACTAAGGTCTGCTTTTCTACACGTGGCTATGGTCCCACGAGACCCCTCCCTCAACTAGTGAAAGGCAACACAAGAGAAAATCTTGCATGAGAACTACACTCCGGCCAGCCCACATCCTACGGCCTACCTCACCCATAATTAGATAGCAATTATGGTCTGTTGGGTGTTCCCTGCCTTTCCGTACGTACACGCTTGACTCAAGATGGTAGATGATCGACGAACTTGCTATCTCGGGCACCTTATGTATTCGTCGACTCACTGCTATCCACCCCAGTCTTTAGGTCGCTCGCATAGCAACCAAGGCATATTCTTGGTTCTTCTACCGCAGACCCCAACCTCTCGTGAGCCTAGTATATTGATCTGGCAGCTCACAGAGGGATCCCAAGAATATCCTCACGTTCCCCGAAGCCGCTGCTTCGTTACCCAGTTCGTTGGAGCCTTTATCTAAATCAGATAGCCTGCTCCTACACGCATACTTAAACGTTGACCTAACGTATCGGGTTACTTATCTATCTAAGAAATGGTCCAAATTTCCTTGACTAAGAATTATTACTTAGTTTCCCTTAACTAAAGTTTACCACTTAGCCTTATTTCCATAATCCTTGTTAACTATGGTTATTTACCTAATCCTCCGAATTAGGGTTTATCTAATGGCTTAAGTGTCACTTAAGTTCATAACTTAGCCCGTCTACAAACCATGTCAAAATTGGCTAAGTATCCAAGTCCAAGACTTAACCCTACAAACCATGTGTCAAGTTGGCTAAGTATATTAAGCAATCCATAACTTAACCTCGTCTAATTATCATTTTAGATTGGTTAATTATATAAATTAACTTGACCTTGTCAAATTACCGAGTCAAATCGGTCAAGCGTATTCAAGTGATTCGTGACTTAGCCTTATCAAGTTTTCATGTTATATTGGTTAAGTATGGGTTAACTTAACCCCCGTAAATTCACGAGTTAGATTGGCTAAGTATAGGTCACTTAACCACATCCAATTAACGAGTTAGACTGGTTAAGTTTAGGTCACTTAACCACATCAAATTAACGAGTTAGATTGGTTAAGTTTAGGTCACTTAACCACATCAAATTAACGGGTTAGATTAGTTAAGTGTTTAACTTAACCCCCTTTTAACTACCAAGTGGGATTAATTGAGTCTAAGCTAACTTAACCCCATCCGATTATCATGTTTAGACTAGTTGAGTCTAATCTTAACCCCATCCATTAACGGTATCTTTTGGTTAAGTGTCATTAAGAAAACTTACTTAACCTTACCAAATTATCATGTTGGATTGATTAAGTGTTGGTTAACTTAATCCCCGTCCACTAGTCGTATAAAAATGGATAAGTGTCATTAGGCAAATCAAGTTACTTAACCTGTCCAACCTTGTCATGTTTTGTTAAGTATCATTAGCCTAATCAATTTACTTAACCCATTTGTCCATGTCATATTTGGTTAAGAGTCATTAATCAAATTAACTTAACCCTATCATGTGGCATTAATTACTTAATGCACCCCAACCTCTCACATTAGACTTTGTTGTGGTTACTAGTTAAGCCGGTCGGTTCCGGGTAGCTTTACACCACAACTTGGTCTAACCTCGGGTTCAAGCACAAAATGACCAACTTCTCACATTGGGTCCTATTGTTTGCAACTACTAGTTAGGCCGGTCGGTTCCGGGTAGCTTTATGTTGCAAACTCAACCCAACCTCGAGTTGGCCACACTTATATTATCTAAGTGTCATGTTCATCATGTTTTCAAAACATGTTACAAGTTTTTCAAGCATTTGGGTAGACCTAACTTAATAGGTAAATTCCCAAAGGGTAGACCTAACTTAATAGGTAAATTCCCAAGCTTATGTTTTATGCATACTTACATGTCAACTTTCATGTCATATTTCAAGTCATGTTTTCAAGTTGTATTTTCATGCCATTAGAAATTACCCATAACATAACCCAACGCTTTTAAACTCGCATATACGTTCGCAACAACACAAGGGACTAAAGGAAGAGACTTGACAAAGGCAAGACAAAAATGGATATTAAGCCACAAGTTAATCATGGTGGCAAATGAGGCACCAATGTGTTCATTAGCTTGCATGTTACATTCTTAAGCCTCAAAACATGCATAAACCCAAACTTGGCACATAAGCGAATCATGGTGACAAAAGACATGGAATGATGACTAGAAACTCGCATATACCATCATAAAAGGGTTATGACTTCATATGCAAGTTGACATAATGATTATGAAGGTTCTCATGTTGCATAATGCAACATTTCAACATAAAGGTTGTAGCTTTTAGCTCATAAGAACAAGATGATGACTTCATAAACTTGCATAACATGATAGCATGTATCATTCTCAATGATCAAACCCAAACATGAACATTTAACTTCATAGTTAATATCTAAGAGTAGGGAAAGGGCTTACATTGCTATGAAGGCCTAAATCGATTAATCTAAAGCTTGTGATGAAGCCTATGCATGCCATCACCCAAAAACCCAAAGATGAACAATCCAAATCAACAAAAATACCATCTTTATGAACAAAGATCAAAGCTTTTGCCTTGAAATCAACTTGAGAAGCTCTCATACTAACATAGGGACTCTCTAATACTCTCATGATCATGAAACCTCTCATAGAAATGAAGTGGAGGCTAGGATAGTTGAGTGGAGGCCATGAGAGTAGCAATTTTGCCATAGTTTAGTTGCATGAATGAATAATGAGGATTTAGGATAGGTTAGGGTCTTATTTATAGATTAGGCAAGTGTTTTAGGCCATAGGATTAAACCTAGATTCAATCCAAGCCATCAAAGCATGTCTTGGGGAAGAAGTCAAGTGTAGGAACCATCTAGGGCCTTTAGATTAAAGATGAACCATGAGAACCATCCAAATGCAAAATCTGCATTTGAGCGAATCGGCCCACGGGTTGACAGCCAAACACCCTGGATTAACCCCTAGTCGACCCAGCGGGCTTGGGTCGACCTCAAAAATCGGCCGGTTCGGTTATTCCCCTCTCCTAATTCGCTGTTTTGAACATTTTTGCATATTTATTTATTTTTCAATTATATATATATATATATATCAATATATATATATTTCTCTGCGCAACCCATTTCACTTAATTAAGTATACTTTAATTTGGGAATTTTTCGTGAAACTTCGCGAGGCCATATCTTGGTCATACGGACTCCAATTTTCGAAAACTCAGACTCTATTTCGCGTATTTTTCCGAGACGAACGCAATGGCATAGCCCGTTTCCCTTGATTCAGATTTTACAGTTTAATTCTACCTCCATTTATGTTATAACAGGTTATTGAAAATACGGGTTGTTACAAAACCCTAGAGTAGCCGCCACCAACTAGAAGCAAATTAAAGACAACAATTCAATTCAACTCAAGCCTAAAACTACAACAACGAAATTGTCTACAACAAGGGAATGCTAATCAATTACAGAATTCAGAACCCAGAACTCAAGACCCCTTATTCAGTGAGTTCTAGTCACTTTTAGGTTTAAATAAATAAAAGTGAATTGTGGTAGACTATGATTTGGGTATATGTTGTTTGTAGTTATGCAAGTTTATTATTGTTGTGAATCATGAAATGATGCAAGTTCATTATCGTTTTGAATCATGAAGTTATGCAAGTCGTTATGATGAATCTATGCAAGTCGTTATTATGAATCTATGAAAGTTGTTATCATGAATCTATGCAAGTGGTTATTATGAATCTATGCAAGTTGTTATCATGAATCTATGCAAGTCGTTATGATGAATCTATGCAAGTTGTTATCATGAATCTATGCAAGGGGTTATTATGAATCTATGCAAGTTGATATCAAAAATCTATGCAAGTCGTTATGATGAATCTATGTAAGTCGTTATCATGAATCTATGCAAGTGGTTATTATGAATCTATGCAAGTTGTTATCATGAATCTATGCAAGTCGTTATTATGCAAGTTGTTATCATGAATCTATGCAAATTGTTATGAGATCATGCAAGTTACTAATGCAAGTTATTGTGTGATGAATTCATGAACCTATGCTAGTTTCTATGTTATGAATCATGAACCTATGCAAGTTACCTATGCAAGTTGTTGCGTTGTTAATTCATGAACCTATGCTAGTTGTTATATTGTGAATCATGAACCCATATAAGTTGTTGATTATGCTGAGAATCATGAACCTATGTTGGTTGTTAATTATGTTGTTAATTCATAAACCTATGCAAGTTGTTATGAATCTATCCAAGTTGTTAATTATGTGGTGAATCATAATTATATGCGAAGTTATCATGTCATTTTACCTAGTTGTCATGCTTAGGACAAAAATTGTAATGAAACAATCACCATGTCATTCCCTTTATTTTATTGTTGTGGCGAGGCTATTTTGTAGCCTCAATGACGCCAAAAACGCAAACGGTTACGCTAGTTAAGAAATGGGAAAAGGGGGAATTTGTAATAGGCATAATTTACATAGTGATTATGTAAATTGGACACATGATTCTAGTATGGAAACATATAAATAATTACCTATTATGACATGGGTAAAAGTGGGTAAAAATGGTATAATTTGACTATAACCATTTATGGATAAGAAATCCAAATTGTTAATAAGATAGGTATTGACACCTATGGAAAGGAAAGGATTAATTAATTAACTTAATTAATCAAAAGAGGAATGTTTAAGCAATTAAAGTATTAAGATTTAATAATTGGCATAAAATAAATTTGTGATGAAATTGGTATGATTTTTCATACCATAAATAGATGGACATAAATGAGTCAATTATGGCCATAGTGAAATTTGGAATTAATTGATAATTTGAATAGGGAAAGTAATTCGAATTGGGGGATGATTAATTAGGAGTAATTAATCGTCTAAGACACAAGGTTAGGCTCTTTTGTGGTGTAAGACTGCCAAGACCCACCCAACAAATCTAGCTGCCACAAATGCCAGTCTAATGTGGGAGGTCTTAGGTATAAATTAAATGCGTGACAGTTGTAAAGACACGAGGTTAGGCTCTTTTGTGGTGTAAGACTGCCCGGACCCACCCGGCAAATCCAGCTGCCACAAAAGCCAGTCTAATGTGAGAGGTCTTTATAAGGTTACGACCTTAATGAATTAAGAAACACTTAACCAGATAAGCATGTAGTAGGACATGAGGGGGTTAAGTGGGTGCCTTGTGTGGCATGTGGAATTAAGTGGGTGCCTAGGGTGGCATGTGAAATACGATTAGATATTTCAATAATTAATTAATGCTGATTAAAGACTACTTAACCTAACTTAATACATATGGACTGTATGATGATAGACATAAGTTAGGGTTAAGTAAAACGAATTGCATTGTGGGTGGGTTAAGTACAACTGATGGGTAGGTGGGTAATATTAATATATATAGGCCCACAAACTTAACCATTAAATAAACATGATTAAATCAGTAGGTGGATTAAGTACAACTGATGGGTAGGTGGGTAATATTAGTATATATAGGCCCACAAACTTAACCATTAAATAAATAGGATTAAATCAGTGGGAGGGTAAAGTACAACTAAAGGGTAGGTGGGTAATATTAATATATATAGGCCCATAAACTTAACCGGATAAAAAGGGTTATGTAATTAAAGACACCTAATGGTATACATAATCGGGGCAAGAATAGTAAAGTTATGTATTAAAGACACCCTTAGGGGTACGCATAACTAATGGGGATAGATAGAGTTATGTATTAAAGACACCCATAGGGGTACGCATAACTACTGGGGATAGACATAGTTATGTATTAAAGACACCCTTAGGGGTACACATAACTAATGGGAATAGGTAGAGTTATCTATTAAAGACACCTATGGGTACGCATAATCGATAGGTAGAATAGGGGTTATGTATTAAAGACACCTATAGGTACGCATAACTGATTGAGGGCTATGTAATTAAAGACACCTTAGGGTATACATAGTCAGTAGAAAACCTAGTGGGGATACAAGGCATAGGGGAGGACTTGTATCATGTTGTGTGGGACCCATTTCAGTCAGTAACCCGGAGGGGTATCAAAGTAAAGATCTCCGTACTAGGCGAGGAAGGGGCATGCTTACTGATTGATTGTAAGAGATCCAAAACGAGACGGATGGTATGGGCGACGCAAACTGACCGGGGACATGTGCGTGCATGGGCCGGGCAGAGGGGGATAAGACGACCGTGACACCAGTAGGTATAACTGTGCACACCTTAGGTTGTCACTTTAGGGAAGTGATACCTCCTAGTTGTGGGACCAGCACAGGATATCTACAGAGTAGGGAGCCGATCGATTAGGGTAGTGATTAGGGTATATCCGAACATATGCCCTAAGTCTACCAATTTATAGTAGGAGGGTAGTGGGTACGACTAGTTGAGATAGGAGCAGGCGGCACCTATGGCAGCAGCTAGGAATACACGAAACTACCACCATCGTTATCATTAGCGGAAGGGATTATCCCATCTTGATTTAACTAGTAATAGTGCAGAGTAGTTAGTGGTGAATCATGTATACACCTTACCTTATTTGTCCTATCATACCTGTCATCTGTACCATGATCCTCTTATCCACTTTGTATGCCTGTCATGTTTACCTTCATTTATTTACTGGCTAAAAGTTACTGGACTCACCAGACGTATGTCTGACCTAGTTTGTTTCGCCTCTTTTCTTCCGTTTCCCCCCTCAGGTTCTCAGGGAGGAAACACCTAGGTTTAGTCAGGAATTGGATATCATCTTCTAGGAGCTACTTCTGAAGTATGGCTCGAGTCTCTGTTTCTTATATGGCTTGCTCTTTAATCTGGGGAATGATGATTATCTTTTAAAAACCTATGTACTCTGATGATATAAGACAAAAGTGTTTTGTTGTAATAGTTTTATGACTCATGGTATTATGTAAAAAAGTATTTTGGAGATTTAATAAAGTTATTTGTTTCCGCTGCAAAAAATTTAAATCTGTCTTGTGATATTCTGTGTCTGTTTACCAAAAACGCTCCACGGAAGTTAAGGCATTCCCTTTGTGAGTGACCTTAATGGAGGTGGGGTGTTACAGCCACCAACGCAAATACGTTTGAAACGATCAACTTATGCGATCTGCCAGGCATACTCTGCCAGACATTCGTCCATTCAAGTTGTCCTAGGACTGGACAACTCGAAGGCACTATTCTGTAAACAGGACAACCCCTTCATAACTCCGTCTTCCATTATCTTCATCATATTTGATTCGCAAGGCTAATGCCATACGGATTGGTTTTCAGATAATATATCTGATCCCGGACTCTCCGTATTGACAACAGAAATGTTAAAAATCTTTAATAGTCGGTGATTTAACTATCAAAGGAAAACATGTGTGCAAACAACGATATTATTTCCAAATGGAAATTCTATCGATCAATCATCATTTATCTCTTAAATTAATTTATCATTAATTTATTCATTTACCCATTTCCTATTTCCATATATATATATATATATATATATATATATATATATATATATATATATATATATATATATATACTGAAATTCTTATTTTCTAAATCTAGAAACTATACCTTATTAATATTGGAAAACATTTCCATTTTTATTCTCATCTCTATGTTCTCACATATATCAGTCTCTTACTGTAGTAAGAGAACCACCCCCTACGTATTAACCTCGAAGGCCGAAACCAACATCAGATCGATACCCAGAAAGCTATTCAATCAACTAATTTCCAGTCAATTTCTAATTCCAGTAATTCCCTTTAAATTCCTAATTCAAACCCCAAATTCCTTAAAGATATTTTATCTGCAAAATATTTACTTTAATCTAATCTTTCACATAGAATGTGAATAATATTTCTTTATATAATTCTATTTGTTTTCCAAATAATTTCTTTTACAATTCTATTTATTTTTTATAAATATTTCCCTTTTTAACCTCCTATTTATTTCATATAAATATTTCCCTTTTCAACATCCTATTTATTTCATATAAATACTTCCCTTTTCAATATCATTATTACTCAATTCAAATCCTTTTATATAATTCTATTCATTTTATATAAATCCTTTTATATAATTCTATTTACTTTCTAACTAACAATTCTATTAATTTTCCAAATAAATATTCCCTTTTATAATTATATCTTCCAATATTTCTTTTCCAAATATAACCTTTTATAATATCCTATTTATTTCATATATATATATATATTCAATTTCAATATTCACTTTGAAAATTTCCTTTTACATTACAGTATTTCATACAGTATTTAAAATACCAATTAACTAGACTAGTGTCATCATAATCAATCACAGATTATATATCACATCATATATCACAATATATGAAAAAACAGTATTATAAATATTGAGGAGTCCAGTTGGATCCCTCCAACCTATTTCCCTACATCATAGATGTTAAACAATATAAATAACATCGATTTCATTTCAATGCGAAATATTCTGATAAACAGAATCAATATTTGATTAACGATTTATATATATATCGTTATCTATAATTTCAACCAAAGAATCAACACACAACAACCAATCATCATTTATCAATACTAGATTATATTTATAAAAATATAAACTGTAAAGAGTTAGTGAGATTTACTCACATTGGACGATCATCGTTAAATAACAATAATTGTCGCTTGATTCAGACGGACAATTTATTTCGCTATAAATTGTAACGAGCTTCGATTCGCTCCCCGTCAGTTCTATTTTGTAGTGTCCGTCCATACGATCCTAACGGATCCTGTTTTGCTAAATTCCGATAACGTATGCTCAAGTTATGATGATTACAAGTTTGTAGACAATTTAAATTAAAACAAAAAACTAAATTTCCTTATATAACTTTGAATTAGGCCTCACCCCTATAATAATCCACCTCATTTCCAAACTGGCCCGCCATTATTGCTTCTCTTCCAAAGCCGCTTCCTCCAGTAAATGTCACCACGAAACATAGCCATTTCCGATCCTTTTAGCCTCTACCGATCTCCCACTATTCAACAAAAACTCAAACAAAGTACATCGTCGGGTTGCTCATCAAAATCTCATGCTCTCGACACCCTTCAGCTCGAACTCGAGCACTCCTACCAAAATCCGTCGAAATGCTCTTCTCGAGCAACCCAGTCATAGTATCAACATATTTAAATTCTAAAAATTCCCAAAAAATCACAATCAGTTCCAACCGCTGCCACAAATCTCAATCCAATCTCGACTTCATGAAAAACATCTTCTGCTTCTTGAAATCTCGAACCCTAGGTGACGCTGCATAAAAATCCGAAGAACAAACTGACGTGGAACCCATTGATATGTATACCAAGTTGAATAGAATTGTTCCAGGAGTTTAAAAATATGTATGTGATTGTAACACCCCGAATTTTCTATTAACACTAAAGTTGCTAAAATATTAATAAGCATGTAGAAGAGGGGATGCATCTAATATGAATATAAAAATATTAATAAGTATGTAAGAGAGGGGATGTATCTAATATGAATATAAAAATATTAATAAGTGTGTAAGAGAGGGGATGTATCTAATATGAATATAAAAATATTAATAAGTGTGTAAGAGAGGGGATGTATCTAATATGAATATAAAAATATTAATAAGTGTGTAAGAGAGGGGATGTATCTAATATGTATATAAAAACAATAATAAGTGTGTAGAAAGGGGGGATGTATCTAATATGTACATTGTAGAAAATATATATATATTTATGACATGAATAGAAGTTTATTAATATGCTGAGTGTTTGCTGAGTCACTTCTGACTCATTGTTGAGTCAACAAGATAAACCCCATCTTGTCTGAACGGCTGCGGTTATTTCTAGGTTAAATCTAATGGCCTAAATGAATTCTAAAAATCTATAAATAAGTGGGTAGACCCTAGACCTAAATCACTTGTAAAATTAGAGAAGCTACCATCATGATGCTGCCATGGAGTTCAGCATAGCCGTCACAAACTAAGAAGAGGAAGCCTAATCATCTACAACTAAATCTACACAAATCAAATCAAAAGATCTCTCTTTCTCTAATTCTTTTCTTTTGTTGGTGAGTATGATGATTCTCACAAGACTATTACAAACTAATTTGACTCAGTTATGAATGGATCACAAGAAAGTGATGTGATTTGTAATTGTAAATTCTATATATTGTGGATCTCTTATTATGTTATTATGCTGTCGTATGATGTAAATTATATATGCTATGTCATGCTATGTTGTAAATTCTCTTATGCTATGTCGTGCTATGTTGAGAATCATGTCAAGCTATGTTATACTATCATACTATGCCATGTTATAAATCATGTTATATTATGTTGAAAAATCATGATGTTGTTGGATCATGCTTAAAGTTATGTTTTTTTTTAATTTAAATGGATCTTGTTTATGGGAATTTGCCTATTAGGTTAGGTGTACCCATAAACTTGAAACTATAATTAAATAAAACTTGAATATGGGAATTTGCCTATTGAGTTAGGTGTACCCATATAAAACCATGTTGTTAAAAAATTAGATGATGTTGATTCACACATGTTCATATGTAAGTTTATGAAAATTGATTGAGATTATATTAGGTGAATTTTGAACAAGTTGACACCTTTAGGTCCATGACATATATAATCTATGCAAGTTGGACATATGCAAGTTTCACCCCTTATTATGATTCATTTGGTCACATATACATGTTGTTATTATGATAATCTCTTTTATGCTATGAGTTAGGCTATTCGAGTCTAACATATATTTTGCGAATAAACGTTCAAACGTGGGGTAGGGGTAATATTAGGAATTAATAAATTGGGTGCAATTTTGTAAGATTTTGCATACCATGAATGGATGTCCATAATTGAGTCAATTATGGACATTGTTAAAAGTTGGAAGTAATTAATAATTCAAGTAGGGAATTATTAAAATTGGGGGAAAGTGGATTATTATTAATAATCAATGCTTAGGACACGAGGTTGGACCCGTTTGTGATGTAAACCTGCCCGGACCCGCCCGGCAAATCCAGTAGTCACAAATGTCGGCCCAATGTGAGAGGTCCTAGGCCCAAACTAAAGCATAACAGTTGTAAAGACACGAGGTTAGACTCTTTTATGGTGTGAGACTGCCCGGACCCGCCCGGCAAATCCAGCAGCCATAAATGCCAGTCTAATGTGAGAGGTCTTTATGAGGTTATGGCCTTAATGAACTAAGAAATACTTAACCAGATAATCATGTAAGGTGGGACATGGGGGTTAAGTAGGTGCCTTGGGTGACATGAGGAATCTGGTGGTTGCCTTTAGAGGCATTTGAAATACGATTAGACTTAACCAAACACACATGTAAATGAACATGACTAAGTGGGTTAAGTGGGATGGACTAATGGGTACAAGCTTAGGTGGAATGCTTGTGGTAAATAGTGGGGGCCCATTTCAACCAGTATCCCAAAACGTATCTTTGTGGGCTCGACCCAAGTCGAGGACGGGACACACATACTGGGTTTGACTATAAGAGGCCAAAACAGGGAGCGGTGGCAACGCAAGTCCAACGGGTTTCATATGCGTGTGTGGACCCGGGCTGGTAGGTAAGACGTTGTTGCATCGTGTAGGTATAAGCCGTGCATGTCCGTTGTATCAGGTTGCCACTTTAGGGGAGTGATACACCCCACTGTGGGGCCAGCACGGGTATCTACGAGTTAGGGAGCCGATCGAATAATGGGAAGTAGGGTACACCTAGTGGAGATAGGGGCAGGCGGCACCTATGTAGTCAGCTAGGGGTACGTAAAGCCATTGGGAAAGTTTCTAAGTGAAGCTAAGTGGGATGAATCTTTAGGGTGACTGGTGTGGTGCAGTATAGTGTTTATCCTTTAGTATTTAGGAGCGCCTATAACGTTGCCTTTAGCGATTGTCTATGTCCTTAATCTGCTCTTCATAGACATTTTCTTGTTTTCCAGCTTATGCCTTAGTCCAGTTATTTTGGTAATAGTATTGTAGAATTATCATATTCACCAGACTTTATGTCTGACCCCCTCTTTTCCATCCTTTTTCTCCCTTCAGGTCCGCAGGTTGGGCCAAGTTCTAGTGGAGTCTAGTTGGATCGCTTATCTTCTGGAAAGCTTGGACTGCTGAAGTAAAGTCCAGCTTGTTATCTTTCTTTTTAATGGCTATTCATGTAATGGGATTATGTACTTGTTTTATCAAGATAGATATTGTACTTGACATTGAATATGGTGTTATGATGTAATCAAACATGTTTTGACTTTGCTACAATGAAATAAAGTTTTTTGAATTTCCAAGTACTATTTTATATCTGTCTTGTTGTAATTTTACTGTTCTATATTCACTTAAAACCTCCATGGAAGTTAATGCATTCCCTTTGTGAGTGACATTAATGGACGTGGGGTGTTACACGTGGTATCAGAGCATAAGGTTACCAGAACAGATAAAATTTTTTTTAGAAAAATATTTTTTTCTAAAGTATTTTTGGAAGAAGTGCTTTCAAAAAAAAAACATGTTATTTAAAGAGAGTTTTTATGAAAAACATAATCCCAAATAGCCACATCCTTATCTTTATCTTTCGAATTCTCCATTTTGAATCTTTCCTTTTTCGTTTCAGCATGGCTGAAGATCTTAATCTCCCAGAAGGTGTGACGATTCCAGGGTGGTTTAGGAGATACTTGGAGGCTAGGGCCACCACTGCAGGCCCAGGGGATACTCCTCCACCCCTAGTTGCACCCATTCCTCCTCCTCCTCCTCGTGTTGACACTTTTGCAAAGACGTGCAAGGAATTCAAGGCTATGGGAGGAAAAACTTTTCAAGGGACTGAGACGTTTGTGGAGGCCAGAGATTGGCTTAAGGAGACTGAGGAATTGTTGGATATCTTTGAAGTGGAAGATGGGAGGAAAGTCCGTTTAGCTGCTTGGTTAATGAAGGGAGAGGCCTCGTTTTGGTGGGAGGTCACTAACGGGGAACGTCCAGTTGATTCATGGGCGGATTTCAGACGAAGGTTTGAGGCAAAGTTTCTTTCAAGGGCAGAGGAGAACTTAAATATGGAAAAATTCCTGGCACTAAAGCAAGGGAGCTCATCAGTAAAGGAATATGTCAATAAATTTAATCAGTTAGCAAGGTTTGGCTTGGAGTTGGTGAACACGCCAGAGAAGAAAGCTTTGAGGTTCGTTAGAGGCTTGAATGAACCGTTGCAAGGGTTGGCTATGACCCACATCCCTATGGGAGCCACCTTTGAAAAGCTAGTAGAAATGGCACTTATGCATGAGGATAAGGCAGTTGAAAAGAAAGGGGATCAGAAGAAACCCCAACAGCAAAATAAGAAGGGTGGTAAAAACAATAATGGCAAAGGGAAGAAGAAATGCTTCAATTGTGGGACGCCTGGCCATCTCAGCAAAGATTGTAGAAAGAAAAAGAAGACTGGTTGTTTTCATTGTGGAGATGCGGGACATTTAGTGAAGGACTGTCCAAAGAAGGGGCAGAGGGCAGGGTCTACCTCGGGAGGACAGGTGCAGGCTCTTATGGCACTAGGGCAGGCAAGGGGGCAAGTTCAGGCTATTGCGGCCCCACCGCTGCAAGAAAGAGGTAGAACAATTTCTGTTGAAAGCTTAGTTTTTCTGTTTGATCATCCTGTCCGTACCTTATTTGATTCTGGCGCATCTCATTCGTTTATCTCTGCATCATTAGTTGAATCACTGCACTTGAACACCAGTTTAGTAGAAGATCCCTTGGTCGTTTCAAATCCAATTGGGGGTTCGGCTCATTTGACCATGATATGTTTGGATTTGAAAATCTCTATACTTAGCGTTGAATTTAGATGTGATGCTTATGTATTGGGCTTCACGGGCTATGGGCTAATTTTAGGAATGGATTGGTTGTCTAGAAATAGGGCCATTCTTGATTGTGAAAGGAGAGTAGTTAGGCTTGTGACTCGCCTTGGTAATGCTCTCGACATCTTTTGTAATCCCATAAATTCCGTTATGCTAAGTTATCTTGAATCGCTTGACGCGTCTGTAGAGAACCTGCGATCGGTAGAAGTGGTCCGGGAATATCCGGATGTGTTTGAGGAGGTGAAGGGCTTACCTTCAAAGCGGGAGATAGACTTTCGAATTTATCTTGTGGATAATGCTAAACCCGTATCTTTGCCAGTGCGCCACATGGCTCCTCGTGAAAGGAGGGAACTCAATAAGCAAGTAAAGGAGTTGCTTGAGAAGGGGTTCATAAGACATAGTATATCGGAGTGGGGTGCTCCAGTAGTTTTTGCCACAAAGGCGGATGGGTCTCTTAGACTTTGTATGGACTATAGAGAACTAAACAAGCTTACTAAAAAGAACCGACACCCACTGCCAAGGATTGACGATCTCTTTGATCAGTTAGTTGGCGCCTCAGTGTTTTCGCAGTTGGACTTAGCCACTGGCTTTCATCAACTGAGAGTGGCTGAGGATAGTATAGATAAGACTGCTTTTAGGACTCCTGACGGATTCTATGAATGGCTAGTGATGCCCTTTGGTTTGACAAACGCCCCTGCATATTTTGTTGATTTGATGAGTAGGGTGTTTAGGGAATACCTTAACAAATTCGTGGTAGTCTTTGTGGATGACATCTTAGTCTTTTCTAAGAATAAAGAAGAGCACTCCCTACATCTTAGGGAAGTGTTGGAAACCCTTCGAGCGCATAACCTTAAGGCAAAATTTTCTAAGTGTCACTTCTGGAGGAAGGAAGTACGGTTCTTAGGGCACGTGGTTTCCAAAGAAGGGATAGCAGTGGATCCCGCAAAGGTGGTGGCCATCCAAGATTGGAAGGTCCCTAAAAATGCAACCGAAGTAAGAAGTTTCTTGGGGTTGGCTGGCTATTATAGGAAGTTTATCAAAGACTTCGCAAAAATATCAGCTCCATTAACACGGTTAACGAAGAAGAACCTGGTTTTTACATGGGACAAAGATTGCGATGATGCGTTCCAACGTTTAAAGAGAGCCTTAACTTCAGCCCCAGTCTTAGTGCTGCCAGACGGGAATAAACCGTTTACCATCTATACTGATGCTTGTGGGACGGGACTTGGCGCGGTCCTCATGCAAGAGGGAAGAGTAATAGCCTATGGTGGAAGGCAGTTGAGGGTTCATGAAAAGAATTACCCCACGCATGACTTAGAGCTAGCCGCAATTGTTTTCGCGCTTAAGTCTTGGCGTCACTATCTTCTTGGTGAGAAATTCGAACTGTTCACTGACCACAAATCATTAAAATACTTATTCTCTCAGAAGGATTTGAATTTAAGGCAGCAACGGTGGATGGAATTCTTAGCCTCCTACGATTTTGAAATAGCATATACCCCGGGCAAGGGTAACGTGGTGGCAGACGCCTTAAGTAGGAAAAGGTTGTCCTTGAGTCCGTTGTTTGTTGAACGACAAAGCTTAGAATTCATCTCTATGTTTGACTTTAGACCCTCCGTTGACTTAGTACCCGGTCTGTTAGCATCCTTGGAGGTTAGACCTACACTTCTAGGACGGGTTGGTGAGGCACAGCGAGACGACCCACAGTTGGTTGAGATAGTAGAAAAGCTCAAAGGGGGGGAGTCGTCAAGCCATCTTCGTAGGTATACCCTAGACGATAAGGGTTGGTTACGAAGGGATAATAGACTTTGTGTACCACAAGACGAAGACTTAAGGAAGGCCATTCTTGATGATGCTCATCGCTCAAAAATGACCATTCATCCCGGCGGGGATAAGATGTACAAAGATATGAAGCGGGTTTTCTTTTGGGCCGGTATGAAAAAGGACGTGGCCGAGTACGTCGCTAGATGCTTGGTGTGCCAACGAGTTAAAGCAGAACAAAAGAAACCCGTTGGGTTGCTTCACCCATTAGAAGTTCCACTATGGAAATGGGAAAGCATCTCAATGGATTTTGTGGATGGATTACCAAGATCAAGGAAGGGTAACACGGGGATTTGGGTTATAGTAGATAGACTTACTAAAAGCGCCCATTTTATTCCCGTGAAAAGTAAGAGGACTGCTCCGTGGTTGGCTTCTGTATACATTAAGGAGATAGTTCGTTTGCACGGTATTCCTTCTAGTATAGTAAGCGACCGTGACCCCATCTTTACTAGCGAATTTTGGAAGAGTTTACAAGAGGTGGTAGGGACTCAGCTATGTTTGAGCACCGCATATCATCCTCAGACAGACGGCCAGACCGAGAGGGTGAATCGCATTCTAGAGGATCTTTTAAGGCTTTGTATCCTAGACTTTGGGGGTACATGGGAAGAGCACCTTCCGTTAGTAGAATTCGCATATAACAATAGCTTTCAGTCTAGTATTGGCATGGCACCTTTCGAAGCTCTTTATGGAAGGCCTTGCCGTTCGCCTACATGTTGGTGGGAATCTACCGATAAAATCCTACTTGGGCCCGATATGGTTAGGGAAACCTCGGAGAAGATTGAGTTGATTCGAAGGAGGATGAAAGCAGCACAAGATAGGCAAAAATCGTATGCTGATAAGAGGAGGACAGATCTTGAGTTTGACATTGGGGACATGGTTTTTATCAAAGTATCTCCGTTACAGAATGTTGTTCGCTTTGGGTCCGTGGGGAAATTAGCACCAAGGTTTGTAGGGCCGTTTCCGGTAAAAAACAGGATTGGGAAGATGGCATATAGGGTGGAGTTGCCTGAGAAACTTAGTGGAGTACACGACGTATTCCATGTATCACATTTGAGGAAGTGTTTGCACAAGACCGCGGAGGTGGTAGAGCCGAGCTTGCTTAAAGAGGTGGAAATAGAGCGTGATGCAACAATTAGACGAGCTCCTACATGCATTCTTGGGTCGGAGATCAAAAAGTTGAGGAATCGAGAGGTCAGACTGGTTAAAGTGCAATGGGGAGATGATGAGAGCAACGCAACTTGGGAGACAGAAGAGAAGATGCGTTCGTTGTACCCTTTCCTTTTTGAGGGTATGTCTTTTAATTTCTCCTTTATCGCTTAGCTTATCTTATCTTATCTTTAGTATGTCCTCTCATTAGTATCTTTGACCTTTAGTTAGGATAATCCTATGGTTGAAACATGTGTTTGAGACATGTTATGTATGATGGATGCAAAATGGATGCAAGTGTTTGCTAGTGGTTGCTCGTGGATGCATATATACACACACTTTAGGCACTAGATCGGCTCAGTCACTTCATATTGCATATTGCATATATATGGATGTATTTAGTATAATGGATGTATAATGGTTGTACCATCATATGGATGCTGCATTCGGTTGAATGGGTGTGCACGCATATAGAAGTAGTATGTAAGCAATTAGGATCTTTTGCATACATAATGGATTCATGACACTTACATAATTTGCATTAAGGAGGTCAACTGAATCAGTAGACCGCCTGATTTCGCATTAGGTAAGGACATGTACACACACTTTGCATATGATCATAAAGCATTAGAAGTCTTTTAAGGACAATGGATGCCTGTGTATGATGGATGAGTAGATGGACGTTTGGATGGTAGGATACATTCTTCCAGACTTGAAGATTTCGGGGACGAAATCCTAAAAGGAGGGGAGAATGTAACACCCCGAATTTTCTATTAACACTAAAGTTGCTAAAATATTAATAAGCATGTAGAAGAGGGGATGCATCTAATATGAATATAAAAATATTAATAAGTATGTAAGAGAGGGGATGTATCTAATATGAATATAAAAATATTAATAAGTGTGTAAGAGAGGGGATGTATCTAATATGAATATAAAAATATTAATAAGTGTGTAAGAGAGGGGATGTATCTAATATGAATATAAAAATATTAATAAGTGTGTAAGAGAGGGGATGTATCTAATATGTATATAAAAACAATAATAAGTGTGTAGAAAGGGGGGGGATGTATCTAATATGTACATTGTAGAAAATATATATATTTATGACATGAATAGAAGTTTATTAATATGCTGAGTGTTTGCTGAGTCACTTCTGACTCATTGCTGAGTCAACAAGATAAACCCCATCTTGTCTGAACGGCTGCGGTTATTTCTAGGTTAAATCTAATGGCCTAAATGAATTCTAAAAATCTATAAATAAGTGGGTAGACCCTAGACCTAAATCACTTGTAAAATTAGAGAAGCTACCGTCATGCTGCTGCCATGGAGTTCAGCATAGCCGTCACAAACTAAGAAGAGGAAGCCTAATCATCTACAACTAAATCTACACAAATCAAATCAAAAGATCTCTCTTTCTCTAATTCTTTTCTTTTGTTGGTGAGTATGATGATTCTCACAAGACTATTACAAACTAATTTGACTCAGTTATGAATGGATCACAAGAAAGTGATGTGATTTGTAATTGTAAATTCTATATATTGTGGATCTCTTATTATGTTATTATGCTGTCGTATGATGTAAATTATATATGCTATGTCATGCTATGTTGTAAATTCTCTTATGCTATGTCGTGCTATGTTGAGAATCATGTCAAGCTATGTTATACTATCATACTATGCCATGTTATAAATCATGCTATATTATGTTGAAAAATCATGATGTTGTTGGATCATGCTTAAAGTTATGTTTTTTTTTTATTTAAATGGATCTTGTTTATGGGAATTTGCCTATTAGGTTAGGTGTACCCATAAACTTGAAACTATAATTAAATAAAACTTGAATATGGGAATTTGCCTATTGAGTTAGGTGTACCCATATAAAACCATGTTGTTAAAAAATTAGATGATGTTGATTCACACATGTTCATATGTAAGTTTATGAAAATTGATTGAGATTATATTAGGTGAATTTTGAACAAGTTGACACCTTTAGGTCCATGACATGTATAATCTATGCAAGTTGGACATATGCAAGTTTCACCCCTTATTATGATTCATTTGGTCACATATACATGTTGTTATTATGATAATCTCTTTTATGCTATGAGTTAGGCTATTCGAGTCTAACATATATTTTGCGAATAAACGTTCAAACGTGGGGTAGGGGTAATATTAGGAATTAATAAATTGGGTGCAATTTTGTAAGATTTTGCATACCATGAATGGATGTCCATAATTGAGTCAATTATGGACATTGTTAAAAGTTGGAAGTAATTAATAATTCAAGTAGGGAATTATTAAAATTGGGGGAAAGTGGATTATTATTAATAATCAATGCTTAGGACACGAGGTTGGACCCGTTTGTGATGTAAACCTGCCCGGACCCGCCCGGCAAATCCAGTAGTCACAAATGTCGGCCCAATGTGAGAGGTCCTAGGCCCAAACTAAAGCATAACAGTTGTAAAGACACGAGGTTAGACTCTTTTATGGTGTAAGACTGCCCGGACCCGCCCGGCAAATCCAGCTGCCATAAATGCCAGTCTAATGTGAGAGGTCTTTATGAGGTTATGGCCTTAATGAACTAAGAAATACTTAACCAGATAATCATGTAAGGTGGGACATGGGGGTTAAGTAGGTGCCTTGGGTGGCATGAGGAATCTGGTGGTTGCCTTTAGAGGCATTTGAAATACGATTAGACTTAACCAAACACACATGTAAATGAACATGACTAAGTGGGTTAAGTGGGATGGACTAATGGGTACAAGCTTAGGTGGAATGCTTGTGGTAAATAGTGGGGGCCCATTTCAACCAGTATCCCAAAACGTATCTTTGTGGGCTCGACCCAAGTCGAGGACGGGACACGCATACTGGGTTTGACTATAAGAGGCCAAAACAGGGAGCGGTGGCAACGCAAGTCCAACGGGTTTCATATGCGTGTGTGGACCCGGGCTGGTAGGTAAGACGTTGTTGCATCGTGTAGGTATAAGTCGTGCATGTCCGTTGTATCAGGTTGCCACTTTAGGGGAGTGATACACCCCACTGTGGGGCCAGCACGGGTATCTACGAGTTAGGGAGCCAATCGAATAATGGGAAGTAGGGTACACCTAGTGGAGATAGGGGCAGGCGGCACCTATGTAGTCAGCTAGGGGTACGTAAAGCCATTGGGAAAGTTTCTAAGTGAAGCTAAGTGGGATGAATCTTTAGGGTGACTGGTGTGGTGCAGTATAGTGTTTATCCTTTAGTATTTAGGAGCGCCTATAACGTTGCCTTTAGCGATTGTCTATGTCCTTAATCTGCTCTTCATAGACATTTTCTTGTTTTCCAGCTTATGCCTTAGTCCAGTTATTTTGGTAATAGTATTGTAGAATTATCATATTCACCAGACTTTATGTCTGACCCCCTCTTTTCCATCCTTTTTCTCCCTTCAGGTCCGCAGGTTGGGCCAAGTTCTAGTGGAGTCTAGTTGGATCGCTTATCTTCTGGAAAGCTTGGACTGCTGAAGTAAAGTCCAGCTTGTTATCTTTCTTTTTAATGGCTATTCATGTAATGGGATTATGTACTTGTTTTATCAAGATAGATATTGTACTTGACATTGAATATGGTGTTATGATGTAATCAAACATGTTTTGACTTCTGCTACAATGAAATAAAGTTTTTTGAATTTCCAAGTACTATTTTATATCTGTCTTGTTGTAATTTTACTGTTCTATATTCACTTAAAACCTCCATGGAAGTTAATGCATTCCCTTTGTGAGTGACATTAATGGACGTGGGGTGTTACAGTGATGATTTATAGGATTTTACTTTGATTTTATTTGGATTTTCCAATCTCCGAATTTTTGTTGTAGAAAGTAATGAGCGACGGAGGAAAATACGTTGACTGTGGAAATGAAGAATTTAGGGCTAGGTTAAGGGGTAGTGTATTTATAAGGAGATTTAAATATTTTAATATTCGATTATTAGATTTATTTATAATCAACCGCTATTTTTATTTGTCTTAAAAAATTCGTATGATCACATACGATACCCAAAAATCATGAAAATTGGCATGTAGCTACAGTTCAACATTACGAACCGAACGAAACTGGTTTCGTCGAATTATGACTTCGTTTGCTCACACAACATATTTTTAAAATCAAATTATTGAATATTTTTCAGATAAAAATCCCGCACGACCACGTACTGACCCCAAAAATCACCGAAATTGAAATCAAGTAATAATTTAATATTACGGACCCAACAAAATTAGTTTCATCGAAAATGGAGGTCATTTGCAAAAATTGCCTATTTTTAAAGCTCTAAGTAAGCCCTTTAAAATATTAATATATTTAAAAATAATTAAATTTAATATTTATAAATAAATATTATCATATATATTCACAGTAAAATACCATACAACTCCAATTGGATTTATAACTCGATATTCAAATCCAAGTTGAATCGATATTCAATTTATATTGAAAAATTCATTTATAATATAAATAAATCGTTATAAATTATAAAGGAATTCCATACCGACTTTTCGAAAATTTGATTTGGACATAAATCAAAATCTACGTGACGAAATCCCTTTTTTCTCTTCCATTAGAAATATATACTTCACCAGCTCCGAACGTTTCTTGTTTCACAGAAATCCGGCTTAAAATGGATTCTATATATTCAAATGAAGTTCGAATCGCCAAATAACGAACTACCACGCCATTTCGAGCTCGATTATAATTATAATATAATTTATACGTTCAAATGGTGTTTGTAAATATATTTGTTAATATAATTCAACTCTAAACTGAATTATATATTTTGAATTGCCCAATTCACACAATATTACCATTTCAGCTAATTCTGATTATTTCAGAATTAAATATATTATTTAATTATTATATTAATTAAATATTCAATATAATATAATTAAACAATCCATTTAAATCTCTAAATCACAATTTAAGTAATTAAATAAATTAATTATTTACCGCAAAAATACGGGTCGTTACAGTACTCTAAGGTAACACTAACATAAAGTGTAAAGTGGAAGTGTGCATGTCATGGTGATAGCAAACATCAAACATAGCAATCATTCTCACATCTCTCACTTTGTGCGTAAAGCATACGATATCCACCACTTTGATCACCCAATCCTTTGCTATGATCACTTTGCCCTTGGAAGTCACAATGACCCCATTGCACTGATCCATAACCCATAATCTGTCTCTCAGTGGTGAACCAAAATTATGGATATCGATGACTGAGACGACCCGATTTCCCGTTCTCACGGAAACAAGGTTATCTTTGGAATATAACACAGAAACAGATAATAGCAGAACAGAATTAAATAAATACACCAGATATGAACAACAAAATATACTAGATAAAAGTAATCATCAGAGTTACACAGTATACAGGATCTTACTTAGTACAAATACAGTTCAGCTATACATAAATGTCTACAGCGGAAATAAACAAAATATGTACAATAGGAGCTGAACAACATAAAAAGGAATAAATGATAGAATCCATCTTCAGCTCCAGCTATCCAGAAAGAACCAGCTAAACCTGAATACAAGGCTGCCCGTGTAGAAAAAGGGGCACCCGAGTTTGAGAGTGAAACAAACTACGAGTCAGTCATGGGACTGGTATGAGAAATCCACTCAACACATATATAATTGGCTAATCACAGGACCACGCCACTTTCGTGGAACGGGTTTACTCCATTGGATTGCCAGTGCTTTAAAATAAATCTTTCTTTTAAACATCGCTATGCTTTTTATAAAAATGAAGCCGTTATAAGACTCGGTTCCCATCACACAATGCAACGCAAACCGGAGGATAGAGTTTTTACCTTATAACGGCCAAATATGCTTGATACGAATAAAACAAAGGCATTTGATATTATTGCTAGTGTTTATATGTTTTGAAAACAATTTCAAATCATAACTATCAATCATAGACGGCATGGGTACCATATATCATGTCGCCATATATATATACAATCAAAACCGCACGATGTCGTATTTGGAAATTGGATTTCCGTCCTGAACCAAGGCAAAAGATAGTCCTTACCGAATTCGTGACTCTCTAGCCCGAGCCACAGGCAAGCGCGCAGGCAAGCCTTTAGATCGTCAGGGCCGGTCCACCGATGTGGATTATTATGCCTGAACAATACGTTTCCCCGCCCTTTGGGGCGTAAACGAGCCAATGAATGACTCCATCGGACCCGGATCGTCCGATCAAACCGAGGCGCCTCGCAACAGCAACAACCACATAGGTGAAAAGTATATAAATGTCAGGGCTGGTAGGTCACTGACACCACCCTAGCTAGAAAGAAACGCATGCCCTCCCTGAGGTCCTTCTCCCGTTTCTGGTCCATACCGGGGTGTGAGGCTCGTGAATTCACGTTATACACAAAGCTACGCCACACAGGCGGTGCTTTGATCATCACCACAAGACTTTGCTTTTCAACAGAAGCCCTGATCACTGCATCTTAGCATGCCACACAGGCAATTCATGCCATGCGACTGATGTCCATCGATATACAACCTCTGAGCTCGTGCGTCTCAGAGAAGGGCGTTAAGCAAAAGAATAAATTCTCCGCCGCCAAACAGATGTATATTTAACAGAAATCAATCAACACAGAATAAACTCCAATGTCAGACACACAGTCCATTTACAAGTCCGTTCTGGGTCTGAACGAAACCGGAGGCACTAAATACCTCGCAAACCCTTCGATCACCACGTACGTCTGGACGATCACCACTCATTATCCATATTTCGGGATGCCTCCCAATCAGGACCTCGGTTACCATCCAAACGAGGTGAAGATCTCCGGTCTTCGACCATCGTCTTCATCTTCGACTTTCAATCGTCGATCAATTATTTGAAATGAGAATTAACTCGGCTTTTTCAAATAATTCACGTATGTTTAGAATTTCAAATCAAGTTATTTCAATGGTTAAATTATTCGACAACACCACTTGTGTTCTTTAATGTAATTTTCACACCAAACACATTCAACCATCAAAAGCCACATAAATCAAGCAAATTCAGTTTATTTCCATTCCATATCGCTTACGATATTTTATAACTATTTATCGCTATTTTTATTTATTTTAAAATAGCCATTTTATTCAAAACGACGCTTCGGGCGATAAGGCGGCCGTGGCGCTGTTTTTCTTCAGATTTGATTTACACATATCTGAAAATTTAACCGTTGGATCTTCACAAAATTTACATCATTAGAAAGGTCTCTTCAAAACGAATCCAACGGTTCCAGTTTCGGGAAAATCCGACGGTCGGATCTCCCGGTACAATCGTTTGAAGTTTCGATTTCAAAATACGAACTGCAGCGTCGTTATTCGATTAAATATAATTCTATTTATATTTATATATAAATATAATCGATTCTGGCGCTGTTTTTCTTCAGATTTGAATTAAACATTCCAGACAATCCAACCGTTGGATTTTTACAAGGTTGGCGCCGTTGGAAAGATTATTCCAAGGAGAATCCGACGGTTGAGGTTTCGGGAAAATCCAATGGTCGGATTTCCCATACTAGTCGTTTGAAATCACGGTTTCAAAATACGAACTGCACGGCTTCGTTTCGTTTTAATTTTATTTATATTTATATATTTATATAAATATAGCTCATTCAATGATTTCCATATCGTTTTCACTTCAAATATTTTTCTAACGCCTTAAATTTTGGAAAAATTTCGCCATAACCTCCCCTGCACCGGGAGCATCGGGAAATCGCAAATAGCGTTCCCGGTCCTTCTAATCTCAAAAAGAAAAAGAAAAAGCCAAGCGGCTAGCCAACAGGCTCAAAATCATCACCCAAACAAATCAGTAAATGTGTACCTATTTGTCGGGCACAAAATTTTATTCCTCTTCTCTAGCCCCTTTGCTATAACCTGTTCAATGAATATTGCATGTACATATATATACATTTCTTATCATTTATCAATTTCTATTCGACTTCATATTTGATTTCTATTTGGTTTAAAAACTCCATTCATTCTAATGTTACATAAATAGGTGCAAATCATTTCATTAGCTAATTAATGAATATTTCAACTCATATATGTTTATTTTGAACAAGTGGCTATTTTTAACACTTCACATTTCAACGATTTATGCATACAATAAAAATGTGATTTTTATTGTAAAACAATTCATTTCAAAACACTACTTTTCTATATAGTTCATATAGTCGATAAAAGGTGATTTTTATTATCAAACAATTTATTTCAAAATATGAATACCATTCAACACATGAATTTCTAATCAACGAATGAATATCAATTCAACACATGAATGTTTTCTATAGTTTTTATATATAGATAAAAATGTGATTTTTATTATCAAACAATTTATTTCAAAATATGAATACCATTCAACACATGAATTTCTAATCAACGAATGAATATCAATTCAACACATGAATGTTTTCTATAGTTTCTATATATAGATAAAAATGTGATTTTTATTATCGAACAATTTATTTCAAAATATGAATACCATTCAACACATGAATTTCTAAACAACGAATGAATATCAATTCAACACATGAATGTTTTCTATAGTTTCTATATATAGATAAAAATGTGATTTTTATTATCGAACAATTTATTTCAAAATATGAATACCATTCAACACATGAATTTCTAAACAACGAATGAATATCAATTCAACACATGAATGTTTTCTATAGTTTCTATATATAGATAAAAATGTGATTTTTATTATCGAACAATTTATTTCAAAATATGAATACCATTCAACACATGAATTTCTAAACAATGAATGAATATCAATTCAACACATGAATGTTTTCTATACAATGAATAAATATAGTTTAAGCATATGAAAATAATTCAAACACACGAATATTATTCAAAATTTCGGCAGCATAACGGCAGGGTAGTTAAAACCGGCACCGTCCCTAGTACGGCTCCTCGCTCTACCTTAAAACCTCGCGGTTTTTGACAATGGGGATCATGCAACTAGTTCGCACGCAGGCGGCATGTATATATTTACTTCATTTCCACAAACTAATCCTATGTGGTTTCAACCAAATATTTCACAACCACCAATGGGTATTTTTCAACCACAATCAACCAATATCAATCACAAACAATCCCAAACAACCAATCGCTATCAATCAATTTTCACAACAATTTCAACCAATAAATATCGTCCATGGTTTGTGGACGAGGGGCGTATATATATATATATAGATATTTATATATAGCAATTCACTTTCATTTTCAATACATATATATATATTTTTAAATCAGAAATCTCACCAATAGCTATCCAACTTCACGATACTTCCTTTAGAGAAATCTTCGCCTTTTGTCGCTTTCGCCCGTATTCTCTACATATGTAAAAAATCGAATTTTTACGATGCTATTCAATATATAAAAATATGATTTTTACTTCGACTTTCAATATATAAAAATATGATTTTTACTTCGACTTTCAATATATAAAAATATGATTTTTACTTCGACTTTAAATATATAAAAATCTGATTTTTACTTCGGCTTTCAATATATAAAAATCTGATTTTTACTTCGGCTTTCAATATATAAAAATCTGATTTTTACTTCGGCTTTCAATATATAAAAATATGATTTTTACTTCGACTTTCAATATATAAAAATCTGATTTTTACTTCGGCTTTCAATATATAAAAATATGATTTTTACTTCTTAAAGTTCAAATCCTTTTTCTCTTTAAAGATTAAACCTTTTTCCTATTTAAAGTTTTTACTTTAAAACAAAATCAGTTTTTATTTTCAAAACATTTCAGTTTTTATTTTTAAAACAGTTTCAGTTTTTATTTTTATTTTTTTTTAAAAACAGTTTCAGTTTTTATTTTTATTTTTTTTTAAAACAGTTTCATTTTTTTTTTTATACTTTTAAAAAATATCAGTTTTTTTTATACTTTAAAAAAATATCAGTTTTTTTTATATACTTTTAAAAATAATCAGTTTAATCTTTTAAATAAAATCAGAATTAAAATAAAATAGATAAATAAAATAAAACTTACAGAGAGGGGGGGGGAGGTCTTCGCCGATCGTCGGAGGCAGCTTCGAGGGGGACTCGCGATTCGACGGGGGGGCTAATCGGTGTCGCGATGCGGAGGAGGGAGAGTGAAGTGGAGGAGAGAGTGGCGCAGGTCGGAGGTGTAATAACCCGGAAAATCTGGGCCAGTTTAAAATTTTTATTTTGGCAATTTTAGCGAATTTTGAATATTTAAAATGAATTATTTTAAATAAAATCGACGAGAAATTTGATTTGAATATATTTAGAACGTATATATTATATACGTCGTCGTTAGAATATAAATATTTATATATAATTATAAATAGAATTGAAAATGGCGCGGTAGTTCGATAATTCGATTTCAAACTTCAATTGAATGTACCGGGTGCAAAACAATCCGGATTTTTGTGAAACCAAAAATAATAGGATCTAATTGATGATATCTTTCCAACGAATCCGAAAGATCAAAATTTCATAGCGGGAATCAAAAGATATGTCCTGTTGAAAATTCTGAATAGTCGCTATGGAATTCAGGCCCTTAAAAATGGGAATTTTGCAAATGACCTCGGATTTCGACGAGACCACTTTTGTTGGGTCCGTGATGTAAAGTTATTGCTAGATTCCAAATTTCATAATTTTTCGAATCAATATGTGAGCGTGGCAAAGGAAAACGCGTTTGACCAGTTTCAGTTGATTTTAATCGACTGGAAATTGGCCATTTTTCATACGGTCTCAGAATTCGACGAAACTAGTTTTGTTAGGACCGTATCGTCAATACGAAGCTAGAAAATATTTTTCTGGAATTTTTAAAGTTAGTATGTGACCCCGGTAATTTGAAATGTACGTTTACAATTGAATATAGGGATTTAAATGTAAATTCAACGAAAACTGATCGAAACGATCAAATCAGCTTGCGATACATATCCCATTGTGTTCGGAATGGGGGTATTACCCTAGGGACGACAGTCGGAGGGCTCAAAAAGGAGTTCGAATTTCTAGAGTAACTTTTCGAAGAGAAAATTAAATAATATAAAATATAATCCCACCCCCCCCCCTTTTATTTCCTCTTCATTCAGAAATCGACAGTAAGCAGGAAAAAAAACAAAAAAAAAGAGAAACGCTCGAACCCTAGGACGCGCCGCACCTCCTCCAGCGGCCACCGCTCCGTCGCCGCCCTCACCTGCTGGTCGCCGCCGCGCGAGGCGCGCTTCCCCCCCCCTGCATGCTCGCAACCGCATCACACCCCCCCTGGCCCTAATCGACAGCCGCAAAACCCTTAGCCGCCACCGATCGATTTGAGCCCCACGCCTCTGACGAACGCCACCTCAGCACGGCAAGCACCCCCTCCTCCTACAACAGTAACTGTAAGTTTTAATTTAATTTATTTTTGTTTGATAAGTTTTTTTTTATTTAAATCAGTTTTCATTTAAATATTATTTACATAGAAGAATATGATTTTTATATTTTTAAAGTATTAAAAATATGATTTTTATATTTTTAAAGTATTAAAAATATGATTTTTATATTTTTAAAGTATTAAAATATAGTCTTTACTATATAGAAGATGTAAAAATATAATTTTTACATGATAGGAAGATTAAAAATATCATCTTTGTATGTGTAGAAATATAAAAAAAATGAGATTTTTATAAAGATGAAATCTTTAAATTAGGAAAGATGAAATCTTTAAATTAGAAAAGGCGAAATCTTTGTTTTAGAAAAGGCGAAATCTTTATTTTAGAAAAGGCGAGATCTATATTTTTAAAATTCGATTTTTATATATTGAATAGCATAGTAAAAATTCGATTTTTAAATATATGAAGTGATTATAAAAATATGATTTTTAAATTGAAAGTAAAACAAATAAAAATGTGATTTTTATTTTAAAGACATCAAAATATAAAAATATGTGATCTTTATATATGTAGTGACTACGGGCAACGAAGATGATAAACAGGCGAGAATGACGAAGATGCGATGAAGATGAAGATTTCTATCAAATGAAGAGTCGTGGTATTGGATAGCTTTCGGTGAGAACTTCTCACCTTTCAATTTCTTTTTCTAGTTATATATATACTAGGATGCAGACGGTGCTTAGTAGCACCCGACACCCGTCATCCACAGACCATGGATGGCTTATTTGTTAAATTGTTTGGTTGTGTGGTAGATTAGATGATTTGATTTGAAATTGAATTGTTTGGTGAAATAAATTGATTTGATTGATGTGTGAATGGCGTGGGCCTTCACTAGACCGGGGATAAGGCTAGGCCTCGTCCCGTTTCTAGTATCGTGCCGTTATGCCGCCGAAATTTTCTAAAATATGTTAGAAAAATAAAATATCACTTTTATTGTGTAAATGAAAGGAATAGAAACTCATGTGTTGAAATAGAATATTTTATCGTTAAAAATATAATTTTTAACGTGAAAGTGAATAAATAAAATATTCATTTACAAACCGGACGGTTTGTTTATGTACACCTATTTGAAGGACATTGATTGGGACGATAAATTTTTACACATCGCCCAACTGCACAAATAAAATATGTGTTTGATTGTTTGAAACCCCACACGGGTGTTGGGATGAAATTTGAAGTTCACTCATCCTGATTGATTAAATATGTCAATCGATTGATTGACAGGCTGTTATAAGCGTTAGATATCTACATTTGATGCTTATACAGTGTAGTGCACTTTGGTTGATGGTTGATTATTTTTCAATGCTATTATATACATGTGTTGTATGAAAATCCATATAATTAACATTATATGGTGATTGATTGGGCCTCATTCCAATCGGGAAAATAATAAATATAATAAAAGAAAATTCATGTGTTGAATATAAAAATAGTCATGTGTTGACGATGTTCATGTGTTGAGTGAAATATTTTATACAATGAAATTTACATCTTTATCATATTTAAAATTAGAACTACTTCCCAGTAGAAGTCTAATTAAAAATCAAACGATAGATACCATAGTTTTATAAAATATTTTACATAACAAGAATAGTGATGTGTTGACAGTACTCATGTGTTGAGATTAGTCGTGTGTTGAAAGAAATATAGATTCATGTGTTGAATGGGATAAATATTCATTTGTTGAATAGAATAACGAATTATTGAAATATAAAGCCGTGTTGATTATAGATGCGTTATTTTGACGCGAACGATGTTTATATCGATTTTATTCGTTTTATAAGGAATATTGAAAACTGATTTCAAAACTAAATATTTTGAAATGAATTCAAATTGAATTAAAATTTGAATTGAATAGAAATGAATTTTAAAACGAATTTATAAAGAAGAATTCAATTTTGGCTTTGAATGGAAATGGAAGTTGAAATAGATTTTGAAACGAATTTTAAAACTATTTATGTAATTCGTTTTAAAAGGAAATCGACGAAATATATATTATATATATTATATATATATTTAATGGCCTGAATAGAACGCGCCGCGCCGCGACAGTTCGTGAATTTCGACCATTTATTTCAAACGGACATTGCGGGAGATCCGACCGTCGGATTCTCCTAAAACCGGAACCGTTGGGTTCGTATCGAAAAGAGCTTTCCAATGAATATTAGAAATTTGAAATCTAACGGTTGGATTTGGAATTATGTCCAAATCAAATTCGAAAAAGGTCGCTGTAAGTGCAGTTCGATGGCCGTTGATGGAAATCGACTGTACGGGCCTTGATAAAATTATTAAAAATATCTATAATTTGTGTAAAATTATAATATGTGAATTGGAAAGAATTGGGCTGGAAGATTCCACATTTGAATAGGTAAAAATAGATTTCTATCGAAATGAACTAGTTTTGAACTAGAATTAAAATCAATTTATTTTTGAAATAAATAAATTGAATTTGAAAGTGATTTTGAAAATAATCAATATTTCCAATACGTTAATTGGACTGGAGTTGAATCGAAATTATCTTCGGAATATTTCGATGTTGGATTTCGTGACCATACAGATATTGTTATGGGAGTTTGAAAGATATATTTTACATCGTTATTTCCAATACGATATTTGTTGGTTTCAGAATTTGATATTGAACATAAGCCGATATATTTTCTATTCAGAGCCTTGTATTTAATATCAAATGTGATTTGGGTTTGTCGTGAATCGTGTTTTAGAAGACATTGGTTCTTTAACCCAGTTAAAGGCAGGATATTGATTTTTGAGAAGATTAAAACTAAGTAGAGTTTTAATGAATCTTTAATTAGATTAAAATGTGAATTGATAATTTAAATTATCAAATCTGAAAGGTGATCGAGAGTGGAGTATCACCAGTTTTGCTCCAAAGCGATAGTTAAATCTTTAATTAGATTTGAACGTGAAATGGTAATTAATTTTACCGATAACACCGTGGTGTTAGATGTGGAGTATTACCAGTTTTCTCCATGGGATATATAGGTTGGGATTGGGAAATAAAATAAATAATTACTTCGGTGTGGTTCGTTAATCCCGACTAGTTTGAAATGATATCCAAAGGAGGATTAAAGAATAAATTTAGAAGAATTTATCTTGGATAAAATTAATGGGAACATTTCCCTAAGAATGTGATTTTGTGAATAAAAGAATATTCTGAATTGGAATGAGGCGTTTGTTGTGTTTGTGTAACTTTCGTTTATTATATACGTGGGTTATTCAGAAAGGCCGGGTTTAAACCCATTCTGAATAACCGATTCGACGAGATGTCGAAGATGAAGACGGTGGTTGAAGACCGGAAGTCTTCACATCGTTTGGGTGATTACTGATGATCTTGATTGGGCTGTACACCCAGGATGAGGGAAACAGTCGGTGATCGTCCAGACGTACTTGGAGATCGATGGATATACGAGGAAAGTGCCTCCGGTTTCGTTCAGACCCAGAACGAACTTGTAAATGGATTGTGTGTCTGACATTGGATTTTATTCTGTGTTGATTGATCTCTATTAAATATACATCTGTTTGGCGGCGGAGAATTTATTCTCTTGCTTAACGCCCTTCTCTGAGACATACGAGCTCAGAGGTTGTGTATCGATGGACATCAGTCGCATGGAATGAATTGCCAGTGTGGCATGCGTAAGTGGAAAATGATCAGGGCTTCTGTTGAAAAGCAAAGTCTTGTGGTTGATGATCAAAGCACGGCCTGTGTGGCATAGCTTTGTGTATAACGTGAATTCGCGAGCCTCACACCTCGGTATGAGTCAAAAACGGGATACGGACCCAAGGAGTGCACGACGTTTCTTTCTAGCTAGGGTGGTGTCAGTGACCTACCAGCCCTGACATTTATATACTTTTCACCTGTGTG
Source organism: Allium sativum (assembly GCA_030737875.1). Taxonomy (NCBI): domain Eukaryota; kingdom Viridiplantae; phylum Streptophyta; class Magnoliopsida; order Asparagales; family Amaryllidaceae; genus Allium; species Allium sativum. The sequence continues at coordinate 19,541,421 of CM060911.1, forward strand.
GTTGTTGGATACGAGGCGCCTCGGATATAGGTCTGTAAGGACCGGGAAACGTGTGTTCAGGAATAACTAATCCTCAAAAGTAAGAGAGGACCGGCCTTGGAGGATCCAGGGGATTGCTGTGTGCGGTCCTGAGGCATTGCTAGAGTGTCTCGAACGCGGAGAGGAGCTTGCCCCTTGCCTCGACTCATGACGGAATCCAATTTCCAATACGTGATAGTGCGGTTTTATTTGTAGAACCTAGTATGGCGACATAGTGGTATGGGTCATTCATGCCGCCTATGATTGATATTTATGATTGAAATTGTTTTGACACTATACACCTATAATAGTATCAAATAATGTGTTTTAAACGTATCAAGCATGCTTTGGCTGTTATAAGGTAAAAACCCTATCCTCCGGCTTGCGTTGCATTGTGTGATGGGACCTGGGTCTTATAACAGCTTCATTTTTCTTTATTTAGCATTGCGCTGTTTGTTTTATGCACTGGTATTCTTGGGAGGAAACCCGTTCCGTGTTATACGGCGTGGTCCCTTGATTTACCGAACTTTAAAATAAAGAATTATAACTGTTTTAGTTCTCACACCAGTCACATGACTGACCTGGAGTTTATTGTTTTAACCTAAACTCTGGGTGCCCCTATTTTCCGCACGGGCAGCTAGTAGTTTTGGTTTTGCAGATTTATATCCACAGGGTCCTGATTTACAGCTGGAACGATGCTCGGAAAGCTCTGTATCCGTGTATCACTTTCAGTTGTATTTTGTATATTTTTCCGCTGCTATGTAATTTATTGTAATCTCTGATATTTGTCGAATGTAATTTATTCATTTATACTCTGTATATTCTTGTATCTGATGGAATTGTTGTAACAACAATGAAATGTTCTTCCGTCTGTGTTCCGATGTGTGTTGTTCTCAAAGTATTCGTGCTTTCCTTCACGGGGAAGTTACGGGTTCTTACAGTGGTATCAGAGCTTTGGTTTACAGAGCTCGAGAACAAGACACATTAGAACCATACGAAAGAATTCATCAGATATTGGATTAGTAATATCCAATTAGAATGACTCGTTAGAGATAGGATCAGTAGTATCCTTGAACGAGTGTGAAGAGTATATTTTTCAAATGAAAACAAATTTGTTTTGAAAATTTAAATTGTTTTAAACGTATTTGAATATTTATTTATATTGAATATGGGCAATCGAGTATATATAGATTTCGCGTATACGCGTCATGAACGTATATTCGAAGTTTTAATATACTGGGTAGATATAGAATCACATTCTAGACATCCGGGGATGATTCTGATGATGGTGCATCATCATCAGTATTCATATTCGAATTTCGAAGGTGTGATTTCTATATATTTCCATTAGGCTGGTGTGAGAACCAAAACTAATATAGTTAGAACACATTGTTGTGAATTGGCATCAAAAACATGATTTTTTTTGTATATGTATAAAATTATGAATTTGAAATTCTAATTCACTAATTGATTGATGTTTGTGTTGTTTGTTTATTTGTTTGCTAATTTTTAACCATTTATGCCTAATTGAACCAAATATTGAATTGTATTGAAAATTGGTTACATTTGCTTGCATATACATATATATCATTGAACAGGTCATAGCAAGGAGGCTAGAGCCGAAGAATAAAATTTGTTTGCCCGACAAATAGGTACATGTTTACTACATAATTTCCTGTTTTGTTTGGGTGATGATGATTTTGTGAGCCTATTGGCTAGCTGCTTGGCTTTTTCTTTTTCTTTTTCTTTTTGAGATCTGAAGGACCGGGGAAGCTATTTGAAATTCCCCGATGCTCCCGGTGCAGGGGAGGTTATGGCGAAATTTTTCGAAAATTTAGGGTGTTAGCCAAATTTTTGAAATTTTGAAAATTCTCAGAAACTGAAAAGTTGAAGAATGGAAGCCAGACCGAACATAGAGCTGATTAATCAAACCACTTTCGACTTTGTTCCTTTTCGGGGACGGTTTTAAGTGGGGGAGATTGTAATAACCCGAAAAATCTGGGCCAGTTTAAAATTTTTATTTTGGCAATTTTAGCGAATTTTGAATATTTAAAATGAATTATTTTAAATAAAATCGGCGAGAAATTTGATTTGAATATATTTAGAACGTATATATTATATACGTCGTCGTTAGAATATAAATATTTATATATAATTATAAATAGAATTGAAAATGGCGCGGTAGTTCGATAATTCGATTTCAAACTTCAATTGAATGTACCGGGTGCAAAACAATCCGGATTTTTGTGAAACCAAAAATAATAGGATCTAATTGATGATATCTTTCCAACGAATCCGAAAGATCAAAATTTCATAGCGGGAATCAAAAGATATGTCCTGTTGAAAATTCTGAATAGTCGCTATGGAATTCAGGCCCTTAAAAATGGGAATTTTGCAAATGACCTCGGATTTCGACGAGACTACTTTTGTTGGGTCCGTGATGTAAAGTTATTGCTAGATTCCAAATTTCATAATTTTTCGAATCAATATGTGAGCGTGGCAAAGGAAAACGCGTTTGACCAGTTTTAGTTGATTTTAATCGACTGGAAATTGGTCATTTTTCATACGGTCTCAGAATTCGACGAAACTAGTTTTGTTAGGACCGTATCGTCAATACGAAGCTAGAAAATATTTTTCTGGAATTTTTAAAGTTAGTATGTGACCCCGGTAATTTGAAATGTACGTTTACAATTAAATATAGGGATTTAAATGTAAATTCAACGAAAACTGATCGAAACGATCAAATCAGCTTGCGATACATATCCCATTGTGTTCGGAATGGGGGTATTACCCTAGGGACGACAGTCGGAGGGCTCAAAAAGGAGTTCGAATTTCTAGAGTAACTTTTCGAAGAGAAAATTAAATAATATAAAATATAATCCCACCCCCCCCTTTTATTTCCTCTTCATTCAGAAATCGACAGTAAGCAGGAAAAAAAAAAGAAGAGAAACGCTCGAACCCTAGGACGCGCCGCACCTCCTCCAGCGGCCACCGCTCCGTCGCCGCCCTCACCTGCTGGTCGCCGCCGCGCGAGGCGCGCTTCCCCCCCCTGCCTGCGCGCAACCGCATCACACCCCCCTGCCCTAATCGACAGCCGCAAAACCCTTAGCCGCCACCGATCGATTTGAGCCCCACGCCTCTGACGAACGCCACCTCAGCACGGCAAGCACCCCCTCCTCCTACAACAGTAACTGTAAGTTTTAATTTAATTTATTTTTGTTTGATAAGTTTTTTTTTATTTAAATCAGTTTTCATTTAAATATTATTTACATAGAAGAATATGATTTTTATATTTTTAAAGTATTAAAAATATGATTTTTACATTTTTAAAGTATTAAAAATATGATTTTTATATTTTTAAAGTATTAAAAATATAGTCTTTACTATATAGAAGATGTAAAAATATAATTTTTACATGATAGGAAGATTAAAAATATCATCTTTGTATGTGTAGAAATATAAAAAAATGAGATTTTTATAAAGATGAAATCTTTAAATTAGGAAAGATGAAATCTTTAAATTAGAAAAGGCGAAATCTTTATTTTAGAAAAGGCGAAATCTTTATTTTAGAAAAGGCGAGATCTATATTTTTAAAATTCGATTTTTATATATTGAATAGCATAGTAAAAATTCGATTTTTAAATATATGAAGTGATTATAAAAATATGATTTTTAAATTGAAAGTAAAACAAATAAAAATGTGATTTTTATTTTAAAGACATCAAAATATAAAAATATGTGATCTTTATATATGTAGTGACTACGGGCAACGAAGATGATAAACAGGCGAGAATGACGAAGATGCGATGAAGATGAAGATTTCTATCAAATGAAGAGTCGTGGTATTGGATAGCTTTCGGTGAGAACTTCTCACCTTTCAATTTCTTTTTCTAGTTATATATATATATATACTAGGATGCAGACGGTGCTTAGTAGCACCCGACACCCGTCATCCACAGACCATGCATGGCTTGTTTGTTAAATTGTTTGGTTGTGTGGTAGATTAGATGATTTGATTTGAAATTGAATTGTTTGGTGAAATAAATTGATTTGATTGATGTGTGAATGGCGTGGGCCTTCACTAGACCGGGGATAAGGCTAGGCCTCGTCCCGTTTCTAGTATCGTGCCGTTATGCCGCCGAAATTTTCTAAAATATGTTAGAAAAATAAAATATCACTTTTATTGTGTAAATGAAAGGAATAGAAACTCATGTGTTGAAATAGAATATTTTATCGTTAAAAATATAATTTTTAACGTGAAAGTGAATAAATAAAATATTCATTTACAAACCGGACGGTTTGTTTATGTACACCTATTTGAAGGACATTGATTGGGACGATAAATTTTTACACATCGCCCAACTGCACAAATAAAATATGTGTTTGATTGTTTGAAACCCCACACGGGTGTTGGGATGAAATTTGAAGTTCACTCATCCTGATTGATTAAATATGTCAATCGATTGATTGACAGGCTGTTATAAGCGTTAGATATCTACATTTGATGCTTATACAGTGTAGTGCACTTTGGTTGATGGTTGATTATTTTTCAATGCTATTATATACATGTGTTGTATGAAAATCCATATAATTAACATTATATGGTGATTGATTGGGCCTCATTCCAATCGGGAAAATAATAAATATAATAAAAGAAAATTCATGTGTTGAATATAAAAATAGTCATGTGTTGACGATGTTCATGTGTTGAGTGAAATATTTTATACAATGAAATTTACATCTTTATCATATTTAAAATTAGAACTACTTCCCAGTAGAAGTCTAATTAAAAATCAAACGATAGATACCAGAGTTTTATAAAATATTTTACATAACAAGAATAGTGATGTGTTGACAGTACTCATGTGTTGAGATTAGTCGTGTGTTGAAAGAAATATAGATTCATGTGTTGAATGGGATAAATATTCATTTGTTGAATAGAATAACGAATTATTGAAATATAAAGCCGTGTTGATTAGAGATGCGTTATTTTGACGCGAACGATGTTTATATCGATTTTATTCGTTTTATAAGGAATATTGAAAACTGATTTCAAAACTAAATATTTTGAAATGAATTCAAATTGAATTAAAATTTGAATTGAATAGAAATGAATTTTAAAACGAATTTATAAAGAAGAATTCAATTTTGGCTTTGAATGGAAATGGAAGTTGAAATAGATTTTGAAACGAATTTTAAAACTATTTATGTAATTCGTTTTAAAAGGAAATCGACGAAATATATATTATATATATTATATATATATTTAATGGCCTGAATAGAACGCGCCGCGCCGCGGCAGTTCGTGAATTTCGACCATTTATTTCAAACGGACATTGCGGGAGATCCGACCGTCGGATTCTCCTAAAACCGGAACCGTTGGGTTCGTATCGAAAAGAGCTTTCCAATGAATATTAGAAATTTGAAATCTAACGGTTGGATTTGGAATTATGTCCAAATCAAATTCGAAAAAGGTCGCTGTAAGTGCAGTTCGATGGCCGTTGATGGAAATCGACTGTACGGGCCTTGATAAAATTATTAAAAATATCTATAATTTGTGTAAAATTATAATATGTGAATTGGAAAGAATTGGGCTGGAAGATTCCACATTTGAATAGGTAAAAATAGATTTCTATCGAAATGAACTAGTTTTGAACTAGAATTAAAATCAATTTATTTTTGAAATAAATAAATTGAATTTGAAAGTGATTTTGAAAATAATCAATATTTCCAATACGTGAATTGGACTGGAGTTGAATCGAAATTATCTTCGGAATATTTCGATGTTGGATTTCGTGACCATACAGATATTGTTATGGGAGTTTGAAAGATATATTTTATATCATTATTTCCAATACGATATTTGTTGGTTTCAGAATTTGATATTGAACATAAGCCGATATATTTTCTATTCAGAGCCTTGTATTTAATATCAAATGTGATTTGGGTTTGTCGTGAATCGTGTTTTAGAAGACATTGGTTCTTTAACCCAGTTAAAGGCAGGATATTGATTTTTGAGAAGATTAAAACTAAGTAGAGTTTTAATGAATCTTTAATTAGATTAAAATGTGAATTGATAATTTAAATTATCAAATCTGAAAGGTGATCGAGAGTGGAGTATCACCAGTTTTGCTCCAAAGCGATAGTTAAATCTTTAATTAGATTTGAACGTGAAATGGTAATTAATTTTACCGATAACACCGTGGTGTTAGATGTGGAGTATTACCAGTTTTCTCCATGGGATATATAGGTTGGGATTGGGAAATAAAATAAATAATTACTTCGGTGTGGTTCGTTAATCCCGACTAGTTTGAAATGATATCCAAAGGAGGATTAAAGAATAAATTTAGAAGAATTTATCTTGGATAAAATTAATGGGAACATTTCCCTAAGAATGTGATTTTGTGAATAAAAGAATATTCTGAATTGGAATGAGGCGTTTGTTGTGTTTGTGTAACTTTCGTTTATTATATACGTGGGTTATTCAGAAAGGCCGGGTTTAAACCCATTCTGAATAACCGATTCGACGAGATGTCGAAGATGAAGACGGTGGTTGAAGACCGGAAGTCTTCACATCGTTTGGGTGATTACTGATGATCTTGATTGGGCTGTACACCCAGGATGAGGGAAACAGTCGGTGATCGTCCAGACGTACTTGGAGATCGATGGATATACGAGGAAAGTGCCTCCGGTTTCGTTCAGACCCAGAACGAACTTGTAAATGGATTGTGTGTCTGACATTGGATTTTATTCTGTGTTGATTGATCTCTATTAAATATACATCTGTTTGGCGGCGGAGAATTTATTCTCTTGCTTAACGCCCTTCTCTGAGACATACGAGCTCAGAGGTTGTGTATCGATGGACATCAGTCGCATGGAATGAATTGCCAGTGTGGCATGCGTAAGTGGCAAATGATCAGGGCTTCTGTTGAAAAGCAAAGTCTTGTGGTTGATGATCAAAGCACGGCCTGTGTGGCATAGCTTTGTGTATAACGTGAATTCGCGAGCCTCACACCTCGGTATGAGTCAAAAACGGGATACGGACCCAAGGAGTGCACGACGTTTCTTTCTAGCTAGGGTGGTGTCAGTGACCTGCCAGCCCTGACATTTATATACTTTTCACCTGTGTGGTTGTTGGATACGAGGCGCCTCGGATATAGGTCTGTAAGGACCGGGAAACGTGTGTTCAGGAATAACTAATCCTCAAAAGTAAGAGAGGACCGGCCTTGGAGGACCCAGGGGATTGCTGTGTGCGGTCCTGAGGCATTGCTAGAGTGTCTCGAACGCGGAGAGGAGCTTGCCCCTTGCCTCGACTCATGACGGAATCCAATTTCCAATACGTGATAGTGCGGTTTTATTTGTAGAACCTAGTATGGCGACATAGTGGTATGGGTCATTCATGCCGCCTATGATTGATATTTATGATTGAAATTGTTTTGACACTATACACCTATAATAGTATCAAATAATGTGTTTTAAACGTATCTAGCATGCTTTGGCTGTTATAAGGTAAAAACCCTATCCTCCGGCTTGCGTTGCATTGTGTGATGGGACCTGGGTCTTATAACAGCTTCATTTTTCTTTATTTAGCATTGCGCTGTTTGTTTTATGCACTGGTATTCTTGGGAGGAAACCCGTTCCGTGTTATACGGCGTGTTCCCTTGATTTACCGAACTTTAAAATAAAGAATTATAACTGTTTTAGTTCTCACACCAGTCACATGACTGACCTGGAGTTTATTGTTTTAACCTAAACTCTGGGTGCCCCTATTTTCCGCACGGGCAGCTAGTAGTTTTGGTTTTGCAGATTTATATCCACAGGGTCCTGATTTACAGCTGGAACGATGCTCGGAAAGCTCTGTATCCGTGTATCACTTTCAGTGGTATTTTGTATATTTTTCCGCTGCTATGTAATTTATTGTAATCTCTGATATTTGTCGAATGTAATTTATTCATTTATACTCTGTATATTCTTGTATCTGATGGAATTGTTGTAACAACAATGAAATGTTCTTCCGTCTGTGTTCCGATGTGTGTTGTTCTCAAAGTATTCGTGCTTTCCTTCACGGGGAAGTTACGGGTTCTTACAGGAGGTGTCTTCGGTGGTGGCGTCGTTCGCTTTAGGGGGGGGGCGGTCTGTCGATGTCGCTAGGATTTTTTCCTTTTTTTTTCTCGTTTGAAATATGAATGAACGGGGGGGGCCAGGAAGAAAGATAAAGGAGGGAAAGTATATTTTTTTTATTATTTAATTATTTAATTTTGCAAATAGGTTGACTTTTACATACGACCTCGAAACGAGGCCTACCGCCTGTCGTCCATAGCGTTTTACCCCCATTCCGAACGCAATGGGATATGTATCACAAGCTGATTTGATCATTACAATCAGTTTCCGTTGAATTTACATTTAAATCACTATATTGAATTTTAAACGTACATTTCAAATTACCGGGGCCACATACTAACTAGAAAAATTCCAGAAAAATATTTTCTAGCTTCGTATTGACGATACGGTCCTAACAAAACTAGTTTCGTCGAATTCTGAGACCGTTTGAAAAATGGCCAATTTCCAGTCGATTAAAATCAATTGAAATCGGTCAAACGCGTTTTCCTTTGCCACACTCACATATTGATTCGAAAAATTATGAAATTTGGAATCTAACAATAACTTGACACTGCGGATCTAACAAAAGTGGTTTCGTCGAAATCCGAGGTCGTTTGCAAAATGTCCATTTTTAAGGGCCTGAATTCCATAGCGACAATTCAGAATTTTCAACTGGACATATCTTTTGATTCCCGCTATCAAATTTCGATTGGTCGGATTCGTTAGAAAGATATTACCAATCAGATCCTAATGTTTTTGGTTTCACTAAAATCCGGATTGTTTTGCACCCGGTATATTCAATTGAAGTTTGAAATCGAATTATCGAACTACCGCGCCATTTTCAATTCTATATATAATTATAATTAATTATATTCGTTTTCAAATGTCGATTCAACCTCAGTTTTCATCGCCATTATTTAAAATATTTATTTTAAATATTTAAAATCCATTATTTTAGCCAATTTAAAAACTTTAAATTGGTTCAGATTTTCTGGGTCGTTACAATCTCCCCCACTTAAAACTTTTCGTCCCCGAAAAGGAATAAAGTCGAAAGTGGTTTGATATATCTACAATCACCCAACACAACAACCAATTTGTTTCTAACCTTTCTAAAATATTCTGATCAAATCCTATATTCCTTAAAAATCATTCAGACCATATAATTTAAAAGTGCACATCCATGAAAAGAAAATTTCAACAGATTAGAGAATTAAATGGTAATGCAAAGTATGGTAAATGTACCTTGCACCGGAGTCAATCAGAGATATCTACTCGGCATCTAGGATAAGCTTTCTGAATGCTCTCCTCAGTTTCCCAAGTACAATCTCGCGGATCTCCACTCCATTGCACTTTGACTAAGTGAACCTTCTTGTTTCTCAGCTCTTTGGTTTCTTTGCCGATGATCTTTAGCGGCTCTCGCCTCACAGCTAATTCTGGAGTAATTTCAATATCCTGCTGAGCTGCTTCTTCCACGATCAAGTCTGGATCATGAACATGCTTTCGAAGTTGAGATATATGAAATACATCATGCACTCCAGGCAACCAGTCTGGCAATTTAACTTTATATGCGAGAGTTCCAATCTGTTCCAGAATAGGAAACGGACCAATGAATTTGGGTGCCAACTTTCCAGTTTTACCGAACCGGATAACTCCTCTCATCGGCGATACTTTCAAATATACATAGTCGCCAACTTCAAAGTATATATCTCTTCTTCTTCTATCGGCATAGCTCTTTTGTCGGCTTTGAGCGGCGAGTAATCGCTTCTTAATAAAATCGACTTTGTCGGCAGCTTCTCGAATCATATCGGGGCCCAACACAAGTCTATTTCCAGGCTCGACCCAACAAGCAGGAGATCGGCACGGTCTGCCGTATAATGCTTCGAATGGCGACATTGTCAGACTCGCCTGGTAGCTGTTATTATAAGAGAATTCAGCCAAATGCAGATGGTCTTCCCAGGATCCACCGAAATCTATAACACAAGCCCGCAATAGATCTTCTAAAATGTGATTCACCCTCTCAGTCTGTCCGTCTGTCTGAGGATGATAGGCGGTGCTCAAGTTTAACTTTGTTCCCAGCTCGACTTGAATTGCTTCCCAGAATTTGCTAGTGAATATTGTATCTCTATCACTTACTATACTGAGCGGCACTCCATGCAGTCTAACTATTTCCCTGAAGTATATCTGTGCCAGACTCTGAGCAGTTCTGTTTGATCTGACAGGTATGAAATGGGCGGTCTTCGTGAAGCGATCTACGATCACCCAAATACTGTCTTTTCCTTTTCTTGTTCTGGGCAAACCATCTATGAAATCCATAGAAATATGCTCCCACTTCCAACCAGGAACTTCTAGTGGTTGTAATAATCCATCCAATTTCTGTTGGTCACTCTTGACTAGCTGGCAAGTAGGGCATCGGCTAACATATAAGGAAATGTCCGTTTTCATCGACTTCCACCAGAAAGTGCGTTTGATGTCATTATACATTTTGCTTACTCCCGGATGGATACTGAGTTTTGACTTGTGGCATTCATCCAGTACTTCCTTTCGAAGTTCAGGAATGTTAGGGACACAGATTCGACCTTTGAGCCTTAAAATCCCATCATTGTCAACTTGAAAACTTGAGGGTTCGCCTTGTTGAATTATCCCTCTGATCTTCTGAATGAAGTGATCATCCTCCTGAAGAGCAGATATCTTATCTAGCAATGAAGTCGTGATAATAAAACTGGCGATCATTACATTCTTTCTGCTTAATGCATCAGCCACGACATTGGCTTTTCCTGGAGTATATATAATTTCAAAGTCATATGCTGCAAGAAACTCCAGCCAACGTTGTTGCCTCAAATTCAGGTCTTTCTGAGTGAACAGATACTTTAACGACTGGTGATCTGTAAACAGTTCAAATCTCTCGCCCAGGAGATAGTGTCTCCAGATTTTCAAAGAGAATATGATGGCCAATAACTCAAGATCATGAGTTACATAGTTTTTCTCGTGCGGCTTCAGTTGACGGCTAGCATAAGCAATCACTTGGCCCCTTTGCATCAACACTGCACCAAGGCCTTCTCTAGAAGCATCAGTCCAGACTTTTAAATCTTGGTTGCCATCGATGATGGTTAACACTGGGGCTGTCGTTAATCTCAACTTCAGCTCTTCGAAAGCCTCCTCACTCTCTTGAGTCCATTTGAATTTAGAATGCTTCTTTGTAAGCTTCGTCAAGTGACCAGATATCTTCGAAAAGTCTTTAACGAACTTTCGGTAATAGCTAGCCAATCCGAGAAAACTGCGGACTTCAGTGGGAGTACTGGGCTGTTTCCAATTCTGAATGGCTGTGATTTTACTTGGATCCACAGCGATTCCTTCTTTCGATACAACGTGGCCCAGAAATTTTACTTCATCCTGCCAGAATATACACTTGGAAAACTTTGCTTTTAATACATTTCTCCTGAGGATTTCTAACACCTGTTCCAAATGTTTTTCATGTTCGGCCTTTGATTTAGAGAAGATTAGAATATCGTCAATAAAAACCAGAACAAATTTATTCAAAACTCCTCTGAAAACTCTGTTCATCAGATCGACGAAGTAAGTTGGAGCGTTACATAAGCCGAACGGCATTACTAACCACTCGTAGAATAAGTCGGGGCCTCTGAACGCTGTCATTGGAACACACTCTTCGGCAATTCGAAGTTGATGGAAACCTGTAGCTAGGTCCATTCTTGAAAATACTTGTGCTCCATTTAATCGATCTAACAAATCATCAATCCGCGGCAATGGATATTTATTCTTTATTGTCTGCTTGTTCAGATCACGATAATCCACGCATAGTCGTAGAGTACCGTCAGATTTTGGGACAAATACCACTGCTGCACCCCAATCAGAGAAACTAGGCCTAATCAGACCCTTCCATACTAGTTGTCTTGTTTGATTGTCTAATTCCTCCTTCTCTTTCAAGGACATTCTTCGAATAGCTTGAACTACCGGCCTTGCATTGGGAATCAAAGCAATCTTGAAATCTATTTCTCTCTGCGGAGGTAAGCGAACAACTTCCTCGAACACATCCGCATAATTCTTGACGACAGGAATATCTTTGATGAGGTCAGGAATGTTCTTAGTAACTTCAGGGATATTTTCTATTTGAGCTGGAGAAACATTTAGAGCTGCCCAGAAGTCTTTTCTATTAGCATTCTGACCTTCACAGGGAATGGTTATATAATCACCTGATTTAATCTTTGCCTTTACGACTCTGTCGGCGCATTTGACTTCAGCTTCATATTTGGTCAGCCAATCTAACCCTAAGATAAGATCAAATTCTTTAAAATTCATAACGGCTGCGATGGTAGGAAATCGATAACGAGAAAAAGAAACCGGCACCCTACAAATCCAACCGAGATCAATGGAACGCCCAACAGGATTCTGGACAGTCATTGGTTCCTTAAGCTTCCTCAAGTTCAAATCCAGTTTCTCAGCTGCCTCCTTTGCAATGAAGCTTCGTGACGCGCCTGTGTCAAACGGTACTTTGACTGGAATGTTTTTGACAGTTAGCGTGCCTTCTAAAACATCGGCCCTTTCTTGATTAGCTGAGGGCTCAGAAGTTTCTGCTACTTCATTTACCTGAACTGCTTTGGTCTTTTTCAACATCCAGCAGTCTCTCTTTATATGACCCGTCTTATGACAAAGATTACACTCCCGGGTCGCTTGAAACTCATTCCTGGATTTAGACTCATCCCTTTTTGGTTTCTTTAGAGATCGACAACTTATCGAGAGATGTCCTTGCTTATTGCAGTTAGAGCATATAGTTGTCGTTACTAGTTCTTTTTCGGATCTGGCCCTTTTTCGATTTACTTCGGGCCCCTTACCGACTTCAGACATTGAACTTGCCTCTGGAATATCAATTTCCGACTCTGCTAGGTCACTAGAACTGACTTCTTCTTCGTCGCGTAACATTCCTTTCTTATGGAGGTCTTCATACTGATAAGCCATATATATCATTTCAGAAAAAGGAAGCTTCACATGCCCCAATACTTTATTCTGATATTTCCTTTGAAGGCCATGGATAAATCTAAGATTCTTCCTCTTTGGGTTTTGAATTAGATGAGGGGCAAAGTGAGAAAGTTCATTGAATTTCTTATGATATTCGGGAATGGTCATATCACCTTGTATTAGATAAGAAAATTCATCACATAATCTCTCGGTCGCTTCGGGAGGAGTAAATCTTTTCAAGAAAATTACTTTGAATCTATCCCAGGTGATATCACCTTCTGGATTATCTTTAATAACTGAATCCCACCAAAACAAAGCTTCATCTTTGAGAGCCCAGGAGGCCAGCAATCTTTTCTGGTCATCCCTCAGCTTTAATGCTTCGAATATTTTCTCAGCCGATCGAACCCAAGCTTGTGTTTTCATAATTGCTTCTTCACCCGAGAAAGGTTTTCCACCCAGATTTCTATATTTCATAAATAGAGCTTCTATATCCGGGTCAGTGTTACTTCTTCTGTTTCTGGCACTCATTTTCTAGTTCTTCTGCAAATAGCAGATCAAGTGTCAGGTCAACAGAAAAGATATTTCAAAATATAGAGACAAATACTTGAATGTAAATGTGTCTATCGAGGTGTAATTTCATTCTGCTTTACTCATACTAGGATATTACTGATCCTATCTGTATTGAGTTATCCGTCCTAGAACACTACTGGTTCTATTTCTGACGAGTTCGTTCGAATGTTATATTCCGGAACTAAGCTTAACCAAAGCTCTGATACCACGATGAGACGACCCGATTTCCCGTTCTCACGGAAACAAGGTTATCTTTGGAATATAACACAGAAACAGATAATAGCAGAACAGAATTAAATAAATACACCAGATATGAACAACAAAATATACTGGATAAAAGTAATCATCAGAGTTACACAGTATACAGGATCTTACTTAGTACAAATACAGTTCAGCTATACATAAATGTCTACAGCGGAAATAAACAAAATATGTACAATAGGAGCTGAACAGCATAAAAAGGAATAAATGATAGAATCCATCTTCAGCTCCAGCTATCCAGAAAGAACCAGCTAAACCTGAATACAAGGCTGCCCGTGTAGAAAAAGGGGCACCCGAGTTTGAGAGTGAAACAAACTACGAGTCAGTCATGGGACTGGTATGAGAAATCCACTCAACACATATATAATTGGCTAATCACAGGACCACGCCACTTTCGTGGAACGGGTTTACTCCATTGGATTGCCAGTGCTTTAAAATAAATCTTTCTTTTAAACATCGCTATGCATTTTATAAAAATGAAGCCGTTATAAGACTCAGTTCCCATCACACAATGCAACGCAAACCGGAGGATAGAGTTTTTACCTTATAACGGCCAAATATGCTTGATACGAATAAAACAAAGGCATTTGATATTATTGCTAGTGTTTATATGTTTTGAAAACAATTTCAAATCATAACTATCAATCATAGACGGCATGGGTACCATATATCATGTCGCCATATATATATACAATCAAAACCGCACGATGTCGTATTTGGAAATTGGATTTCCGTCCTGAACCAAGGCAAAAGATAGTCCTTACCGAATTCGTGACTCTCTAGCCCGAGCCACAGGCAAGCGCGCAGGCAAGCCTTTAGATCGTCAGGGCCGGTCCACCGATGTGGATTATTATGCCTGAACAATACGTTTCCCCGCCCTTTGGGGCGTAAACGAGCCAATGAATGACTCCATCGGACCCGGATCGTCCGATCAAACCGAGGCGCCTCGCAACAGCAACAACCACATAGGTGAAAAGTATATAAATGTCAGGGCTGGTAGGTCACTGACACCACCCTAGCTAGAAAGAAACGCATGCCCTCCCTGAGGTCCTTCTCCCGTTTCTGGTCCATACCGGGGTGTGAGGCTCGTGAATTCACGTTATACACAAAGCTACGCCACACAGGCGGTGCTTTGATCATCACCACAAGACTTTGCTTTTCAACAGAAGCCCTGATCACTGCATCTTAGCATGCCACACAGGCAATTCATGCCATGCGACTGATGTCCATCGATATACAACCTCTGAGCTCGTGCGTCTCAGAGAAGGGCGTTAAGCAAAAGAATAAATTCTCCGCCGCCAAACAGATGTATATTTAACAGAAATCAATCAACACAGAATAAACTCCAATGTCAGACACACAGTCCATTTACAAGTCCGTTCTGGGTCTGAACGAAACCGGAGGCACTAAATACCTCGCAAACCCTTCGATCACCACGTACGTCTGGACGATCACCACTCATTATCCATATTTCGGGATGCCTCCCAATCAGGACCTCGGTTACCATCCAAACGAGGTGAAGATCTCCGGTCTTCGACCATCGTCTTCATCTTCGACTTTCAATCGTCGATCAATTATTTGAAATGAGAATTAACTCGGCTTTTTCAAATAATTCACGTATGTTTAGAATTTCAAATCAAGTTATTTCAATGGTTAAATTATTCGACAACACCACTTGTGTTCTTTAATGTAATTTTCACACCAAACACATTCAACCATCAAAAGCCACATAAATCAAGCAAATTCAGTTTATTTCCATTCCATATCGCTTACGATATTTTGTAACTATTTATCGCTATTTTTATTTATTTTAAAATAGCCATTTTATTCAAAACGACGCTTCGGGCCATAAGGCGGCCGTGGCGCTGTTTTTCTTCAGATTTGATTTACACATATCTGAAAATTTAACCGTTGGATCTTCACAAAATTTACATCATTAGAAAGGTCTCTTCAAAACGAATCCAACGGTTCCAGTTTCGGGAAAATCCGACGGTCGGATCTCCCGGTACAATCGTTTGAAGTTTCGATTTCAAAATACGAACTGCAGCGTCGTTATTCGATTAAATATAATTCTATTTATATTTATATATAAATATAATCGATTCTGGCGCTGTTTTTCTTCAGATTTGAATTAAACATTCCAGACAATCCAACCGTTGGATTTTTACAAGGTTGGCGCCGTTGGAAAGATTATTCCAAGGCGAATCCGACGGTTGAGGTTTCGGGAAAATCCAGTGGTCGGATTTCCCATATTAGTCGTTTGAAATCACGGTTTCAAAATACGAACTGCACGGCTTCGTTTCGTTTTAATTTTATTTATATTTATATATTTATATAAATATAGCACATTCAATGATTTCCATATCGTTTTCACTTCAAATATTTTTCTAACGCCTTAAATTTTGGAAAAATTTCGCCATAACCTCCCCTGCACCGGGAGCATCGGGAAATCGCAAATAGCGTTCCCGGTCCTTCTAATCTCAAAAAGAAAAAGAAAAAGCCAAGCGGCTAGCCAACAGGCTCAAAATCATCACCCAAACAAATCAGTAAATGTGTACCTATTTGTCGGGCACAAAATTTTATTCCTCTTCTCTAGCCCCTTTGCTATAACCTGTTCAATGAATATTGCATGTACATATATATACATTTCTTATCATTTATCAATTTCTATTCGACTTCATATTTGATTTCTATTTGGTTTAAAAACTCCATTCATTCTAATGTTACATAAATAGGTGCGAATCATTTCATTAGCTAATTAATGAATATTTCAACTCATATATGTTTATTTTGAACAAGTGGCTATTTTTAACACTTCACATTTCAACGATTTATGCATACAATAAAAATGTGATTTTTATTGTAAAACAATTCATTTCAAAACACTACTTTTCTATATAGTTCATATAGTCGATAAAAGGTGATTTTTATTATCAAACAGTTTATTTCAAAATATGAATACCATTCAACACATGAATTTCTAATCAACGAATGAATATCAATTCAACACATGAATGTTTTCTATAGTTTTTATATATAGATAAAAATGTGATTTTTATTATCAAACAATTTATTTCAAAATATGAATACCATTCAACACATGAATTTCTAATCAACGAATGAATATCAATTCAACATATGAATGTTTTCTATAGTTTCTATATATAGATAAAAATGTGATTTTTATTATCGAACAATTTATTTCAAAATATGAATACCATTCAACACATGAATTTCTAAACAACGAATGAATATCAATTCAACACATGAATGTTTTCTATAGTTTCTATATATAGATAAAAATGTGATTTTTATTATCGAACAATTTATTTCAAAATATGAATACCATTCAACACATGAATTTCTAAACAACGAATGAATATCAATTCAACACATGAATGTTTTCTATAGTTTCTATATATAGATAAAAATGTGATTTTTATTATCGAACAATTTATTTCAAAATATGAATACCATTCAACACATGAATTTCTAAACAACGAATGAATATCAATTCAACACATGAATGTTTTCTATACAATGAATAAATATAGTTTAAGCATATGAAAATAATTCAAACACACGAATATTATTCAAAATTTCGGCAGCATAACGGCAGGGTAGTTAAAACCGGCACCGTCCCTAGTACGGCTCCTCGCTCTACCTTAAAACCTCGCGGTTTTTGACAATGGGGATCATGCATCTAGTTCGCACGCAGGCGGCATGTATATATTTATTTCATTTCCACAAACTAATCCTATGTGGTTTCAACCAAATATTTCACAACCACCAATGGGTATTTTTCAACCACAATCAACCAATATCAATCACAAACAATCCCAAACAACCAATCGCTATCAATCAATTTTCACAACAATTTCAACCAATAAATATCGTCCATGGTTTGTGGACGAGGGGCGTATATATATATATAGATATTTATATATAGCAATTCACTTTCATTTTCAACACATATATATATATTTTTAAATCAGAAATCTCACCAATAGCTATCCAACTTCACAATACTTCCTTTAGAGAAATCTTCGCCTTTTGTCGCTTTCGCCCGTATTCTCTACATATGTAAAAAATCGAATTTTTACGATGCTATTCAATATATAAAAATATGATTTTTACTTCGACTTTCAATATATAAAAATATGATTTTTACTTCGACTTTCAATATATAAAAATATGATTTTTACTTCGACTTTCAATATATAAAAATATGATTTTTACTTCGACTTTCAATATATAAAAATCTGATTTTTACTTCGGCTTTCAATATATAAAAATCTGATTTTTACTTCGGCTTTCAATATATAAAAATATGATTTTTACTTCGACTTTCAATATATAAAAATCTAATTTTTACTTCGGCTTTCAATATATAAAAATATGATTTTTACTTCTTAAAGTTCAAATCCTTTTTCTCTTTAAAGATTAAACCTTTTTCCTATTTAAAGTTTTTACTTTAAAACAAAATCAGTTTTTATTTTTAAAATATTTCAGTTTTTATTTTTAAAACAGTTTCAGTTTTTATTTTTATTTTATTTTTAAAACAGTTTCAGTTTTTATTTTTATTTTTTTTAAAACAGTTTCAGTTTTTATTTTTAAAACAGTTTCATTTTTTTTATATATATACTTTTAAAAAATATCAGTTTTTTTTATATACTTTTAAAAAATATCAGTTTTTTTTTTATACTTTTAAAAATAATCAGTTTAATCTTTTAAATAAAATCAGAATTAAAATAAAATAGATAAATAAAATAAAACTTACAGAGAGGGGGGGGAGGTCTTCGCCGATCGTCGGAGGCAGCTTCGAGGGGGACTCGCGATTCGACGGGGGGCTAATCGGTGTCGCGATGCGGAGGAGGGAGAGTGAAGCGGAGGAGAGAGTGGCGCAGGTCGGAGGTGTCTTCGGTGGTGGCGTCGTTCGCTTTAGGGGGGGGGTCTGTCGATGTCGCTAGGGTTTTTTCCTTTTTTTTTTTCTCGTTTGAAATATGAATGAACGGGGGGGGGGGGGTAGGAAGAAAGATAAAGGAGGGAAAGTATATTTTTTTTATTATTTAATTATTTAATTTTGCAAATAGGTTGACTTTTACATACGACCTCGAAACGAGGCCTACCGCCTGTCGTCCATAGCGTTTTACCCCCATTCCGAACGCAATGGGATATGTATCGCAAGCTGATTTGATCATTACAATCAGTTTCCGTTGAATTTACATTTAAATCACTATATTGAATTTTAAACGTACATTTCAAATTACCGGGGCCACATACTAACTAGAAAAATTCCAGAAAAATATTTTCTAGCTTCGTATTGACGATACGGTCCTAACAAAACTAGTTTCGTCGAATTCTGAGACCGTTTGAAAAATGGCCAATTTCTAGTCGATTAAAATCAACTGAAATCGGTCAAACGCGTTTTCCTTTGCCACGCTCACATATTGATTCGAAAAATTATGAAATTTGGAATCTAACAATAACTTGACACTGCGGATCTAACAAAAGTGGTTTCGTCGAAATCCGAGGTCGTTTGCAAAATGTCCATTTTTAAGGGCTTGAATTCCATAGCGACTATTCAGAATTTTCAACTAGACATATCTTTTGATTCCCGCTATCAAATTTCGATTGGTCGGATTCGTTAGAAAGATATTACCAATCAGATCCTAATGTTTTTGGTTTCACTAAAATCTGGATTGTTTTGCACCCGGTATATTCAATTGAAGTTTGAAATCGAATTATCGAACTACCGCGCCATTTTTAATTCTATATATAATTATAATTAATTATATTCGTTTTCAAATGTCGATTCAACCTCAGTTTTCATCGCCATTATTTAAAATATTTATTTTAAATATTTAAAATCCATTATTTTAGCCAATTTAAAATTTTTAAATTGGTTCAGATTTTCTGTGTCGTTACAATGACCCCTTTGCACACGTCCCGCTGCAAAGTCCAACACTAAGAGTTAACACATTGGTTCCCATCTAGCTCCTGAGTAATAACTTCTCATTTGGACTTCCTTTGCATCTCGAGTTTTGGTTGAATTGTTGTTAATCTTCAGAAGAGTTCACAATTGTCGTCGCGTGGCAGAAGTTTGAATCTGGTTCGGTTTGGAGTCATCATCTTGGTTCGGGTCGTAGTTAGGGTCCTCGTCAGGATCGGATCGTGGCTCGTGACCCCCGGGTTCATGACCAGCCCCCTCCAATTTGTGACCCCAGTTCGTGAGTCCTCATATTGGAGCGGTTCATGACCATCATCTTGCAACGGTTTATGAAACATACCCCCTTCAGGAATAGTCAGCATATCCCCTTTAGGAATCGTGAGCATACCCCCTTCAGGAATCGTGAGCATACGCCCCTTCAGGAATCGTGAGCGTACCCCCCTTCAGGAATCGTGAGCGTACCCCCCTTCAGGAATCGTGAGCGTACCCCCTTCAGGAATCGTGAGCATACCCCCTTAAGGAATCGTGAGCAAATCCCCTTCAGGAATCGTGAGTGTAACCCTCTTCAGGAACCATGAGCATACCCCCTTCAGGAATCGTTTTTCTGCAGTTTTCCCAACAAGCTAATTTCGCCGAACGACGACTTTTTCAGCCATTTAAACCTTACTATGAAGTCACAAAACATAACAAACAACAGTAGTAACATGTAGAATCAACCTAAAACACCAAAATATCAGTCACATGAAATATTTTAGATCGAACATATCCAAAAAGCATGATTTTCCCCTTAAGCATGTTTTAACTATAAAATAGCAAACTTAATCCAAATTAACCCAAATTTTCACCAGTGACATAAAATAGTATTTAAGAATTTCTACATATTTTTCCATATTTTTATAATGCATAATTTCGCTAATTATCGCTAATCACCCCCAATTAGCCGTAATTAGTGAATAAAAGTGCTAATCACTCACCTTAGCCACAAGTAAATCTCATATATGAAAATCTAACTGATTTGGCATGGTTCCCAATGTACTCCAGCAGCTCTATCTCAATTTCTATGCTAATTTGCCTGAATTTGATGCTGATTTAGCTAATATGTGATTAGAAAGTGATTTAGGGTGAATTTAGAAGGTGGAGGCCATTGTTAGGGATGAAGAGAGGTAAGTGGAGGCTGTAAAAATGGCAAAGAAAGGTTTCTCTAACCCTTTTCATCCCTTATATAACCCTAATCCCGAAATGGGCTTAGCTGCTAATTACCCAATTAAGCTGTTTTTCACCTTCCAAACCATATTTCAACCATATCTCCCAAACGGTAAGTCCGTTTGATTAATATGACCACTTTACGGAAAGGTAAACCATCATCTAAATCCAGTAGAAGTGGTTTCAGGTCAAAACTCCTTACCAATCAAAAGTTATAGGCGAAACAAGACTCACTAGGGGCAAAACGGTCATTTAAAAATATGCAAAAATCGTGAATATGGGAAATGACCCCAGTAATCGTTTCCTAAAGTTACACGACTATACGACTTCGTATGAGAATAAAATAAATATTCTATGATCCTCCGATACGTAGAATGCGGGTCGTTACATGTACAATCTTTAGTAATAATTCTTGTATATAAATCCTGCATATGTGTGTGTGTGTGTATTCTAGATAAAAGTGTTAGTATATATTTAATAATCAATTAATATTGAAATAAGGTTGTTGTCATCAATACTCTTTTCTCCAACAGGGATGTTATCTATTGATTGATAATAATGGGTTTATTTACATATCTATATGGTGTAAATGCTTGTGTTATGACTTGAATTTCATCATAGAGTAATGGTAGCTTAATTAAGTTCGATGGTGATTTCTAGGGCTTCCTTTCAAATTGGTAATTAAATGGATTTCATTTTTTAAAATCTAGAATTGCTAATATCGTTAACAATGTTATTTGAATTCATTTATGTTTATATTAAAATTTATAAAAGGGATTTCAAATAACTTATTATTTGAATTTAGTAAATGTTTTTGCTTGATTATTGATTAATAAGTATTAAATATTAAAATATATTTTTTTTGAATTAATATTCGAGTTCAAAATTATCAAATGTAACGACCCAGAAAATCTGAACCAATTTAAAATTTTTAAATTGGCTAAAATAATGGATTTTAAATATTTAAAATAAATATTTTAGCTAGTAGCGATGAAAACTGAGTTTGAATCGACAATTAAAAATGAATATAATTAATACTAATTATAAACAAGGCCTGAAATGGCGCTGTAGTTTCAAAAATTGAATTCAAACTTTGTCAGACTGTACCGGGTGCAAAACAAAACGGATTTGAGTGAAACCAGAAATATTTAAATCTGTTAGTGAATACCTTTCTAACGAATATGAAAAATCGAATTTTCATAGCGGAAAGCAAAAGTTATGGCCGAATGAATTTTCAGAAAGGTCAAAATGGAATTTATATAGCCCGTGAAATTGACCATTTTGCATACGACCTCAGAATTCGACGAAAACACTTTTGCTGGATCCGGGATGTGAAGTTATTGCTAGGTTTCTAATTTTATAATTTTTGAAGCTAATATGTGAGCGTGGCAAAGGAAAACGTGTTTTGGTCAATTACAGTTAAATTGGATCGACCAGAAATGGGCCTTTTTGCAAACGGTCTCAGAATTCGACAAAACTAGTTTTGTTGGGACTGTATCGTCAAAACATAGATTGATTTATTTTTCTGGAATTTTTCGAATCAGTTTGTGGCCCTGGCAAATTGAAATGTACGTTCAAATTGAATATTGAATGTTATATATTTTAATTTGAAGAAAAACTGACTGAAACAGTCGTATGGGCCTACGAAACATATCCCATTGTGTTCGGAATGGGGGTAAAACGCTAGGGACGACAGTTGTTGGGTTTGAATTGGCGTTCGTGTGGGAAAGGGGTATTTTCGGCATTTAAAAAAATATAAATATAAAGAAAATCTCTCATTGGCCAGTGACCATCTTCTCTCTCCCCGATGTATACTGCCCACGACGGAAATGATGTTGCCACCTTCTCTCTTCGATTTCTCCTACGTTTCACAATGAAATCGAGTGATTTTTGATTCATTTCAAAGCTCTTCGTCTCCTCTTTAAATCCATCTAAGGTTTGCTAGTTATCATCAAGTGTGGAGGGAGATACGAGTCCTCAAAGTCAACGACTTTGGAGCGCCGCCGAGCCTTCAGGGCGCCACCGAATGGAGCGAAACCACCGGCGCCAGGAAGGTGGTTCGAAGCTCTTTGACGCTGTGTGAGCTGATTCTCCTATCGCGCAACGGTTTGATCGAAAGATCAAAACCTAGTTTTGAACCATTGTGAAAGGTGGGTCTTTTAATTACATTTGAACTTTGAAAAATCATATCTTTTTCTTTTCTTGACGAAATTCGATGAAACAGGAAACATAGTGACCGTGTGGACGTCTTCTACATTTTAGAAGAGACCGCATATTTTTCTGAGCCTTCTGCTATTTTTGGTGGAGTGGAAACCAATGTGAGATTTGTATTTTATAAACGATATGGAAAACGACGATGTATAAATTATATAGTCGATGTATGGGTTATATAAGCGTTGTACACCTCATGTATAAGTGTTGTATAAGTTGTACGTTCGATGTATAAGTTATATATGCGTTGTAAAAATTATATATGTGTTGAAATAGAAGTGAATTGCTATATATATATACACACGCCCCTCATCCACAAACCATGGACGATATTTATTGATTGTGATTGGTGTGAAAATTGATTGATAGCGAATGGTTGATTGGAATTATTTGTGGTTGATATTGATTGATTGTGGTTGAAAAATACCCGTTTGTGGTTGAGAAATATTTGGTTGAAACCACATAGGATTAGTTTGTGGAAATGAAATAAATATATACATGCCGCCTGCGTGCGAACTAGATGCATGATCCCCATTGTCAAAAACCGCGAGGTTTTAAGGTAGAGCGAGGAGCCGTACTAGGGACGGTCCCGGTTTTAACTACCCTGCCGTTATGCTGCCGAAATTTTGAATAATATTCACGTGTTTGAATTATTTTCATTCGTTGAATAGAAATTCATGTGTTGAATGGTGTCCATGTTTTAAATATAAAAATCACATCTTTATCATCTATATGAACTATATAAAATAATCTCCTTTTGAAAGAAATTGTTTTATAATAAAAATCCTATTTTTATTACCTATATAAACTATATAAAATAACAGTGTTTTGAAATGAATTGTTTTACAATAAAAATCGCATTTTTATTATATACATGAATTGTTAAAAATAGTGAAATGTGGAAACAGAAGACAGTTAGATAAAAATATCATTTTTATCAAATGTGTGAAAAGAATATAGTTTTGAAATCGAAGGATCGATATATATATATTTAAATAGAATTGAAATATATCGAATAACGACGCTGCAGTTCGTATTTTGAAATCGTGATTTCAAAGGATTAGTACGGGAGATCCGACCATCGGATTTTCCTGAAATCACAACCGTTGGGTTCGCTTTGGAAAAATCTTTCCAACGGCACCAACTTTGTAAAAATCCAACGGTTGGATTGTCTGGAATGTTTAATTCAAATCTGAAGAAAAAACAGCGCCAGAATCGATTATATTTATTTATATATATAAATATAATTATATTTAATCGAATAACGACGCTGCAGTTCGTATTTTTGAAATCGAAACTTCAAACGATTATACCGGGAGATCCGACCGTCGGATTTTCCCGAAACTGGAACCGTTGGATTCGTTTTGAAACGATCTTTCTAATGATGTAAATTTTGTGAGGATCCAATGGTTAGATTTTCAGATATGTGTAAATCAAATCTGAAGAAAAACAGCGCCACGGCCGCGTTATGGCTCGAGGCGTCGTTTTGAATAAATTGGCTATTTTTAAAATAAATAAAAATAGCGATAAATCGTTATAAAATATCATAAACGATATGGAATGGAAATAAACTGAATTTGCTCGATTTATGTGGTATTTGATGGTTGAATGTGATTGGTGTGAAAAGTACATTAAAGAACAAAATTGGTGTTGTCGAATGATTTAACCATTGAAATAAATTGATTTGAAATTCTAAATATACGTGAATTATTTGAAAAGGCTGAGTTAATTCTCATTTCAAACAATTGACCGACGAGTGAAAGTCGAAGATGAAGACGGTGGTTGAAGGACGATCTTCACCTCGTTTGGATGGTAACTGAGGTCCTGATTGGGAGGCATCCCGAAATATGGATAATGAGTGGTGATCGTCCAGACGTACGTGAGAATCGATGAATTTGCGAGGTAGTTAGTGCCTCCGGTTTCGTTCAGACCCAGAACGGACTTGCAAATGGACTGTGTGTCTGACATTGGATTTTATTCTATGTTTATTGATCTCTATTAAATATACATCTGTTTGGCGGCGGAGAATTTATTCTTTTGCTTAACGCCCTTCTCTGAAACGCACGAGCTCAGAGGTTGTATATCGATGGACATCAGTCGCATGGCATGAATTGCTAGTGTGGCATGCCTAAGTGGCAAATGATCAAGGCTTCTGTTGAAAAGCAAAGTCTTGTGGTGATGATCAAAGCCCCGCCTGTGTGGCGTAGCTTTGTGTATAACGTGAATTCGCGAACCTCACACCCCGGTATGGACCAGAAACGGGAGAGGACATCAGGGAGGGCCTGCGTTTCTTTCTAGCTAGGAGTTGTGTCGGTGTTTTTACACAGCCTGACATTTTACTTATGTGGTTGTTGCTGTTGCGAGGCGCCTCGGATATACCGGTGACTATGTGAAGCCGAAGGAGCCATTCGTTGGCTCGGTTACGCCCCATAGGGCGGGGAAACGCAGTGTCCAGGCATAATAATCCACATCGGTGGACCGACCCTGACAATCCAAGGGGCAGTTGCGGCTGTTCCTGAGGGGCGGGCTAGAGCGTCTCGAATTCGGTGAGGACGATCCCTTGCCTCGGTTCATGACGGAAATCCGAATTCCAAATACGTGACTGTGCGGTTTTGATTGTATACCTATATTTGGCGACATAGTGGCATGGGACGCTCATGTCGTCTATGATTGATAGTTATGATTCGAAATTACTTTTGAAACATATAAACACTAGTAGTAATATCAAACGATTTTGTTTTATTCGTATCAAGCATATCTTGGCTATTATAAGGTAAAAACTCTATCCTCCGGTTTGCGTTGCATTGTGTGATGGGAACTGAGTCTTATAATGGCTTCATTTTTATAAAAGCATTGCGATGTTTAAAAGAATGATTTGTTTTAAAGCACTGGCAATCCAACGGAGTAAACCCGTTCCACGAAAGTGGCGTGGTCCTGTGATTAGCCATATTTTAAATGTGTTGAGTAGATTTCTCATACCAGTCCTTGTTACAGTCATGATGGGGGGTTCTCACCATGTGGTTTGGTGGCGAACAGTGGGCCCTTACCCCCACATGTCCCTTGCGGGGGTTGGTTGTTGTCTGCTGACAGTCGAGAGGCTGGCCGTAAAACAAGTGGTACTGGGGGACCATTGTGAGCTACAGTGGGTTTTACCTGCTGTGCTGGAGGATGAAGGGATGGTTGCAAAGCCTACCGGATTTCGCGGTAACGTCACAACGTGGTATCAGAGCTTTGGTTAAGCTTAGTTCTGGAATATAACATATTAACGAACTCGTCAGAAATAGAACCAGTAGTGTTCTAGGACGGGTAACTCTATACAGATAGGATTAGTAATATCCTAGTATGAGTACAGCAGAATCAGAACAACTCGTTAGAGATGGGGTCAGAAGTGCCCCAGAACGAGTCGAGAGTAATATGTTTTAAATAACGTATTTGTGATTATGTTTGTACTCTGGTTTTAGAAATATAATTTTTGAATATATAAAAGATATATATTTGAAAAGTTAAAAACAACTTGATATTTGGTTGTGTTGTGTGATAGTAAATAAGATTAATTAAATTATTGAAACGATAGTTAATTTAATCAATAATAGAATAATGGTAGAATTTATTCATTTAAATCACACATTGAACTGATTAGAAAATAGATAGAAATATATACATGTGCATTATATATGTTTGAACAGGAAAATGGATAGCTATTGAGTAAAGAATTTATTTGCGTGCCCGACAAATAGGTAAACCTTAATGAGTTGGATGCGAAATATTATTATATCAACTCCTGTGAATGCCATTGGATGCGGAGTGCTGGTTATTCTGTGTGTAATAATAAACGTCGCCATAGGATAGTAACAATTAATTTTGAACTACATTACATGGCATACTTCTGAAGATAGGCATACTTCATCATATACCACATAAGCATTTGGAGCTTATGTGACGAGGTGGAAGATTTACCATACGAGCGAGAGGCTTGTATGGCGATGACTATATTTTACAGGTTGAACTGATGACTGATATGGACTATTTAAATTGTAATGATTAAATTGCTAGATTAATAAAAAACCCCACACGGGTCTGGAGTTGACAATAATCACGTCTCTCTAGTTATTAGATACGGCACATGGACTATTTATTTCCCACACGGGACGAGGTGACGAGGATTTATCCTCTGGAGCATTTAAAATACACACTCCCTCGGGCTTTGACACGGTGGCGAGAATTTATTCTCTAGAGATATTATCAATACACGCTCCCCTGTAAACACCAGAATCTATCACTATAAATATGTGTATGCTTATTAGGATTTATTGGGTACCTAATACGGCCCAATAAATTTCCAAACCTCTCTCCGTACAAAGTAGGTTATGGCAAAAAATTTCGAAAATTCCGGGTGTTAGTTAAATTTTGAAGAATTTGAAAATTCTCAGAAACTGAAAAGTTGGAGAATGGAAGCCAGATCGAACGTAGAGTTGATTAATCAAACCACTTTCGACTTTGTTCCTTTTCGGGGACGAAAAGTTTTAAGTGGGGGAGATTGTAACGACCCAGAAAATCTGAACCAATTTAAATTTTTTAAATTGGCTAAAATAATGGATTTTAAATATTTAAAATAAATATTTTAGCTAGTAGCGATGAAAACTGAGTTTGAATCGACAATTGAAAACGAATATAATTAATACTAATTATAAACAAGGCCTGAAATGGCGCTGTAGTTTCAAAAATTGAATTCAAACTTTGTCGGACCGTACCGGGTGCAAAACAAAACGGATTTGAGTGAAATCAGAAATATTTAAATCTGTTAGTGAATACCTTTCTACCGAATCTAAAAAAATTGAATTTTCATAGCGGAAAGCAAAAGTTATGGCCGAATGAATTTTCAGAAAGGTCGCTATGGAATTTATATAGCCCGTGAAATTGGCCATTTTGCATACGACCTCGGAATTCGACGAAACCACTTTTGTTGGATCCGGGATGTGAAGTTATTTCTAGGTTTCAAATTTCTTAATTTTTGAAGCTAATATGTGAGCGTGGCAAAGGAGAACGTGTTTTGGTCAATTACAGTTAAATTGGATCGACCAGAAATGGGCCTTTTTGCAAACGGTCTCAGAATTCGACGAAACTAGTTTTGTTGGGACCGTATCGTCAAAACATAGATAGATTTATTTTTCTGGAATTTTTCGAATCAGTTTGTAGCCCTGGCAAATTGAAATGTACGTTCAAATTGAATATTGAATGTTATATATTTTAATTTGAAGGAAAACTGACTGAAACAGTCATATGGGCCTACGAAACATATCCCATTGTGTTCGGAATGGGCGTAAAACGCTAGGGACGACAGTCGTTGGGTTTGAATTGGCGTTCGTGTGGGAAAGGGGGTATTTTCGGCATTTAAAAAAATATAAATATAAAGAAAATCTCTCATTGGCCAGTGACCATCTTCTCTCTCCCCGATGTATACTGCGCACGACGGAAATGATGTCGCCACCTTCTCTCTTCGATTTCTCCCACGTTTCACAATGAAATCGAGTGATTTTTGATTCATTTCAAAGCTCTTCGTCTCCTCTTTAAATCCATCTAAGGTTTGCTAGTTATCATCAAGTGTGGAGGGAGATACGAGTCCTCAAAGTCAACGACTTTGGAGCGCCGCCGAGCCTTCAGGGCGCCACCGAACGGAGCGAAACCACTGGCGCCAGGAAGGTGGTTCGAAGCTCTTCGACACTGTGTGAGCTGACTCTCCTATCGCGCAACGGTTTGATCGAAAGATCAAAACCTAGTTTTGAACCATTGTGAAAGGTGGGTCTTTTAATTACATTTGAACTTTGAAAAATCATATCTTTTTCGTTTCTTGACGAAATTCGATGAAACAGGAAACATCGTGACCGTGTGGACATCTTCTACATTTTAAAAGAGACCGCATATTTTTCTGAGCCTTCTGCTATTTTTGGTGGAGTGGAACCCAATGTGAGATTTCTATTTTATAAACGATATGGAAAACGACGATGTATAAATTATATAGTCGATGTATGGGTTATATAAGCGTTGTACACCTCATGTATAAGCGTTGTATGAGTTGTACGTTCGATGTATAAGTTATATATGCGTTGTAAAAATTATGTATGTGTTGAAATAGAAGTGAATTGCTATATATATATATATATATATATATACACACACCCCTCATCCACAAACCATGGACGATATTTATTGATTGTGATTGGTGTGAAAATTGATTGATAGCGAATGGTTGATTGGAATTGTTTGTGGTTGATTGGAATTAATTGTGGTTGAAAAATACCCGTTTGTGGTTGAGAAATATTTGGTTGAAACCACATAGGATTAGTTTGTGGAAATGAAATAAATATATACATGCCGCCTGCATGCGAACTAGATGCATGATCCCCATTGTCAAAAACCGCGAGGTTTTAAGGTAGAGCGAGGAGCCGTACTAGGGACGGTCCCGGTTTTAACTACCCTGCCGTTATGCTGCCGAAATTTTGAATAATATTCACGTGTTTGAATTATTTTCATTCGTTGAATTATTTTCATTCATTGAATTGAAATTCATGTGTTGAATGGTGTTCATGTTTTGAATATAAAAATCACATCTTTATCATCTATATGAACTTTATAAAATAATCTCCTTTTGAAAGAAATTGTTTTATAATAAAAATCCTATTTTTATTACCTATATGAACTATATAAAATAACAGTGTTTTGAAATGAATTGTTTTACAATAAAAATCGCATTTTTATTATATACATGAATTGTTAAAAATAGTGAAATGTGGAAATAGAAGACAGTTAGATAAAAATATCATATTTATCAAATTAGTGAAAAGAATATAGTTTTGAAATCGAAGGATCGATATATATATTTAAATAGAATTGAAATATATCGAATAACGACGCTGCAGTTCGTATTTTGAAATCGTGATTTCAAAGGATTAGTACGGGAGATCCGACCATCGGATTTTCCTGAAATCGCAACTGTTGGGTTCGCTTTGGAAAAATCTTTCCAACGGCACCAACTTTGTAAAAATCCAACGGTTGGATTGTCTGGAATGTTTAATTCAAATCTGAAGAAAAAACAGCACCAGAATCGATTATATTTATATATATATATAATTATATTTAATCGAATAACGACGCTGCAGTTCGTATTTTTGAAATCGAAACTTCAAATGGTTATACCGGGAGATCCGACCGTCGGATTTTCCCGAAACTGGAACCGTTGGATTCGTTTTGAAATGATCTTTCTAATGATGTAAATTTTGTGAAGATCCAATGGTTAGATTTTCAGATATGTGTAAATCAAATCTGAAGAAAAACAGTGCCACGGCCGCGTTATGGCTCGAGGCGTCGTTTTGAATGAATTGGCTATTTTTAAAATAAATAAAAATAGCGATAAATCGTTATAAAATATCATAAACGATATGGAATGGAAATAAACTGAATTTGCTCGATTTATGTGGTATTTGATGGTTGAATGTGATTGGTGTGAAAAGTACATTAAAGAACAAAATTGGTGTTGTCGAATGATTTAACCATTGAAATAAATTGATTTTAAATTCTAAATATACGTGAATTATTTGAAAAGGCTGAGTTAATTCTCATTTCAAATAATTGACTGGCGAGTGAAAGTCGAAGATGAAGACGGTGGTTGAAGGCCGATCTTGACCTCGTTTGGATGGTAACTGAGGTCCTGATTGGGAGGCATCCCGAAATATGGATAATGAGTGGTGATCGTCCAGATGTACGTGAGAATCGATGAATTTGCGAGGTATTTAGTGCCTCCGGTTTCGTTCAGACCCAGAATGGACTTGCAAATGGACTGCGTGTCTGACATTGGATTTTATTCTATGTTGATTGATCTCTATTAAATATACATCTGTTTGGCGGCGGAGAATTTATTCTTTTGCTTAACGCCCTTCTCTGAAACGCACGAGCTTAGAGGTTGTATATCGATGGACATCAGTCGCATGGCATGAATTGCTAGTGTGGCATGCCTAAGTGGAAAATGATCAAGGCTTCTGTTGAAAAGCAAAGTCTTGTGGTGATGATCAAAGCCCCGCCTGTGTGGCGTAGCTTTGTGTATAACGTGAATTCGCGAGCCTCACACCCCGGTATGGACCAGAAACGAGAGAGGACATCAGGGAGGTCCTGCGTTTCTTTCTAGCTAGGAGTTGTGTCGGTGTTTTTACACGGCCTGACATTTTACTTATGTGCTTGTTGCTGTTGCGAGGCGCCTCGGATATACCGGTGACTATGTGAAGCCGAAGGAGCCATTCGTTGGCTCGGTTACGCCCCATAGGGCGGGGAAACGCAGTGTTCAGGCATAATAATCCACATCGGTGGACCGGCCCTGACGATCCAAGGGGCAGTTGCGGCTGTTCCTGAGGGGCGGGCTAGAGCGTCTCGAATTCGGTGAGGACGATCCCTTGCCTCGGTTCATGACGGAAATCCGATTTCCAAATACGTGACTGTGCGGTTTTGATTGTATACCTATATTTGGCGACATAGTGGCATGGGACGCTCATGTCGTCTATGATTGATAGTTATGATTCAAAATTGCTTTTGAAACATATAAACACTAGTAGTAATATCAAACGCTTTTGTTTTATTCGTATCAAGCATATCTTGGCCATTATAAGGTAAAAACTCTATCCTCCGGTTTGTGTTGCATTGTGTGATGGGAACTGAGTCTTATAATGACTTCATTTTTATAAAAGCATTGCGATGTTTAAAAGAATGATTTGTTTTAAAGCACTGGCAATCCAATGGAGTAAACCCGTTCCATGAAAGTGGCTTGGTCCTATGATTAGCCATATTATAAATGTGTTGAGTAGATTTCTCATACCAGTCCCATGACTGACTCGTAGTTTGTTTCACTTTCAAACTCAGGTGCCCCTTTTTCTACACGGGCAGCCTTGTATTCAGGTTTAGCTGGTTCATTCTGGATAGCTGGAGCTGAAGATGGATTCTATTATTTATCTCTTTTTATGCTGTTCAGCTCCTATTGTACATATTTTGTTTGTTTCCACTGTAGGCATTTATGTATAGCTGAACTGTATTTGTACTAAGTATGATCCTGTATAATGTGTAACTCTGATGATTACTTTTATCCAGTATATTCTATTGTTCATTATCTGGTGTATATATTTAATTCTGTTCTGCTATTATCTGTTTCTGTGTTATATTCCAAAGTTTACCCTTGTTTCCGTCAGTACGGGGTTTGGGGTCGTCTCAGATGGTGCCAATTTGAATAATTGATTTAAGAGTGGTATTTAAGTTAACTTGATCTAATTATAAATATGTTTTAAATTTATTACTTTGTTTGGGAAAGGATGTAAAGCTACTTGGTTTTATAAGAGGTCATTTTTAGCAAAGCTAAGCAGGTTTTTGTAGTGGCCGCAACCACTTTCATTATAACAAATAATGAATACAATAAAGGAACAAGAGTCAGATACACTATTTGATTACTAAAATAAGTGTCTAGGACAAAGTACAGACAAGACAGGTGTGGGACAAGGTGTCTCAGCAACTAAGAATCATAAAAGTTATCCCTCTCATTAGAGGAAGAATCACTAAGGGAACCAGTAGAGACTGGTCCAATGGCATGCTTGTAGATAGAAAATAAAGATACAAGGTTTGGGACATACTCACTATATTCCTTACAATAAATGTACTCTTTATCCCAAGTATCATCATCAAGAACTTCCTTATTTAAGATTCCAAGAGGACCTTGATCACAAAGGACAAGGTCATTGCCATCATCATGATAGAAAAATCGCGGGTTTCATCATCAATGTCCCTGACAAACATAAAGTACATATCGCTGGTAGGATCATATCATAATTCAGAAGAATCATGGATCCACGCTTTCTAAGGAGGAAACCATACAACATCTAAGTCGACGGAAAAGGAGGGAATAGGAGCTGCAGGGATGATAGGAATATCAACAATCACATGACTAGTCTCATCCACCAAAAATCAAACCAAAGAAGGAGCTTTAGGAACCTAACGCCAGACATGTGGCTTATAAAGAGGAACTCTTATGGGAACTTCAAAAGAAGAACGCTTACAATTTTCCAAGGTATGTACAAAGGAGAAGCACTAAGAACAAATGTCAGGCTGCCTACTATAGCTAACATTAACAACCACAATACGCCCTTCAATACATACCTTAAGCATAAACAGAAGAGGCTTCATAGATGTAATCTCAATAAGTGCCTTGGCATAAGCAAGTTTCCTCCGAGCTACCATATTCTCACCAAAACATTTCAATTTTCCTAAATGGAAAGCAGGCCAGTTTAGTCCCAAAAGAGATTGCAAGGCGAAGGGATGTGCGAAAATTGAGCACCAAATTGGTATAGAAAAAATTTGATTTTTGGCGCTATTAATAGACGGGCACCAAGAGGTTATAATGAACGACATACCAGTAAGTATTGACGGCTCATACTCAAGAACATGTCTTCTCTCTTTAGGATTAGAGAACTTAAGGCAATACATGTCATCAGCAAAATTCACCCTTAAACCATCTATCAATTTCGATATTCGCCTCACGTGCCTATAAATGTCAAGATTAGCTAGCGTAGAGCTCAAGAAGAAACCAACAAGACTATAAGATCAAAACTGGAAACCAACTTGAAGAACACTAACCGGCGGTTCCATGGGAGATTCAACAATGTCAAAGTGAACCGGGCAAAAATCACCCACATTACACGGTACCGAATCAAACATAAAAACCCATTTAGCTGGTTTAATTAGCTCCATAGCAGCACGTTGTAAACCAAGCACAGTATCACAATTACTAATGGTTTCCTCAACCAGGTTTCCAACATCTTCACCCAACACAATACCATTCAACAGATTAACATCTTAACTCGCCTTGTTGGATATGACAACATCAAGAATAGCAGGCCTAACCGGCTGCAAAGAGGTGGCAGAGTGTAGCATAACCGAGATGGGGTTGTTAGAGATAAATTAAACTCAGATCTGGCCTGTAGCGACCAGGGATTTTCGACCTTGAAAATCAACACAAACCACCATGTCAACTATTCAAGTATCGGAAATACCAGATCATTAATAGAAATAAGTTAGAGGGTGAGGAGAAGAAAGGAAGAAAATTAGAATAGAAGAAGAAGAACACAACTTAACAGAATCTCACAGTAGAACGAATAAAAATATATTATATAACAACATTTGAAATACAAACTGAAACTGTACATACATATCATTAACACATAACATCACAACGGAAATAAACTCTATATATAACTAATGTTGAAGCCTCCTGCTCCAAGCTCTTCCTGGTATATCTGTAAAATCCCAACTACTTGACTGGCCGTACAAATTTGGGTACCCAAGAGTTTAGGGTAAAATGAAACAAAATAAACTCTGGGTCAGTCATGGGACTGGTGTGAGTAATTAAACTCCAACCATTTGGTTTAACTTTTAAAATACCTTTTAAAAGAAATGATAATCATAAGACTGATCCACACATAAACACGGATGTTTTTTACCTTACGATAACCCAAAACATTTGTTAAAACAATACTATTCTGATATTACAATAGTGTCTAATACAAGTAAATATCTATCTAGTAGAGCGCTTGCATCTCACATTCCACATACGTAATATACAATCAAAACCGCTGGCTCTTATTTGAGAACGGATTTCCGACTATGACAAGGTATGGAACCACCTTCCGATCAGAGTACTCTAGAAGGGATACACTGGAGCTCAGCCACACATTACCGACCATTCATTTCACTTGAATGTTCTGAATATATTGTCGCCTTATGGTTGGTATTACGACATAACCAATCTCGGGAGATACAGAAGTGAAAGAAGTAACAAATATGGATATTCTCTAGATGGTGACAATATACCCTAATTGGGTGCGACCGACTTAGCCGTGTTGCCTTCCCCATTTTTGTCATTCCCAGTTGATGAGGCTTGAGGTTATAACGTATTTTGACAGATCACACCGTCATTTACTCTGAATGCCACATCGTCATACCTGCTAAATCACAAATTGATTTCCCCAAAAATATCACGGGTATAAGGCTAAGAGAAACGAATTCCTCCGCTACCAACGTAAATATGTTTGAAGCGATCAACTTACGCGATCTAGTAGATACACTATGTCAGGAATTCGTCCGTACATGTTGTCCTGGGACTTGGAAAAAATAAAGGCACTATTCTGTAAATCCATCTTAGGCGATTTCTACCTAGGATTAACATAATAGCCCTTACATAAACATCAGCCTCAATTATCTTCATCATATTTGATTCACAACGCTAATGTCCATATGGATTGGTTTTTAGATAATAAAAAGGATCCCGGTCTCTCCGTATTTACAACAGAAAAATGGTCAAAAACTTTGATAGTTGGTTATTTAACTATCAAAGGAAAACATACATACAAACAACAGTCGTATTTCCAAATGGAAATCTTACCAATCAATCATCAATCCACATTGACCCCTCTTAATAGATTTATAAATACACATTTCATTTCCCAATTTCCCTTACATATCTTTACCCAAATATTTTCCCAAATTGCTTAGCTTCTCATGATTTCTTGGAAAACCGTTTCCATATATTCGCAACTCCTTATTTGTCGTATTTTGAAATCTATTTTATTAACATTGGAAAACATTTCCATATCTTATTCACATTTTACTAACCTTCCATATTCATTAGTCCATAACCGTAAACTAGTAAGTGAAGAAATCCCTAAATTACAACCCCGAAGGCCGAAACCAACATCAGATTGACACTCAGAAACCCGTTTAGCTTAACTAGTCTCTAGTCAGTTTCTAATTTCCTTAATTCCATTTCCTTAATTTCTTATCGAATCCTTGCTTATGCAAATCTCGGATTTGGTTTACGAATCCACTTCTTTTACGAAAAATATTAATTATAATGATAACATTATAATCCTTGTTTCCAAAATATTTGACTTTAATATATAACTTTGACTCGTTACTTTTAATAAGTAAATGGTAATTAATTATTAAATTAATTAATCTTTATCTAAAAACGAAAATTAAATATTACTTCCTTGGATTTGATATAAACGAATTTCAACTTATAACTTTCTTACGAATAATCTATATTCGATTAAATTCTAAACCTTGGAATAAACTTACCTTTTCAGGTCAACCCAAATTATTAAATTCACTTTTGAACTTATCACTTCCAGTATTTACCAATTCCCTTTTGTCACCATTCTGATTTGCAAAACTTTTGCTTCTAAACGATTAGTCAATTTAAAATATGAATGTTATTTCTTTACAAAAATATGGACTCATTTTATTTAATCAAATCTTGGTTTAAATAATAAATACCATTTCCATTTAAAATTCCATTTATCTTTTACTTAGAAATCCATAATTCATATTTCATTTCATAAGCTCATTTTAGATTATAACTTAATCTCGATTACGTATTTGATAATAAATCCAAATATTAATTATCTCGTCAAATTCTGAATTTCATTAATTAATTTATAAGAATAAATTATTTTTAATATATTCGACATAGTCCAATTCTAATTATAAATCCTTATGGATTTATTTCCAATCTGTTTTATATTTCGAACATCGAACTAATTTCATCGTTTTCTTTTAAAATGATTTTCCAATTCCCCTTCCTAAATTTATCCTCATACTTTAAAATTATTTAATAATAATTATTCCACTTTATTTCTAAACACCTTTGATAAATCGGACTACTTGTTTTAATAAAATTAATATTAAAACAAGTAATCATATTCTACTTTATTCGAAATTCAAAATTCTATTTAAAAATAGATTTTTCCATTTTAAAACCCCAGTTCCGTTTCTAATATATTCGAGTATATTTTACGGTATTTAATTACCAATTATTTCAGGGTCAATGTTATTCAACATCCCAAAACATACAATAATCAATCCCAGATTATTTATTACATCATATAATGTAATATATGGAAAACAACAATATAATTGTTGAGGAATCCAGTTGGATCCCTCCAACCTGTTTCCCTGCATCCACGGATATTAATCAACATAATAACACTAATTTCATATCAATATGAAATATTATAATAAATGGAATATTTAACTAATGGTTTATATATATAACTATATCTAATATTTCAACAAATTAATAAGCAATTCATCCAAACAACCATCACACAAAAATAAAATATCATTTATGTTGATAAAATTATAAAACCAGTCAAAGTTAGTGAGTTTACTCCCTTTGGCTATCAACCGTCGAATAACGGTCACTGTTGGATGATTTAAACCGGCGTTTTAATTAAAATTCAAATGAGCTCCAAATGGTCCCAAACTAGTGCCATTGGGTAGACTGGGACCATACGATCCTAACGGATCTTGTTTTAATGAATTTCATTAACGTATGAGAAGTTGTGATAATAACAGTTAATACTTTATTCAAATTAAACTTAAACTTAAATTTATTTATAGTCAGGTCTTACCAAATATTTAAACGACCCATTTCCTCCCTTTGAAAACTCAACCCACAACTCAAAGTCTTCTTCCCTAAAAATATAACGTGTGAGCTTCTGTACAAAACTCCTCCATTGCAAATTTTCACGCGATCCTTTTATTACCGTATCTCCTTCAATTCCACACGAAAATGCAAACTAAAAGTATCTGAATTTCCCCTTTTATCTTGCGTTTTCGAATAGTTCTTCCATTGTTCCAGTTCTCACACAGGCCCTTTTTCCACTTCTTTCTTCCATACGCCTGTCACTACCCTGCTTATCCACGAACTACCCTCCTATGCCTCTAATGACAAACAAAATTGAACACTCAGCTCAATGTGTTATCAAACGCACCCATGCGCATTCACCTATCCTAATGCTCCTCCCTTTCCACTTCATGCATGCAATGCAACATGCTTTTTTTCCAACTCCACGAATCCCACTTTAGTAGCATACCTGCAAGCTTCCATTCCCACTCCTGTTCTTCTGCGCATCATCTTTTCCTTCTTTCACTAAAAACCGTGAGCTCCTGTGCAAACCCAACCCCATGCGAATGGTCTTCATCTACCCTATAACATATATTTCGAGATGCCTTTTTCAAATTGTGAAGCCACCTTTCTCTATACCGTTCACGCACAGCAATTACCATGCGCACCTCTTTCAACTGATCACCCTATGCACCGTATCACCATCTTCACCAAGCCTAGAACTCTATTGCCGAACCTTTCAACCCTTGACTGCTCCTCCATCCTACATGTTTTAAACTCGTAACTCCTTTAAAAAGCCATGAGAGTGATGAGCCTCTCGCCAGATCCCATACGTATACTTTTCGTGATCTGTAGATTTTATATAATTAGTTATCTCTCTTTTTTTGACAATGAAACATTGCGGGAATACTATATATATGTTTTGAACTTTTTCCTGAAAGATTTCACAGGCTTGGATTTTTAAAAGCCACGAAAAACTCTTGTTCAATTTTCCTTGAACCAAAAGGGAACAAACGAGGCATCCATCAAGTATTTATATAGCTTTGACCCTTATTGGGCAAGTAATAGAGTTTCGTAGATTAGAATAGGTTTGGCTGTACATTCACATGCTAAAAGTACACCGTGTTTCCATGTTTTGAAGAATAGGCAGTAGGGTAGATTTGAGAATACACTGTTGTGTATGATGCGTCCTAATTCATGTTGAAAAGGCTTGAATATGTCCGGTTGATAGGGTAGGCACATGGTTTAATTTACAGAATATAGGTTAGGACTTTGTATGCTCGTACTTTTCTTATCTTGAGTTGAAAGTAGTAGCTTCATAGATTAGCATAGGCATTTGCAGATGAATTGGAAAGGAGATAGGATAGTGTATACGATTGTTTTATAGAGGTTAGTTTAAGGTATCCTTGCTACGTAGAATTTCGTTCGCACACGAACTGCTACGTACAAAAATAAAAACACGATCATGACAAGTAATGCGCCACGATCATGAAATGATAATAAAATAGACAAGTTAGCTTATTTTGTTAAGTTCCAAAAATATTGATAGAGGAAACAAAATATGTCACAATCCGAACTTCCCGACCGGCCTAAACTGAACAAGAAGGCAGACTGCTTTGAGAAAATGCCGCATCAGAACACAAACATGAGAACATTTCATTGCTATTACAACAATTTACATAAGAGTATAAGATATCTGAGTATGAAATAAATAACACACAGCGGAAATACCATATCAGAGATTAATGATTTACAAAACAGTGGAAAATATGATACATGAACATTATGTGCAATGGAATACATCAACTAGCACAATTGAAAGTAATACATGGATACAATGCTTTCTAAAAATAGCTCCAGCTGTAGACCAGGACCATGCTAAATAGAAATCTTCAAAACCAAAATTATTAGCTGCTCGTGTGGAAAATATGGGCACCCAAAGTTTAGGTAGAAACAATAAACTCCAGGTCAGTCATGGGACTAATGTTAGAACTCAAAACAGTTAATAAAACTTACTTTAAAAGTTGAAAAATCATGGGACCACGCTGCATGACACGGAACGGGTTTACTCTACACGAGTACCAGTTTAAAAACATAAAACAACGTAATTCTTTTTGAAAATGAAGCTATTATAAGACTCAAGTCCCATTACATAATGCAATGCAAGCCGGAGGATAGATTTTACCTCATAATAGCCAAACATGCTTGGTACGCTTTAAAACAAATCATTTGATATTATTATAAGCGCATAGTGTCAAAAACAACTTCAAATATAAATGTATCAGTCATAGACGTCATAAGTTCCATATATTATGTCGCCATACATAGGTTTACAACCAAAACCGCAGTGTTACGTATTAGAAATTGGATTTCCATCTATGAGTCGAGGCAAGGGATCTTCCTCTCCGGTTTCGGGCCATCTCTAGCGGGATGCCCAGGAGTCGGACGCTGGCGAGCCCTTAGATCTTCAGGGTTGGTCCTCCCTTACTTTCGAGGATTGGTTATTACTGAACATATGTTTCCTAGTCCTATCAGTCCTATCACTCGAGCCTTTTAGTCGGCTCTATATCCGAGGCGCCTCATAATCCATCATCTACATAAGTAAAAATGTCTGGGCTCCATACCATGACACCACTTCTAGCTAGAAAGAAACGCATGCACTCCATGCAGTCGCTATCCTGTTTTTGACTCATACCAGGGTGTGAGGCTCGCGGATTAACGCTATACACAAAGCTATGCTACTTAAAACCATGCTTTGATCATCATCCACAAGGCCCCGCTTTTCAACCAAAGCCTTGATCATTTGTATCTTAACATGCCATATTGTTAGTTCATGTCATACAACTGAGTTCTATCAATATATAACCTATAAGCTCATACATCTTAGATAATGGTGTTAAGCAAAAGAATAAATTCTACGCCACCAAACAGATACATATTTAATATAAATCAATCAATACAAAATGAAATACAATGTCAGACATAATCCATTTACAAGTTTGTTCTAGGTCTGAACGAAACCAGAGGTACCTTATTCCACGTTTCAGATGTCCAATACGGGAGAGAGGCCCTCGCATATCCGATTGATCTCCAAGTACGTCTAGCGATCACTACTTATTACCTCGTCTTGGGTGTGCAGCCCAATCAAGACTTCAGTAATGATCCAAACGATGTGAAGATCTCTGGTCTTCAACCACCGTCTTCAAATCTTCGACTTAGTCGTTGTATTATTTATTCAGAATGGGTTAAACCCGGTCTTTCCGAATAACTCGCTTATTTTATAATCAAGTGCTATAAAAACACATCATACGCCTCATTCCAATCCAGAATACTCTCGGAAATCATTTCAAAAGAATTATTATATCTTTTCACAACTTAAACCAATTTAAGGTTTATCCACCAGTCGGGATAAACAAGCCTTACCGAAGTGATCATAATTTTATTATCCCAATACCAACCTATTCATCCCATGGAGCAAAACTGGTTGTACTCCATATCTAACACCCACTTTGATATCAGTAAAATTAATTAGCATTTCATGTTTCAAATCTAATTAAAGATTTAACTATCGCATGGAATAAAACTGGCGATACTCCATTCTCGAACATTCCTTAAATTCGGTAAATTTAATTACTTAATTCTCATTTCTATCTATCCAAGTATTCATTAAAACTACACTTAGTCTAAGCTGAAGCCATTATTATTATTATTCTGTAGCTTGAACAGTCGTCTGATACCCCCATGGACAGACGTCTGTTTACATGGAAAAGATATTCCTTAGAGCTTACTTTGGAAAAATTCTATCAATCTTAATTAAAGATTATAAATTTCAAATCATAACTTCATCGTTAATCGAGTTTAAGAACAAATGTTATTTAAAACATCGTTCACAAAGAACCAAAAATCCACTTTCATTTAATTCCAATTATATTCATTAATTGGAAAATTTCATTAAATCTTAATTTAAAGATTTATTCAATTCTCAACTGGGTTTGAGAATGGTATTATTAAAGATACCGTTCATGAAAAACCCAAAATCCAATTTGATATCAAATACAAGGCTCCGAATAGAAATTTTATCGACTTATATTCAATATCAAATTTTGAAACTAACATATATCGTATTGGGAATAACAATATATATATATTTTTGAAACTGATAACAATATATATATATATATATATATATATATATATCTCCCAAATTCCTCAACAATATCCATACAGTCACAGAATCCAATAACGAAATATTCCGAAGATTATTTCTATTCAAATCCGTTCCAATTCATATGTTGGAAAAATCCTAGTTTTATCATATCCATATCAATTCTTTATTCTAGTTGTTAACCATTTCATTTAGATAAATATTTTTTATCTTTTTGAACTTGGCATATTTCAATATTTTCATGTTCATCCAAAACCGGACATCAAAATCAAATTTTGATTCTTCTCTGAATATTATATCAAAATATTCGTTCTTATTCTAAATCGGAATGTGACTAAATCAATTACCATATAATTTCAATTATATGGATTTCGTACATTGCATGTATGCATAAATAGTGATAAACAACTATCAAACATCCAATTCACACCCGAAGTGCAATTTGCAACTGCATAAGTATTAAACAATTAAATAGCGCTTATAACAGTCTGTCAATCAATCGGTTGACGTACAACTAAACACAAGGAAGATGTGTGAAGTTATTATCATCCCTAGACCCGTGTGGGGTTTTCAATCAACATCCAATTATCATTATTTGCATAATTGGGCAACGTGTAAAATTATTGTTCCACTACCCATGTGTGGTTTACATCACAATCTGTGTGAACTCACCTAATGCTTGGGAGACGAGTGGGTAAATTGTCATCCCAATTATTTATAATATAAATATTTATTCATAAACATTTAGAATCATAGTTTAATAATGATAACATTAAACTGTCAACATCCATCAAACAACAAACAAATATTGCAATTACAGGAAATCAACAAATATTCAGTTATAAAATAAATAACTATACAAAGATTTTGAGTGATTCCACTCCGTTAGTCTTTAATTTACGGTTCTAGTGTCGTTAAATCACGATCAATATTCAGTTGTTTACATCGGACGTTTTTCTCCACCAAAAATTGCCACGAGCTCCAAATCAAGCCAAATTAGTTTCATTGCAAAGCTCTCGTCGATATGGTTTCGAGGACTTGGTTTCGCTGAATTCCGAGTTAGTACGAAAAAGTTATGATCGTTTTAAAAAAATCAATTCTTTTGCCTCCAGTCAGATGTCTGTTGCATCAGTTCAGACGTCTGAAATGGTGCAAATAATTATTTCTAACCAGAGAGCTTTGACAGATGTTTTTTGCGTTGGTCAGACGTCTGAACTGAAGCAAATAATTTTCCGTGATCTTGGATAGACGTCTGTTGCGTCGGTCAGACTTTTGAACTGATGAAAATGTTATATTTTGCCTATGTAATGATGTGCAAACGGTCCTCGGACGATCTCAGATCAAGGGTGATGGCTTATAACGTTTCATAAGCTAAAATGAAACCTCTTTAGCTTGCCAAAACCACTCAAGAACACATGCACAAACACATATACATAAGATTGCAATGGTTGCGATTATAAACTTCAAAATGACTAAATTCTCTAACCAAAGCAATCAAATGCGATATAAGCGAATTGTGAAGTCTTAGAACTTGCCGGTGCGACAACGGAACTTCACAATACCACCAAAACAACTCATGGCATGTGCATTCGATTGTGTGCACAATCAAAACGAGAAATTCCAATTGAAGGAAACTAAAACTAAAGAACCGGAAAGGGTATACTTATCTAACCAATTCATATGCATATACACAACTCTAAATGAACCTAATTTACACTATACAAGCTGATATCTTGTGGCATAGACTTGAAGAACTCATAAAGATCTCACCTTTGCATGCTAAAAGCAAGAAATCAATCCAATGACAAGCTAGAACAACCTCTCTTCGATAAAAACACTAGAATCAACAACCCATGATCATATGAACACATTTCCTAAGAATTAGGTCTTAGGAAATCTCACAAATTGAAGAGAAAATGAAATGGAGAAGATGGAGAGGAGCTTACTTAAGCTTTCCCTTTGATTTCCACTTGATTTCAACAAGAATTGGAGCTCCTAGGATTAACTAAGTTTAGGGAATTTTAATTTCCTATTCCCTATCCCCATTTTCTATTTCTTTGAAATGGAAATGAACTAATGAAGAGGAGAGGGCTGATGGACCTCTTAAGTGAGTGGGCTAGGTTTAGCCAACCAAAACCTAACCCAAGTGCCAAAACTCTAAAGCTCAGAGTATATCAAAGTTTATAATTTTCGAACACCTAAACGACATTTTGTACTCAATGGAAGTGGTTTCGAGTCCAAATTCGTCCATATGTGAAAAGTGATATTTTGGTCATATATCCAATGAAAATGACCAAATTTCTCCTACTCCAAAGATATCGATGTTTATAGTTTTCGAACTCGCAAACGGAATTTTGAACCCAATGGGAGTGGTTTCATTAAAAATGGAGGTTATTTGCAAAACTGGCGATATTTTTAAGGGCTACATGTAATATTATATATATTCCATAGCAACTATTCTAAATTTTAATTTAGACATAACTTACAATTCATAAAGTGAAATCTCAATTTCTTACATTCATTAGAAAATTACAATTCAAAATATTCCAAGGTTTCTTGTTTTATCAAATTCTGATTTATATTGAA
Organism: Allium sativum; assembly: GCA_030737875.1. Taxonomy (NCBI): domain Eukaryota; kingdom Viridiplantae; phylum Streptophyta; class Magnoliopsida; order Asparagales; family Amaryllidaceae; genus Allium; species Allium sativum. The sequence continues at coordinate 19,585,947 of CM060911.1, forward strand.
TTCTAAACTTTCATTCAAAGTTTAAAATCGAATTCTCAAACTACCCGGCCATTTGAAGCTCGTTTTATTTAATTTTAAATTTATATGCTCTAACTTTGATTTAAATAAATTTTAAATCGTTTATTCTCAAAATAATTCATCTAAAATATTTAATTTCTTTGAAAATCAATTTAAATAAATTTTAAATTGGTTCCAAAAATACGGGTTGTTACAATCTCCCCCATTTAAAATCTTTTCGTCCTCGAAAAGGAAGAAGAAACTGAAGGTCATTTACTTAACCAACTCAACCTTCGCTTGACGCAAATTCTTCAACTTCTCAGTTTCAAAGAACTTTCTAATTTCTCAAAACTTGGTTAATGCCTTAAATTTCGAAAAATTTCGCCATAACCTCCTTTGTACAGGTTGATCAGTACAACTACGAATGCCTGCTATAGGCTCTCATATATCAAAAGAAAACCCAAAAGCCAAGCGGCTAGCCAATCGGCTAGCTAATCAGCTCATAAAATCATCGAACCTAATAAATACAGTAAATATTTACCTATTTGTTATGCATACAATTTTATTCATTTTCTTAGTTTCCATGCAATAACCTGTTTAATTTATATATACGTATATATATACATACATCCAATTCGAACTAATTTTCAATTCAGTCCAATATTAAATTCGATTTGGCTAAAATTTACCCTTTCATTTTCACATTGGTTTTATTATTCCAATATTTTAATTATTCAAACTAGTTATCATCCATTACAACCAACAATCAATTAGTTAATTAGCTTTTCAAACATATATCTTTTTTATATGCTCAAAAATAATATTTCAATGCCAAATCACAACATAAACCCTAATTAAGTTTTGGTTCTCACCCAGCCAATTGGAAATATATAGATATCTCACTTTCGAAAATTGAAAATAAACTATTGATGTTGCGTAGTCATCAATAGAATCATCCCTGGGCGACTAGAGTGTGATTCTATATCTACCAAGTATATTAGAGACTTCGAATATACGTTCATGACGCTTATATGCAAAATCTTCTTATACTCGATAGTCCAAAATCAACATCAAATAAAATACTCAAATACGTATATTAAGATATTATTTTCAAAACTGAATTCATTTTTATAAACAAAAACTCTTCAAACTCATTCTAGGGCATTACTAAGCCTATCTCTAACGAGTTACTCTTATAGGATATTACTAATCCTATCTCCGATGAATTCTTTCGTTCGGTTCTAACATGTCTTGTTCTCGAGCTTTGTAAACCAAAGCTCTGATACCAAACTGTTGCGATCCGAACTTCCCGGCCGACCTAAACCAAACAAGAAGGCAGACTGCTTTGAGAACATGACGCATCAGAACACAAACATGAGAACAGTTCATTGCTATTACAACAATTTACATCAGAGTACAAGATAATAGAGTATGAAATAAATAATACACAGTGGAAATACCATCACTACTACAAAACTGGTATGTTGCTTCGCTTCATTTGCTTCGGTTGTCCTTACAACAGAAGAAATAGTGTTATTTTGCTTCTATTATCCTTGCAACCGAAGCAAATAACAGAAGCAAATAGTATTATTTGCTTCTGTTATGCTTGCAACAGAAGAAATAGTATTATTTGCTTCCATTGTTGTTACAACTGAAGCAAATGCACCGAATCAGCTATTGTCATTTGCTTCCGTTTCTTAGAAACTGAAGCAACTAGTGTTATTTGCTTCAGGTTCTTAGCAACAGAAGCAAATGCAACAAAGCAAAAATTATTTGCATATGTTCCTTTGGAAACGAAGCAAAGACAAATTATATATTTTAATCGAAGCTAATGCGTGTACAAATAATCATACACAATAACTTTGTATGTTACTTTTCCTGCATGATTAATAATTTAAAATTGTTAATCATTATTAATCATTAATTATTTTCTATATTTAATAATTTACTATAGTAAATTATTATTAACAAGGAAATTGTATGTACTGCTTAATAGCTACATTAAAGAAATAGGAACTAATGCAAATAAATAATATGGAATAATTTATATAATAATTAATGTTAACATTTAACATTTAATTCATATTCAAGATTTCATAATTAAAAATTAATGCTAATTATAGTAATTAATAATTACTAGTAAGTAGTTAATTATTAATAATTAAGGCTAAATTTTGCTAGCTAGTTAATAATAATAATAAAATATAATACTTCTGTAGTTTTGTTTTGAACTTTATAGTTAATTTTAAATATTTACGATTAATAATGACTACTTAAAAATTAATAATAAATAAACTTAATTTGAGAAAAATATCTAATATTCCATAATTAGTAAAAAATTTTTTTTATTAATAATCGATAAGTAACATTGGGTATTAATATTTCCTAATTATAATAAATAACTATATTAATATTAAATATTTAAAAACTAAAAATTTAGAAATTTTCTAAAATAAATTTAAGTAACTAATGTTCATTTATACCGTTCTTTTTGAAAATTGAAGAATGGTAGACATAGCAAAAATATCGGTCATTTATGGAACAAAGTATCCAATTTTTGTTATCAGGTTATCCTTTAAACCTTAGGTCTTATAAACAGAATTAAGTAATAATAAAATCACCGTATATTTTTAACCATTAGATATATGGTGCCAACAACCATCATACCGTTCTTCTCTGTGCCTACCCTAAATATAATCACCCTTCGCTGCACCATCCAGCAGCCGCCACATTTTTTTATTCCTCTCTTCAACTTCAGAAGAAAAAAAAACTCCATGTCAATCTACTAGTAATCATCCTTCCTTTAGATTTCTTTACGAAATCTCGACTTCTCCATGCCGAATCTCGACTTCTCATGCCCGAACCCAAATCAGAACCCTCAAGCCGAATCTTGACTTCTCCATGCCGAATCTCGACTTCTCATACCATGTGTCGCCGTCTCCTTGTTGTCGCCTCCACCATTTTCGAGAAGGACCCGTTGCTACTCCTCATCCCTTCGTTGCCGCTAGTACAAAGTTTCCAGCTTGCAAGGTCCTTCGTTGTTTGTGCGCTGCCAACATGAACGGTAGCTGCACGTACGGTTGCATGCGCCTGGAGATAGGCATCGAAACTGCAGCTGAATCCCCATCGCTTTCTCCGTTATTTTACGGGTGAATTTTCACGATTAATTGATTCCAATTATCTTAATTTCAAAATTTAAAACTGAATATGATAGTGAGTCCCTTGCAATTTACATTTGGGTTATGGGCTAAGACGGTTTGTGATTATTTGACGGACTTGTTGCTGTTAGCTATTGTTCACTCTGCCCTATTTGAATATATCTGTTTGCTATCTTGTGTGTTTATACCCTTGCCATGGTTTGCCTTATGGAAGCTGGACATTTGTATTCATAAATTTGGTTACATTGATGTAGGAATGTAATTGTTCAAAGGTTTATACACTTTTGGGATAATTTACACTGATGATGGCACCTTGCTGTGGCATTATTTATACTATCTTGGATGCAAGGGGTTTTGCTATCCCAAACTTCATGTTTAAAAAAATATGTTTAGAAAATTTTACTGCCGTATGTATACTCACTACTGTTTTTCCAAAGTGAGTGTTGATCTATATTGATTTATTTATTTTTCTACACAAATGTATTGATGTTGCTATTATGGCCATTTATATTTCTTTGATGGGGAATTTTCCGTGTCTAGGCCACTCACCTAGTTTTTGTACACATGCATGAGTTGGTAAGTTTTGATATGTACTCCCTTTACTCATGCTGGCCTCCCTGTTTCTAAAGTCATAAGACACGTTTGATCCATGTTGTTTTGTGAACCCTCGAGTCATACACTGAAACTCATATTTAATATGTATGGTTTTTTTATTTTGTTTAGTTCTCTATGAAACCTGAGCACAAAAATTGTAGCTATACATTTTCTACCTTGACTTGACCTGGTTAAAATATGACATATTTAAAGATATAGGTTTCTAATATACCCAGCCATTCATTGAGCAGTTCGAGGTTGTTTTGTTGTGATTATACCCTTGCTTAGGAGTACTAGAAAGTAGTACTTAAAAATGAACTAGAAAGCTTTGTTTCAATTATAATCTTGTACGGAGAATGTATGTTAGTATCATTAGAAATATATCATGAGTAAGTCTGCTGGAGTTGAAGTTAAGGTATGCATATTAAATGACATGCATAAGATAGGTAACAGGCTCTAGGTTATAGCAAAATGCTCTTTTGAACTTGCATGACTACTTACTAACTCAAACCTTTATACATTTGCCTACTCTGCCGAACTTGCAATACATGGCAACCATGATTCTCTTATTTTGTTGTACCTCAGGCCACCTAGAGGGTTTCATACCTTATTATTATTCTGGAACAAATATGTGGTCATGTGTATTCATAATCTGTATACATTTTCCTGCCACATAGTTGAAGCATAGTAACTACGTAAAAGTTAGAATTAACCATTTTATTTCAGTTTCTATTTGAAATTATTTTACTTGAACTATGATTAATTCTGACTCGAGTGTTTTATGTTTTGCATGAAACGCCCGGGTCAGATAAGAGTTACAGATTTTAGAGATTCAGCTCGCAAACTGGAGAGGAACGTAAAGACGCAAGATGCTTACGTGCCCGACAAAAATCGTAAATTTTTATTCTTTTAATGGTTCATGTATATATATTGTATATTCTTCCGCTGCATAGTAAAAACTTGTAAATATCTGATATATGTATAAAATTTTATTACACTGCATATATTGTGTATTGTGATTCTGTGTGTGATTTCCATTTAAACCCTGTAAGCAATAACGAACTGTCGCTTTGAACGTTCTGAGTTGGTTTAAATACCAACTTGGAGCAGTCAAAAAGGCAGGTCGTTACATAATAGCTGTCTGTCGTTGTGTTTTAATATTAGTTCAGGATTTGAATCCTGAAATGGTGCCTTTTTTTTAATTTACTTTGGTTAGCATTTTCTTTGGTTGTTTACACCATGTTGCTTCTGTTTGACAACGGAAGCAAAAGCACTTTGTTGCTCCGTTTCAACAATAGAAGCAATAAACATTGGTCTGTTGCGTCTTCTTCAATTGCTTCGGATGTTGAACCGAAGCAACAAGGGGTAAGAAACCTAAGCAAAAAAGTGTTTTTGCTTTGGTTTTTCAGTCGAAGCAACACATTTTGGCTTATTGCGTCGTCTGCAGTTGCTTCGATTGTAGAACCGAAGCAACAGGGGTTAAACAATAGAAGCAACATACCAATTTTGTAGTAGTGCATATCAGAGATTAATAATTTACAAAACAATGGAAAATATAATACATGAATATTATGTGCGATGGAATACATAACCTACCAAAACTGAAAGAAATAAACGGATACAAAGCTTTCCGAATATAGCTCCAGTTGTAAAACAGGATCCTGTTAAATAGAAATTTGCAAAACCAAAACTACTCGCTACCCATATGGAAAATATGGGCACCCAGAGTTTAGGTAGAAACAATAAACTCCAGGTCAGTCATGAGACTGGTGTGAGAACTCAAAACAATTAATAAAACATACTTTAAAAGTTGAAAAATCATGGGACCACTCCACATGACATGGAACGGATTTACTCCACATGAATACTAGTTTAAATACATAAAACAACGCAATGCTTTTTGAAAAATGAAGCTATTATAAGACTCAGGTCCCATCACATAATGCAAAGCAAGCCAAAGGATAGAGTTTTACCTTATAATAGCCAAACATGCTTGGTACGCTTTAAAACAAATCATTGATATTACTATAAGTGCACAGTGTAAAAACAACTTCAAATATAAATGTATCAATCATTTACGACATAGGTACCATATATTATGTCGCCATACATAGGTTTACAACCGAAACCGCAAAGTCACGTATTGAAAATTTGATTTCCATCTATGAGTCGAGGCAAGGGATCTTCCTTCCCGTTTTCAGGCCATCTCTATGGGATGCCCAGGACTCGAACGCTGGCGAGCCCTTGGAATTCAAGGCCGGTCCTCCTTACTTTTGAGGATTGGTTAATCCTGAACATACGTTTCCCTATCCTATCAGACCTATCACTCGAGCCTTTGTCGGCTCTATAATCGAGGCACCTCATAATCCATCATCCACATAAGTAAAAATGTCTGGGCTCCATAACTTAACACCACTTCTAGCTAGAAAGAAACACATGCACTCCCTGTAGTCACTATCCCGTTTTTGACTCATACCGGGGTCTGTGGCTCGCGAATTAATGCTATACATAAAGCTATGTTACTTAAAGTCGTGCTTTGATCATCATACACAAGGCTCTGCTTTTCAACAAAAGCCTTGATCATTTGCATCTTAACATGCAACATTGTCAACTCATGTCATACAACTGATTTCTATCAATATATAACCTTTAAGCTCATACGTCTCGGAGAAGGGTGTTAAGAAAAAGAATAAATCCTCCGCCACCAAACATATACATATTTAATAGAAATTAATCAATACAGAACGAAATACAACGTCAGACATAATCCATTTATAAGTCTGTTCTTGGTATGAACGAAACCGGAGGCACTTTATTCCTCATCCCATATGTCTAATACAGGAGAGAGGCCCTCACATATCCGATCGATCTCCAAGTACGTCTAGACGATTGCCACTTATTACGTCTTGTTGGGTGTACAGCCCAATCAAGACATCAGTAATCATCCAAACGATGTGAAGATCTCGGGTCTTCAACCACCGTCTTCAAATCTTCGACTTAGTCGTCATTTCAGTTATCCAGAATGGGTTAGACCTAGTCTTTCCGAGTAACTCGCATATTTTATAATCAAGTCCTATAAAAACACATCATATGCATCAGTCCAATCCAGGATAGTCTTCAAAATCATTTCAAAAGATTTATATTATCTTTTCACAACTTAAACCAATTTAAGGTTTGTCAACTAACGGGATTAACGAGCCTTACCGAAGTGATCGTAATTTTATTATCCCCGTCCCAACCTATTCATCCCACGGAGCAAAACTGGTGGTACTCCATATCTAACACCCACTGTGATATCAGTAAAATTAATTACCATTTCACGTTTCAAATCTAATTAAAGATTTAACTATCGCATGGAGTAAAACTGGCGATACTCCATTCTCGAACATTCCTTAAATTCGGTTAATTTAATTACTTCATTCTCATTTCAATCTAACCAAGCATTCATCAAAACTACACTTAGTTTTAATCTCAAAAATCTTAGTTAAAAGATTTATAAATTCCAATATCATAACCTAAGATGCACATGATAAATTGTGCATTTCAGCACAGGTCAGACGTCAGACATAAAATAGACAGATGTCTGATCCTATAGAGTAAGATTTCCTGAGAGTTTTGATAGTCGTCTGACCACTTTTGGACATACTTCTATTGTAACGACCCGGATTTTTAGCCGGTTAACTAAAAATATTTTAATTCATTTTAAATGTTGCATTTGAATTATAAAAGGGATTTTATAACGAATTTATTATTAATTAATATTTTATCGGTTTATGTTAAGCTTTAAATATAGCGACATTTCTATTTTTCGTCCATAGTGGTCAGTAAATTAACATAATAAACAAAATAGTTGTGTGACAGGCACCGCATAAATCTAACTTTTTCAACAAAAATATATACCATCTTTCTGGGTAAGCTTCGCCAAAGTGTGCGCTGCAAGTTTTTAACTCCGTGCGTCCCAAGCTACCAGGTTCCGTGCCAACCAAACTTCTCCTTCTTTAAATACTGGGTATATTCATTCCTTTTCTCAGAACGAAATAAAATCCTGAATCAAAATTTCAATATACCTTTCATTTATTTGTCTCGATAGTACCTCACAATCAAAATCCCAAATCCCTAATCTATGCTTCATTTTCCAATCTCTTACCAATTCCATTTCTTCCAGTATAATAAAACGAAAATTCCCACTTCCAAAAAATTCATTAAAAATCCAATTCCTGACCAAATCGTGAGATGCTCGATTCGTTAAATCACTGGAATAGAGAGCTTCAACCTCGTATATGTGTTATTGCGTGCGACGAGTGTACTGGAGCTCGAGTTTTCAGACCGCAGCGCCTAGGGCTGGAAAGTACCGGAGCGAGAGTGATCGTTTAGCTTCGGAAATGGAGGGCTTAGACTCTGGGGTCGGAGGTGAGTCCGTTGGCAAAATTTTGTGGAAGTTCGTGATGAAAAGGTCGGGAACTGTAGCTTGCGCTATAGGAATTGTCAAAATTGAATTATGCTAGAGTGGTTCGGGCGTGTTTTGAGGAATGATTAGGGAGTTGTAATATGCGATTTAGTTAAACGAGGAAGAGATTGTTTTTACTGTGTTCAAAAGGAATGGTTTTCAAAAGAAATAGAGAGGTTGATGATGAACATTAAAGGGGTGTTGAAGTTACAATAAGAAAATGGAGGAGTGAGGGAAGAAGTAAGTTTGGCTGTGGGTTTAAGATAACAAACAGGAGCAGTTTTCGGTGAGGAGAGGTCGAGGTATGATTGTTCTGACGCGGGGAAGTTTGTATAGTGAATGTTCAGTTTGTTTGCTTTGCCCAGGAAGAAGCAATGGAACGTGACTTAGGGGGGTATGATTAAGGCAACCTAATTAGCGTGATTATCACAAGATTTGTGAGTAATTTAATATTAATGGTGGTGGTTACTGTGTTGATGCCTTGTTGGCTTCTTTGCTTCAAACGGAATACTATTCCAATTCTGGATTGGAGAAGAAAATACATGAAGGCTGTATTAGTGGCTAATGATGTTATTAAGGAGATAATGGGAAGTAAAATAGTGGCAAGTCGTGATTTGTAGAATTCAATTGACGGAAAATTCGTTGGGGCAAAGATCGTCCATGTAGCAAAAGGAAAGGTACGGAATGTTTATTTTGCATAACTAGATAAGGAGAGGATTTAAACGGGCGATTAAAACTTAAACATAAAAAGGTATTTAAACAAGGTAATTAACTATTTAGAATATAATTAATAAATTTATAATGTTTGGTTGTATAAAATGTTGTAACACGCGTATATCATTCATATGTTAACAGAATCCAAAGAAAACTGTCACATTGGATTTGTAACGAATGAATCTTCGTTGTGGAACCATTCTGGGTGAAAATGGAGCAATTATAATTTCGTGGTAAAATCAAACGCCATTGATTTTAAAACGAAATGAAAGCAGAACCGTCAACTGCAAAACAAGGTGAGTAAACTCACTTACTTTGATTCGTTTATATTTTTATATAAACGAGTTTTAAAATTAATTATAGTAATTTTATATTGTTCGATGATTGTTTGGTTGATCGTTGATCGATTATAAATTTTGTTTACCAGGATAATTCATATTGATGTGAAATTAATGTTATTGATGTCCATTAACATCTGTGGATGCAGGAAAATAGGTTGGAGGGATCCAACTGGATTCCTCAACATTTATATTACTGTTTTTATTTGATTGTGATATATGATGTGTTATATAACCCATGATAGGATATGCTATGTTTGGTTTACCCTGGCCCTAGAAATTGATATTCTAGATACCGTAAAATATTTTCAAACGCAGAAAAGAAAATTTGGGATTTAAAAATGGAATTTATTTCCAACATAGAAATAAAATTTTCGAATAGAGTTGAAAATAGAAACCTGTTCAAGTGCATAAATCAAGAAGTTGTTTATAAACAAGAATATAAATTAAGTGAATTATTTATCATTGGATAAATTGAAATATAAATTCAAATTTGAATTTATATGAAAAGGTGGAAGTCGGTTTTGAAACTAATATTTGAAATGATATTTAAACTTAGCTATTATTAAGGAAATTTAAACGAGATTTTAAATGATTAAAGTAAAAAGAAATGAGACTTATATGAATAATTATGAATAGAAGTTACAAATAAAATTTGGGTTTAAGGTAGTATTTATAAGTATGAAATCAAAACACATATAATAGGAATATATTCAGGATTTAGGTGAATAATAGTTTAAAGCAAATATTTTGCCAATGAAAAGTTCGTAAAGGAAATATAGATTTGAAGTATGAATCCAGATTGGAACTTGAATGGAAAAGGAAAATGGATAATAGTTTATTTCAAAATTTGGAATATAAAATAAAGTATAGACTGTAATGGCTATAAAGGAATTTGATAATGATTTGGAAAAGATAAATTCAAAAGCGAAATTGGAATTTGAATTAACCTGAAATAATGGTAGATAAATTCCGAAGTTCAGAGTATAATCGAATATAGATTATTCGAGAGAAAGTTATTTATTGGAATTAGATTATATCGAATTTAGGGAAGTAGTATTTTTACTTTTCGGTTTAAATCAAATTTAATTATTTATTTATTTACTTATTAATTTATTTATTGAAATGAATAAGTACAAGTTATATTTTCATAAACCAAATATTTGAAAACAGCGATATTAACGTTGTTGTTATAATAAATGTTTTGTAAATCTAAACAGCTATTTTAACGTTGCTGTTATAATAAACGTTTTGTAAATTTATACAGTGATTTTAATGCTACTATTATAATAAATGTTCTATAATTCTAGACAGTGATTGTAACGCTATTGTTAAAAGTAATGTTTTATAAATCAAACATCTGGATACAACGATTATAACGCTACCGTTATAACTAATGTTTTTCCCGTAAAAGAAGTGTATTCTTAGATTGAATCTGAAAGTCGCGTAAGCGATGTTTTGTTTGAAGTTGTGAGCTTTGACTATTTTAAATTTGAGAATGTTGTTCGATTAAGGTCTGAGAGGTAATAATACCCCAATTTGATTGACTTCATGATTGATGGAGGAATGATTAAGGTTCAATAGTGTATATTAGTTAGCAATATTGTTAGTTAATAAATGATTTATAGTTTGAGTTATAATAATGATGTTTTATAACATCGCATTTGTAACACCCCGTATTTCTGTTAACACTAAAGCTGCTAATACAAAAATAAATGTGTAAAGGGGAGATGTATCTAATGTGCATACAAGAATAATAATAAATGTGTAAAGGGGAGATGTATCTATGTGCATACAAGAATAATAATAAATGTGTAAAGGGGAGATGTATCTAATGTGCATACAAATATAATAATAAATGTGTAAAGGGGAGATGTATCTAATGCGTACGTATTTATATGGATTGACAAATAATAGTAAATGTACATTAAGAAAGAAATGGTGAACATAATTGGCTTCTCTTTACAACGAATGGCTCTGGTTAACCCTAGCTTCATCGACGACTCAAATTAACTTGCAACTCTATAAAAAGACCCTAGGTCTCAAACTAAAAATTAACAAAAAAAAAAAGAATAAGAATTGGAGCCACCATGCTGTCTGCTGAGAACTAGAGGGAGCCTCCACTTGAAAGAGACGAACCACATAGCGAATACAAACTAAAAGATTAAAAAAACAACAAATTAGAATCAAAGCAACGTCTTCCCAAAGGAAAGCTTTGCAAATTCAGAATTTCAGAACTCAGAAAACAAGACCGTCTACGATTGTAAGTTTAGCTACATTTTTAGAATGCGAACTAATATGAATATCATGTGTTGTGATGAAATGATAATAGTACGATACTCGTTATGTTATTAATATACGTTTGTGATTTGATTCTATTATCATGTTGAATTGAGAATTATTAAGTATGATGTTTATTATGTTTTATAATATTAATCTATGCCAGTGACTTGATTCTATTATCATGTTAAATTTGGGATTATTGGATTAGATTATTTGTATAAGCGTGGACTTGGATTGTAACATCTTATGAGAATTGTGTAGTTTATTATGCAAGTTTATGTAGTGAAGTTATGCGACCAATTGTCAAATCTATATGTTCATGTTTATGCAAAACTTATGCCATGTTCACACTTATCATATGTTGGGATTAATTTGCAAGTATGTTTAAATCTATGTTACTAATTAACACATGTGTATGTTGATTAGCCTATGTTGCTAACTCACATATACGTATGTTGATTTGCCTATGTTGCAAATTAACATATGTATATGGATTAGATCATATTGCTAATTCTCATGTATGTTGTTAATATGGCCTATGTTAAAAAAACACATATATGTTGAGTTAGCCTATAAGTGCAAGTTCATACCTATGACATTATAATGTTTATGTTAGTCTTTTTGCAAGTTTGTACCTATGACATTATAATGTTCATGTTAGTTATTTTGCAAGTTCACCCCTAAAATGTTCATGTTAGTTATTTTGCAAGTACACCCTATTATGTTCATATTGATTATGCCATCAATACCAAAGTTATACCCTTGTCATGTTTATGCTAATTTATGCCAATTTGCATATATTAAATTAGGCTAAGTTTTTAGCCTAATACTTTACACTAAAAATCATGCGAACGTAAATTAGGCTGAGATGGTTAGCCTAATAATGGACGGGGTAATGTTGGGTTAAAATGATAATTTTAGGAAAACTTGCCATAAATTGGTCATTAATCACATAAGTGATTTATTGCATAAAAAGGCATTAATTACCTTAATTAATGAGATTAATTGGAAATGAATGTGACAGTAATTTGAATATTTTCTAATTTACATATTGGTCATTAATCACATAAGTGATTTATGGCATAAAAAGGCATTAATTACCTTAATTAATGAGATTAATTGGAAATGAATGTGACAGTAATTTGAATTTGAATAATTTACATAATTAAAATGTAAATTAGAAAATACGAACGCGCTTAACCCGAGGTTGGATTGAGTTGTGACGTAAACCTGCCCGGACCCGCCCGGCTGTCCAGTTGTCACAACAATAGCTATCCAATGTGAGAGGTTAAGGCATGGGGCCCAATAAAGACCCGAGGTTAAACTGAGTTGTGGCGTAAGACTGCCTGGACCCAACCGGCATACAGGAAGCCACAACAATATCTGTCTAATCTGAGAGGTTGGTGCTCTAATAAGACAATTAGAGCTGAGTTAGGACTGATAGGGTTAGGTCAATTAAATAAATACTTAACCGAATTCAACATGTTAAATAATTTGGATGGGTGGGGGTTAGGTTCATTCAGACACTTAACCACTTAACATGTTTGAATAGAAAACCTAGTAACAGGGACCCGTTTCAGCAGTAACCCAATTAGGTATCATGGTACCCTGAACTTGGCAGGGTGGGTCACGATTACTGGGCTGATTGTAAGCGGTCAAAAGCGACGGCGGTTGGTGCACAGTGTGGGTTCTAACAGAGTGCGGGCATGCACACACTCTGGAGCAGACAAGTCAGGGCACTGGAGCATCAGTAGTATACCCTATGCATGCTAGAATTGTGTCGGGGCCGCCACCATGGGACTTGATACACCCCATGGTGGGACCAGCATAGGTATCTACCATATAGGTCTGTAGGATACATGTGAATATACGAGTAGGAGCCGGTCTTTTAAAGAAAGAGAAAGGGATCACTTCACCCCAATCACGGGGTGCCTGTTGGTATAAGAATTAGTAGGTGCAGAGATAGAGATTTAAAATAGGGTGCGAAGGGATGTTCGTTTTAGGATACCTTATATAGTTCTAGGATAGTCTATTATCCTGATATCGTCCTGTTCTCACTTTATGCAAGTCATGATCTTTTTATTATTAACATTCTAGGAATATAGCTAGACTTACCAGACTTATGTCTGACCCATTTTACTTTCGTCTTCTTTTCTTCCGTTTCGCCCCCCTCCAAGGTCCACAGGGAGGAAACACCGCAGCTTAGTCAGTTTTTCATCCAGCTTGAAGAGAGAGAATGTATTGCTTGGATTTCTTTCATTTGGACCATGGCTTTGGATATCATTTATGGGGATTATGCAGCTTTATTTATGTTTCATGCTTCTTTAACTTTTAAAATCAAGACAGTATTATGGTTGTAATAATTGTAAGTTTGTTTCGAGACAATGTTGGAAATGTTTTGTATGAACACGTATTTATGATAATAAAAGTCTGTTGGTTTTTCCACTGCTTATTTATATGTGTTTATATCTGTCTTGTATTTTATCTGTGTCTTTTACTTATAAACCTCCAGCAAAATTAAGGCATTCCATTTGTGAGTGACCTTAACGGAGGTGGGGTGTTTCACTTGGTACCAGAGCATAGGTTTACCAGACCAGATAAAAAGTTTTTGAAACTATATTCAAATTAAAATTTAAAGAAGCATTTTTCAAGAAAAAAAATTGTTTTATAGTTTTAGAAAGGCATAATTCCCCAAAGCCATGTGAATAATCTATCCTTCGTTTTGAATCTTGCCTTTTTCGTTTCAGCATGTCGGGAGAATTTAACCTTCTAGAAGGTGTGACTGTACCTGGTTGGTTTAGAAGGTACTTGGAAGCTAGGGCCAATGAGGCGGGCCCATCGAATCTTCCTCCCCCAGCTGCAGCAATTCCTCCTCCTCCTCCTCCCCCAGTTGCTAAAGTTCCCCCTCCTCCTCCTCCGAGAGGAAATGCTTTTGCCAAGACTTGTAGAGATTTTAAAGCTATGGGTGAGAAAGACTTTCATGGAACCAAGTCCTTCGTAGCAGCCAGGAACTGGCTGAAAGAGACCGAAGATCTTTTCGTTATCTTCGAGGTAGAAGACAGGCAGAAGGTAAGACTGGCAGTGTGGTTGCTCAAAGGAGAGGCTTCCTACTGGTGGGAAGTCACCAATGCAGAAAGACCAGTAGAAACGTGGGAAAATTTCAGATTTAGATTTGAGCTGAAGTTCCTTTCAGAAGCTGAGAGAAGTATTCAAATGGAGAGGTTCCTATCCCTTAAGTAAGGGAGTATGACCGTCATAGAGTACGTCAACCAGTTTGATCAGCTGGCTAGGTTCGGACTGGACCTAGTCAACACCCAACACAAGAAGGCTCTCCACTTTGTCAAGGGACTGAATGAGCCGCTTCATAGCCTGGCCATGACCCATATACCTATGGGTGCTACATATGAAAGGCTGGTACAGATGGCGTTACTACATGAGGAGGATAAAGGCAAGAAGGAGACAAAGGCGGAAGGGTCTCAGGGAAAGAAAGAAGCTTTACAGCCTAAGAAAACAGACTTTAAGAAGGGCAGGAAAAACAACAAAGCTCGCGAAACAAGAAAGTGTAATTTCTGTGGTGTGGTTGGACATGTAGTGAAAGACTGCAGGAAGAAGAAGGCAAAGATGAATGGTGGTTGCTTTCATTGTGGAGAAACATGACACATAGCTAAGGACTGCCCTAAGAGGCGAGGGCAGGCGCAGAAAGCTGCATCCACTTCGGGTGGACAAGTTCATGCACTGGAGGCACCTCCTCTGCAACAACGAGGTAGAAATACTTCTGTAGAAAGTGTAGTTTATCTTTATGATCACCCAGTTCGCACTTTACTTGATTCTGGTGCATCACACTCCTTTATTTCATCTGTTTAGTAGAATCTCTACACATAGAAACTAGTATGGTAGAGGATCCCTTGGTTGTCTCCAATCCAATTGGAGGCCCAGCTTATTTGTCAATGATCTGTATGAATTTGAAAATCTCTATTCTAAGTGTAGAATTTAGATGTAGTACCTTTGTTTTGGGCTTCTCGGGGTATGGATTGATTTTGGGCATGGACTGGCTATCCAGTAATGGTGCCATCCTTAATTGTGAGAAAAGAATGGTTAGGCTTTTAACCCAACTCGGTAACACTCTGGAAATTACTTGTAATCACTCGAATGTGGTTATGCTTAGTTATCTTGAATCGCTTGACGCTTCTATTGAGAATTTGCAGTTAGTTAAGGTGGTCCGAGAATATTCGGATGTCTTTGATGAGGTGAAGGGCTTACCTCCGAAACGGGAAATAGACTTCCGCATCTATCTTGTTGACAATGCGAAGCCCGTTGCTTTGCCTGTTAGGCACATGGCTCCTAGGGAAAGTAAAGAGCTCAGTAAGCAGATTAAAGAGCTTTTAGAAAAGGGGTTCATTAGGCGGAGCACTTCAGAATGGGGCACTCTAGTGGTGTTTGCTACAAAGGCGGATGGTTCACTCCGTCTATGTGTTGACTATAGGGAGCTAAACAAGCTGACTAAAAAGAATAGGCACCCTCTCCCTAGAATTGACGATTTGTTTGACCAGCTTGTAGGAGCGTCGGTTTTCTCCCAACTTGATTTGGCGACCGGATTTCATCAGCTAAGGGTAGCTGATGATAACATCGATAAGACAGCTTTCAGAACCCCAGACGGATTCTTTGAGTGGCTTGTCATGCCTTTTGGCTTAAAAAACGCACCCGCTTACTTCGTGGACCTAATGAGTAGGGTGTTCAGAGATTTCCTCAATAAATTCGTGGTGGTCTTCGTAGATGATATTTTGATCTTCTCAAAAAATGAGGAAGAGCATGCTCAGCACCTAAAGGCAATCACGGAGACTCTTAGAACACATCAGTTAAAAGCTAAATTCTCGAAGTGCCACTTTTGGAGAGAATAAGTGAGATTTTTTGGGCATAGTGTCCGAAGATGGGTTAGCTGTAGACCCCGCAAAAGTAGTAGCAGTGCAAGATTGGAAGGCACCAAGGAATGCAACCGAGGTCCGAAGCTTCCTCGGGCTTGCAGGCTTTTATCGGAAGTTCATCAGAGATTTTGCAAAAATTTCAGCTCCTCTTACAAGGCTAACAAAGAAGAATATAGTTTTCTCTTGGGATTTGGATTGCGAGTTTGCTTTCCAACGCTTAAAAAGGGCTCTTACAACAGCCCCAGTTCTGACCTTGCCGGATGGAAGAAAAATGTTTACAGTATACACGGATGCATGCGGGAGAGGACTAGGCGTTGTCCTAATGCAAGAAGGAAGGGTAGTAGCTTATGGAGGAAGACAGTTGAAAGTTCATGAAAGGAACTAACCAACCCACGACCTTGAGTTGGCCGCCAACGTCTTTGCGCTTAAGTCTTGGCGCCACTATCTCCTAGGTGAGAAATTTGAACTGTATACTGACCATAAATCTTTGAAGTATCTCTTCTCGCAGAAGGACCTTAACTTAAGGCAACAAAGGTGGATGGAGTTTCTTGCCTGGTATGATTTCGAGATATCCTACACTCCTGGCAAGGGCAACGTAGTCGCAGATGCCTTGAGTAGAAAGAAGCTAACGTTGAGCCCGCTATTTGTTGAAAGGCGAAGCCTAGAGTTTATAGCCAGTTTTGACTTTAGGCCCTCCTCTGATTTTGTACCCGGTCTGTTAGCATCGCTAGAAGTGCGGCCCACTCTCTTAGACTCAATAGGGACCGCACAACGAGAAGACCCTCAACTTGTAGAAGTGGTTGATAAGCTCGTTAGGGGTGAGACTTCTAGTCATCTCGATAGATACACCATCGACGACAAAGGGTGGTTAAGACGAGATGGAAGACTATGCGTCCCACCGGCAAAGGAGTTGGTGAAGAAAGTTCTTGAGGAGGCACATCATTCCAAGATGACAATACATCCAGGCGGGGACAAAATGTACAAGGACTTAAAGAGAGTTTTCTTTTGGAGTGGCATGAAGAAGGACATGGCAGATTTTGTTTCTAAGTGCATGATTTGCCAACAAGTCAAGGCGGAGCAGAAGAAGCCTGGCGATCTGCTCCATCCTCTAGAGGTCCCACAGTGGAAGTGGGATAGCATTTCAATGGACTTCATTGATGGGCTGCCTAGGTCTAGAAGAGGCAATACTAGCATTTGGGTAATAGTGGATAGGCTTACTAAAAGCGCCCACTTATTACCTGTCAAGAGTAGAAGGACTGCCTCGTCTCTAGCATCTCTTTATCTTAAGGAGATAGTTCGACTCCATGGAATACCTTCCAGCATTATAAGCGACAGAGATCCTATCTTCACAAGCGAGTTTTGGCGGAGTCTGCAAGAAGCTGTAGGCACACAGTTATGTTTGAGCATGGCCTATCACCCCCAAACCGATGGTCAGACGGAAAGGGTGAACAGGATTTTGGAAGACCTTTTGAGACTTTGCGTCTTTGACTTTGGAGGGACTTGGGAGGACCATCTTCCTTTGGTGGAATTTGCCTACAACAACAACTACCAAGCCACCATCGGAATGGCGCCCTTCGAAGCTTTATATGGAAGACCGTGTCGATCGCCCACTTGTTGGCGGGAGTCTACTGACAAGCTCATACTTGGACCAGATATGATCCGAGAGACTTCAGAGAAAGTAGACTTAATACGGAGAAGAATGAAGACAGCCCAAGACAGACAAAAATCCTACGCAGACAAGAGAAGGACCGACCTTGAATTTGAGGTTGGGGACAGGGTTTTCCTTAAGGTGTCTCCTTTAAGGAACGTCGTTCGCTTTGGATCCACAGGGAAGCTAGCACCAAGATTTGTAGGGCCGTTTCCTATCATAGAGAAAATTGGGAAGATGGCCTACAGGTTAGAGTTACCCGAGAGACTGGCCGGAGTTCACAACATCTTTCATGTTTCTCACCTCCGGAAGTATCTACATGAGTCAGCGGAAGTGGTAGAGCCAAACATTCTAGAAGAAGCTGAAGTAGAACGCAAAGCAACTGTGAGGAAAGTTCCAACTCGCATCTTAGGAACTAAAGTGATAAAGCTACGCAACCGCGAAGTCAAACTCGTCAAAGTTCAGTGGAGCGATGCCGAGGAAGACACGACTTGGGAAATGAGGATAGAATACGCGCAGCCTACCCTTTTCTTTTTGAGGGTACATTTTTGATCTCTCTTTTTCCTTAAAGTCATGCTAGTATCTATCTTTTTAGGTATATCTCCCCGACCTTACCCTTTTATCCTTAGGTGGAAACCCCTTTGGATGTAAACATGTTATTGAAACATGTTATGGATGATGGTTGCAAGTGGTTGCAAATGTTTGCTAGTGGTTGCTCGTGGATGCATATACACACACAATCTAGGGTTTTAGATCGGCTCAGTCACTTCATGTTGCATATGCATATATGTGTTTATGTTTGTATATGGTTGAAGCATAATATATTGTCATATGTCGCATTTGTTTGAATGATTGCGCACTCATGTAGAATTATGAATAGGAAAAAGTTTGCATACATAATGGATTCATGACACTTACATAATTTGCATTAAGGAGGTCAACTGAATCAGTAGACCGCCTGATTTTGCATTAGATAAGGACATGTACACACACGATACATATGATCATGAAGCATTAGAAGTCTTTTAAGGACAATGGACACTCGTGTTTGATGATTGAGTAGATTGACATTTGGATGGTAGGATATATGTTCTCCTAGACTTGGAGATTTCAGGGACAATATCCTTTAAGGAGGGGAGAATGTAACACCCCGTATTTCTATTAACACTAAAGTTGCTAATACAAAAATAAATGTGTAAAGGGGAGATGTATCTAATGTGCATACAAGAATAATAATAAATGTGTAAAGGGGAGATGTATCTAATGTGCATACAAAAATAATAATAAATGTGTAAAGGGGAGATGTATCTAATGCGTACGTATTTATATGGATTGACAAATAATAGTAAATGTACATTAAGAAAAAAATGGTGAACATAATTGGCTTCTCTTTACAACGGACGGCTCTGGTTAACCCTAGCTTCATCGATGGCTCAAATTAACTTGCAACTCTATAAAAAGACCCTAGGTCTCAAACTAAAAATTCACAAAAAAAAGAAGAATAAGAATTGGAGCCACCATGCTATCTGCTGAGAACTAGAGGGACCCTCCACTTGAAAGAGACGAACAACATAGCGAATACAAACTAAAAGATTAAAAAAACAACAAATTAGAATCAAAGCAACGTCTTCCCAAAGGAAAGCTTTGCAAATTCAGAATTTCAGAACTCAGAAAACAAGACCGTCTACGATAGTAAGTTTAGCTACATTTTTAGAATGCGAATTAATATGAATATCATGTGTTGCGATGAAATGATAATAGTACGATACTTGTTATGTTATTAATATACGTTTGTGATTTGATTCTATTATCATGTTGAATTGAGAATTATTAAGTATGATGTTTATTATGTTTTATAATATTAATCTATGCCAGTGACTTGATTCTATTATCATGTTAAATTTGGGATTATTGGATTAGATTATTTGTATAAGCATGGACTTGGATTGTAACATCTTATGAGAATTGTGTAGTTTATTATGCAAGTTTATGTAGTGAAGTTATGCGACCAATTGTCAAATCTATATGTTCATGTTTATGCAAAACTTATGCCATGTTCACACTTATCATATGTTGGGATTAATTTGCAAGTATGTTTAAATCTATGTTACTAATTAACACATGTGTATGTTGATTAGCCTATGTTGCTAACTCACATATACGTATGTTGATTTGCCTATGTTGCAAATTAACATATGTATATGGATTAGTTCATATTGCTAATTCTCATGTATGTTGTTAATATGGCCTATGTTAAAAAAACACATATATGTTGAGTTAGCCTATAAGTGCAAGTTCATACCTATGACATTATAATGTTTATGTTAGTCTTTTTGCAAGTTTGTACCTATGACATTATAATGTTCATGTTAGTTATTTTGCAAGTTCACTCCTAAAATGTTCGTGTTAGTTATTTTGCAAGTACACCCTATTATGTTCATATTGATTATGCCATCAATACCAAAGTTATACCCTTGTCATGTTTATGCTAATTTATGCCAATTTGCGTATATTAAATTAGGCTAAGTTTTTAGCCTAATACTTTACACCAAAAATCATGCGAACGTAAATTAGGCTGAGATGGTTAGCCTAATATTGGACGGGGTAACGTTGGGTTAAAATGATAATTTTTGGAAAACTTGCCATAAATTGGTCATTAATCACATAAGTGATTTATGGCATAAAAAGGCATTAATTACCTTAATTTATGAGATTAATTGGAAATGAATGTGACAGTAATTTGAATATTTTCTAATTTACATATTGGTCATTAATCACATAAGTGATTTATGGCATAAAAAGGCATTAATTACCTTAATTAATGAGATTAATTGGAAATGAATGTGACAGTAATTTGAATTTGAATAATTTACATAATTAAAATGTAAATTAGAAAATACGAACGCGCTTAACCCGAGGTTGGATTGAGTTGTGACGTAAACCTGCCCGGACCCGCCCGGTTGTCCAGTTGTCACAACAATAGCTATCCAATGTGAGAGGTTAAGGCATGGGGCCCAATAAAGACCCGAGGTTAAACTGAATTGTGGCGTAAGACTGCCCGGACTCAACCGGCATACAGGCAGCCACAACAATATCTGTCCAATCTGAGAGGTTGGTGCTCTAATAAGACAATTAGAGATGAGTTAGGACTGATAGGGTTAGGTCAATTTAATAAATACTTAACCAAATTCAACATGTTAAATAATTTGGATGGGTGGGGGTTAGGTTCATTCAGACACTTAACCACTTAACATGTTCGACTAGAAAACCTAGTAACAGGGACCCGTTTCAGTAGTAACCCAATTAGGTATCATGGTACCCTGAACTAGGCAGGGTGGGGCACGATTACTGGGCTGATTGTAAGCGGTCAAAAGCGATGGCGGTTGGTGCACAGTGTGGGTTCTAACAGAGTGCGAGCGTGCACACACTCTGGAGCAGACAAGTCAGGGCACTGGAGCATCAGTAGTATACCCTATGCATGCTAGAATTGTGTCGGGGCCGCCACCATGGGACTTGATACACCCCATGGTGGGACCAGCATAGGTATCTACCATATAGGGCCGTAGGACACATGTGAATATACGAGTAGGAGCTGATCTTTTAAAGAAAGAGAAAGGGATCACTTCACCCCAATCATGGGGTGCCTGTTGGTATAAGAATTAGTAGGTGCAGAGATAGAGATTTAAAATAGGGTGCGAAGGGATGTTCGTTTTAGGACACCTTATCTAGTTCTAGGATAGTCTATTATCCTGATATCGTCCTGTTCTCAATTTATGCAAGTCATGATCTTTATATTATTAACATTCTAGGAATATAGCTAGACTTACCAGACTTATGTCTGAACCATTTTCCTTTCGTCTTCTTTTCTTCCGTCCCCCCCCTCCCCCCCCAGGTCCACAGGGAGGAAACACCGCAGCTTAGTCAGTTTTTCATCCAGCTTGAAGAGAGAGAATGTATTGCTTGGATTTATTTCATTTGGACCATGGCTTTGGATATCATTTATGGGGATTATGCAGCTTAATTTATGTTTCATGCTTCTTTAACTTTTAAAATCAAGACAATATTATGATTGTAATAATTGGAAGTTTGTTTTGAGACAATGTTGGAAATGTTCTGTATGAACACGTATTTATGATAATAAAAGTCTGTTGGTTTTTCCACTGCTTATTTATATGTGTTTATATCTGTCTTGTGTTTTATCTGTGTCTTTTACTTATAAATCTCCACCAAAATTAAGGCATTCCCTTTGTGAGTGACCTTAATGGAGGTGGGATGTTTCAGCATTAATTTTAAAGGACTTTCGAAATGTTTTTCCCAAATAAAATGTGAGATATTTTCTATGCATAGAAAAATGAAATAAATTGTTGAATAAAGAATTATGAAATGGAATATGGAAATGTTTATGATATTAATGAAGTATATTTTCAAAATATAGAAAATAAGGATTCACGGATATTTAGAAATGTTTTATAACAAAAATAAGAGATATTTCTCGAATAAAGGAAGTATGATATTGGAAATGCTTTCCAATAATCGAGAAAGACAATTGAATGTTTAAAGAATTTGAAAAGGGGAAAATGGAAAATTAGAATTGATAATATGATAAGGAATTATAAAGGGCCAGTATTGTGTGATGCTTGATCGGTACGATTTCCAATTGGAAATAGGACCATTGATTGTATGGATGTTTCTTTGATAGTTAAATCACCGATTATCGAAGTTTTGATTTATTTTATACCTCCATTGTCAATATGGAGAGACCGGGATCAGATTTAATATCTGAAAACCACTCTGTATTGGTATAAGCGTACATATCAACTTATGCTGAAAATAAGTGAAGAAGGAGTAAAATGCAAGGGCTGTTCTGTTAACCCTAGGTAGAAATTTCCCAAGTTGGATTAATAGAAAGGTGCCTTCGGTTTGCCCAGACCCAGGACAACTTGTAAGGACGAGTGTCTGACAGAGTATTTCCAAAGGGATTACGTAAGTTGATTCCTTTAAACGTACAAATTTGGTGGCAAAGAAGGGAGACTTCTTTAGCTTAACAATCTGAGTATTTTTGTGGGAATCAATTAGTGATTTTTGATGGATCAGACGATGTGGCATTCAAACTGAATGATGGCCAGATGTTCTGGAAGATAATTCAAACCTCAAGCCTCACAACTGGGAATTGACTAAAATCGGGCAGGCAGCATGGCTATATGGGTCGCTCCCATTAGGATGTATAATCACCTATCTAGAGAAATTCCATCTGCTTCTTTAATCTATCGATGCTGTCCCTTTCGGGAAACGGTTGCTGATCCCAACCATTGGTGATATACATTCGATACACTCAAGCGAAATGAGTGGTCGGTCATGTGTGGGCCGGGTTACAAGACGTTCTTGTTGAACCCCAGTGTATCACCTCTAGAGTACACTGAACGGAAGGTAGTTCCATACCTTGTCATGTTGGAAATCCAATCTCCAATAAGTGCCCTGCGGTTTTTGATTTTATATTATATATGGAGCGTGAGATGCAAACATTCCGCTAGATTCCATTTATTTGATGTAGACATTATTATAATATCATTGGGTTTGATATCAAAAATATTTTTGGTTATCATAAGGTAAAAACCATCCGTGTTTATGAGTGGATCAGTCTTACGATTATCATTTCTTTCAAAAGGATTTTGAAAGTTAAACAAATGGTTGGAGTTTACTCACACCAGTCTTATGACTGACCCAGAGTTTATTTTATTTGTTTTCCCTAAACTCTTGGGTGCCCAAATTTGTACGGGCAGTCGAGTAGTCAGGATTTTACAGATTCACTTGGAGGATCTTGAAGCAGGAAACTTCATCAGTTAGCTATAAACTATCATATTTTCCGTTATGTACTGGGTTGTCTCTAGAAATAGGTGTTCATAACTATTTCAGGAATAACTGTCGTGCTTTGATGATTGTATGTATATTCAAAACAGATTTGTATTTCAAAAGTTATGTTATTTAATATATTTTATTTGTTCCGCTGTGAGATTTGTGTTCTTCGTATTCTTCTATTCCAATATTTCTTTCTTTCTATTTCTCATCCTCTAACTTCTTTCTAATAATGATTCGTATTTATGTGCTATTTGGGTTGGACATGTGGTGTAATTAGTCAACTCAAAAGGTATGGAAATTCGGGCCATTACATTTGGTATCAGAGCTGAAGGTTGAGTGATAACCTTCGCTCTGTGGCGAAATTCAATAGAGATGGCGTTAATAATACCCTAGATTGAATTTGAGTATATATACGAGAGAGCGTATTTGTAGATTCGATATAAAATTGTTTTATATTGTGTTGACTGGTTTGTTGAGTGCTTTATGAATTCTGGTCGATGCAGGATGTACAACTGCATCGATAGGTGTTTCTAAACTCTCGAACAAAGCAATTCGATACAGTATTGTTTTAAATGGGTAAATGAAATCATTTTTCCCAAAAATTATTTTGATATAAAAGGAATAATTTCTGAATTACTATATATGAATGTGTTGATTGTTATTACAATCAAATGGAATTGTGAAATATTGAAATAGTTATATAATTTGTATACGGATAATGTACACAAAATGAGATAAACCAAGATTAAGTTCAAACCATAATTGGAATTTAAATTCCGGGTGTTTAGAAAATATTTTCTGAAATATTATAAAATAATATAACATTACTTTAAAGTGTTTTTGAATAAGAATGGCTTAAATAGATTTTTAAAGTGTTTAAGCACTAAAATCACTTCAGTGGCGAGAAAATAATTCTGATAATGGATCGCGACATTATCAGTATTCATTTTCAAGTTTCCGAGTGATGGATTGCTACCATAGTAATTTGGGAATGAAAAAAATGTTTGAAAAGTGCATGATGATTTAGAAATTCAAATGTTTTGAATTGAGTTGATTATAAATATTTATGATTTCAAACTGAATTTGAAATAAAACCCAGGAATTTGAATTCTGAAATTAAAATTTAACTTGTACAAGTTGAATAGATTGGAATGATAAAAATGTATCAAATGAATTGAAATTTAACTTAAGTTAAACAAAATTTAATTGAATTAGAAATAATTCCAAATGAAATTAAATAAAGAAAATGTTAAGATTCGAAATACTAATATGAATTCGACCTATGTATAAGCAAGTTGAATATATATTGGATGTTTGTTAATTGAAATTGAATTGTGGATTCAAGTACAATAAGTGGACTGACTTAAATAGAAATCAGATTTGAATTGATAGATTGGAAGTGAACTAATCAGAAGTTGATTAGAGAATTAAGTTAGATTGATTTGAAACCAACTGAAATTGATATATGTATGCTGAGCAGATATTAAATGGAAGCAAATGCAAGAGATAGAATTATGCCCGACAAAAAGGTACATGTTTACAATATTACTTGGGTTTGATAGTTTTATGATCCTATGGGGCAAGCCGCTTGGCTTTTTGATTTTATTTTGGATTGGAGAAGGCCTAGAAAGGCGAGTTGTGGTTGCACCAATTGAGCCGTGCAAAGGAGATGCTGGCGAAATTTTTCGAAAATTTAAAGAGTTAGAAAATTTTCAAGAAATTTTTGATAATTTAAAATCGAGTGTTAATTTTAATTGAAATAGGAAAACCAGAATTGATCAATGAAATTTCAAGTGGGATAATGAAATTGAAAAATGGATTTAAATTCAATTGGAATGGGTGTGGATATGCAGAAGAGCATATGGGTTGAAGGCAAAAAAAAGTGATGATGGATTGTCCAAAGATGGTGGACAGATCATTTGGAAATAATTATGAATGGTCGAGTATTGGTATGAGAATTCGAAGGTTGGGTAAAATATGGATTATAAGATATGGAATATAAGATTTCAACTAAGTAGGTTATGAAGAGTTAGACTTATAGAATCCTTACTACTTAGCAATTTCGAGGAAGAAATTATTTTAAGGGGGAAGGAATGTAACGACGCGGATTTTTAGCCGGTTAACTAAAAATATTTTAATTCATTTTAATTGTTGCATTTGAATTATAAAAGGGATTTTATAACGAATTTATTATTAATTAATATTTTATCGGTTTTTGTTAAGCTTTAAATATAGAGACATTTCTATTTTTCGTCCATAGTGGTCAGTAAATTAACATAATAAATAAAATAGCTATGTAACAGGCATCGCATAAATCTAACTTTTTAAACAAAAATATATACCATCTTTCTGGGTAAGCTTCCCCAAAGTGTGCGCAACAATTTTTTAACTCCGTGCGTCCCGAGCTACCAGATTCTGTGCCAACCAAACTTCTCCTTTTTTAAATACTGGGTATATTTGTCCCTTTTCTCAGAACGAAATAAAATCCTGAATCAAAATTTCAATATACCTTTCATTTATACGTCTCGATAGTACCTCACAATCAAAATCCCTAAATCCCTAATCTATGCTTCATTTTTCGGTCTCTTACCAATTCCATTTCTTCCAGTATAATAAAACAAAAATTCCCACTTCCAAAAAATTCATTAAAAATCCAATTCTTGACCAAATCGTGAGATGCTCGATTCGTTAAATCACTGTAATAGAGAGCTTCAACCTCGTATATGTGTTATTGCGTGCGACGAATGTACTGGAGCTCGATTTTTCAGACCGCAGCACCTTGGGCTGGAAACTACCAGAGCGAGAGTGATCATTTAGCTTCGGAAATGGTGGCCTAAGACTCTGGGGTCGGAGGTGAGGCCATTGGCAGAAGTTCGTGGAAGTTCGTGATAAAAATGTCGGGCACTGTAGCTTGCGCTACAGGAATTGTCGAAGTCAAATTCTGCTAGAGTGGTACGAGCGTGTTTTGAGGGATGATTAGGGAGTTGTAATATGCGATTTAGTAGGAAGGGGTTGTTTTTACTGTGTTCAAAAGGAATGGTTTTCAAAAGAAATGGAGAGGTTGATGATGAACATTTAAGGGGAGTTGAAGTTACTGTAAGAAAATGGAGGAGAGAGGGAAGAAGTAAGTTTGGCTGTGGGTTTAAGATAACAAACAGGAGCAGTTTTCAGTGAGGAGAGGGCGAGGTACGATTGTTCTGATGTGGGGAAGTTTGGATAGTGAATGTTCAGTTTGTTTGCTTTGCCCAGGAAGAAGCAGTGGAATGTGACATAGGGGGGTATGATTAAGCCAACCTAATTAACGTGATTATCAAAAGATTTATGAGTAATTTAATATTAATGGTGGTGGTTACTGCATTGATGCCTTGATGGCTTCTTTGCTTCAAACGGAATACTATTCCAATTTTGGATTGGAGAAGAAAATACATGAAGGCAGATTAGTGGCTAATGATGTTATTAAGGAGATAATGGGAGGTAAAATATTAGCAAGTCGTGATTTGTAGAATTCAATCGATGGAAAATTCGTTGGGTCAAAGATCGGCCATGGAGCAAAAGGAAAGGTACGGAATGTTTATTTTGCATAACTAGAGAAGGAGAGGATTTAAACAGGCGATTAAAATTTAAACATAAAAAGGTATTTAAACAAGGTAATTAACTATTTAGAATATAATTAATAAATTTATAATGTTTGGTTTTATAAAATGTTGTAACACGCGTATATCATTCATATGTTAACAGAATCCTAAGAAAACGGTCACATTGGATCTGTAACGAATGAGTCTTCGTTGTGGAACCATTCTGGGTGAAAATGGAGCAGTTAGAATTTCGTGGTAAAATCAAACGCTATTAATTTTAAAACGAAATGAAAGCAGAGCCGTCAACTGCAAAACAAGGTGAGTAAACTCGCTTACTTTGATTCGTTTATATTTTTATATGAATGAGTTTTAAAATTAATTATAGTAATTTTATACTGTTCGATGATTGTTTGGTTGATAGTTGATCGATTATAAATTTTGTTTACCAGGATAATTCATATTGATGTGAAATTAATGTTATTGATGTCCATTAACATATGTGGATGCAGGAAAATAGGTTGGAGGGATCCAACTGGATTCCTCAACATTTATATTACTGTTTTTATTTGATTGTGATATATGATGTGTTATATAACCCATGATTGGATATGCTGTGTTTGGTTTACCCTGGCCCTAGAAACTTGATATTCTAGATACCGTAAAATATTTTCAAATGTCGAAAAGAAAATTTGGGATTTAAAAATGGAATTTATTTCCAATATAGAAATAAAAATTTCGAATAGAGTTGAAAATAGAAACATGTTCAAGTGGATAAATCAAGAAGTTGTTTATAAACAAGAATATAAATTAAGTGAATTATTTATCATTGGATAAATTGAAATATAAATTTGAATTTGAATTTATATGAAAAGGTGGAAGTCGGTTTTGAAACCAATATTTGAAATGAGATTTAAACTTAGCTGTTATTAAGGAAATTAAACGAGATTGTAAATGATTAAAATAAAAAGAAATGAGACTTATATGATTAATTATGAATAGAAGTTACAAATAAAATTTGGGTTTAAGGTAGTATTTGTAAGCATGAAATCAAAACATATATAATAGGATTATATTCAGGATTTAAGTGAATAATAGTTTAAAGCAAGTATTTTGCAAATGAAAATTTCATAAAGGAAATTTGGATTTGAAGTATGAATCCAGATTGGAACTTGAATGGAAAAGGAAATTGGATAATAGTTTATTTCAAAATTTGGAATATAAAATAAAGTATAGACTGTAATGGTTATAAAGGAATTTGATAATGATTTGGAAAAGATAAATTCAAAAGAGAATTTGGAATTTGAATTAACCTGAAATAATGGTAGATAAATTCCAAAGTTCAGAGTATAATCGAATATAGATTATTCGAGAGAAAGCTATTTATTGGAATTCGATTATATCGAATTTAGGGAAGTAGTATTTTTACTTTCCGGTTTGAATCAAATTTAATTATTTTTCTATTTACTTATTAATATTTTTATTGAAATGAATAAGTACAAGTTATATTTTTATAAACCAGATATTTGAAAACAGCGATTGTAACATTGTTGTTATAATAAATGTTTTGTAAATCTAAACAGCAATTTTAATGCTGCTGTTATAATAAATGTTTTGTAAATTTAAACAGCGATTTTAACGCTACTGTTATAATAAATGTTCTATAATTCTAGACAGCGAATGTAACGCTGTTGTTAAAAGTAATGTTTTATAAATCAAATATCTAGATACAACGATTATAACGCTACCATTATAACAAAAGTTTTTCCCGTAAAAGAAGTGTATTCTTAGATTGAATCCGAAAGTCGCGTAAGCGATGTTTTGTTTGAAGTTTTGAGCTTTGACTATTTCAAAGATGAGAATGTTGTTCGATTAAGGTCTGAGAGGTAATAATACCGCAACTTGATTGACTTCATGATTGATGGAGGAATGGATAAGGTTCAATAGTGAAGATTGGTTATCAATATGGTTAGTTAATAAATGATTTATAGTTTTGTAACAACCCGAAAATCTGGGCCAGTTTAAAAATTTTATTTAGGCAATTTTAACGAATTTTGATTATTTAAAATGAATTATTTTAAATAAAAACGACGAGAAATTTATTTTGAATAGAATTAGAACGTATATATTATATACGTCGTCGTTAGAATATAAATAATTATATATAATTATAAATAGAATTGAAAATGGCGCGGTAGTTCGATAATTCGATTTCAAACTTCAATTGAATGTACCGGGTGCAAAACAATCCGGATTTTAGTGAAACCAAAAACATTAGAATCTAATTGATAATATCTTTCCAACGAATCCGAAAAATCGAAATTTCATAGCGGGAAGCAAAAGATATGTCCAGTTGAAAATTCTGAATAGTCGCTATGGAATTCAGGCCCTTAAAAATGGAAATTTTGCAAACGACCTCGGATTTCGACGAAACCACTTTTGTTGGGTCCGTGATGTTAAGTCATTGCTAGGTTTCAAATTTCATAATTTTTCAAATCAATATGTGAGCGTGGCAAAGGAAAACGCGTTTGACCAGTTTCAGTTGATTCTAATCGACTGGAAATTGGCCATTTTTCCAACGGTCTCAGAATTCGACGAAACTAGTTTTGTTAGGACCGTATCGTCAATACGAAGCTAGAAAATATTTTTCTGGAATTTTTAGGGTTAGTATGTGACCCCGGTAAATTGAAATGCGCGTTCAAATTCAATATATAGAGTTAAATGTATATTTGAAGAAAGTTGATTGTAACGATCGAATCAGCTTGCGATACATATACCATTGTGTTCGGAATGGGGGTGAAACGCTATGGACGACAGGCGGTGGGTTTGATTTCGGCTTCGAAATAAAAAGTTACTTTTTTTAGGGGAATAAAAATAAAATATAAATAATTACATTTATATATACAACCCCCCCGTTTCTTCAAAAATCAGAAATCAAAATAAAATAAAATAAAAAGAAAAAAACCCTAAACTAAACCCGCCGCTTCCCCGATCATCCGCCAGCCGCCGCCTCAGGCGTGGCGCCGCCCATCACCGCATCCCCCTCGTCCATCGATCCCCCTCCCTCCCTCCGCGTCCGATTCAAGGTCGCCCCCCCAGCGAGCCATCGACGACGCAGCCGCCGCCCCCCCTCATCCACCAGACCACCGCGACAGTTTCCCCCCTGATGACCGACGCAGTGAAAACCTTCCCCCCCTTTCGGCAAATTGACTGTAAGTTTTCTTTATTTGTTTTTTTAATTTATTTTCTTCTTATTTAGTTAGAAAGAAATTCAGTTTTTAGAATAAATAAAATACATTGGTTTTTAAAAAAAATATAAATAAGCATTGTTTTTCTCAATCAAATTTGCTTTGCTTTTAAAATAAAAATATGATTTTTATATTTTTAAAGTAATAAAAATATGACTTTTATATTTTTAAGGTATTAAAAATATAGTCTTTACTATTTAGACGAAGTAAAAATATGATTTATATATTTTTAAAGTGTTAAAAATATAATCTTTATTAAGTAGAAGATGTAAAAATATGATTTTTGTTTAGGTAGAGAATTGAAAATATAATTTTTTTCATGATAGGAATATTAAAAATATCATCTTTACATGAGTAGAAAACTAAAAATGTGATTTTTATAATGATATTTTTGAAAAGGCGAAATCTTTATATGAAGAATAGCGGGATAAAAATAGAATTTTTACCTATGTAACATCGAAGTAAAAATTCGATTTTTATATATTGAATAGCGAAGTAAAAATTCGATTTTTATATATTGAATAGCAAAGTAAAAATTCGATTTTTATATATTGAATAGCAAAGTAAAAATTCGATTTTTATATATTGAATAGCAAAGTAAAAATTCGATTTTTATATATTGAATAGCAAAGTAAAAATTCGATTTTTATATATTGAATAGCAAAGTAAAAATTCGATTTTTATATACTGAATAACGAAGTGAAAAGGTGATTTTTTATATATAGTGGCTACGGGCAACAAAGATGACTAAGAGACGAGAACGACGAAGATTTCTCTAAATGAAGTGCCATGAAGTTAGGATAGCTATCGGTGAGAACTTCTCACTCTTTAATTTTATTTTCTAGTTATATAAATATATACTAGGATGCAGACGGTGTTTAGTAGCACCCGACATCCGTCATCCACAGACCATGGATGGCTTGTTTGTTTAATTGTTTGGTTGTGTAGTTGGTTAGATTATTTGATTGGAATTGAATTGTTTGGTGAAATGAAATTGATTTGATTGATGTGTGAATGGCGTGGGCCTTCACTAGACCGGGGATAAGGCTAGGCCTTGTCCCGTTTCTAGTATCGTGCCGTTATGCCGCCGAAATTTTCTAAAATAAGTTAGAAAAATAAAAATATCATTTTTATTTGGTAAATGAACTGAATAAAAATTCATGTGTTAAAATATAATTTTTAACGTGAATGTGAATAAATAAATATTCATTTACAAACCGGCGGTTTGTTTATGTACACCTATTTGAAGGACATTGATTGGGTCGATAAATTTTACACATCGCCCAACTGCACAACTAAAATCTGTGTTTGATTGTTTGAAACCCCACACGGGTGTTGGGATGAAATTTGAAGTTCACTCATCCTGATTGATTAAATACGTCGATCGATTGATTGACAGGCTGTTATAAGCGTTAGATATCTATATTTGATGCTTATACAGTGTAGTGCACTTTGGTTGATGGTTGATTATTTTGCAATGCTATTATATACGTGTGATGTATGAAAATCCATATAATTAACATTATATGGTAATTGATTGGGCCTCATTCCAGTTTCGAAAAAGAAATATTTGAAATAGAAATGTTCGAAATGGAATATTTGAAAATATCAATATATGAAGCCGTGTTGATTAGATTGACGCCATTTTGACGTGAACGATATTTATATCGATTTTATTCATTTTAAAATGAATATTGAAAAGTGATTTCGAAATCGAATATTTTGAAATGAAATTTGATTTGAATGGAATAGAAAATGAAATTTGATTTGAATTGAATAGAAAACCAATTTGAATTTAATTGAATTGAAAACGAATTCGAATCGAATAGAAAACGAATTCGAATTGAATTGAAACCGAATTAAAATGAATTCAAATTGAATTGAAATTTGAAATGAATAGAAATGAATTTTAAAATGAATTTATAAGGAAGAATTCAATTTTGATTTGAATTGAAATGGAAGTTGAAAATGTTTTTGAAACGAATTCAAAACTATCTTTATAATTCGTTTTAAATTGAAATCGACGAAGTATATATTATATATATAATATAATGGCCTGAATAGAACGCGCCGCGCCGCGGCAGTTCGCGAATTTCGACCATTGACTTCGAATGGATATTACGGGAGATCCGACCGTCGGATTCTCCTAAAACCGGAACCGTCGGGTTCGTATCGAAAAGAGCTTTCTAACGAATATTAGAAATTAGAAATCTAACGGTTGGATTTGGAATTATGTCCAAATCAAATTTGAAAAAGGTCGTTGTAAGTGCAGTTCGATGGCCATTGATGGAAATCGACTGTACGGGCCTTGATAAAATTATTAAAAATAGTAATAATTTGTGTAAAATCAAAAGAAATGATTTAGAAAGAATTGGGATGAAAAACTCTATATTTGAAAAGATAAAAATAGATTTTTATCGAAATGAACTAGTTTTGAACTAGTATTATAATTCTATTTATTTTTAGATAAATAAATTGAATTTGAAATGGTTTTGAAAATAACCAGAATTTCCAATGATTGCATTGGAATGGAGTTGAATCGAAATTGTCTTCGGAATATTTCGACGTTGGATTTCGGGATTATACAGATGTTGTTATGGAAATTTGAAAGATGTAGATATATATCGTTATTTCCAATACGACATTTGTTAATCGTAGAATTTGATATTGAATATAAGCCGATATATTTTCTATTCAGAGCCTCGTATTGAATATCAAATGTGATTTGGGTTTGTCGTGAATGGTGTCTTCACTAACACTGTTCTTGAACCCAGTTGAGAAAAGATTAAATCTTTTTATTTAGATTTAATGAAGTGTACCAATTAAATAATATTTAATTGGAATTGAATTGATATTGATTTTTGGGTTTATCGTGGACAATGTTTTAAATAACACTCGTTCTTTAACCCGATAATTAATGAAATGTGATTTTGGGTTTATCGTGAATGGTGTTTTAAATGACACTGATTCTTTAGCCCAGTTAAAGATTAAAACTAAGTGGAGTTTTAATGAATCTTTAATTAGATTGAAATAATCGAGAATGGAGTATCACCAGTTTTACTCCAGGCGTTAGTTAAATCTTTAATTAGATTTGAACGTGAAATGGTAATTGAATTTACCGATAACACCGTGGTGTTAGATATGAAGTATTACCAGTTTTACTTCATGGGATGAATAGGTTGGGATTGGGAAATTAAAACAAATGATTACTTCGGTAAGGTTCGCTAATCCCGACTAATTTGAATTGATATTCAAAAATAGATTAAAGAATAAATTCAAGAAATTTATCTTGGATAAAATTAATGGGAACCTTTACCTATGAATGTGAAATTTAGAAACTAACTGTCGGTTAGCTAAGCAGAATGGTTTTCTGGATATTGATCTGATGTTGGTTTCGGCCTTCGAGGTTAATATTTGGGGAATTATTCTCTTGTTAATTTACGGTTAGTGACTGATGAATTGGAATGAGGCGTATGTTGTGTTTGTGTAACACTTATTTAAAATATACGCGAGTTATTCGTAAAGACCGGGTTTATCCCATTCTGAGTAACTGATACGACGATAAGTCGAAGATGAAGACGGTGGTCGAAGACCGAAAGTCTTCACGTCGTTTGGATAATTACTGATGATCTTGATTGGGATGTACACCCAAGAAGATGGAAACAGTTAGTGATCGTCCAGACGTACTTGGAGATTGATGGATATGCGGGGTACTAGGTGCCTCCGGTTTCGTTCAGACCCAGAACGGACTGGTAAATGGACTGTGTGTCTGACATTGGATTTTAGTCCGTGTGATTGATCTCTATTAAATATATATCTGTTTGGCGGCGGAGAATTTATTCTCTTACTTAACGCCCTTCCCTGAGACGTACGAGCTCAGGGTTTATATATTGATGGATATCAAACGCATGGAGTGAATTGCCTATGTGGCATGCCTAAGTGGCAAATGATCAAGGCTTCTGTTGAAAAGCAAAGTCTTGTGGTTGATGATCAAAGCACAGCCTTTGTGGCATAGCTTTGTGTAACGTTGAATCGCGAGCCTCACACCCTGGTATGAACCAGAAACGGGAGAAAGGACCTCAGGGAGGGCCTACGTTTCCTCCTAGCTAAAAGTGGCGTCAGTGGTTTTACACGCCCTGACGAGTTTGACTTATGTGGTTGTTGCTGTTGCGAGGCGCCTCGGTTAGATCGGACGAAACAGGTCCGATGGAGTCATTCGTTGGCTCGCTTACGCCCCAAAGGGCGGCAAAACGTAGTGCTCAGGCATTTTAATCCACTCCGTGTGGACCGGCCCTGACAATCCAAGGGTCGATGCGTTCTGATCCTGAGACTCGGGCTAGGCAGTCTCGAATTCGGTAAGGACTATCTTTTGCCTTGGTTCATGACGGAAACCCAATTTCCAAATACGTGACTTTGCGGTTTTATTTGTAAACCTATATATGGCGACATAGTGGCATGGGACGCTCATGTCGCCTATGATTGATACTTATGATTTGAAGTTGATTTATACACTATGCACTTATTATATTATCAAATGATTTGTTTTAAAACGTATCAAGCATTCTTTGGCTGTTATAAGGGAAAACCCTATCCCCTGGCTTGCATTGCATTGTGTGATAGGACCTGGGTTTTATAATTGCTTCATTTTTCTTTATTTAGCATTGCGCTGTTGTTTTATGCATTGGTATTCTTGGGAAGAAACCCGTTCCGTGTTATACGGCGTGGTCCCTTGAATTACCTAACTTTAAAAATAAAGATTAACTGTTTTAGTTCTCACAGCAGTCACATGACTGACCTGGAGTTTATTGTTTTGACCTAAACTCTGGGTGCCCTTATTTTGACACGGGCAGCTAGTAGTTTTGGTTTTGCAGATTTATATTCACAGGATCCTGGTTTACAGCTGGAACGATATCCGGAAAGCTTTGTATCCGTATATCTCCTTCTAGTTGTGTATTGTATTATTTTCCGCTGCTATGTATTTAAATGTAATTTTAATCTCTGATATTTCTGTGTAATATTCGTTTATACTCTGTATATTCTTGTAATCTGATGCATTGTTGTAATATACAATGAAATGTTCTTCCGTGTGCGTTCTGATTTGTCGTGTTCTCAAACGATAGGGCGTTTCGAACGGTCTGGGTCGGTTTAGCGACTGGTTCGGACCGAGCGAAATTCCTTCTCGTCACAGTTGGTATCAGAGCTTTGGTTTACAAAGCTCAGAGAACAAGACACATTAGAACCATACGAAAGAATTCATCAGATATTGGATTAGTGATATCCAATTAGAATGACTCGTTAGAGATAGGATCAGTAGTATCCTAGAACGAGTGTGAAGAGTATATTTTTCAAATGAAACCAATTTTGTTTTGAAAATTTAAAATCAATTATTCGTATTTGATTATTTATTTTATATTGATTTGGACACTCCAGTATATAAAGATTTTGCATAGGCGCCTTGCAAACGTATATTCGAAATTTTAATATACTGGATAGATATAGATTCACACTCTAGTCGCCCGAAGATGATTCTGATGATTGTAGCTACATCATCAGAATTAGTGTTCGAGTGTTGAAGGTGTGATATTTATATATCTCCTATTGACTGGTGTGAGAACCAAAACTAGATAGGGCTTATTGTTGTGATTTGGCATCAAAAATTTGATTTTTGACTATATATTAAATTTATGAATTTGAAATGATAATTCACTAATTGATTGACGTTTGTGTTGTTTGATTATTGTTTGTTAGTTGAAATTTTAACCATTATGCCTAATTGAACCAAATATTGAATTGTATTGAAATTTGGTCGCATTTGTTTGCATATACATGCACTTACATTGAACAGGTCATAGCAAGGAGGCTAGAGCAGGGAATAAAATTTGTTTGCCCGACAAATAGGTACATGTTTACTACATAATTTACTGTTTTGTTTGGGTGATGATGATTTTATGAGCCTATTGGCTAGCCGCTTGGCTTTTTCTTTTTCTTTTTGAGATCAGAAGGCCTATATGGCAATTTCGGGATTTTCCCGTGGCTCCCGGTGCAGGGGAGGTTATGGCGAAATTTTTCGAAAATTTAGGGTGTTAGCCAAATTTTTGAAGAATTTGAAAATTCTCAGAAACTGGAAGGTTGGAGAATGGAAGCCAGATCAAGCGTAGAGTTGATTAATCAAACCACTTCCGACTTTGTTCCTTTTCGGGGACGAAAAGTTTTAAGTGGGGGAGATTGTAACAACCCGAAAATCTGGGCCAGTTTAAAATTTTTATTTAGGCAATTTTAACGAATTTTGATTATTTAAAATGAATTATTTTAAATAAAAACGACGAGAAATTTATTTTGAATAGAATTAGAACGTATATATTATATACGTCGTCGTTAGAGTATAAATAATTATATATAATTATAAATAGAATTGAAAATGGCGCGGTAGTTCGATAATTCGATTTCAAACTTCAATTGAATGTACCAGGTGCAAAACAATCCGTATTTAAGTGAAACCAAAAACATTAGAATCTAATTGATAATATCCTTCCAACGAATCCGAAAAATCGAAATTTCATAGCGGAAAGCAAAAGATATGTCCAGATGAAAATTCTGAATAGTCGTTATGGAATTCAGGCCCTTAAAAATGGAAATTTTGCAAACGACCTCGGATTTCGACGAAACCACTTTTGTTGGGTCCGTGATGTTAAGTCATTGCTAGGTTTCAAATTTCATAATTTTTCGAATCAATATGTGAGCGTGGCAAAGGAAAACGCGTTTGACCAGTTTCAGTTGATTCTAATCGACTGGAAATTAGCCATTTTTCCAACGGTCTCAGAATTCGACGAAACTAGTTTTGTTAGGACCGTATCGTCAATACGAAGCTAGAAAATATTTTTCTGGAATTTTTAGGGTTAGTATGTGACCCCGGTAAATTGAAATGCGCGTTCAAATTCAATATATAGAGTTAAATGTATATTTGAAGAAAGCTGATTGTAACGATCGAATCAGCTTGCGATACATATCCCATTGTGTTCGGAATGGGGGTGAAACGCTATGGACGATAGGCGGTGGGTTTGATTTCGGCTTCGAAATAAAAAGTTACTTTTTTTTAGGGGAATAAAAATAAAATATAAATAATTACATTTATATATACACCCCCCCGTTTCTTCAAAAATCAGAAATCAAAATAAAATTAAAAAAAAAGAAAAAAACCCTAAACTAAACCCGCCGCTTCCCCGATCATCCGCCTGCCGCCGCCTCAGGCGTGGCGCCGCCGATCACCGCATCCCCCTCCCCCTCGTCCGTCGATCCCCCTCCCTCCCTCCGCGTCCGATTCAAGGTCGCCCCCCCCCCCCCCCAGCGAGCCATCGACGACGCAGCCGCTGCCCCCCACCTCATCCACCAGACCACCGCGACAGTCCCCCCCCGATGACCGACGCAGTGATAACCTCCCCCCCCCTTTTCGGCAAATTGACCGTAAGTTTTCTTTATTTGTTTTTTTATTTTATTTTCTTCTTATTTAGTTAGAAAGAAATTCAGTTTTTAGAATAAATAAAATACATTGGTTTTTTAAAAAATATAAATAAGCATTGTTTTTCTCAATCAAATTTGCTTTGCTTTTAAAATAAAAATATGATTTTTATATTTTTAAAGTAATAAAAATATGACTTTTATATTTTTAAGGTATTAAAAATATAGTCTTTACTATTTAGTCGAAGTAAAAATATGATTTTTATATTTTTAAAGTGTTAAAAATATAATCTTTATTAAGTAGAAGATGTAAAAATATGATTTTTGTTTAGGTAGAGAATTGAAAATATAATTTTTTTTCATGATAGGAATATTAAAAATATCATCTTTACATGAGTAGAAAACTAAAAATGTGATTTTTATAATGATATTTTTGAAAAGGCGAAATCTTTATATGAAGAATAGCGGGATAAAAATAGAATTTTTACCAATGTAACATCGAAGTAAAAATTCGATTTTTATATATTGAATAGCGAAGTAAAAATTCGATTTTTATATATTGAATAGCAAAGTAAAAATTCGATTTTTATATATTGAATAGCAAAGTAAAAATTCGATTTTTATATATTGAATAGCAAAGTAAAAATTCGATTTTTATATATTGAATAGCAAAGTAAAAAATTCGATTTTTATATATTGAATAGCAAAGTAAAAATTCGATTTTTATATACTGAATAACGAAGTGAAAAGGTGATTTTTTATATATAGTGGCTACGGCAACAAAGATGACTAAGAGACGAGAACGACGAAGATTTCTCTAAATGAAGTGCCGTGAAGTTAGGATAGCTATCGGTGTGAACTTCTCACTCTTTAATTTTATTTTCTAGTTATATAAATATATACTAGGATGCAGACGGTGTTTAGTAGCACCCGACACCCGTCATCCACAGACCATGGATGGCTTGTTTGTTTAATTGTTTGGTTGTGTAGTTGGTTAGATTATTTGATTGGAATTGAATTGTTTGGTGAAATGAAATTGATTTGATTGATGTGTGAATGGCGTGGGCCTTCACTTGACCGGGGATAAGGCTAGGCCTTGTCCCGTTTCTAGTATCGTGCCGTTATGCCGCCGAAATTTTCTAAAATAAGTTAGAAAAATAAAAATATCATTTTTATTTGGTAAATGAACTGAATAAAAATTCATGTGTTAAAATATAATTTTTAACGTGAATGTGAATAAATAAATATTCATTTACAAACCGGGCGGTTTGTTTATGTACACCTATTTGAAGGACATTGATTGGGTCGATAAATTTTACACATTGCCCAACTGCACAACTAAAATCTGTGTTTGATTGTTTGAAACCCCACACGGGTGTTGGGATGAAATTTGAAGTTCACTCATCCTGATTGATTAAATATGTCGATCGATTGATTGACAGGCTGTTATAAGCGTTAGATATCTATATTTGATGCTTATACGGTGTAGTGCACTTTGGTTGATGGTTGATTATTTTGCAATGCTATTATATACGTGTGATGTATGAAAATCCATATAATTAACATTATATGGTAATTGATTGGGACTCATTCCAGTTTCGAAAAAGAAATATTTGAAATAGAAGATTTGAAATAGAAATATTTGAAATAGAAATGTTCGAAATGGAATATTTGAAAATATCAATATATGAAGCCGTGTTGATTAGATAGACGCCATTTTGACGTGAACGATATTTATATCGATTTTATTCATTTTAAAACGAATATTGAAAAGTGATTTCGAAATCGAATATTTTGAAATGAAATTTGATTTGAATGGAATAGAAAATGAAATTTGATTTGAATCGAATAGAAAACCAATTTGAATTTAATTGAATTGAAAACGAATTCGAATCGAATAGAAAACGAATTCGAATCGAATAGAAAACGAATTCGAATTGAATTGAAACCGAATTAAAATGAATTAAAATTGAATTGAAATTTGAAATGTATAGAAACGAATTTTAAAATGAATTTATAAGGAAGAATTCAATTTTGATTTGAATTGAAATGGAAGTTGAAAATGTTTTTGAAACGAATTCAAAACTATCTTTATAATTCGTTTTAAATTGAAATCGACGAAGTATATATTATATATATAATATAATGGCCTGAATAGAACGCGCCGCGCCGCGGCAGTTCGCGAATTTCGACCATTGACTTCGAATGGATATTACGGGAGATCCGACCGTCGGATTCTCCTAAAACCGGAACCGTCGGGTTCATATCGAAAAGAGCTTTCTAACGAATATTAGAAATTAGAAATCTAACGGTTGGATTTGGAATTATGTCCAAATCAAATTTGAAAAAGGTCGCTGTAAGTGCAGTTCGATGGCCATTGATGGAAATCGATTGTACGGGCCTTGATAAAATTATTAAAAATAGTAATAATTTGTGTAAAATCAAAAGAAATGATTTAGAAAGAATTGGGATGAAAAACTCTATATTTGAAAAGATAAAAATAGATTTTTATCGAAATGAACTAGTTTTGAACTAGAATTATAATTCTATTTATTTTTAGATAAATAAATCGAATTTGAAATGGTTTTGAAAATAACCAGAATTTCCAATGATTGCATTGGAATGGATTTGAATCGAAATTGTCTTCGGAATATTTCGACGTTGGATTTCGGGATTATACAGATGTTGTTATGGAAATTTGAAAGATGTAGATATATATATCGTTATTTCCAATATGACATTTGTTAATCGTAGAATTTGATATTGAATATAAGCCGATATATTTTCTATTCAGAGCCTCGTATTGAATATCAAATGTGATTTGGGTTTGTCGTGAATGGTGTCTTCACTAACACTGTTCTTGAACCCAGTTGAGAAAAGATTAAATCTTTTTATTTAGATTTAATGAAGTGTACCAATTAAATAATATTTAACTGGAATTGAATTGATATTGATTTTTGGGTTTATCGTGGACAGTGTTTTAAATAACACTCGTTCTTTAACCCGATAATCAATGAAATGTGATTTTGGGTTTATCGTGAATGGTGTTTTAAATGACACTGATTCTTTAACCCAGTTAAAGATTAAAACTAAGTGGAGTTTTAATGAATCTTTAATTAGATTGAAATAATCGAGAATGGAGTATCACCAGTTTTACTCCAGGCGTTAGTTAAATCTTTAATTAGATTTGAACGTGAAATGGTAATTGAATTTACCGATAACACCGTGGTGTTAGATAAGAAGTATTACCAGTTTTACTTCATGGGATGAATAGGTTGGGATTGGGAAATTAAAACAAATGATTACTTCGGTAAGGTTCGCTAATCCCAACTAATTTGAATTGATATTCAAAAATAGATTAAAGAATAAATTCAAGAAATTTATCTTGGATAAAATTAATGGGAACCTTTACCTATGAATGTGAAATTTAGAAACTAACTGTCGGTTAGCTAAGCAGAATGGTTTTCTGGATATTGATCTGATGTTGGTTTCGGCCTTCGGGGTTAATATTTGGGGAATTATTCTCTTGTTAATTTACGGTTAGTGACTGATGAATTGGAATGAGGCGTATGTTGTGTTTGTGTAACACTTATTTAAAATATACGCGAGTTATTCGGAAAGACCGGGTTTATCCCATTCTGAATAACTGATACGACGATAAGTCGAAGATGAAGACGGTGGTCGAAGACCGGAAGTCTTCACGTTGTTTGGATAATTACTGATGATCTTGATTGGGATGTACACCCAAGAAGATGGAAACAGTTAGTGATCGTCCAGACGTACTTGGAGATTG
The DNA here is from genome assembly GCA_030737875.1 of Allium sativum. Taxonomy (NCBI): domain Eukaryota; kingdom Viridiplantae; phylum Streptophyta; class Magnoliopsida; order Asparagales; family Amaryllidaceae; genus Allium; species Allium sativum. The sequence continues at coordinate 19,627,972 of CM060911.1, forward strand.
ATGGATATGCGGGGTACTAGGTGCCTCCGGTTTCGTTCAGACCCAGAACGGACTGGTAAATGGACTGTGTGTCTGACATTGGATTTTAGTCCGTGTGATTGATCTCTATTAAATATATATCTGTTTGGCGGCGGAGAATTTATTCTCTTGCTTAACGCCCTTCTCTGAGACGTACGAGCTCAGGGGTTATATATTGATGGATATCAAACGCATGGAGTGAATTGCCTATGTGGCATGCCTAAGTGGCAAATGATCAAGGCTTCTGTTGAAAAGCGAAGTCTTGTGGTTGATGATCAAAGCACAGCCTTTGTGGCATAGCTTTTTGTAACGTTGAATCGCGAGCCTCACACCCCGGTATGAACAAGAAACGGGAGAAAGGACCTCAGGGAGGGCCTCCGTTTCCTCCTAGCTAAAAGTGGCGTCAGTGGTTTTACACGCCCTGACGAGTTTGACTTATGTGGTTGTTGCTGTTGCGAGACGCCTCGGTTAGATCGAACGATCCGGGTCCGATGGAGTCATTCGTTGGCTCGCTTACGCCCCAAAGGGCGGCGAAACGTAGTGCTTAGGCATTTTAATCCACTCCGTGTGGAACGGCCCTGACGATCCAAGGGTCGATGCGTTCTGATCCTGAGACTCGGGCTAGGCAGTCTCGAATTCGGTAAGGACTATCTTTTGCCTTGGTTCATGACGGAAACCCAATTTCCAAATACGTGACTTTGCGGTTTTATTTGTAAACCTATATATGGCGACATAGTGGCATGGGACGCTCATGTCGCCTATGATTGATACTTATGATTTGAAGTTGATTTATACACTATGCACTTATTATAGTATCAAATGATTTGTTTTAAAACGTATCAAGCATTCTTTGGCTGTTATAAGGGAAAACCCTATCCCCCGGCTTGCGTTGCATTGTGTGATAGGACCTGGGTCTTATAATAGCTTCATTTTTCTTTATTTAGCATTGCGCTGTTGTTTTATGCACTGGTATTCTTGGGAGGAAACCCGTTCCGTGTTATACGGCGTGGTCCCTTGATTTACCTAACTTTAAATATAAAGATTAACTGTTTTAGTTCTCACACTAGTCACATGACTGACCTGGAGTTTATTGTTTTAACCTAAACTCTGGGTGCCCTTATTTTGACACGGGCAGCTAGTAGTTTTGGTTTTGCAGATTTATATTCACAGGATCCTGGTTTACAGCTGGAACGATATCCGGAAAGCTTTGTATCCGTATATCTCCTTCAAGTTGTGTATTGTATTATTTTCTGCTGCTATGTATTTAAATGTAATTTAAATCTCTGATATTTCTGTGTAATATTCATTTATACTCTGTATATTCTTGTAATCTGATGCATTGTTGTAATATACAATGAAATGTTCTTCCGTGTGCGTTCTGATTTGTCGTGTTCTCAAACGATAGGGCGTTTCGAACGGTCTGGGTCGGTTTAGCGACTGGTTCGGACCGAGCGAAATTCCTTCTCGTCACAAGTTTGAGTTATAATAACGATGTTTTATAACATCGCATTAATTTTAAAGGACCTTTGAAATGTTTTTCCCAAATAAAATGTGAGATATTTTCTATGCATAGAAAAATGAAATGAATTGTTGAATAAAGAATTATGAAATGGAATATGGAAATGTTTCCGATATTAATGAAGTATATTTTCAAAATATAGAAAATAAGGTTTCACGAATATTTAGAAATGTTTTATAACCGAAATAAGAGATATTTCTCGAATAAAGGAAGTATGATGTTGGAAATGCTTTCCAATAATCGAGAAAGACAACTGAATGTTTAAAGAATCTTAAAAGGGGAAATGGGAAATTAGAATCAATAATATAATAAGGAATCAATATAAACGGGCTAGTATTGTGTGATGCTTGATCGGTACGATTTCCAACTAGAAAAAGGACCGTTGGTTGTATGGATGTTTCTTTGCTAGTTAAATCACCGACTATCGAAGTTTTGATTTATTTTATACCTCCATTGTCAATATGGAGAGACTGGGATTAGATTTAATATCTGAAAACCACTCTGTATTAGTATAAGCGTACATATCAACTTATGCTGAAAATAAGTGAAGACGGAGTAAAATGCAGGGGCTGTTCTGTTAAACCTAGGTAGAAATTGCCCAAGATGGATTAATAGAACGGTGCCTTCGGTTTGTCCAGACCCAGGACAACTTGTAAGAACGAGTGTCTGACAGAGTATTTCCAACGGGATTACGTACGTTGATTCCTTCAAATGTACGAAGTTGGTGGAAAAGAAGGGAAACTTCTTTAGCTTAACAATCTGAGTATTTTTGTGGTAATCAATCAGTGATTTCTGATGGATCTGACGATGTGGCATTCAAAGTAAATGATGGCCAGATGTTCTGGAAGATAATTCAAACCTCAAGCCTCACAACCGGGAATTGACTAAAATCGGCCAGGCAACATGGCTATGTGGGTCGCACCCATTAGGATGTATAATCACCTATCTAGAGAAATTACATCCGCTTCTTTAATCTATCGATGCTGTCCCTTTCGGGAAACGTCTACCGATCCCAACCGTTGGTGATATACATTCGATACACTCAAGCGAAATGAGTGGTCGGTCATGTGTGGGCCGGGTTGCAAGTCGTTCTTTTTAAACCCCAGTGTATCCCCTTTAGAGTACACTGATCGGAAGGTAGTTCCATACCTTGTCATGTTGGAAATCCAATCTCCAATAAGCGCCCTGCGGTTTCGATTTTATATTATATATGGAACGTGAGATGCAAGCGTTCCGCTAGATTCTATTTATTTGATGTAGACATTATTATAATATCATTGGATTTGATATCAAAAATATTTTTGGTTACCGTAAGGTGAAAACCATCTGTGTTTATGTATGGATCGGTCTTACAATTATCATTTCTTTCAAAAGGATTTTGAAAGTTAAACAAATGGTTGGAGTTTACTCACACCAGTCTCATGACTGACCCAGAGTTTATTTTATTTGTTTTCCCTAAACTCTTGGATGCCCAAATTTGTATGGGAAGTCGAGTAGTCGGGATTTTACAGATTCACTTGGAGGATCTTGAAGCAGGAGACTTCATCAGTTAGCTATAAACTATCATATTTTCCGCTGTGTACTGGGTTGTCTTTGGAAATAGGTGTTTATAACTGTTCCAGGAATAACTGTCGTGCTGTGATGATGGTATGTATATTCGAAACAGATTTGTATTTCAAAAGTTATGTTATTTAATATGTTTTATTCGTTCCGCTGTGAGATCTGTGTTCTTCGTATTCTTCTATTCCAATATTTTTTTCTTTCTATTTCTCATCCTCTAACTACGTTCTAATAATGATTCGTATTTCTGTGCTATTTGGGTTGGACGTGTGGTGTAATTAGTCAAGTCAAAAGGTTTGGAATTTCAGGCCATTACATCTATTTATAGGGAAAAATATTCCTGAGAGTTTGTACAAACATCTGACCATATATGATCAGACGTCCGAGCTGAAGGCATTATTATTATTATTATTATTATTATTATTATTATTTAACTTGAACATATGTCTGACACCCCGATAGACATGAGTCTGTTTACAGGGAAAAGATATTCCCGAGAGTTTACTTTGGAAAAATTCTATTAATCTTAATTAAAGATTATAAATTCCAAATCATAACTTCACCATTAATCGAGTTTAAGAATTAATGTTATTTAAAACATCATTCACAAAGAACCCAAAATCCACTTTCATTTAATTCCAGTTATATTCATTAATTGGAAAATCTCATTAAATCTTAATGAAAAGATTTATTTAATTCTCAACTGGGTTTAAGATCGGTATTATTAAAGATACCATTCCCGACTAACCCAAAAACCAATTTGATATCAAATACAAGGCTCCAATAGAAACTTTATCGACTTATATTCAATATCAAATTCTGAAACTAACAGATATCGTATTGGGAATAACGATATATATATCTTTCAAATTCCTCAACAATAGCCGTACAGTCATGGAATCAAATAGCGAAATATTCTGAAGATTATTTCTATCAGATCCGTTCCAATTCATATGTTGGAAAAATCCTAGTTATATCAAAATCGTATCAATTCTTTATTCTAGTTGTTAACCATTTCATTCAGATAAATATCTTTATCTTTTCAAACTTGGCGTATTTTAATATTTTCATGTCCGTACATCAAAATCATATTTTGATTCTTCTCTGAATATTATATCAAAATATTCGTTTATATTCTAAATCGGAATGTGACTCAATCAATGTTACTACCAAAAATTACCCTTAGCATAAGCTGATAGTGAAGGGGTATCGGATGAATATAAGCATAGAGAGAATAATTCTAGGAGGACATAAACCGACACCCCTTAAAAAGAAAGGAACTCAAAACCTATACAGAATGCCCGAGAAACTCATCCAGCACGGTCTACCCGAAGGGGAGTTCTACAACGAAAGGTAACCTAAGACAGGAGCCGAGAAAAAGAAGGGCACAGGCTCCGCTTATCGAAACCCAGAAGGACTATCAGAATTAACCAGCTTAATGCATACATACAAGAAGGAGAAAGGTATCAGGCCAGCATGTAAGGATTATATAGAGCCGGCTTTTGAAAAATCGACTACTTGGATGACGAAGGAACACATTCATAAGTAACAGAGATATCTCTGGAAGCCACTTTCCGGGGAACAAGAATACTCCAAAAGCTCAACCAAAAGGCTACCCGAGACCCAAGAGGAGATACAGGCTATCCGTACTAATTTATCTAGTATAGAAACCAGCGACGGTTTCGCAGCAGCAGCTATCTACATACATAATGAGGGCAGGCTCCTCTAAATATTCACAATAAAGCCGGAAGCCTACATCCGAAAGCTTACGTCTGAGTGCCTACACTCGGGAGTTGTTACCAAGGGTTCAAATACCATCCCCAAAAAAGCCGCAAATGACCGAAACCCCTACTCTAAAGACCATAATTAGCTCTCCGGAAACGACTAGAAGCCAAACATTTGAAACCAAGGAAGAAGTCACTGGCAAAGGCCCCTGCAGGCCCAATAGCGCTACAGCGGAAGCAACCAAAAGTCTCTATAAATAGGACCTTAGAGACCACATAAAGGGGAACTATTTTTTTATTTCTCAAGATTATTTTTCTTCTAAGAAAAAGAGCAAATCCTAATTACTTAAAGCGGATTAAAAAAATTCTTCAACTTTTGTAATGAATGGAGAATTCAAAGGCTTAAATACCTTGCAATTTGATAATATTTTTGTGTTGTTATGGTGGAACAAGGAGTTAACACTAACCTTTCATATGGAGAAGTTGATCGTAACGCCTTCGAAGAAGAAGGAGGACTTCATAGAGATACAAAGTCCTCCTCCTTCCATCCTGTGGGTTTTTGCACATCGGTTAACGTCTCCATAATGAGTCTAACGCTCCTTGATGTAGAGAAAGAAGTTATCTGCTGGCATATCACTTGGTTCTTGGAGCATCCTCGACCATTCAGGGCGATTCAATGCAAAACAACCATCTGAGTCTATAAACATCGCGGTGGTTTCTTCCTTTAGTATGAGGAAGCGTTGGCATGTTTTCCTCTTATCACATTATGCATTATTGTGTTCGCGACTCAAGAAGTTATTAATCTAATGAGATCTTAGTCATGTCCGACTGGGTGAACCCCTTTTGGACTATTTTGAATCTCTAAGGTATTGTCAGTGGAGCATCCATCACCTAAAGGTAGGATATCTAATCTCCAAGGTTGATATCTCGATGCCTGAAGAAGGATGGATCTAGCTGAACAATACCGATTTCTTGATATCCTCCAGCAACCCTGGGTCATGAATCATCAAATTACTTGAACCTATGCCCCACACGACTTAACCCGGGTATTGACGAAAAATAATGTTAACATTTTTGGCGCTAGGAGGGCCTGAACCTCCGTCCTTGTGGTTAATCAATCAAAAATTAACTTGGAAACCCTTTGCTCCGTGGCAGGAAGGATGAAGTCCAAATGATTGGAAGATCGGAACAAGGAACCGGCTCCTGGTGCAACCCTTGAAGGGAACATGGATCAAACTCTTAATTCGAACAATAGAGAAAGAGGAGCCACATCAAACCTGATACAACCACCAAACACTATGGAGGATAATGGCACAAGAATTGTGGTCCTGGAGAAGCAACTCCAAGAGCTGCTAGTTCATATGAATGCAATGCAGGTATATAAGTCTTCGAGACATACCAGATCCTGCCAAAGAGAAAAAAATGAGTCTCCAAAAAGAAAAGCTCCCATCCAACACTCTAAAACAAAGAGGAAACCTAGGCGACCTCCTCTAAAAAGAAGAAGTCCTATCTGACAGGAGTTGACCATCAAGGGAATCAGTGTGAACAGGAGTAGTCAAGGAGTTCCACTTCTAAAGGTTATGACCCCAAAAGAATGGACTACGATAACAAGGAGGCTTATCTTAAAGATCTCACCCAGAAGACCATAAAGGACTTACTAGGAAGAAAGGGGAAGAGGACCCAGGATGACAGAGTCAACGATAATTAAAGGGTAGCACCTTTCATCAATGAAATTATGAACACCATAATACCATTAAGAGTTAAGGTCCAACCATAAAGTATGTTAGGACAACTGACCCCGATGATCACTTGATGGCTTCCGACAGCCAGATGGATCTCTACAACGCTTCCAGAGCTGTTAGATGTCGCCTTTTTCCGGTGACCTTTCAAGGTGTGGCAGAAAAGTGGTATCGCCAATATAGAGAAAATACCATTTACTCGTGGAAACAATTCTCCTATGAACTTTCCGCACAGTTCTGCATTTGCAAAGATCCAACAGTTGACTATACAGTCATCGCTAACATCAAACAGAGGCAAGGCGAGTCTCTTGGTGATTATCTGAAGAGGTTCAACATCAAGGCGATAAAAGCCAAGGATATGAAAGATCACGACAAATTAATCACCGTGCATTCAGGGTAATCGAAAACACCCCCTTCTGGAAGGACTTGTACATCCATGGCTGCAAAGACTTACAAGATTTCCATTTCTAGGCCGACAAATTCATTCGCATGGACGGATTGTATTTCACGAAGAGGAAGTTTGGGCCTCGAGGGGAAGGACAAAGGCCGAACTTTGGACGAAGGATCCCAAAAGGAATCAGAAGAGGTCAAGGTGGGAAGATTCCAACACCAACTCTATCGCTTTAAACAAGCCCATATCGTTTGTGTATGCTATCGCAAGAGAAAGGGTTAATAACTTCCCCATCTCGTTCAAAGCCAATAATTGCCTTAAACCTCATTCCAATAGAAAGTACTGTGAGTTCCACAAAACCAACGGACATAAGACAGATGAGTGCAACGTATTGGACGGGACCATTCAGAAGCTGATCCGAGAGGGACATTTAAAGGAATTCGTTCTAAACAAGACAACCTCTACTCAGCGTACGAATGAACAACAGAAGGTTTCGGTAAATATGATAGGGGATCCGATGGAAGAAGGCAACCTAGACATAGGTCCACCCATAAATCGAACCAATGTGATTCATGGTGGGCCACACCCTGCCGGAAATTGCCCGAGCTCAAGAAATCATTACATGAAGGAAGCCATGGAGGGAATCTTTTCCATTCAAGAAGAACCATCGCTGAAGAATGCACATTATACTCTCAAGATGCACAACCTGGTGGTGTCTCCGGAAGAAATGAAGAAAGGGGTCTGTCACCCACATAGTGACCCCCTTATGATAACGGCGCAAATAGGACTTTTGTTTGTTTCTAAAATCCTGGTGGATACTAGAAGTGCTGTCAATGTTATCTTCAACCACGCTTTCGATCAGACGGGAATTTCTGAGAAGAAGTTGGAGCCAAGCAATGAACCAGTCTTCGGCTTCAACAACAAAGGGTCGATTCCAATAGGTCAAATCAACCTCCTAGTTCAAGTTGGATTATCTCCGCTTCACAAGACCTTTGAAACTCTCTTCGTCATGATCGACCAACCATCCTATTACAACGCCTTCTTCATGTGACTGGCTTTGGAGGAAATGGACACTTTCTTTTCTTCCAAGTATCCCATTTTGAAATTCCTAACCAAGCAGGGACGGGGTTTCATCCAGGGAGAGTAGTTTAGCTCCTACGAGTTGTACTTCGCAACGATCGACAAATATAAAAGGGAGTGTTCTTCGTACTTTGATTCTTCTACTATTTTTACACTTTCGAATAGGGGATTTTCACATCCCACATTCTAAGCTAATACAAAAATTAGTAAGGCTAACAGGTGTACCAATGGTAGGTACCTTTCTTTGAAAAGAAAGAGGAAGAGATCTGATGATCCAAGGAAGGGGAAATCATCACGGACTCAGATTCCAGAGGAGACATTGAAAGAATCAAACCACTAGAAGACATGGAAGGGATAAATGTTGATACGGAGGATAAATCGAAGGTCATAAACATAGAGAAAAGGCCGAAGTGCCCCTCAAGAGCGACCTAATTCAATTTTTTCAACTCAACAAGGATATTTTTGCTTGGACCATTCGGATATGATTGGAATCAACTCTTCTATCATGAGTCTTGCCTTAAACATTGACCCTTTGGTAACCCAGTCCGATAGTTAAAAAGACAATATAATAAAGATCGATTAGAAGCCTTGAAGGGGGAGGTCAAAAGGTTGGAGACTAACGGGTTTATCCGAGAGGTCGTTTACCCAAAATGGTTAGATAATCCCGTTCTAGTGAAGAAATCCAATGGGAAGTGGAGAACATGTGTCGGTTACATGGATCTAAACAAGGCTTGCCTAAAAGACTGCTATCCCCTTCCGTGGATTTCTCAATCCATCAAATACCTCATGGGGAGAACACCCAAGCGCATTCACTAGCTAAATTAGCTAGTTCCCCGGGGGCCCGAAACTCGAGTGATTCCCATGGGTTATCTGGAAAATCCTAGTGTCGGGCATTGAAAAATCAAAAACAGAAAAGGAACTATTTGTCTTAACGAGATCCCAAGCCTTGAGGGGGGATGAAAGAGACAAGGAGGGAAACTTCAACGAGGATCCTCCCTTAAATGAAACGAATTGCCATCGTAAGAATACATGGATGACTCCTATAATGGATTATCTCATAAACGAGACTTTGCCCCTTAATAAGCAAAACGCGAGGAGGATAAAATGCCAGGCTCCTACGTTTGTGATTGCGGATAAAATTCTCTATAAAAAAGGACATTCGCTTCCTTACCTAAGGTGTATAAGTTCCAAAGACGGGCTCAACCTCCTGAAGGAAGCTCATGAAGGAAGGTGTAGAGACCACTCCAGTGGAATTAAGCTGGCCAAAAGGGTCATGCGACAGGGATATTATTGGTTGCAGATGGTCAGTCAAGCGGTAGGGTATGTCAAAAGAAGTGATAGGTGTCAAAGGTATTCCAGGGTGCCCCGGCTTTCACCTAGCGAACTAACCACTATATCAAGCCCCTGGCCATTTGATGCATGGAGTATAGATTTGATTGGAACCTTGCCAATCTCCAAAGGGGGAGCAAAGTACGCCATAGTAGCCATCGACTACTTCACCATGTGGGTAGAGGCAGAATCCCTTCCGACAATCACATCCAAAAAGGTGTTAAGGTTCATAATAAAGAATATCGTAACCTGTATTGGAATCCCTCACAAAATTATCTCAGATAACGGAACATAATTTGAAAGCGAAGAGTTCACTTGGTTTTGTGAGAAAAATGGAATCATCAAAAGTTTCTCCTTGGTAGTCTATCTGAAGGCCGACAGAGTGGTTGAAGCTGCCCACAAAATCATAAAGACGATTCTTAAAAATCGTTTAAACCAGGCTAAAGGGAATTGGGCCGAAGTGTTACCTTTTGTGCTTTAGTCGTATAGAACCTTTGCAAAAATAGCCACAGGGCACACCCCTTTTTCCCTGACATATGGATGTGAAGCTATGCTTCTGGTTGAGATTGAGATACCATCACCTAGAAGGGTAGCATATGCGTTCAATCCCAACTAAGAATTAAGAAAAGAATCCCTAGACCTAATACAAGGATTAAGGGATGAGGCAGCAATCAGAACAACCGAATACCAAAGAAGGATTACGAAATACTACAACTCAAAGGTTAGGACCAGAACCTTTGTAAAAGGAGAGTTAGTTTTACGAAGGGTGATAACAAACATAAAGAACCCAGCGGATGGCCCTCTCGGCATAAATTGGGAAGGACCTTTCGTCACCCATTAAGAAGTTAAACCCGGAACATATCGACTGAGCAGGCCCGATGGGAACCTTGTTCCAAGAACATGGAACTCAGAACATTTAAGACCATATTTCCCAACGATGGAGAAATAAGATAAAAGGTTTTCTTCGAAAGATGGTCATATAACTAAGGGTATGGAAACCCTTCCTATAGCATAAAAGAAGACCCAAAAGGGGTCGAGCTGAGAAAAGGGATCAAATCCCTCATCATCAAGATGAGGCATCCCGCGAAGGGGGATGGAGTGTTAGTCTTTCTCCTTGCCCAAATCAAAGGGTGCTAGGTTAAAGCATCAAAAGCGTAAGCCGCCATTTTACACCAGCAAGGGTCGTGGCAGTGCATCTAACTTTGCACGCCATCCCTCTGCTCACAGAAGAGTACGCCCTGCCTCTGCTAGAACTAAGCATGTCCTAACTCTGCTCATGTTCCACATTACCTGCAGAAGGGAGTTCTAACCCCTATCACTACCTACGATGGTCTGGATAGGAGGGGGGTGGCGTGTAAGCTTCTATGAATACCTACGATGGTTCGTATAGAGCGTCAAAAGAGTAAACCTTATTATTGTGCCTAGATGGCCCCGTCTAAGTTTATAACACCTTATCACTACCTACGATGGTCAGGTTAATGCTCCTTCTAGAGGGAGGACGGGTAAGTCCTCGGGCCCTGCTTGTGGATAAGCCAGCCAAGCGCACTAAACGAACATGCCTAGAGAGTGGCCAACAAAGCATGTACATCCTCTGCTTTGACACCAAAAGCCCAGAGAGTGGCTCAAGAAGCACGTACAACCTCTGCTTCACAAATTAAATCCGAAGCGAATGCCAATAACATTAATACCAGAAGGGGTTCCCGGTCTTTAATCTTCAAAATACCCAAATCTGGGTGGATTCGGCTCGTCATTTAATGCCAGAAGGGGTTCTCGGTCTTCAATCTTCAAAATGCCCGAATCTGGATGGATTCAACTCTTCATTTAATACCGGAAGGTGTTCCCGGTCTTCAATCTTCAAAATACCCGAGTCTAGGTGGATTCAGCTCTTCATTTAATACCGGAAGGGGTTCCCGTTCTTTAATCTTCAAAATACCCGAATCTACATGGATTCGGCTCTTTATTTAATACCGGAAGGGGTTCCTAGTCTTCAAAATACCTGAATCTGGTGGATTCGGCTCTTCATTTAATACCGGAAGGGGTTCCCGGTCTTCAATCTTCAAAATACCCGAATCTGAATGGATTCAGCTCTTCATTTAATACCGGAAGGGGTTCCCGATCTTCGATCTTCAAAATACCCGAATCTTGGTGGATTCGGCTCTTCATTTAATACCGGAATGGGTTTCCGGTCTTCAACCTACCAAATACCCGAATCTGGGTGGATTCGGCTCTTCATTAACACCGGAAGGAGTTCCCAATCTTCAACCTACAAAGTACCTAAATTTTGGTGGATTCGGCTCTCTATTAATTCCGGAAGGGGTTCCAAGTCATCAGTCTACAAAATACCCGAACCTAAGTGAATTCGGCTCGTCATTAATAACGGAAGGGGTTCCCAGTATTCAATCTACAAAATACCCGAACCTAGGTGCATTCGACTCTTAATTAATACCGAAAGGGGCTCCTGGTCTTCAATCTTCGAAATACCCAAATCTGGGTGGATTCAGTCTTTCACAAATGCCGGAAGGAATTTCTAGTCTTCCATTTATATCAATGCCCAAGTCTGGGTCGATTCTTTTCTCCACCAACGCTGAAGGAGGATTTCTTCATCAGGACCCATGACGTAATACAACATTAAGAAACAACTAATAGATGAATAGAAAAAAGGTTGGAAAAAGAAGCTTAACTTGGAAAGTCGAAGACACCCTTCATTGGGGGGGAAAATGTTACTACCAAAAATTACCCTTAGAGTAAGCTGATGGTGAAGGGGTATCAGATGAATATAACCATAGAGAGAATAATTCCAGGACGACATAAACCGACACCCCTTTGGAAGAAAGGAACTCAAAACCTACAGAATGCCAGCGAAGCTCATTCAACATGGTCCAACTGAAGGGGAGTTCTGCAGTAAAAGGTAACCTAAGACAGTAACCGAGAAAAAGGAAAGCACAGGCTTCGCTTACCGAAACCTGGAAGGACTATCAGAATTAACCCGCTTAACGCTGACACACAAGAAGGAGAAGGGTATCAGGCCATCATGTAAGGATTATCTAGAGCCGACTTCTGAAAAATCGACTACTTGGATGATGAAGGGCCACATTTATAATTAACAGAGATATCATCGGTAGCCACTTTCAGGAGAACAAGAATACTCCAAAAGCTCAACCGAAAGGCTACCCGAGACCCAAGCGGAGATACAGGCTATCCGTACTAATTTATCTAATACAGAAGCCAGTGACGGTTTCGCAACGACAACTATCTACATACATCATGAGGGAAAGATCCTCTAAGTATTCACGATAAAGCCAAAAGCCTACATCTGAAAGCTTACGTCTGAGTGCCTACACTCGGGAGCGGTTACCAAGGGTTCAAATACCATCCCCAAAGAAGCCGCAAATGTCAAAAACCCCCACTCCGAAGACCATAATTAGCTCTCTGGAGACGACCGAAAGCCAAACATCCAAAAATAAGGAAGAAGCCACTGGCAAAGGCGCCTGTAGAGCCAATAGCCCAGCAGCGGGAGCAGCCCAAAGTCTCTATAAATAGGACCTTAGAAACCGCATAAAGGGGGACGAATTTTTTGTTTCTCAAGATTATTCTTTCTTCTTAGAGAAAGAGCAAATCCTAATTCCCTAAAGTGGATTAAAAAATTTCTTCAACTTTTGTAATACAGCTACAATTTATGAATGGAGAATTCAAAGGCTTAAATACCTTGCAATTTGATAATCTTTTTGTGTTGTTATGGTGAAACAATGAGTTAACACTAACCTTTCATATGGAGAAGTTGATCATAACGCCTTCAAAGAAGAAGAAGGACTTCGTAGAGATCCAAAGTCCTCCTTCCATCTTTAGGGTTTTTGCACATCGATTAATGTCTTTATAATGAGCCTAACGCTCGTTGATCTTGAGAAAGAAGTTATCCGTTGGCTTATCACTTGGTTCTTGGAGCATCTTCGGCCCTTCAGGCCAATTCGATGCAAAACGACCATCTACGTCAATAAACATCGCGGTGGTTTCTTCCTTTAGTATGAGGAAGCGTTGGCCTGTTTTCCTCTTATCACAATATGTGTTATTATGTTCATGACTTAGGAAGTTATTAATCTAATGAGATCTTTGTCATGTCCGACTAGGTGAACCCCCTCCGAACTATTTTGGATCCTTACAATATTGTCAGTGGAGCATCCATCTCCTGAAGGTAGGATATCTAATCTCCAAGATTGATATCTCGATGCCTGAAAAAGGATGGATCTAGCCCAACAATACTGATTTCTTGACATCCTCCAGCAGACCTGGGTTAAGAATACATCAAATTACTTGAACCTATGCCCTACACGACTTAACCCGGGTGTTGACGAAAAATATCGTTGATAATCAATTACCACATAATTTCAATTACATGGATTTCGTACATTGCATATATTCAAAAATAGTGATAAACAACTATTAAACATCCAATTCACATCCAAAGTGCAATTTGCAACTACATAAGCATTAAACAATTAAATAACGCTTATAACAGTTTGTTAATCAATTGTTTGACATACAACTAAACGCAAGGGAGATGTGTGATGTTATTATCATCTCAAGACTCGTGTGTGGTTTTCAATCAACATCCAATGATCATTATTTGCATAATTTGGCGACGTGTAAAATTATCGTTCTAATACCCGTATGGGGTTTACATCACAATCCGTGAGAACTTATCTAATACTTGGGAGACGAGTGGGTAAATTGTCATCCCAATTAATTATAATATAAATATTTTATTTATAAACATTTATAATCATAGTTTAATAATGATAACATTAAACTGTACATATCCATCAAACAACAAACAAATATTGCAATGACAAGAAATCAACAAATATTCAGTTATAAAATAAATAACTGTACAAAGATTTTGAAGGAGAGAGTTCTCACCATTCGTTTCCACTTCATCAGTCTTTAATTTACGGTTCTAGTGTCATTAAACAACGATGAATATTCTATTGTTTATATCGAACGTTTTTCTCCACCAAGAATTGTTACGAGCTCCAAATCACTCCAAATCAATTGCATTGCAAAGCTCTCATCGATACGGTTCCAATGGATCTGGTTTCAATAAATTCTGATTTTGTATGAAAAAGTTATGAAAGTTTTTTAAAAAATCAATTATTTTGCCTCTAGTCAGATGTCTTTTGCATCGGTCCAGACGTCTGAACTGATGCAAATAATTATTTCTAACCAGAAAGCTTTGACAGACGTCTGTTGCGTCGGTCAAACAACTGAACTGAAACAAATAATTTTCTGTGAGCTTGGACAGACGTCTGTTGCATCGGTCAGATGTCTAAACTGATGCAAATGCTATATTTTGCCTATGTAATGATGTGCAAATGGTTCTCGGATGATCTCGAATCAAGGGTGATGGCTTATAACGTTTCACAAGCTAAAATGAAGTCTTTTTAGCCTGCCAAAACCACTCAAGAACACATGCACAAACACATATACATAAGATTGAAATGGTTGTGATTATAAACTCCAAAATGGCTAAATTCTCTAACCAAAGCAATCAAATGCGATATAAGCGAATTGTGAAGTCTTAGAGTTTGCCGGTGCGACAACGGAACTTCATAATACCGTTAAAACATATCGTGGCATGTGCATTCGATTGTGTGCATAATCAAAACGAGAAATTCCAATTGAAGGAAACTAAAACTAATGAACCGGAAAGGGTATACTTGTAACCAATTCATATGCATATACACAATTCTAAGTGAACCTAATTTATACTATACAAGTTGATAGCTGTTAAGGACTGCGGAATGGATCGTCCAGTCAAAACAAACGCTAGAGGGGTGGGGGTGAATAGTGTTTGTAAGAATTTAAACAAAACTAAAAACTAGAGAGAACTATGGAATGAATCAAACACCACAAACACAATTACAGACAAAAATTCAAACACAGATGCAAAATAAGCAAAGATAAAATTGCAGAAAAGGAAAGAACACACCGGATTTTATACTGCTTTGGATCACTCCTACGTCCAGCTCCGCACAACGCTGGATTGTGCAGAGTTTTATTACTACTTTCAAATATCCAAATATAACCCCCTTGATTTCACAGCTTAACAAGGAGACACCGACTCCTATCCCTTGATTTCACGGCTCAACAAGGGCACACTGACTCCTATTCCTTGATTTCACGGCTACAAGGATAAACCGTTTACTCATTGACTTACAAACAGGGTCTTTAAACCCAAGCAATTACAAAACAGCCCTATAACTCTTCAATAGCACTTGATTCAGAGAGTAGAGAGTGTAGAGAGAATAAATTTTATCAAATCAGAAGTGAATTCGGCAGAGTATAAGTGTAAATACCATAAAAATGAAGAAGAATAATGGGAGGATGAAAGGACATGAAGATGGAGAAGAAGAGATATCAGAAAATTGTGTTTTAACCTCTTTTTATAAAGAATGAAGGGTTGCAACGGTTCTGAAGTTTTCAAATAATGAAAAGACACTTCCCTTCAAAATTTGAAAACTAGCTATTATATGTCGACATACATATTTTACTATGTCGACATACTCATGTATAAATTTCATTTTCAAAGCATTTTCAAGAGGTTTGATATAAAATTAATTCTGGAAATTCTTGGGTAAAATTATAATGTTGTAAATCCATATTATATGATAGAAAGACATATGAATTTTTTTTAAATTATATAAATATAATTATAAAATTATAAGGTTTTAAACAATACAATATAAATAAAGTATAAATAAAAACTTAAGTTCGAAAAACAAAGAAGAATAAAAATAGAAACAAATATAAAGACAAAAAAGAGAGGATTGAAAATAAAATAGAAAAACAAAATAGAGAAGATAGAAAAATAAAATAAAAGGAATTGAGAAAAGAATTGAAAAACCAGAATTTGAATTTGAACCTAGAGTGTTATTCAGAGTCTTACAAAATCTAGACTCTATAATTATATTAATCTTTAACTCTTGAACTCTTGATTACTCGTGAGTCTTGAATCTATTCTGAATTTTGAATCTCTAAAAGCTCTTAAACTGTACCATCTTCAATATTAATTCGTGTATACAAATCCTGCATATGTGTGTGTATATATATTCTAGATAAAGATGTTAGTATATATATATATTTTATAATCAATGATAATTGAAATAAGGTTGTTGTCATCAAAACTCCATTCTCCAACAATCTCCCCCTTTTTGATGATGACAACCTTAGTTTATAAAATATCATACCTGTATATACCTGTTTGATGATGATCCTCTTATACTCCCCCTATCTATAAGAATTCTATAAATCAATGCCCATATTTTATAATTTCTCCCCCTTTGGCTTTGTCCAAAAGAAAGATTAAACATACTCCCCCTAAGTTAAATAACTATAGAATCTAAGTAATATTCCTAAAAATACTCTGAATAGAACATAAAATATACTCCCCCTTAATTTATTAACTAATTCTAAGTAGAACATTCCTAATCTATTTAAACTAAAGAGAATAATACTTAATTTGATAATTAAACACAAACCAAATCAAGTATCATTGTCACATATGTTTGTCTGATATATATACAAACCAATCCAAACTAAGTCATACCATATGTCTTAATATGTACAGGTTTCAAACAATATAATCTAATTCACACCACACCATATTTAAACAAATCAATCAAATCATACTAAACAACTAAATGTCTCTTGAAACTTCCACCCAATCATCTTCTCCAAAGATAGGATCCTTCTTAACTACTTCCCAATCTTCACCTTCTTTGGTTGGTGGATCCTTTGCGAGATTATTTTCTTCATCTCTGAAAAGAGAAGAGATCAGCCATCGCATTGCATCAAAGTGCTTTTCTTGTTGTTCGAATTTTTTTTATTTGAATCAATTCAAGATGACACTGATTTCGTAGAATGATAGAGAGAATGTTTTTGAATGAATTGAGAGTTTCTTCTAGATTTTCACTTAGATTATGGATAGGATTTTCCATGGATTTGATAAGAAATGATTAAAGAAGAAGGAGTAATGAAATAATGAAGTTTTCTGGAAGAAATGGACTTAAATAGGGTCTGGAATTCGTTGGATTTTGAATGGACATGAGTACTTATTTTAATTTTAAAATTTGAATTTTTTGAATTTTTTTTGTTATATGTCGACATACATGTTTTGTTATGTCGATATACTATAGTATGTTTCTTGAAAATTTTGAAATTTTGAATTCTTTTGAAATATTATAATATGTTTTATGATTTTTTAGAAACATAAAGATGATTTAAATAGAAATAAAACTCCATTCATTACTTAATAGAAAGCAAATGCATCCAACTAAACAAAACACACTTAAATACAAGATTCGAAAGCAAATACAAGGAAATATATAAAGATTGATTAAACTAGATGGTCTAGTTTTCGGATGATGACGAGGAAGATGAAATTCCAAGCTTTCTTCCTATCTTGGCTATGAATTTAGTCATTTTGGAAAGCTTCTTGTTAAACTTCTTGCTAAGCTTCTTTTGATTTTTGACGATTTTCGCTTGATTTTGAATAATTGTGTCTTTGAGGTTATGATTTGAGGTTGAGTACTCGATGCTTTCCATAGAAGTCTCTTCTTCTTCGACTTCCATTGGGTCTTGCTCTTGTTCCAATCGAGCTTGTTTGGCCTCATATGTCTCATAAGTTTTGAAAGTGATAGGAATTTGCATGAGATGAATATTTGATGCGTCAAACACTTTCTTAGAGACAAATTCTTCCCCGTGAAGATCAACTCCAAAGTATTTGAAAATGCAAGTGAGATAAACACCATAGTAGAGAGTGTTTTCTCTTGAAGATACATCTATGGGATTAAATTCATTTAGAATCATATCGGCCTAATTGATAAGGTAATTACCTAAAATGTCAAAGAGAGCCCTTTTGACTTTAAGAGTTGGATTGCTGTAATTTCCAAAATGGGGAGTGATGGTGTGTTGAAGAAGGAGGTTGACGATTCTTGTTTTTGGACGAAAGAAGCGGTTTTTGAATTCCATAGGAGTTTCATCTTTGAAGATATCGTAATAGGCTTCCAAATCGGTTTCATCGATAGCGAAATTTGAGAAATCCGTGCCCTCGCTTCTACAATTTAGAATTTCTCCTAAAAGATTGGCGTCGAGGACAATTTGAGTTCCCTTGACACTACTCCAAATTTGATTTTCATTGCCTTGATAAAATCCGCGGTTGAGATTTGCATAGAACATCTTCACGAGTTTGGGATAACATACTTCGTCGTTGCCATGAGAGTCAATTAGACTCATGATTTCGTTGTGTTGGAAGAGAGAGATGAGATCATAAGGCGGAAAGTGGCTAAAGAAGGCGAAAGCACCAATGTTAAATTTAGCATTTGCTAAATAGTCACCATAGGTTTTAATGGCCTCTTTGTCATTGTAAAGATAACCTTTTATGGTTTTGGTTATCTTCAATTTCTAAGACGAACTTGAGGAAGCCATTGATATGATAGTTTTGAGGAGGATAGATATGAAGAAAGTTGTTTTGAATTGTGAATGAGAGGTTGAAAGGATGGATATATATAGAAAATGAATAGATATGAATTGAATGAGTATGAATAGAATAGGCACAACTTTTCAGATTGAAAGGACACCTTTTCAGACTTTAGGAGTTGGTGAAAAGATTGGAGGGAAGTTTGAAAGTTTAAACTTTTGAAATTCATAATTTTAAATTTCAAAACTGCTGTATATGTTGAAATGTATATTTCTGTATGTCGACATACAGTGCTTATTTCAAAAAGAATTTTGGATTTTCAAGCTTTGAATTAAATTATCATTTTATATTTCAGGTTTAACGATTTCTTGAAATACTTCTAATCCTAATGATCATACAAACAATTTTATTTTATTAATTTATTGGTTATTTAGCATTATATTATTATTTTGAATTTCAAAATTCAAATTTGAATTTCAAATTTCAAATAGTTTATTAAATTTTAAATTCAAACCAAAGCAGACAAACAAAGCAACCATTCAACCAAATAAAATTAAAATGTAATTAATGAATACCTGGTTTTTTGATCCTTTTCTTCACGATCTTCTAAACTCTGAATTGCTGTAAAGCATATATTTTTGTTTCCGGTTTCTGGTTCTTCATCACTTGATGACGAATTTGAATCATCTAACGTTGCTGCATATGTTTTCTTTCTTTTCCTTGATGAATTTGAGTTGTCGGTTGTTGAGTAGATTTGTCTGGATATGGACACATCTTCTTTACGTACCCTGGTTTGTTCTAGTTAAAGCATCGTCCATCATTTATAGTTGAATTTGCTTTATTACAACTCTTCCTTCTATATTTTAGAAATCTTCTGAATTGATTTGTCATGAGTGCTGTTTCTTCATCATCTTCACTACTTGAGTCAGAATCATGTATTGTAGCTTTCAATGCAATAGACTTCTTTTCACTTGATCTATTTTCTTTTCTTTTCTGTAATTGAACTTCATATGACATCAGATTTTCAATTAACTCTTCAATCTTCATGTCATTGACATCATTGGCTTCTTCTATAGCCAAAGTCTTCTGATCCCATTCTTGAGTTAATGAATTTAATATTTTTATGACTTGATCTGCTTCGGAATAAGTTTTTCCAAGTGCTATTACTGAATGCACTATCTCTTCAAATCTGCAATACATATCTGAAATAGACTCATTCTCATTCATTTTAAATAATTCAAATTGATTGACTAGCATGCCTATCTTAGTCTATTTAACTGTAATAGTTCCTTCATGAGTAACTTGTAAAGTTCTCCAGATTTCATAAGCAGTTTTACATACTGATACTCTATTAAACTCATTTCTATCTAATGAACAAAATAACATATTCATGGCTTTAGAATTGCTTTGTGCAGCAGCCTTTTTTTCGTTTGTCCATTGTGGAAATGTAGTTTTAGGTTCAACATATTCATTTTGTGTACATGTGTCTAATCCTACAGACTGTAAATAAATTTTCATCCTACATGCCCAACATGAGTAATTGCTACCATTAAATAGTGGTGGTCTGGCAATGGATTGAACCTCTACAAAAGAATTATAATTGCTACCAGTGTTGGTTGCCATTTTACCAAATTTTCAAAAATCAGATTATGAACTTTTTGAAAGACCTTGCTTTGATACCAATTGTTAGGGACTGCGGAATGGATCATTCAGGCAAAGCAAACACTAGAGGGAGGGGGGGTGAATAGTGTTTGTAAGAATTTAAACAAAACTAAAAACTATAGAGAACTATGGGATCAATCAAACACCACAAACACAATTACAGACACAAATTGAAACACAGATGCAAAATAAACAAAGATAAAAGTGCAGAAAATAAAAGAACATACTGGATTTTATATTGGTTCGGATCACTCCTACGTCCAATCCCACACAAGTTGGATTGTGCAGAGTTTTATTACTATTTTCAAATAGCCAAATACAACCTCCTTGATTTCATGGCTCAACAAGGAGACACTGACTCCTATCGCTTGATTTCACGGCTCAACAAGGGCACACCAACTCCTGTTCCTTGATTTCATGGCTATAAGGATAAACCGTTTACTCTTTGACTTACAAACAGGGTCTTTCAACCCAAGCAATTGTAAAACGTCCTATACCTCTTCAATAGCTCTTGATTCAGAGAGTAGAGATTGTAGAGAAGAAGTTTTATCAAATCAGAAGTGAATTCGGTAGAGTATAAGTGTAAAAACCATAAAAATGAAGAAGAATAATGAAAGGAGATGAAGATGAGATGAAGAGATATTAGAAAATTCGGTTTTAACCTCTTTTTATAGAGAATGAAGGGTTGCAATGGTTCTGAAGCATTTCAAATAGTGAAAAGACACTTCCCTTCAAAATTAGAAAACTAGCTGTTATATGTCGACATACATATTTTTCTATGTCGACATACACATGTATAAATTTCGTTTTCAAAGCATTTTCAAGAGTTTTGATATAAAATTAATTCTGGAAATTGTTGAGTAAAATTCTAATGTTGTAAATCAATATTGCATGATAGAAAAACATATGAAAACATTTTCTTAAAACTATATAAATATAATTATAAAATTAAAAGGTTTTAAACTATACAATATAAATGAAGTATATATAAAAACTTGAGTTTGAAAAACAAAGAAGAATAAAAATATAAACAAATATAAAAACAAAATAGAGAGAATTGAAAATCAAATCGAAAAATAAAATAAAAGGAATTGAGAAAAGAATTGAAAAATCAGAATTTGAACCTGGAGTGCTATTTAGAGTCTTACAAAATCTAGACTCTATAATTATGTTAACCTTGAAATCTTGATTACTCATGAGTCTTGAATCTATTCTGAATTCTGAATCTCTAAAAGCTCTTAAACTGTACAGTCTTTAGTATAAATTCCTGTATGGAAATCCTGCATATGGATATATATATATATATATATTTTGGATAAAGATGTTAGTTTATATATTTTTAATCAATAACGACCCAGATTTTTAGCCGTTGAATTCTGAATATTTAAATTTGTTTTAAATATTTTATTTGAATTGTATATAGGAATTTATTTAATAAAACGATAATTAAACGTATAATTTATAATTAAATTATAAACGAGCTTGTAATGGTGCGGCAGTTCGTAATTTGACGTTTTGTACTTCAATTAGATATACAAAATCCAATATAAGTCGGATTTCTGTGAAACAAGAAACGTGTGATTCTATTAAACAGTATCTTTCTAATGGAAGTGAAAAAAATCGAGATTTCGTCTTATATATTGTGAATTACGTCCAAATCAAATTTTCAGAAAGCCGCTGTGAAATCGTATATAGGCCATAACGGTTATTTAAATATATTTAAATATCGGTCTTGAATTTGGACAAGATTCTTTTGAGGCGTAGTTATAATTTAATTTTTAGAATTTTACTATAATTTTTAATTAATTAAATACGCAACTTTTTATTTGGAGTATTTTGCACCCTATATCAATATTTTGGGGTTTCATAATATAAATTAAACCACCGATATTATTATATTTTTGGGATCGTGGCGTACTACTTGTCATGATCATATTTTTATTCCTGTCCGTAACGATCGATAAAGTAGAAAAAAAAATGTTGGTAAGCAAAATCTTGAAATCGTAGAACATAATTACATCGAAATCCTTTTTCAGTCACGGCACATGCTTTTAAAATTAATAGTAAACAATTGTCCTCAAATCTCTACGCGCATATCTTTTTGTATTTAATAAATGCACATGTCTTTCCTAGACATACCAATAAATTTATCCAAATTATGCTTAGGTGTGAATCTCAAAATATATCCTCGGCTAAATCTAATGTACATAGATCTTTGAAAATC
Organism: Allium sativum; assembly: GCA_030737875.1. Classification (NCBI taxonomy): domain Eukaryota; kingdom Viridiplantae; phylum Streptophyta; class Magnoliopsida; order Asparagales; family Amaryllidaceae; genus Allium; species Allium sativum. The sequence continues at coordinate 19,650,690 of CM060911.1, forward strand.
TTGTTCATATCTTAAATCAGTCTGATCAAATATTACGAAATTAAAACAAAATCTAATCCAAATTTCCTGTGCATGACCTCTGAAAAGAAAATCCATGAATAATGTTGTCCGAGTTAAAGAAATCTTGACATATAAAAATCTATACAGGGAGAACACCAAAATCTAAGTAGGTTGGCAAAATCTCTCATGTATCTTACATGATTCTATCCAAATCTTGGATGAGTTTTCAATAGTCAAATTCTTCAGCTACAATTAGTAAAAAAATTTACCCAAATCCTTTCGTGTCCCAATCAAAAATCTCCAGAAAATAATATCATATCTTCGCAACAGAGCGATAAGGAAAGGATTCAAACATTGCAGCTATGACTTAGTTTCTGTTCGACCACTTGGACATATTGAAATAAAGGAAATAAATGTGTTTGTCCCGACACTGTGATTTCGTACATCCAACCCTTACTTCTCTTTCACTTATAAAACGACGGTAGCTCCTCGCCATTTCGAAATGGATACTGAAGCCAATTTTTCATCGAAAAAATGACAGTTCGCTCTTGTTCTTTCTAAAGTAAAAACCAGCACCATTCTTTTTCCTATTCCATACTGCAAATGAAAATCATGCTCTTTCCCCTTTGTCAATCTTTGAGTCCACTCTTACCAATGTCCAGAACCTCGAAACGAATCATAAGAAGCCACAAATTAGTGATTTCATATCCAACAGACATGAGTGTGACTAAGCTTCAACATCATACCAACTTCAATCAGTTCGATTGAAAATCCAATGTTGCCATTTTTGAAACAGCAACGTGAGGGCTCGCTGTTGGAGCTTTGGCTCCGTTTTGGTCCACGGCGAGACCGTTAGTGGTGTTAATAGGGAAATGAGAGAAGGAGTAGTTCATTGTTGAGGTCTAAATTATTGAAAGGGACATTGCGGTTTGTACTTTGAGGAGCCGCGTTTTACTGTAGAAGATGGTCTGGTGGATTCATATTTTAGTTTGCTGAAGAAGTGTAAAGCCAGAGTTATTGTTCCAAGGGAAAAAAAAGAAAAAAAATATCGGTTTCAAGAAAGGTGCTTTGTTCAAAACGCAATGGACAACATGAGGTGGCACTTAACTTGAGAATTGAAACTTTGGACACAAATATTGTGTCGCATGTCCACTGTGTAGTGGGGAGGTGGAGTCCAAGTTGTGAAGTTTGTCGGAGGCAGCAGTTGGTTGGACGATGGTGAAACGAGTTAGAGATGGAAGGAGAAGTTTTAAGTTGTTTCCATGATTTAGGTTCAAAAATATCGTAAGATGAGGAAGACGGAATTTACTTAGATGTTAGCGGCTAAAACGGTATAAAAAATTTATAATGATAATTAGTTTAATTAAATTAAATATTATTATTTCAAATTAATCAAATCGTTTGTGGATAGAATTCAGTAAAACAAGTACCATTGGAATCATATCAAAGAATACTACGTTATCAATCGAATTCAGAATAACTTGAAGCTCGTTAGGAATTTCGGTGAAGACTAAACCCATGGGATTCAATGATTAATAGACAAGGTGAGTAAACTCACTAACTCTGCCTCGTTATATTTTTATATGAATGAGTTTTTAAATTTATTTTATACTGTGTGATGGTTGCTTGGTTGAATAGTTGATAAAATTGGTTGCTATGAATTACATGGTTGATCGGTTTTTAGTTTTGATATTTCATATTGATGTGAAATAATATTATTGATGTTAATTAACATTTGTGGATGCAGGGAAACAGGTTGGAGGGACCCAACTGGGTTCCTCAATATTTATATTACTGTTTTTCCTTGATTTTGATGTGTGGTGTGATATATATAGTCAGTGATTGACTTTGTTGTGTTTGAGCTACCCTGGCCCTAGAATTTTAGTATTTAAATACTGTAAAATATTCTCGAATAGAAAATGAAATTTTAAATTTAAAAAGAAAATATATTTTTCCAAAAAAATTTGAAGTGTTATCTCGAATATAGTCAAAAGGTAAAAACTTGTTTTAACAAGAAGTTTATTTTAAAAGAGTATATAAATTAAGTAAATTAGGTATCGTTGGATAAATTGAAATACAAACTCAAATTTGAATTTATATGAAAAAGTGGAAATCGGTTTTAAAACCAGTATTTGAGTTAAGATTTGAACTTAGAAAATTATAAAGGAATATATTTACGATTAAAGTGAATAATGGTTTAAAGGAAATATTTTACAAATGAAATATCTATAAAGAAAATTTAGATGATTTGAAATATGAACCCAAACTGGAAATTGAGTAAAAAGGGAAATGGGAAATCTTTTAAAAGAAATCGAAGAGTTTAGTTCAAGATTCAGAATATAAAATAAATTGTGATAACATTTCATAGATTGGAATGGTTATAAAGGAATTGAAACGATAAATTCAATGGTGAATTTGAAATCTGAATTTACCTGAAATGGTAAATAAATTATTAAGTTCAGAATATAAATCGAATATAGAGTATTTGAATGAGAGTTATTTATTGGAATTCGATTATATCGAATTTAGGGAAGTAGTTATTTTACTTTCCTTTTGAAACAAATTTAATAACTTAATTGTTTATTTACTTATTGATTTATTTATTTAAATAAATAAATACAAGTTGCATTTTTGTAAACCAAATATTTTTAAATACCAATTTTAAATAATGCCATTATAATAAATGTTTTGATAAATCTAAATAGGAATTTTAACGCTGCCGTTATAATAATTGTTTTAACAGCGATCTGAACGCTATTGTTATAATAAGTGTTCTATAATTCTAAAACAACGATTGTAATGCTGTTGTAAAAAGAAATGTTTTATAAATCAAATATTTGGAAACAACGATTGTAACGCTGTTGTTAAAATAAAATGAATTGGTCAACGAGGAATTAAGAAAGGAAATTCTGGAATATTTTCTGATATTAATAATGTATATTTTCTGAATATAGAAAATAAGGATTTGTGAATATTTAGAAATGTTTTCTAATTGCGATAAGAGATATTTTCTCGAATGAAGAAATTATAATATTGAAAATGTTTTTCAAAGAATTGAGAGAAGAAATCGAGCTTCAAAAGAATACGAAAGACGGGAAATGAGAATTTTAAATGATAATTTAATAAGGAATTAATTTAAAGGGGCCAATGTTCATTGATGATTGATCGATCGAATTCCTACCAGGAAATAAGATCATTGGTTGCAAACTTATTTTTCTTTGATAGTTAAATCACCGACTATCGAAGTTTTTGACCATTTTTCTGTCGTCAATACGGAGAGACCGGGATCAGATTCTATAATACCCCACTTCCATTAATGTCACTCACAAAGGGAATGCATTAACTTCTATGGAGTGTTTTAAGTAAAACTTAACAACAAGATAGATATAAACAGTACTAAAACTTTAAAACTTTATTTCATTGTAGCGGAAAATACATATGTTTGATTACATCATCAAAAACCAGAGTTAAAGTACATAATATCCATCGTGACTAAACCAAAGTACATAAATTGAAAGACATAACCCTAGTACAAAATAGCCATAAATAAGTGAGGCTGAACTTTACTTCAGCGATCCAAACATTCTTCTAAAAGCAGAGAAACAGTAGTCCAAAATCAAGCTCCACTGGTGCTAGTTCCAACCCGAGCACCGGGGGAGGGGGGGGAGGAAGAAAAGAGGAGGAAACAAAGGGGGGTCAGACATAAAGTCTGGCGAGTGCGACAACTTTAACAATATAATTACCAAAATAACTAGGCTAAGGCATAAGTTGGAAAATAAGGAAATGACTATGAACAATTGAGTATGACAGAGTAAACAAGGAAACAAGATGATCAACGATATCGTTAAAGCGCACCGAAACCACTAGAAGATAATTATTATACTGCACCACCACTAGAAGATATTTGCTATACTGCACCACCACTAGTCACCCTAAGGTTGATCCCGCCTACAGAACTTAATAATGATTATGGTAGTTTCGTGCACCCCTAGTTGCCTTCATAGGTGTCGCCTGCCCCTATCTCCACTAGGTGTACCCACTACCCCCAAGCGATCGGCTCCCTAACTCGTAGATACCCGTACTGTCCCCACACTGGGGTGTATCACTCCCCAAAGTCGCAACCCGATACCACCAAGAATGCACGTCTTATACCTACACGATGCAACAACGTCTTACCTACCAGCCCGGGTCCACACATGCATATGAACCCGTTGGACTTGCGTTGCCACCACTAACCCGGTTTGGCCTCTTACAGTCAAGCCCAGTACGTGTGTCCCGTCCTTGACTTGGGTCGAGCCCACAAAGATACATATGAGTTATTGGTTGAAACGGCCCCCCATTACTTGACACAAGCTATCCACCTAAGCTTGGTCCCCTCAAGTACATCCCACTTAACCCACTTCTTATTCATGTTTCAATTACATGTTTCAAATTTTGGTCAAGTGTTTCTAATCGTATTTCCAATGCCACCCAAGGCACCCACAAGATTCCACATGCCACCCAAGGCACCCACTTAACCCCCTCATGTCCCACTACATGTTTATCTGGTTAAGTGTTTCTGAATTCATTAAGACCGTAACCTCATAAAGACCTCTCACATTAGACTGGCATTTGTGGCAGCTGGATTTGCCGAGCGGGTCAGGGCAGTCTTACACCACAAAAGAGCCTAAACTCGTGTCTTTACAATTGTTACGTATTTAGTTTATGCCTATGACCTCTCACATTAGACTGGCATTTATGGCAATTGGATTTGCCGGCCGGGTCCGGGCAGTCTTACACCACAAAAGAGCCTAACCTCGTGCCTTAGACGATTAACTACGCCTAATTAATCATCCCCAAATTTGAATTAATTTCCCTATTTAAATTATCAATTAATTCCAAATTTAACTATGGCCATAATTGACTCAATTATGTCCATTTATTTATGGTATGCAAAATCATACCAATTTTCATCAGAATTTATTTTATGCCATTTAAGGCATTTATGCCAATTAAATCTTTTAATATTATCCCCTTTACCCCATGTTGTACATTCGTTCATTTAACGTAAAATATACGTTAGACTCGAGTAGTCTAACTCATGGAATAAAGAGAAAACATCACAACATACATAGAAATAAAAGTAGATCTAAACATAAGGGGTGAACTTGCATGTGTGAATGATGTCCTACATCTAAAACTTGCATAGGCCAAAGTTACAATTTGCATAGAACTACATATGTCATAGATCCAAATCTATAAATGTAAACTTGTTGAGGTAATGGTCACAAACTTGCATAAATCATGTATGTCATAGATCTACACCCAAAGGTGTAAACTTGCATAGGCAATAACCCTAAACTTGCATAACATGATTCATATTCCAAATTCATATATTTATATAAACTTGCATATATGATTTATGCAACATAACAATGGTCTAAACTTACATCTAAACATGTAAACTAGCATGTAGGATTTAGCATATAACTCACACATGTCATAGCCTAACTTTAGATCTAAAATAGATGTCATGAAACATGTAAAGTTATACATAATTTTCCCCTACTTGCATATGATTCATGTCTAAATCAAAATCTAAACTTGCATACATACTTATGATTTATCATATGAATCAACATAACCAACTAGCATATGAACAACATGATGATTTGATTATACATAAAATTACAACATAGATGATAGCATCATAACTCATCACAACATCACATCATAGAATTTACAACATGTATGATAACATCACAATTTTACAACATAATTATAACATGCGGTCAATAATTCACATCATATCCATATAATCCACATCATAACTTAATCCAATTAAATTACTAATTATTTTGTTAAAGAAATCGAACTCACAACTCAAAGAAGGTCTTGAGTTCTGAATTCTGAGTTCTGAAGTTGTATTAGCTTTCCTTTGAAGAAGATTCGTTATTAAAGTTGAAAAGGATTGAATTAGGTTTGCTTTCTTCCTCTCTAATTGGTGGCGGCTATGCTGAGTTGCTAGGTGACGGCATGGAGGCCATGAGTCTAATTTTATTTTGATTTTAGGGTTTGAGTCTATAGGTGTTTTTATAGAGTTTAGGATTAGTTTAAGCCGTCCGATCAACTCAGAATTAATCCCAGCCAATCAGAGCAGTTCAGAAACCCTAATGAGTCAGCATCTAGTCACAAACAGGTCATAAATTAATTCTGCCCGGGGGGCAGGTCGACCCCTAGGTCGACCCTATGGTCGACCTGGTCAGGGTAGATCGACCCCAGGTTGACCCTATGGTCGACCTGGCCCTGACAGGAAAATTCCCGCCTAGCCCATCTGACTCTGAATTTTCAAATTTTGAAATCTGTTTCGAATTTTCTGAAATTTCCGATCGCCACAAATTCTTCATACGAAGTCCAATTCACGCAAACTCGGACACTATATCAACCAGAATTCTAAGACGAACACAATGGCGCAACCCGTTTCCCTTAATTCTCACATTCTAGGTTAGTTATTCTTTAATTTGTGAATATTAGTGTTAACAGAAATACGGGGTGTTTCATTCTCCCCTCCTTAAAGGATTTCGCCCCCGAAATCTCCAAGTTAAGGTGAATGCATATCCAAACATCCAAACAACCATCTACTCAACCATCAAACACAGGCATCCATTGTCCTTATAAATTCCTAATGTTGTATGAACATATGCAAGAAGTGTGTGTATATGTTCCTTATCTAATGCAAAATCAGGCGGTCTACTGATTCAGTTGACCTCCTTAATGCAAACCATGATAGTGCCATGCGTCCATTATGTATGCGAAAGAACCCTATCGATATATATTATTTCTACATGTGTGCACAACCATTCACCAAAATGCAACATCTATATGATGGTACAACCATTATACATCCATAAACTTAAATATGCACACATATTTATATGCAATATGCAATATGAAGTGACTAAGCCGATCTAGTGCCTAAAGTGTGTGTATATGTATCCACGAGCAAACACTTGCATCCACATGCATCCATCATACATAACATGTCTCAAACACATGTTTCAACCATGGGACTACCCTATCTAGAGGTCAAAAATACTAGCGAGAGGACACACTAAAGATAAGATAAGTACAAGCTAAGCGATAAAGAAGAAATTAAAGACATACCCTCGAAAAGAAAAGGGTACAATGAACGCATCTTCTCTTCCATATCCCAAGTAGCGTTGCTCTCATCATCTCCCCATTGCACTTTGACTAGCTTGACCTCTCTATTCCTTAACTTCTTAATCTCCAACCCAAGAATGCATGTAGGAGCTCGTCGAATTGTCGCATCGCGCTCGATCTCCACCTCTCTAAGCAAGCTCGGCTCTACCACCTCCACGGTCTCGTGCAAGCACTTCCTCAAATGTGATATATGGAATACATCGTGTACATTACTAAGTCTCTCGGGTAACTCCAATCTATACGCCATCTGACCAATCCTCTCCTTAATAGGAAACGGCCATACAAACCTTGGTGCTAACATCCCAACGGACCCAAAGTGAAGAACGTTCCGTAATGGAGATACCTTGACAAAGACCATGTCCCCAATATCAAACTCGAGATCTGACCTCCTCTTGTCCGCATAAGATTTCTGCCTATCTTGCGCCGTCTCCATCCTCCTTCGAATCAAATCGATCTTTTCCGAAGTCTCACTAATCATATCGGGCCCAAGCAATATCTTATCTGTAGACTCCCACCAACATGTAGGCGAACGACACGGCCGTCCATAAAGAGCTTCGAACGGTGCCATGCCAATGCTAGACTGAAAGCTATTATTATATGCGAACTCTACCAATGGAAGATGTTCCTCCCATGTACCTCCGAAGTCTAAGACACACAACCTCAATAGGTCCTCTAGAATACGATTCACCCACTCGGTCTGGCCGTCCGTCTGAGGATGATATGCGGTGCTCAATCATAACTGAGTCCCTACCGCTTCTTGCAAGCTTTTCCAAAATTCGCTAGTAAAAATAGGATCGCGGTCGCTTACTATGCTAGATGGAACACCGTGCAAACGGACTATCTCTCGAATATATACGGAGGCTAACCATGAAGCAGTCCTCTTACTCTTCACGGGAATGAAATGAGCGCTCTTAGTAAGTCTTTCTACCACGACCCAAATCCCCGTATTACCCTTCCTCGATCTCGGTAGCCCGTAAATAAAGTCCATCGAGACACTTTCCCACTTCCATTGTGGGACCTCCAATGGATGAAGTAACCCACCGGGTTTCTTTTGCTCTGCTTTTACTTGTTGACACACCAAGCATCTCACGACAAATTCAGCCACATCCCTCTTCATGCCGGCCCAAAAGTAAACTCGTCTCATGTCCATGTACATCTTGTCCCCGCCGGGATGGATGGTCATCTTCGAACGATGTGCGTCATCAAGAATGGTCTTCCTCAAATTCTCGTCCCGTGGTGCACAAAGTCTACCGTCCCTACGCAACCAACCCTTATCATCTAGGGTATACCTACGGAGATGGCTCGATGACTCCCCTCTTTTGAGCTTTTTTACTAACTCAACCAACTGTGGGTCATCTCGCTGTGCCTCACCAATCCATCCCAAAAGCGTAGGTCTGACCTATAAGGATGCTAGCAAACCGGGTACAAAGTCAACGGAAAGTCTAAAGTCAAACGTAGAGATGAACTCTAAGCTTCACCGCTCCACAAACAACGAACTCAAGGATAACCTTTTCCGACTTAAGGCGTCTGCCACCACGTTACCCTTGCCAGGGGTATATGCTATCTTGAAATCGTAGGACGCTAAGAATTCCATCCACCTTTGCTGCCTTAAGTTCAAGTCCTTCTGAGAGAACAAGTATTTTAGAGATTGTGGTCAGTGAACAATTCGAATTTCTAGCTAAGAAGATAATGACGCCAAGACTTAAGCACGAAGACGATAGTGGCCAACTCTAGGTCATGTGTAGGGTAATTTCTCTCATGCACTCTACATTGCCTTCCACCATAGGATATTACCCTTCCCTCTTGCATTAAGACTGCGCCTAGTCCTGTCCCACAAGCATCGGTATAAACGGTAAATGGCTTACTCCCATCTGGCAACACTAAGACTGGGGCCGTGGTCAAAGCTCTCTTTAAACGTTGGAACACATCATCACAATCTACGTCCCATGTGAAAAATAAGTTCTTCTTCGTCAAGCGTGTTAATGGAGCTGATATTTTTTGCGAAGTCTTTGATAATCTTCCTATAGTAGCCAGCCAACCCTAGGAAACTTCTCACCTCAGTAGCATTTTTAGGGACCTTCCAATCTTGGATGGCCACTACCTTCGCGGGATCCACAGCTATCCCTTCTTTGGAGACCACGTGCCCTAAGAATCGCACTTCCTTCCTCCAAAAGTGGCATTTAGAAAATTTAGCTTTTAGGTTGTGCGCTTGAAGAGTCTCTAACACTTCCCTAAGATGCAGGGCATGCTCTTCCTCGTTCTTAGAAAAGATCAAGATGTCGTCCATAAAGACTACCACGAATTTATTAATGTACTCCTAAACACCCTACTCATCAAATCAACAAAGTATGCGGGGCGTTTGTCAAACTGAAGGGCATCACAAGCCACTCGAAGAAACTGTCTGGAGTTCTAAAGGCAATCTTGTCTATGCTATCCTTAGCCACTCTCAACTGGTGGAAACCCGTGGCTAAGTCCAACTGTGAAAACACTTAGGTGCCCACTAACTAATCGAAGAGATCGTCAATCCTCGGCAGTGGGTGTCTATTCTTCTTAGTAAGCATATTAAGTTTTCTATAGTCCACACAAAGTCTAAGGGACCCATCTGCCTTCGTGGCAAATACCACTAGAGCACCCCACTTCGATATACTACGTCTGATGAACCCCTTCTCAAGCAATTATTTCACTTGCTTACTGAGTTCTCTTCTCTCTCTTGGAGCCATGTGGCGCACTGGCAATGCAACTGGCTTTGCATTATCTACTAGATATATTTGAAAGTCTATCTCACGTTTTGGGGGTAAACCCCTCACCTCATCGAAGACATCAACATATTCACGGACTATACGAACAGAATGCAAATCATCATCGGATGCGTCAAGGGATTCTAGGTAGCTAAGCATTACTGGACCTCTAGGGTCACAAGAAATATCAAGGGTCTTTCCACAACGAGTCAACAATCTAACTACCCTTCTTTCACAATCTAGGTTGGCCCCATATCTAGTTAGCCAATCCATACCTAGAATCAAGCCGTAGCCCATGAAGCCAAGAACAAAGGCGTTGCATTCAAACTCAACGCCCAAGATAAACACCCTCAAATCCCAACAAATCATAAAAATATGAGCCGAATCACCAATAGGATTTGAGACTACTAAGGGATCCGTAACTAGACTAGTATCTAGGTGCAGTGTTTCAACTAATGATGTAGAGATAAACGAATGTGATGCACCAAAATCGAATAAAGTACGAAAAGGATCATCAAACAGAAAAACTAAACTTTCAACGGAAATTGCTCTACCTCGTTCTTGCAGCGGTGGGACCACGAGAGCCTGAACTTGAACCCTTGCCTTCCCTGGTGCCATAAGAGCCTGCACCTGTCCTCCCGAGGTAGACCCTGCCCTCTGCCCTTTCTTTGGGTAGTCCTTAATAAGATGCTCACTTCGCCATAGTGCAAACAACCAGTCTTCTTTTTCTTCCTACCATCTTTGCTTAGATGGCCTAGTGTCCCACAATTAAAGCATCTTTTTTTCCCTTAGCATTGTTGCCTTTACCTCCTTTCTTGTTCTATTGTTGCTGTTGCGGCTTCTTTTGATCCCCTTTCTTCTCGGGTGCCTTATTAGCATTAGCGCCCTTCTCCTCTTCATGCATAAGCGCCATGTCAATAGTCTTTCAAAGGTAGCCTCCATGGGAATATGGGTCATAGCTAACCCATGAAGCGGCTTGTTCAAACCCTTAACAAATCTTAGAGCCTTCTTTTCTGGAGTATTCACCAAGTCCAAGCCAAATCTCGCCAACTGATTGAACTTGTTGATGTATTCTTTTACCGATAGATTCCCTTGTTTCAATGCCAAAAATCTTTCCATATATAAATTCTCTTCAGCCCGTGAGAGAAACTTCGCCTCAAACCTCCACCTAAAATCGGGCCATGTATCAACTGGACGTTCCCCATTAGTGACCTCCCACCAAAACGAGGCCTCATCCTTCATTAGCCAGGAAGCTAACTGGACCTTTCTTCCATCGTCCACTTCAAAGATTCCAAACAATTCTTCCACCTCCTTTAGCCAATTTTGAGCTTCAACAAATGTCTCCGTCCCGTGAAAAGGTTTTCCACCGATTGCTCGAAAGTCCTTACATATCTTTGCGGAAGTATCGACACGAGGGGGGAGGAGGAGGAGGAGGAGCATTTGCTGGACCTGCAGTGGTGGCCTAGTCTCCAAATACCTCCTAAACCATCCTGGTATTGTTATCCCCTCGGGTATCTCGGGAATTCCAGACATACTGAAGCGAAAAAGGAAAGATTCAATACAAAAGAACCGAAGGAAGGATATATGGCTCTTGGGGTTATGCTTTCTAAAATATAATTTTCTCATGAAAATACTTTCCTTAAAATATACTCTTGAAGGTACTTCTTTATAAAAGTGTTTCTGAAAAACAATTTTTCAAAATTTATATATGTTCTGGTAACCTTCAGCTCTGATACCACGTGTAACACCCCACTTCCATTAATGTCAATCACAAGGGGAAGGCATTAACTTCTATGGAGCGTTTTAAGTAAGTATAGAACATAAACTTCAAGACATATATAAATAGTACTAAAACTTTAAAATTTTATTTCATTGCAGAGGAAAACACATATGTTTGATTACATCATCAAAAACCTGAGTCAAAGTACATAATATACATCTTTACTAAACCAAAGTACATAAATTGAAAGACATAACCCCAGTACAAAATAGCAATAAATAAGAGAGGCTGAACTTTACTTCAGCGATCCAAACAATCTTCTAAAAGCAGAGAAACAGTAGTCCAAAATCAAGCTTCACTGGTGCTAGTTCCAACCTGAGCACCTGGGGGGCAGGGGGAAGGAAGAAAAGAGGAGGAAATAAAGGGGGTCAGACATAAAGTCTGGCGAGTGCGACAACTTTAACAATATAATTACCAAAATAACTAGGCTAAGGCATAAGTTGGAAAATAAGGAAATGACTGTGAACAATTGAGTATGACAGAGTAAACAAGGAAACAAGATGATCAACGATATCGTTAAAGCGCACCTAAACCACTAGAAGATAATTATTATACTGCACCACCACTATAAGATATTTACTATACTGCACCACCACTAGTCACCCTAAGGTTGATCCCGCCTATAGAACTTAATAATGATTATGGTAGTTTCGTGCACCCCTAGTTGCCTTCATAGGTGCCGCCTGCCCCTATCTCCACTAGGTGTACCCATTACCCCCAAGCAATCGGCTCCCTAACTCGTAGATACCCGTGCTGGCCCCACAGTGGGGTGTATCACTCCCCAAAGTGGCAACACGATACCACCAAGAATGCACGGCTTGTACCTACACGATGCAACAACGTCTTACCTACCAGGCCGGGTCCACACACGCATATGAACCCGTTGGACTTGCGTTGCCACTGCTAACCCTGTTTGGCCTCTTACAGTCAAGCCCAGTATGCGTGTCTTGTCCTCGACTTGGGTCGAGCCCACAAAGATACGTATGGGTTACTGGTTGAAATGGGCCCCCAATACTTGACACAAGCTATCCACCTAAGCTTGGTCCCCTCTAGTACATCCCACTTAACCGACTTCTTATTCATGTTTCAATTACATGTTTCAAATTTTGGTTAAGTGTTTCTAATCGTATTTCCAATGCCACCCAAGGTACCCACTAGATTCCACTTACCAGCCAAGGCACCTACTTAACCCCCTCTTGTCCCACTACTTGTTTATTTGGTTAAGTGTTTCTTAATTCATTAAGAACGTAACCTCATAAAGACCTCTCACATTAGACTGGCATTTGTGGCAACTGGATTTGCCGGGCGGGTCTGGGCAGTCTTACACCACAAAAGAGCCTAACCTCATGTCTTTACAATTGTTACGTATTTAGTTTATGCCTAAGACCTCTCACATTAGACTGGCATTTGTGGCAGCTCGATTTGTCGGGCAGGTCCTTGCAGTCTTACACCACAAAAAAGCCTAATCTCATGCCTTAGACGATTAACTACTCCTAATAAATCATCCCCGAATTTGAATTAATTTCCCTATTCAAATTATCAATTAATTCCAAATTTAACTATGGCCATAATTGACTCAATTATGTCCATCTATTTATGGTATGAAAAATCATACCAATTTTCATCACAATTTATTTTATGCCGTTTAAGGCATTTATGCCAATTAAATCTTTTATTATTATCCCCTTTACCCCACGTTGTACGTTCGTTCATTTAACGTAAAATATACGTTAGACTCGAGTAGTCTAACTCATGGAATAAGGAGAAAACATCGCATCATACACAGAAATAAAACTAGATCCAAATATAAGGGGTGAACTTGCATGTGTGAATGATGTTCTACATCTAAAACTTGCATAGGCCAAAGTTACAATTTGCATAAAACTACATATGTCATAGATCCAAATCTATAAATGTAAACTTGTTGAGGTAATGGTCACAAACTTGCATAAATCATGTATGTCATAGATCTACACCCAAAGGTGTAAACTTGCATAGGCAATAACCCTTAACTTGCATAACATGATTCATATTCCAAACTCATATATTTATATAAACTTGCATATGTGATTTATGCAACATAACAATGGTCTAAACTTACATCTAAACCTGTAAACTAGCATGTAGGATTTAGCATATAACTCACACATGTCATAGCCTAACTTTAGATCTAAAATAGATGTCATGAAACATGTAAAGTTATACATAATTTTCCCCAACTTGCATATGATTCATGTCTAAATCAAAATCTAAACTTGCATACATACTTATGATTTATCATATGAATCAACATAACCAACTAGCATATGAACAACATGATGATTTGATTATACATAAAATTACAACATAGATGATAGCATCATAACTCATCATAACATCACATCATAGAATTTACAACATGTATGATAACATCACAATTTTACAACATAATTATAACATGCGGTCAATAATCCACATCATATCCATATAATCCGCATCATAACTTAATCCAATTAAATTACTAATTATTTTGTTAAAGAAATCGAACTCACAACTCAAAGAAGGTCTTGAGTTCTGAATTCTGAGTTCTGAAGTTGTATTAGCTTTCCTTTGAAGATGATTCGTTGTTAAAGTTGAAAAGGATTGAATTAGGTTTGCTTTCTTCCTCTCTAATTGGTGGTGGCTATGCTGAGTTGCTAGGTGACGGCACGGAGGCCATGAGGCTAATTTTATATTAACGTTAGGGTTTGAGTCTATAGGTGTTTTTATAGAGTTTAGGATTAGTTTAAGCCGTCCGATCAACCCAGAATTAATCCCATCCAATCAGAGCAATTCAGAAACCCTAATGAGTCAGCATCTAGTCACAAACAGGTCATCAATTAATTCTGCCCGGAGGGGGGGGGGGGCAGGTTGACCCCCAGGTCGACCCTATGGCGGACATGGTCAGGGTAGGTCGACCCCTAGGTCGACCTTATGGTCAACCTGGCCCTAGCGGGAAAATTCCCGCCTTGCACATCTGACTCTGAATTTTCAAAATTTGAAATCTGTTTTGAATTTTCTGAAACGTCCGATCACCATAACTTCTTCATACGAAGTCCAATTCATGCAAACTCGGACTCTATCTCAACCAGAATTCCGAGACGAACACAATGGCGCAACCTGTTTCCCTTAATTCTCACATCTGAGATTAGTTATTCTTTAATTTGTGAGTATTAGTGTTAACAGAAATACAGGGTGTTACAGATTCATTATCTTGAAACCACTCTGTATGGGCATTAGCTTTGCGATCAAATATGATGGAAAAAAAAATTAAAGACGGAGTTATGCAAGGGCTATCTTATTTACGGGATAGTGCCTTCAGGTTGTCCAGTCTCAGGACAACGTGAATGGGGGGATGTCTGACAGAGTATATCTAACGAATCGCATAAGTTGATCTCTTCAAACGTACTTACGTAGATGGCGGAGGAACTTGTTTCTCTTAGCTTTATACCTATGGTATTTTTGGGAAGATCAATTTGTGCTTTGGCGGGTATGATGATGTGTCATTCAAAGTGAATGGTGGCCGGAGATTCTGAAAGATAATTCAAGCCTCAAGCCTCACAACCGGGAACTGACAAAAATCGGGCTGGCAGCATGGCTATGTGGGTCGCACCCATTAGGATGTATAATTACCTATCTAGATAAATCCATTTGCTTCTTTAATCTATTGATGTTGTCCCTTTCGGGAAACGGTTGCTAATCCCAACTGTTGGTGATATACATTCGATACACTCAAGCGAAATGAGTGGTCGGTCATGTGTGGGCCGGGTTGCAAGACGTTCTTGTTGAACCCAGTGTATTCGTCTCTAGAGATACACTATCGGAAGGTGGTCCCATAACTTGTCATGTTGGAAATCCAATCCCCAATAAGCGCCCTGCGGTTTTTGATTTTATATTATATATGGAGCATGAGATGCAATCGTTCCACTAGATTCTATTTATTTGATGTAGACATTATTATAATATCACTGGATTTGATATCAAAAATATTTTTGGTTATTGTAAGGTAAAAACCATATATGTTTATGTGTGGATCGGTCTTACGATTACCATTTCTTTTGAAAGGATTTTGAAAGTTAAACAAATGGTTGGCGTTTACTCACACCAGTCCCATGATTGACCCAGAGTTTATTTTGTTTTGTTTTTCCCTAAACTCTTGGGTGCCTAATTTTTACGGGCAGTCAAGTAGTCGGGATTTTTCAGATTCACTTTGAGGAGCTAGAAGCAGGAGGCTTCACTAGTTAGATATAGACTATCATATTTTCGCTGTGTACTATGTTGTGTCTGGAAACAGGTGTTTACAACTGTTCTAGAGATAATTGTTGTGCTCTGATGATGGTATGTATATAAAGTTACTGATTTGTATTTCAAAATTTATGTTATATAATATATTTTATTCGTTCCGCTGTGAGTTTGTGATCTTCGTTTTCTTCTATTCTAATATTTCTTTCTTTCTATTTCTCATCCTCTAACTTCTTTCTAATAATGATTCGTATTTCTGTGTCATTTGGGTTGGATGTGTGCTGTTATTAGTCAACTCAAAGGGTACGGAAATTCGGGCCGTTACAATTGGTATCAGAGCGAAAGGTTGAGTGATAACCTTTGCTCTGTGTCGTGACTCAAAAGAGATGGGGTTATTAATACCCTAGATTGAGTGAGTGTATATATATGAGCGCGTATTTGTAGATTTGATATAAATTTGTTTTATATTGTGTTGACTGGTTTGTTGAGTGGTTTGTGAATTCTGGTCGATATAGGATGTACATCTGTATCGATAGGTGTTTCTAAACTCTCGAACAGAACAATTCGACGCAATATGGTTTAAAAGTGGGTAAATGGAATAATTTGCCCAAAAATTATTTTGATATAAAAGGAATAATTTCTGAAATATTATACTATATAGATGTGTTGATTGTTATTACAATCAAATGGAATTATAAAATATTGAAGTGGTTATATATATAACCAAATTGAATTTGTATATGAATGAGATACACAAATAAGCTATTTTGGAATTGAATTCAAACCAAAATTTGTGGATTTAAATCCCGGGTGCTTAGAAAATATTTTCTGAAGTATTTTTAGAAGAAATATAACATTACTTCAAAGATTTTTTGAATAAAAATGATTTTAAATGGATTTTAAAAGTGATTAAGCACTGAAATCACTTCAGTGGCAAGAAAATAATTCAGATGATGGGTCGCGACATCATCAGTATTCATTTTCTAGTTTCTGAGCGATAGATTGCTACCATAATAGTTCGTTAATGGAAAATTTGTTTGAAAAAAAAACAAGTTTTTTTTAAAATTCAAAGGTTTTGGATTTGTAAATGGTTATGGATATATGTATCCATATTATTTCAAGCGAGATTGAAATAAAACCCAAGAAATTGAATTCTGAAATTAAGTTTTAACTTGTATAAGTTGAATAGATTGAAATGGTAAAAATGTATCAAATGAATTGAAATTTAACTTAAATAAAACTGGATTGGATTAAAAATAATTCCGAATGGAATTAAATAAATGAGAATGTTGAGATTCGAAATATTAATATGAATTCGACCTATGTATAAACAAGTTGAATATATATTAGATGTTGTTGTTTGGAATTAAACTGTGATGGAATTGAACTCAAGCAGAATAAAAGGGTTGGTTTTTGGAAACAGAACTTAGTTTGGATTAGTGAATAGAAGTGAACTAATTGGAAAATTAGAGACCAAAGGTTGGATTGATTTGGAACCAATTGGAAATGGATATACGTATGCTGAGCAGATATTGTATGGAAGCAAATGCAAGAAATAGAATTTTGCCCGACAAAAAGGTACACGTTTACAATATTACTTGGATTTGATGATTTTGTGAGCCTATGGGTAAGCCGCTTGGCTTTTTGATTTTCTTTTGGATGGGAGAAGGCCTAGAAAGGCGAGTTGTGGTTGCACCGGTTGAGCCGTGCAGAGGAGATGCTACCGAATTTTTTTAGAATTTAAAGTATTAGAAAATTTTTAGAAAAACTTTCGTTAGTAAGAATAAATTAATATTTTAATTGAAATAAATTGGCCCAGTTAAACTGAAGTTAAGAAGTGAACAAAAAGGATTTTTGGACCTAGTTAATAGGGTATGTAGCATCTTTTCCCACCTTAGCAATTTCGAGGACGAAATTATTTTAAGGGGTTGAAGAATGTAACGACCCAGATTTTTAGCCGTTGAATTCTGAATATTTAAATTTGTTTTAAATATTTTATTTGAATTATATATAGGAATTTATTTAATAAAATGATATTTAAACGTATAATTTATAATTAAATTATAAACGAGCTCGTAATGTTGCGGCAGTTCGTAATTTGACGTTTTGTACTTCAATTAGATATACAAAATCCAATATATGTCGGATTTCTGTGAAATAAGAAACGTGTGAATCTATTAAATAGTATCTTTCTAATGGAAGTGAAAAATCGAGATTTCGTCTTATATATTGTGAATTACGTCCAAATCAAATTTTCAGAAAGTCGTTGTGAAACCGTATATAGGCCATAACGGTTATTTAAATATATTTAAATATCGGTCTTGAATTTGGACAAGATTCTTTTGAGGCATAGTTATAATTTGATTTTTAGAATTTTACTGTAATTTTTAATTAATTAAATACGCAACTTTTTATTTGGAGTATTTTGCACCCTATATCAATATTTTGGGATTTCATAATATAAGTTAAACTACCGATATTATTATATTTTTGGGATCGTGGTGTACTGCTTGTCATGATCATATTTTTATTCCTGTCCGGAACGATCGATAAAGTAGAAAAAAAATGTCGGTAAGCAAAATCTTGAAATCTTAGAACATAATTACATCGAAATCCTTTATCAGTCACGGCACATGCTTTTAAAATCAACAGTAAACAATTGTCCTCAAATCTCTACACGCAGATCATTTTGTATTTAATAAATGCACATGCCTTTCCTAGGCTCACCAATAAATTGACACAAATTATGCTCAGGTGTGAATCTCGAAATATATCCTCAGCTAAATCTAATGTACATAGATCTTTGAAAATCTTGTTCATATCTTAAATCAGTCTGATCAAATGTTACGAAATCAAAACAAAATATGATCCAAATTTCCTGTGCATGACCTCTGAAAAGAAAATCCATGAATAATCTTGTCCAAGTTAAAGAAATCTTGACGTATACAAATCTATACAGAGAACACCAAAATCTAAGTAGGTTGGCAAAATGTTTCACGTATCTTACATGATTCTATCCAAATCTTGGATGAGTTTTCAATAGTAAAATGCTCCGGCTACAATTAGTAAAGAAACTTACCCAAATCCTTTCGTATCCAAATCAAAAATCTCCGGAAAATCATTTCATATCTTCACAACAGAGGGATAAGGAAAGGATTCAAACATTGCAGCTATGACTTAGTTTCTGTTCAACCACTTGGACAGATTGAAATAAAGGAAATAAATGTGTTTGTCCTAACACTGTGATTTCGTACATCCAACCATGGCTTCTCTTCCATTTATAAAATGATGGTAGCACCTCGCCCTTTCGAACTGGATACCGAAGCCAATTGTTCATCGAAAAAATGACAGTTCGCTCTTGTTCTTTCTAAAGTAAAAACCAGCACCATTCTTTTTCCTATTCGATACTGCAAATGAAAATCATGCTCTTTCCCCTTTGTCAATCTTTGAGTCCACTCTTACCAATGTCCAGAACCTCAAAATGAATCATAGGAAGCCACAAATTAGTGATTTCAGATCCAACAGACACGAGTGTGACTAAGCTTCGACATCATACCAACTTCAATTAGTTCAATTGAAAATCCTATGCTGCAATTTTTGAAACAACAAAGTGAGGGCTCGCTGTTGGAGCTTTGGCTCCGTTTTGGTCCAGGGCGAGGCCGTTAATGGTGTTAATAGGGAGAGGAGAGAAGGAGTAGTTCAGTGTTGAGGTCTAAATTATTGAAAGGGACAGTGCGGTTTGTACTTTGAGGAGCCGCGTTTTACTATAGAAGATGGTCTGGTGGATTCATATTTTAGTTTGCTGAAGAAGTGTAAAGCCAGGGTGATTGTTCCAAGGAAAAAAAAAGAAAAAAGAAATATCGGTTTCAAGAAAGGTGCTTTGTTCAAAACGCAATGGACAACATGAGGTGGCACTTAACTTGAGAATTGAAACTTTGGACACAAATTTTGTGTCGCATGTTCACAGTGTAGTGGGGAGGTGGAGTCCAAGTTGTGAAGTTTGTAGGAGGCAGCAGTTGGTTGGACGATGGCGAAACAAGTTAGAGATGGAAGGAGAAGTTTGAAGTTGTTTCCATGATTTAGGTTCAAAAATATCGTAAGATGAGGAAGGCAGAATTTACTTAGATGTTAGCGGCTAAAACGGTATAAAAAATTTATAATAATAATTAGTTTAATTAAATTAAATATTACTATTTCAAATTGATCAAATCGTTTGTGGACAGAATTCAGTAAAACAAGTACCATTGGAATCATATCAAAGAATACTACGTTATCGATCGGATTCAGAATAACTTGAAGCTCGTTAGGAATTTCGGAGAAGACTAAACGCCCGGGATTCAACGATTAATAGACAAGGTGAGTAAACTCACTAACTCTGCTCGTTATATTTTTATATAAAGTAGTTTTTAAATTTATTTTATACTGTGTGATGGTTGCTTGGTTGAATAGCGGATAAAATTGGTTGATATGAATTACATGGTTGATCGGTTATTAGTTTTGATATTTCATATTGATGTGAAATAATATTATTGATGTTAATTAACATCTATGGATGCAGGGAAAAAGGTTGGAGGGACCCAACTGGGTTCCTCAATATTTATATTACTGTTTTTCCTTGATTTTTATGTGTGGTGTGATATATATAGTCAGTGATTGACTTTGTTGTGTTTGAGCTACCCTGGCCCTAGAATTTTAATATTTAAATACCGTAAAATATTCTCGAATAGAAAATGAAATTTGAAATTTAAAAAGAAATTATATTTTTCCAAAAAAATTGAAGGTTATCTCGAATATAGTTAAAAGGTAAAAACTTGTTTTAACAAGAAGTTGATTTTAAACGAGTATATAAATTAAGTAAATTAGGTATCGTTGGATAAATTGAAATATAAACTCAAATTTGAATTTATATGAAAAAGTGGAAATCGGTTTTGAAACCAATATTTGAGTTAAGATTTGAACTTAGAAAATAAGAAAGGAATATATTTATGATTAAAGTGAATAATGGTTTAAAGGAAATATTTTGCAAATGAAATATCTATAAAGAAAATTTAGATGATTTGAAATATGAACCCAAACTGGAAATTGAGTAAAAAGGGAAATGGGAAATCGTTTTAAAAGAAAACGATGAGTTTAATTCAAGATTCAGAATATAAAATAAATTGTGATAACGTTCCATAAATTGGAATGGTTATAAAGGAATTGAAATGTTAAATTCAATGGTGAATTTGAAATCTGAATTTACCTGAAATGGTAAATAAATTCTGAAGTTCAGAATATAAATCGAATATAGAGTATTTGAATGAGAGTTATTTATTGGAATTCGATTATATCGAATTTAGGGAAGGTGTTATTTTACTTTCCGTTTGAAACAAATTTAATGACTTAATTATTTATTTATTTACTTATTGATTTATTTATTTAAATAAATAACTACAAGTTGCATTTTTATAAACCAAATATTTTTAAATAGCGATTTTAAACGCTGCCGTTATAATTAATGTTTTGATAAATCTAAATAGGAATTTTAACGCTGCCGTTATAATAACTGTTTTAACAGCAATCTTAACGCTATTGTTATAATAAGTGTTCTATAATTCTAAAACAACGATTGTAACGCTGTTGTAAAAAGAAATGTTTTATAAATCAAATATTTGGAAACAGCGATTGTAACGCTGTTGTTAAAATAAAATGAATTAGAGGAATTAAGAAAGGGAATTCGGGAATATTTTCGGATATTAATAATGTATATTTTCTGAATATAGAAAATAAAGATTTGTGAATATTTAGAAATGTTTTCTAACTGCAATAAGAGATATTTTCTCGAATGAAGGAATTATAATATTGAAAATGTTTTTCAAAGAATCGAGAGGGGAAATCGAGCTTTAAAAGAATACGAAAGATGCGAAATGAGAAATTTAAATGATAATATAATAAGGAATTAATTTAAAGGGGTCAATGTTGATTGATGATTGACCGATCGAATTCCTATCTGGAAATAAGATCGTTGGTTGCACACTTATTTTTTTTGATAGTTAAATCACCTACTATCGAAGTTTTTGACCATTTTTCCGTCGTCAATACAGAGAGATCGGGATCAGATTCATTATATGGAAACCACTCTGTGTGGGCGTTAGCATTGCGATCAAATATGATAGGAAAAAATTAAAAACGGAGTTATGCAAGGACATCCTGTTTATGGGATAGTGCCTTCAGGTTGTCCAGTCCCAGGACAACGTGAATGGACGGATGTCTGACAGAGTATATCTAACGAATCGCGTAAGTTGATCTCTTCAAATGTACTTATGTGGATGGCGGAGGAACTCGTTTCTCTTAGCTTTATACCCTTGGTATTTTTGGGAAGATCAAGTTGTGATTTAGCGGGTATGACGATGTGGCATTCAAAGTGAGTAGTGGTTAGAGATTCTGGAAGATAATTTAAACCTCAAGCCTCACAACCAGGAACTGACAAAAATCGGGCAGGCAGCATGGCTATGTGGGTCGCACCCATTAGGATGTATAATTACCTATCTAGAGAAATTCCATTTGCTTCTTTAATCTATCGATGCTGTCCCTTTTGGGAAACGGTTGCTGATCCCAACCGTTGGTGATATACATTCAATACACTCAAGTGAAATGAGTGGTCGGCCATGTGTGGGCTGGGTTGCAAGATGTTCTTGTTGAAGCCAGTGTATTCGTCTCTAGAGATACACTATCGGAAGGTGGTCCCATACCTTGTCATGTTGGAAATCCAATCTCCAATAAGCGCCCTGCGATTTTTGATTTTATATTATATGTGGAGCGTGAGATGCAAGCGTTCAGCTAGATTCTATTTATTTGATGTAGACATTATTATAACATCACTGGATTTGATATCAAAAATATTTTTGGTTATCGTAAGGTAAAAACCATCCGTATTTATGTGTGGATCGGTCTTACGATTACCATTTCTTTCGAAACGATTTTGAAAGTTAAACAAATGGTTGGCGTTTACTCACACCAGTCCCATGACTGACCCAGAATTTATTTTGTTTTGTTTTTCCCTAAACTCTTGGGTGCCCATTTTGTATGGGCAGTCAAGTAGTCGGGATTTTTCAGATTTACTTGGAGGAGCTGGAAGCAGGAGGCTTCACCAGTTAGATATAGACTATCATATTTCCGCTGTGTACTATGTTGTGTCTGGAAACAGGTATTTATAACTGTTCCAGAGATAACAGTTGTGCTCTGATGATGGTATGTACATAAAGTTACTGATTTGTATTTCAAAAGTTATGTTATATAATATATTTTATTCGTTCCGCTGTGAGTTTGTGATCTTCGTTTTCTTCTATTCTAATTCTTTCTTTCTATTTCTCATCCTCTAACTTCTTTCTAATAATGACTCGTATTTCTGTGTCATTTGGGTTGGACGTGTGCTGTTATTAGTCGACTCAAAGGGTACGGAAATTCGGACCGTTACAATTGAAATAAGGTTGCTGTTATCAAAACTCCATTCTCCAACAATAGCTTGTGGCATAGACATGAAGAACTCATAAAGATCTCACCTTTGCTTGCTAGAAGCAAGAAATCAAACAAATGACAAGCTAAAACAACCTCTCTTTGATAAAAACACTAGAATCAGCAACCTATGATCATATGAACACATTTCCTAAGAAATAGTTCATAGGAAATCTCATAAATTGAAGAGGAAAAAAGATGGAGAAGATGGAGAGGAGCTTTCCTAAGCTTTCCCTTTGACTTGCACTTGATTTCAACAAGAATTGGAGCTCCTAGGATTAACTAAGTTTAGAGAATTTTAATTTCCCATTCCCTATCTCTATTTTCTATTTATTTGAAGTGGAAATGAACTAATGAAGAGGAGAGGGCTGATGGAGCTTTTAAGTGAGTGATCTAGGTTTAGCCAACAAAAACCTAACCGAAGTGCCAAAACTCCGAAGCTCGGAATATATCGAAGTTTATACTATTCAAACACCTAACCGACATCTGGTACTTAATGGAAGCGGTTTCGAGTCCAAATTCATTCATATGTAAAAAGTGATATTTTTGTCATATATCCTATGAAGAGGACCAAATTTCTCTAACTCCAAAGATATCGATGTTTATATTTTTCGAACTCGCAAACGGCATTTTGAACCCAATGGGAGTGGTTTCATTGAAAACGGAGGTCGTTTGCAAAACGGTGATTTTTTTAAGAGCTATATATAATATTATATATTCCATAACGACTATTCTAAATTTTAATTTAGACATAACTTATAATTCATAAAGTGAAATCTCAATTTCTAACATTCATTTGAAAATTACAATTCAAAATATTCCAAGGTTTCTTGTTTTATCAAATTCTGATTTATATTGAATTCTATACTTTCATTCAAAGTTTAAAATCGAATTTTCAAACTACCCGCCATTTCATGCTCGTTTTAATTAAATTTTAAACTTATACGTTCTAACTTTGATTTAAATAAATTTTAAATCGTTTATTCTCAAAATAATTCATCTAAAATATTTAATTTCATTGAAAATCAACTAAAATAAATTTTAAATTACTTCCAAAAATACAGGCTGTTACAAAATACGTTAGACGAAAAGTTGTCTATTTTCCAAAATAAAAATTACAGAAAAAATCTGTAAATTAAATTAATAATACATCTAAAAATCTTGTCCAAATTCGAAACTAATCATTTATTATATTAAATAAACCATTATAGCTTATAAACGATTCCATAGGGACTATCTGAAAATCTAATTTGGATGTAACTCAAATTCTATAAGCTGAAATCTCGATTTTCTACTTCCACTAGAAAAATATAATTCAGTTGATCCACACATTTCTTGTTTCAAAGAAATCCTACTTATACGAACCCTGTATATTCGTTTAAAGTTCAAAACGCCAAATTATGAACTACCGTGACGTTATGAGCTCAATTATAATTATATTATAATTAACACGTTCAACTATTGTTAAAATAAATTTGTTATACTAATTCAATTCTAGACTGGATTAAATCTATAAAATCATCCAATTTACCCAAAATTGCCAATTCGGCTAATTCCGACTATTTCGGAAATAAATTTTTTTATTCCACTATTTATATAAATTAAATATTCAAAATATTTGAATTCAAACTATTTAAATTACCAACCAATATATTATAATAATTAAATAAATTAATTATTAAATCGCTAAAATTCCAAGACGTTACATGGCATTTTGGAGATAAATTATTTACAAATCTGATATTATATAACCCAAATTGATTGAATTGAGAAATGAACATATGAAATAAAAAAATAGAGAACATACCTAAATCCATGAGCATTTGTTAAAGAGGATTGACTTGGTTTTGGATCTTCCAAATTGACACAAGTTCAGATGTAAATTTATTTCTTCAGATGGGATAAGGAGAATACACTGAAACTTATGTAATTTGGGGACCATAACCCCTAATTTATAATAGTGTAATATTTTCAGTTCGGCCCTTCAACAAACTGAAAATTATTCCGGTCTCTACGCATTCCTTCCATAACAGCCTAAACGTTTATGTTGATAAATATTATTACCCAATTAGAACACTGTAATTGGCATTCACACCTAAATAACATTAAACATTGTATTAAATGTGTGGCCTACATAATTGAAATATTCTAACAATCTCTGCCTAGGCCACATATTTAATAACCTTAAAAGTGTTTAACTTTATGAGCTCCAAATTCTGCTATTTATGCCATAAGTTGTTTTCTTAAACAATCTTGTCCGTTAACTATGCTTACAAAGGATCAAAGCTGCTTTCATTATCTTTAATATAACTAAACCCATCAATGATCACATATACCAACACAATCAAATGACATAGATTAATCATGGATATGGCATGGAAATTACATGAGATGTGATCATTACATGTTTATTCCCAACTAGTCCAACTTTACTTTAATAAGATTAAGTGTTCAATACATATATGAACAAACAGAGTGCAAAATGCCAACTTTATTTCTAATCAGAAAAACCAAAGCACGTCCATAACTAAAATACAGAGCAATGTCATAACAATTTATTACAAATTTCCCAAATCATCTTTACATAAAAGATACACCCATTTTATCAACATGCTCATGAATTACCTTGGGTGGTAATCCTTTTGTATGTGGATCCGCCAAAATGGAATTTGTCCCAATATGCTCTATGGATATTAATTCATTCTACACTCTCTCCTTTACAACTAGAAACTTAATGTCAATGTAATTTTACTTACTTGAGCTTCTATTGTTATTGGCATATAATAATGCAGATTTACTGTCATAATTCAACTTCAATGGTCTTTTAATATTGTCTATAATGCGCAGCCCAGTGACAAAGTTCCGTGGCCATTTCCCACGGTTAGATGCCTCATAACAAGCTACAAACTCGACTTCCATAGTGGAAGAAGCTATGAGTGATTACTTGACACTCTTCCATGATACAACCCCTCAACTTAATAGAAATATGTATCCTGAAGTGGACTTTCTACTTTTTTGGCATCCAACAAAGTCAGAATCAGAATACCCAATGATCTCCAACTGTTCTGATCTTCTACTTGTAAGCATATAGTCCTTTGTTTTCTTAAGATACCTTATAACCCTTTTTTCTGCTATCCAATGATCCATTCCAGGGTTATTAAGATATCTGTCTAACACTCCTACAATGTACGCAATATCCGGATGCATACACACCTGAGCATACATTAGACTCCCTATAGCAAATGCATAAGTGATCTTCTGCATTTCCTCAGCTTCAAGAATGTTATTTGGGCATTGTTTGAGACAAAACCTATTTCCTTTAGCAACATGGGTATCACCCGATTGACAGTCTTTCACGCCAAACCTCTCAAGCACTACAGTTCTTTTGTGACAATCCAAGAATGCCTTGTGAACGGTCACGATGAATTTGGATTCCTAATACAAAAGAAGCGTCACCAAGATCTTTCATTTCAAAATTAGTTGAAAGAAATCTCTTGGTTTCATGCAACATATATAAATCAATACTAGCAAGAAATATATTATCAACATATAAAATCAGAAATATAAATTTACTCCCACTGAACTTGTGATACACACAGTTATCAATGACGTTTGCCTCGAAACCAAATGAGGTTATTACGTCATGAAATTTGCAGTACCTTTGACGAGAAGCCTTTTTGAGTCCATAAATGGATTTCTAAAGTTTGCAAACCGTATTCTTTGGATCTTTGACAACAAAGTTTTCCGGTTGCACCACATATATTGTTTCCTCATTGCCTCTATTTAGAAATGCAGTTTTAACATTCATTTGATTTAACTTAAGGTCAAAATGTGCAACAAGTGCCCAAATTATTCTAAAAGTGTCTTTCAATGAAACCGAAGGAAAAGACTCTTTGAAATCAATGCCGTCCTTTTGAGTATATACTTTTGCTACAAGACGATCCTTATATCTTTCCACATTACCTTTTGCATATTTTTTTCTTTTAAATATCCATTTACAACTAATGGGCTTCTTACCTTCAAGTAAAGGGACGAGATCCCAAACTTAATTATCTTGCATGGATTTATACTCTTCGTTCATGGCTTCAATCCACTTTTGAGAATTTATATCTACCATGGCTTGTTTGAAATTGATAGGATCATCTTCAATCAATCCATTATTATCCTCTAATTCTTGAAGAAACACTACATAATCATCAGCAATGCATTTCTCCTTTCACTAGTGGATCTCCTTAGTGGCAATGCATATTGAGGATGTTGAGTTTGTTCTTGTGGAACATTAATCTCAACTTGACGATGATTTTATTCAACATTTTCTCATTGAGGTTCCAGATTTACTTCCGTACCAATGACAGTAATGGTAATATGTTCATTATCAACGAAAGTAACTGTAGTAGGAATCATAAATGATGATTCCTCCTTAAAAACAATGTTCCTTATTTTATTTCTCCACCTTAATTCCACATCCTCAAAAAAATGTTGCAATTCCCATCTCAAATATTTTCATTTGGGTGGGATCATAAAATTTATATCCCCTTGATCGCTCAGAATAACCAATAAAGTAGATGCTTACTGTTTTAGAGTCCAATTTTCTTTTATTTGGCCTATAAGGCCTTGCCTCAACTTGATAGCCTCATATATGGAAATACTTTAGTGTGGGATTTTTGCTTGTCCAAAGTTCATATGGTGTTTTGGCAGCTGCTTTAGTAGGTACACTATTGAGGATATAAACTGTTATCTTTAATGCCTCTCCCCAGAGTGATTTTGGTAAGGTAGAATGACTAATCATACTCCTTACATGTCTTTAAGAGTGCGATTTTGTCTCTCAGCAACACCATTCATGCTAGGTGAACCTGGCATAGTGTATTATGGGACTATTCCACATTCCTCTAGGAATTGAGCAAATAGCCCTAGACAATGGTTACCTAATGAACAAGAATAACCATTGAATTTGTTGATAAACTAAAAATACCATTCCCTAATAAACAAGAATAACCAGATTTTTCCAACTTAGAACAGAAACCAAATTTTGTCTAAATGACGGTATAACAAAAGTATCAAATAAATCCAACAAAACCGAGATCTTAATAATAACTTGAAATGCCTAATAGCCTCTACTTTAACCGACTTTCCATTTCCCATATAGACGTATCTTTCAGCATCAGTTGGATTTCGGCAGCTCAGGCAACTCTATATATAAATACTTATGTGAGTAGAAGCACCAGAATCTAACCACCAAGTGTTTTTATGTACCGTGGCCAAATTTACTTCAGATTAGACTAAAGCAAAAGACTTATCTTTCTTGACATGCCATGCATGATATTTGGTACAGTCCTTCTTTTAATGTCTAGCCTTTTTACAAAAGTAACAACTATCAGCCTCCTTATGTTGTTTCTTTTCCTTTGGACCCTTAGCAGTTTCTATATCCTTCTTTCTCTTTTTGTCTTTTACCTTAGGGATAAATGCTAAATGAGCACTCTCATCCTTTTCATGCTTCAGTCTCTCTTATTCTTGCACACAATACGAAATGAGCTCTTTAAGAGTCCATTTCTCCTTCTGACAGTTATAACTTATTTTAATCAGGTTGTATTGTGACGGAAGAGAGATTAATACCAAATGCACGAGCAAATCGTCCGTAAGCTCAAGCGTAAGTGCCTTAAGTTTTGAAGCAACATTGGACATTTCCATAATGTACTCTCTTATGTTCCCTTTGCTTTGATACTTCATGGAAATCACGCATTGCAAAAGTGTGCTTGTTTCCACCTTATCGTTTTTAGCAAAATATTGTAAAATCTCTGCAAGGAATTCTATAGCATTAGTTATCTTTTCAGATACCACACCATTAAATGCCTTCGGAATGCGCGCTTTATGATCATTAGACACATGCGGTTGGAGCAATCCTAACTCTCAAAGTTCTTTATATCATCAGAAGAACTTTGATCCTTAATCGGGGAGGGTGCTTCCATCCTAAGTGCAAGGTCAAGGTCCACACAGCCAAGAACAAGTAATACGTTCTCTTTCCAATCCTTAAAGTTTGTTCTAGTCAAAGTAGGAACGCTGTTAAGATTGGTAGACACTGTAGTTAGATTAGCCGTATGTTTAAAAAAATTAATCAAGAATATGCTTACATTATATGCTAACAATAGTAAATTCAAAAATTGGTAAATCTTTCCTCCGGATACCTATCACAACATTAATATCAAGTCATTGGATAGTAATATTAATTGTAAGTGGTAATCTTGTTGTAATGATCAAACACTGACAATAAGTTCAAGTCAAATAACAATCTTCCTTTGGGCTGATTAATTATTTACTCTAAAAAAAACTTATAATAGTCACATACTTATCTTCACACATGTGTAACTAATTCGGCCAAATATTAGCCTTTCTTTGGGCTGACTAATACTCGCATGAATAACTATACACAAATGTTAGACATATTCATGAACAACCAAAATAAGAGAGGTCACTTTAGTGACATGTTATTCCAATCAGATCAGTATGAATATAGGATATTTACAGTGATAAAGAGACACCTAAATTATATTTGAATTTATTCATCTTAATTCATTTGTATGTAATCCATAAATCTCAATGTCAAATTTTCTATATGCTTAAAATTTTGATAACTGTAATGAAAACTTGACATAAAAAAAATGCAATAGAAATAACCTTTGCAATGATAATTGATATGACTTTATATAATGGGCATTTATGCAGGTTCTGGTACATAAAAGGAAAACTGATGCAAGATTATAGGATCTACATAATGCAAAGTCAAAGTAGCCTAACAATGCATGTCAACAAGGCATACAACAGGAAACCTTATCTTCAGAAGAAAAAAAAAACTTGCATCCAAAACATATAATAAACTACCATTACAAAGAGCAGGTTCAAATTAGCATTGAATGATTATCATAAAATATATAAACATGCTATAAGTGTACATGAATCCATTTACTGCAGCAAGTGGGCCACAAGAATAGTTTTTTAGAAAGATAATATATACTAGTCAACAGCCAAATTAAATTGTACCAAATAAATCACTGATCATGCCAGTATTAGCAAGTACGAGAACAATAAAAAAAGAATAATAAAAAAAGAATTGACCATTTGTTCCAGTAGCCAATACCAATTTTTAAATCTTAATCCGAAATCAATAAAAATATTGAGCAACCCTTATTTTAGATACAAAACAAACCAAAGATTGAAAGCAGAAACAGAAGTTATATGTGACGACTGCCCACAGCCCCCGCACTAAATAAGTGGAATAATTGGCTGAAAGGTGTGTATGGCAGCTATGGACGATAATCAAAGAGGTAAACACAAGAGGAACATGTCATAGAACTCACAGTGCAAGGATAAAATATAATAGAACATATACAACATGTAGTAGTAGTGAAGCATCATATAGCAAACTTTTTAAACTTTCACAACATCTAGAAAGATTATTCCAACATCATAGGAAATATCAAGTATGTACATAAGTCCTTACTAGAACACTCATAGAGAAATTCAAATAGCAAAAACAGAAATACTAGATAGTAGTAAAAGTAATACGCCAGCCTCCTGCTCTCCCTCACACAGCAGCATCGTCCTCACTAATCACCTGTCACCTGCTGCTAAGTCTGCCCATCCACAACAGGATGAACAACCCAAGGTAATAAGAGGAAACATAAAACCTTAAGTCAGACAACAGTCTTAGCGAGCGATAAAACAACTAACAAACTTCAGCTATAAAGGTATATGAAAATGGATAGATAAACATACTAATCTACCCACAAAACCAAAGAAGAACTCAACCCTATCTTCCCCACATTGGACAGTGGTAGCCTTTATGACAAACAATTCAACCATTTATCGATGTAA
Source organism: Allium sativum (assembly GCA_030737875.1). Taxonomy (NCBI): domain Eukaryota; kingdom Viridiplantae; phylum Streptophyta; class Magnoliopsida; order Asparagales; family Amaryllidaceae; genus Allium; species Allium sativum. The sequence goes on from CM060911.1 coordinate 19,682,031, forward strand.
ACCAAACCACTCATTCAACCATGGTAAGCATTTATAACATCCAGGTTATATATATCTCATGTAAACCATCCAAATTGAATTCAACATCCCTCAAGCACAAGCCCTAGAGGCCTAAACCAGTATTAGACAGGCACCCAAGGAACATCTCCTTCGACTTTAGACAATCTACATGAGACTGTACAAACAGAATAACCAATCATCCATGAGTGACTCTGGCTATCACCTCTAATCCTGCTTTGAAACCATCGTCAATCGTATGATGCCCAACCTTGCCACATGTCAAGGGCTAATGGTAACCTCGGTTCTAGCATAAACTCCATACGCCTTTCAACAATACGTATGTATGTCTAACCTTGATAACTAGGCCTTTCAACGTTACCCAGGGTATTCGGCCAACAACTGGACTTTTAGGTGCCCCCATCATACCCCTGCATGAGCTTGCTAGAACTTTCGACAACCATAATCTCTCGGCTTTCTCATCTTTAGTCACCAGACCCAACGACTTTTCATAGCTCAAGCAACCTTCTTAAGCAACATTTATCCACCAACTCACGGCCTTTGAGTTGCCACCTTCTTCGTTGTTCTACACCGACCAACATACACATCCAACACATCGAATATTCCCACTTGAATCCTTTTTGAAGTTATCACCAACCTCGAATGATAGTACATCAATCATAAGGTCCGAAACAATCCATAGCACTGCATCAACTTGCTAAAGAAAACAAACCACAGAACTTATGCCATCCACCACAGCGTTTACAAGCACTGTTGAAATTTCATCCCGACCGACCAGGACAAGACCAATCGTCCCATTTAACCAGGAATGACCGACCACCTCTGGAATCAAACTCGACCAACCCAACTTACTTCTCAAGGACCGACCCAACTTGCTTCTCAAGGACCGACCCAACTTGCTTCTCAAGGACCGACCCAACTTGCTTCTCAAGGACTGACCCAACTAGGAGCGACCGACCTACATCAAGACCGACCCTAAGTGACCAACCCGACCCAGCTGCTCCAAAACCAGAACCCCTAGTCCTGCACGACTGACCCTCATCGAGACCAACCTGATCCAGACGAGAACGACCAACCAAAACATGGCTTTTGACATTTTCCCCAAGACACACTTTGGGACCGACCGACCCACCCTTGCTCGTTTGACCGACCTAAAACCTATACTTCAAAAATGCGACTCCAATTTCGACCAAAACTGCTCCAATCGACACAATCAATGAAACCAACTCAACCAATCCATTCAACACAATCATGAACATGTTATGAAACCACTAACATCACCAATTTAGCCATTTCATCAATAATTATGTGAAACCTAACAAAATCATCATAAATGTAAACATGCACAAAACTATGGATCTAACTTGGATATACACATGAAATAGCATTGAAATCCTCAAATTAAACTTGCTAAAATAGATCATAAGGTGATTCATGTGAGAATAAACTTAACAAGGTATAGATCTATGATAAAACACTTAAATATGATGAACAACATGATCAAACATTCATATACTTCATTGCATCCATGTGAGAGATGTAAATCACTCACCGATTCTCCAAAACAAACTAAAAATGATGAAATAAGAATCCGGACAGCAAGCACCTCGCACCAAACCTCTTAATCTGATGAACTCTTGCTTCAATTAATGTAGATATAGCCTCTAATGATGTAGATCTATGATTTCCCTCCTTGGATTTTGATTTTAATGGTGGAAATGTGTTAGAGGAAGAAGGAGCTCAAGGCCACCGAATGAAAGAATAGGGAAGTAAACTATTTCCTATACCTCTCACCCTCTATTTATAGTTCCCACCAGCCCCCTACTTGGGCCTTCTCAAATCATCCCATTATAGCTCAAAATCCTGAACAGCCAACTGAAAAACCTTAAAACAGCGATTCCTCCCAAACCACTGAGCCAAATCTTTTAATGTAACCACTCTACGGAAAGGCCATCATCAATTACTTTCTAATGGCATAGGTCTCACCCTCTGATTCGACCTGAGTCAAAAGTTATGCCCATGTACAAGACTGACAGGGAAAAAATGGTTACAAACAAAATCAGTAAAAATTACTGACATGTCTCACAACCCCATAAGCAAGCAACATATCAAAAGATGAGAATGATCCAACACTCAGGGAATAAAATAAAAATATTTTATGATCCTATGATACGTAAAATGCGAGATGTTACCTTCTCCCCCCCCCCCCTCTGTTAAGAATTTCTCCCCCGAATTCCAAGCAAACACAAGCAACCACAACAATTCTGCATGACTATCATCCATGAGAAGCCAATTCTATTATCCAAACTAGCAACCATCAAGCCACGCATCCATAGCCTTATCCTGGCTCGCGGAATTCTATCAAACAACAACAAGATACAATGATATAATGATGATACGATATCAAAGGGTCCTACCAATGAAGAGTTCTAGATGAGTCGCTTTCATGCTCTCTTCCGCCTCCCATGTACAATTGTCACCATCTTCACTCCATTGTACCTTCACTAACTTAACTGTCTTCCTCCTACGCTGTTTGTGTCACCCCCCACAACAAGAAGTGGCTTACGAGGTCTCCCAACTGTGGTTTCTACTTCTAGGTCTTCATACTACTCTGGAGATACCACCACATTTGAATCATGCACGAACTTTTGTAGAAACAACATATGGAAAACATTATGCACGCTCGACATCTTCTCGGGTAACTCCAACCTATATGCGATCTTTCCAATTCGCTCGACTATCTGAAATGCTCCAACAAACCTATGGGCTAACTTCCCTTTACTTCCGAATCGAACCACATGCTTTAATGGAGAAATCTTCATGAAAACCATGTCACTCACGTCGAATTCCAAATCCTTTCGACGCTTATCAACATAGCTCTTTTGATGATCCTGGGCTACCTTCATTCATTGTTGAACGATCTCGGTATAATCCGAGGTCTCTCTAATCATCTCTGTCCCAAGTACCAACTTATCTCCAGTTTCTAACTAACATGCCGGAGAATTACACGGTCTCCCATACAATGCCTCAAATGGTGCCATCCCAATGCTAAACTGGTAGCTATTTTTATATGCAAACATAACTAGATGCAGATTGGTCCTCCCATGATTACCCAAAATCCAACACACAAGCTCTTAGGAGATCTTCCAAAATTCGGTTGACCCTCTCGGTTTGGCCATCAGTTTGGGGATGGTAAGCCGTACTTAATCACAACTCGGTTCCTAAAGCTTCTTGCAAACTCTTCCAAAATCCACTCGTAAATAATGGATCTCGGTCACTCACTATGCTCTTCGGGATACCATGGAATCGAACTATCCATTTAGGATAAAGTTCAGCCAATTTCGATAACATCCTAGCCGATTTGACAGGAATGGACCATGCACTTTTGGTCAAGCGATCCACGATGACCCAAATCCCTTCGTTTCCTGCCTTGGTTTTAGGTAGTCCATCGATAAAGTCCATCAATATCTGCTTCCACTTCCATATAGGAACTTCCAATGGCTGAAGTAATCCACTCGGCTTTTTCTGTTTAGCTTTCACTAACTTACAGTTCATGCACTTGGAAATGAAATTTCCAATATCCCGCTTCATCCCTTCCCAATATTAGATTTGCTTCATGTCTTGATACATCTTATTACCACCAGGATGAATCATCAACTTTGAGTGATGACATTCCTTCAGAAACTCATCTCTCAATCCGTCAATATCGGGAACAACTAATCGCCTTTGCTTTTGAAGCCAACCTTCTCGATCGACCTCGAACTCTATATCTTCTGGTTCCAGTCTCTGGATATACTCGACAAGCTTTGCATCTTTCTTTTGGCTCTCGCCAATCCTTTATTGAGAGTAAGTCTTATCGATAAGCTTGCTAACATTTCAGGTTCCAACTCGCATCTTGGCCTGGAATCGAACCTTGCCAAATACTCGAGGCTCTTCCATTCCGAAAACATCGCCCCTAAACTTGCATGTCATCGACTAAATGCGTCAGCAACTGCGTTTCCCTTGCCTAGAGTATAGGCTATACCAAAATCGTACGATGCCAGAAAATCTAGCCATCTTTGCTACCAAAGATTCAAATCCTTTTGGGAGAAAAGATATTTCAATGACTTATGATCCATGAACAACTCGAATCGAACTCCCAATAGGTAATGTCTCCACATCTTCAGAGCAAATACAATTGCAGTCAACTCCAAATCATGGGTTGGATAGTTTTTCTCATGCGTCTTTAGTTGTTGACTCACATAGGCCACAACCTTATCCTTCTGCATTAGCACTGCTCCAAGTCCAGTACCACATGCATCAGTGTACACAACCATCTCTTCATTCCCACTTGGAATAGTCAACACAGGAGCACTCATCAGTCTCTATCTTAGGATCCCGAACGCTTGTTCACACTTGGCATCCCATGTGAACACTTAGTTCTTCTTCGTTAATCCTGTTAACGGTGCTGCTATCTTGGAGAAATCCTTGATAAACCATCGGTAATATCCTGCCAACCCCAGGAAACTCTGAACATCCATCGTATTCTTAGGTCGATCCCAGTCTTGGATTGCTGCCACTTTAGCGGGGTCAACCACTACACCATTTACAGAGACAACATGGCCTAAGAACCTCACTTTATTCTTCCAGAAGTGACACTTCGAGAACTTGGCCTTTAGTTGATGCTTTCACAAGATATATAACACAACTATCAAGTGTGTCTTGTGTTCTTCCTCATTCCTAGAGTAAACCAGAATATCATCCACGAACACAAGCACGAACTTGTTCAACTGATCTCTGAAAACTCTATTTATAAGATCCACAAAGTACGCTGGCGCGTTAGGCAACCCGAATGGCATCACCGACCACTCGAAGAATCTTGACGGTGTCTTAAAAGAAGTCTTTGGCACATTATCCTTCGCCACCATAAACTGGTGAAACCCATTGCTAAATCCATTTTAGAAAAGACTTTGGCTTCGTGAAGCTGATCGAACAAGTCATCAATCCTTGGCAACAGATACTTGTTCTTCTTAGTCACCTTATTTAGCTCATGATAGCCCACACTCCAGACACAATCTCAATGAGACTTCTGCCTTGGCTGCAAACATTACTGGTGCTCCCCACTCTGAAACACTTTTCCGAATGAATCCATTCCCTAAAAGCTCACGAACTTGCACCTCCAACTCTCGTTATTCCTTAGGCGCCATCCACCTAAGAGGCATAACGATTGGTCTAGCACCCTCGACCAAATCGATCCTAAACTCCATCTCATGATGTGGCGGAAACCCTTTGACCTCGTCAAAAACAGCCTCATACCCATTAGCGATCAACACAGATGATAAATCTTCTTGTGGAATCCCAAGCGAATATAGATAACTCACGAAGACAACCTCTTCGCGCTTACATCTAGTCAACACCTTTCGCCCTTCCATATCCCTAACTCTCACCTCTAGCTTCTCGCAATTCACCCTTGTCACATACCTCTTGAGCCAGTCCATGCCCAAGATGATCCCAAACCCAGCAAAGTTAAGAACAAAGCAATCACACATAAAAGAGCAACCATGACTTGACAACACTAGACCACGACAAATCATGCTAAGGTTGGACGAACCCCCAACTAGATTAGTCACAATCAATGGTCTATCACAAATATCGGGTTCCAAACCCAAGCGACACACAAGCTTATTGCAAATGAAAGAATGTGATGCTTCAGTGTCGAACAAAACTTGAATTGAAACACCTCGGACATAAAGAGTACATTGCACAATGACACCCTTTCCCTTTTGCTCTACAGTAGAAGCTCTTGAAGAAGTTGGCATGGCTTCCAAAGCATATGCCTTCACAACCTGCTTGCCCTTAACTGATTCTGAACAGTCTTTCTTCTCATGCTCAGGCTTCCCACACCTGACGCACTTCTTCTCAGCTTTGGGGTTCTTGCACTCATTCGAGTAATGATCCTTCTGTTGGTAGTTAAAGCAAACCACCTCACTCTTAGGCTTCTTCTAGCCATCCTTTCCTTTCTACTGTTGCTGCTTCCTCTTCTTATTATTACTACCCTGTTGTGGTTTTTGAGCTTCCTTGGTTGCAACAACAACATTTTCTTCTGTAGGGAACAAGCTCTCATGGCAAACAACTTTTTCCATAATCTTCTCAAATGAATCGCTGAGATGATCCACCAACGACCTTCGAATGTGGTATCCAGACCCATAACAAACTTCTCGTTCTTCTGGTAGGGTGTATCAATGTAGGAATGAGCATATCTGGACAAGGCCTCGAAATTAGAAACACAGTCAAGCACAGAACGACTGTTCTGCTTTAGCTCTACGAACTTCTTGCACATAGCAGATGTAACACCCCGTAATTCTGTTAATATTAATAGTCACAAATTAAAGAATAACTAATCTCAGATGTGAGAATTGTGGGAAACGGGTTGCGACATTGTGTTCGTCTCGGAATTCTGGTTGAAATAGAGTCCGAGTTTGCGTGAATTGGACTTCGTATGAAGAAGTTATGGCCATCGGAAGTTTCAGAAAATTCAAAACAGCTCGCAGGAAAATTTAAAAATTTAAACTGGAAGTGTAGAAGCGGGCTGGGCAGGAAAATTTCCGCCCAGGCAGGTCGACTGGGGAGTCGACACTAGTGTCGACCTCCCCCCCCAGGTCGACTATAGTGTCGACCTGGGTGTCGACCTGGTCAGTCAGCTAGGGTTTGGCTGAGCCCAATCTTGAGCTACTGATGTGTCTTTAATGGTTCAGGTTAGTTCTGAGTTGATCTGACGGTCTAAATAAATCATAAACTCTATAAATACCTAGGTAGTCTCTCACTCTAAACTCACATGAAAAATAGAATAGCCACCGTCATACCGCTGCCATGGAACTCAGTCTAGCCGCCGCCAACTAAGAAAGAGGAAAAGCTAATCAAAACCCTAATTCTACTCAATTCTAAAGCAAATCAAGACTCTCTTTCTTCTCTAATTGTGAGTATGATGATCTTAACAAGATTATTGTTAAACTAATTAGATTAAGTTATGAATGGATTATAAGTAAATAATGTGAATTGTCATATATGTTGTTGTAAACCTTATGCTATCATGTATGTTATAAATCCTATGCTTTGTGATGATGATATCCTATATGTTGTAAACCATGCTATGATGATATTGTATAGGTTGTAATTTTCTATGCTAAGTTGTAATAAATCATACATGCTTTAAAGTCATGATGCTATTATCTATGCTAATTAGTTCATGTTAACCAAATCATGATGTTTGGGCTATGTTGATCTATATGACAATCATGTATGCAAGTTTAGACTGATTAGTAAAGACTATGAACATATGCCATGACATCTATTTAGATCTAGAATTATGACACCTAGAATCATGCTATGACATATGTGAATTATATGTATTAGATGCTAGTCACACCATCATTATGTTGCATAAAACCCCATATGCAAGTTTATACATGAATTTGGGTTATGATCATATCATGTAAATTGTGACATTTAACAAGTTGACACCTTTAGAACCTTAACATGTGTATTTATGCAAGTTTCACCCCTATTATGATTGGATTTATTTTATTTGTCTATATGTTGTGATAATTTATCTTTGTGCTATGAGTTAGACTACTCGAGTCTAACGTATGTTTTGCGTTGAATAAGCGAACGTATAACGTGGGGTAGGGGAAATATTAAGGATTTAATATTAAGAAGTTCGGGTGCAATTGATATGATTTTGCATTCCATGAGTCGATGGCCATAATTGAGTCAATTATGGACATCAATTAAATTGGAGTTAATTAATAATTTGAATAGGGAATTATTAAAACTGGGGTAAGAGATTATAAGTGATAATCAATGCTTAGGACACGAGGTTGGACTCGTTTGTGACATAAACCTGCCCGGACCCGCCCGACAAATCCAGTGGTCACAAATGTCAGCCCAATGTGAGAGATCCTAGGCCTAAACTAAAGCATAACAGTTGTAAAGACACGAGGTTAGACTCTTTTATGGTGTAAGACTGCCCGGACCCGCCCGGCAAATCCAGCTGCCATAAATGCCAGTCTAATGTGAGGGGTCTCTATGAGGTTATGGCCTGAATGAATTAAGAAATACTTAACTAGATAAACATGTAAGATGGGACAAGGGGGTTAAATAGGTGCCTTGGGTGGCATGAGGAATCTAGTGGGTGCCCTTAGTGGCATGTGAAATACGATTAGTAAGACTTAACCAAACACACATGTAAATGAACATGATTAAGAAGAGGGTTAAGTGGGATATACTAGTTGTGACAAGCTTAGGTGGGTAGCTTGTGGGGGCCCATTTCAACCAGTAACCCAAACATATCTTTGTGGGCTCGACCCAAGTCGAGGACGGGACACGCATACTGGGCTTGACTATAAGAGGCCAAAACGGGGTAGCGGTGGCAACGCAAGTCCAACGGGTTTCATATGCGTGTGTGGACCCGGGCTGGTAGGTAAGACGTTGTTGTATCGTGTAGGTATAAGCCGTGCATTCTCAGTTGTATCGAGTTGCCACTTTAGGGGAGTGATACACCCCACTGTGGGGCCAGCACGGGTATCTACGAGTAGGGAGCCGATCGAAAGTGGGTAGTGGGGTACACCTAGTGGAGATAGGGGCAGACGGCACCTATGTAGTCAGCTAGGGGTACGCAAGGCTATTTATATAGTTTATGTGTGAAGCAAGTGGGATCAACCTTTAGGGTGACTGGTGCGGTGTAGTGTAGTAATGTGCGGTGCAGTGTAGTAAATATTCGTTAGTAATTAGGTATGCCTTTAGCGTTATCTTTAACGTTATCTTTAACGTTATGTTTATCTGCTTTTCCATACCCAATAGTTCATAGACATTTCCTTGTTTTCCAGCTTATGCCTTGGTCTAGTTACTTTGATAATAGTATTGTTAGAATTGTCATACTCGCCAGACTTTATGTCTAACCCCCTCTATTTCTATCCTTTTTCCCCCTCCAGGTCCTCAGGTTGAACCCAGCTCTAGTGGAGTTTGGTTGGATTGCTTTTGGAAAGCTTGGACCGCTGAAGTAAAGTCCAGCTTGTTATCTTCTTTAATGGCTATTTATGTAATGGGATTATGTATTTTGTTTTATCAAGATGGATATTGTACTTGACTCTGATTTATGGTTTTGTGATGTAACAAACATGTTTAAATTCCGCTGTAATAAAATGAAGTTTTAGATTTCCAAGTACTACTCATTATCTGTCTTGTTGTAATTTTTCTGTTCTATATTCACTATTAACCTCCATGGAAGTTAATGCATTCCCTTTGTGAGTGACATTAATGGACGTGGGGTGTTACACGTGGTATCAGAGCTTAAGGTTACCAGAACAGATATTTTTTTAGAAAAACTATTTTTCTAAAGTATTTTTGGAAGAAGTGTTTTCAAAACATTTCTTAATGAGTAATTTAAAGAGGAAAGTTTTTAAGAAAAACATAATCCCCAATAGCCATATCCTTATCTTTCGAATTCTCCATTTTGAATCTTTCCTTTTTCGTTTCAGCATGGCTGAAGATCTTAACCTTCCGGACGGTGTAGCGATACCAGGATGGTATAGGAGGTTATTAGAGGCTAGGGCCACAGCAGGTCCAGCCAATGTTCCTCCACCACCAGTTGCACCCGTTCCTCCTCCTCCTCCTCGTGTTGATACCTTTGCAAAGACGTGCAAGGAATTTAAGGCTATGGGTGGAAAACCTTTTCAAGGGTCAGAAACGTTTGTGGAAGCTAGAGATTGGCTTAAGGAGGTGGAAGAATTGCTAGAAATCTTTGAAGTAGAAGAAGGAAGGAAAGTCAAATTAGCAGCTTGGTTAATGAAGGGAGAGGCCTCGTTCTGGTGGGAGGTCACTAATGGGGAGCGTCCTGTTGATTTTTGGGCAGATTTCAGACGTAGGTTTGAGGCGAAGTTTCTCTCAAGGGCAGAAGAGAATCTATATATGGAAAGATTCTTGACATTAAAGCAAGGAAGCTCATCAGTGAAAGAATATGTTAACAAATTTAATCAGTTAGCAAGGTTTGGCTTGGACTTAGTAAACACGCCGGAGAAGAAGGCACTGAGGTTCGTTAATGGATTGAATGAACCATTGCAAGGGTTGGCTATGACCCACATCCCTATGGGGGCCACCTTTGAGAAGCTAGTAGACATGACACTCATGCATGAGGAGAAAGGCGCTAAAGATGATAAGGCACCCGAGAAGAAAGGGGATCAGAAGAAACCACAACAGCAAAACAAGAAGGGTGGTAAAGACAATAATGGCAAGGGAAAGAAGAAATGCTTTAACTGTGGGAAACCAGGCCATCTCAGCAAGGATTGCCGAAAGAAAAAGAAGACTGGCTATTTTCATTGTGGTGAAGCGGGACATCTAGTGAAGGACTTCCCAAAGAAGGGGCAGAGGGCAGGGACGACCTCGGGAGGATTGGTGCAGGCTCTTATGGCACCAGGGCAGGCAAGCGGACAAGTTCAGGCTCTCGCGGTCCCACCGCTGCAAGAACGAGGTAGAACCATTTTTGTTGAAAGCTTAGTTTTTCTGTTTGATCATCATGTCCGTACCTTATTTGATTCGGGCGCATCGCATTCGTTTATCTCTACATCATTAGTTGAATCACTGCACTTAAACACCAGTTTAGTAGAGGATCCCTTAGTTGTTTCGAATCCAATTGGGGGCTCAGCTTATTTGTCCATGATGTGTTTGGATTTGAAAATTTCTATACTTAGCTTTGAGTTTAGATGTGATGCTTATGTGTTAGGCTTCACGGGCTGTGGGATAATTTTAGGAATGGATTGGTTATCCAGAAATGGGGCCGTACTTGATTGTGAAAGGAGAGTAGTTAGGCTCATGACTCGCCTTGGCAACACTCTCGAAATCTTTTGTAATCCCATAGATTCTGTTATGCTAAGTTATTTAGAATCGCTTGACGCGTCTGAGGAAAATCTACGATCTGTTAGAGTGGTCCGAGAGTGTTCGGATGTGTTTGAGGAGGTGAAGGGCTTGCCTCCAAAGCGGGAGATAGATTTTCGAATATAACTTGTGGATAATGCAAAACCAGTATCTTTGCCAGTAAGCCACATGGCGCCTCGTGAAAGGAGGAAACTCGATAAGCAAGTGAAGGAGTTGCTTGAGAAGGGGTTCATAAGACGAAGTATATCGGAGTGGGGTGCTCCAGTAGTATTTGCCACGAAGGCGGATGGGTCCCTTAGACTTTGTGTGGACTATAGAGAATTAATAAGCTTACTAAGAAGAACAGACACCCACTGCCGAGGATTGACGATCTCTTCGATCAATTAGTTGGCGACTCAGTGTTTTCGCAGTTGGACTTAGCCACTGGATTCCATCAGTTGAGAGTGGCTGAGGATAGCATAGACAAGACTGCCTTTAGGACTCTGGACGGTTTCTATGAATGGCTAGTGATGCCCTTCGGTTTGACAAACGCCCCCGCATACTTTGTTGATTTGATGAGTAGGGTGTTTAGGGAGTACCTTAACAAATTCGTGGTAGTCTTTGTAGATGACATCTTGATCTTTTCTAAGGATGAAGAAGAGCATGCCCTACATCTTAGGGAAGTGTTGGAGACCCTACGAGCGCATAACCTTAAGGCTAAATTTTCTAAGTGTCACTTTGGAGGAAGGAAGAATGATTCTTAGGGCACGTGGTTTCCAGAGAAGGGATAGCTGTGGATCCCGCGAAGGTGGTGGCCATCCAAGATTGGAAGGTCCCTAAAAATGCTACCGAAGTGAGAAGTTTCTTGGGGTTGGCTGGCTACTATAGGAAGTTTATCAAAGACTTCGCAAAGATATCAGCTCCATTAATACGCTTGACGAAGAAGAACCTAGTTTTCACATGGGATGTAGATTGTGATGATGCGTTCCAACGTTTGAAGAGAGCTTTGACCTCAGCCCCAGTCTTAGTCTTGCCAGATGGGAGTAAGCCATTTACTGTTTATACTGACACTTGTGGGACAGGACTAGGCGCAGTTATAATGCAAGAGGGTAGGGTAATAACCTATGGTGGAAGGCAGTTGAGAGCGCATGAGAAGAATTACCCCACGCATGACCTAGAGTTGGCCGCTATTGTTTTGTCACTTAAGTCTTGGCGTCATTATCTTCTTGGCGAGAAATTCGAATTATTCACTGACCACAAATCGTTAAAATACTTGTTCTCTCAGAAGGACTTGAACTTAAGGCAGCAAAGGTGGATGGAGTTCTTAGCATCCTACGACTTCGAGATAGCATATACCCCTGGCAAGGGTAACGTAGTGGCAGATCCCTTAATTAGAAAAAGATTATCCTTAAGTCCTTTGTTTGTTAAGCGGCGAAGTTTAGAGTTCATTTCTACGTTTGACTTTACACCTTCTGTTGACTTTGTACTCGATTTGCTAGCATCCTTGGAGGTCAGACCTACGCTTTTGGGACGGATTGGCGAGGCACAGCGAGACGACCCACAGTTAGTTGAGTTAGTAGAAAAGCTCAAAGGAGGGGAGTCATCAAGCCATCTCCGTAGGTATACCCTAGATGATAAGGGTTGGTTACGTAGGGACAGTAGACTTTGTGTACCAAAAGACGATGACCTAAGGAAGACCGTTCTTGATGATGCACATCGTTCGAAGATGACCATTCATCCCGGCGGGGACAAGATGTATAAAGACATGAAGCGAGTTTTCTTTTGGGCCGGTATGAAGAGGGATGTGGCCGAGTATGTCGCTAGATGCTTGGTGTGCCAACAAGTAAAAGTGGAGCAAAAGAAACCCGATGGGTTGCTTCACCCATTGGAGGTTCCACTATGGAAGTGGGAAAGTGTCTCGATGGACTTTGTGGATGGATTACCGCGATCAAGAAGGGTAATACGGGGATTTGGGTTATAATAGATAGACTTACGAAAAGTACCCATTTCATTCCCGTGAAGAGTAAGAGGACTGCTCCATGGTTAGCTTCTGTATACGTCCGAGAGATAGTTCGTTTGCACGGTGTTCCTTCTAGCATAGTGAGCGACCGCGATCCTATTTTCACTAGCGAATTTTGGAGAAGCTTACAAGAGGCGGTAGGGGCTCAGTTATGTTTGAGCACCGCATATCATCCTCAGACGGACGGCCAGACCGAGAGGGTGAATCGCATTCTAGAGGATCTTTTGAGGCTATGTATCCTAGACTTTGGGAGTACGTGGGAAGAACATCTTCCATTGGTGGAGTTCGCATATAACAACAGAATTCAGTCTAGCATTGTCATGGCACCTTTCGAAGCTCTTTATGGACAACCTTGTCGTTCACCTACGTGTTGGTGGGAATCTACGGATAAGATCTTACTTGGGCCCGATATGATTAGAGAGACTTCGGAGAAGATCGACTTGATTCGAAGGAGGATGAAAGCAGCGCAAGATAGGCATAAATCTTATGCGGATAAGAGGAGGACGGATCTTGAGTTTGATGTTTGTAATACCCTACATCCGTTAGTGTCACTCACAAAGGGAATGCACTAAGTTCTGTGGAGCATTTAGGGTAAAAGATGCAGATAAATTACAAGACAGACAGAAACTAAACAGCGGAAAATAAAACTTTGCTTTACTGATAAAATAGTTTGTACAATTATTTCCTTACAATATCAGAGTATCATATGTCTTACAAAATAAAGAAGCATAAAATAACATTTATATTCCCCAATTTTAGCAAGAGCCAGCCATAGGATCTGAAAAGAGAATCCAAGCAAACTTCGGCAAATCTTCAAGCTGGGAAAGGGTGACAGTCCAACTTAACCGGAGCTAATACTATTCCCTCCTTTAAAACCCGGGGGGGGGGGGGGGAACGGAAGAAAAGAAGACGAAAGAAAAACAGAGTCAGACATAAAGCCTGAGTAAGTTCAGTAACTTCTAGCATGTGAACATGGAAGAACAAAACGACATGAATTAACTGAATACAAGATAACACCATGATGATAGGGTTGGCAAGATTGGACAAGATTAACACAAGATAAGATAAACTGGATATGCTCTATTACTTTCACCGCTTCGCTATTTCTTTGTTATACTGATTTCTATATCTCTGCACCACCTAACTAGTGTCCCAACTAGTAACGATAACGTGATCCGAATCCTTGTATTTTCCATTGCCTTCGGGCTTCCATTTATTAGTTATTACCTAGATCTAATCTAGGATTCTCTATCAAGTGCTTTCTAGATTCAACTAGAGTTTACGCTATCTGCTGAACACTTCTCAGATTCAGGATTTATGCCAACTAGTTCCACTGGGGATTATGCTACCTGTCGAACGATGCCCCCAAGTCTAGGACACACAACCTCGAGTGGTATATGTTCCTATACTTTCCCATGCATGTATCGCGAATCGTTATCGCTTGTCTAGAGGCACGTGTCCTGTAATGTGCGGTCCGAGTCCTGTGGCAGGGCAAATCAAGAAACACAGAACTCAGTCGGGAGCTTTCAGATATCTGTCGATGCAGATGCTAAGGTCTATTTTTATTCGAGGGGCTATGGTCCTACTTGACCCCTCCCTCAACTAATGAAAGGCACACCTTGAAAAATGAGAACTATACGCCGGCCCCCGGTGCCCCACTATCCTATGGCCATCCTCACCCATAACTAGATAGCAAGTATATGGTCTTTTGGAGTTCTCCGCCTTTCCGCTTCACGTATCTCGATTGACTGAAGATGGATGGTAGACGACGAGTTGCTATCACAGGGCTGCCGTTTTCTCGCCGAATCACGCCAGTCCATCCTAGTCTTTAGGTTGCCATATATTGCAACCAAGGCATACCCCTGGTTCTTCTACGCAGACCTTAACCTCTGTGAGCCCAGGAGGATCATTTGCAGCCTCATAGAGGGATACCAAGAGTACCCTCACGTCCCCTCGAAGCCTCGGGCTTCATAACCCAATTCGTTGGAGCCTCCTTTTTACTCAGACGGACATTCGCTCCTTCCCGTGTGATACTAAGAATTACAACTTAGTTTTACTAACTAAGATTTACCACTTAGTTTCTAGAATCGTTGTTTTCTTAACTAAGATTTACTACTTAGTTCTCTTTCCCGTAAATTTGGATTGGTTAAGTGTCATTAGTCAATTCAAGCCAACTTAACCCTCTTTATTCATCCTGTTAAACTGGTTAAGTGTTATCAGTAATTCTTTATGACTTAACCCTACCACCAACCAAGTTATATTGGTTAAGTGTTTCTTATTACCTAACCCTACCCATTCATCCTCTATTGGTTAAGTATTCCTTGCCCGTCTGTTTTACTGACATGTTATTATTAATGGTTAAGTATTATCTCTTCATGTTTTAGACTTAACCCTATTTCTTTATCACAATCCGATGGTTAAGTGTTCATGCTTACTTAGCCCTACGGTCTAGCCCAGCTAACATATCAAATTGGCTAAGTGTATTTACTTAACCCCAACCTCTAGTCTAGTTAACATGTTAATTTGGCTAAGTGTATTTACTTTACTTAACCCCATCTTCCAGTCTAGTTAACATGTTAATTTGGCTAAGTGTTTTCTTAGTTAATTAATCCCTACAAATCTGGTCTTGTTACCATGTTAAGTTGGTTAAGTGTACCTATGGACTTAGCCCTTCCCATTCTAGCTTAACTGTGTTAAGTTGGTTAAGTGTTCCTATGGACTTAACCCTCCCATTCTAGCTTAATTGCGTTAAGTGTCTGTATGAACCTAACCCCCACCCATCGGTTTAGTTACCATGTTGAATTGGTTAAGTGCCTTAGTTAACTTAACCCTACCATTCTTGTTCTAGCTTTAACTAAATAAATTAAAGCCGCGACCACTCACATTAGACAGATATTGTTGCGACTACTGGATGTGCCGGTTAGTTCCGGGCAGGTTTACATCGCAACTCAGTCTGACCTCGGGTTAGGCATATTCGTGTTTTCTAAGTTCAAAGGGTTTAGATTAATTTTCAAATCAGGTTTTGAAAGTAACCATCCCGTCCATCGGAACAGTTAGGGATAGCCAGGGAGAACAGGAAACTTGTATTTTCCAAACCCAAGCCTAGACACTATTCTCTCTGTCACCCTAGAACTTTCTGGTGTATTATTAAAAGAGGTGTCGTTAATAAACCTTTAATTTGTATATAAATAAATTGTTAACAATTTATCCTCAAAGTTTAACCACTTGTCCTCAAAGTCCATTTTCCCTTTTTAAAATAAATTTGGCCTATACCCTATACATTTGCCATGCCTACTAATGGTTGTACTCTAGGCCCAAATCTTGATTTGCCTATCTTACAGTTTATAGCAATTTAGACCCAACACCCCCATTACAGTTCATGCCAAAACTAGGTTTTATATTCTAGTTTACAGTTTATGCCAAACTAGATCTTAATTTGCATACCAACTACCTATTTTGTGGCCCATTTAACCATTTACCATTTACGCCCGATGTATGTAAATTATGCTAACATACTTATCATGCTTAATTTAGCCACCCACTCCTGATTTAATATTCAAATTTCAGTTCATGTCGAAACTAGACTTTTTATTCTAATTTTTATCGAATTATACCAATTTCCAAGTTTAGTCAATTTCATGTTTTTCCCCAAAACATATTCCCATCATTCGTATAATCGTGATTCAACCTAGATCATAAATAGAGCTAGATTCATGGATAGAAGGGAATGAGCCAAAATGCCATGAAAGAACGGATATAACAATTGGCATAAGAAGACAATTCACAGACATATAGATATGGTAATATTACGGCATGAAAAGGGTTGAATAGTATATGTTCAAGAACATGGGTAGACCTAACTTAATAGGTAAATTCCCAAGGTCTAAAACCAAAGAAAACCAAGAATTGAATAACAGCGTAGGTCCAAGAACATGGGTAGACCTAACTTAATAGGTAAATTCCCAAGGTCTAAAACCAAAGAAAACCAAGAAAAGACAGAATAGATAATCAGGTTTATACCCAATTTCATAGTCACAAAACTTAAGCAGCACTTTCCTAGTCATGAATCACAGTTGTTCTTGTTATGTCATAGGCAATAGTTTATGTTTCCTATTCAAAGGCATAGGCTTGTGTTCATGGTCAAGGAAATAATTCTCATAGTCACAGTCACAGTCATAGGCAATGTCCATAGTCATAGGCAATGTTCATAATCATAGGCAATGTTCATAGTCAAAGAGGCATATGGTCCTAAGGTCCATAGTTTCATAGTCACAGTCTTATTTGTCCTCGAATCATAACAGTTCTTGATTAGGTCCAAAGAAATAGGCACTGATTCGAATAGAAAGAATTGGCATACTCTTTTATTCCTTTAATTTCATGTCACGAAAAAAAGAAACGTTCAAATCTAAGAAGTAACCAACTTACAGAGATTATATTAGAATAGAAAGATGGCGTTGCTATGATTCGTGCGATGTTGCTCGAAACCATTTGAATTAGCCTTTGATTCTTATTTTGAAGCTTTAATCTTGATTCGAATTTCTTTTTGACAAACTTGAGCAGCACTACGGCGTCTTGATTTATTTTATATGTATTATTTATTTAATTAAGAGGAGGGGAAGAAGCCATGTTCGCTAATAATCTCTACAGCATAAGGGAAGAGAAGAATTGTGAATAGAGAAGGAGACTAGGGCTATTTATATAGGGTTAGGCAGACGAATCTGGTCAGAATGGCGTCCAGATACAGAGAAACGAACCATGTTCAGAAAGCTGGAAAAAGCATGGGGGGGATCGACCCCACCTGGGTGACCCAGGTCGACTGCCCAGTCGACCTGGGTGCCTTGGGCGGGAAAATTCCCGCCCAGCCCAATCTGGGTCTTGTTTTCTGACCTGTTTTGAAATTTGAACTTCGCTGAATCTTCCGGAGGCCATATCTTCCTCATACGGACTCCGATTTACGCAAACTCGGACTCGTTTTCATGAAGAATTCCGAGACGTACGCAATGGCGCAGCCCGTTTCCCTTGATTTTGAGTTTAAAATTTAATTCTTCCTTGAATTGTGAATCCTAGTGTTACAGAATTACGGGGTGTTACATTCTCCCCCACTTAAAAGGATTTCGTCCCCGGAATCTTCAAGTTTGGAAGAATGTGTCCTACCATCCAATCACCCATCTACTCAACCATTCAGTCACAGGCATTCATTGTCCTTAAAAGATTTCTAATGCTTCCTGTTCATATGCATAGTGTGTGTATATGTCTTTATCTAATGCGAAATCAGGCCGTCTACTGATTCAGTTGACCTCTTAATGTGAATCATGTCAGTGCCATGTGTCCAATTATGTATGCAAGCATCCGTAGTTATGTAAATACTACATGCGTGCACAGCCATTCATCCATATGCAACATCCATATGATAACATATCAAGTTCAACTTACAAACAAATACATATCTGTAAATGCAATATGAAAGCGTCTAAACTGATCTAGTGCCTAATACGTATGCATATGCATTCACGAGCAACCACTTGCAACCATCAACCATAACTTGTTTCAAATACATGTTTACATCCATTGGCTTCTACCTAAGGATCGAAGATACGACCTAGAGGGTATACTTTGGAAAGAGAGAAACAATTATGCGTAAAGCACCTAAAAAAAAGAAATCAAGGATGCACCCTTACGGAAAAGGCTATGTTGCTAGTGTCTAGCCTTCTTGAGCTTTATTCCACTATATCTTAACTAATTTAACTTCACGATTGTGAAGTCTCCGATATCCATTTCCAAAATAAATAGATGTCAATCACGGTACCAAGTGTATGTACTAAGATGATTAGAGGTCTCCCCCTTATCCACCGTGCCATAACTATAAGGGTCGAAAGGTTACTACGTGTTTTTTAGAGTGCCTGCCACAACTATTCATCTCTCACGCAAACCATCCTAGTCGAATTCGACATTCCTCAAGTACAAGCCCCAAAGGCCTAAACCAATATCAGACAAGCATCCAAGGAATATCTCCTCCGAATTTAGACGATCTACGTGAGATGATATAAGCAAATTCGATTGCTATTCTCAAATCCCTACTAACCAAAAATAAACTGGTCGGACCACCAATTGGATTTGAGACTCTAGTGGGATCTTACTACTGTCCAAGTACTATGGTGCAGAGACTCAACTATGGAAGTGGATATGAACAAATGCGAAGCACTAAAACCAAAGGGAAGAGTACGAACAGTAAAACTATACTCTTCCAACAGAACTTTACTACCTTTCTCCTAGGTACGCTTGGTGGCGAAAGTAGGTACTTGCCCTTTCTGAAAATCTTGTTCCTCGTTTTTGCCCTCGTCCTTAATTGTATGCCCTATCATACCCTAGTAAAGATACTTCCTCTTGTCTTAGGTTTTATAATTTCTTCTTCCTTTGTGAGCTAAATCTACATCCATGAATTTCTCATCCTAGGGTTGTGCTCCCTAGCCAAACTTCTCATCCCCTTCCGTGTGCAACCATGTTGACAAATCTCTCGAAAGCTGCCTCTATTGTACGGAAAACCCTATAAGCTTTGAAAGAAAACTGGCCGTAGGTGAAACAACTACGGCTATGGATGGAAGTCCGGCACTACTTCGCCCTTCGATGAGGTTACCTCCCAGAAAGCTAGGAGCCCCAGAGACTCAAGAAAGAAGGAAACAAGGATTCAAACAGAGGAAGAGAAGATAGTGTGTATGGCTTTGGGGAATATGCCTTTAAAACAAATCTTTTCTCTTGAAAATGCTTCTTTTAAAACCGTTTGAAAATAATAATTTTTTTCAAATCTTTTATCTGATCCGGTAACCTTCAGCTCTGATACCACGTGTAACACCCCACATCCGTTAGTGTCACTCACAAAGGGAATGCACTAAGTTCTGTGGAGCATTTAGGGTAAAAGATGCAGATAAATTACAAGACAGACAGAAATTAAACAGCGGAAAATAAAACTTTGCTTTATTGATAAAATAGCTTGTACAATGATTTCCTTACAATATCAGAGTATCATCTGTCTTACAAAATAAAGAAGCATAAAATAACATTTATATTCCCCAATTTTAGCAAGAGCCAGCCATAGCATCTGGAAAGAGAATCCAAGCAAACTTCGGCAAATCTTCAAGCTGGGAAAGGGTGAAAGTCCAACTTAATCGGAGCTAATACTATTCCCTCCTTTAAAACCTGGGGAGGGGGGGACGGAAGAAAAGAAGACGAAAGAAAAACAGAGTCAGACATAAAGCCTGAGTAGTTCAGTAACTTCTAGCATGTAAACATGGAAGAACAAAACGACATGAATTAACTGAATACAAGATAACACCATGATGATAGGGTTGGCAAGATTGGACAAGATTAACACAAGATATGCTAAGATAAGATAAACTGGATATGCTCTAATACTTTCGCCGCTTTGCTATTTCTTTGTTATACTGATTTCTATATCTCTGCACCACCTAACTAGTGTCCCAACTAGTAACGATAACGTGATCCCAATCCCTGTATTTTCCATTGCCTTTGGGCTTCCATTTATTAGTTATTACCTAGATCTAATCTAGGATTCTCTATCAAGTGCTTTCTAGATTCAACTAGAGTTTACGCTATCTGCTGAATGCTTCTCAGATTCAGGATTTATGCCAACTAGTTCCACTAGGGATTATGCTACCTGTCGAACGATGCACCCAAGTCTAGGACACAAAACCTCGAGTGGTATATGTTCCTATACATTCCCACGCATGTATCGCGAATCATTATTGCTTGTCTAGATGCACATGTCCTGTAATGTGCAGTCCGAGTCCTGTGGCAGGGCAAATCAAGAAACACAGAACTCGGTCGGGAGCTTTCAGATATCTACCGATGCAGATGCTAAGGTCTGTTTTTATTCCAGTGGCTATGGTCCCACTTGACCCCTCCCTCAACTAATGAAAGGCACACCTTGAAAAATGAGAACTATTTGCCGGCCCCCGGTGCCCCACTATCCTATGGCCATCCTCACCCATATCTAGATAGCAAGTATATGGTCTTTTGGAGTTCTCCGCCTTTCCGCTTCACGTATCTCGATTGACTGAAGATGGATGGTAGACGACGAGTTGCTATCACAGGGCTGCCATTTTCTCACCGAATCACGCCGGTCCATCCTAGTCTTTAGGTTGCCATATATTACAACCAAGGCATACACCTGGTTCTTCTACACAGACCTTAACCTCTGTGAGCCCAGGAGGATCATCTGCAGCCTCACAGAGGGATACCAAGAGTACCCTCATGTCCCCTCGAAGCCCCGGGCTTCGTAACCCAATTCGTTGGAGCCTCCTTTTTACTCAGACGGACATTCGCTCCTTCCCGTGTTATACTAAGAATTACTACTTAGTTTTACTAACTAAGATTTACCACTTAGTTTCTAGAATCGTTGTTTTCTTAACTAAGATTTACTACTTATTTCTCTTTCCCGTAAATTTAGATTGGTTAAGTGTCATTAGTCAATTCAAGCCAACTTAACCCTCTTCATTCATCCTGTTAAACTGGTTAAGTGTTATCAGTAATTCATGATGACTTAACCCTACCACCAACCGAGTTATATTGGTTAAGTGTTTCTTATTACATAACCCTACCCATTCATCCTATATTGGTTAAGTATTCCTTGCCCGTCTGTTTTACTGACATGTTATTATTAATGGTTAAGTATTATCTCTTCATGTTTTAGACTTAACCCTATTCCTTTATCACAATCCGATGGTTAAGTGTTCAAGCTTACTTAACCCTACGGTCTAGCCCAGCTAACATATCAAATTGGCTAAGTGTATTTACTTAACCCCAACCTCTAGTCTAGTTAACATGTTAATTTGGCTAAGTGTATTAACTTTACTTAACCCCATCTTCTAGTCTAGTTAACATGTTAATTTGGCTAAGTGTTTTCTTAGTTACTTAACCCCTACAAATCTGGTCTTGTTACCATGTTAAGTTGGTTAAGTGTCCCTATGGACTTAGCCCTTCCCAATCTAGCTTAACTGTGTTAAGTTGGTTAAGTGTTCCTATGGACTTAACCCTCCCATTCTAGCTTAATTGCGTTAAGTGTCTGTATGAACCTAACCCCCACCCATCGGTTTTGTTGCCATGTTGAATTGGTTAAGTGCCTTAGTTAACTTAACCCTACCATTCTTGTTCTAGCTTTAACTAAATAAATTAAAGCCGCGACCACTCACATTAGACAGATATTGTTGCGACTACTGGATGTGCCGGTTGGTTCCGGGCAGGTTTACATCGCAACTCAATCTAACCTCGGGTTAGGCATATTCGTGTTTTCTAAGTTCAAAGGGTTTTGATTAATTTTCAAATAAGGTTTTGAAAGTAACCATCCCGTCCGTCGGATCAGTTAGGGATAGCCAGGGAGAGCAAGAAACTTGTATTTTCCAAACACAAGCCTAAACACTATCCTCTCTATCACCCTAGAACTTTCTGGTGTATTATTAAAAGAGGTGTCGTTAATAAACCTTTAATTTGTATATAAATAAATTGTTAACAATTTATCCTCAAAGTTTAACCACTTGTCCTCAAAGTCCATTTTCCCTTTTTAAAATAAATTTGGCCTATACCCTATACATTTGCGATGCCTACTAATGGACTTGTATTCTAGCCCAAATCTTGATTTGCCTATCTTACAGTTTATAGCAATTTAGACCCAACACCCCCATTACAGTTCATTCCAAAACTAGGTTTTATATTCTAGTTTACAGTTTATGCCAAACTAGATCTTAATTTGCGTACCAACTACCTATTTTTTGGCCCATTTAACCATTTACCATTTACACCCGATGTATGTAAATTATGCTAACATACTTATCATGCTTAATTTAGCCACCCACTCCTGATTTAATATTCTAATATCATTTCATGTCGAAACTAGACTTGTTATTCTAATTTTTAACGAATTATACCAATTTCCAAGTTTAGTCAATTTCATGTTTTTCCCCAAAACGTATTCCCATCGTTCGTATAATTGTTATTCAACCTAGATCATAAATAGAGCTAGATTCATGGATTGAAGGGAATGAGCCAAAATGCCATGAAAGAACGGACATAACAATTGGCATAAGAAGACAATTCACAAGCATATAGATATGGTAATATTACGGCATGAAAAGGGTTGAATAGTATAGGTTCAAGAACATGGGTAGACCTAACTTAATAGGTAAATTCCCAAGGTCTAAAACCAAAGAAAACCAAGAATTGAATAACGACGTAAGTCCAAGAACATGGGTAGACCTAACTTAATAGGTAAATTCCCAAGGTCTAAAACCAAATAAAACCAAGAATAGACAGAATAGATAATCAAGTTTAGACCTAATTTCATAGTCATAAAACTTAAGCAGCACTTTCCTAGTCATGAATCACAGTTGTTCTTGTTATGTCATAGGCAATAGTTTATGTTTCCTGTTCAAAGGCATAGGCTTGTGTTCATGGTCAAGGAAATAATTATCATAGTCACAGTCATAGGCAATGTCCATAGTCATAGGCAATGTTCATAGTCATAGGCAATGTTCATAGTCAAAGAGGCATATGGTTCTAAGGTCCATAATTTCATAGTCACAGTCTTATTTGTCCTCGAATCATAACAGTTCTTGATTAGGTCCAAAGAAATAGGCACTGATTCGAATAGAAAGAATTGGCATACTCTTTTATTCCTTTAATTTCATGTCACGAAAAAAAGAAACGTTCAAATCTAAGAAGTAACTGACTTACAGAGATTATATTAGAATAGAATGATGGCGTTGCTATGATTCGTGCGACGTTGCTCGAAACCATTTGAATTAGCCTTTGATTCTTATCTTGAAGCTTTAATCTTGATTTGAATTTCTTTTTGACAAACTTGAGCAGCACTTCGTCGTCTTGATTTATTTTATGTATATTATTTATTTAATTAAGAGGAGGGGAAGAAGCCATGTTCACCAAGAATCTTTGCAGCATAAGGGAAGAGAAGAATTGTGAATAGAGAAGGAGACTAGGGCTATTTATATAGGGTTAGGCAGACGAATCTGGTCAGAATGGCGTCCGGATACAGAGAAACGAATCAGGTTCAGAAAGCTGGAAAAAGCAGGGGGGGTGGTCGACTACCCAGTCGACCTGGGTGCCTTGGGCAGGAAAATTCCCGCCCAGCACAATCTGGGTCTTGTTTTCTGACCTGTTTTGAAATTTGAACTTCGCTAAATCTTCCGGAGGCCATATCGTCCTCATACGGACTCCGATTTACGCAAACTCGGACTCGTTTTCATGCAGAATTCCGAGGCGAACGCAATGGCGCAGCCCGTTTCCCTTGATTTTGATTTTAAAATTTAATTCTGCCTTGAATTGTGAATCCTAGTGTAACAGAATTACGGGGTGTTACATTCTCCCCCACTTAAAAGGATTTCGTCCCCGAAATCTTCAAGTTAGGAAGAATGTGTCCTACCATCCAATCACCCATCTACTCAACCATTCAGTCACAGGCATTCATTGTCCTTAAAAGATTTCTAATGCTTCATATTCATATGCATAGTGTGTGTATATGTCTTTATCTAATGCGAAATCAGGCGGTCTACTGATTCAGTTGACCCCCTTAATGCGAATCATGTTAGTGCCATGTGTCCAATTATGCATGCAAGCATCCCTAGTTATGTAAATACTACATGCGTGCACAGCCATTCATCCATATGCAACATCCATATGATAACATATCAAGTTCAGCTTACAAACAAATACATATCTGTAAATGCAATATGAAAGCGTCTGAACTGATCTAGTGCCTAATACGTATGCATATGCATTCACGAGCAACCATTAGCAACCATCAACCATAACATGTTTCAAATACATGTTTACATCCATTGGCTTCTACCTAAGGATCGAAGATACGACCTAGAGGATATACTTTGGAAAGAGAGAAACAATTATGCGTAAAGCTCCTAAAAAAAAAGAAATCAAGGATGCACCCTTACGGAAAAGGGTATGTTGCTAGTGTCTAGCCTTCTTGAGCTTTATTCCACTATATCTTAACTAATTTAACTTCATGATTGTGAAGTCTCCGATCTCCATTTCCAAAATAAACAGATGTCAATCACGGTACCAAGTGTATGTACTAAGATGATTAGAGGTCTCCCCCTTATCCACCGTGCCATAACTATAAGGGATGAAAGGTTACTACGTGTTTTTTAGAGTGACTGCCACAACTATTCATCTCTCACGTAAACCATCCTAGTCGAATTCGACATTCCTCAAGTACAAGCCCCAAAGGCCTAAACCAATATCAGACAAGCATCCAAGGAATATCTCCTCCGAATTTAGACGATCTACGTGAGATGATACAAGCAAATTCGAGAGCTATTCTCAAATCCCTACTAACCAAAAATAAACTGGTCGGACCACCAATTGAATTTGAGACTCTAGTGGGATCTTTCTACTGTCCAAGTACTATGGTGCTGAGACTCAACTATGGAAGTGGATATGAACAAATGCGAAGCGCTAAAACCAAAGGGAAGAGTACGAATAGCAAAACTAGACTCTTCCAACAGAACTTTACTACCTTTCTCCTAGGTACGCTTGGTGGCGAAAGTAGGTACTTGCCCTTTCTGAAAATCTTGTTCCTCGATTTTGCCCTCGTCCTTAATTGTATGCCCTATCATACCCTAGTAAAGATACTTCCTCTTGTCTTAGGTTTTATAATTTCTTCTTCCTTCGTGAGCTAAATCTACATCCACGGATTTCTCATCCTAGGGTTGTGCTCCCTAGCCAAACTCCTCATCCCCTTCCGTGTGCAACCATGTTGGCAAATCTCTCGAAAGCTGCCTCTATCGTACGGAAAACCGTATAAGCTTTGAAAGAAAACTGGCTGTAGGTGAAACAACTACGGCTATGGATGGAAGTCCGGCACTACTTCGCCCTTTGATGAGGTTACCTCCCAGAAAGCCAGGAGCCCCAGAGACTCAAGAAAGAAGGAAACAAGGATTCAAACAGAGGAAGAGAAGATAGTGTGTATGGCTTTGGGGAATATGCCTTTAAAACAAATCTTTTCTCTTGAAAATGCTTCTTTTAAAACCGTTTGAAAATAATAATTTTTTTCAAATCTTTTATCTGATCCGGTAACCTTCAGCTCTGATACCACGTGTAACACCCCACATCCGTTAGTGTCACTCACAAAGGGAATGCACTAAGTTCTGTGAAGCATTTAGGGTAAAAGATGCAGATAAATTACAAGACAGACAGAAATTAAACAGCGGAAAATAAAACTTTGCTTTATTGATAAAATAGTTTGTACAATGATTTCCTTACAATATAAGAGTATCATCTGTCTTACAAAATAAAGAAGCATAAAATAACATTTATATTCCCTAATTTTAGCAAGAGCCAGCCATAGCATCTGAAAAGAGAATCCAAGCAAACTTCGGCAAATCTTCAAGTTGGGAAAGGGTGACAATCCAACTTAATCGGAGCTAATACTATTCTCTCCTTTAAAACCTGGTGGGGGGGGGGGACGGAAGAAAAGAAGACGAAAGAAAAACAGAGTCAGACATAAAGCTTGAGTAGTTCAGTAACTTCTAGCATGTGAACATGGAAGAACAAAACGACATGAATTAACTGAATACAAGATAACACCATGATGATAAGGTTGGCAAGATTGGACAAGATTAACACAAGATATGCTAAGATAAGATAAACAGGATATGCTCTAATACTTTCGCCGCTTCGCTATTTGTTTGTTATACTGATTTCTATATCTCTGCACCACCTAACTAGTGTCCCAACTAGTAATGATAACGTGATCCCAATCCCTGTATTTTCCATTTCCTTCGGGCTTCCATTTATTAGTTATTACCTAGATCTAATCTAGGATTCTCTATCAAGTGCTTTCTAGATTCAACTAGAGTTTACGCTATCTGCTGAACGCTTCTCGGATTCAGGATTTATGCCAACTAGTTCCACTAGGGATTATGCTACATGTCGAACGATGACCCCAAGTCTAGGACACACAACCCTGAGTGGTATATGTTCCTATACTTTGCCACGCATGTATCGCGAATCGTTATCGCTTGTCTAGATGCATATGTCCTATAATGTGCGGTCCGAGTCCTATGGCAGGGAAAATCAAGAAACACAGAACTCGGTCGGGAGCTTTCAGATATCTACCGATGCAGATGCTAAGGTCTGTTTTTAGTCCCACTTGACCCCTCCCTCAACTAGTGAAAGGCACACCTTGAAAAACGAGAACTATATGCCGGCCCCCGATGCCCCACTATCCTATGGCCATCCTCACCCATAACTAGACAGGAAGTATATGGTCTTTTGGAGTTCTCCGCCTTTCCGCTTCACGTATCTCGATTGACTGAAGAAGGATGGTAGACGACGAGTTGCTATCACAGGGCTGCCGTTTTCTCACCGAATCACGCCGGTCCATCCTAGTCATTAGGTTGCCATATATTGCAACCAAGGCATACCCCTGGTTCTTCTACGCAGACCTTAACCTCTGTGAGCCCAGGAGGATCATCTGCAGCCACACAGAGGGATACCAAGAGTACCCTCATGTCCCCTCGAAGACTCGGGCTTCGTAACCAAATTCGTTGGAGCCTCCTTTTTACTCAGACGGACATTCGCTCCTTCCCGTGTTATACTAAGAATTACTACTTAGTTTTACTAACTAAGATTTACCACTTATTTTCTAGAATCGTTGTTTTCTTAACTAAGATTTACTACTTAGTTCTCTTTCCCGTAAATTTGGATTGGTTAAGTGTCATTAGTCAATTCAAGCCAACTTAACCCTCTTCATTCATCCTGTTAAACTGGTTAAGTGTTATCAGTAATTCATGATGACTTAACCCTACCACCAACCGAGTTATATTGGTTAAGTGTTTCTTATTACCTAACCCTACCCATTCATCCTGTATTGGTTAAGTATTCCTTGCCCGTCTGTTTTACTGACATGTTATTATTAATGGTTAAGTATTATCTCTTCATGTTTTAGACTTAACCCTATTCCTTTATCACAATCCGATGGTTAAGTGTTCAAGCTTACTTAACCCTACGGTCTAGCCCAGCTAACATATCATTGGCTAAGTGTATTTACTTAACCCCAACCTTTAGTCTAGTTAACATGTTAATTTGGCTACGTGTATTAACTTTACTTAACCCCATCTTCTAGTCTAGTTAACATGTTAATTCGGCTAAGTGTTTTCTTAGTTACTTAACCCCTACAAATCTGGTCTTGTTACCATGTTAAGTTGGTAAAGTGTCCCTATGGACTTAGCCCTTCCCATTCTAGCTTAACTGTGTTAAGTTGGTTAAGTGTTCCTATGGACTTAACCCTTCCATTCTAGCTTAACTCCGTGAAGTGTCTGTATGAACCTAACCCCCACCCATCGGTTTTGTTGCCATGTTGAATTGGTTAAGTGCCTTAGTTAACTTAACCCTACCATTCTTGATCTAGCTCTAACTAAATAAATTAAAGCCATGACCACTCATATTAGACAGATATTGTTGCGACTACTGGATGTGCCGGTTGGTTCCGGGCAGGTTTACATCGCAACTCAGTCTAACCTCGGGTTAGGCATATTCGTATTTTCTAAGTTCAAAGGATTTTGATTAATTTTCAAATCAGGTTTTTAAAGTAACCATCCCGTCCGTCGGATCAGTTAGGGATAGCCAGGGAGAGCAAGAAACTTGTATTTTCCAAACCCAAGCCTAGACACTATCATCTCTGTCACCCTAGAACTTTTTGGTGTATTATTAAAAGAGGTGTCTTTAATAAACCTTTAATTTGTATATAAATAAATTGTTAACAATTTATCCTCAAAGTTTAACCACTTATCCTCAAAGTCCATTTTCCCTTTTTAAAATAAATTTGGCCTATACCCTATACATTTGCCATGCCTACTAATGGACTTGTATTCTAGGCCCAAATCTTGATTTGCCTATCTTACAGTTTATAGCAATTTAGACCCAACACCCCCATTACAGTTCATGCCAAAACTAGGTTTTATATTCTAGTTTACAGTTTATGCCAAACTAGATCTTAATTTGCATACCAACTACCTATTTTGTGGCCCATTTAACCATTTACCATTTACACCCGATGTATGTAAATTATGCTAACATACTTATCATGCTTAATTTAGCCGCCCACTCCTGATTTAATATTCTAATTTCAGTTCATGTCGAAACTAGACTTGTTATTCTAATTTTTATCGAATTATACCAATTTCCAAGTTTAGCCCATTTCATGTTTTTCCCCAAAATGTATTCCCATCGTTCGTATTATCGTGATTCAACCTAGATCATAAATAGAGCTAGATTCATGGATAGAAGGGAATGAGCCAAAATGCCATGAAAGAACGGACATAACAATTGGCATTTGAAGACAATTCACAGGCATATAGATATGGTAATATTACGGAAGGAAACGGGTTGAATAGTATAGGTTCAAGAACATGGGTAGACCTAACTTAATAGGTAAATTCCCAAGGTCTAAAACCAAAGAAAACCAAGAATTGAATAACGACGTAGGTCCAAGAACATGGGTAGACCTAACTTAATAGGTAAATTCCCAAGGTCTAAAACCAAAGAAAACCAAGAATAGATAGAATAGATAATCAGGTTTAGACCCAATTTCATAGTCACAAAACTTAAGCAGCACTTTCCTAGTCATGAATCACAGTTGTTCTTGTTATGTCATAGGCAATAGTTTATGTTTCCTATTCAAAGGCATAGGCTTGTGTTCTTGGTCAAGGGAATAATTATCATAGTCACAGTCACAGTCATAGGCAATGTCCATAGTCATAGGCAATGTTCATAGTCATAGGCAATGTTCATAGTCAAAGAGGCATTTGGTTCTAAGGTCCATAATTTCATAGTCACAGTCTTATTTGTCCTCGAATCATAACAGTTCTTGATTAGGTCCAAAGAAATAGGCACTGATTCGAATAGAAAGAATTGACATACTCTTTTATTCCTTTAATTTCATGTCGCGAAAAAAAGAAACGTTCAAATCTAAGAATTAACTGACTTACAGAGATTATATTAGAATAGAAAGATGGCGTTGCTATGATTCGTGCGACGTTGCTCGAAACCGTTTGAATTAGCCTTTGATTCTTATCTTGAAGCTTTAATCTTGATTCGAATCTCTTCTTGACAAACTTGAGCAACACTTTGTCGTCTTGATTTATTATATATATATTATTTAATTAATTAAGAGGAGGGGAAGAAGCCATGTTCACCAAGAATCTTTGCAGCATAAGGGTAGAGAAGAATTGTGAATAGAGAAGGAGACTAGGGCTGTTTATATAGGGCTAGGCAGATGAATCTGGTCAGAATGGCGTCCGGATACAGAGAAACGAACCAGGTTCAGAAAGCTGGAAAAAGCAGCTGGGGGGGGGGTCGACCCCCTGGTCGACCCCCTGGTCGACTACCCAGTCGACTTGGGTGACCCAGGTCGACTACCCAGTCGACCTGGGTACCCCAGGTCGACTACCCAATCGACCTGGGTGCCTTGGGCGGGAAAATTCCCGCCCAACCCAATCTGGGTCTTGTTTTCTAACCTGTTTTGAAATTTGAACTTCGCTGAATCTTCCGGAGGCCATATCTTCCTCATACGGACTCCGATTTACGCAAACTCAGACTCGTTTTCATGCAGAATTCCGAGACGAACGCAATGGGGCAGCCCATTTCCCTTGATTTTGATTTAAAATTTAATTCTGCGTTGAATTGTGAGTCCTAGTGGTACAGAATTACGGGGAGTTACAATGTTGGGGACATGGTCTTTATCAAAGTGTCTCCATTACGGAACGTTGTTCGCTTTGGGTCCATTGGGAAGTTAGCACCAAGGTTCGTAGGGCCGTTTCCTATTAAGGAGAAGATTGGACAGATGGCGTATAGAGTGGAGTTGACTGAGAGACTTAGTGGTGTACACGACGTATTCCATGTATCACATTTGAGGAAGTGCTTGCACGAGACCGCGAAAGTGGTAGAGCCGAGCTTGCTTAGAGAGGTGGAGGTAGAGCGTGATGCGACGATTCGACGAGCTCCTACGCGCATTCTTGGGTCATAGATTAAGAAGCTGTGAAATCAAGAGGTCAGACTAGTCAAAGTTCAATGGGGAGATGATGAGAGCAACGCTACTTGGGAGACGGAAGAGAAGATGCGTTCGTTGTACCCTTTTCTTTTTGAGGGTATGTCCTTTAATTTCTCCTTTATCGCTTATCTTGTACTTATCTTACCTTTAGAGTATCCTCTCACTAGTATCCTTGACCTTTAGTTAGGATAATCCTATGGTTGAAACATGTGTTTGAGACATGTTATGTATGATGGTTGCAAAGTGGATGCAAGTGTTTGCTAGTGGTTGCTCGTGGACGCATATACACACACTATTAGGCACTAGATCGGCTCAGTCACTTCATATTGCATATTGCATATAAATGGATGTATTTAGTAAAATGGATGTATGATGATTGTTTATCATATGGATGCTGCATTCAGATGATGATTGTGCACGCATATAGAAATAATATGTAGCATTAAGGAACTTTTGCATACATAATGGATGCATGGCACTATCATGATTTGCATTAAGGAGGTCAACTGAATCAGTGGACCGCCTGATTTTGCATTAGATATGGACATATACACACACTGTGCATTTAAACATGAAAGCATTAGAAGTCTATAAGGACAATGGATGCCTGTGTTTGATGGTTGAGTAGATGGACGATTGGATGTTAGGATATACATTCTTCTTGACTTGAGGATTTCGGGGTCGAAATCCTTTAAGGAGGGGAGAATGTAACACCCCGTAATTCTGTTAATATTAATAGTCACAAATTAAAGAATAACTAATCTCAGACGTGAGAATTGTGGGAAACGGGTTGCGCCATTGTGTTCGTCTCGGAATTCTGGTTGAAATAGAGTCCGAGTTTGCGTGAATTGGACTTCGTATGAAGAAGTTATGACCATCGGAAGTTTCAGAAAATTCAAAATAGCTCGCAGGAAAATTTAAAAATTTAAACTGGAAGTGTAGAAGCGGGCTGGGCGGGAAAATTCCCGCCTAGGCAGGTCGACTGGGGAGTCAACACTAGTGTCGACCTCCCCCCAGGTCGACTATAGTGTCGACCTGGGTGTCGACCTGGTCAGTCGGCTAGGGTTTGGCTGAGCCCAATCTTAAGCTGCTGATGTGTCTTTAACGGTTCAGGTTAGTTCTGAGTTGATCTGACGGTCTAAATAAATCATAAACTCTATAAATACCTTGGTAGTCTCTCACTCTAAACTCACATGAAAAATAGAATAGCCACCGTCATACCGCCGCCATGGAACTCAGTCTAGCCGCCGCCAACTAAGAAGGAGGAAAAGCTAATCAAAACCCTAATTCTACTCAACTCTAAAGCAAATCAAGACTCTCTTTCTTCTCTAATTGTGAGTATGATGATCTTAACAAGATTATTGTTAAACTAATTAGATTAAGTTATGAATGGATTATAAGTAAATGATGTGAATTGTCATATATGTTGTTGTAAACCTTATGCTATCATGTATGTTATAAATGCTATGCTTTGTGATGATGATATCCTATATGTTGTAAACCATGCTATAATGATATTGTATAGGTTGTAATTTTCTATGCTAAGTTGTAATAAATCATACATGCTTTAAATTCATGATGCTATTATCTATGCTAATTAGTTCATGTTAACCAAATCATGATGTTTGGGCTATGTTGATCTATATGACAATCATGTATGCAAGTTTAGATTGATTAGTAAAGACTATAAACATATGCCATGACATCTATTTAGATCTAGAATTATGACACCTAGAATCATGCTATGACATATGTGAGTTCTATGTATTAGATGCTTGTCACACCATCATTATGTTGCATAAAACCCCATATGCAAGTTTATACATGAATTTGGGTTATGATCATATCATGTAAATTGTGACATTTAACAAGTTGACACCTTTAGATCCTTAACATGTGTATTTATGCAAGTTTCACCCCCATTATGATTGGATTTATTTTATTTGTCTATATGTTGTGATAATTTATCTTTGTGCTATGAGTTAGACTACTCGAGTCTAACGTATGTTTTGCGTTGAATAAGCGAACGTATAACGTGGGGTAGGGGAAATATTAAGGATTTAATATTAAGAAGTTGGGGTGCAATTGATATGATTTTGCATTCCATGAGTGGATGGCCATAATTGAGTCAATTATGGACATCATTAAAATTGGAGTTAATTAATAATTTGAATAGGGAATTATTAAAACTGGGGTAAAAGATTATAAGTGATAATCAATGCTTAGGACACGAGGTTGGACTCGTTTGTGACGTAAACCTGCCCGGACCCGCCCGGCAAATCCAGTGGTCACAAATGTCAGCCCAATGTGAGAGGTCCTAGGCCTAAACTAAAGCATAACAGTTGTAAAGACACGAGGTTAGACTCTTTTATGGTGTAAGACTGCCCGGACCCGCCCGGCAAATCCAGCTGCCATAAATGCCAGTCTAATGTGGGAGGTCTTTATGAGGTTATGGCCTGAATGAATTAAGAAATACTTAACCAGATAAACATGTAAGGTGGGACATGGGGGTTAAGTACGTGCCTTGGGTGGCATGAGGAATCTAGTGGGTGCCCTTAGTGGCATGTGAAATACGATTAGTAAGACTTAACCAAACACACATGTAAATGAACATAATTAAGAAGAGGGTTAAGTGGGATATACTAGTGGTGACAAGCTTAGGTGGGTAGCTTGTGGGGGCCCATTTCAACCAGTAACCCAAACGTATCTTTGTGGGCTCGACCCAAGTCGAGGACGGGACACGCATACTGGGCTTGACTATAAGAGGCCAAAACGGGGTAGCGGTGGCAACGCAAGTCCAACGGGTTTCATATGCGTGTGTGGACCCGGGCTGGTAGGTAAGACGTTGTTGCATCGTGTAGGTATAAGCCGTGCATTCTCAGTTGTATCGGGTTGCCACTTTAGGGGAGTGATACACCCCACTCTGGGGCCAGCACGGGTATCTACGAGTAGGGAGCCGATCGAAAGTGGGTAGTGGGGTACACCTAGTGGAGATAGGGGTAGACGACACCTATGTAGTCAGCTAGGGGTACGCAAGGCTATTTATATAGTTTCTGTGTGAAGCAAGTGGGATCAACCTTTAGGGTGACTGGTGCGGTGCAGTGTAGTAATGTGCGGTGCAGTGTAGTAAATATTCGTTAGTAATTAGGTATGCCTTTAACGTTATCTTTATCTGCTTTTCCATACCCAATAGTTCATGGACATTTCCTTGTTTTCCAGCTTATGCCTTGGTCTTGTTACTTTTATAATAGTATTGTTAGAATTGTCATACTCGCCAGACTTTATGTCTGACACCCTCCATTTCTATCCATTTTCCCCCTCCAGGTCCTCAGGTTGGACCCAGCTCTAGTGGAGTTTGATTGGATTGCTTTTGGAAAGCTTGGACCGCTGAAGTAAAGTCCAGCTTGTTATCTTCTTTAATGGCTATTTATGTAATGGGATTATGTATTTTGTTTTATCAAGATGGATATTGTACTTGACTCTGATTTATGGTTTTGTGATGTAACAAACATGTTTAAATTCCGCTACAATAAAATGAAGTTTTAGATTTCCAAGTACTACTCATTATCTGTCTTGTTGTAATTTTTCTGTTCTATATTCACTATTAACCTCCATGGAAGTTAATGCATTCCCTTTGTGAGTGACATTAATGGACGTGGGGTGTTACACGTGATTTTCGAGCTATAGAGATAAACTTTGCTTCAAACTTATCTTGGAATTGCTCCCATGAAATCCCTTCCTCTGGAGTCGAGAGTGTTACTGAACTCCACCATTCTTTGGCCCTACCTTGCAGCTGCCTTGATGCAAGCTTTCTCTTTGTTGCATCATCCAAACTAAAGTCTCCAAAGATACGAACACAAGAGTCCATCCACCTCTGAACCTCTTCAGCCGACTCAGATCCTTTGAATGGTTTTCTTCCTAGAGATTTATAATCTTTGCATAACTTTACAAAGTCCAAAACCCTAGGCAATTGAACTCCTACGTCTACCGCAACTGCCACTGGAGCGGGGAACATTCGCATGAATGCCTCCATCATGGCTTCAAACATGGTAGGGTAGTCTGGTTCACCGCCATTTCCCCCTCTAGTATTAGCTCCCCTAGCAGTGTGTCTTATTGTTCTTCTACTCATTCTAAATCTGCAATTTAGAATAATTAGCCACTTTCAAGAAAAACTACTAAAGGAAAACAACCGCTACCACTATATATGCTAATATATATATATATAGTAAGCATCCAATTGAAATCTACAAGTACGTCTCTTATACGTGATTACATCTTAGAATTCTAGATAAAATCGTTAACCAGAGCTCTGATACCAACGACCGCCCACAACCCCCGCACTAAATAAAAGGAATAATGAAACGACCCAAACTTCCCAGTAAAGGAAAGCCTGGATTGCTTTGAGAACAATACACATCAGAACACAAACTGGGGAACATTTTATTGCTGATTACAACAATTACATCAGAGTATAAGAATATATAGAGTATGAATACTTGTTACACAATAGGAATACAATAATATCAGAGGTTTAAATTACATTTAAATAGCAGCGGAAAAATAATACAAATATACAACTAGAAGAAATACACGGATACAGAGCTTTCCGAATACCGCTTCAGCTGTAAACCAGGGTCCTGTAAATATATCTGCAAAAAGCTACTCGACTGCACGTGTGGAAAATATGGGCACCCGAGTTTGCCAGTGAAACAAACTACAGGTCAGTCATGGGACTGGTATGTGAAATCTTAACTTAACCTATATTACAAAAGGCTAATCCCAGGACCACGCCGCTAACGCGGAACGGGTTTACTCCAATGGATTGCCAGTGCATAAACTTAAAGTAAATCGTTAAACAACGCAATGCTTTTTAGGAAAATGAAACCATTATAAGACCCAAGTCACATCACACAATGCAATGCAAACCGGAGGATAGGGTTTTACCTTATAATGGTCAAAAGATGCTTGATATGATAAACGTATTTAATATTAGTGTGTATATGTTTTCATAAATCATTTCAATCATAATGTATTAATCATAGACGGCATAGTACCCCATCCTACTATGTCGCCATACTAGTTCTACAATCAAAACTGCATGGGGTCGTATTGGAAATTGGATTTCCATCATAAGTCGAGGCTAGGGGCAAGCTCCTCTCCGATTTGAGACACTCTAGCAAATGCCTCCGGATCCTCCGCAGTGAACCCTTGGAGCGGTAGGCCAGTCCCCGCCTATCGGCAGTGGATTAGTTATGCCTGAACACACGCTTCCCGGTTCCTTTGAACCTATAGTATGACCACTAACGACCTATAAAAATCCGAGGCGCCTCAAAATCCATCATCCACATAAGTAAAATGCCAGCCAGTTTAAGCTCTGACACTACCCCTAGCTAGAAAGAAACGTGTGCACTCCCTACGGTCAATATCCCGTTTTTGACTCATACCGGGGTGTGAGGCTCGCGAAGTCACGATATACACAAAGCTATGTCATAATAGGCTATACTTTGATCATCCCACAAGGCCCTACTTTTCAACAAAAGCCTTGATCAATAACATCTTGGCGTGCCACATTGACAATTCACGCCATGCGATCAATCACTATTAATATATACCAGGGTGTTAAGTAGAGAATTAATTCTCCACCACCAAACAGACATACATCAATAGAAATCGATTTAATTCACATGGAACGAAATCCAATGTCAGACACGCATCCATTTACTAGCTTATGCTCTGGGTTTGAGTGAAAACCAAATCCGAACAATCAACAATAGTCCGGACAGCCACCACTGAAGCCCCTTCAAGGCAGCTACTCCCATCAAGGGTCTCTGTAGCAACACATCCATTCGATGTGAAGATCGTCGGTCTTCAATCACCGTCTTCATCTTCGACTCTTCATCGTCGTAGTAATTACTCGTAATGGGTTAAACCCGGTCTTTCCGAATAATTCGGGTATTTTTATAATAAAAATCAAGTATTATAAAAACACATCCAACGCCACATTCCAATTCAGAATATTCTTCTAATAAAATATTCACATTATCTTATCAAAGATAAATTCTTTAACTATGTACTTAAATCCTTCTTTTAAAAGATTTATTAAAATCTTAATTTGGTTTTAGATATCAAAAATCATTATTCAATGATTATTTAAATTCAAGAAATTAATATTATCCTTAACTGGGTTAAAGAACTAATGTCATTTAACACATAGTTCACGGTAAACCAAACTCATCTTCCATAACATATGGAATCTTCACAGAAATCAAATCAATATATAATCGTTATAAATTTCTGTATCCGACCAATAATATAAATGGAATAACGGCAAAGCCTTTTAAATCCCATATGTAGTATCGGTCTTCTTTTACAGAAACGGATCTCGGTCATTATTAATTCGAATTCCATTCAATTCCAATTTAATATATTAAATTGGAAAACTTTACTTTTGGGGAAAATTCCCATTTAAATCTTAATAAAAGATTTATAAATTCCAAATCATATTTTCACCGTTAGTCGGGTTAAAGAACACATGTCACTTAAAAACATGGTTCACAATAAGCCCAACTCACATTTCGTCTTATTTCAATTACTAAGTATAATTGAAAACTTTTAATAATCTTAAATTAAAGATTATTCATTTCCTATGGGGTTTAAGAACAATGTTATTTAAGACACTATTCATGAAAAACCCAAAAATCCAATTTATTTAATTTCATTTCAATTAAATATTAACAAATTGGAAAACTTCATTAAATCTAAATTTAATGATTTATTCTAGTTAATAACCAGTTCATTTCAATAAAAATATATTTTCCTAAAATATATTCTTTTTCTATAAAATATATTCTTTTTCTATAAGATATATTCTTTTCCTAATATATTTTCTAAAATATTATTTTCTAGAATATTCTTTATTTGGATGTGACTCAATCAACAACCATATACTGCATGTAATCAATGACAAATATTTATCAAACATCCAAATACAACCAGAGTGGATTCTACACTAACTATTGGGACTAGTGTAGGTCAAATATCATCCCAACACCCGTGTGGGGTTTCATCCAACAAACAAATAATAAATTATTTGTGCACTTGGGCGACGTGTGAAAATTATCGTCCTAATCACATAAACACGTCGGATGACTTGTAAATGGAAGTGTAGTATTCAGTTTGAACATATTAACGATATACTTAACACATCAAGCATTTCAACATCACATACATATATTTCAATTCTTTTTATTTTGAACAAATGAAAATAAAAATACAATCTTTTAATCCTATTCTCCTTAATGAGAATGATGTTACATAAAATATATGTTTTTAATTCTACTCCTTTAAATGAGATCAACACTACATAAAAATGTATGTTTTAATTTCTAATCTTTTTATTGTAACTAATCGACAATAAAAATATTGACTTTAAATCTATTGTGTAATTCTTGTCAATGACCAAAAATGTATATTTTGGTGTAACTCTTTCAAATGACCAAAAATGCTATATTTTGGTTTAACTCTTTTTAAAGTAAACAAAACTATATATTTTGATCTACTTCTTTTTAATGTAAACAAATGTTCATTTTTGTTTATTCCTTTTTAATACACAAAAATATTCATTTTTGTTTAATCCTTTAAATGCAAACCAAAAATGTTAATTTAATTCTAATGTACATTTTTCACTAAAATGAGATTTAAATTCTTATGTACATTTTTCACTAAAAATAAATTCTAGTTCAAAAGTCATCCTTTACATAAAATGTGAATTCTATTTCTAATGTCATATTTTACAAAAAAAATGTTGTTTTTGTCCTCATTCTTTTTAATGTATAAAAAAAATACACATTTCAAGTTCATTCTTTTTTAATGTATAGAAAATATACATTTCAAGTTCATTCTTTTTTAAAAAAAAACAAAAATATTATTTTCTTTGCTAATCTTCTTTTGACAAAAATGGTCATTTTATTCGCTAATCAATCTTTTGACAAAAATGGTCATTTTATTCACTAATCAATCTTTTGACAAAAAGGGTCATTTTATTCTCTAGTCAATCTTTTGACAAAATGTTGATTCTTTTCTAATGTTGCACCTCACCCATAAAAATGTGGTTTTTATTTCCTTATCTTTTCTAATGTAACATTTCAAATAAAAATGTATTCCTCAATTTAACAAGCTCTAACAAAAATTATATTCTTCTTATTACATTATAGAAAATGTAACTTTTACATTCTACTTTTATTTGCAACAAGGAATGCCAATAAAAGATCAACATTTTATTTCTATTATATTTACATTCCATAGAATGATAAAGGTTTATATTTCCTTTTTTTTTGCCTTAGAAATTCTAATTCAATCAAAAATGGTAAGAGTGATATTGCATTTTGATTTAACATAAAAATGAAAAAACTTGATGTTCCCATATTTGTTGAAAACTCTAATCCAACAAATAAACAGAAGTGATGTTTCTATTCGTTGAATCCTAATTCAACAATTGTCTAAAAATTGATGTTTCCATATTTGTTGGAAATATTATTTCAACAAACAGATAAAATTCCATTTAAATTCAATGTTCATTTTTATTTTGACTAATATGATTTACTCCATTAATCATCACAAAGATTTATCACCTTATAACTTTACCAAACAAACAGATCTAAACATTACATTCAGCACAGAATGATAACAACATGAATTAACTGTAGATTTATAACAATAATTTCAGAATTTATTTCAATTATAAAGGAAAGAAATAAAATAGATTTCTCACATTGGTTATTCTCCTTCTGAAATTTTCCCAATTTTCTGATTTGCTCTGTTTCAAATCTGGTTTATTTCATGCTGTCGCTTTCGTCAGTACGAGTCCAACGCATTTTGTTTCGACTGATTCTGACATCGTTTGAACGAGATACATGCATTTAAAATTTAAACAATTTAAATAGCTATTAACATTATAATTAAATAATTAATTACGTTTAAACCAAGACGCTACCGCTACCTTCATCTTCTTCCTCTGTCTCCCTGTATCGTTCAAAACCTTAGCCGATTCCTAGGGTTTGCTTGTGCTCCCCAAATTACTACGCCGGTCCTAGATCAGAGAACACTACTCCGTCGAGCTTCACGTCCTCTTGCCAGCGCACCCCTTCTTGCCGAACTCGGTGGTCCTTAGAGCATTGAGAATCCATATGAATGCCGCCCCTTTGGGGTAAAATACCGCTCTATAAATGATCATCGCGGTATCAAATTAAAGAGCTTGGTTTGCTCTTCGATTCTTGTATTGGAGTTTGAATCAATTCGATTTGGTCTGGGAGTAATTGGTGATTCAAATTTGAAGATTCTCGTCCATTGATTATGTTAGAAGGCGGCTGAGTTCTTTAGTCTTAGGGTTTGTGGTATACGTATTTATATAGTATAGTATACGTATTTTTCCTTTTAATTCACTTATTTAATTCATTTTAAATCGAAAAATACCCTTTAGCTTATACGAACACCAATTCAAACCCAACGAGTGTCGACCCTAGCAAATAACCCCCATCCCGGACGCAATTGAATATGTTTCGTAACCCAGTTCAGCTGTTACGATATGTTTTTCTTTAAATTTAATTATAAATCATTTAATTATTAAATTCAAACGTATATTTTAAATCACCGGGGCCACGTACTACCTCTAAAAATTGCAGAAAAATATTTCTGGTTATGTTTTGACGATACGGCCCTAACGAGACTAATTTCGTTGAATTCTGAGACTGTTCAAAAAATGGCCATTTTCAAGTCGATTAAATTTAACTAAAACAGTCAAAACACATTTTCCTTTGCCACGCTCACATATTAATTCGAAAAATTATGAAAATGGGTACGTAGCAATAATTTGACATTCCGGTTCCAACAAAAGTGGTTTCGTAAAAAACCGAGGTCGTTTGCAAAATGGCTATTTTTAAGGCCAATATATTATATATAAATTCCACAGCGACTTTTCTAGATTTTAAACTGGACATAACTTTTGTTTTATAAAATGAAATTTCAATTTTTCAGATTTGTTAGAAAGGTATGATTAAAAAGATTTAAATATTTCTTGTTTCGCTCAATTCTGATTTAAAATGAATTCTGTACAGTCGGTCAAAGTTCAAATTCAAATTTTCAAACTGTAGCGCTGTTTTAAACTCCTTTTATAATTAAATTAAATTTATTCATTTTAAAATAAATTTTTAGTCGTTGTTATTTAAAATAAATTATTTTAAATATTAAAATCCATTAAAATTTCTAAAAATAAAAATTTTAAATGGGCCCCAAAATTCTGGGTCGTTACAAATAATGCGTTGAAAGGTGTGCACGGTAGTTATGGATGACCATCAGAGTAGGTAAAAACAAGTGGAAACTGTTGTAGAACTCAAAGCGCAAGGTTAAAATATAATAGAACATATACAACAGCTAGTTGTAGTGAAGCTTCATACAGTAAACTTTTCAAACTTTCACAACATCCTGAAAGATTATCCAAACATCATAGGAAATATCAAGTATGTACATAAGGCCTCACTACAACACTTACTCAAACATCGAAAAAAAAAACTAGATAGTAGTAAAAGTAATACGCCAACCTCCTACTCGCCCTCGCACAGCATCATCGTCCTCACTAATCACCTGTCACATGCTGCTTAGTCTGCCCATCCACAACCAGATGAACAACCCAAGGTAATAAGAGGAAACATAAAACCTTGTTCAGACAACAGTCTTAGTGAGCAATAAAACAACTAAAAAACTTCAACAATAAAGGTATATGAAACTGGATAGATAAACATACTAATCTACCCACAACACTAGAGAAGAACTCAAACATATCTTCCCCACATCGGACAGTGATAGCCTTTACGACAAACAATTCAACCATTTATCCATGGAAATCAGAACACTCGTTCAACCATGGCAAGCATTTATAACAATCTAGGTTATATATATCTCATGTAAACCATCCTAATCGAATTCAATATCCCTCAAGTACAAGCCCTAGAGGCCTAAACTAATATCCGACAGGCACCCAAGGAACATCTCCTTCGACTTTTGACAACCTACATGAGACGGTACAAACAGAACAACTAATCATCCATGACTGACTCTGGCTA
This sequence comes from Allium sativum, assembly GCA_030737875.1. Classification (NCBI taxonomy): domain Eukaryota; kingdom Viridiplantae; phylum Streptophyta; class Magnoliopsida; order Asparagales; family Amaryllidaceae; genus Allium; species Allium sativum. Next base: position 19,724,167 of record CM060911.1, read on the forward strand.
TCACCGCCAATCCTGCTTTGAAACCATCGTTAATCGTATGACGGCCAACCTTGCCACATATCAAGGGCTAATGGTAACCCCAGTTCTATCATAAACTCGATACGCCTTTCAACGATACGTATGTATGTCCAACCTTGACAACTAGGCCTTTCAATGATACCCAGGGTACTCGACCTACAACTGATCTTTTGGGAACCTCCATCGTACCCCTGCATTGAGCTTGCTAGAACTTACGACAACGATAATCTCTCGGCCTTCACATCTTTAGTCATCAGACTCAATGACTTTTCATAGCTTAAGCAACTATTATCCACCAACTCACGACCTTTGAGTTGCCACCTTCTTCGTGGTTCTACATCGACCAACGAACACATCAAATACTTCGAACATTCCCACTTGAATCCTCTTCGAAGTTATCACCAACCTAGAACCAAAGAACATCAATCATAAGGTCCGAAATGAACAGTAGCACTGCATCAACTTGCTAAAGAAAACAAACCACAACACTTATACCATCCACCACAGCGTTTACAAGCGCTGTTGAAATTTCATCCCGACCGACCAGGACAAGGCTGACCATGCCATTCAACCAGGAACGACTGACCACCTCTGGAATCTAGCTTGACCGACCCAACTTGCTTCTCAAGGATCGACCCAACTTGTTTCTCAAGGACCGACCCAACAAGGAGCGACCGACCCACATCAGGACCGACCCGACCTAGATGAGAACGACCCAGCTGGTCCAAAATCAGAACCCCTAATCCTACACGACTGACACTCATCGAGACCGACCCGGAGTGATCGACCTGACCCAAACAAGAACGATCAATCAGAACGTGGCTTCTGACTTTTTCCCTAAGACATGCTTTGGGACCGACCGATCGACCCACCCTGGCACGCTCGACCGACCCAAATCCTACACTTCGTAAATGCGACTCCAACTTCGACTAAAACTCTGCCAATCGATACAATCGATGAAACCAACTCAACCAATCCTTTCAACACAATCATGAGCATGTTATGAAACCACTAGCATCACCAATTTGGCCATTTCATCAATAATTACGTTAAATCCAAAAAAATCATCATAAATGTAAATATGAACAAAACTATAGATCTAACTTGCATATACACACGAAATAGCATTGAAATCCACAAACTAAACTTGCTAAAACAGATCATAGGGTGATTCATGTGGGAATAAACTTATCAAGGTACATATCTATGTTAAAACACTAAAATATGATGAAAAACAAGATCAAACATTCATATACTTCATTTCATCCATGTGAGAGATGTAAATCACTCATCGATTCTCCAAAACAAGATAAAATTGATGAAATATGAATCTGGACAGCAAGCACCTCGCACCTCGCACCAAACTTCTTGATCCAATGAACTCTTGCTTCAATTGATGTAGATCTAGCCTCTAGTGGTGTAGATCTATGACTTCCCTCCTTGGATTTTGATTTTTAACGACGGAAAGGTGTTAAAGGAAGAAGGAGCTCAAGGCTACCTAATGAGAGAATGGGGTAAGTAACCTATTTCCCATACCTCTCATCCTCTATTTATAGTTTCCATCAGCCCCCTACTTGGGCCTTCTTAAATCAGCCCACTATGGCTCAAAATCCTGAACAGCCAACTGAAAAACCTTAAAACAGCAATTCCTCCTAAACCGCTGAGCCAAATCTTTTAATGTAACCACTCTACGGAAAGGAAATCATCAATTCCATTTCAATGGCACAGGTCTCACCCTTTTATTCGACATGAGTCAAAAGCTATGCCCCGTACAAGACTGATAGGGGCAAAATGGTCATAAACAAAATAGGTAGAAATTATGGACATGTCTCACATCCCAATAAGCAACATATCAAAAGATGAGAATGGTCCAACCCTCAGGGAATAAAATAAAAATATTTTATGATCCTTCGATACGTAAAATGCGAGCTGTTACATTATATGTTCAGATCTGAATCCAAAAGGTATCAGATGAAACCATAAATTCTAAACATCAAAACCTTAATTTCATATATTCTTCAAATCAAAAAATACTCAACAAGATCAATTATGAGCGCTTTGATACCACTTGTTAGAGATAAATTAAACTCAGATCTGGCCTTTTGGAGATAAATTATTTACAGATCTGATCTTATGTATAACCCAAATTGATTGAATTGAGAAATGAACATATGAAATAAAAAAATAGAGAACATACATGAATCCATGAGTGTTTGTTAAAGAGGATTTAATTGGTTTTGGATCTTCCAAATTGATACAAGTTCAGATGTAAATGTATTTCTTCAGAGGGGATAAAGAGAATACACTAAAAACTTGTGTAGTTTGGGGACCATAACCCCTAATTTATAACAGTGTAATATTTTAAGTTCGGCCCTTCAACACACTGAAAATTATTCCGGTCTCTATGCATTCCTTCCATAACAGTCTAAACATTTATGCCGATAAATATTACTACCCAATTAGACCACTTTAATTGGCCATGGTGCTGACGAGTGGGAAGTGGATTGGTGGAGAGGAGAAGGACGAACGAGGAGGCAGGTGGAAAAAAGAGGCAGTGGATGAATTAGGGCAGACAATAGGTTGTCGAAGGAAAATTGAACGTCGTGAAAAAATCGTCGGTCCCCATTAGTATTCAAATTTCATATTTACAAACAAGTTCTTTAACAAAAGAGATCATTTTTCTAATAAAAGAATCAAGTAAAAAAATTATATTTGTAAAGGAACTTTGAAACTTAAGATGAATGGTTTGTAGAACATTGGAAATGATTTTAACATGGTTTATGAAGAACACTTACTGGGAAAAATCACTTAAGATAATATACTTTTATCATTCTAGAAGGTAAGAATTTTGTCGAGTCAAATTCTAAAATACTAATGATATATCCCAACTTGAACGAATTTATTGTTACTCGAGGAATAGTATTTAGTTTAAAATCGTTAGTTAATACTGGAATTTAAGTTATCATTTCCATAAATGATTTTGTTAGGATGTCGTGTTTTAGAATTAAATAAACGGTTTGGGTTTCTGATAACTCATTAATAATGATTTTAAAAAGAGAAACTTTGTAAAATGATGTTGAAATATATACAATTATATTAGAAGGTTAAGTGTATGAATGTTTTGGAAATAAAGATAAGGAATTTAATTAAGAAAAGATTGATTAAATGAGGCATAGTGGATCCAGTGGAATTAAATCTTTGTTTGTTGTTGTTTATTTGATAGTTAAATAACCGATCACCAAAACTTGACCAAATCTGACTTTGGAAATATTTAGCAGAAAAATGTGATTTATATGCATAGTCACTTCCAATGATGTTTAACTGTTGTGTGTATAATCCTAGTTTCATTTTCCTAGGACAAATGATAAAGAAACCCATCTACCCACGATTATGGGGAGATCTCTAATCTTATCTATTGTCTATTTATTTTCGAAAGAACCAAGCTTGAGTTTATTGGATTTTTTTGGTTGGTTCTCAAATCAACCAGGGCCAAATCTGTATTCGGAACTAATTTGAACTAGTTTAAGTATTAGAACGTGGAAGACATTCTGAAAATGCAAAGAAAATGCTAAGATAATGAAGGCAGAGCTCTTGGAATGCAAGGGCTATTCGCCACTAATCCTAAGGATAATTTCAAAATGAATATAGTAGGAGCAATGCCTTCATTTGTATGAATGAGTGTTTGATATCGCATTTCTAAAATCATGTACATTGATTTTTACAAATGTACATCACTTTAATGGTATAGGAGATAACCCCTCTTACCATCTTATACTTAACACTCTTCCATGAGGCATATAAACTGGGGAGTTGTATTTTAGTAGAAATAAATTATTGCATTATTAGAAAGGGCATTATATCATTCTAAGTATAACCTGATGCCAAAAAAATTGATCAGCTAGATTAATCTTATTTTTAAAGAATGTTAATTCAACGTTTCACTGACTATGGCATCATAAATCAATTACTTATAGTAGACGAGTTAAAAAGGTAAAAATGAACTGTTTTGATTATAATTTGGAGATTCACTGAACTGATGGTCGAGAACATTGACTATGATTTCTGAAACAACTCTGGGGCAAGGCTGAGGCGGGGTAATGGTCGAAGTAACTCTGATGGACTTTACTGTTTTTGAGCTTGGATTTGGATAAGTGACAACATTTGAAGGCTCCAAGTGGGACTGAAGTGGCTCGAAGGTATGGATGAGGATGGTGAATCGCTTGGTAGTAGAGGTGGTGGCCAACGATGGTTAAGGCATCCATGGCCTAATGTGTTTACATCACTGTTTTTTCGGATAGATTACACGAGTTAGCCCTCGGATTGAATATCAATGGGGAACGGAGACGATCGAAGGTAGTGGTGTTGTTTTGGTCAAGTCAACTGCGATGGTTTGCATTTGTGAGCGGTACTAATATAACGCCTCACCCCGATACCCATCCTAATAAAGAGCATTATTGAGTAATATTGTCTATTAGAGCGGAGAGTCGGACTAATTAGGAGCAATCATCAGTAATCTTGTATTATAAGAGCATCGAATATATCGATTAGGTGTATAAACTTTTTCCTTTTCACCTCAAGTGAATCAACGCACTAAATTCATATAATATAAAACTATGACGGCTAAGGAACATATTCAGAACTAATTACAACATATCACATATAGTTGATTATATATATATGTATAGGTACATACTCAAATGGTTTCATATGAACCGTTTACATATGCAACATGTCCCAAGAGAATAAACATATGTTTGACACAAATACTCAACAATTCTATATAGCTAATAGCTTCAAGAGAGGTAGTCCAAGGTGAAATAGCTAAACGCAAATCAACAACAAGCTTTGACCCTAAAACTACTTAGTTTGACACGAGTATATGTATATTGGTCAGTCTAGCTTAAACAAATCAGTTATAATATGAGAAGTGAAATATAGAACATATAGATAAGGATTTATTTTTACACAAAAGGGATTTTATAAGCTCAAGCCAACTAACTGTTTATGAGATACTAAACAAGATTGACATATAAAAGTCTCATAAAATAGGTACTAACACTAGAATAAATAAACTTATCATCTCAACAGAGAGGGGATACGTTTAATGTTGCAGATTACATAGGAAAGGCAGGATCAAGGTTTTAAATCTTGGATATCGGTTAAATTTCATCTCAGGGATTTCAGAGACTTGATCTTGTAGTGGGCCAACCAGTCCAAATTAGCCCACTGACTTTATATATGTATTTAGGACCCCATCAGTCTAAGTACCAGCATTACAACAACAAAAGGATCTATCGTAGACTCCCAAACAGTAATCTGAATAGAGAAAACAATACATCCCATACTTCAAGTTTTCACAATTAGATTTAATTCAATTTAGTCTACTCCACAAAAAAAAAAATAACATTTACTTCAATCGGTGCATCTAGAATTAAACGATATAATTAATCTACGTGTCCCATACCAGTAATTTATTATATGCTTGAATCGCGTTCTCATTTTCTCGAAGGTACAAAGATGTGTAATTTATATATAGAAACAACTTAATTTGAGAAAATGAGTTCATAAAACAATAATTGGAATCATTTGGATTGTTTCTTTAAAAATATATAAATATCGGAAAATATTTTATATAAAATAGCTTTGAGACAATTTTAAATTTTATAAAACAATAGGTTGAAAATAATTTGTCTCAAAGCGATATATATATATAAGTGTGTGTGTGTTTCTTATTGAAATCATTTTATAAAACGTGTACCATGTAAAATATCTCAAGAAACAGTTCATGAAATCAAACCAAAATATCACAAGAAAACTCTGCCAATTTGATATAGGAATTAGCATCAATGTTGGCTTTTCCGTTTTAGGAAGAATCCTAAGAAAATATCACATAAACTTCACTAACTCGATGTGCAACTTGGTGATAATATTGGCTCATCCTAAAAATGATTAAGCCTAGGAGAACATTACAAATTCACTTCAAAGTTCATTGAAATCTGCCTAAATACACTTAGAAATCATGGAGGAATCAAGTGCAATCTTTAGCAGTTCACAAGAGAATCTTGCCAGCGCCTAAAAAAGGCATGGGGTGACCCATGATAAGCCTGGGTCGACCCAACTATATCATGTGTCATTCCACAATGAAGGTGGGTTGATCCACATTACAAAATTCCCCCACATTAATTTGAGGCTCCATGTTTAACTTTGATGCAATTTTTGAAGTAATTGAAGGCTAGATTGGAACACACAATTGAACATAGAACATGATCAGATTACCGACCATTAACTAAACCTAAATTAGCAAGAATTTAACACAAACAAGGATAAACATGACCTAAAATATAGGTACACACAAGGGTTACATCTCCATAAATAATTTTTCTTTAAAATTTGTTTAGAAACACAAAAACAATCAATCAAAAAAGAAATTCAACAAGTAAGCTAGATCGTATGAGTTTCCGCTCACCTTTTTGATGATTTTAGCAACTCATAGCAGAGACTAGACACAAAATGAAGCTTTTAAGCATGTAAAGGAATTTGAACATCCTGTAGAAGACATTGCAGTAGCATGTAGAAAGAAGGAGAATCACAATAAGCATAAATTCACAAATTAGAGGTAAAATTTGAATTGGATTAGTTTTGATGTTAATTACCCATAGAAAGGATTCTAGCAACCTAATGTTAAGGACTAAGATGTTGACGGTTTTGATGAAAAGAACCTTGTTTCAACTTTGTTTAAATTGATAGTATTTTAAAATATATACTACCACTATTTCCTAGAATATATATGTGTATATATAGGAAATTTATGCAGGTATTTATTATTGAAGATTGTACAGTTCAAAGAGTCAAGATTTCAAAATAGAAGAGTTCAAGTTTTAAGATTCATGAGTATCAAGAAATCAAGAGTTCAAGAATTCAAGAATTATAGAGTAAATGTGTGTGTGCATATATATATATATATATATATATATATATATATATTGTCAGAACTTTAGTTAGCAATAAATTCTGATTTCAAACTTAATTCTGATTTCAAATTCTTCTTTAAATGATTTCAAGATTATTTACTTGTTTTTAAATCTAATTTTCAAATGATTTCAAAATTATTTACTTGTTTTTAAATCTAGTTTAAAAATAATTTCAAAATTATCTACTTATTTTTAAATCTATTTTTCAAATGATTTAAAAATTAATTCCTCATTTATAAATATATACTTCTTTTTTCTGAGAAATATTTTAACTCTTGAAATTTAGTTTTAATTCCTATTTTCAAATTTATACTTAAAATATTTTAGCTTAAGTTTTACTTACAATTTTGTAACTAGTGTTATTATAATACTTATGTTTTAAAATTTCCTTGTTTATATTAAGTTTCAATATATTTATAGTTTTATATTTTATCATTTTATATTTAGTTTTTAATTATTTTTATTTCATCTTCGTATAAGCTTTAAAATATATTTTACTTTGAATAAAATGTTTTAATATAATGGAATATAGTTTGTTTTAACTTAGGAATCACAACAACTTATTTTGAACTTTATTTACTTTGTTTTAGAATTCAATTTTTAAATTTACACTACCATATGTCGACATCATACTTTGTGTACATCGACATACTAGCTGTTAGGAAGTTTTTTAAATTTTAAAAAGAAGTGTCTTTTGAATTCAAATCTTTTCTGAAAAGTTATGGCTATTGGAAAACAATAAACACCTTTCAGAATTTAAATTTTTTAATCACTGTTCATTCGGTTCTTCTTCCTTAATCATTCCACCATTATTCTTCTAAATTTCTTAACATTCTACATCTGTATTCTGTCAATTTTCAAAGAAATTATATCAAATTTCTTCCCTTTCAATTCTACATCAAACTCTCTTTGAAATTCAAGTGCTACTCAAGAGTTATAGGTTGTTTGTAATCAAAGATCGCAAGATCAAGTCCTATCAAGTCAATACTCCAAAAAATAATAAGAGAAGGGTGTGGTGCTATCCCGTATAAAGTGAATGGGTGCGATTGTGTCCCAGAAATCGATTGGGTGTAATCTTGTGGCCCGTAAATCAACTATGTCTCAATGAACTTGGAATCAGTTGGGTTGTGCCCTTTTAGCACAAAAATCGAGGATTGTAATTGGATTTGTTGAATAAGAATCAACATCAACCCAGCGTTGTGTAGGACTGGATGTAGGGAGTCCTGAACTAGTACAAAATCCCAGTGTGTACTTTCCTTTTACTGGTTTTACTTTTATTTTCTACATTCTGTGATTGATTCTATGTTTGTTAATATCTTTGATCTACATGTTGTTTTGTTTAGTCTAAAAATATTTCAAGAAATTAATAATTCCATAAAACACTATTCACTCCCCTCTAGCGTTTAGTTTGCCTTAAGATCCTTAATCCACATCTCCGACAATCAGTATTAGAGCATTAGTTTTCAAAGTTATCATATTCTGATGTTCAAAAGTTTAATTAACAATTTTTAACACTATTTTTTATGGATATTTCACAGAATCATCATGATATTATTATTTAGAATCACATTTAGTTATTTTGAAAAGTCACCTGATTCTTTAGATAGTTGTGTTGTTTTGCAAGGGAATAGTTGTGTCTGATGAGTATTGTTGATCAAAAGGCATCAAGATGATCATTCATTAATTAAAAAAAGGGATATATAATTTGAAATCTATAAAGAGATGGGTATCAGATCCGGGTATCAGATCAACACAAAACTTTTTATTCTCATCTATAACTTGACTCAATATTGTATTCACTTCATCTGCTTTGCAATGTCACTACATTCATGCGAATCTACCAAGAAATGACCAAGTTATGATCGAATGAAGTTTTGATGCATAAAGGGAAATAGGAACCAAAACTGTTGCTGGTATTCATCATATTTCAGCCAGATATTTGAATTATTTCATCACAACTCCTTTTCTTGATTGTATTTCTTGTTCCCACGGTCATTTTTAAGGGTGGATCATCAAATTCCGATCAAAATTGAGTGAGATATGGCAGTTTGAAGTTGGTTATGCATAATTAAAAATTATGTATGGGATTTTCTTTTTTTTCTCGCTGATTCGGTCTTCTTCACCATAATACCATTCAAATTCATCACCAGACTGTTAGTAGATCATATTCCTTACCTTCCTCTTTGATTTGCTGTAGGTTTCATCCAATACCATTAAGAAACGAAGAAGATACGCCTTTCGAAAGATTGACTGTAAGTGAAAAAATTGGAAGAAGAAGAAGAAGAAAAGAAGTTTTATTAAGACAATGACTTTTGAGCCTATTTATAGCAATTGAACTGTCCATTCTTCAAATTCAAATTCAAATTCAAAATTTCTACGCCAAGTTGGTTAAATTACTAAATCATCGATATATTTATCATATGATCTTCAAATTCAGCAAATGAATATGCTGATCGGAAGAACGAGCCCATTGTAGTATAGCAGATCTCGTCATCAAATTCTAGAAAAAGAAAATGTGTGGTTCATGACAATGGAAAAACAATACAATAGAGGATTTCAAAAGGAGGTATGCTTTACAATTATTTCATAATTATCGTTGAATTTAGGAATATACATCCATGCACATAGTTAGGTATAGAAATTTATCTCTTTTATAATTTTAGGTATTTTGGTTCATATGTCAATACACCATAGTACACATATCTATATACCAGTCTATTTTTTAAATCTGTTTTATTTTAAATTTAAATACCAGTACTCTTTTCTTTTATTTTGAAATTTTGAAAGGACATCTTTTTAATATGAAAATGTCAGTTCAAACTCTAGTTATCAATTTTGTCTATCCAATTATTTTTCATATATTCTATTTCAATATACATGAGTGTGAGTGTGTGTGTGAGTGTGTGTGTGTGTTGAAAGTATATAAATCAATAAAAAATAATGGGTAAATCGGCTCGTTAAAATCCTGAACTAGAACTCAGCATGAGAACTAGATAGGAAAAAAAGTGCGGTGCTTTATTGACAACTCATTAATAAAATGTACAGATTAGTACAGTAGGTCAGCAACTCAACATATATCCTTGCTAACAAACCCAAATAAGAAACATGCCACGCAGGGCTAAAAACAACGGTAAGCCCGATTCAAAAAACAAACTTGTAACCTACACGTGCCGATAATAGAAAAGAGCTCCCCATAGACACAATATCTTCACTTAAACACGGAAAGTATACTTTAGATTTAAAGATAATAATATAAACAGCAAACCCTTCCAAATATCATTTTCACAAAAACCTCAAACTGCTCACAGCCAAAAAATGGAAATCAACCTTAATCGAATAATTCAATCCCCCATCTAGCTCCAACCGAGGCATCTGACGAGCTTCTCCTTTTAATACATCTCGATTTCTTCAGCAGGTATCTGATTTCGATCTCTCTAAAGTCCCATCTTCAAAATTTATCCATTTTCCTATCACTATGTAATTTTGCATTTCTCTCATTCCATATGTAGTAAACGATTGTTGCGATGCTACAGAAAGCGACATCTTGGCTAAAGGATGTAGTGGAGAACAAAGCTTTTGTAACGACCCAGAAAATCTGAACCAATTTAAATTATTTTTTTTGGCTAAAATAGTGGATTTTAAATATTTAAAATAAATATTTTAAATAATAGCAATGAAAAGTGAGTTTGAATCGACGTTTGAAAACGAATATAATTAATTCTAATTATAAAACAAGGCCTAAAAAGGAGCAGCAGTTTCAAAAATTGAATTCAAACTTTGTCGGACTGTACCGGGTACAAAACAAAACGGATTTGAGTGAAACCAAAAATATTTAAATCTGTTAGTGAATACCTTTCAAACGAATCAGAAAAATCGAAGTTTCATAGCGGAAAGCAAAAGTTATGACCAAATGAATTTTCAGAAAGGTCGCTATGGAAATTATATAGCCCATGAAATTGGCCATCTTGCAAACGACCTCGGAATTCGACGAAACCACTTTTGTTGGATCCGGGATGTGAAGTTATTGCTAGGTTTCAAATTTCATAATTTTTGAAGCTAATATGTGAGCATGGAAAATGAAAACGTGTTTTGGTCAATTATAGTTAAATTGGATGGACCAGAAATGGGCCTTTTTGCAAATAGTCTCAGAATTCGACGAAACTAGTTTTGTTGGGATCATATCATCAAAAAAAATAGCTAGCTTTATTTTTCTAGAATTTTTCGAATCAGTTTGTGGTCCTGGCAAATTGAAATGTACGTTCAAATCGAATATTGAATGTTTTATATTTTAATTTGAATGGAAACTGACTGAAACAGTCGAATGGGCCTACGAAACATATCCCATTGTGTTCGGAATGGGGGTAAAACGCTAGGGATGACAGTCATTGGGTTTGGATTGGAGGTCGTGTCAGAAAATCCCTTTTTAAAAACCATCGGCCAATAGAATTATTTCTTCATAATTTAAAAATAAAAATAAAATCGAAAAACCCTCGCCTCCCTCCTTATATCGACGGAAGTCATTTTCTCCACTTCCCAAACAATTTCTGGCCGCCACGCTCATTTTCAGCTCCACCCCCAGTTGAACTTTTTGAAGAGCATCCTCCACTCTTCAAATACACACCAGTCTCGCCCCTTCTGGTTTCGTATCCCTCGAGAATCGCCCTCCTGAAGTTTCGTCGTTCAAGCCCCGATTCCCCCCTCAATTTGCGTGTGAGTTCGCCATCAAGGGGTGGCGCAGGAGCGCCGTTCCAAGCCCTTTCAGGTGGTGCCACCCGATCGCCTTCTCGCTTCACGGATTTGCCGAAAACCTTAAACCTAATTGTGAACGATTTCTGAAAGGTACGGCTCGTTTTATTTTCAACTTTTTTAACACCTTTAAACCATTGCAAACTTTGAAAAATCATATCTTTTTCGTTTCTTGACGAAATTCGGTGAAACAAGAGAGAGTGGACTCGTGTGGACGCCTTCTACATTCTAGAAGAGACCGCATATTTTTCTGAGCCTTCTGCAATTTTTGGTGGAGTGGAACCCAAAGTGAGATTTCTAATTTATAAACGATATGGAAAACGACGATGTATAAATTATATAGTCGATGTACGGGTTATATAAGCATTGTACACCTCATGTATAAGCGTTGTATAAGTTGAACGTTCGATGTATAAGTTATATATGCGTTGTAAAAATTATATATGTGTTGAAAAAGAAGTGAATTGCTATATATAAATATAAATATATATATATATATATATATGTATACGCCCCTCGTCCACAAACCATGGACGATATTTATTGGTTGTGATTGGTGTGAAAATTGATTGATAGCGAATGGTTGATTGGAATTGTTTGTGGTTGATATTGATTGATTGTGGTTGAAAAATACCCGCTTGTGATTGAGAAATATTTGGTTGAAACCACATAGGATTAGTTTGTGGAAATGAAATAAATATACATGCCGCCTACGTGCGAACTAGATGCGTGATTCCCCATTGTCAAAAACCGCGAGGTTTTAAGGTAGAGCGAGGAGCCGTACTAGGGACGGTCCCGGTTTTAACTACCCTGCCGTTATGCTGCCGAAATTTTGAATAATATTCAGGTGTTTGAATTATTTTCATTTGTTGAAACTATATTTATTCGTTGAATAGAAAACCTTCGTGTGTTGAGTCGATATTCATTCGTTGAATTGAAATTCATGTGTTGAATGGTATTCGTGTTTTAAATATAAAAATCACCTTTTTATCTATATATAAAAACTATAGAAAACCTTCATGTGTTGAATCGATATTCATTCGTTGAATTGAAATTCATGTGTTGAATGGTATTCGTGTTTTAAATATAAAAATCACCTTTTATCTATATATAGAAACTATAGAAAACCTTCATGTGTTGAATCGATATTCATTCGTTGAATTGAAATTCATGTGTTGAATGGTATTCGTGTTTTAAATATAAAAATCACCTTTTTATCTATATATAGAAACTATAGAAAACCTTCATGTGTTGAATCGATATTCATTCGTTGAATTGAAATTCATGTGTTGAATGGTATTCATATTTTGAAAGAAAGTGTTTTATAATGAAAATCCAATTTTTATCATCTATATGAACTATATAAAATAACCTTATTTTGAAAGAAATTGTTTTATAATAAAAATCCTATTTTTATTACCTATATGAACTATATAAAATAATAGTGTTTTGAAATGAATTGTTTTACAATAAAAATCACATTTTTATTATATACATGAATTGTTAAATATAGTGAAGTGTTGAAATAGAAGACAGTTAGATAAAAATATCATTTTTATCAAATGTATGAAAAGAATATAGCTTTGAAATCGAAGAATCGATATATATATACATATAGAATTAAAATATATTGAATAACGACGCTGCAGTTCGTATTTTGAAACCGTGATTTCAAACGATTATACCGAGAGATCCGACCATCGGATTTTCCTGAAATCGCAACCGTTGGGTTCGCTTTGGAAATTTTTTTCCAATGGCAACAACTTTGTAAAAATCCAACGGTTGGATTGTCTGGAATGTTTACTTCAAATCTAAAGAAAAACAGCGTCAGAATCGATAATATTTATATAAATGTAATTATATATAATCGAATAACGACGCTGCAATTCGTATTTTGAAATCGAGACTTCAAACGATTATACCGGGAGATCCGGCCGTCGGATTTTCCCGAAACTGGAACCGTTGGATTCGTTTTGGAAAGATCTTTCTAATGATGTAAATTTTGTGAAGATCCAACGGTTAGATTTTCCGATATGTGTAAATCAAATCTGAAGAAAAACAGCGCCACGACCGCGTTATGGCCCGAAGCGTCGTTTTGAATAAATTGGCTATTTTAAAATAAATAAAAATAGCGATAAATCGTTATAAAATATTATAAACGATATGGATGTGAAATTTAGAAATTAACTGAAGGTTGGCTAAGTCGAATGGTTTCTTGGGTATTGATCTGATGTTGGTTTCGGCCTTCGGGGTTAATATTTGGGAAATCGCTCTCTTACTGATTGACGGTTAGTGACTAATGAATTGAAATGATGTGTGTGTATGTTAGTGTTGCACTTGTTTATTATATACGCGAGTTGCTCAGAAAGACAGAGGTTATCCCATTCTGAATAACTGAATCGACGATAAGAAATCGAAGATAAAGACGGTGGTCGAAGAACGGAGGTCTTCACCTCGTTTGGATGGTAACCGAGGTCATGATTTGGAGGCATCCCGAAATATGGATAATGAGTGGTGATCGTCCAGACGTACGTGGTGATCGATGGGTTTGCGAGGTAGATAGTGCCTCCGGTTTCGTTCAGACCCAGAACGAACTTGCAAATGGACAGTGTGTCTGACATTGGAATTTATTCTGTGTGATTGATATCTATCAGTTGCACGGTGTGATTGTCTGTGTGGCATGCTAAGATGCAGTGATCAGGGCTTCTGTTTAAAAGCAAAGTCTTCTGGTGATGAACAAAGCACCGCCTGTGTGGCATAGCTTTGTGTATAACGTGAATTCGCGAGCCTCACACCCCGGTATGAACTAGAAACGGGAGAGGACCTCAGGGAGGGCCTGCGTTTCCTCCTAGCTAGAAGTGGCGTCAGTGGTTTTACATACCCTGACGAGTTTGACTTATGTGGTTGTTGCTGTTGCGAGGCGCCTCGGTTTGATCGGACGATCCGGGTCCAATGGAGTCATTTGTTGGCTCGCTTACGCCCCAAAGGGCGGGGAGACGTAGTGTTCAGGCATTTTTAATCCACTCCGTGTGGACCGGCCCTGACGATCTAAGGGTCGATGCGTTCTGATCCTGAGACTCGGGCTAGGCAGTCTCAAATTCGGTAAGGACTATCTTTTGCCTTGGTTCATGACGGAAATTCAATTTCCAAATACGATATCGTGCGGTTTTGATTGTATATATATAAGGCGACATGATATATGGTACCCATGCTGTCTATGATTGATAGTTATGATTCGAAGTTGTTTTGAAACATGTAAACACTAGTAATAATATCAGTTTCTTTTGTTTTATTCGTATCAACCATATTTTGGCCATTATAAGGTAAAACTCTATCCTCCGGTTTGCGTTGCATTGTGTGATGGGAACTGAGTCTTATAATGGCTTCATTTTTATAAAAAGCATTGCGATGTTTAAAAGAACTATTTGTTTTAAAGCACTGGCGATCCGATGGAGTAAACCCGTTCCACGAAAGTGGCGTGGTCCTGTGATTAGCCATATTTTAAATGTGTTGAGTAGATTTCTCATACCAGTCCCATAACTGACTCGTAGTTTGTTTCACTTTCAAACTCGGGTGCCCCTTTTTCTACACGGGCAGCCTTGTATTCAGGTTTTAGCTGGCTTTCTCTGGATAGCTGGAGCTGAAGATGGATTCTATCATTTATCTCTTTTTATGCTGTTCAGCTCCTATAGTACATTATGTTTGTTTTTCCGCTGTAGACATTTATGTATATCTGATCTGTATTTGTACTAAGTATGACCCTGTATACTGTGTAACTCTGCTGGTTACGTTTATCCAGTATAATCTATTGTGCATTATCTGGTGTATTTATTTATTTCTGTTCTGCTATTATCTGTTTCTGTGTTATATTCCAAGGATTACCCTTGTCGCCGTCAGTACGGGGTTTGGGTTCGTCTCATTTGGTATCAGAGCTTTGGTTAAGCTTAGTTCTAGAATATAACATATGAACGAACTCGTCCGAAATAGAACCAGTAGTGTTATACGACGGGTAACTCTATACAGATAGGATCAGCAATATCCTAGTATAAGTAAAGCAGAATGAAATACACCCCAGTAGACACATTTACATTGAAGTATTTGTCTCTATATTTTGAAATATCTTTTCTGTTGACCTGACACTTTGTCTGCTAATTGCAGACGCACTAGAAAATGAGTGGCAGGAACAGAAGAAATAATCGTACGGCTCAACTAGATAATGAGCCAGTTGTGCTCCCTCATCCAGAATCAGATATAGAAGTTCTATTCAAGAGATTTCGAAATCTGGGTGGATCACCATTCTTAGGCAAAGAGTCCATTATGGAAATACAAGCTTGGATCCGTTCTGCAGAGAAAATCTTGAGGGTTTAAAGCTGAGAGATGATCAGAAAAGATTATTGGCATCTTGGGCACTCAAAGAAGAAGCTTTGTTTTGGTGGGATTCAGTTATTAAAGATAATCCAGAAGGTGATATCACCTGGGACAGGTTCAAAGTGATTTTCCTAGAAAGATTTACTCCTCCCGAAGCGACCGAGCGATTATGTGATGAATTTTCTTATTTGATACAAGGGGATATGACCATCCCAGAATATCATAAGAAATTCAACGAACTTTCTCACTTTGCTCCTCATCTGATTCAAGACGCAAAGAGGAAGAATCTGAGATTTATTCATGGCCTACAAAGAAAATATCAGAATTGTGTGATGAGGAATGTGAAACTTCCTTTCTCAGAAATGATTTATATGGCTTATCAGTATGAAGATCTCAACAAGAAAGGTATGTTACCTTACGAAGAAGGGGACAGTTCTGGTAATAAAGATGAACCTGAAACTGATAATCCCGAGGCCAGTGCGATATCTGAGGTGAGTAAGAAGTCCGAAGTCAATCAAAAAAGGGCCAGATCTGAAAAGGAACCAGCAACAACGGCCACCTGCTCTAACTGCAGGAAACCAGGGCATTTGACCAGGAATCGTAAAACCTCAAAGAAACGAAAGAAGCGGTTTAAACCCGATAACCAGTTTCAAGAGAATAGAAAATGTTGTCAATGCCATCGGATTGGCCATCTTGAAAAGGATTGCAGGCATTTTAAGAAATCCAAAGCGGTACATATAAATGAAGTAGCAGAAACGTCTGAGCCCTCAGCTATTCAAGAAAGGCCAGATGTTTTAGAAGGCACGCTAACTGTCAAAGACATTCCAGTTAAAGTACTGTTTGACACTGGCACGTCACGTAGCTTCATTGCCAAGAATGCAGCTAAGAAACTGGATTTAAATTTGAAGAAGCTCAAGGAACCAATGACTGTCCAGAATCCGGTTGGGGGTTCCATTGATCTCAGTTGGGTTTGTGGAGTGCCGGTTTCTTTTTCTCGTTATCGGTTTCCTACCATCGCAGTCGTCATGAATTTTAAAGAGTTTGATCTTATCTTGGGGTTCGACTGGTTGACCAAATATGAAGCTGAAGTTAAATGCGCCGACAGAGTCGTAAAGGCGAAGATCAAATCAGGTGATTATATAACCGTTCCCTGTGAAGGTCAGAATGCTAATAGAAAAGACTTCTGGGCAGCTCTCGATGTCTCTCCAGCCCAAATAGAAAATGTCCCTGAAGTTACAGAGAATATTCCCGACCTTATTAAAGATATTCCTGTCGTTCAGAACTATGCGGATTTGTTTGAAGAAGTTGTTCGCTTACCTCCGCAGAGGGAAATAGATTTAAAAATTGCTTTAATTCTGAATGCAAGGCCGGTAGTTCACGCTATTCGAAGAATGTCCTTGAAAGAGAAATATGAATTAGACAATCAAACACGACAGCTAGTATGGAAGGGTCTGATCATGCCTAGTTTCTTTGATTGGGGTGCAGCAGTGGTGTTTGTCCCAAAATCTGACGGTACTCTACGGCTATGTGTGGATTATCGTGATTTGAACAAGCAGACAATAAAGAACAAATACCCATTGCTGCGAATTGATGATTTATTGGATCGTCTGAACGGAGCACAAGTATTCTCAAGAATGGACCTAGCTACAGGCTTCCATCAACTTCGAATTGTCGAAGAGTGTGTTCCAATGACAGCATTCAGAGGTCCAGACTTATTCTACGAGTGGTTAGTAATGCCGTTCGGCTTATGTAACGCTCTAGCATACTTCATCGATTTGATGAATAGAGTGTTCAGAGGAGTTTTGAATGAATTTGTTCTGGTTTTCATTGACGATATTCTAATCTTCTCTAAATCAAAGGCCGAACATGAAAAGCATTTGGAACAGGTTCTGGAAATCCTCAGAAGGAATGTATTAAAAGCCAAACTATCCAAATGTATATTTTGGCAAGATGAAGTAAAATTTCTAGGCCACGTCGTATCGAAAGAAGGAATTGCTGTGGATCCAAGTAAAATCACAGCTATTCAGAATTGGAAACAGCCCAGTACCCCTACAGAAGTCCGCAGTTTTCTCAGATTGGCTAGTTATTACCGGAAGTTCGTTAAAAACTTTTCGAACATATCTGGTCACTTAACGAAGCTTATAAAGAAGCATTCAAAACTCAAATGGACTCCAGAAAGTGAGGAGGCTTTCGAAGAGCTAAAGTTAAGACTAACGACTGCTCCAGTGTTAACCATCATCGATGGCAATCAGGATTTGAAAGTCTGGACTGACGCTTCTAGAGAAGGCCTTGGCGCAGTGTTAATGCAAAGAGGTCAAGTGATTGCTTATGCTAGCCGTCAGGTGAAGCCGCATGAGAAAAACTACGTAACTCATGATCTGGAGTTATTGGCTATAGTATTCGCCTTGAAAATCTGGAGACACTATCTTCTGGGTGAGAGATTTGAACTATTTATAGATCACCAGTCGCTAAAGTATCTGTTCACCCAGAAGGACTTGAATCCGAGACAGCAACATTGGCTGGAGTTTCTTGCAGCATACGATTTTGAAATTATATACACTCCAGGGAAAGCCAATGTCGTGGCAGATGCGTTAAGTCGAAAGAATGAAATGATCGCCAGTTTTATTATCATGACTTCATTGATAGATAAAATAGCTGCTCTTCAAAAGGATGATCACTTCATTCAGAAGATCAAATAGATAATTCAGAAAGGCAAGCCCTCGAGTTTTCAAGTCGATAATGAGGGAATTATAAGGCTGAAGGGTCAAATTTGTGTTCCTAACATTGCTGAGCTCCGAAAGGAAGTGCTGGATGAATGCCACAAGCCAAAACTTAGTATCCATCCGGGTGTAAGCAAAATGTATAATGACATCAAACACACTTTCTGGTGGAAGTCGATGAAGAGGGACATTTCTTTATATGTTAGCCGTTGCCCTACTTGCCAGCTAGTCAAAAGCGAGCAACAGAAGCTGGCTGGATTGTTGCAACCGCTAGACGTTCCAGGTTGGAAGTGGGAACATATTTCCATGGACTTCATTGACGGTTTTCCCAGAACCAGAAAAGGAAATGACAGTATTTGGGTGATCGTAGATCGCTTCACGAAGACCGCCCATTTCATACCTGTCAGATCAAACAGAACTGCTCAGAGTCTGGCGCAGATATATTTCAAGGAAATAGTTAGACTACATGGAGTGCCGCTCAGTATAGTCAGTGATAGAGATACAATATTTACTAGCAAATTCTGGGAGGTATTTCAAGTAGAGCTGGGAACGAAGCTGAATCTAAGCACCGCTTATCATCCTCAGACAGATGGTCAGACTGAGAGGGTGAATCGTATCTTAGAAGATCTATTGCGGGCTTTTGTTCTAGATTTCGGTTGGTTATGGGAAGACCATCTACATTTGGCTGAATTCTCATATAACAACAGCTACCAGGCGAGCCTGACAATGTCGCCATTCGAAGCATTATATGGTTGGCCATGCCGATCTCCTGCTTGTTGGGTCGAACCTGGTAATAGACTTGTATTGGGGCCAGATATGATCCGAGAAGCTGCCGACAAAGTCGACTTTATTAAGAAGCGATTACTCGCCGCTCAAAGCTGACAAAAGAGTTATGCCGATAGGAGAAGAAGATATATATCCTTTGCTATTGGCGACTATGTATATTTGAAAGTATCGCCAATGAGAGGAGTTATCCGGTTCGGTAAGACTGGAAAGTTGGCGCCCAAATTCATTGGTCCGTTTCCTATTCTGGAACGGATCGGAACTCTCGCTTATAGGGTTAAATTGCCTGATTGGTTGCCTGGAGTTCATGACGTATTTCACGTATCTCAACTTCGAAAGTACGTTCATGATCCAGACTTGATCGTGGAAGAAGCAGCTCAGCAGGATATTGAAATTACTCCAGAACTAGCTGTGAGAAGAGAGCCGCTAAAGATCATCGGCAAAGAAACCAAAGAGATGAGGAACAAGAAGGTTCGCTTAGTCAAAGTGAAATGGAGTGGAGATCCACGAGACTGTACTTGGGAAACTGAGGAGAGCATTTAGAAAGCCTATCCTAGGTGTCGAGTGGATATCTCTGTTTGACTCCGGTGCAAGGTACATTTACCATACTTTGCATTATTAATTAGTTCTCTACTCTGTTGTTATTTTCTTTCCATGGATGTGCACTTTAATTCTATAGTCTGAATGATTTTAAAAGAAATATAGAAATTGATTAGTGTATTTTTGAAAAGTTAAAAACAATTTGATTGTTGTTTGTGTTGTGTGATAGTAGATTTGATTAATTAAATTATTGAAACGATAGTTAATTTAATCAATAATAGAATGAATGGTAGAATTTATTCGATTATATCACACACTGAACTGATTAGAACATAGATAGAAATATATACATGTGCATTATATATGTTTGAACAGGTAAATGGATAGCTGTTGAGTAAAGATTTTATTTGCGTGCCCGACAAATAGGTAAACCTTAATGAGTTGGATGCGAAATATTATTATATCAACTCCTGTGAATGCCATTGGATGAGGAGTGTTGGTTGTTCTGTGTGAAATAATAAACATCGCCATAGGATGGTAACAATTAATTTTGAACTACACTACATGGCATACTTCAGAAAATAGGCATACTTCATCATATACCACATAAGCATTTGGAGCTTGTGTGACGAGGTGGAAGATTTACCATACGAGCGAGAGGCTTGTATGGCGATGACTATATTTTACAGGTTGAACTGATGACTGATATGGACTATTTAAATTATAACGATAAAATTGCCAGATTAATAAAAAAAAACCACACGGGTCTGGAGTTGACAATAATCACGTCTCTCTAGTTATTAGATACGGCACATGGACTATTTATTTCCCACACGGGACGAGGTGACGAGGATTTATCCTCTGGAGCATTTAAAATACACACTCCCTCAGGCTTTGACAGGGTGACGAGAATTTATTCTCTGGAGTTATTATCAATACACGCTCCCCTGTAAACACCAGAATATATCGCTATAAATATGTGTATGCTTATTAGGATTTATTGGGTACCTAATACGGCCCAATAAATTTCCAAACCTCTCCCCGTACAAAGGAGGTTATGGCGAAATTTTTCGAAAATTCCGGGTGTTAGCCAAATTTTTGAAGAATTTGAAAATTCTCAAAAACTGAAAAGTTGGAGAATGGAAGCCAGATCGAACGTAGAGTTGATTAATCAAACCACTTTCGACTTTGTTTCTTTTCGGGGACGAAAAGTTTTAAGTGGGGGAGATTATAACGACCCAGAAAATCTGAACCAATTTAATTTTTTTTTTCGGGCTCAAAATAGTGGATTCTAAATATTTAAAATAAATATTTTAAATAATAGCAATGAAAAGTGAGTTTGAATCGATGTTTGAAAACGAATATAATTAATTCTAATTATAAAACAAGGCCTGAAAAGGCGCTGCAGTTTCAAAAATTGAATTCAAACTTTGTCGGACTGTACCGGGTTCAAAACAAAACGGATTTGAGTGAAACCAAAAATATTTAAATCGGTTAGTGAATACCTTTCTAACGAATCTGAAAAATCGAAGTTTCATAGCGGAAAGCAAAAGTTATGGCCAAATGAATTTTCAGAAAGGTCGCTATGGAAATTATATAGCCCGTGAAATTACCCATTTTGCAAACGACCTCGGAATTCGACGAAACCACTTCTGTTGGATCCGGGATGTGAAGTTATTGCTAGGTTTCAAATTTCATAATTTTTGAAGCTAGTATGTGAGCGTGGCAAATGAAAACGTGTTTTGGTCAATTACAGTTAAATTGGATCGACCAGAAATGGGCCTTTTTGCAAACAGTCTCAGAATTCGACGAAACTAGTTTTGTTGGGACCGTATCGTCAAAAAAATTAGCTAGATTTATTTTTTTGGAATTTTTCGAATCAGTTTGTGGTCCCGACAAATTGAAATGTACGTTCAAATCGAATATTGAATGTTTTATATTTTTATTTGAATGGAAACTAACTGAAACAGTCGAATGGGCCTATGAAACATATCCCATTGTGTTCGGAATGGGGGTAAAACGCTAGGGATGACAGTCGTTGGGTTTGGATTGGAGGTCGTGTCAGAAAACCCCTTTTTAAAAACCATCGGCCAATAGAATTATTTCTTCATAATTTAAAAATAAAAATAAAATCGAAAAACCCTCGCCGCCCTCCTGATATCGACGGAAGTCGTTTTTGCCACTTCCCAAGCAATTTCTGGCCGCCACGCTCATTTTCAGCTCCACCCCCAGTTGAACTTTTGGAAGAGCATCCTCCACCCTTCAAATCCACACCAGTCTCGCCCCTTCTGGTTTCGTATCCCTCGAGAATCGCCCTCCTGAAGTTTCATCGTTCAAGCCCCGATTCCCCCCTCGATTTGCGTGCGAGTTCGCCATCAAGGGGTGGCGCAGGAGTGCCGTTCCAAGCACTTTCAGGTGGTGCCACCCGATCGCCTTCTCGCTTCACGGATTTGCCGAAAACCTTAAACCAAGTTGTGAGCGATTTCTGAAAGGTACGGCTCGTTTTATTTTCAACTGTTTTAACACCTTTAAACCATTGCAAACTTTGAAAAATCATATCTTTTTCGTTTCTTGACGAAATTCGGTGAAACAAGAGACAGTGGACTCGTGTGGACGCCTTCTACATTCTAGAAGAGACCGCATATTTTTCTGAGCCTTCTGCTATTTTTGTTGGAGTGGAACCCAAAGTGAGATTTCTAATTTATAAACGATATGGAAAATGACGATGTATAAATTATATAGTCGATGTATGGGTTATATAAGCGTTGTACACCTCATGTATAAGCATTGTATAAGTTGTACGTTCGATGTATAAGTTATATATGCGTTGTAAAAATTATATATGTGTTGAAATAGAAGTGAATTGCTATATATAATATATATATATATATATACGCCCCTCGTCCACAAACCATAGACGATATTTATTGGTTGTGATTGGTGTGAAAATTGATTGATAGCGAATGGTTGATTGGAATTGTTTGTGGTTGATATTGATTGATTGTGGTTGAAAAATACCCGCTTGTGGTTGAGAAATATTTGGTTGAAACCACATAGGATTAGTTTGTGGAAATGAAATAAATATACATGCCGCCTGCGTGCGAACTAGATGCATGATTCCCCATTGTCAAAAACCGCGAGGTTTTAAAGTAGAGCGAGGAGCCGTACTAGGGGCGGTCCCGGTTTTAACTACCCTGCCGTTATGCTGCCGAAATTTGAATAATATTCAGGTGTTTGAATTATTTTCATTTGTTGAAACTATATTTATTCGTTGAATTGAAAACCTTCATGTGTTGAGTCGATATTCATTCGTTGAATAGAAATTCATGTGTTGAATGGTATTCGTGTTTTAAATATAAAAATCACCTTTTTATCTATATATAGAAACTATAGAAAACCTTCATGTGTTGAATCGATATTCATTCGTTGAACTGAAATTCATGTGTTGAATGGTATTCGTGTTTTAAATATAAAAATCACCTTTTTATCTATATATAGAAACTATAGAAAACCTTCATGTGTTGAATCGATATTCATTCGTTGAATTGAAATACATGTGTTGAATGGTATTCGTGTTTTAAATATAAAAATCACCTTTTTATCTATATATAGAAACTATAGAAAACCTTCATGTGTTGAATCGATATTCATTCATTGAATTGAAATTCATGTGTTGAATGGTATTCATATTTTGAAAGAAAGTGTTTTATAATGAAAATCCAATTTTTATCATCTATATGAACTATATAAAATAACCTTGTTTTGAAAGAAATTGTTTTATAATAAAAATCCTATTTTTATTACCTATATGAACTATATAAAATAATAGTGTTTTGAAATGAATTGTTTTACAATAAAAATCACATTTTTATTATATACATGAATTGTTAAA
Source organism: Allium sativum (assembly GCA_030737875.1). NCBI lineage: Eukaryota > Viridiplantae > Streptophyta > Magnoliopsida > Asparagales > Amaryllidaceae > Allium > Allium sativum. The sequence continues at coordinate 19,748,205 of CM060911.1, forward strand.
TATAGTGAAGTGTTGAAATAGAAGACAGTTAGATAAAAATATCATTTTTATCAAATGTATGAAAAGAATATAACTTTGAAATCGAAGAATCGATATATATATATGTATATATATATATATAAAAATAGAATTCAAATATATCGAATAACGACGCTGCAGTTCGTATTTTGAAACCGTGATTTCAAACGATTATACCGGGAGATCCGACCATCGGATTTTCCTGAAATCGCAACCGTTGGGTTCGCTTTGGAAAAATCTTTCCAATGGCACCAAAATTGTAAAAATCCAACTGTTGGATTGTCTGGAATGTTTAATTCAAATATGAAGAAAAACAGTGCCAGAATCGATTATATTTATATATTTATATAAATAAAATTATATATAATCGAATAACGACGCTGCAGTTCGTATTTTGAAATCGAAACTTCAAACGATTATACCGGGAGATCCGACCATCAGATTTTCCTGAAACTGGAACTGTTGGATTCGTTTTGAATAGTTCTTTCTAATGATGTAAATTTTATGAAGATCCAACGGTTAGATTTTCAGATATGTGTAAATCAAATCTGAAGAAAAACAGCGCCACGGCCGCGTTATGGTCCGTAGCGTCGTTTTGAATAAATTGGCTATTTTAAAATAAATAAAAATAGCGATAAATCGTTATAAAATATTATAAACGATATGGATGTGAAATTTACAAATTAACTGAAGGTTGGCTAAGTCGAATTGTTTCTTGGGTATTGATCTGTTGTTGGTTTCGGCCTTCGGGGTTAATATTTGGGAAATCGCTCTCTTACTGATTGACGGTTAGTGACTAATGAATTGAAATGATGCGCGTGTATGTTAGTGTTGCACTTGTTTATTATATACGCGAGTTTCTCAGAAAGACTGGGTTTATCCCATTCTGAATAACTGAATCGACGATAAGAAATCGAGGATAAAGACGGTGGTCGAAGACCGGAGGTCTTCACCTCGTTTGGATGGTAACCGAGGTCCTGATTGGGAGGCATCCCGAAATATGGATAATGAGTGGTGATCATCCAAACGTACGTGGTGATCGATGGGTTTGCGAGGTATATAGTGCCTCCGGTTTCGTTCAGACCCAGAACGGACTTGCAAATGGACAGTGTGTCTGACATTGGAATTTATTCTGTGTGATTGATATCTATCAGTTGCACGGTGTGAATTGTCTGTGTGGCATGCTAAGATGCAGTGATCAGGGCTTCTTTTGAAAAGCAAAGTCTTGTGGTGATGAATAAAGCACCGCCTGTGTGGCGTAGCCTTGTGTAAAAGGTGAATTCGCGAGCCTCACACCCCGGTATGAACTAGAAACGGGAGAGGACCTCAGGGAGGGCCTGCGTTTCCTCCTAGCTGGAAGTGGCGTCAGTGGTTTTACACGCCCTGACGAGTTTGACTAATGTGGTTGTCGTTGTTGCGAGGCGCCTCGGTTTGATCGGACGATCCGGGTCCGATGGAGTCATTTGTTGGCTCGCTTACGCCCCAAAGGGCGGGGAGACGTAGTGTTCAGGCATTTTTAATCCACTCCGTGTGGACCGGCCCTGACGATCCAAGGGTCGATGCGTTCTGATCCTGAGACTCGGTGTAACGACCCGCATTCTACGCATCATAGGATCGTAGAATATTTATTTCTTTCACATACGAAGTCGTATGGTCATGTAACTTTGGGAGACGACTATTGGGGTCATTTCCCATGTTCATGATTTTTCTCGATTTTTAAATGACCATTTTACCCCTAGTTATCACTGTTTTGGCCATAACTTTTGACTGGAAATGAATTTTGACCTGAAACCACTTCCATTGGCTTCAGATGATGGTTTCTCTTTCCGTAGAGTGGTCACATTAGCCAAACGGACTCACCGTTTGGGAGATATGGCTGAAACAAGTTTCAGATGGTGAAAGACAGCTTAAGTGGGCTTAACCGGGTGATTAGCAGCTAGGCCCAAGGGGAATTTCGGGTTTAGGGGTATATGGAGGCTGATTAGGGTTAGAAAACATTTCTTTAGACATTTTCCAGCCGCCACTTTCATTTCTCTTGATCTAGCCATGGCCTCCACTCTCTAAATCTCTCTCAAAACACCCAAAATCACTTCCTAATCAAGGATTAAGGCTTAGAGGCATCAAATTAAGAAGAAAAAGCACCAAAGCAAGGTTAGAGCTGCTGTTGGACATCAGTATTCGCCCAAATCAGAGGAGTTTCAGTTCTGAGAATTTTATTTGTGGCCAAGGTGAGTGATTTGCATAGTTTTTGCACTAATTACGGTGATTAAGGGTAATTAGTGAAGATTAGCGAATTTATACGTAAATAAATTCTGGAAAAATTCTTAAAATTCTAAAATAATGTTTTAAGGCTCTGTTAGAAATTTGAGATAATTTCGATGTGTTTTGCTAATTGTATGCTTAAGCATAATTAAGAGTGCTTAAGGGAAAATATGAAGTTTTAGCTACTTTTGATCCATTTTGATTCATTTGAATTGTTGGTTGCTGTTTGTGGTTGCTATTACATGTTGCTATGACTCTATGGTATGTTTCATGATTGATTAGAATAGTTAAATTGCTCGAAAACGTCGTCGAATGGCGTAGAAAGCTTGCTGGAAAGTTGCAGAAGTGTGCAGGTTCCGAACCGGTTCGGATCGGAGAAAAGGGGGTCGGATCGGATTGTGAACTGACCAAGGGGATTCGAACTGGATTGGAACTTGTCACTGGAGGATGCTCGGCAAGAAGGAAGGCCTTTTGCTTAGAGTTGGAGTGGACAAGGGGATCGGATCGGAAGAGTGATTGGAGGCCAGATCGGATCGACTTGGAGATGCTGGGCTCGGATCGGAAGTAAACATCTGGGAGAACTAGCAAGAGGGAAGGCCACGCGGATCGGATGGCAAGGAGGAATCAGATCGGAATACGTGAAGAATTAAGGGAGCGGATCGGAGCGCTGGAAGGAAGGACACCCGACCCGACTCGGAGGAGGACGCCGACCCGACCCGGAGTGAAGTACCCGACCCGAACCGAATGGAAGATGACAAGGATGGAGGACCGACCCGACCCGGAGTGAAGTACCCGAACCGAACCGACGAGGGCAATGACTACCGAACCGAACCGAGTTCCAGGACTGTTACTGCACGACAACTCTTCTGAAGACCCACTCCAATTCGACCAAACCCGAGATGCAAAGGAAGTCCAAATGAGAAGTTAGAGCTTAAGATTCAGATGGGAATCAACGAGTTCACTTCATGGTTGGGCTTTGCTGCGGGATGCGTGCCAAGGAGTTATCGACGTCTATAGCTTTGGACCACTATGGAAGGAGGTACGAAGGCGGATTCAGGGCCATTATGGCATCGGTAGAACCAAGGGCTACGACCAATGAAGTGGGTCATTGAAATGTTTGGTCATGACTCAAAGAGTTTGGCTTGGTCACAGCAGGGTTTCTACAAGTCGGGATTCGTCGTTGCCTCAGTTTGTCTAGTGTTCCAAAGTGGTAGATGTCGTACGCTTTACGCACTGAGTGAGAGATGTGAGGATGGTTGCTATGGATGATTTGGTTGCTATCATTGTGACATGCACACCCCACCCCCGTATTCTTACACTATTTTTATGGCACCTAGGAGTATTGTACGGTATGTGGTACTAACTCTTTGGTTGCAGGTCCAGGTTCAGGTATGGTTTAGTATACCTGTTATTATTCTGTTTAGATGCTTATCGCTCATACCAGGCTTTATGTCTGACCCAGAGTTTTATGTCTCCTCTTATTACTCTGGGTGCTCACACGAGCAGACTAGAGACAGGTTAGCTGGTGATGCACGGGTAGATGATCCGGAGACGAGCAGGAGGCTTCCACGTAATATATATAGTATTCTCCCTGTGTTGTTGAAGATCACTGCTTGGGCATTGTTGGTGTATCTTCTACTTCAGCTTTCTTTTGTTTAGAGACAGTAAATTTGGAAAATTTGTAATAAGCTGTATTTGGATTTCCGCTGCTTTGATGATTGATGTTGATTTTAGTTATCAGCTTATGCACTGTCTCGCCTGTTTTGTGTCAAGTATGTTATTATTATATTTTATTCCATGCGCTGTGAGACATTCTACAGGTTTCTTGATTAGTTCATTCTTTTCTTTCCTTTCTCTTGACGTCCGTTCTGTGCTAGTCGGGCATGTGTACAGCGCACACTTGGAGGAAATGCAGGCTGGTGCGGGGCGGGCCGTCACATTTGGTATCAGAGCTCTAGGTTGCGTAGTTAACCTAGGGAAGTTATCAGGGAGAGATAGTATACGTATACGAGAGAGCGTATTTGTGATTATTTTGGTTTTCAAAAGCTATATATATACTATTAGTAGTATAAGGATGAAGTCATACTGCACTAGCACCACTATGGAGTCGTTAATCATTTCCTTTTTAAGATTGACGATGAGCCGATATACTAGAGGTGCTGGTAGGGGAGCCAATAATGGGAATGCTGCTGACATGAGGACGATGTTCACTGACCTCATGAGAGAGATGCTTAGAGATGTTCAGAGGGCAGCTCCCAATGGTGGAAATGGTGGTGGTGGTCCAATAATGCAGGCGCCAAGAGTCGACTTCGCCAAGCTGAATAAGGATTATACTAGCCTTGGTGGGAAGCCGTTCCACGGAACGGAGTCGGCTACGGATGTTCAAGATTGGTTGGATAGTTGCGAACGTATCTTCGAGGATTTGGGTATCGAGGATGCGATGAAGAGAAATCTAGCGTCCCGTCAGCTGCAAGGGCGGGCAATGAATTGGTGGAATGCTATAAAGGCAGCTACTCCCGAAGACCAGATTACTTGGGAGCAGTTTAAGGCTCGCTTTAGTGAGAAGTTCATTCCAGCTGCTCAGAAGTCAATGTTGTTTAAGAAATTCTTAGAGCTCAAGCAGAATGGCAGGGCTGTCTCGGAGTATATTGCTGAATTTGACACTTTGTCAAAATATGGGTTATCTCTTATTGATACTGCCGAGAAAAAGAATGAGAAATTCATAACTGGTTTGGATCAGTACTTGGGGGGAAAACTTATTAACCACATCGATGAGACGTTTGAATCGATTATGGGGAAAGCGTTAAGGTCAGAAAGTCCTTACCCTAAGCCGAAGACTGAGGTTGCATCCGCAGATGAGCCAAAGCCACAAGCTAGTGGTGGAGGCAAAGGTAGTTCCCAGAATAAGAGAAAGTAGAATCAGGCTAAGGATGGCCAGAAGAAAAAGAATAAGCAAGATGTGGAGTGATTCAGCTGTGGTAAGAAGGGCCATTATGCTAGTAATTGTCGGGCCAAGCCAACGGATAGGAAGTGCTTCAACTATGGCCAATTGGGACATCACAAGGACAAGTGTCCACAGCCCCCTAAGGAAAAGCAGATGGTGAAAGCATACGCTCTTAATGCTATTCCTTCTTCGTCGAATGCCCCAACTGCGGCGGAGAAGGGAAAGAATGTCGTCATTCAAGGTATGCTTTCTGTTTATGATGTTCCTGTTAGAGTTTTGTTTGATACCGGAGCTTCTAGTTCTTTCATATCTAGTGACCTGGTAGATAGGTTGGGATTGGAGCCCGAGATTGTCGATAGACCTTTAGTAGTGACGAACCCGATTGGTGGTTCGACTAGCCTTAGCATGATTTGTTGTAATGTGGTCTTATCGAGTCATGGATGCATGTTTGTTTGTGATTGCTTTGTTTTGGGCTTTACTGGGTTTGGCATTATTTTGGGAGTAGATTGGCTCCAAAGATAAGGGGTGGTGGTAGACTGTGAGGGCTTGTTGGTGACAGCTAGAGCGGATGATGGGCGGAGGATAGTGTTTAGTGGTCTACCCAGTAAGGGGGTATTGGCTAGTTTCCTAAACTCCCTCGACATTCCGCATAGTGAGTTGTCAGGTTTGCCCGTGGTTGGACAGTATCCGGATGTTTTCGAAGAAGTGACCGGACTTCCACCACACCGAGAGATCGAGTTTCGTATTGATTTGGTGAAAGATGCCAGACCTATAGTGATGCCACTTCGTCGTATGGCACCAAGGGAGCAGCGAGAGCTCGAGGTGCAAGTCAGCGATCTTTTGAAGAAGGGATTTATCAGAAGGAGTGTTTTTGAATGGGGAGCACCAGTTGTGTTTGCTACCAAGGCGGATGGTTCCCTTCGTTTGTGTGTAGACTACCGCGAATTGAATAAAGTGACGAGGAAGAATAAGTATCCTCTACCGCGGATAGATGATTTGTTCGATCAGTTGTGTGGCGCGAGAATATTTTCTCAGTTGGATCTCGCGACAGGTTTTCATCAGCTTAGAGTGGAAGCTGAGAGTATAGCTAAAACGGCATTTCGAACGCCGTCTGGATTTTATGAGTGGTTGGTTATGCCATTTGGGCTGACTAATGCCCCGGCATATTTTGTGGATCTTATGAATAGGGTATTCAGAGATCAGTTGAATAAGTCTGTCCTTGTGTTCGTTGATGATATTTTGGTCTATTCGAGGACAGAGGAAGAACACAAGGAACATTTACGGGTAGCGATGGAGGTGTTGAGAAAACACCAATTGAAAGCAAAGTTTTCTAAGTGTCACTTCTGGAAGAGGGAAGTGAGGTTCTTGGGCCATGTTGTATCAGAAAATGGTATTGCCGTGGACCCAGCAAAGGTGGCTACGGTACAGGACTGGCCTACGCCCAAGAATGCAACGGATGTAAGAAGTTTCTTGGGATTAGCGGGATATTATCGTAAGTTTATCCAAGGTTTCTCCAAGATAGCAGCACCATTGACCCAGTTGACCAAGAAGAATCAAGCTTTTGTCTGGGATGGAAGGTGCGAGAATGCATTTAAAAATCTAAAGGACAAGTTGACAAGCGCACCAGTGTTAGTCATTCCTAAGGGGGATGAAGAGATGACGGTATACACGGATGCCTGTGGTACCGGACTGGGTGCTGTATTGATGCAAGGCGGTAGGGTTGTAGCTTATGCAAGTCGGCAATTGAAACCGCACGAGAGAAGATACCCTACCCATGATTTAGAATTGGCAGCAATCGTGTTCGCGTTAAAGATGTGGAGGCACTACCTCTTGGGAGAAAGATTTGAGCTGTTTACTGATCATAAGTCGTTAAAGTATCTCTTCTCTCAGAAAGATCTGAATCTCCGTCAGCAGAGATGGTTAGAGTTCTTAGCTTCCTATGATTTTGACATCGCATACACACCGGGAAAGGGCAATGCGGTGGCTGATGCATTGAGTAGAAGACATGCCAGCTTAGGGGCTATGTTCCTTGAATGGAAGCAACTGGAGTTTATCGCGGGGTTTGATTTCAGACCAAAGTGCGAATTGGATCCAGAAATGTTAGCAAGTTTGACGATCAGACCCACTTTGATTGAACGGATCGGCTCTAGTCAGAGGGACGATCCTAACCTATTGGAGATCATCTCCAAGATAGAGATGGATATCGATGAGGAGATGAACAAGTATGGGCTTGATCGAGATAGATGGCTTAGAAAGAATTGAAAGCTTGTTGTACCCAATGTCAATGGATTGAGAGATGAAGTGCTTAGAGAATGTCATCACTCAAGGCTGACCATACACCCCGGTGGTAATAAGATGTATCGACATATGAAGCAGACTTACTACTGGGAAGGGATGAAAAGAGACGTTGGGAAGTTTATATCCAAGTGCATGAATTGCCAGCTAGTTAAAGCCGAGCAAAAGAAGCCTAGTGGGTTGTTACAGCCCTTAGAAATTCCCGAATGGAAATGGGAGCAAGTCTCGATGGATTTCATCGATGGGTTACCAAGGACTAGATCGGGATATGACAGCATCTGGGTAATTGTAGATCGACTGACTAAAAGTGCAAGGTTTATACCAGTCAAATCGACTAGAACGGCAGCTAAGTTAGCAGAATTGTACATGAAGTGGATAGTGAGATTTCATGGAGTACCTAAAAGCATTGTGAGCGACCGAGACCCGTTGTTCACTAGTGGGTTTTGGAAGAGCTTGCAAGAGGCGCTAGGGTCAGAGTTACATCTCAGTACCGCATATCATCCTCAGACCGACGGCCAGACAGAGAGGGTGAATCGTATTTTGGAAGATCTCTTGAGAGCATGTATATTGGATTTTGGTGGATCATGGGATGACCATTTGCATCTAGTAGAGTTCGCATATAATAATAGCTACCAATCCAGTATCGGTATGGCTCCGTTTGAAGCTTTGTACGGAAGACCGTGTAACTCACCATCATGTTGGATAGAGACTGGCGAGAAGTTTATGCTTGGACCAGATGTGGTGAGGGAAACTTCAGATAAGATCAAGATCATTCAACAACGAATGAAGGCAGCCCAAGATAGGCAGAAAAGTTATGCTGATAAGAGAAGAAGAGACTTAAAATTCTCAGTTGGTGACTTGGTATTTGTCAAGATTTCTCCGTTGAAGAGCGTAATACGGTTTGGCAGGAGAGGCAAATTAGCACCAAGGTTTGTTGGTCCATTTCCTGTTCTTGAACTAGTCGGGAATTTGGCATATAGAATTGACTTACCAGAGAAGATGGCGGGAGTTCATAACGTATTTCATGTTTCCCAACTAAGGAAGTTCGTTCACGACTCAGATATGACTATTTCACCTGATCAGTTAGAGGACTTCGAGGTAGAACCCGAGGCGGTTGGGAACCGCAAGCCGGCCCGTATCGTCGAGCACGACTTGAAGCAACTTCGAAGGAAGGCGGTGAAGCTAGTCAAGGTACAGTGGAGCGAGGACGAGAATGATTGTACTTGGGAAACAGAGGAGGACACAAGGAAGAAGTATCCAGAACTCTTTGTCTGGTAAGATTTTGACTTCGCTTTAGTTTTCCGCATGCTAGGATAGGTTTGTTTTGCTTGTTTTGTATGTTTGATTGCTGTATGTGGTTGTTAGGCATGCGGGATCCTTGGTATGTTTTGGGTTAAGGAATTTCGGGGACGAAATTTCTTAAGGGGGGGAGAGTGTAACGACCCGCATTCTACGCATCATAGGATCGTAGAATATTTATTTCTTTCACATACGAAGTCGTATGGTCATGTAACTTTGGGAGACGACTATTGGGGTCATTTCCCATGTTCATGATTTTTCTCGATTTTTAAATGACCATTTTACCCCTAGTTATCACTGTTTTGGCCATAACTTTTGACTGGAAATGAATTTTGACCTGAAACCACTTCCATTGGCTTCGGATGATGGTTTCTCTTTCCGTAGAGTGGTCACATTAGCCAAACGGACTCACCGTTTGGGAGATATGGCTGAAACAAGTTTCAGATGGTGAAAGACAGCTTAAGTGGGCTTAACCGGGTGATTAGCAGCTAGGCCCAAGGGGAATTTCGGGTTTAGGGGTATATGGAGGCTGATTAGGGTTAGAAAACATTTCTTTAGACATTTTCCAGCCGCCACTTTCATTTCTCTTGATCTAGCCATGGCCTCCACTCTCTAAATCTCTCTCAAAACACCCAAAATCACTTCCTAATCAAGGATTAAGGCTTAGAGGCATCAAATTAAGAAGAAAAAGCACCAAAGCAAGGTTAGAGCTGCTGTTGGACATCAGTATTCGCCCAAATCAGAGGAGTTTCAGTTCTGAGAATTTTATTTGTGGCCAAGGTGAGTGATTTGCATAGTTTTTGCACTAATTACGGTGATTAAGGGTAATTAGTGAAGATTAGCGAATTTATACGTAAATAAATTCTGGAAAAATTCTTAAAATTCTAAAATAATGTTTTAAGGCTCTGTTAGAAATTTGAGATAATTTCGATGTGTTTTGCTAATTGTATGCTTAAGCATAATTAAGAGTGCTTAAGGGAAAATATGAAGTTTTAGCTACTTTTGATCCATTTTGATTCATTTGAATTGTTGGTTGCTGTTTGTGGTTGCTATTACATGTTGCTATGACTCTATGGTATGTTTCATGATTGATTAGAATAGTTAAATTGCTCGAAAACGTCGTTGAATGGCGTAGAAAGCTTGCTGGAAAGTTGCAGAAGTGTGCAGGTTCCGAACCGGTTCGGATCGGAGAAAAGGGGGTCGGATCGGATTGTGAACTGACCAAGGGGATTCGAACTGGATTGGAACTTGTCACTGGAGGAGGCTCGGCAAGAAGGAAGGCCTTTTGCTTAGAGTTGGAGTGGACAAGGGGATCGGATCGGAAGAGTGATTGGAGGCCAGATCGGATCGACTTGGAGATGCTGGGCTCGGATCGGAAGTAAACATCTGGGAGAACTAGCAAGAGGGAAGGCCACGCGGATCGGATGGCAAGGAGGAATCGGATCGGAATACGTGAAGAATTAAGGGAGCGGATCGGAGCGCTGGAAGGAAGGACACCCGACCCGACTCGGAGGAGGACGCCGAACCCGACCCGGAGTGAAGTACCCGACCCGAACCGAATGGAAGATGACAAGGATGGAGGACCGACCCGACCCGGAGTGAAGTACCCGAACCGAACCGACGAGGGCAATTACTACCGAACCGAACCGAGTTCCAGGACTGTTACTGCGCGACAACTCTTCTGAAGACCCACTCCAATTCGACCAAACCCGAGATGCAAAGGAAGTCCAAATGAGAAGTTAGAGCTTAAGATTCAGATGGGAATCAACGAGTTCACTTCATGGTTGGGCTTTGCTGCGGGACGCGTGCCAAGGAGTTATCGACGTCTATAGCTTTAGACCACTATGGAAGGAGGTACGAAGGCGGATTCAGGGCCATTATGGCATCGGTAGAACCAAGGGCTACGACCAATGAAGTGGGTCATTGAAATGTTTGGTCATGACTCCAAGAGTTTGGCTTGGTCACAGCAGGGTTTCTACAAGTCGGGATTCGTCGTTGCCTCAGTTTGTCTAGTGTTCCAAAGTGGTAGATGTCGTACGCTTTACGCACTGAGTGAGAGATGTGAGGATGGTTGCTATGGATGATTTGGTTGCTATCATTGTGACATGCACACCCCACCCCCGTATTCTTACACTATTTTTATGGCACCTAGGAGTATTGTACGGTATGTGGTACTAACTCTTTGGTTGCAGGTCCAGGTTCAGGTATGGTTTAGTATACCTGTTATTATTCTGTTTAGATGCTTATCGCTCATACCAGGCTTTATGTCTAACCCAGAGTTTTATGTCTCCTCTTATTACTCTGGGTGCTCACACGAGCAGACTAGAGACAGGTTAGCTGGTGATGCACGGGTAGATGATCCGGAGACGAGCAGGAGGCTTCCACGTAATATATATAGTATTCTCCCTGTGTTGTTGAAGATCACTGCTTGGGCATTGTTGGTGTATCTTCTACTTCAGCTTTCTTTTGTTTAGAGACAGTAAATTTGGAAAATTTGTAATAAGCTGTATTTGGATTTCCGCTGCTTTGATGATTGATGTTGATTTTAGTTATCAGCTTATGCACTGTCTCGCCTGTTTTGTGTCAAGTATGTTATTATTATATTTTATTCCATGCGCTGTGAGACATTCTACAGGTTTCTTGATTAGTTCATTCTTTTCTTTCCTTTCTCTTGACGTCCGTTCTGTGCTAGTCGGGCATTTGTACAGCGCACACTTGGAGGAAATGCAGGCTGGTGCGGGGCGGGCTGTCACACTCGGGCTAGGCAGTCTCGAATTCGGTAAGGACTATCTTTTGCCTTGGTTCATGATGGAAATCCAATTTCCAAATACGACATCGTGCGGTTTTGATTGTATATATATAAGGCGACATGATATGTGGTACCCATGCCGTCTATGATTGATAGTTATGATTCGAAGTTGTTTTGAAACATGTAAACACTAGTAATAATATCAATTGCTTTTGTTTTATTCGTATCAACCATATTTTGGCCATTATAAGGTAAAACTCTATCCTCCGGTTTGCGTTGCATTGTGTGATGGGAACTGAGTCTTATAATGGCTTCATTTTTATAAAAAGCATTGCGATGTTTAAAAGAATTATTTGTTTTAAAGCACTGGCGATCCGATGGAGTAAACCCGTTCCACGAAAGTGGCGTGGTCCTGTGATTAGCCATATTTTAAATGTGTTGAGTAGATTTCTCATACCAGTCCCATGACTGACTCGTAGTTTGTTTCACTTTCAAACTCGGGAGCCCCTTTTTCTACACTGGTAGCCTTGTATTTAGGTTTTAGCTGGCTTTCTCTGGATAGCTGGAGCTGAAGATGGATTCTATCATTTATCTCTTTTTATGCTGTTCAGCTCCTATTGTACATTATGTTTGTTTTTCCGCTGTAGACATTTATGTATATCTGAACTGTATTTGTACTAAGTATGACCCTGTATACTGTGTAACTCTGATGGTTACGTTTATCGAGTATATTCTATTGTGCATTATCTGGTGTATTTATTTATTTCTGTTCTGCTATTATCTGTTTCTGTGTTATATTCCAAGGAGTACCCTTGCCGCCGTCAGTACGAGGTTTGGGGTCGTCTCAGCTTTCAATGATGCTATTTCATCTTCTAAAATCAGAGGATGATCTCGGGTTGGAACGAGACCAAGCTTAAGTCTGCATCTAACCCATAAATATGCAGCGTAGGGGCACTGGAAGAAAAGGTGATCTCTTGTCTCTGCTTCTTCGTTACATAACACACACTCAGGTTTAATGTCATTACCCCAGTAAATCATTATGTCTTTATTGTTCAATCGATTCAAAGTATCTTGATAAATACATGACGACATCTTAGGATCATTAATATAATGCCACACAATCTTACACCAATCATTTTCAATATCATGAGTTTTAGACACATCCCATGCAAAATAAAACAAAAAAACATTTGCTTTGTCATTCCAGCTTCAATAATTCGCTTACCCATTAGTCCGGAGTTTGATTTCATTAATCCGATTAGAAACCTGTCTCGCAGCAGGCATACAGTTAGGACTAAACTCCCCATTTTGTATTATATTATTCACTGTGAGGTCTTCCCTACCGAAAAGACTTATCTGATCCCAACCCGGTAATTTCACCATAATATTTTTGTTCAGCCAAGGATCAAACCACAAAATTATGTCTCGGCCATTTACTATACAACGTTTAATACAGTGAAGGCCTAAGTGCCTATGTTTGAGAATAGTTTTCCAAGTACCGGAGCTGTTATTATCAATATCTAGTACCCAAAATAATTTTCCAGAATCGTAACTATTCGCCATCCATTTGTTCCAGAGATTATAACCATTTACAAAGTGACATAGAGGCTTAAGAGTCGCAGCTGTTTTAATGTCTTTAAAATTATGAAAACCAACCCTACCTTCATATTTGGGAGTACACATAGTATCCCAAGCTATTTTATGCTTTTTCCCAGCCTATATAAAATTTGCACATAATTTGTTAAGTTTTCCAATCGTATCCTCCGGCAGCTGGTATGCCAACATCCAATATATGACCATAGGAGTACTAACTGAGCGAATCAGTTCAATTTTTTCAGCCACCAACAACAGTCTATAGTCCCAATTGTCCATCATCCCCCTAATTCTATGTAATAACCCTCCACAGTCAGCGTAGTGTAGAAAATTATTAGATAAAAGGACTCTTAAGTATTTCACTAGAAGTCTACCTTCCTTCGTATTAAGCTCATGAAGCACCTAAAATTTATTGCGCACCCCTTTACTGAAGAACACGTTTGATTTCAGGCTATTAATTTTAAAAACTACAAACTCCTTTAATTGATTCAAAATGAAGTTAATTATCTTCACACCATCAATCTTAGCTTTGGAGAAAATCATAAGATCGTCAGCATAGATCAAGTGCATAATTTTTGTCTCTTGCTTGTAGATAGGCTGAATTAAATCTGCATTGGCTGCCTTAAACATTAAAGTGAAGAAAAAAATCCATAGCAACGCAAAAAAAAGGTGATAGGGGATCCCTCTGCCAAAAGCCTCTATTACTGTGAAAAAACCCTTTGGGACTGCCATTCACCAGGATGGAGTAAGATGGGGGTAATAATGCAAGTTCTAATAATACGAACCAATTTTCTAGGAAAACCCATACTTAACATCATATGACAAATGAAACTCCTATCATATGCTTTTTGTAAATCAATTTTGATGCACACTTTACCACTTCCCTGTTGAAGAATGGAGTTTTGATGACAACAACCTTATTTCAATACTAATTGATTATAAAATATATACTGACATTTTTATCTAGAATATATATATATGTATACATATGCAGGAATTATATACAGTTTGAGAGCTTTTAGAGATTCAGATTTCAGAGATGACTCAAGACTCATGAGTAATCAAGATTTCAAGAGTTCAATATAAATAAAGTAATATACTCTAGTTTATGTAAGACTTTGAATAACACTCCAGGTTCAAATTCAAATTTCAAATTCAAATCTATATTCTATTTTTTTTGAATTTCTGATTTCAAATTCTATTTTCAAATTCTATCTTCAATCTCTCTCTTCTCTATTTTATTTTCTTTATTTTACTTCTGATTATAAACTAAAGTTTTACAGTTTATAAGTTATGTACATTATATATGCTATATATTTATATGGTTTAAAACTCAATAATTCCATAAATATGTTCATATATCTTATATTTTTGTTTTTATATGATTTTCCACTTTATGATACTTATTTATAACACTATGTTTTAATTCAAAAAATTTCAGAATTATATATATCAAAACACATGAAAATTGCTCAAAATTCAAATTTACATAGTGATATGTCGACATACATATATGTCTATATCGACATATAACGGACACTTTTTCAAAATTGAAAGGAAGCGTCTTTTCACTATTTGTAACATTCCAGAAGTATTGCAACCTTTCAAATCGTATAAATAGGGGCTGATTTTGAATTTTTAATCATTCTTCTTCTCCATCATCATCTACTTTATTTACACCATTATATTTTCTTATTTTTATGATTTCTACACTAATACTCTGCCGAATTCAATTTATTTTCATAAAACTTCTTCTCTTCTCTCCCTCTCTCTACTCATTACTCTCTGAATCGAAGTGTTATTGAAGAGTTATAGGGCTAATGTAATCATTTGGGAAATGTTTGAGTAATCAGTGTTACATTTGTAGCCGTGAAATCAAGGAGAGTGGAATTGCTGTTACCCTTGTAGCCGTGAAATATGGGAGAGTATACTTGATCAAGTGTGTGGAATAGGTGGTATCCCTTGTAGCGGTGGAATCAAAGAGGTTATAATTGGATATTGATAAAGTAATAAAACTTTGTGCAATCCAGCATTGCATGGGACTAGACATAGGAGCAATTCTGAAACATTATAAAATCTGGTGTGTTCTTTCCTTTTTCTGCATTTTATTTTTGTTTATCTTTGTGTTTGTGTTAGATTATGTGTCTGTGATTGTTTCTATGTTGTTTGATTCATATAGTAAATCATATAAGATTTAGATTTTGTTTGAATTCCCAAAAACACTATTCACCCTCCCCCTCTAGTGTTAGTCTTTCCTTAATTATCCATTCCGCATTCCTAACAATTGATATCGGAGCCTGGTCTTTCAAAAAGTTCATAATATGATTTTATTTTTAAATTTAAATGGCAAATTTTGAACACTATTTTAAATTCATGCCTTGCATCAGTATTAGATGAGTCTGCATTCAATATTATTAAAAAACCAAGTTACTATGATTTGATTTTTGAAATTTAAATTTTGAAATTTGAAATTTTTTAATTTTGAAATTTTTGATATATGGATATGTTACAAAATCAACATGATATTATTGTAGTTAGTTACTTTTGAGAAGTCATTTGAATATTTGAAAAGTCATTTGATTATTTGAAAAGTCATTTGATTATTTGAAAAGTCATTTGAATTATTTGAAAAATTATTTGATTATTTGAAAAGTTGTGTTGTTTTACAGGAAAATATGTGTCATATGGCTATTGGATATTCAAACTCTGAAAAGATGGGTGATGTAACAACTCGGATTTTCAGAACTAATTTAAATTTTTTATTTTAGCTATTTTAATGGATTTTGAATATTTAAAATGATTTATTTTAAATAATAATGATTTAAAATTTATTTAAATCAAAGTTAGAATGTATAAATTTATTTTAATTATAAAACTGCCTGAAACTGAGCGGTAGTTTGAAAATTCGATTTTAAATTTCAAATGAATGAGCAGGATTCAATATAAATCGGATTTCAGTAAATCCAAAAATATTTGAATATGTTTAATTATATCTTTCTAACGAATGTGAAAAATCCAGATTTCATAATATAAATTGAAAGTTATGTCCAGTTTAAAATTTAGAATAGTCGCTATGGAATTTATATATATATTAATATATGTAGCACTGAAAAATAGCCATTTTGCAAGCGACCTCCGTTTTTGATGAAACAATTTTGGTTGGATCTGGAATGTCAAATTATTGCTAGATTCCAATTTCATAATTTTTGGAATTAATATGTGAGCGCAGTGAATTAAAATGCGTTTGGTAATTTCAGTTTGAATTTAATCGACTGGAAAATGACCATTTTACAAACGGTCTCCAAATTCGACGAAATTAGTTTTTTTAGTACCTTATCGTCAAAACATAGCTAGATTTATTTTTTTGTAATTTTTGGAGTCAGTACGTGGCCCCAGTAAATTAAAATGTACTTTTAAATTCAGTACGTATTGATTTATATTTTATTTTTAACGAAAACTGATCGAAATAGTCGAATTGGCTTACGAAACATATTCCAGTGTCCATATTGGGGGTAATATGCTAGGGGCTGCATTCTTTGGGATTCGTTTGGAGTTTGGATGTGAAAACTGACATTTTTGGAATTTAAACAATTATTAAAATATTTATTATATAAAGTCAAAATCGGTCAAAACCCTCCTATTTCAATTCCACCGTCAACCTCTCTTTCGCCGCTCCTCTTCTGAAAACTACGCATGAAAAGCACCGATCTTCATTCAAATTTTAATCCCAATCCCCTCAACAAAATTTGAAACTCCTTAAACAGAATCAAAGACCTAATCTAGATCTACAAAATGTGCGGTTAGGATCATTTTTCCATTGATGGCTCGTGAGTTATCTCGCCTCGAACAGGCGCCGATCGAACGGATTCTCCATGCTACAGGGGACCGAGCTGCATGAAATTCAAGGTGTTGGAAGGAGGCACAGCGGCGCTCCATTCGGCAGTGTATGATTTGCTCCAAGCGGCTCCAGGTGGCGGAAAATTCCAGCCTAAGTCGACGTCCAATTTGTGTTTCACGGTTTGAAGTTGTGACGGCCCGCCCCGCACCAACCGACATTTCCAATGAAAGTGCGTTGTGCCTATGCCTGACCAGCACAGGACGGTCATCAAAGAAAGGAAAGGAGGGAATTTGAACTAACAAGGAACCTGTAGAATGTCTCACAGCGCATGGAATAAAATATAATAATAAAATACTTGACATAAAACAGGCGAGACAGTGCATAAGCTGAGAACTGATCCATAATCATCATAGTAGTGGAAATTCAAAATATAGCTTATGTTCCACATCATCATTATTACAACTTTGGAAAACTGTCTCTAAAGAAAAATAAGAAAGGTACACTACTAATGCCCAAAGTAGTGACCAGCAGCGACATAGGGAGAATATCTATATACATCATACGTGGAAGCCTCATGCTCGTCTCCGGTACAGCTACTCGTGCATACCACCTAACCTATCTCTAGTCTGCCCGTTTAAGAACACCCAGAGAAAAAAGAAGAGACATAAAACTCAGGGTCAGACAAAAGTCTGGTATGAGCGAGAAGCAGCAAAACAGAACAATAACAGGTATACTAAGCCATACCTGAACTTGGACTTGCAACCAAAGAGTTAGCACAACAAGATGTACAATACTCTAAGGTGACACTAACATATGGTGTAAAGATACGGGGGAGGGGTTTGCATGTCATAGTGATGTCAAACAATCAAGCATAGCAACCATCCTCACATCTCTCACTTAGTGCGTAAAGAATACGATATCCACAACTTTGATCACCTAAATCCTTGCTATGATCACTCTGCCCCATGGAGTCATAGCAACTCCACAGCACTGATCCATAGCCATCAGTCCTTGCTATGTCCACTCTACCTCATGAAGTCATGAAGACTCCACTGCACTGGCTCATAGCCATGCTACGATCACTATGCACCATGGAGTAGTAACTAACCTACTGCGCTGATATGTAGCCTAACATCCATCTTGGTGGTGAATCAAAGCTATAGACGTCGATAACTCCTTAGCACACGTCCCGCAGCAAAGCCCAATCATGAAGTTAACTTGTTGGTTCCCATCTGGATCCTGAGTACAGACTTCCCATTTGGACTACCTTTGCATCTTGGGGTTTGGTCATCATCGGATCGGTTTGGAAACAAGCTTCCATTTGGATCGGTCCTCTCCTCCTCGTTCAGTCCATGGTCATCAACCCCGTTCGAGTCGGGCCGTGAGTTCCTCCCCAAGTCAGGTCGGTTCGTGATTCCAGCTCCAGAACATTAGGACGGTTCAAGTGTGCCAGCATGGTTCGTGGTCCACCAAAAGTTTCGGGTTGTGATCTTCGGGTCGGGTCGGAGTAGCTCCATGGCTCGGTTCAGGTGTACTTCAGCTCGTGGCCACCATGCAGAAGCGGCTCGGTTCGGAGATCCACCCTTCAAACCAGTCCATGTATGTCAATTCCTTGGATCGGATCATGAGCACCCATTGGGTTCGGGTCGGTTCGGTGCCATCATTCACGAGCGGCTTGGAGTCGGTCGTGGGATGGTCCATGAGTGGGTTCGGAGGATCCGACCCGGTCCGGTCTCCTGCATATTTCCTGCACTTTATCCAGCGAGCAGTTTACGCCACTCGATTGCATTTTTGACCAAACTAACTTTTCCATGCAATCACAAATCATTCCAAACAGTCATAGCAATATGAATAGTCATCCAAAACATTAAAATAACAAAAAATCATGATAATATAGATCAAACATACCCAAAAACCCTTATTTTCTCCATAATCATGTTTAAGCAAATCTAATTAAGGATTAGAAAAACATCCAAATTAACCCAAATTTCTAACAGAGCCCTAAAATAATATTTTAGAATTTTACAAATTTTTCCAGAATTTAATTACTTATAATTTCGCTAATTACCACTAATCACCCCTAATTAGTCGTAATTAGTGAAAATCGATGCAAATCACTCACCTTGGCCACAAACAAACTATAGATCTCAAATATTATCTGTTTCGGGTCGAATTCTAATGCAACACAGCAGCTCCAACTCTGATTTAGTGTTATTTCCCCTTGATTTGACGTAGCTTGGCTTAATCTTCAATTAGAAAGCGATTAGGAGCGATTTGGGATGAAATTAGAAGGTGGAGGCCATGGCTAGGGTTAGAGAAATGTTTTAGGCGGCTGAAAAATGAAATAAAAATCGTTTTCCTACTGTTCTCAGCCTCCCCATAACCCAAATCCTGAAATGGGTATGGGCCATCTTGCTAATCACCCTAATTAGGCCCGATTAAGCTGTTTTTCACCTTCTAAATCTTGTTTCAGTAATAACTCCCAAACGATGAGTCCGTTTGGCTAATATGACCACTCTATGGAAAGGTAAACCATCATTCAGATCTAATGGAAGTGGTTTCAGGTCAAAACTCTTTACCAATCAAAAGTTATGGCCGAAACAAGATCAGCTAGGGGTAAAACGGTCATTTAAAAATCGGCAAAAATCATGAGCATAGGAAATGACCCCAATAGTCGTCTCCCAAAGTTACATGGCTATACGACTTCGCATGAGAAAGAAAGAAATATTTTACGATCCCCTGATGCGTAGAATGCGGATCGTTACATTCTTCCCCCTTAAGAAATTTCGCCCCCGAAATTCCTTAACTAAGAAACAAGTAAAAGGATCCTGCATGCCTACCAACCATTCACAACAATCAAACATACAAAACAACGAACAAGTATATCCTAGC
This sequence comes from Allium sativum, assembly GCA_030737875.1. Classification (NCBI taxonomy): domain Eukaryota; kingdom Viridiplantae; phylum Streptophyta; class Magnoliopsida; order Asparagales; family Amaryllidaceae; genus Allium; species Allium sativum. The sequence continues at coordinate 19,768,095 of CM060911.1, forward strand.
ATGTGGAAAACTAAATTGCAATTAAAATCTTACTAGGCAAGGAGTTCTGGATACGTCTTCCTAATGCACTCCTCTGTCTCCCAAGTACAGTCATTTTCATTCCTGCCCACACTGAACTTTGACTAGATTCACTGCTTTCCTTTGAAGTTGCTTCGTATCGTGCTCGACAATACGAATCGGCTTGCGGTTCCTAACCGCCTTGGGTTTTACTTCGATATCATCCAACTGATCAGGTGAAATAGTCATATCGGGGTCGTGCACGAATTTCCTTAACTAGGAAACATGAAATACGTTATTAACTCCTGCCATCTTCTCTGATAATTCAAATTTATATGCCAAATTCGCAACTTGCTGGAGGATTGGAAATGGACCTACAAATCTTGGCGCCATCTTTCCTCTCCTTCCAAATCGAATAACATTCTTTAATTGAGAGACCTTGACAAATACTAGGTCAAATCCTTTCGTCTCTTATCAGCATAACTCTTCTTCCTATCTTGGGCAGCCTTCATTTGCTGTTGAATGATCTTAATCTTGTTTGAAGTTTCTCTTATCACATCTGCTCCAAGCACAAACTTCTCATCAGTTTCTAACCAACATGACAGTGAGTTGCATGGTCTTCCATACAAAGGTTCAAATGGAGCCATACCAATACTAGATTGATAACTATTATTATATGCAAAATGTACCAGATGCAAATGGTCATCCCATGATCCACCGACATCCAATATGCAAGCTCTGAAGAGATTTTCTAATATATGATTCACCCTCTCTGTTTGTCCGTCGGTCTAAGGATGATACGCGATACTGAGATGTAATTCTGATCCTAACGCCTCTTGTAAGCTCTTCCAAAATCCACTAGTGAACAACGGATCTCGGTCACTCACAATGCCTTTGGGTATTCCATGAAATCTCACTACCCACTTCATATATAGTTCTGCTAACTTAGCTGCCGTTCTATTCGACTTGATAGGTATAAACCTTGCACTCTTGGTCAATCGGTCCACAATCACCTAAATGCTATCATGGCCCGATCTATTCCTTGGTAACCCATCAATGAAATCCATTGATACTTGTTCCCATTTCCATTCTGGAATTTCTAATGGTTGCAACAAAACACTAGGTTTCTTTTGCTCAGCTTTAACTAGCTGGCAGTTCATGAATTTGGATATAAACTTCCCAACGTCTCTTCTCATCCCTTCCCAGTAGTAGGCTTGCTTCATGTCTCGATACATTTTATTACCACCGGGGTGCATAGTCAGTTTTGAGTGATGACATTCTCTAAGCACTTCATCTCTCAATCCATTGACATTGCGTACAACCAGTCTACCATTCTTTCTAAGCCATCCATCTCGATCAAGCCCATACTTGTTCATCTCTTCGTCGATTCCGATCTCTAACTTAGAGATGATTTCCATTAGGTTAGGATCGTCCCTCTGACTGGAACCAATCCGCTCAATCAAAGTAGGTCTGATCGTCAAACTTGCTAGCGTCTCTAGATCCAATTCGCACTTTGGTCTGAAATCGTAGCCTGCGATATACTACAGTTGCTTCCATTTTAGAAAACATAGCCCCTAAATTGGCATATCTCCTACTCAATGCATCAACTACCACATTGCTCTTTCCTGGTGTATATGCAATATCGAAATCATAGGAAGCCAAGAATTCTAATCATCTCTTCTATCAGAGATTTAGATCCTTCCAGGAGTCAAGGTACTTTAACGATTTATGATCAGTAAACAACTCAAATCTTTCTCCCAAGAGATAATGTTTCCACGTCTTTAACGCGAACACGATCGCTGCTAATTCCAAATCATGGGTAGGATATCTTTTCTCATGCGGTTTCAGTTGCCGACTTGCATAAGCTACAACCCTGCCTCCTTGCATCAATACAGCACCCAGTCTGGTACCACATGCATCTGTATATACTGTCATCTCTTCATTCCCCTTAGGAATGACTAATACTGGTGCACATGTCAACTTTTCCTTTAGACTCTTGAATGCATTCTCGCACTTTTCGTCCCAGACGAAAGCTTGATTCTTCTTGGTTAACCGAGTCAACGGTGCTGCTATCTTGGAGAAGTCTTGGATAAACTTACGATAATATCCATCCAATCCCAAGAAACTTCTTACGTCTGTTGCATTCTTGGGTGTAGAACAATCTTGTAATGTAGCCACCTTCGCAGGATCCACGGCAATACCATTCTCTGAAATAAAATGGCCCAAGAATCTCACTTCCCTCCTCCAGAAGTGACACTTAGAAAACTTTTCTTTCAATTGGTGTTTTCTCAACACCTCCATCACAATCCTCAAATGTTCCTTGTGTTCTTCCTCTGTCCTCGAATAAACTATGATATCATCCACGAGCACAAAAACAAACTTATTCAATTGATCCCTGAATACCCTATTCATAAGATCGACAAAATATGTTGGTGCATTGGTCAACCCGAATGACATGACCAACCACTAATAGAATCCAAACGGTGTCTGAAAGGCCGTTTTAGCTATACTCTCAGCTTCCACCCTAAGTTGATGAAAATCTGTCGCGAGCTCCAACTGGGAGAACACTCTCGCACCCCTCAACTGATCAAACAAATATCTATTCGCGGTAGAGGATACTTATTCTTCCTCGTCGCCTTATTCAACTCGCGGTAGTCCACACACAATCGAAGGGAACCATCTGCCTTGGTAGCAAACACAACTGTTGCTACCCGCTCAGAAACACTTCTTCTGATAAATCCCTTCTTCAACAGATCACTTACTTACATGACGAGCTCTCGCTGCTCTCTTGGTGCCATACGACGAAGTGGCATAACTATAGGTCTGGCATCATTCACTAAATCAATACGGAACTCAATCTCTCGGTGTGGTGGAAGTCCAGTCATTTCCTCCAAGACGTCCGGATAATGGCCATCTAAGGGCACATCTGACAACTCATCATGCGGGATGTCGAGGGAATTTAGAAAACTAGTCATTACCCCATCACTAGGTAGACCACCAAATACTACCCTCCGCCCATCATCCGCTCTAACTGTCACCAAAAAGCCCTCACAGTCTACTACTACCCCGTACCTTTGGAGCCAATCGACTCCCAAAATAATGCCAAACCCAGTAAAGCCCAAAAAAAAGAAATCACAAGAAAACATACATCCATGACTCGATAAGACCACATTACGACAAATCATGCTAAGGCTAGTTGAACCACCAATCGGGTTCATCACCGCTAAAGGTCTATCGACTATCTCGGGTTCCAATCCCAACCTATGTACCAGGTCACTAGATATGAAGGAACGGGAAGCCCCAGTATCAAACAATACTCAAACAGGAACATCATAAACAGAAAGCATACCTTGAATGACGACATTCTTTCCTTTTTCAGCCATGGTTGGGGCATTTGACGAAGAAGGAACATCATTAAGAGCATATGCTTTCACAATCTGCTTTTCTTTAGGGGGTTGCGGACACTTATCCTTGTGATGTGCCACTTGGCCGCAGTTGAAGCACTTCCTGTCTGTTGGCTTTGCTCGACATTCTTTAGCATAATGGCCCTTCTTGCAACAGCTAAAGCACTCAACATCTTTCTTATTCTTCTTCTTCTGGCCCTCCTTGGTCTGATTCTGCTTTCTCTTATTCTGAGAACCATTCTTGCCTCTACCGCTTGCTTGCGGCTTTGGCTCTTCTGCAGATGCAACCTCAGTCTTCAACTTAGGGTATAGACTCTCTGATCTTAAAATTTTCCCCAAAATCGATTCAAACGTCTCATCGATGTGGTTAATAAGCCTTTCCCCCAAGTACCCATCCAAACCAGTTATAAACTTCTCGTTCTTCTTCTCGGCAGTATCTATAAGGGATAATCCATATTTCGATAAAGTATCGAACTCAGCAATATACTCCGAGACTACCCTACAATTCTACTTAAGCTCCAAGAACTTCCTAAACAATTCTGATTTCTGAGCAGCTGGGATAAACTTATCACTGAATCGGGCCTCAAACTAATCCCAAGTAACTTGATCCTCAGGAGTAGCTACTTTAATAGCATTCCACCAATTCATTGCCCGTCCTTGCAGCTGACGGGATGCTAGCTTTCTCTTCGTCGCATCCTCGATACCCAAGTCTTCGAAGGTATGCTCACAGCTATCCAACCAATCCTAAACTTCTGTAGCCGATTCCGTTCCATGGAACGGCTTCCACCAAGACTAGTGTAATCCTTGCAAAGCTTGGCAAAATCGGCTCTAGGCGCCTGCACCGCTGCATCACCACCATTTGCAGCATTGGGAACTGCTCCTTGCACATTTCTATGCATCTCTCTCATAAAGTCAGTCAACATCGTCCTCATATCAGGAGCATTCCCATTATTAGCTCTGAGACTGCCCTAGTATATCGGCTCATTGTTCAATCTGTAAGGAGAAAATGATTAACCATCTCTTCAGTGGTGCCAGTGCAGTGCGATTTCAACCTTAAATATACTAATAGTATATATAGAGCTTTTGAAAACCAAAATATCACAAATAAGCACTCTCATATACATACTATCTCTCCCTGGTGTCTTCCCTAGGTTAACTACGCAACCTAGAGCTATGATACAAAATGTGACGGTCTGCCCCGCACTAGCCGATATTTCCAATGAAAGTGCATTGTGCCTATGCCTGACCAGCACGAGACGGTCGTCAAAGAAAGGAAAGAAGGGAATTTGAACTAACAAGGAACCTATAGAATGTCTCACAGCGCATGGAATAAAATATAATAATAACATACTTGACATAAAACAGGCGAGACAGTGCATAACTGAGAACTAAACCATAATCATCATAGCAGCGGAAATTCAAAATACATCTTATGTTCCACATCATCATTATTACAACTTTTGGGAACTTTCTCTAAAGAAAAATAGGAAAGGTACACTGCTAATGCCCAAAGTAGTGACCAACAATGACACGGGGAGAATATCTATATATATCATACGTGGAAGCCTCATGCTCGTCTCCGGTACAGCTATTTGTGCATACAACCTAACTTGTCTCTAGTCTGCCCGTTTAAGAGCACCCAGAGTAATAAGAAGAGGCATAAAACTATAGGTCAGACAAAAGTCTGGTATGAGCGATAAGCAAGAAAACAGAACAATAACAGGTATACTAAACCATACCTGAACCTGGACCTGCAACCAAAGAGTTAGCACAACAAGATGTACAATACTCTAAGGTGACACTAACATATGGTGTAAAGATACGGGGGAGGGGTGTGCATGTCATAGTGATGTCAAACAATCAAGCATAGCAACCATCCTCACATCTCTCACTCAGTGCGTAAAGCATACGATATCCACTGCTTTGATCACCCAAATCCTTGCTATGACCACTCTGCCCTATGGAGTCATGGCGACTCCACTTCACTGATCCATAGCCACTAGTCCTTGGTATGTCCACTCTGCCCCCATGAAGTCATGAAGACTCCACTGCACTGGCTCATAGCCATGCTACGATCACTCTTCCCCATGGAGTAGTAACTACCCCACTGCACTGATACGTAGCCTAACATCCATCTTGGTGGTGAATCAAAGCTATAGACGTCGATAACTCCTTAGCGCACGTCCTGCAGCAAAGCCCAATCATGAAGTTAACTCGTTGGTTCCCGTCTGGATCCTGAGTACAAACCTCCCATTTGGACTATCTTTTCATCTCGGGGCTTGGTCATCATCAGATTGGTTTGGAAACAAGCTTCCATTTGGATCAGTTCTCTCCTCCTCGTTCAGTCCATGGTCATCAACCCCGTTCGGGTCGGGCCGTGAGTTCCTCCACAGGTCAGGTCGGTTCGTGATTCCAGATCCATAACATCAGGTCGGTTAAAGTGTGCAAGCATGGTTCGTGGTCCACCAAACGGTTCGGTTTGTGCTCTTCCGGTCGAGTCGGCGTAGCTCCATGGCTCGGTTCAGGTGTACTTCAGCTCGTGGTCAGCATGCAGAAGCGGCTCGGTTCGAAGATCCACCCTTCAAACCAGTCCATGTATGTCAACTCCTCGGATCGGATCACGAGCACCCACTGGGTTCGGGTTGGTTCGGTGCCATCATTCAAGAGTGGGTCGGGGTCGGTCGTGGGATGCTCTACGAGTGGGTTCGGAGGATCCGATCTGATCTAGTCCCCTGCATATTTCCTACACTTTATCCAGCGAGCAGTTTACGTCACTCAATGGCGTTTTCGACCAATCTAACTTTTCTATGCAATCATAAATCATTCCAAACAGTCATAGCAACATGCGTAATCATCCAAAACACTAAAACAACAAATAATCATGATAATATAGATCAAACATACCCAAAAACCCTTATTTTCCCCATTATCATGTTTAAGCAAATCTAATGATAAGATTAGAAAAGCTTATCCAAATTAACCCAAATTTCTAATAGAGCCCAAAAAATAATATTTTTGAATTTTACAAATTTTTCTAGAATTTAATTACGTATAATTTCGCTAATTACCACTAATCACCCCTAATTGGCCGTAATTAGTGAAAAACGATGCAAATCACTCATCCTGGCCCCAAACAAACTGTAGATCTGGAATATTATCTGTTTTGGGTCAAATTCTAATGCAACACAGCCGTTCCAACTCTGATTTAGTGTTATTTCCCCTTGATTTGACGTAGCTTGGCTTAATCTTCAATTAGGAAGTGATTAGGAGCGATTTGGGATGAAATTAGAAGGTGGAGGCCATGGCTAAGGTTAGAGAAATGTTTTAAGCAGCTGAAAAATGAAATAAAAATCGTTTTCCTACTGTTCTCAGCCTCCCCATAACCCCAATCCCGAAATGGGTTATGGGCCCTCTTGCTAATCACCATAATTAGGCCCAATTAAGCTGTTTTTCATCTTCTAAACCTTGTTTCAGCCATATCTCCCAAATGGTGAGTCCATTTGGCTAATTTGACCACTCTACGGAAAGGTAAACCATCATCCGGATCTATTCAAAGTGATTTTAGGACAAACCCCTTTACCAATCAAAAGTTATGGCCGAAACAAGATCGGCTAGGGGCAAAACGGTCATTTAAAAATCGGCAAAAATCATGAACATGGGAAATGACCCCAATAGTCGTCTCCCAAAGTTATATGGCTATACGACTTCGCTTGAGAAAAAAACAATTATTCTACGATCCCCTGATGCGTAGAATGCGGGTCGTTACAGAAGTCGTAATGAGGGAGATGGATTAAAGATTTTGATTAGGTAAGTTAATTAATAAATTATATCGTTAATTTATTTTCTGATTTTAATTATAAATAGCATGGTAATATAAAAATGTAATTTTTATATATTACACATTGTTTTAAAAAATATAATTTTTAAAAATATATATAGCATTGTTTTAAAAATATGATTTTAAAAAATATAAGTAGAATTGTTTAAAAAAAATATAAATAGAATGGGTTTTAAAAACATAAGTAGAATTGTTTTTAAAATATAAGTAGAATTGTTTCTAAAATATAAGTAGATTTTTTTTAAATATAAATAAAAATGTGTTTTTAAATTATAAATAGCATCGTTAAAAATGTGATTTTTTTTATATAAAACATTGAAATAAAAATATAATTTTTATTATATGTAGCATTATAAAAATAAGATTTAAATTATATATGTAGTATTATAAAAATAGCATCGGTATAAAAATATGATACTTACCGTATAAAGGAAATATTTTTAGTAAGTTAAAAATATGATTTTTAACTAATGTATGACATGAAAATATTTTTAGAAAGATAAAAATATGATTTTTAGCTTATGTATACTATTTATAAAATGGTAATACAAAGGAAAATTGTTTGTTAATTAAAAACATAATTTTTAATGGATGTATGTTATTTATAAAATAGACATGCTAGTTTTCTCGGAAGATTTAAGATTGACAATCAAAGAATGATGGAGTGGAAATCAAAGGTGAGAATCCTACTCACTCTGATTTGTTTACAGTTAAATATATACTATGATGCAGACGGTGCTTTGTAGCACCCGACACCTTTGATTGAAACCGTGATTGTTGTGTGGATTGAATGGACTGTATTGTGTTGTAATTGTGATGTGAAATGGAATATAAAATATTCATGTGTTGAATAAAATGTGTAATCAATAAAAATATTATTTTTGTTAAATGAATGAATTATATAAAATATTCATGTGTTTAATAAAATATTTTATCATTAAAAAAACATTTTTAACGCATATATGAACGGCATAAAATTTTCTGGAAATGAAAATAAATATTCATTTACAAATCGGATGATTTGTTTATGTACACCCATTTGACTGATATTGATTGGGACGATAAATTTTACACATCGCCCAACTGCACGATAATATTCAGTATTTGTTGGTTAAAACCCCACACGGGTATGAGATGATATTTGACATACACTAATCCCAATTGTTTAGTTGTATGTCAATCGATTGGTTGGCAGACTGTTGTAAGCGTTAATTATTTATATTTAATGCTTATGCAGTAGCGCAGTGCACTTGGGATGATGGTTGATTGTTTATCATTGTTGTTGTATACATATGATGTATGAAATCCATATAAATAACATTATATGGTAATTGTCTGGATCTGATTCCAATTCAAAACGAATGAATATTTTAAAATAATATTCAGTAAAGGATTAAAATGTGAATTTGATGTCCGATTTTGGATGGACACAAAATCACTGAAATATATGAAGCCATGTTGATTAGATTTGCACCATTTTGATGTGAATGATATTTATATTGATTTTATTCGTTTTTTTATAATGAATATCGAAAAGGAAATGATTTCAAAATCTGATATTTTGAAAATATTATCATTTATATATTATAATGATATGGAATATTCAATTTTGATTTAAATTTGAAAATAAAGTTGAAATTGTTTTTAAAACAAATTTAAAACGATTTATAAAATACGTTTCAAATAGAAATTGACAAAATATATATAATACATATATATTCTATATATTTAACGGCCTGAACAGAACGCATCGCGCCGCGACCGTTCCCGAATTTCGACCATTGACTTCGAATTGACATTACGGGAGATCCGACCGTTGAATTCTCCTAAAACTGGAACCTTTGGGTTAAAATCGAAAAGAGCTTTCAAATGAATATAAGAGATTTGAAATCTAATGGTTGGATTTGGAATTATGTCTAAATCAAATTTGGAAAAGGTCGTTGTAAATGCAGTTCGATGACCGTTTATTGAAATCGACTGAAAGTGCCTTAATAAAATTATTAAAAAAATTCAATAATTTGTGTAAAATCATAATAAATGATTTGGAAAGAATTCGGATGAGAAATTTCACGTTTGTAAAGATAAAAATATATTTTTATCAAAATGAACTAGTTATTAACTAGTATAATAATCCAATATTTTTAAAAGAAATAAATTGGATTTGAATAACCAGAATTTTCCAATGAAAATATTGGAATGGATTTAGAATGGAAATAATCTTTGGAATATTTTGATATTGGATTTCTTGGTTATACGGATATTGTTATAGGAATTTGGAAGATACAGATATCGTTATTCCAAATACAATATCTGTAAGTTTCAGAATTTGATATCGAATATAAGCCGATATAATTTCTATTTAGAGTCTTGTATTTAATATTAAATTGGATTTTGGGTTTTTCGTGAATGGTGTCTTTATTAACACTGTTCTTAAACCCAGTTGAGAAAAGAATAATCTTTTAATTATGATTTAGAGAAGTTTACCATTTAATTAATATTTAATTGGAATTGAATTGAAATTGGACTTTGGGTTTATCGTGAACGGTGTTTTAAATAACACTTATTCTTTAACCCAATTAACAGTGACATATGACTTGGAATTTATAAATCCTTTTATTAAGATTTAGTGGAAAATTTCCAAAGTAAAGTTTTCCAATTTAATATATTAAATTGGAATTGAATGGAATTTGATTTGGTAATAATCGAAGTGAGCTTCTGTGGAGGAAGACTGTTAATATATATGGAATTTAAAAGGCTTTGTCGTTATTCCATTTATATTATTAGTCGGATACGAAAATTGATATTGATTATATATTGATCTGTTTTTCCGTGAAGATTCCATTATTAGTGGAATGTGATTTTGGGTTTATCATGAACTGTGTTTTAAATGACATTAGTTCTTTAACCCAGTAAAGATAGGATTACATGTCTAACATTGTGTTTCGAACTGTATTCATTGATCTCTGCTAAATATATATTTGTTTGGTGGCGGAGAATTTATTCTCTTGCTTAACACCCTTCTCTATGATGTATGAGCTTAGAGGTTATATATCGGCAAAAATCAATGGTACGGTGTAGATTGTAGATGTGGCATGTTTGATTTCTCAAAGTTAAATAATCATTAAAATTGATTTTTAGGAAGATTAAAACTAAGTGGAGTTTTAATGAATCTTTAATTAGATTGGAATGTGATAATTTAAATTATCAAATTTGGGAAATGATCGAGAATGGAGTACCACCAGTTTTACTCCAAGCGATAGTTAAATCTTTAATTAGATTTGAACGGAAAATGGTAATTAATTTTACCCATAATACCGTGGGGTTAGATATGGAGCATTACCAGTTTTGCTCCATGGGATGAATAGGTTAGCATTGGGAAATAAAACAAATGATTACTTCGGTAAGTTGCGCTAATCCCGACAAGTTTGGATAAACCTTAATTTGGTTTGAATTGATATCCAAAGGAAGATTAAAGAATAAATTTAAAAGAATTTATCTTTGATAAAATTAATGGGAATCTTTCCCTAAGGATATGAATATTTGAATTAAAGAATATTCAGAATTGGAATGAGGCGTACGTTGTATTTTTATAGCACTTGATTATAAGATACATGAATTATTCGAAAAGGCCGGGTATATACCTATTCAGAATAATTGATTCGACGATAAGTAGACGATTAAGACGGTGGATGAAGACTGAAGTTCTTCACATCGTTTGGATTATTATTGATGTCTTGATTGGGCTGTACACCCAAGACGAGGTAATAAGTGGTGATCTCCAGACGTACTTGGAAATCAACGGATATGCGAGGGCCTCTCTTCCGTATTGGACATATGGAATGAGGAATAAGGTGCCTCCGGTTTCGTTCAGACCCACAACGAACTTGTAAATGGATGTGTGTGTAACAACCCGAAAATCTGGGCCAGTTTAAAATTTTTATTTTGGCAATTTTAGCGAATTTTGAACATTTAAAATGAATTATTTTAAATAATATCGACGAGAAATTTATTTTGAATAGAATCGGACGTATATATTTATATACGTCATCGTTAGAATATAAATAATTATATATAATTATAAATAGAATTCAAAATGGCACGGTAGTTCGATAATTCGATTTCAAACTTCAATTGAATGTACCGGGTGCAAAACAATCCAGATTTTAGTGAAACCAAAAACATTAGGTTCTAATTGAGAATATCTTTCCAACGAATCCGAAAAATTGAGATTTCATAGCAGGAATCAAAAGATATGTCCAGTTGAAAATTCTGAATAGTCGCTATGGAATTCAGGCCCTTAAAAATGGGAATTTTGCAAACGACCTCGTATTTCGACAAAACCACTTTTGTTGGGTCCGTGATGTCAAATTATTGCTAGATTCCAAATTTCATAATTTTTCGAATCAATATGTGAGCACGGCAAAAGAAAACGCGTTTGACCAGTTTCAGTTGATTTTAATCGACTGGAAAATGACCATTTTTCCAATGGTCTCAGAATTCGACGAAACTAGTTTTGTTAGGACCGTATCGTCAATACGAAGCTAGAAAATATTTTTCTGGAATTTTTCGAGTTAGTATGTGACCCCAGTAAATTGAAATGCACGTTCAAATTCAATATATAGAGTTATATGTTGATTTTAATGGAAACTGATCGAAACGGTCGAATCAGCTTACGGTACATATCCCAATGTGTTCGGAATGGGGGTAATTAGCTATGGACGACAGGCGGTGGGCCTTGTTTAGAGGTCAAATGAAAAGTCAACTTTTCGAAATAAAATAATTAATAAAATAATTTCCCCCCTTTCCTCTCTCCTTATTTTCTCTCTGGCCCTCCCTTTTTTCGTTCAATTCATTTCAAACAAAAAAAAGGGAGAGGAGCTCGACGATGAGCCCCCCCCTCCAGCGGCGCGCCGCCGCGCCTTAGGTGGCCGCGCCCCCCTCCATCTTCCCCTTCTTCTCCTTCGTCGCCTCCTTCTTCTCTCCCCTTCCTCTTCTTCTTCGAGCACGCTCGTACCCCCCTCACGCCACCAAAACCCGACGCGCCCACCGCCTCCCTCCTCGATGACCCCCACAGCCACCTGCGCCGCCTTCAGCCGCAACCCCCAAGCCTCCAAGCCCGAAAACCGCCCCTGCCCTGACTTGCGCCGCCTCCCTCCGACCTGCTGAGACCCCCACCTCGCTTGCCGACCACCTGACGCCCCTTCTCCCTCATCGTACAACCACAGTAAGTGTTCTTTGTTCTAATTATTTTATTTTCAGTTTTTAATGTAATAAAAATTCGATTTTTACTTATTTGCAAGAATAAAAATTAAATTTTTATAATATAGAATAGTAAAAAAAATATAGTTTTATACTAGCGGCATATTAAAGATATGATTTTTATATGATAAGGAAGTTAATAATATAATTTTTATCGTATGTAAAGGTTGAAAATATAATTTTCATATTATATAGATAATAAAAATATAATCTTTTATATTGTAGAAGTATAAAAATATAATTTTTATATAGGTAAGATAGTAAAAATATCATCTTTATAGATATAGCAAAATAAAAATGTGATTTTTATAGTGATGAAATAAAGGCGAAATCTTTATATTTGAAAAGGCGAAATCTTTATATAGAGAATAGCGTGATAAAAATAGAATTTTTATCTATATAGTAGTGATGTAAAAATAGAATTTTTATCCATATAGCAACAATATAAAAATATGATTTTTATATACATAGCAACAATATAAAAATGTGATTTTTATATATGTAGTGGCTACGGGCAACGAAAGTAAAAAAAGGCGAGCGGAGAAGATTTTCTACAAATGAAGAGTCATGGCGTTTGGTTTAGCTTGGGTGAGAACTTCTCACTTTAAATTTCTTTTTCTAGTTATATATATACTAGGATGCAGACGGTGCTTAGCAGCACCCGACACCCGTCGTCCACAGACCATGGACGGCTTGTATGCTTGTTTGATGTGTTGTGAAATTTGTTTGTGTTGTTGATGTGAAATCAATAATAAAGTGTAGATGTATTGAAATAAATTAATTATCATTAAAAATATAATTTTTAACGTGAATGTGAATAAATGAATATTTATAAACAAATCGGCCGATTTGTTTATATACACTGATTTGACTTATATTGATTGGGATGATAAATTTTACACATTGCCCAACTGCACAAATAAAAATCTGTGTTTGTTGATTTGAAACCCCACACGGGTGTTGGGATGAAATTTAGCGTACACTAATCCCAATTATTTAATTGTATGTCGATCGGTTGGTCGACAGGCTGTGTAAGCGTTAAGTATTTATATTTGATGCTTGTGCAGTTGTGTGGTGCACCTTGGATGATGGTTGATTGTTTATCGTTGCTATTATATACATGTGTTGTATGGAATCCATATAATTAACATTATATGGTGATTGATTGGGCCTCATTCCAATTGGGAAAATAATGAATATTATAAAAGAAAATAGTCATGTGTTGACAATGTTCATGTGTTGAAACTATTCAAGTGTTGAGTAAAATATTTTAACAATAAAATTTACATCTTTGTCATATTTAAAATTAGAACTACTTCACGGTGGAGTCTGATTGAAAATCAAACGATAGATACCATAGTTTTATAAAATATTTTACATAACAAAAATAGTCATGTGTTGACAGTACTCATGTGTTGAGATTGACCATGTGTTGAAAGAAATATAGATTCATGTATTGAATAGAATAAATGTTCATTTGTTGAATAGAGTAACGAATTTATTGAAATATATAAAACCATGTTGATTAGAGTTGTGCTATTTTGATGTGAACGATATTTATATCGATTATATTCGTTTTTATAATGAATATTGAAAGGATAGTGATTTCAAAATATAACGTTTTGAAAATATTATCAATTATATAGTAATGACATGAAATATCCAATTTTGATTTGAAATTGAATATAGAGTTGAAATTGTTTTGAAAACGAATTTAAAACAATTTATAAAATACGTTTTAAAAAGGATATCGACGAAATATATATAATATATATATATATATATATATTATATATATAATGGCCTGAATAGAACGCGTCGCGCCACGGCAGTTCGTGAATTTCGACCATTGACTTCGAATTGACGTTGCGGGAGATCCGACCGTCGGATTCTCCTAAAACCGGAACCATTGGGTTCGTATCGAAAAGAGCTTTCCAATGAATATTAGAAATTTGAAATCCAACGGTTGGATTTGGAATTATGCCCAAATCAAATTTGGAAAAGGTCGCTGTAAGTGCAGTTCGATGGCCGTTGATGGAAATCGACTGTACGGGCCTTGTAAAATTATTAAAAATATTAATAATTTGTGTAAAATCCTAATATATAAAATAAAAAGAACTGGGATTAAAAATTCCACATTTGAAAGGATAAAAATAGATTTTTATTGAAATGAACTAGTTTTGAACTAGAATTAAAATCAATTTATTTTTGAAATAAATAAATTGAATTTGAAAGTGATTTTAAAAATAATCAATATTCCCAATACGTGAATTGGAATGGATTTGAGTCGAAATTGTCTTTGGAATGTTTCGATGTTGGATTTCGTGACTATAACGATATTTTTATGGGAATTTGAAAGATATATTTTATATCGTTATTTCCAATACGATATTTGTTGGTTCCAGAATTTGATATTGAATATAAGCCGATATATTTTCTATTCAGAGCCTTGCATTTAATATCAAATATGATTTGGTTTATCGTGAATCGTGTTTTAGATGACATTGGTTCTTTAACCCAGTTAGAGGCAGGATTTTGATTTTTGAAAAGATTAAAACTAAGTGGAGTTTTAATGAATCTTTAATTAGATTAAAATGTGAATTGATAATTTAAATTATCAAATCTGAAAGGTGATCGAGAATGGAGTACCACCAGTTTTGCTCCAAAGCGATAGTTAAATCTTTAATTAGATTTGAACGTGAGATGGTAATTAATTTTACCGATAACACCGTGGTGTTAGATATGGAGTATTACCAGTTTTCTCCATGGGATATATAGGTCGGGATTGGGAAATAAAATAAATAATTACTTTGGTGTGGCTCGCTAATCCCGACTAGTTTGAAATGATATCCAAAGGAAGATTAAAGAATAAATTTAGAAGAATTTATCTTGGATAAAATTAATGGGAACCTTTCCCTAAGAATGTGATTTTGTGAATAAAAGAATATTCTGAATTGGAATGAGGCGTTCGTTGTGTTTGTGTAACATTTGTTTATTATATACGTGGGTTATTCAGAAAGGCCGGGTTATACCCATTCTGAATAACCGATTCGACGAGAGGTCGAAGATGAAGACGGTGGTTGAAGACCGAAAGTCTTCACATCATTTGGGTGATTACTGATGATCTTGATTGGGCTGTACACCCAAGATGAGGGAAACAGTTGGTGATCGTCCAGACGTACTTGGAGATCGATGGATATGCAAGGAAAGTGCCTCCGGTTTCGTTCAGACCTAGAACGAACTTGTAAATGGATTGTGTGTCTGACATTGGATTTTATTCTGTTTTGATTGATCTCTATTAAATATTCATCTGTTGGCAGCGGAGAATTTATTATCTTGGTTAACGCCCTTCTCTGAGACGTACGAGCTCAGAGGTTGTATATCGATGGACATCAGTCGCATGGAGGGAATTGCCAGTGTGGCACGCGTAAGTGGCAATTGATCAAGGCTTCTGTTGAAAAGCAAAGTCTTGTGGTTGATGATCAAAGCACGACCTATGTGGCGTAGCTTTGTGTATAACGTGAATTCGCGAGCCTCACACCTCGGTATGAGTCAAAAACGGGATAGTGACTACAGGGAGAGCACGACGTTTCTTTCTAGCTAGGGTGGTGTCAGTGACCTACCAGCCCTGACATTTATATACTTTTCACCTGTGTGGTTTTTGGATACGAGGCGCCTCAGATATAGGTCTGTAAGGACCGGGAAACGTGTGTTTAGGAATAACTAATCCTCAAAAGTAAGAGAGGACCGGCCCTGAAGATCCAAGGATCATAGTGGGGTCCGGAGACATTTGCTAGAGTGTCTCGAATCGGAGAGGAGCTTGCCCCTTGCCTCGACTCATGACGAAAATCCAATTTCCAATACGTGATATTGTGGTTTTAATTGTAGAACTAGTATGGCGACATGATATATGGTACCCATGCGGTCTATGATTGATATTTATGATTGAAATTGTTTCGACACTATACACTTATAATAGTATCAAATGATTTTTTTAAACGTATCAAGCATTATTTGGCTATTATAAGGGAAAACCCTATCCTCCGGCTTGTGTTGCATTGTGTGACGGGACCTGGGTCTTATAATAGCTTCATTTTTCCAAAGAGCATTGCGTTGTTTTGTTATATGCACTAGTATTCTTGGGAGGAAACCCGTTCTGTGTTATACGGCGTGGTCCCTTGAATTACTATCTTTTAAAGTAAAGTTTTAAATAACTGTTTTAGTTCTCACACTAGTCACATGACTGACCTGGAGTTTATTGTTTTAACCTAAACTCTGGGTGCCCTTATTTTCGACTCGGGCAGCTAGTAGTTTTGGTTTTGCGGATTTATATTCGCAGGATCCTGATTTACAGCTGGAACGATGCTCGGAAAGCTCTGTATCCGTATATCACTTTCAGTTGTGCTTTTGCATTATTTTCCGCTGCTATGTAATTTATTGTAATCTCTGATATTTGTTGAATGTAATTTATTCATTTATACTCTGTATATTCTTGTATTCTGATGGAATTGTTGGAATTAACAATGAAATGTTCTTCCGTCTGCGTTCTATTTTGTCTTGTTCTCAATTCTATCCGTGCTTTCCTTCACAGGGATGTTCGGGTCATGTCAGTTTGGTATCAGAGCTTTGGTTTACAGAGCTCGAGAACAAGACACATTAGAACCACATGAAAGAATTCATCAGATATTGGATTAGTAATGTCCAATTAGAATGACTCGTTAGAGATAAGATTAGTAGTATCCTTGAACGAGTGTGAAGAGTATATTTTTCAAATGAAAACAATTTTGTTTTGAAAATTTAAATCGTTTTAAATGTATTTGAATATTTTATTTGTATTGAATATGGACAATCCAATATATAAAGGTTTTGTATATACGCGTCATGAACGTATATTCGAAGTTTTAATATACTGGATAGATATAGGATTACACTCTAGTCGCTCGGAGATGATTTTGATGATGGAGCTCCATCACCAAAATTTATGTTCGTGTTTCGAAGGTGTGATTTCTATATATTTCCATTAGGCTGGTGTGAGAACCAAAACTTATATAGATAGATTTATTTGTTGTGAATTGGCATTGAAAACATGATTTTCTGTATATATATCAAAATTATGAATTTGAAACGTTAATCCACTAATAGATTGATGGTTGTGTTGTTCGTTTATTTGTTTAATAATTTTTAACCATTATGCCTAATTGAATCGAATATTAAATTGTATTGAAAATTGGTCGCATTTGCTTGCATATACATGTATTTACTGTGAACAGGTCATAGCAGGGAGGCTAGAGCAGAAGAATAAAATTTGTTTGCCCGACAAATAGGTACATATTTACCATAATTTCCTGTTTTGTTTGGGTGATGATGATTTTATGAGCCGATTGGCTAGCCGCTTGGCTTTTTCTTTTTCTTTTTGAGATCAGAAGGCCTATATGGCAATTTCGGGATTTTCCCGTTGCTCCCGGTGCAGGGGAGGTTATGGCGAAATTTTTCGAAAATTTAGGGTGTTAACCAAATTTTTGAAGAATTTGAAAAGTTCTTAGAAACTGAAAAGTTGAAGAACTTAAGCCGTAGTCAAAATAATGGAAGTTGAGTTGATTTGTTAAACAACTTTCGGCTTTGTTCCTTTTCGGCTTCCATTGTGATGTTCCTTTTCGACCTTTGATTTAGAGAAGATTAGAATATCATCAATAAAAACCAGAACAAATTTATTCAATTAAATCACACATTGAACTGATTAGAAAATAGTTAGAAATATATACTTGTGCATTATATATGTTTGAACAGGAAATTGGATAGCTGTTGAGTAAAGATTTTATTTGCGTGCCCGACAAATAGATAAACCTTAATGAGTTGGATGCGTACTTTTATTATTATATAAACTCCTGTGAATGCCATTGGATGCGGAGTGCTGCTTATTCTGTGTGAAATAATAAACATCGCCATAGGATAGCAACAATTAATTTTGAACTACATTACATGGCATACTTCTGGAAGATAGGCATACTTCATCATATACCACATAAGCATTTGGAGCTTGTGTGACGAGGTGGAAGATTTACCATACGAGTGAGAGGCTAGTATGGTGATAACTATATTTTACAGGTTGAACTGATGACTGGTATGGAATATTTAAATTGTAACGATAAAGTTGCCAGATTAATAAAAACCCCACACGGGTCTAGAGTTGACAATAATCACGTCTCTCTAGTTATTAGATACGACACATGGACTATTTATTTCCCACACGGGACGAGGTGACGAGGATTTATCCTCTGGAGCATTTAAAATACACACTCCCTCAGGCTTTGACAGGGTGACGAGAATTTATTCTCTGGAGTTATTATCAATACACGCTCCCCTGTAAACACCAGAATATATCACTATAAATATGTGTATGCTTATTAGGATTTATTGGGTACCTAATACGGCCCAATAAATTTCCAAACCTCTCCCCGTACAAAGGAGGTTATGGCGAAATTTTTCGAAAATTCCGGGTGTTAGCCAAATTTTTGAAGAATTTGAAAATTCTCAGAAACTGAAAAGTTAGAGAATGGAAGCCAGATCGAACGTAGAGTTGATTAATCAAACCACTTTCGACTTTGTTCCTTTTCGGGGACGAAAAGTTTTAAGTGGGGGAGATTGTAACAACCCGAAAATCTGGGCCAGTTTAAAAATTTTATTTTGGCAATTTTAGCGAATTTTTAACATTTAAAATGAATTATTTTAAATAATATCGACGAGAAATTTATTTTGAATAGAATCGGATGTATATATTTATATACGTCGTCGTTAGAATATAAATAATTATATATAATTATAAATAGAATTGAAAATGGCGCGGTAGTTCGATAATTCGATTTCAAACTTCAATTGAATGTACCGGGTGCAAAACAATCCAGATTTTAGTGAAACCAAAAACATTAGGATCTAATTGAGAATATCTTTCCAACAAATCCGAAAAATTGAGATTTCATAGCGGGAATCAAAAGATATGTCCAGTTGAAAATTCTGAATAGTCGCTATGGAATTCAAGCCCTCAAAAATGGGAATTTTGCAAACGACCTCGGATTTCGACGAAACCACTTTTGTTGGGTCCGTGATGTCAAATTATTGCTAGATTCCGAATTTCATAATTTTTTGAATCAATATGTGAGCGTGGCAAAAGAAAACGCGTTTGACCAGTTTCAGTTGATTTTAATCGACTAGAAAATGGCCATTTTTCCGACAGTCTCAGAATTCGATGATACTAGTTTTGTTAGGACCGTATCATCAATACGAAGCTAGAAAATATTTTTCTAGAATTTTTCGAGTTAGTATGTGACCTCAGTAAATTGAAATGCGCGTTCAAATTCAATATATAGAGTTATATGTTGATTTTAACGGAAACTGATCGAAACGGTCGAATCAGCTTACGGTACATATCCCATTGTGTTCGGAATGGGGGTAATTAGCTATGGACGACAGGCGGTAGGCCTCGTTTAGAGGTCAAATGAAAAAGTCAACTTTTCGAAATAAAATAATTTCCCCCCTTTCCTTTCTCCTTATTTTCTTTCTGGCCCCCCCTTTTTTCATTCAATTCATTTCAAACAAAAAAAAAGAAAAAGAAAAAGGGAGAGGAGCTCGACGATGAGCCCCCCCCTCCCAGCGGCGCGCCGCCGCGCCTCAGGTGGCCGCGCCCCCCTCCATCTTCCCCTTCTTCTCCTTCGTCACCTCCTTCTTCTCTCCCCTTCCTCTTCTTCTTCGAGCGCGCCCGTACCCCCCTCACGCCACCAAAACCCGACGCGCCCACCGCCTCCCTCCTCCACGACCCCCACAGCCACCTGTGCCGCCTTCAGCCACAACCCCCAAGCCTCCAAGCCCGAAAACCGCCCCTGCCCTGACCTGCGCCACCTCCCTCCGACCTTTTGAGACCCCCACCTCGCTTGCCGACCACCTGACGCCCCTTCTCCCTCATCGTACAACCACAGTAAGTGTTCTTTGTTCTAATTATTTTATTTTCAGTTTTTAATGTAATAAAAATTCGATTTTTACTTATTTGCAAGAATAAAAATTAAATTTTTATAATATAGAATGGTAAAAAAAATATAGTTTTATACTAGCGGCATATTAAAGATATGATTTTTATATGATAAGGAAGTTAAAAATATAATTTTTATCGTATGTAAAGGTTGAAAATAAAATTTTCATATTATATAGATAATAAAAATATAATCTTTTATATTGTAGAAGTATAAAAATATAATTTTTATATAGGTAAGATAGTAAAAATATCATCTTTATAGATACAGCGAAATAAAAATGTGATTTTTATAGTGATGAAATAAAGGCGAAATCTTTATATTTGAAAAGGCGAAATCTTTATATAGAGAATAGCGTGATAAAAATAGAATTTTTATCTATATAGTAGTGATGTAAAAATAGAATTTTTATCCATATAGCAACAATATAAAAATATGATTTTTATATACATAGCAACAATATAAAAATGTGATTTTTATATATGTAGTGGCTACGGGCAACGAAAGTGACAAAAGGCGAACGACGAAGATTTTCTTCAAATGAAGAGTCATGGCGTTTGTTTTAGCTTGGGTGAGAACTTCTCACTTTAAATTTCTTTTTCTAGTTATATATATAGTAGGATGCAGACGGTGCTTAGCAGCACCCGACACCCGTCGTCCACAGACCATGGATGGCTTGTATGCTTGTTTGATGTGTTGTGAAATTTGTTTGTGTTGTTGATGTGAAATCGATAATAAAATGTAGATGTATTGAAATAAATTAATTATCATTAAAAATATAATTTTTAACGTGAATGTGAATAAATGAATATTTATAAACAAATCGGCCGATTTGTTTATATACACTGATTTGACTTATATTGATTGGGATGATAAATTTTACACATCGCCCAACTGCACAAATAAAAATCTGTGTTTGTTGATTTGAAACCCCACACGGGTGTTGGGATGAAATTTAGCGTACACTAATCCCAATTATTTAATTGTATGTCGATCGGTTGGTCGACAGGCTGTGTAAGCGTTAATTATTTATATTTGATGCTTGTGCAGTTGTGTGGTGCACCTTGGATGATGGTTGATTGTTTATCGTTGCTATTATATACATGTGTTGTATGGAATCCATATAATTAACATTATATGGTGATTGATTGGGCCTCATTCCAATTGGGAAAATAATGAATATTATAAAAGAAAATAGTCATGTGTTGAAGATTTTCATGTGTTGAAACTATTCAAGTGTTGAGTAAAATATTTTAACAATAAAATTTACATCTTTGTCATATTTAAAATTAGAACTACTTCACGGTGGAGTCTGATTGAAAATCAAACGATAGATACCATAGTTTTATAAAATATTTTACATAACAAAAATAGTCGTGTGATGACAGTACTCATGTATTGAGATTGACCATGTGTTGAAAGAAATATAGATTCATGTGTTGAATAGAATAAATATTCATTTGTTGAATAGAGTAACGAATTTATTGAAATATATAAAGCCGTGTTGATTTGAGTTGCGCTATTTTGACGTGAACGATATTTATATCGATTATATTCGTTTTTATAATGAATATTGAAAGGATAGTGATTTCAAAATATAACGTTTTGAAAATATTATCAATTATATAGTAATGACATGAAATATCCAATTTTGATTTGAAATTGAATATAGAGTTGAAATGGTTTTGAAAACGAATTTAAAACGATTTATAAAATACGTTTTAAAAAGGAAATCGATGAAATATATATGATATATATATATATTATATATAATGGCCTGAATAGAACGCAACGCGCCGCGGCAGTTCGTGAATTTCGACCATTGACTTCGAATTGACGTTGTGGGAGATCCGACCGTCGGATTCTCCTAAAACCGGAACCGTTGGGTTCGTATCGAAAAGAGCTTTCCAATGAATATTAGAAATTTTAAATCCAATGGTTTGATTTGGATTTGTGTCCAAATCAAATTTGGAAAAGGTCGTTGTAAGTGCAGTTCGATTGCCGTTGATGGAAATCGACTGTACGGGCCTTGATAAAATTATTAAAAATATTAATAATTTGTGTAAAATCCTAATATATAAAACAAAAAGAACTGGGATGAAAAATTCCATATTTGAAAGGATAAAAATAGATTTTTATCGAAATGAACTAGTTTTGAACTAGAATTAAAATCAATTTATCTTTCAAATAAATAAATTGAATCTGAAAGTGATTTTAAAAATAATCAATATTCCCAATACGTGAATGGGAATGGATTTGAATCGAAATTGTCTTTGGAATGTTTCGATGTTGGAATTCATGACTATACAGATATTGTTATGGGAATTTGAAAGATATATTTTATATCGTTATTTCCAACACGATATTTGTTGGTTCCAGAATTTGATATTGAATATAAGCTGATATATTTTCTATTCAGAGCCTTGCAATTAATATCAAATATGATTTGGGTTTATCGTGAATCGTGTTTTAGATGACATTGGTTCTTTAACCCAGTTAGAGGCAGGATGTTGATTTTTGAAAAGATTAAGACTAAGTGGAGTTCTAATGAATCTTTAATTAGATTAAAATGTGAATTGATAATTTAAATTATCAAATCTGAAAGGTGACAGAGAATGGAGTACCACCAGTTTTGCTCCAAAGCGATAGTTAAATCTTTAATTAGATTTGAACGTGAGATGGTAATTAATTTTACCGATAACACCGTGGTGTTAGATATGGAGTATTACCAGTTTTCTCCATGGGATATATACGTTGGGATTGGGAAATAAAATAAATAATTACTTCGGTGTGGCTCGCTAATCCCGACTAGTTTGAAATGATATCCAAAGGATGATTAAAGAATAAATTTAGAGGAATTTATCTTGGATAAAATTAATGGGAACCTTTCCCTAAGAATGATTTTGTGAATAAAAGAATATTCTGAATTGGAATGAGGCGTTCATTGTGTTTGTGTAACATTTGTTTACTATATACGTGGGTTATTCAGAAAGGCCAGGTTATACCCATTCTGAATAATCGATTCGACGAGATGTCGAAGATGAAGACGGTGGTTGAAGACCGGAAGTCTTCACATCATTTGGGTGATTACTAATGATCTTGATTGGGCTGTACACCCAAGATGAGGGAAACAGTTGGTGATCGTCCAGACGTACTTGGAGATCGATGGATATGCGAGGAAAGTGCCTCCGGTTTCGTTCAGACCCAGAACGAACTTGTAAAGGGATTGTGTGTCTAACATTGGATTTTATTCTGTGTTAATTGATCTCTATTAAATATACATCTGTTTGGCGGCGGAGAATTTATTCTCTTGCTTAACGCCCTTCTCTGAGACGTACGAGCTCAGAGGTTGTATATCGATGGACATCAGTCGCATGGAGTGAATTGTCAGTGTGGCACGCGTAAGTGGCAATTGATCAAGGCTTCTGTTGGAAAGCAAAGTCTTGTGGTTGATGATCAAAGCATGGCCTGTGTGGCGTAGCTTTGTGTATAACGTGAATTCGCGAGCCTCACACCTCGGTATGAGTCAAAAATGGGATAGTGACTGCAGGGAGAGCACGATGTTTCTTTCTAGCTAGGGTGGTGTCAGTGACCTACCAGCCCTGACATTTATATACTTTTCACCTGTGTGGTTGTTGGATACGAGGCGCCTCGGATATAGGTCTGTCAGGACCGGGAAACGTGTGTCCAGGAATAACTAATCGTCAAAATTAAGAGAGGACCGACCCTGAAGATCCAAGGATCATAGTGGGGTCCTGAGACATTTGCTAGAGTGTCTCGAATCGGAGAGGAGCTTGCCCCTTGCCTCGACTCATGACGGAAATCCAATTTCCAATACGTGATATTGCGGTTTTAATTGTACTAGTATGGTGACATGATATATGGTACCCATACCGTCTATGATTGATATTTATGATTGAAATTGTTTCGACACTATACACTTATAATAGTATCAAATGATTTGTTTTAAACGTATCAATCATTATTTGGCTATTATAAGGGAAAACCCTATCCTCCGGCTTGCGTTGCATTGTGTGATGGGACCTGGGTCTTATAATAGCTTCATTTTTCCAAAGAGCATTGCGTTGTTTTGTTATATGCACTAGTATTCTTGGGAGGAAACCCGTTCCATGTTATACGGCGTGGTCCCTTGAATTACTATCTTTTAAAGTAAAGTTTTAAATAACTGTTTTAGTTCTCACACCAGTCACATGACTGACCTGGAGTTTATTGTTTTAACCTAAACTCTGGGTGCCCTTATTTTCGACACGGGCAGCTAGTAGTTTTGGTTTTGCAGATTTATATTCACAGGATCCTGATTTACATCTGGAACGATGCTCGAAAAGCTCTGTATCCGTGTATCACTTTCAGTTGTGCTTTTGCATTATTTTCCGCTGCTATGTAATTTATTGTAATCTCTGATATTTGTTGAATGTAATTTATTCATTTATACTCTGTATATTCTTGTATTCTGATGGAATTGTTGTAATTAACAATGGAATGTTATTCCGTCTGCGTTCTATTTTGTCTTGTTCTCAATTCTATCCGTGCTTTCCTTCACGGGGAAGTTCGGGTCGTCTCAGTGTGCCTGACATTGGATTTTATTCTGTGTTGATTGATCTCTATTAAATATATATCTGTTTGGTGGAGGAGAATTTATTCACTTGCTTAACACCCTTCTTTGAGACGTACGAGCTCAGAGGTTATATATCGATAGACATCAGTCGCGTGGCATGAATTGTCTGTGTGGCATGCTGAGACGCAAATGATTAAGGCTTCTGTTGAAAAGCAGAGTCTTGTGGTTAATGATCAAAGCACGGCTTTAAATTGCATAGCTTAGTGTATAGCGTTAATTTGTGAGCCTCACACCCTGGTATGAACCAGAAACAGGATGAAGGACGGCAGAGAGAACATGTGTTTCTTTCTAGCTAGGAGTGGTGTCATGGTATGGAGTCCAGACATTTTTACTTATGTGGTTGTTGGAAAGCGAGGTACCTCGGATGTATCGGTCACTACGGGGCCGATGGATGGATTTATGCCCCATAGGGTGGGGAAACATATTGTTCAAGGATTACTAATCCACTAACGTAAATTGTGGACCGGTCCTGCATTTTCCTAGGTGCAGTTGTGGTTGTATCTTAAGGCTCGGTCTAAAGAGTCTCGAATTTGGTAAGCACGATCCCTTGCCTTGGTTCATGATGGAAATCCAACTTCCAATACGACATTTCGATTTCAGTTGTAAAACTAGTATGGAGACCTGGTGGATGGGGCGCTCATGCCGTCTTGATACATTTATATTTGAAGTTATTTTTGACACTATACACTTATAGTAATAATAAAAGATGAAATTTCGAGTACCAAGCATTATTTGGCTATAATAAGGTAAATGTAATGACCTGAGGAATATTCGACCTTGGTAATCGACATAAACTCAATGTCGACTATTCAGAGCATCGGAAATACCGGAACGTTAATAGAAAGAAGTTAGAGGGTGAGAATAGATATGAAAGAAAATTAGAATAGAAGAAGAAGATGAACATAGATACAACATCAGAGTAACATGAATCTCACAGTGGAACAAATAAAATATATTATACAACAAAACTTCAAAACAAAATAGTATATGCATACAATACCATTATCAGATTATAACACTTACAACTCAGTGGAAATAAACAATAGCTATAATTCTGAAGCCTCCTGCTCCAGCTTTTCAAGTATCTATAAAATCCCGACTACTTGACTGCCCGTACAAAATTGGGCACCCAAGAGTTTAGGGAAAACAAAACAAAACAAACTCTGGGTCAGTCATGTGACTGGTGTAAGTAAACTCCAACCATTTGTTTAACTTTTAAAATCCTTTAAAAGAAAGAATAATCGTAAGATCGATCCACACATAAACACAGATGACTTTTACCTTACGATAATCCAAAACATTCTTTTAAAATTAATAGTCTTCTGATATTATAATAATATCTAATATAAGTAAATATCAATCTAGCAGAACACATTCATCTCACGCTCTACATATGTAATATACAATCAAAAACCACGGACTCCTATTGGGTAATGGATTTCCAACTATGACAAGGCATAGAACCACATTTCGATCAGTGTACTTTAGAAGCGATACACTAGAGTTTAACAAGAACATCTTGTAACTCAGCCACACATGACCGACCATTCATTTCGCTTGAATGTTCCGAATATATTGTCACCTTATGATTGGTATACCAACATAACCGTTCCTGGGAGATACAAAATTGAAAGAAGTAACAAATATGAATATTTTCTAGATGGTGACAATATATCCTAATTGGGTGCGACCCACTTAGCCATGTTGCCTGCCCGATTTCTGTCATTTCCCAGTTGATGAGGCTTAAGGTCATAACGTATCTTTTAATAGATCACTCCTTCATTTAATTTTAATGCCACATTGTCATACCCGTCAAATCACAAATTGATTTCCCCAAAAATTCCATGGGTATAAGCTAAGAGAAACGAATTCCTCCACCACCAACGTAAATACATTCAAAACGATCAACTTATGCGATCTACCTGATATACTCTATCAGACATTCGTCCATTCAAGTTGTCCAGAGACTGGACAACACGAAGGCACTATTCTGTAAATCCATCTTAGGCAATTTCTACCTAGGATTTACTGAACAACCCTTGCATAACTCCGTCTTCAATTATCTTCATCAATATTTGATTCGCAACGCTTATGCCATATGGAGTTGTTTTTAGATAATATATCTGATCCCGGTCTCTCCGTATTGACAACAGAAATGGTCAAAATCTTTAACAGAAGGTGATTTAACTATCAAAGAAAAACATGTGTACAAACAACGGTCGTATTCCCAAATGGAAATCTTACCGATCAATCATCATTTCATTTCCCAATTTCCCATTTATCATTTCTATATATCCATAAATTACTTATTTTCTAAAATTAGAAAAATATACGTTATTAACTTTGGAAAATGTTTCCATTTCTAATTCACGCGTCAATATCTTCCCACCTCTATTAGTCTCTAATTGTAAACTAGTAAGAGAACAACTTCCCAGGTATAAACCCAGAAGGCCGAAACTAACATCAGATCGATACCCAGAAAGCCATTCAACTCAACTAATTCCCAGTCAGTTTCTAATTTCAGTAATTCCATTTAAATTCCTAATTCAAGCCCCAAATTCCTTTATAATATTTTATTTGCAAAATATTTGCTTTAATCTATTTTTCAAATCGCATGTGAATAACATGTCTATATATAATCAAAACAGTTTGATTTCGTATTTTAAAAACAATATCCAAAATTCTTTTCATGCTTCTATTTATAGAATTTTCATATAAAAACTTATTTTATACTTCTAACACTAAAATCTCAGCTAATTCCCTTTAAAAATGCTAAGTTCAAATTCTATTAAAAACATCGGTGTTAAGACCAATTTTCACTCCTCTATATAAATTCAGATTTATATATCCAATTTATCCAATGATAAATATTTTATTTAATTTATAAACATTGTTTATAAATTTATGTTTCCGTTTTATATATGTTAAAACAGATTTTTATTTAATATCTACCTTAAATCCGTATAATGTTATACCTGTGTGCGAAGCACGGGTGTAAATCTTCCTAATGTAAAATTCTCCTTTTATGAAATTCTACTCATTTTTCAAATATTTCCTTTTATAAAATTCTTTCCATTTTACAAATATTTCATTTTGTAATTCTATTTACTTTCCAAATAAATATTCCTTTTATAATTATATTTATTTCCCAAATAAATATTCCTTGTATAATATCCTATTTATTTTCCAAATAAATATTTCATTTTCAAAATGCACTTTGAAAATTCCCTTTTTACATTCCAGTATTTCTTATGGTATTTAAAATACCAATTAATCAGAACAGTGTCAGCATAATCAATCACAGGTTTTATATCACATCATATATCACAATATATGAAAACAAATAGTATTATAAATATTAAGGAATCCAGCTGGATCCCTCCAACATGTTTCCCTGCATCTCAGACATTAACCAATATAAATATCATTGATTTCATTTCAATATGAAATATTCTGATAAACAGAATCAATATTTGATTAGCGATATATATATATATATATATATATATATATCATTATCTATAATTTCAACCAAAATATCATCAATTCAATCAAACAATCAACACACATCAATCAACCATCATTTACCAATACTAGATTATAATTATAAAAATATAAATTGTACAAAGTTAGTGAGATTTACTCAAATTGGACATTTTATCGTAAATAACGATAAACTGTCGCTGATTCAGATCGGACAATTTATATCGCTATAAATTGTGACGAGCTCCAATTCACTCCAAATCGGTTCCATTTTGATGTCGCCGTCCATATGATCCCAACGGATCTTGTTTCGCTGAATTCGGTTAACATGTGAGAAAGTTATGATTTTTTTTTCCAATTATGTATACATTTAAAAGAAATTTACCAAAATGATTATATATTAATTAACCATTCACACTTCATTTATCCATGATCATCCACGTTAGTACCTACTCATCCTTTTCTCATTTCCAGCACCCAACTTCAGGAACCAGTAACTCCTCCTTACCGCATTCATTCTTCTCAACAATTTCTCCTTCTCTTATCGTTATAATCAAAGGAAACTGTTCCATAATTAAATTAACTAATTAGTTCAGCTTAACGACTTTTTCTAAACCGCCTTATCCTAGTAAAAACCGCACACTCAACAGTGTATTGTCTTCCTCCCCAAATAGAAAGAAATCCCGCTCCACTATCATACCCATTTTAGCAACTTTTAAATGCTTGGACCTCCCTTCCTAAAACCGTATGCTTCACAAACTATACACGCAACAGTACCCACTTCTCTCCCATTTTCCAACTCCAGACACCGTTCACTTTTCATGGCCAAAACCGGTTATTTACACATCCCATACATAACACCAAAATCACCCGCCTTCTTTCCTGATACAAAACTCCTTAATCACCTTTTACAAATATAATGATTAGTGGCTAATACAATCGCTCATTACTTCTTCCTCCCAGCTCAGGAATCTTTCGAACGCAACTTCTCCAAAGGCCATATCCGTGAATTCCTATGATCCAAACTCCATCACCACTTAATTTAAATTCAAACTAAATTAACAACAATTCTCCTCTTCTAATTCTCTTCACTTCCATATGTAACAACCCGGAATTTTGGAACCAATTTGAAATTTTTATTTTAGAAATTTTAATAAATTTTAAATATTTTAAATAATTTATTTTAAATAATAATGGTTAAAAATTTATTTAAATCAAAGTTAATATGAATATATTTATTATAACTATATAAGAGTTAGAAATAGCGCAGCAGTTTGTAAATTTGAATTTGAACTTTGACTGAATGTACAGGATTCAAAATAAAACGGATTTCAGTGAAACCAAAAATATTAGAATCTGTTTAAAATTATCTTTCCAACGAATCCAAAAAATTGAAATTTCATAGCGGGAATAAAAATTTATGGCTAGTTGAATATTCATAATAGTCGCTATGGAATTTAACATAATATATAGCCTTTAAAAATAACCATTTTGCAAATGACCTCCGTTTTCGACGAAACCATCCTGGTTAGATACGGAATGTCAATGTAACGTCCGGGGTTACGCCCGACCCGATCGATCGTAAAATCGACCAAGACCGTTCAAAACCCGAGTACGTTAACTTTGGGAGTACAACAACATCAGAACAATAACAGCAGACTTTTATAAACATTACAATAATGTTACATCAGAGTACAGAATATTAGAGTACATTGAATAAAATACAGCGGAAGATAAATTACAATATTATAATACAATACAGTGCAGCGGAAATAAAATAACTAAGGCAATAACTAAGGCAGCGGAAGACAACTATGCTCTGGACACAGCTTTAAGCTTCAATCCAGAATCCTGCTCGAGATAAGGGGTAACGACCCGGAAAATCCGAACCAATTTAAATTTTTTATTTTAAATTATTTGGTGGAAAAATGTGGCAGAAATTAAAAATTCCATTTTTAAATAATATTAAAGCCAGTGAAAATAGTCAATTTTCAAACGATCTCAGTTTTCGACGAAACCACTTTCATTGGAACCGGAATGTCATATTATTGCTAGGTACCAATTTTTAGAATTTTTCAATTTAATATGTGAGCGTGGCGAAGAAAAATGTGTTTGGTCGATTACACTCAAATTTAATCGACTGAAAAATAGCCATTTTTCAAACAGTGTCAGAATTCGACGAAATTAATTTGGTTAGGACCGTATCGTCATAACATAGACAAATATATTTTTTCTGGATTTTTCTGAGTCCGTATGTTGCCTCGGTGAATTTATTTGTGCGACAGAATTAATTTAATAAAGAAATTAAATATTAAAATAAATAAACCAGGCCACAGACGGCCGTTTGGGCTGACAGGACCTGTACCATTGGGTCCGGAATATGGGTTATTGGCTAGGGGAACCTTCTTCTGGGCAGAAATCGAAACAGTTTAGAAATTATGGATTTAATTATAAAATTACACATAAAATATTATAAAAATGGGAAAATCAAAACCCTAAAATCTATTTTCACTGTACATCTTCGTTGCCGCCGCCTCTTCTCAAACCAATGGCCGAAATCGCTTCCCCTTCCTCCATCAATTTCTTCTTCATCCCTTCGAATTAAAATCCCTCACACATACCAAATCAAAGCCCCTTCCGTCCTCTACAATTCCATACCACCTGATCGTCTCCTAGTGCCGCAACCACCAAGCACCGACGACCCAAACCCGCGCCGTTCGTCCGCCGTGGGCCCCCCTAGCCGCCGCCGAGTTCGACCAAATCACCCCCCCTCAACCCCCCCCCCCCCCCGCGTGCGCCACCCAAAGCCCATCGAAGCCCCGCCGTCCAATCAGTCTCTGGTGCATCCATCCGCGAGCAAATCGGAACCCTAGGATTTGAAGAATAGGGTAAAACGGCAGCCTGTAGTGTCTAAGAGGAAGAAAGGTTTATTTCTCTAATTAATTTATTATTTAATTAATTTAAATTATTTTAAACTTCAATTTATCATATCTAACTCGTTTCAATTCGAAATTCGATGATTTCAGCGGCGTTGTAATCGTGTGACTAAGATCTACGCATCGAAACTGACTGGAGTTGATTCTGAACAGTTCGAATTTTGGCCAAAAATCGTCAACGACTGTGAGATTCTGAATTTAAATAATTAAATAATTTATTTAAAATTCTATTCGATCAGTTGAATCATTGTATATTATTCTGATCTGTTATGTGGTGATTGTTGTATGGTTTAATCTTATTCGTTGTGATGTCATGTTATAATTCGACTGTCTGGATCTGTAAAATTCTGATGTAATCATAATAAAGTTCTCGCCTTTGCTTTTATTTTTATTTTTATTCCTTTCTCTTGAAACTAATCTTTTGATTTGAAAATAAAATATAATAAAGTTGGGATCTTTGTTTTAAAAGTTTTGATCTTTTGATTTGAAATAAAATATAAGTAAGTTTTGATCTTTTGTTTAGAAAACAAAATTATGTTTTGATCTTGTGTTTTGAAAACAAAATATAGTACTAATCCTTTTGTTTTTGGAAAACAAATTTAAGTTGAATCTTTTGTTTTGATTTACGAATAAAACAAAGTTTTAATCTTTTGTTTTGATTAACAGAAATTTGTTTTTCAAAAACAAATATGAAAGAAAGTTTGATCTTTTGTTTTCAAAAACAAATATGAAGGAAAGTTTGATCTTTTATTTTTCAAAAACAAAATAAAAGAAGGTTTGATCTTTTTTTTTTCAAATAAGATGAAGTTTTGATTTTGTTCTTCAAATCAATACAAAGTGGAGCCTTTCATTTTGTTTTAAAAAATAAATAAGATTTGATCTTTTATTTTGACATAAAATAAAAGAAGTTGAATTTATACAATGAATAAAGATTTAATCTTTTATCCTAAAATGAATAAAGTTCATATATTTTGTTTCATTTCACAAAATAAAGGCGAGGTCTATTATTTATGATTCATAGGAATTTTACAACCAATCATATGTTGCTATTTGTTGTAATGCCCAAAATTCATCGTATGATAAATTAGTTGAAATGACACCAAAATTTCGTCGTCATGTCTATATGGTTGAAATGAACCAAATTTCATCGTCATGTCAGTATAGTTGAAATGAATCAAATCTTGACATTAGAAATTATATTTATTTTAGGAATGTTGATGCTAGAAGAGAAGTTTACATTGGAAATAAAGTCCACCTTTTTAATTGCATTTTTCAATGCAAATATTACATAGAAAGATGAATTTACTGTTTAATTGAGTTCTCTTGGTAATAGAAGAGAATAAAAAGACATTTTTATTTTCAATGTAATAGGAAAGACATCTTTATTTTCAATGTTATAGGAAAGGATAAAAGGATATTCTCATTTTCAATGTAATTGGAAAGAATAAAAAGAGATTTACACTTTATAGGTAAATAAAAGAATAAGAGACTTTAACATTTTTATTTATTATACATTTTAAAATATCATTTTTGGTCGCATTAGAATTGGCGAACAAAAATGTCATTTTGTTGAATGTTGAAGTTATACATTTTAAACTATCATTTTTGATCGCATTAGAGTTGGCGAACAAAAATGTCATTTTGTTAAATATTAAAATCTATATCGTTGAAGTATCATTTTTGGTCGCATTAGAATTGGCGAACAAAAATGTCATTTTTGTTGAATATAGGAATTATACATTTTAAAATATCATTTTTGATCGCAGTAGAATTGGCGAACAAAAATGTCATTTTGTTGAATGTTGAAGTTATACATTTTAAACTATCATTTTTGATCGCATTAGAGTTGGCGAACAAAAATGTCATTTTGTTAAATATTAAAATCTATATCGTTGAAGTATCATTTTTGGTCGCATTAGAATTGGCGAACAAAAATGTCATTTTTGTTAAATATAGGAATTATACATTTTAAAATATCATTTTTGGTCGCATTAGAATTGGCGAACAAAAATGTCATTTTGTTGAATGTTGAAGTTATACATTTTAAACTATCATTTTTGATCGCATTAGAGTTGGCGAACAAAAATGTCATTTTGTTAAATATTAAAATCTATATCGTTGAAGTATCATTTTTGGTCGCATTAGAATTGGCGAACAAAAATGTCATTTTAGTTAAATATAGGAATTATACATTTTAAAATATCATTTTTGGTCGCATTAGAATTGGCGAACAAAAATGTCATTTTGTTGAATGTTGAAGTTATACATTTTAAACTATCATTTTTGATCGCATTAGAGTTGGCGAACAAAAATGTCATTTTGTTAAATATTAAAATCTATATCGTTGAGGTATCATTTTTGGTCGCATTAGAATTGGCGAACAAAAATGTCATTTTTATTTGATTTAAATTGATAAATTGTTGAAATCCTCATTTTTAATAAAGGAAATCTCCCAAGTGGTTTATATATTATATATAAATATAAATAAAATATTAAATTAAACGAAACGAACGCTGAAGTTCGCGTATCGACAATCGTAACTTCAAACGAATATATAGAAAGATCCATACGTTGGATTTTCCCAAAAACTGGAACCGTTAGGACCGCTTTGGGAAGAGCTTTCCAACGATATAAATTTCATCAAAATCTGACCGTTAGATTTTAAGATATGTGTTAATCAAATTTTGGTAAAAACAGCGCCAGCGCCGCCCATTGACCCGAAACGTCGTTTATATATTTCGAGCTATTTTTAATAAATAAAAATAGCGATAAATAGTTATAAATATATATGAAATGTTTTAAACTATAATTATGCGATAATTATTTGAAAAGGCCGAGTTTAACTCATTTCAAATAATTGAACGGCGATTAAATCAAAGATGTAACAAGACGGTTTAGGAGACCGGCGATCTTCACATCGAATGGGCGATGACTTCTGATACCTTGGACTGACTTGCTCCCAGGACAAGGTTGAAGCAGTAATTGTCCTGACATGTGTGTTGATCGTGCGGATTAGCGAGCACCTTTTTGGTGTCTCCGGTTTCGTTCAGACCTAGAACGGACTTGTAAATGGATGTGTGTCTGACGTTGGAATTCGCTACATGTAATTAAATCGATTACTATTAATATATGTCTGTTTGGTGGTGGAGAATTTATTCTCTAATTAACACCCGGATACGTAGTCGTAGTTATCGATAGCATGGCGTTGAATTGTCAACGTGGCACGCCAAGATGCAATGATCAAGGCTTTGTTGAAAAGCAAGCCTTGTGGCTGATGATCAAAGCATAGCCTGTTTAGGCATAGCTTTGTGTATAACGTGACTTCGCGAGCCTCACACCTCAGTATGAGTCAAAAACGGGATATGGACCGTAGGGAGTGCATACGTTTCTTTCTAGCTAGAGTGGTGTTTGGGCTTTAACACGGCCCGGCATTTTACTATGTGGATTTTGGATTGAGGTACCTCGTTTTTATAGGCCGGAAGTGGTCACATTATAGGTCTAAAGGGGCCGGGAAACGTATGTTCAGGAATTGCCAATCCACTACCGTTAGGTGGGGACCGGCCCTACCGTTCTAAGGGTTCACTGCGGGGGATCCTGAGGCATTTTCAAGAGTGTCTCGAATCGGAAGAGGACGATCCCTAGCCTCGATTTCATGACAGAAAGACAATTCCCAATACGACAACATTTCGGTTTTGATTGTAAACTTATATACGTCGACATAGTAGGATGGGGTACTATGCCGTCTAGGATTGATATATTTATATTGAAGTATTTTAATACTGCCTAGACACTAATGATAATATTAAAATATTACTTTTCACGTATTAAGCATGTTTGATCATCATAAGAGAAAACTCTATCCTCCTGTGTGCGTTACATTGTGTGATAGGACTTGAGTCTTACGATGGTTTCGTTTTTCAAAAGTCATTTCGTTGTTTTATATAAACTTTATAAAATATTGCACTGGCAATCCAATGGAGTAAACCCGTTCCGCGTTAGCGGCGTGGTCCTGAGATTCGCCATCTTGATAGTTAATTTAGTTAAGAATTCTCACACCAGTCCCATGACTGACTCGTAGTTTGTTTCACTTTTGCAAACTCGGGTGCCCTCTTTCCACACGGGCAGCCAATTGACAGGTTTCTGGGTGATACTTTCTGGTGGGAGCTTGCTTTGGGAGAAAGAAGAAGAAGACCTTTTCTCCATCTTTTATTCTATTTTTGAGACATTTCTTCTACCTCTTGTTTTTGATGTATGTAATGGGATTTGAAACTCATTTCTTTTCATTTGAGACTTGTTTCTCTTTTGTTAAGACTTTTATTATGCTAAGTGGATCCTGTAAACTGCATACTCTGATGATTCTATTGTGATGCTGATGACGTTTTATTTCCGCTGAAATGTTTATGTGTTATGATAATTATCTGAGATCTGTTTTTGTTGTAAATATGTTGTATACCAAAATGATTATCCTTACTTTCGGTCTACGGAAGTTTGGGGTCATCACAGTTGGTATCAGAGCATAAGGTTAACATTAGCTACGAAATATAACATATTTAGAACAATTCGTCTAGATAGAATCCACATTTTTCTATGACGAGTAGCTCATTAGAGATAGGGCTAGTAATGTCCTAGAGTGAGCACAGCAGAATAGCACATATTTACCAGTCATTACATCATCATCTTTTCATCTCGTCCTTATCATATCTTTTCTAGAAAATTCTCATTTTGTTGGTCTGACTCTTTCCTTGATGGTACAGACTGATTTAAATGGATACTAGATCAAGAACAGCCCGAGGCGGAGCCCGTGGTGGAGCTCGAGGCGGGGCTAAAGGAGAAGCCCGAGTAGGAGCTAGGGGGCAAGCTAGAGACGAAACACCCATCACTCAAGACCAGCATAATTCAGAGGTCGTAGTTGAACCACCTCCACCTCCGCAGCCTTTCGATTTGGAGAGAATGTCAAAGAAATTCAAGAACCCTTAAGGTGTACCTTTTATAGGGCGGGAGTCTACGATCCAAGCAGAGGCATGGCGTAAAGATTGCGAAAAGATCCTAGAAGGCTTGGAACTGGAAGATCAGCAAAAGCGTTATCTGGCAGTTTGGCAACTAAAGGAGGATGCAGGGCATTGGTGGGATACAATTAAAATCTGCAATGAAGTGGCCAATATGTCCTGGGCCAGATTCAAGGAGCTTTTCAATGAGAAGTATATACCCCCACAAGCTAGAGAGCGTCTGCGAGAGCAGTTCGTTAACCTACAGCAAGGGAGTATGACCGTTTCTGAGTATGTAAGGAAATTTGATGAGCTTTCACGATATGCCCCTAGTTTGATTCAAGATCCAGTAGAGAAGAATAAGAAATTTATCAAGGGGCTGTCTAAGAAATATTTGAATCGAGTCACTGCCCATATTAAGCTTCCTTTCAATGAAGTAGTGGAGATGGCGTGCCGCTATGAGGAGAATGATGAGTCTGGACCGCAGGATAGGGGGAAAGGTCAAAGCAACAACCAGAAGGAACAGGCTAACAAGAAACAGGAGGCGAGCAATTCTTCTGCAGCTAAGCCACAAGGGAAGAAGAGGGATAGGAGCAAGGTGACCTGCTATAACTGCGGTAATATTGGGCATTTCGATTATGAGTGTAGAGCACCAAAAAGGGGCAAGAGAGATGATTCAGGCCCTAGTCAGAACCGTGGTCAGAGCTCCCAAAACCGGGGTCAAAATCCTCAGAATCGTGGCCAGAGTTCGCAGGACAAAAGGGAATGCTACAATTGCCATCAAAAGGGGCACATCAAGGCGCATTGTCCACTGCTAAGGAGTGCTCAGGTGGCACATGTTTATGAGGGAGCAGATACACCAGCTTCGACTGAGGGGCCTAATAAACCCGATGTCTTAGGAGGTACGCTTAATATTAAGAACATCCCTATTACTGTCTTATTTGATACTGGTGCTACACGAAGCTTTATTTCTAATGATGCGATTAAAAAGTTGAAACTGAAACTGAGGAAACTCAAAAATTTGATTAGAGCTAATAGTCCGATAGGAGGTTCCCTTATTCTTGATCAGTATTGTCGAGTACCTATTTCTTATTCTCGCTGCAAATTTCCCTTTGACTTGATCGTTATAAGTTTCTCCGGCTATGATGTCATTCTTGGGGTAGATTGGCTGACAAAATATGAGGCCGAAGTCAATTGTGCTGAAAGAATTGTCAAAGTTAAAACTAATCTCGGTAATGTATGTATCCCCTGCCATGGCTCAGCCACCGACAAGAAAACTTTCTGGTCTTCTCTAGAAGTTACCCCTACTTCTATTGAGGATACCCCTGTCGTCAAAGATTACGCTGACGTTTTCAAAGAAGTTGAGGGCCTACCTCCACATAGAGAAATCAGCTTCCGAATTGATTTAGCTCTGAATGCAAGGCCTTTTGTACATCCCATTCGGAGAATGTCGCCAAAAGAAAGGGAGGAGCTGAAAAATCAAACCAAGCAGCTTTTGTGGAAGGGTCTGATCAGTCCCAGCTTCTCGGAATGGGGAGCAGCAGTGGTGTTCGTCCCAAAATCAGACGGTACTCTCAGGCTATGTGTAGACTACCGTGATCTCAACAAGCAAACTCTTAAGAATAAATATCCACTGCCTCGTATTGATGACTTGCTTGACCGATTGCATGGGGCACGAGTATTCTCTAGAATGGACCTAGCTACAGGCTTCCATCAACTTCGCATTGCAGAAGAGTGTGTGCCTTTAACTGCTTTCAGAGGCCCAGACATCTTTTATGAATGGCTAGTATTGCCTTTCGGTTTATGTAATGCTCCAGCATATTTTGTTGACATGATGAATAGAGTATTCAGAGATGTTTTAAATAAATTTGTGCTCATGTTCATCGATGACATCCTCATCTTTTCTAAATCCGCTGCTGAGCACGAAGAGCATCTGAGAGAAGTCTTAGAGATTTTGCGAAGAAATGTGCTGAAAGCAAAATTTTCTAAATGCATATTCTGGCAAGAGGAGGTGAAATTCCTCGGCCATGTTGTATCAAAGGAAGGCATCTCAGTAGATCTAGGAAAGATCTCAACCATCCAAGAATGGAAGCAGCCTAGAACTCCCACGGAGGTCAGAAGTTTCTTGGGACTGACTGGCTATTATCGGAAATTTGTCAAAGATTTTTCGAAGGTAGCTTGTCCATTGACCAACCTGACTAAGAAGCATACGAAATTCAAGTGGACACCAGAATGCGAGACAGCTTTTCAAGAGCTAAAGAAGAGGTTGACCAATGCTCCTGTGTTGACCATCATATATGGCAATCAGGATTTGAAGGTCTGGACCGACGCCTCTAAGCAAGGTTGTCTCTTTATAAATTTACATGTCTGAGATAACATTTTTCCTTTAAATGACAAATCTCATTTTAACATGTTATCCCTTATTTATTTAAGGTATTGGTGCTATGCTGATGCAAAGAGGCAGGGTAGTCGCATATGCTAGCCGCCAACTGAAACCGCATGAGAAGAATTATGTCACGCATGACCTTGAACTAATGGCCATTGTGTTTGCTCTTAAAATATGGAGGCATTATCTTTTGGGTGAAAAGTTTGAAATTTACACGGATCACAAATCCTTGAAGCACCTTTTTACCCAAAAAGATTTGAATATGAGGCAGCAGCGCCGGGTCGAATTTCTTGCATCATATGACCTGGATATCCTATATACTCCGGGAAAAGCAAACGTTGCAGCCGATGCACTCAGTAGAAAGAATGCAGAATGCAACAATCTCATTATCGCCAATCTCATTATCACTCCTTCTTTGATTGATAAAGTCTCTGCTCTTCAGAAGAATGATGAGTTTATTTAGAAGCTTTGCGAGCGAGTCCGAAAAGGCGAAGCCTCAAGTTTCCAGATTGATGATAACGGGACCCTTAGATTACAAGGGCGAATTTTTGTGCCAGACATTGCTGAGCTAAAAAGAGAAGTGATGGATGAGTGCCACAAATCTAAAATCAGCGTCCATCCAGTGTAAACAAAATGTACCATGATCTCAAGCGCACCTTTTGGTGGAAATCGATGAAGAGGGATATTTCTATTTATGTTGCTAGATGTCCCACTTGTCAGCAAGTTAAAAGTGATCAACAGAAACTGGCAGGTTTGTTGCAACTGCTAGGAGTTCCTGGTTGGAAGTGGGAGGAAATTTCTATGGACTTCATAGATGGCTTGCCTCGAAGCCGAAAGGGCACCGATAGCATTTGGGTGATTGTCGACCGCTTAACAAAATCTACCCATTTCATTCATGTTCGGTCGAATAGAACAGCTCGAAGTTTAGCACAGCTCTATCTTAAAGAGATAGTCAGACTACATGGGGTTCCCAAAAGCACTGTCAGTGATCGGGATCCATTGTTTACCAGTAAATTCTAGGAAGCTTTTCAAGAGGAACTTGGGACCAAGTTAAATCTGAGCTATGCCTATCACCCTCAGACAGATGGTCAAACTGAGAGGGTGAATCGTGTTTTGGAAGACTTATTGCGTGCTTG
The DNA here is from genome assembly GCA_030737875.1 of Allium sativum. Taxonomy (NCBI): domain Eukaryota; kingdom Viridiplantae; phylum Streptophyta; class Magnoliopsida; order Asparagales; family Amaryllidaceae; genus Allium; species Allium sativum. The sequence goes on from CM060911.1 coordinate 19,808,176, forward strand.
CATTCTCGATTATGGCGGTTCATGGGAGGACCACTTGCACTTGGTGGAATTCTCCTATAATAATAGCTACCAAGCAAGCTTGGGGATGTCACCATTTGAATTACTTTATGGCAGGCCATGCAGATCTCCGGCATGTTGGGTGGAGTCAGGCAATCGACTAGTCTTGGGCCCCGACATGGTTCGAGAAGCATCAGATAAGGTTGACTTGATTAAGAAGCGCTTGGTGACTGCTCAGAGCCGACAAAAGAGCTATGTAGACCAGCGAAGAAGGAATCTAGAATTCTCTGTGGGTGATCGAGTATACTTGAAGGTTTCTCCTTTGGGAGGCGTGATTCGTTTTGGGAAGACGGGAAAGTTGGCACCGAGATTCATTGGTCCATTCCCTATTCTCGAAAGGATTGGTACTCTCGCTTATAGAGTGCAGCTGCCCGACTGGTTTCTAGGGGTGCATGATGTATTTCATGTGTCTCAACTCCGTAAGCATGTGCACGATCCAGATCTGATTGAGGATGAATTAAACCAACAGATCCTAGATATTGCTCCAAATCTAACAGTGAGAAAGGACCCGATTAAGATCATTGGCAAAGAAACCAAAATCTTAAGGAACAAGAAGATCAACCTAGTCAAGGTTCAGTGGAGTGGGGATCCTAGAGACTGTACTTGGGAGACAGAGGATAGCATCAAAAAGGCTTACCCCAAGTGCAGAGTGGATATCTCCGAATAACCCTTGTGTTAAGGTACGTTTATATCAATTTACATTTTCCATCTTGGTTCCTACTTTACTTTGTTTCCTTTTCGAGGACGAAATTTCTTAAGTGGGGGAGATTGTAACGACCCGGAAAATCCGAACCAATTTAAAATTTTTATTTTAAATTATTTGGTGGAAAAATGTGGCATAAATTAAAAATTCCATTTTTAAATAATATTAAAGCCAGTGAAAATAGTCAATTTTTCAAACGATCTCTGTTTTCGACGAAACCACTTTCATTGGAACCGGAATGTCATATTATTGCTAGGTTTCAATTTTTAGAATTTTTCGATTTAATATGTGAGCGTGGCGAAGAAAAATGTGTTTGGTCGATTACAGTCAAATTTAATCGACTGAAAAATAGCCATTTTTCAAATAGTGTCAGAATTCGACGAAATTAATTTTATTAGGACCGTATCTTCATATCATAGACAAATATATTTTTTCCGGATTTTTCTGAGTCCGTATGTGGACTCGGTGAATTTATTTGTGCGACAGAATTAATTTAATAAAGAAATTAAATATTAAAATAAATAAACCAGGCCACAGACAGCCGTTTGGGCTGACGGGACCTGTCCCATTGGGTCCGTAATATGGGTTATTGGCTAGGGGCACCTTCTTCTGGGCTGAAATCGAAACAGTTTAGAAATTATGGATTCAATTATAAAATTACACATAAAATATTATAAAAATGGGAAAATCAAAACCCTAAAATCTACTTTCACTGTACATCTTCGTTGCCGCCGCCTCTTCTCAAACCAATGACCGAAATTGCTTCCCCTTCCTCCATCAATTTCTTCTTCATCCCTTCGAATTAAAATCCCTCACACATACCAAATCAAAGCCCCTTCCGCCCTCTACAATTCCATACCACATGATCGTCTCCTAGTGCCGCAACCACCAAGCACCGATGAACCAAACCCGCGCCGTTCGTCCGCCGTGCCCCCCCCCCCCCCCCCCCCCCGCGTGCGCCACCCGTAGCCCGTCGAAGTCCCGCCGTCCGATCAGTCTCTAGTGCATCCATCCGCGAGCAAATCGGAACCCTAGGATTTGAAGAATAGGGTAAAACGGCGGCCTGTAGTGTCAGGGAGGAAGAAAGGTTTATTTCTCTAATTAATTTATTATTTAATTCAATTAAATTATTTTAAACTTCAATTTATCATATCTAACTCGTTTCAATTCGAAATTCGATGATTTCAGCGGCGTTGTAATCGTGTGACTAAGATCTACGCATCGAAACTGACTGGAGTTGATTCTGAATAGTTCGAATTTTGGCCAAAAATCATCAACGACTGTGAGATTCTGAATTTAAATAATTAAATAATTTATTTAAAATTCTATTCGATCAGTTGAATCATTGTATATTATTCTGATCTGTTATGTGGTGATTGTTGTATGGTTTAATCTTATTCGTTGTGATGTCATGTTATAATTTGACTGTCTGGATCTGTAAAATTCTGATGTAATCATAATAAAGTTCTCGCCTTTGCTTTTATTTTTATTTTTATTCCTTTCTCTTGAAACTGATCTTTTGATTTGAAAATAAAATATAATAAAGTTGGGATCTTTGTTTTAAAAGTTTTGATCTTTTGATTTGAAATAAAATATAAGTAAGTTTTGTTCTTTTGTTTTGAAAACAAAATTAAGTTTTGATCTTGTGTTTTGAAAACAAAATATAGTGCTAATCCTTTTGTTTTTGAAAAAAAAAATTAAGTTGAATCTTTTGTTTTGATTTACGAATAAAACAAAGTTTTAATCTTTTGTTTTGATTAACAGAATTTTGTTTTTCAAAAACAAATATGAAAGAAAGTTTGATCTTTTGTTTTTCAAAACAAATATAAAGGAAAGTTTGATCTTTTATTTTTCAAAAACAAAATAAAAGAAGGTTTGATCTTTTTTTTTCCAAATAAGATGAAGTTTTGATTTTGTTTTTCAAATCAAAACAAAGTGGAGCCTTTCATTTTGTTTTAAATAATAAATAAGATTTGATCTTTTATTTTGACATAAAATAAAAGAAGTTGAATTTATACAATGAATAAAGATTTGATCTTTTATCCTAAAATGAATAAAGTTCATATATTTTGTTTCATTTCACAAAATAAAGGCGGGGTCTATTATTTTTGATTCATAGGAATTTTACAACCAATCATATGTTGCTATTTGTTGTAATGCCCAAAATTCATCGTATGATAAATTAGTTGAAATGACACCAAAATTTCGTCGTCATGTCTATATGGTTGAAATGAACCAAATTTCACCGTCATGTCAGTATAGTTGAAATGAATCAAATCTTGACATTAGAAATTATATTTATTTTAGGAATGTTGAAGCTAGAAGAGAAGTTTACATTGGAAATAAAGTCCACCTTTTTAATTGCATTTTTCAATGCAAATATTACATAGAAAGATGAATTTACTGTTTAATTGAGTTCTCTTGGTAATAGAAGAGAATAAAAAGACATTTTTATTTTAATGTAATAGGAAAGACATCTTTATTTTCAATGTTATAGGAAAGGATAAAAGGACATTCTCATTTTCAATGTAATTGGAAAGAATAAAAAGAGATTTACACTTTATAGGTAAATAAAAGAATAAGAGACTTTTACATTTTTATTTATTATACATTTTAAAATATCATTTTTGGTCGCATTAGAATTGGCGAACAAAAATGTCATTTTGTTGAATGTTGAAGTTATACATTTTAAACTATCATTTTTGATCGCATTAGAGTTGGCGAACAAAAAATGTCATTTTGTTAAATATTAAAATCTATATCGTTGAAGTATCATTTTTGGTCGCATTAGAATTGGCGAAAAAAAATGTCATTTTTGTTGAATATAGGAATTATACAATTTAAAATATCATTTTTGGTCGCATTAGAATTGGCAAACAAAAATGTCATTTTGTTGAATGTTGAAGTTATACATTTTAAACTATCATTTTTGATCGCATTAGAGTTGGCGAACAAAAATGTCATTTTGTTAAATATTAAAATCTATATCGTTGAAGTATCATTTTTGGTCGCATTAGAATTGGCGAACAAAAATGTCATTTTTGTTGAATATAGGAACTATACATTTTAAAATATCATTTTTGGTCGCATTAGAATTGGCGAACAAAAATGTCATTTTGTTGAATGTTGAGGTTATACATTTTAAACTATCATTTTTGATTGCATTAGAGTTGGCGAACAAAAATGTCATTTTGTTAAATATTAAAATCTATATCGTTGAAGTATCATTTTTGGTCGCATTAGAATTGGCGAACAAAAATGTCATTTTTGTTGAATATAGGAATTATACATTTTAAAAAATCATTTTTGGTCGCATTAGAATTGGCGAACAAAAATGTCATTTTGTTGAATGTTGAAGTTATACATTTTAAACTATCATTTTTGATCGCATTAGAGTTGGCGAACAAAAATGTCATTTTGTTAAATATTAAAATCTATATCGTTGAAGTATAATTTTTGGTCGCATTAGAATTGACGAACAAAAATGTCATTTTTGTTGAATATAGGAACTATACATTTTAAAATATCATTTTTGGTCGCATTAGAATTGGCGAACAAAAATGTCATTTTGTTGAATGTTGAAGTTATACATTTTAAACTATCATTTTTGATCGCATTAGAGTTGGCGAACAAAAATGTCATTTTATTAAATATTAAAATCTATATCGTTGAAGTATCATTTTTGGTCGCATTAGAATTGGCGAACAAAAATGTCATTTTTGTTGAATATAGGAATTATACATTTTAAAAAATCATTTTTGGTCGCATTAGAATTGGCGAACAAAAATGTCATTTTGTTGAATGTTGAAGTTATACATTTTAAACTATCATTTTTGATCGCATTAGAGCTGGCGAACAAAAATGTCATTTTGTTAAATATTAAAATCTATATCGTTGAGGTATCATTTTTGGTTGCATTAGAATTGGCGAACAAAAATTTCATTTTTATTTGATTTAAATTGATACATTGTTGAAATCCTCATTTTTAATAAAGGAAATCGCCCAAGTGGTTTATATATTATATATAAATATAAATAAAATATAAAATTAAACGAAACGAACGCTGCAGTTCGCGTATCGATAATCGTAACTTCAAACGAATATATAGAAAGATCCAACCGTTGGATTTTCCCAAAAACTGGAACCGTTAGGACTGCTTTGGGAAGAGCTTTCCAACAATATAAATTTCATCAAAATCTGACGGTTAGATTTTAAGATATGTGTAAATCAAATTTTGGTAAAAACAGCGCCAGCGCCGCCCATTGACCCGAAACGTCGTTTATATATTTCGAGCTATTTTTAATAAATAAAAATAGCGATAAATAGTTATAAATATATATGAAATGTTTTAAACTATAATTATGTGACAATTATTTGAAAAGGCCGAGTTTAACTCATTTCAAATAATTGAACGGCGATTAAATCAAAGATGTAACAAGACGGTGTAGAAGACCGGCGATCTTCACATCGAATGGGCGATGACTTCTGATACCTTGGACAGACTTGCTCCTAGGACTAGGTTGAAGCAGTAATTGTCCGGACGTGTGTGTTGATCGTACGGATTAGCGAGCACCTTTTTGGTGTCTCCGGTTTCGTTCAGACCCAGAACGGACTTGTAAATGGATGCGTGTCTGATGTTGGAATTCGCTACATGTAATTAAATCGATTTCTATTAATATATGTCTGTTTGGTGGTGGAGAATTTATTCTCTACTTAACACCCGGATACGTAGTAGTAGTTATTGATAGCATGGCGTTGAATTGTCAACGTGGCACGCCAAGATGCAATGATCAAGGCTTTGTTTAAAAGCAGGCCTTGTGGCTGATGATCAAAGCATAGCCTGTTTAGGCATAGAATTGTGTATAACGTGACTTCGCGAGCCTCACACCCCGGTATGAGTCAAAAACGGGATATGGACCGTAGGGAGTGCATACGTTTCTTTCTAGCTAGAGTGGTGTTTGGGCTTTAACACGGCCCGGCATTTTTCTATGTGGATTTTGGATTGAGGTACCTCGTTTTTATAGGCCGGAAGTGGTCACATTATAGGTCCAAAGGGGCCGGGAAACGTATGTTCAGGAATTGCCAATCCACTACCGTTAGGTGGAGACCGGCCCTACCGTTCTAAGGGTTCACTGCGGGGGATCCTGAGGCATTTGCTAGAGTGTCTCGAATCGGAAGAGGATGATCCCTAGCCTCGATTTCATGACAGAAAGCCAATTCCCAATACGACAACATTTCGGTTTTGATTGTAAACTTATATACGTCGACATAGTAGGATGGGGTACTATGCCGTCTAGGATTGATATATTTATATTGAAGTATTTTAATACTGCCTAGACACTAATGATAATATTAAAATATTACTTTTCACTTATTAAGCAAGTTTTATCATCATAAGGGAAAACTCTATCCTCCTGTGTGCGTTGCATTGTGTGATAGGACTTGAGTCTTATGATGGTTTCATTTTTCAAAAGTCATTTCGCTGTTTTATATAAACTTTATAAAATATTGCACTGGCAATCCAATGGAGTAAACCCGTTCCGCGTTAGCGGCGTGGTCCTGAGATTCGCCATCTTGATAGTTAATTTAGTTAAGAATTCTCACACCAGTCCCATGACTGACTCGTAGTTTGTTTCACTTTTGCAAACTCGGGTGCCCTCTTTCCACACGGGCAGCCAATTGACAGGTTTCTGGGTGATACTTTCTGGTGGGAGCTTGCTTTGGGAGAAAGAAGAAGAAGACCTTTTCTCCATCTTTTATTCTGTTTTTGAAACATTTTTTCTACCTCTTGTTTTTTTATGTATGTAATGGGATTTGAAACTCATTTCATTTCATTTGAGACTTGTTTCTTTTTTGTTAAGACTTTTATTATGCTAAGTGGATCCTGTAAACTGCATACTCTAATGATTCTGTTTTGATGTTGATGACGTTTTATTTCCGCTGAAATGTTTATGTGTTATGATAATTATCTGAGATCTGTTTTTGTTGTAAATATGTTGTATTCCAAAATGATTATCCTTACTTTCGGTCTACGGAAGTTTGGGGTCATCACATAAGGACCTGTAGACAAACTACTCGACTGCCTGTGTGGAAAAGAGGGCGCCCTAGTTTGCAAAGGTGGAAACAAACAACGGGTCAGTCCTGGGACTGGTGTGAGAACTCTTAACTAATTTAACTAATAGTAATAGGGAAAACCCCAGGACCACGCTGCCAACGCGGAACGGGTTTACTCCATTGGATTGCCAGTGCATAAAATAAAGTAAATCGTTAAACAACGCAATGCTTTTTAGAAAAATGAAACCATTATAAGACCCAAGTCCCATCACACAATGCAACGCAAACCGGAGGATACGGTTTTACCTTATAATGGTCAAAAGATGCTTGATACGATAAAAACGGATTTGATATTATTATTAGTGTATATATGTTTCAAAAACAATTTCTATCATAATGTATCAATCCTAGATGGCATGGGTACCATATATCATGTCGCCATACTAGTTCTACAATCAAAACGCATGGTGTCGTATTGGAAATTGGGTTTCCATCATGAGTCAAGGCTAGGGAGGAGCTCCTTACTGATTCGAGACACTCTAGCTAATGTCTCAGGATCCCGCGCAATGAACCCTTGGATAGCTGCAGGGCCAGTCCATACATACAGCTTCGTGGATTGGCAATTCCTGAATACACGTTTCCCGGTCCTATAGGACCTATCATCCGAGGCGCCTCATTCCATCATCCACATAAGTAAAATGTCGGGCCGTATTAAAACCCAAACACCACTTCTAGCTAGAAAGAAACGTGATGTTCTCCCTGCGTTCCCTTCTCCCGTTTTAGACTCCGCCGGTGTGTGAGGCTTGCGAAGTCACGCTATACATAAAGCTATGCCTAAACAGGCTATGCTTTGATCATCCCACAAGGCCTGCTTTTCAACAAAGCCTTGATCATATGCTTCTTAGCATGCCACTTCGTCACTCCATATCACACTACCAATCCTTTGCCGAAATATATGAAAGCGTGTTAAGCAAGAGAATAAATTCTCCGCCACCAAACATTCATACATTCGACAGAAAATCAATAAATACAATATAAAGGAGTACAATGTCAGACACACATTCCATTTATAAGCTTATGCTCTGGGTCTGACCGAAAGCCAAATCTGTAATAATCAACACTACGTCCGGACGGCCACCACTGTAGCCCCTTCAAGGTAGCTACTCCAATCACGGGCATTAGCAGTTGTCATCCATTCGATGTGAAGATCGTCGATCTTCAATCACCGTCTTCAACTCTTCGACTTTCATTTGTCGTATGATCATTTGAAATGAGATTGAACTCGGACCTTTCAAATGATCCTCGCATATATATATATATATATATATATATATATATATTTAAAAATCATTTCATATCATTGATATTAATTTGTAACGATCAACCTTTATTTTCATTTATATAAAAATAATTAAATTCCATTTAACGATGCTCCAAGTCAAAAGGTGACCTTGGCGCTGTTTTCACCCAAATTTGTTTTACACATATCTCTAAATCTAACCGTTGAATTTTAACATAATTTATAACGTTGGAAAGATCTTCCCAAGGCGAACCTAATGGTTACAGATTTGGGAAAATCCGACGGTCGGATATTTCGGTATAACCAACTAAAAGTACAATTCTGTAAAGTGAACTACCACGCTCGATTCGTTCAATTGAAATTTGTTTATATATATGATTATATATATACATACAATTTCTTCGGCCATTTCATTATTGTGATAATCATAACAAGTAGAGAACACTTGGTTTCTAAACATTTTGATATATAACATACCACACAATGATGTTTATTTTATTTTAATTCACATACACATCCTATACATGCAATGCATTTTTTTATTTTCAATCTATACAAACATGCAATTTCTTGTGCGTCATTTCTAATTCAACAAAAATGATTATTTTGTGTCATTCTTTTCTTTACAAGCAAAATGATATTTGACACGACCTGAACTTCCCCGTGAAGGAAAGCGCGGATAGCGTTGAGTACAAGACAAATCAGAACGCAGACGGGAGAACATTTCATTGTTAAAACAACAATTCCATCAGAATACAAGAATATACAGAGTATAATGAATAAATTACATTCGATAAATATCAGAGATTACAATAAATTACATAGCAGCGGAAAATAATACAAAGCACAACTGAAGGTGATATACGGTTACAGAGCTTTCCGGATATCATTCCAGCTGTAAACCAGGATCCTGTGATATAAATCTGCAAAACCAAAACTACTAGCTGCCCGTGTCGAAAATAAGGGCACCCAGAGTTTAGGTTAAAACAATAAACTCCAGGTCAGTCATGTGACTGGTGTGAGAACTAAAACAGTTATTTAAACTTTACTTTAAAAGAGAGTAATTCAAGGGACCACGCCGTATAACACGGAACGGGTTTCCTCCCAAGAATACCAGTGCATAGAATAAACAACGCAATGCTTTTTCAAAAAATGAAGCTATTATAAGACCCAGGTCCCATCACACAATGCAACGCAAGCCGGTGGATAGGGTTTTCCCTTATAATAGCCAAACATGCTTTGTACGTTTAAAACAAATCATTTGATACTATAGTAAGTGTATAGTGTCAAAACAATTTCAATCATAAATATAAATCATAGACGGCATAGCATCCCATGCTACTATGTCGCCATACTAGGCTCTACAAATAAAGCCGAAATATCTCGTATTGGAAATTGGATTTCCGTCATGAGTCGAGGCAAGGGGCAAGCTCCTCTCCGCTTTCGAGACACTCTAGCAAATGTCTCAGGGCTACGCACTCTGGGCAACCCTTGGATCTTCAGGCCCGGTCCTCTCTTACGTTTGAGGATTGGAAAATCCTGAACACACGTTTCCCAGTCCTTACAGACCTAAAATCGAGGCGCCTCATCCAACAACCACATAGGTGAAAAGTATATAAATGTCAAGGCTGGTAAGTCACTGACACCACCAAAGCTAGAAAGAAACGTCGTGCTCTCCTTGCAGTCCTTATCCCGTTTTTGACTCATACCGAGGTGTGAGGCTCGCGAATTCACGTTATACACAAAGCTACGCCACAAAGGCCGTGCTTTGATCAACAACCACAAGACTTTGCTTTTCAACAGAAGCCTTGATCTATGCAACTCAGCGTGCCACACAGGCAATTCATGCCATGCGATTGATATCTATCGATATATAACCTCTAAGCTCGTACGTCTCAGAGAAGGGCGTTAAGCGAGAGAATAAATTCTCCGCCGCCAAACAGATATATTTTTAACAAAAATCAATCAACACAGAATAAAATCCAATGTCAGACACACAATCCTTTACAAATTCGTTCTGGGTCTGAACGAAACCAGAGGCACTTTCCTTGCATATCCATCGATCTCCAAGTACGTCTGGACGACCACCTACTGATTCCCTCATCTTGGGTGTACAGCACAATCAAGATCATCAGTAATCACCCAAACGATGTGAAGACTTCCGGTCTTCAACCACCGTTTTCATCTTCGACATATCGTCGAATCGGTTATTCAGAATGGGTATAAACCCGGCCTTTCCGAACAACCCGCGTATATTAAAAACAAATGTTACACAAACACAACATACGCCTCATTCCAATTCATTAGTCACTAACCGTAAATCATTAAGAGAGCAGTTTCCCAAATATTAACCCCGAAGGCCGAAACCAACATCAGATCAATACCCGGGAAACCATTCTTCTTAGCTAACCTACAGCTAGTTTCTAAATTTCACATTCTTAGGGAAATATTCCCATTAATTTTATCAAAGATAAATTCTTTTAAATTTATTCTTTAATCTTCCTTTAGATGTCATTTCAAACCATATTATGGTTTTCCAAATTAGTCGAGATTAGCGAACTACTCCGAAGTAATTATTTATTTTATTTCCCAATCCCAACCTATTCATCCCATGAAGAAAAACTGGTAATACTCCATATCTAATACCACGGTGTTATCGGTAAAATTAATTACCATTTCACGTTCAAATCTAATTAAAGATTTAACTATCGCTTTGGAGCAAAACTGGTAATACTCCATTCTCGCTCATTTGCCAAATTTGATAATTTAAATTATCAATTCACATTTCAATCTAATTGCAGATTCATTAAAACTCCTTTTACTGGGTTAAAGAACTAGTGTCATTTAAAACACAGTTCACGACAAACCCAAATTACATTCTATTTATTATCGGGTTAAAGAACAAGTGTTATTTAAAACACTGTTCACGATAAACCCACAAATCACTTCTAATTTAATTTCAATCAAATATATTAGAAATTCCGATTCTTTAAAACCCCTTTCTAAATCCAATTTATTTATTTAAAAATAGTTGGGTTTTAATTTTAGTTCAAACTAGTTCATTTCGATAAAAAACTATTTTTATCTTTTCAAATATGGAGTTTTTCATCCCAATTTTTCCCAAATCATTTCTTATGATTTTACACAAATTATTACTATTTTTAATAATTTTATCAAGGCCCGTACAGTCAATTTCCATCAACGGCCATCGAAATGCACTTATAGCGACCTTTTCCAAATTTAATTTGGACGTATCTCCAAATCCAACTGTTAGATTTCAACTTTCCAATATACGTTAGAAAGCTCTTTTCGATACGAACCCAACGGTTCCGGTTTTAGGAGAATCCGACGGTCGGATCTCCCGTAATGTCCATTCGAAGTCAATGGTCGAAATTCGCGAACTGCCGCGGTGCGGCGCGTTCTATTCAGGCCATTATATTATATATAATATATATTTCGTCGATTTCTATTTAAAACGAATTTTATAAATAGTTTTAAATTCGTTTCAAAAACAATTTCAACTTCCATTTCAATTCAAATCAAAATTGAATTTTTCCTTATAGATTCGTTTTAAAATTCATTTCTAATCAATTCAAATTTCAATTCAATTTGAATTCATTTCAATTCGTTATAAATTCAAATCGAATTCGTTTTCAATTCAATTCGAATTCGTTTTCAATTCGATTCAATTAAAATTGGTTTTCTATTCGATTCAATTTAAATTCGTTTTCTATTCGATTCAATTCAAATTGGTTTTCTATTCGATTCAATTCAATTTGGTTTTCTATTCGATTCAATTCAAATTGGTTTTCTATTCGATTCAATTCAAATTCGTTTTCTATTCGATTCAATTCAAATTGGTTTTCTATTCGATTCAATTCAAATTGGTTTTCTATTCGATTCAATTCAAATTGGTTTTCTATTCGATTCAATTCAAATTTAAAAACGAATATAATCAATATAAATATTGTTCGCGTCAAAATAGCGCATCTCTAGTCAATACGGCTTTATATATTTCAATAATTCCATTATTCTATTCGACAAATGAATCTATATTTTTGTCAACACGTGACTAATCCCAACGAATGAGTACTGTCCACGTGTGACTATTTTTGTTATTTAATATATTTTAAAAAATTGTGGTATCTATCGTTTGACATCAAATCAGACTCTAACCGTAAATTAGTAAGAGAACGGTTCCCTGAATATTAACCCCGAAGGCCGAAACCAACATCAGATCAATATCCAGGAGACCACTCATCTCATCTATTTTCCAGTTAGTTTCTAATTTTATATATGATAAAGATGTAGATTTTATTGTTAAAATATTTCGTTCAACACATGACTAATCTCAACGGATGAGTACGGTCAACACATGAACCTTTATTTTATAGTGATAAAGATATAAATTTTATTGTTAAAATATTTCATTTAACACATGACTAATCTCAACGGATGAGTACGGTCAACACATGAACCTTTACTTTATAGTGATAAAGATATAAATTTTATTGTTAAATTATTTCGTTCAACACATGACTAATCTCAACGGATGAGTACGGTCAACACATGAACCTTTATATTATAATATTTTTTTCCCGATTGGAATGAGGCCCAATCAATTACCATATAAAGTTAATTATATGGATTCCATACAACACATGTATATAATAGCAACGATAAATAATCAACCATCATCCAAAGTGCACTACACTGTATAAGCATCAAATATAGATATCTAACGCTTATAACAGCCTGTCGATCCATCGATCAACATACAACTAATTATTGGGATTAGTGTATGCCGTATTTTATCCCAATACCCGTGTGGGGTTTTCAAGCAATCAAACACAGATTTTATTTGTGCAGTTGGGCGATGTGTAAAATTTATCGTCCCAATCAATGTCCTTCAAATAGGTGTACATAAACAAACCGTCCGGTTTGTAAATGGATATTTATTTATTCACATTCGCGTTAAAAATTATATTTTTAACGACCAAACTATTTTATTCAACCTATGAATATTGTATTCAGTTCATTTATCAAATAAAATGATATCTTTATTTTTCTAACTTATTTTAGAAAATTTCGGCGGCATAACGGCACGATACTAGAAACGGGACAAGGCCTAGCCTTATCCCCGGTCTAGTGATGGCCCACGCCGTACACATATCAATCAATCCATTCCATTTCACCAAGCAATCAAGTTCAAATCAAATAATCTAACCAACTACACAACCAAACAAACAAGTCCATGGTCTGTGGACAATGGTGTCGGGTGCTACTAAACACCGTCTGCATCCTAGTATATATTTATAACTAGGAAAAGAAATTTAGAGTGAGAAGTTCTCACCGATAGCTATTCCAACTCCACGACACTTCTAATGTAGGAAATCTTCACTGTTCTCGTCTCTTATCACTTTCGACGCCCGTAGCCACTTCATATGTAAAAATCCAATTTTTACTTTGCTATTCAATACATAAAAATCAAATTTTTACTTTGTTGCTATGTATATAAAAATCCTATTTTTATAATCACGCTATATGGATAAAATTTATATTTTCACACCGTTACTATATAGATAAAAATTCTATTTTTACATCGTTATCATATAGATAAAAATTCTATTTTTACATCGTTATCATATAGATAAAAATTCTTTTTTTACTTCGCTATTCTCTATATAAAGATCTCGCCTTTTCAACTATAAAGATTTTGCCTTTTTCAAATATAAACATTTCTCCTTTTCAAATATAAAGATTTCTCCTTTTCAAATATAAAGATTTCTCCTTTTCAAATATAAAGATTACTCCTTTTCAATTTCATCACTATAAAAATCACATTTTTATTTTGCTACATATATAAAGATGATATTTTTACTATATATAAAATATAAAAATTATATTTTAATTATCTCTAGTACATAAAGATAATATTTTGACTATCCATAAAATCTAAAAGTTATATTTTTATTATATTTACTATACAAAAATCGTATTTTGATTCTTTTTATAATATAAAAATTATATTTTTGTTTCATGTCTAAACATAAAAATCATTTCTTTTGTAAATTAAAAATCTATTCTTTTGTAAATTAAAAATCTACATACTAAAAATCAGTTTTTAAACTGATTAACCTAAGCTAAACATTTAAAATGAATTAAAACAAAACAAAAATAAACTAATAAATGAAATAAAAAAACTTACAGTGAATATTGGGGGGGGTGGAGTATCTCGTCGGGGTGGTTTGGGTTGGGGGAAGGTGGAGGGGTCGGCGCAGGTGGAGTAAAGGGGGGGCGGAGGTGGTTGGGTGGGCGCGGCGGGTTGTGGCGTGGAGGGGCTCACGACTTCGGCCAGGGAAGAAAGGAAGAGGAGGAAGAAGAGAAGAGAGAGGCGGCGGAGGTCAGAACGAGGGGGGGTGCGGCATCGACCGCCATCGAGGGGGGGCCGCGGCTGCGCCTTCTTCTTCTTCTTCTTTTTTTATTTTGTTTTCTGATTTGAAGAAACGGGAGGGGGGGCAGAAGTTAAAAGGAAGAGAGAGAGAGAAAACATTTTTTTATTATTTTAAATTTCAAAAAAAGTGACTTTTTATTTCGATCTCGAAACGAGGCCCACCGCCTGTCGTCCATAGCTAATTACCCCCATTCCGAACACAATGAGATATATATCGCAAGCAGATTCGATCGTTTCGATCAGTTTCCGTTAAAATCAACATATAACTCTATATATTGAATTTGAACGCGCATTTCAATTTACCGGGGTCACATACGAACTCTAAAAATTCCAAAAAAATATTTTCTATCTTCGTATTGACAATACGGTCCTAACAAAACTAGTTTCGTCAAACACGTTTTCCTTTGCCACGCTCACATATTGATTCGAAAAATTATGAAAATTGGAATCTAGAAATAATTTGACATCACGGACCCAACAAAAGTGGTTTCGTCGAAATCGGAGGTCGTTTGCAAATTTCCCATTTTTAAGGGCCTGAATTCCATAGCGACTATTCAGAATTTTCAACTGGACATATCTTTTGATTCCCGCTATGAAATTTTGACTTGTCGGATTCGTTGGAAAGATATTCTCAATTAGATCCTAATGTTTTTGGTTTCACTAAAATCCGGTTTATTTTGCACCCGGTACATTCATCTGAAGTTTGAAATCGAATTATCGAACTACCGCGCCATTTTCAATTCTATTTATAATTATATATAATTATTTATATTCTAACGACGACGTATATAATATATACGTTCGAATTCTATTCAAAATAAATTTCTCGTCGATATTATTTAAAATAATTCATTTTAAATGTTCAAAATTCATTAAAATTGCCAAAATAAAAATTTTAAACTGGCCCCGATTTTCGGGTTGTTACATTCTCCCCCACTTAAAACTTTTCGTCCCCGAAAAGGAACAAAGTCGAAAGTGGTTTGATTAATCATCTCTACGTTCGATCTGGCTTCCATTCTCCAACTTTTCAGTTTCTGAGAATTTTCAAATTCTTCAAAAATTGGGCTAACACCCTAAATTTTCGAAAAATTTCGCCATAACCTCCCCTGCACCGGGAGCCACGGGAAAATCCCGAAATTGCCATACAGGCCTTCTGATCTCAAAAGAAAAAAAAGCCAATAGGCTCATAAAATCATCATCACCCAAACAAAACAGTAAATTATAGTAAACATGTACCTATTTGTCGGGCAAACAAATTTTATTTCTCTGCTCTAGCCTCCTTGCTATGACCTGTTCAATGTAAGTATATGTATATGCAAGCAAATGCGACCAATTTTCAATAAAATTCTATATTTGATTTAATTAGGCTAAATGGTTCAGAATTATCAAACAATTTAACAAACAACGCAAACATCAATCAATTAGTGAATTTAACGTTTCAAATTCATAATTCTGATATATATAATGAAAATCATGTTTTTGATGCCAAATCACACAATAAATTTATCTATATAAGTTTTGGTTCTCACACCAGTCTAATGGAAATATATAGAAATCACACCTTCGAAACACGAACATAAATATTGATAATGCGGCCGCATTACTAGAATTATCTCCGGGCGACTAGAGTGTGATTCTATATCTATCCAGTATATTAAAACTTCGAATATACGTTCATGACGCGTACACGCGAAATCTTTATATACTCGATATTCCAAATTCAAAATAAATAAATAATCAAATACGTATAAAGCGATTTAAATTTTCAAAACAAAATTGTTTTCATTTGAAAAATATACTCTTCACACCCGTTCTAGGATACTACTGATCCTATCTCTAACGAGTCATTCTTATTGGATATTACTAATCCAATATCTGATGAATTATTTCGTATGGTTCTAATGTGTCTTGTTCTCGAGCTCTGCAAACCAAAGCTCTGATACCAAACTGACACGACCCGAACTTCCCCGTGAAGGAAAGCGCGGATAGCGTTGAGTACAAGACAAATCAGAACGCAGACGGGAGAACATTTCATTGTTAAAACAACAATTCCATCAGAATACAAGAATATACAGAGTATAATGAATAAATTACATTCGATAAATATCAGAGATTACAATAAATTACATAGCAGCGGAAAATAATACAAAGCACAACTGAAGGTGATATACGGTTACAGAGCTTTCCGGATATCATTCCAGCTGTAAACCAGGATCCTGTGATATAAATCTGCAAAACCAAAACTACTAGCTGCCCGTGTCGAAAATAAGGGCACCCAGAGTTTAGGTTAAAACAATAAACTCCAGGTCAGTCATGTGACTGGTGTGAGAACTAAAACAGTTATTTAAACTTTACTTTAAAAGAGAGTAATTCAAGGGACCACGCCGTATAACACGGAACGGGTTTCCTCCCAAGAATACCAGTGCATAGAATAAACAACGCAATGCTTTTTCGAAAAATGAAGCTATTATAAGACCCAGGTCCCATCACACAATGCAACGCAAGCCGGTGGATAGGGTTTTCCCTTATAATAGCCAAACATGCTTTGTACGTTTAAAACAAATCATTTGATACTATAATAAGTGTATAGTGTCAAAACAATTTCAATCATAAATATAAATCATAGACGGCATAGCATCCCATGCTACTATGTCGCCATACTAGGCTCTACAAATAAAGCCGAAATATCTCGTATTGGAAATTGGATTTCCGTCATGAGTCGAGGCAAGGGGCAAGCTCCTCTCCGCTTTCGAGACACTCTAGCAAATGTCTCAGGGCTACGCACTCTGGGCAACCCTTGGATCTTCAGGCCCGGTCCTCTCTTACGTTTGAGGATTGGCAATTCCTGAACACGAATTTCCCGATCCTTACAGACCTAAAATCGAGGCGCCTCATCCAACAACCACATAGGTGAAAAGTATATAAATGTCAGGGCTGGTAAGTCACTGACACCACCAAAGCTAGAAAGAAACATCGTGCTCTCCCTGTAGTCCTTATCCCGTTTTTGACTCATACCGAGGTGTGAGGCTCGCGAATTCATGTTATACACAAAGCTACGCCACGAAGGCCGTGCTTTGATCATCAACCACAAGACTTTGCTTTTCAACAGAAGCCTTGATCTATGCAACTCAACGTGCCACACAGGCAATTCATGTCATGCGATTGATATCTATCGATATATAACCTCCAAGCTCGTACGTCTCAGAGAAGGGCGTTAAGCAAGAGAATAAATTCTCCGCCGCCAAACAGATATATATTTAACAAAAATCAATCAACACAGAATAAAATCCAATGTCAGACACACAATCCATTTACAAGTTCGTTCTGGGTCTGAACGAAACCGGAGGCACTTTCCTCGCATATCCATCGATCTCCAAGTACGTCTGGACGACCACCAACTGATTCCCTCATCTTGGGTGTACAGCCCAATCAAGATCATCAGTAATCACCCAAACGATGTGAAGACTTCCGGTCTTCAACCACCGTTTTCATCTTCGACATATCGTCGAATCGGTTATTCAGAATGGGTATAAACCCGGCCTTTCCGAACAACCCGCGTATATTAAAAACAAATGTTACACAAACACAACATACGCCTCATTCCAATTCATTAGTCACTAACCGTAAATCATTAAGAGAGCAGTTTCCCAAGTATTAACCCCGAAGGCTGAAACCAACATCAGATCAATACCCGGGAAACCATTCTTCTTAGCTAACCTACAGCTAGTTTCTAAATTTCACATTCTTAGGGAAAGATTCCCAATAATTTTATCAAAGATAAATTCTTTTAAATTTATTCTTTAATCTTCCTTTGGATGTCATTTCAAACCATATTATGGTTTTCCAAATTAGTCGAGATTAGCGAACTACTCCGAAGTAATTATTTATTTTATTTCTCAATCCCAACCAATTCATCCCATGAAGAAAAACTGGTAATACTCCATATCTAATACCACGGTGTTATCGGTAAAATTAATTACCATTTCATGTTCAAATCTAATTAAAGATTTAACTATCGCTTTGGAGCAAAACTGGTAATACTCCATTCTCGCTCATTTGCCAAATTTGTTAATTTAAATTATCAGTTCACATTTCAATCTAACTGCAGATTCATTAAAACTCCTTTTACTGGGTTAAAGAACTAGTGTCATTTAAAACACAGTTCACGACAAACCCAAATTACATTCTATTTATTATCGGGTTAAAGAACAAGTGTTATTTAAAACAATGTTCACGATAAACCCGCAAATCACTTCTAATTTAATTTCAATCAAATATATTAGAAATTCCGATTCTTTAAAACCCCTTTCTAAATCCAAATTATTTATTTAAAAATAGTTGGGTTTTAATTTTAGTTCAAACTAGTTCTGTAACACCCCACCTCCGCCAGTGCCACTCTTGCAAGGACACTAGCTTTGGAGGGGCGTTTAAACAAGGTAAACATGCATGCAGATATCACAAGACAGAACATATAAGTAAAACAGAGTAGTAAAGCAGCGGATAAAACTTGCATTTCCAAAACCACAGTTAAGTTACATTAAAGTACTTAGTCATTCTTTTCCAACAAACAAAGTCTAGATAAAAGCATAAACTGAAAAACTGAAATACATAAAGTACTATCCCCAAAGTGAAGTGATAAACCATAGCTAGCTCAATGTCCAAAACCGTACATGAGAAAATCCAGTAAGCAAGTTGAAAAAATCCAAGCTAAGCTCCAATGTTCCCACCCTGAGAACCTGAGGGGAGGAGGGGAAACGGAAGAAGAGAGGCGAAAGAAAACAGGTCAGTCAAAAAGACTGGTAAGCCCTACTACTATCTGTCTATGAACTAGTAAAGTTAACTGGCATGAGAAGCTGAGATGAACATAAGGATAACAACATACTAGCATGATGATTAACTAACAAGATAGATAAAGGTGTCATCGCATAATTAAGGTTAAGTTTTGCACCACGGGTGGACTAGCATTCTAACATGTCAAGTAAAAACAAGAATTGATCCCTTGGCCCAAGCTTGGCCCATCATCATGAGGTGACCTAAATTAAGGTCCAACTACACGGTCTAGTCGATCGGCTCCCTATAAGCCTAACTCGTCAAGTGTCGGTGTCATACGGCTTAATCATGTAATGTAGTTGACTGTGCAGGGTCCACCCTAGGGTGTATCAGGCCCTATGGTGTAACCCTCTGACACCATTACAGGATGCACAGTCCAAACCTACCGGTGCCCGTGTTCAACCCCGGACTTGATGTGCACGACCACGGTCCGCCTGAACAACCGGGGCATCATTCAGCCGTCTCTTTTGGTCTCTTACAATCAGCCCAGTAATCGTGCCCCACCCTAGCCTAGTCCTAGGGTCTTATGATACTACCAAGAAGGTTACTGCTGAAAAGGACCACGCAACTAGGGTTTCTTGACGGGTTAAATGTGGTTAACCCGATCCAAACGTGGATCAAATTGGTTAAGAGTACCCAAGGCTCCTGACTTAACCCCGATTAATCGATCAAGCCCAAATTGGTTAAGTATTAAGTGGACCATGACTTAACCCTAATCAGGAGGCATTAATTAACTTAATGCGCTTTAACATCTCACATTAGACTTTGTTGTGGTTACTAGTTAAGCCGGGCAGGTCCGGGTAGCTTTACACCACAACTAGGTCTAACCTCGGGTTCGAGCACAACAATGCCAACTTCTCACATTGGGTCCTATTGTTTGTAGCCACTAGTTAAGTCGGACGGGTCCGGGTAGATTTATGCTACAAACTCAACCCAACCTCGAGTTGGCCACACTCATATTTTCTAAGTGTCATGTCCATTATGTTTCCAAAACATAATTACAAGTTAACATATCACGTTATGTTATAAAAATCATGTTCATGTCATAATTTTACCCAACCCCAACGTAATCCCATTGTTTACATAATCGCAACAACGCATAAAGGGTAAAATAGGGAACTTGGCATAATCATGACAAAAAGGTGTTGAAGCCACAAGTTTATCATGGTGGCATATGAGATGTACATCTGTTCATATACTTGCATATTGCATTGTTAGGCTTCAAAAGCATGCATAAAACCAAACTTAGCATATGAGTGATACATGGTGATAAATGACATGTAGAAGTTGCTAGAAGTTCGCATTTAGCCTCACATGCAAGTTATCATAAGGGATATGATAACTTTCATGTTGCCAAAATGCAACCTTTAACATAAAGCTTGAAGCTTTAAGCTCACAAACTCAAGTTTAACTTGCATAACATGATAACATGGTCAACCCAAACTTGCATAACATGATAACATGTGTCATACATAACTTGCATAATGATCAACCAAACTTGCATATAATGATCAACCAAACTTGCATATAATGATCAACCAAACTTGCATATAATGATCAACCAAACTTGCATATAATGATCAACCAAACTTGCATATCATAATGATCAACCCCAAACTTGCATCATTCATTTAACTTTAGAGTTAATAAAAAGAAAGTAGAAAAGAGCTTACAATGCTATGAAGACACAAATAAATAGTTATTAAAAGATTGAGACGAAGCCCTTATGCAATCACCAAAAAGACGCAAATATGCAAGCTCCAAATGAAAAACCCTTGAGCCAAATCAATAAAAACCCTTGCTTTGAAATAGAAATGTTGCCACTTGACTTGAATGCAAACTAAGAACATTCATACAAGCTTGAAAATACTTGTATGCATTCAAAATCTCTCATATAATTTAACTTAGAAATTTTAGCATGAGAGTGGAGGCCATGAGAGGAACAATTTTGGCATAGTTTAGTTGTAGGAATGAATAATGATGATTTAGGCTAGGTGTTAGGTCCTTTTTATAGAGGATTAGGATAGTATTAGACATAGGATTAACCCTAGATTCAATCCAAGCCATCAAAGCATGTCTTGGGGAAGAAGTCAAGTGTAGGAACCATCTAGGGCCTTTAGACTAAAGCTGAACCATGAGAACCATTCAAATGCAAAGTCTGCATTTGAGCGAATCGGCCCACGGGTTGACAGCCAAACACCCTGGATTAACCCCTAGTCGACCCAGCGGGCTTGGGTCGACCTAAAAAATCGGCCGGTTCGGTTATTCCCCTCTCCCAAATCGCTGTTTTGAACATTTTTGCATATTTATTTATTTAATTTTCAATTATATATATATATATCAATATATATATATTTCTCTGCGCAACCCATGTCACTTAATTAAGTATACTTTAATTTGTGAATTTTTTCCGTGAAACTTCGCGAGGCCATATCTTGGTCATACGGACTCCGATTTTCGAAAACTCGGACTCTATTTCGTGTATTTTTCCGAGACGAACGTAATGGCACAGCCCTTTTCCCTTGATTCAGATTTTACAGTTTAATTCTGCCTCCATTTATGTTATAACATGTTATTCAAAAATACGGGTTGTTACATTCTCCCCTCCTTAAAGGATTTCGTCCCCGAAATCTCCAAGTTAGGAAGAACGTATCCTACCATCCATCATCCATCTACTCAAAACATCATCCACGAGCAATCATTGTCCTTAAAAGGTTCTAAATGTTGTATGATCATATGCAAAGGTGTGTGTATATGTACTTATCTAATGCGAAAATCAGGAGGTTACTGATTCAGTAAACCCCCTTAATGCAAAATATGTTAGTGAAATGAGTCCATATGTATGCAAATTCCTAACATAATTTATAATCTCTACATGAGTGCACATAACATTCATCCATATGCAACATCCACGTGATAGCATAACAAGTTTTCATCCATGAATAAGCATAAACACTCATGCATATGCGGTATGAAAGTGTGTGAGCCGATCTTAGTGCCTAACGTGTATTATGCACCCACGAGTATCCACTTGCAAACACTTGCAACCACTTGCAAACATCAAACATAACATGTTTCAAATACATGTTTCAACCAAGGGTTTCTACCTAAGGTTCTCATGACAAGATTTACGAAACAAGATAAACTAGATAAGCATGGATATCAAATGGAAGATATACCAATCTAGGAAAAGAGATTGAAAATGTATCCTCCAAGAGAAATGGATAAAGCACGCGCCTCTTCTCCTTGGTTTCCCAAGTTGCATCTCCCTCTGTTTCACTCCATTGCGCCTTAACAAGCTTAACTTCTTTGCTTCTTAGCTTCTTTGTCTTCATTTCCATGATACGAATCGGAGCTCGTCTCAGGGTTGCTTCATCCTCTACCTCCATGTCTTCACGAATACTTGGTTCAACCACTTTGGCAGGTCTGTGCAAACACTTCCGGAGATGCGAGACATGAAAGACATTATGCACTCCGGCCAGCTTCTCGGCAATTCCACCTTATAAGTCATCTTCCCGACTCTTTCTATAGTAGGGAAGGGTCCTACGATCCTTGGTGTCAGCGAACCATATTTCGCAAAGGAGAAATCTTCACAAAGACCATATCTCCAATTTTAAATTCCAAGTCTGTCCTTCACTTGTCTGCATAGGATTTCTGTCTGTCTTGGGCCGTTCTTATCCGTCTTCGAATCAATTCAACCCTCTCGGATGTGTCCCTTATCATGTCGGGCTCAATTATAAGCTTATCCGTCGTCTTCCCACCAACATGTTGGTGGCTTGCACGGCCTCCCATACGAAGCTTCAAATGGTGCCATCCCTATGCTGGCTTGATAGCTATTATTATAAGCGAACTCTACAAGAGGAAGGTGGTCTTCCCAAGTACCACCGAAGTCGAGAGCACAAAGCCTTAAAAGATCTTCTATCACTCTATTCACCCTTTCGGTTTGGCCATCCGTCTGGGGGTGATAGGCTGTACTCAGATTCAATCGTGTACCCATCGCTTCTTGCAAACTGTTCCAGAACTGACTAGTGAAAATTGGGTCACGATCGCTAACTATGCTAGAAGGAACTCCATGCAACCGCACTATCTCTCGAAGATAAATAGATGCCAACCCTGCTGCGGTCCTCTTGCTCTTTACTGGGATGAAGTGAGCACTCTTCGTAAGTCTGTCAATTATTACCCATATCCCAAAAAGCCCAAATAGTTTGGTGACGAACATCTTCACCCCAACTATATCTCACAAACAGGCGAGTCATACTCCTTATGGGGTTTGCAACAGAACTAAGATTGAGGATAGGACCGAGAGGATATACTTTAAAGATAGCATGCGAGTAAGCTCTACGGAACAATAGGGATCAAGGATATACTCTTAGAAAGAGATATAATGCGCGTATCTAGTCTTCAGTCTTCTAATCCGCATTTTCTTGTGCTTAATCCCATCGTGCCTTGACCGTCTTTTAACTTCGCAATTCCATAGTTCTTAATTCTTGTTCCCAAAATATGAGTTAGAACTCATTCCACCGTTGCCTCTCGTTCCACTTCCACTTATTCTTTGCCTAAAATACTTGGCTTAAACATAACTGCGTGCTCATGGTTTCGTGCAAGCTTTCCAAGATTCGTTAGTGAATCTTGGATCTCATTTACATTATACGGTATCCCACGCAGAAAACTATCTCTTGAAAACAGTGCCAATCCACGTTGCCAAACTGAAGCTGAGGTAAG
The DNA here is from genome assembly GCA_030737875.1 of Allium sativum. Taxonomy (NCBI): domain Eukaryota; kingdom Viridiplantae; phylum Streptophyta; class Magnoliopsida; order Asparagales; family Amaryllidaceae; genus Allium; species Allium sativum. The sequence continues at coordinate 19,832,296 of CM060911.1, forward strand.
GGCTCTCCTGAGCCTTTGAAAAGCAAGCTCACACTCCGAGTCCCATGCAAAGACTAAGTTCTTCTTCGTCAACTTAGTAAGAGGGGTCGAAATCTTAGCGAAGTCCCTGATGAACTTCCTATAGTAGCCCGCCAGTCCGAGAAAGCTTCTTACTTCGGTTGCATTCCTCAGAGTCTTCCAGTCTTGAACCACAACCACTTTCGCGGGATCCACCGCTATGCCTTGCTTAGAAACTATATGTCCAAGAAACCGAACTTCCTTTCTCCAGAAATGATATTTGGAGAACTTGGCTTTCAACTGATGCGCTCTAAGCGTATCCATCACTTCCTTGAGATGCCATGCATGTTCTTCCTCGTCCTTTGAGAAGATCAGAATATCATCCACGAAGACAATGACAAACTTGTTAAGGAACTCCCTGAACACCCTACTCATCAAGTCCACGAAGTATGCGGGTGCATTAGTCAAACCGAATGGCATGACAAGCCATTCAAAGAATCCATCCGGAGTCCTAAACGTAGTTTTATCAATGCTATCCTCAGCTACTCTAAGCTGATAGAATCCGATGGCTAGATCGAGTTGAGAGAAAACAGAAGCACCAAAAGAGATCATCAATCCTCGGTAACGGGTGCCTATTCTTCTTTGTCAGCTTGTTCAACTCTCGATAATCAACACATAGACGAACCGAACCATCCGTCTTAGTAGCGAATACCACTAGAGCACCCCATTCAGAAATGCTTCGCCTAATAAAACTCTTCTCAAGCAGCTCCTTGATTTGTTTACTGAGCTCCCTTCTCTCACGAGGGGCCATGTGCCTAACGGGCAATGATACTGGCTTGGCATTATCGACTAGATAAATGCGGAAATCTATCTCTCGTTTAGGGGGTAACCCCTTAACTTCTTCAAAGACATCAGGATAGTCTCGGACCACCCTTACAGATTGCAGATCATCGATGGACGAGTCGAGAGATTCAAGATAACATAACATGACGGGACCTCTAGGATTACAAGAAATTTCTAGGGTATCGAGGCGAGTCATGAGCCTCCCCACCCTATGCTCACAATCGAGGATGGCTCCATAACTGGACAACCAATCCACACCCAAAATCAACCCGTATCCCATAACCCGAGAACCTAAGCATTACACATGAATTCTATGCTCAAGATAGAGATTTTCAAATCCATACAAACCACAGGTAGATGGGCGGAACCCCCAATTGGATTTGAAACACTAACGGGATCCTCAACTAAGCTAGTACTTAGGTGCAAACTTTCAACAATATCAGAAGAGATAAAACTATGCGATGCGCCAGAATCAAATAAGGTGCGAACAGGAAAATCAGAAATGTAAACATGAATTTCTATAAAAACTCTACCTCGATCAAAAGCTGGAAGAGCGAGGAGAGCCTGCAATTGCCCTCCAGAGGGTCTTACTTGCTGAGTTTGTCCTTGCCCTTGTCCTTGCTTCTTGGGGCAATCCTTGCTAAAATGTCCAGACTCTCCGCAATGAAAGCATCCCCCCAACTTCCTTTTCTTCTTCCTACAGTCTTTGGCTATGTGTCCAGTAATCCCACAGAAGTTGCATTTCCTCTTCTTATTGTTCTTGTCTCTTTTCTCGGTATCTTCCTTCTTGCCTTGGGACTCATTTGCCTTGACCTCCTTCTTGCCACTCTTATCTTCCTCTTGGAGTAGGGCCATATTCACCAAACTCTCGAAGGTGGCCCCAGAGGTATATGAGACATGGCCAAACCGCGCAATGGCTCATTCAATCCTAGAGCAAAGTGTAGGGCCTTCTTCCGAGCTGTGTTTACCAATTCTAGACCGAACTGAGCAAGTTGATTAAACGTATCCACATATTCCCTAACGGTCATGTCCCCTTGCTTTAGAGATAGGAACCTCTCCATCTGAAGATTCTCTTCAGTCGATGATAGAAACTTTACCCTTTTAATAGCCATACCGCCAGCAGAACTTTCCTACGATCTTCCACCTCAAAGATAGCAAAGAGGTCTTCAGTTTCCTTTAACCAGTTTCTTGCCTCCACAGAAGTCTCCGTTCCGACAAAATTCTTGCAACCCATCGCCTTAAAGTCTTTGCAAAGCTCCGCGAAATTCACTTGTGTATGCTGAAGGGGAGGAGGAACCTCAGCTACGGGAGGAGGAGAGATGTTAGCGACGGGGGTAGGAGGAGGAATGTTCGCGGGGCCGGCTTCATTCGCCCTTGCCTCCATAAATCTCCAGAACCAGACGGGTACTTGTACGCCTTCCGGGATGTTAAAGCGATCGGCCATACTAAAACGAAGAAAATGATAGATTCAGAATGAAGAAACAAAGGATAGTGCTATGGCTTTTGGGGAATAGCCTTTTAAAATAAACTAGACTTTTCTTTGGAAAATACTTAATTGGTTTTGAAAATAGTTCTTCAAAAGGTAAGTTTTAAAAACCTTTTGCTCGAATCTTGTTAACCTTATGCTCTGATACCAAATGTAACACCCCACCTCCGCCAGTGCCACTCTTGCAAGGACACTAGCTTTGGAGGGGCGTTTAAACAAGGTAAACATGCATGCAGATATCACAAGACAGAACATATAAGTAAAACAGAGTAGTAAAGCAGCGGATAAAACTTGCATTTCCAAAACCACAGTTAAGTTACAATAAAGTACTTAGTCATTCTTTTCCAACAAACAAAGTCTAGATAAAAGCATAAACTGAAAAACTGAAATACATAAAGTACTATCCCCAAAGTGAAGTGATAAACCATAGCTAGCTCAATGTCCAAAACCGTACATGAGCAAATCCAGTAAGCAAGCTGTAAAAATCCAAGCTAAGCTTCAATGTTCCCACCCAGAGAACCTGAGGGGGGGGGAAACGGAAGAAGAGAGGCGAAAGAAAACAGGTCAGTCAAAAAGACTGGTAAGCCCTACTACTATCTGTCTATGAACTAGTAAAGTTAACTGGCATGAGAAGCTGAGATGAACATAAGGATAACAACATACTAGCATGATGATTAACTAACAAGATAGATAAAGGTGTCATCGCATAATTAAGGTTAAGTTTTGCACCACGGGTGGACTAGCATTCTAACATGTCAAGTAAAAACAAGAATTGATCCCTTGGCCCAAGCTTGGCCCATCATCATGAGGTGACCTAAATTAAGGTCCAACTATACGGTCTAGTCGATCGGCTCCCTATAAGCCTAACTCGTCAAGTGTCGGTGTCATACGGCTTAATCATGTAATGTAGTTGACTGTGCAGGGTCCAACCTAGGGTGTATCAGGCCCTATGGTGTAACCCTCTGACACCATTACAGGATGCACAGTCCAAACCTACCGGTGCCCGTGTTCAACTCCGGACTTGATGTGCACGACCACGGTCCGCCTGAACAACCGGGGCATCATTCAGCCGTCTCTTTTGGTCTCTTACAATCAGCCCAGTAATCGTGCCCCACCCTAGCCTAGTCCTAGGGTCTTATGATACTACCAAGAAGGTTACTGCTGAAAAGGACCACGCAACTAGGGTTTCTTGATGGGTTAAATGTGGTTAACCCAATCCAAACGTGGATTAAATTGGTTAAGAGTACCCAAGGCTCCTGACTTAACCCCGATTAATCCATCAAGCCCAAATTGGTTAAGTATTAAGTGGACCATGACTTAACCCTAATCAGGAGGCAATAATTAACTTAATGCGCTTTAACCTCTCGCATTAGACTTTGTTGTGGTTACTAGTTAAGCCGGGCGGGTCCGGGTAGCTTTACACCACAACTAGGTCTAACCTCGGGTTCGAGCACAACATGACCAACTTCTCACATTGGGTCCTATTGTTTGTAGCCACTAGTTAAGCCGGGCGGGTCCGGGTAGATTTATGCTACAAACTCAACCCAACCTCGAGTTGGCCACACTCATATTTTCTAAGTGTCATGTCCATTATGTTTCCAAAACATAATTACAAGTTAACATATCACGTTATGTTATAAAAATCATGTTCATGTCATAATTTTACCCAACCCCAACGTAATCCCATCGTTTACATAATCGCAACAACGCATAAAGGGTAAAATAGGGAACTTGGCATAATCATGACAAAAAGGTGCTGAAGCCACAAGTTTATCATGGTGGCATATGAGATGTACATCTATTCATATACTTGCATATTGCATTGTTAGGCTTCAAAAGCATGCATAAAACCAAACTTAGCATATGAGTGATACATGGTGATAAATGACATGTAGAAGTTGCTAGAAGTTCGCATTTAGCCTCACATGCAAGTTATCATAAGGGATATGATAACTTTCATGTTGCCAAAATGCAACCTTTAACATAAAGCTTGAAGCTTTAAGCTCACAAACTCAAGTTTAACTTGCATAACATGATAACATGGTCAACCCAAACTTGCATAGCATGATAACATGTGTCATACATAACTTGCATAATGATCAACCAAACTTGCATATAATGATCAACCAAACTTGCATATAATGATCAACCAAACTTGCATATCATAATGATCAACCCCAAACTTGCATCATTCATTTAACTTTAGAGTTAATAAAAAGAAAGTAGAAAAGGGCTTACAATGCTATTAAGACACAAATAAATAGTTATTAAAAGATTGAGACGAAGCCCTTATGCAATCACCAAAAAGACCCAAATATGCAAGCTCCAAATGAAAAACCCTTGAGCCAAATCAATAAAAACCCTTGCTTAGAAATAGAAATGTTGCCACTTGACTTGAATGCAAACTAAGAACATTCATACAAGCTTGAAAATACTTGTATGCATTCAAAATCTCTCATATAATTTAACTTAGAAATTTTAGCATGAGAGTGGAGGCCATGAGAGGAACAATTTTGGCATAGTTTAGTTGTAGGAATGAATAATGATGATTTAGGCTAGGTGTTAGGTCCTTTTTATAGAGGATTAGGATAGTATTAGCCATAGGATTAACCCTAGATTCAATCCAAGCCATCAAAGCATGTCTTGGGGAAGAAGTCAAGTGTAGGAACCATCTAGGGGCTTTAGATTAAAGCTGAACCATGAGAACCATTCAAATGCAAAGTCTGCATTTGAGCGAATCGGCCCACGGATTGACAGCCAAACACCCTGGATTAACCCCTAGTCGACCCAGCAAGCTCGGGTCGACCTCAAAAATCGGCCGGTTCGGTTATTCCCCTCTCCCAATTCGTTGTTTTGAACATTTTTGCATATTTATTTATTTAATTTTCAGTTATATATATCAATATATATATATATTTCTCTGCGCAACCCATTTCACTTAATTAAGTATACTTTAATTTGTGAATTTTCCGTGAAACTTCGCGAGGCCATATCTTGGTCATACGGACTCCGATTTTCGAAAACTCGGACTCTATTTCGCGTATTTTTCCAAGGCGAACGCAATGGCACAGCCTGTTTCCCTTGATTCAGATTTTACAGTTTAATTCTGCCTCCATTTAAGTTATAACATGTTATTCAAAAATACGGGTTGTTACAAGTTCATTTCGATAAAAATCTATTTTTATCTTTTCAAATATAGAGTTTTTCATCCCAATTTTTCCCAAATCATTACTTATGATTTTACACAAATTATTACTATTCTTAATAATTTTATGAAGGCCCGTATTGTCGATTTCCATCAACGGCCATCGAACTGCACGTACAGCGACCTTTTCCAAATTTGATTTGGACGTATCTCCAAATCCAACCGTTATATTTCAAATTTCCAAAATTTGTTAGAAAGCTCTTTTCGATACGAACCCAACGGTTCTGGTTTTAGGAGAATCCGACAGTTGGATCTCCCGTAATGTCCGTTCGAAGTCAATGGTCGAAATTCGCGAACTGCCGCGGCGCGGCGCGTTCTATTCAGGCCATTATATTATATATATAATATATATTTCGTCGATTTCTATTTAAAACGAATTTTATAAATAGTTTTAAATTCATTTCAAAAACAATTTCAACTTCCATTTCAATTCAAATCAAAATTGAATTTTTCCTTATAGATTCGTTTTAAAATTCATTTCTATTCAATTCAAATTTCAATTCAATTTGAATTCATTTCTATTCGTTTTAAATTCAATTCAAATTCGTTTTCAATTCAATTCGAATTCGTTTTCAATTCAATTCGAATTCGTTTTCAATTCGATTCAATTCAAATTGGTTTTCTATTCGATTCAATTCAAATTCGTTTTCTATTCGATTCAATTCAAATTGGTTTTCTATTCGATTCAATTCAAATTGGTTTTCTATTCGATTCAATTCAAATTGGTTTTCTATTCGATTCAATTCAAATTGGTTTTCTATTCGATTCAATTCAAATTGGTTTTCTATTCGATTCAATTCAAATTTAAAAACGAATATAATCGATATAAATATCGTTCGCGTCAAAATAGCGCATCTCTAATCAATACGGCTTTATATATTTCAATAATTCCATTATTCTATTCGATAAATGAATCTATATTTTTGTCAACACGTGACTAATCCCAACGAATGAGTACTGTCCACGTGTGACTATTTTTGTTATTTAATATATTTTATAAAAATTGTGGTATCTATCGTTTGATGTCAAATCAGACTCCAACCGTAAATTAGTAAGAGAACAGTTCCCTAAATATTAACCCCGAAGGCCGAAACCAACATCAGATCAATATCCAGGAGACCACTCATCTCATCTATTTTCTAGTTAGTTTCTAATTTTATATATGATAAAGATGTAGATTTTATTGTTAAAATATTTCGTTCAACACATGACTAATCTCAACGGATGAGTACGGTCAACACATGAACCTTTATTTTATAGTGATAAAGATATAAATTTTATTGTTAAAATATTTCGTTCAACACATGACTAATCTCAACGGATGAGTACGGTCAACACATGAACCTTTACTTTATAGTGATAAAGATATAAATTTTATTGTTAAATTATTTCGTTCAACACATGACTAATCTCAACGGATGAGTACGGTCAACACATGAACCTTTATATTATAATATTTTTTTCCTGATTGGAATGAGGCCTAATCAATTACCATATAAAGTTAATTATATGGATTCCATACAACACATGTATATAATAGCAACGATAAATAATCAACCATCATCCAAAGTGCACTACACTGTATAAGCATCAAATATAGATATCTAATGCTTATAACACCCTGTCGATCCATCGATCAACATACAACTAATTATTGGGATTAGTGTATGCCGTATTTTATCCCAATACCCGTGTGGGGTTTTCAAGCAATCAAACACAGATTTTATTTGTGCAGTTGGGCGATGTGTAAAATTTATCATCCCAATCAATGTCCTTCAAATAGGTGTACATAAACAAACCGTCCGATTTGTAAATGGATATTAATTTATTCACATTCGCGTTAAAAATTATATTTTTAACGACCAAACTATTTTATTCAACCTATGAATATTCTATTCGGTTCATTTATCAAATAAAATGATATCTTTATTTTTCTAACTTATTTTAGAAAATTTCGGCGGCATAACGGCACGATACTAGAAATGGGACAAGGCCTAGCCTTATCCCCGGTCTAGTGATGGCCCACGCCATACACATATCAATTAATCCATTCCATTTCACCAAGCAATCAAGTTCAAATCAAATAATCTAACCAACTACACAACCAAACAAACAAGTCCATGGTCTGTGGACAATGGTGTCGGGTGCTACTAAACACCGTCTGCATCCTAGTATATATTTATAACTAGAAAAAGAAATTTAGAGTGAGAAGTTCTCACTGATATCTATTCCAACTCCACGACACTTCTAATGTAGGAAATCTTCACTGTTCTCGTCTCTTATCACTTTCGACGCCCGTAGCCACTACGTATGTAAAAATCCAATTTTTACTTTGTTATTCAATACATAAAAATCGAATTTTTACTTTGTTGCTATGTATATAAAAATCCTATTTTTATAATCACGCTATATGGATAAAATTTATATTTTCACACCGCTACTATATAGATAAAAATTCTATTTTTACATCGTTATCATATAGATAAAAATTCTATTTTTACATCGTTATCATATAGATAAAAATTCTATTTTTACATCGTTATCATATAGATAAAAATTCTATTTTTACATCGTTGTCATATAGATAAAAATTCTATTTTTACATCGTTATCATATAGATAAAAATTCTATTTTTACTTTGCTATTCTCTATATAAAGATCTCGCCTTTTCAACTATAAAGATTTCGCCTTTTTCAAATATAAAGATTTCTCCTTTTCAAATATAAAGATTTCTCCTTTTCAAATATAAAGATTTCTCCTTTCCAATTTCATCACTATAAAAATCACATTTTTATTTTGCTACATATATAAAGATGATATTTTTACTATATATAAAATATAAAAATTATATTTTAATTATCTCTACTACATAATGATAATATTTTGACTATCCATAAAATCTAAAAGTTATATTTTTATTATATTTAATATATAAAAATCGTATTTTGATTCTTTTTATAATCTAAAAATTATATTTTTATTTCATGTCTAAACATAAAAATCATTTCTTTTTTAAATTAAAAATCTATTCTTTTGTAAATTAAAAATCTACATACTAAAAATCAGTTTTTAAACTGATTAACCTAAGCTAAACATTTAAAATGAATTAAAACAAAACAAAATTAAACTAATAAATGAAATAAAAAAACTTACAGTGAATATTGGGGGGGGGGGGGGTGGAGTATCTCGTCGGGGTGTTTGGGTTGGGGGAAGGCGGAGGGGTCGGCGCAGGTGGAGTAAAGGGGGGCGGAGGTGGTTGGGTGGGTGCGGCGAGTTGTGGCGTGGAGGGGCTCGCGACTTCGGTCAGGGAAGAAAGGAAGAGGAGGAAGAAGAGAAGAGGGAGGCGGCGGAGGTCAGAACGGGGGGGCGCGGTGCGGCATCGACCGCCGTCGAGGGGGGGGGGCGCGGCTGCGCCTTCTTCTTCTTTTTTCTTTTTTCTGATTTGAAGAAACGGGGGGGGGGGGGGGAGGGGGGCAGAAGTTAAAAGGAAGAGAGAGAAAACATTTTTTTATTATTTTAAATTTCAAAAAAGGTGACTTTTTATTTCGATCTCGAAACGAGGCCCACCGCCTGTCGTCCATAGCTAATTACCCCCATTCCGAACACAATGGGATATGTATCGCAAGATGATTCGATCGTTTCGATCAGTTTCCGTTAAAATCAACATATAACTCTATATATTGAAATTGAAAGATATAGACGATACGAGGCCACATACGAATTCAATTTACCGGGGCCACATACGAATTCTCAAAATTCCAAAAAAATATTTTCTAGCTTCGTATTGACGATACGGTCCTAACAAAACTAGTTTCATCGAATTCTGAGACCGTTGGAAAAATGGTCATTTTCCAGTCGATTAAAATCAACTAAAACTGGTCAAACACGTTTTCCTTTGTCACGCTCACATATTGATTCGAAAATTTATGAAAATTGGAATCTAGCAATAATTTGATATCACGGACCCAAAGAAAGTGGTTTCGTCGAAATCCGAGGTCATTTGCAAAATTCCCATTTTTAAGGGCCTGAATTCCATAGCGACTATTCAGAATTTTCAACTGGACATATCTTTTGATTCCTGCTATGAAATTTTGATTTTTCGGATTCGTTGGAAAGATATTCTCAATTAGATCCTAATGTTTTTGGTTTCACTAAAATCCAGTTTATTTTGCACCTGGTACATTCAACTGAAGTTTGAAATCGAATTATCGAACTACCACGCCATTTTCAATTCTATTTATAATTATATATAATTATTTATATTCTAACGACGACGTATATAATATATACGTTCGAATTCGATTCAAAATAAATTTCTCGTCGATATTATTTAAAATAATTCATTTTAAATGTTCAAAATTCATTAAAATTGCCAAAATAAAAAATTTAAACTGGCCCCGATTTTCGGGTTGTTACAATATTCTTGCTTTAATCTTTACTCATGAAAATGTAAATTTCATGTCTTTAATCTTTTTAATGAAAATCTAATTCATTAAAATATGAATTTCATCGTTATAATCTTTACTGAAATTCTTTTACATGAATTTGTAAATTTCATATCGTTGTCCTTTTTAATAAAAATTCAATTGATTAAAATGTAAATCTTCTTCTTTAAGTTCTAGTTACATGAAAATGTAATTTTCTCCTTCTCTTATTCACTTTAAAATGTAAACTTTTCTTTTTACAATAAAAATGTAATTTTCATCTTTTTAATCTTATTTACATTAAAAATGTAAACTTTATTTCAATATATTATTATATTGAAAATGTAACTTTTGTTTCATATCCTACTTACATTGGAAAATGTATATTTCTAATCATTCTTTTATTTTATATTGAAAATGTAAATGTCTATTTCACATTTTATTTACATATAAAAGTGTAACTTTTATTTCATCCTTTATTTACATATAAAATGTAAATTTCTATTTAATCTTTCATTTACATATAAAATGTAAATTCCTATCAAACCTTTTTATTTACATTGGAAAATGTAAATTCTTTAACTCCTTTTTATTTACATTGGAAAATGTAAATTCTTTAATTCCTTTTTATTTACATTGGAAAATGTAAATTCTTTAATTCCTTTTTATTTACATTGGAAAACACAAATAAAAAGATGCACTTTTATTTCTATGTCATATTTGCATTGTGGAATGCAAATAAAAAGGGAATTTTATTTTCTATGTTATATTTGTGTTAGAGAACACAAACAAAAGACCGTTTATTTACCTAAATTATATTTACATTAAAAAGAATAATTTAATGTACTCACGTATTTTTATATGTGTTTCCTTTTTCTCTTTTTAGCATGTTAAAATTAATGTTTTTAACATACGAATATTTTCTAACATGTATTTTAGCAATGTTAAGATTATGGCTTTTTTAACCTTTTATATTTTCTAACATGTTCTTCTAGCAATGTTAAAAATAATGTCTTTAACATACTTGTCCTTTTCTAACAAATTTTCTTTCCTTTCTATACAAGCATGTTGAAAATAATGTTTTCAACATATGAAACTTTTCTAACATTACATGTAAACAATGAAAAGAATATTCTTAATGTTTAACAATTCTAACCATTCATATTAACATAAAAATAATGTTTTTATGTTACATCATTTCTAACACTTCATATTAACACAAAAAGAATATTTTTATGCTAAATTGAATATAACATTTCAACAACACAAATATAAGTGATATTTTGTCAACCCGACATTTTATACTAAAATGTATTTTTTTATACACCTTAACATTTTATAACTACAATGTTATTTCTCTTTACTTTAACATTTAATACTTATAATGTTATTTTTCCTCTACTCTAACATTTTACGTGTTGACAATTTACTATGCATCTAATATCATATAAATGAATATTTATATGTTGACAATTTCCTATCAATTATAAATAAAGAAATATTTGTTCACATAACATATTTTAATGTTTAACATGGCAAATAGAAGAACATTTTATTTGCATGCACTCTTGATGTTAACATAACAAATAAAAAGTAAATTTTTATTTGTATAGCAAATTCTACATTTCGGATGACAAACAAAAATTTAATTTTATTTGTATAACCAATTCTACATTTCTAATGACAAGTAAAAAGTGAATTTTGTTTGTATACATTTTTGGCATTTGACAAAATAAATATTTTTGTCCTTTTTGTTTCAACCAATATATTTGACAAAATTTGCATAATTTGTTTCAACTAGCGTAAATTAACAAAAGTGCTTATTTTGTATTTCAATTCTAAGATAATATAAAAGTACTATATCTTGTTTCATTCTTTTAATTTAGACAAAAATGAGTATTTTTGCCTACTTTGACTTATATGATAAAAAGGAATGTTTAGCTATTCATTTTCTTCCAATGACAAAAATGAAACATTTTCATTTCGTTCATTTAAAGTGATAAAAATGAATGTTTTTATTTTAATAACTGTATTTGGACAAAAACCATGTTTTAATGAAAACAATAAAAACAAACTTTTTATTGAAATCCAAATTTTGGACATAACAATTCATAACTAGGTGGCACATTAATTTGACGACAATTTCCTATGTATTCTAATGACAAATAAAAGAATATTTTATTTGTTTACATTTTTCCATGTGTTCTAATAACATATAAAGAGAATTTCATATGTTTACATCTTTCTATGTATCCTAATAACATATAAAAGAATATTTCATATGTATATATTCCTCTATGTATTTAAATAACATATAAAAGAATAATTTATATGTAAACATTTTCTTTTATAACAAATAAAAGAACAATCTATTTGTCAAAATTTCTAAGCAAACTTAGCTATGAAAATGCTAATTCTATTTCAACGAGATGTGTAAAACTTGTTTCAATAACATATTTTGACATAAATGAATAATTTATGTGATTACATATATACTTATAACATAAAAAGAGGTATTTCATGTGTGTACATTTTCTATGTACACTAACAACATATAAAAGAGTATTTTATTGGTTCACACTTTTCTATGTGTGTCAATGTCATATAAAAGAATATTTCCAATATCCATATTTTCTAAGTATTTCAATAACAAATAAAAGGGATTTTTATTTGTAGACCAATTTCTACACTATAATATGACAAATATAAGAGATTTTATTTATCAAAACAATTTCTTTATTCTAATATGACATACAGAATAGATTTTATTTATAAACTAAATTTAACAGACATGAGACACACAAATCCATCCAACGATACATCGCAATCATACAACAATTAACACTGAAATAATATATACGCAACATCAACATGATTTTCATATAGAATAAATATAAATTACACCGTTGAATAGATAATAAATTTTAATTTTTTAAAAATATAGAAATCTCACCTCGTTTTAACTGAATTCTTGTTCGCATTCAAAATTAGCTAAATTTCCAAAGTGCTTGTTTTCAGATCCGGTCAGTTTCATTGTGTAGATCTGATCAATACGAGTCCAACGCAACTGAAATCGTTTGATTTCGATTCTGTTTGAAAAATTTATCGGAGTTTAAACTTTTATAATCTTAATTAATATTAAACATAATTAATTAAAAACTAATTACATAGTTAGGCCCCTAAGCCTTTTTTGACCTTCAATTAACAACCGTATGTTTTCAATTTCGTTCAAAACTTCAAATCCAATTTTCTTCAAATCTGTTGTACGAAGTCCAGATCGGTTTGCACGAGGTTGTAGAGCTAGGGGAGGCGCATGAACGCTGGTGGTGGCATGGCGTTCGGCGGCGCAGGGTGGCCGGGGCGGAGCTCGAGGCGGCGGGACTTTGGGGGGGCGCGGTTCTCGGTGCACGTGCGTCGATAGGTGGGGAAATCCGTATGGATTTGAAGGTTGGAGGGAGGACAACAAATTTGGCCAAAGGATGGAGGAGTTCCATTGAATGGATTGTGAGAATTTAGAGGAAGAAGTATTGAGCTACGGTGGTGTAACAACCCGTATTTTCAATAACCTGTTATAGCATAAATCGAGGCAGAATTAAATTATAAAATGGGAATCAAGGGAAACAGGCTATGCCATTGCGTTCGTCTCGGAAAAATACGCGAAATAGAGTCCGAGTTTTCGAAAATCGGAGTCCGTATGACCCAGTTAAGGCCCATTGAAGTTTTCAGAAAATTCCTAAGTAAAAACAGATTTAAATTTGTTATTTAAAAAGCAAGGGTTAGGGAAAACTAGCGCAGGCGGGAAAATTCCCGCCAGGACCCGCATGTCGACAGCCCTGTCGACAGGGTCCCCAGGGTGTCGACAGCCCTGTCGACAGCCCTGTCGACAGGGGGTGGCCGGGCTGTTTAGCCTGGTGCACCATTTCTGATTTGGGCTTGGTCTTGTGGCTTGGTTCTAGAGAATTCCGAAATCTGATGGACCTAATTGAATCTAGGGTTAATCCTATGGTCTAAATCACTAGCCTAATCTATAAGTAAGACCCTAACCTACCCTAAAACCCCATTATTCATTCTAGCAACTAAACTATGGCAAAATCTAAACTCTCATGGCCTCCACTCTCTTCATACAAATTCCTAAATTAATTCCTAAGTGATTTTCCATGCATACAAGTATATTTAGGCTTGTATGATCCTCCTTAGCTTGCATTAAAGGCTTGTTTCTCTATTTGGCGTCATAAAGGAGGAGTCTTGATCAAGTTTGCTTGCATTTTTGGGGTTTAACTAGTTGCTTAAGGGGCTTCTTACATTTGCTATACTCATTTGAGTCCGCATAAGCATTGTAAGCCCTCTTACCTTCATTTTAGAAACTCTAAAGTTAATGTGTGATGAAAGTTGGGGTTTATGCATGTTTGATAAGTTATGCATGTTTATGCAAGTTTGCTAAGCCACGATTTGTATGTTTATTGAGTTATGCATGTTTATGCAAGTTTGCTAAGCCATGATTTGCAAGTTTATTGAGTTATGCATGTTTGACAAGTTATGCATGTTTATGCAAGTGTACTAAGCCATGATTTGCAAGTTAATTGAGTTATGCATGTATACTAAGCCATGATTTGCAAGTTTAACAAGTTATGCATGTTTATGCAAGTTTACTAAGCCATGATTTGCAAGTTTAACAAGTTATGCATATTTATGCAAGTTTAAAATGACAAGTTGTGCATGTTTGACAAGTTGTGCATGTTTGACAAGTTATGCATGTTTATGCAAGTTCACTATGCCATGTTATGCATGTTTAATAAGTTATGCATGCTTATGCAAGTTTAAAATGACAAGTTGTGCATGTTTGACAAGTTATGCATGTTTATGCAAGTTCCCTATGCCATGTTAGGCAAGTTTAACATGTTATGCATGTTTATGGCAATATGCAAGTTCACTATGCTAAGTTATGCAAGTTTAACATGTTATGCACGTTTATGGTAATATGCAAGTTCACGATGCTAAGTTGTGCAAGTCTAACATGTTATGCGTGTTTGTTGTGGGACGCAAGTCCATCATGTATGTTGCGCCAAGTTCCCTCTTTCTATCCTTTATGCGTTATGACGAATATGTAAGCGATAGAATGACGTTGGGGGTTTTGGGTGAAAACTTAAAATACATAAAAATATAAGATTGGGAATTTACCTATTAAGTTAGGTCTACCCCTTGGGAATTTACCTATTAAGTTAGGTCTACCCAAGTATTTGTTGAACTTGTAATTATGTTTTGAAAATGAAGTGGACATGACACTTAGAAAACATAAGTGTGGCCAATTCGAGGTTGGGTTGAGTTTGTAGCATAATTCTACCCGGAACCTACCGGCTTAACTAGTGGCTACAAACAATAGGATCCAATGTGAGAAGTTGGTCATGTGGTGCCAAGACCCGAGGTTAGACCTAGTTGTGGTATAAAGCTACCCGGAACCGACCGGCCTAACTAGTGACCGCAACAAAGTCTAATGTGAGAGGTTAAGGTGCAATAAATTAATTAATGCCTCGTGATTAGGGTTAAGTCAGGGTCCACTAATACTTAACCAATTTGGGGATTCGAGGGATGGAAATGGGGTTAAGTTACACTTAACCAATTTAATCCATTTGGGGATACGAGGGATTAGAATGGGGTTAAATTGTGAACTGTCGGTTACACTTAACCAATTTAATCCATGATTAGTGAGGGGTTAAACCACACTTAACCCTCTTAGAAAACCCTAGCAACGTGGTCTGTTCCAGCAGTAATCCCAGTTTGGTATCATTCACAACCCTAGAAGCTAGGCTAGGGCGGGGCACGATTACTGGACGGATGTAAGCGACCAAAGCGGCGGCTGAGTGGTACAGCGGTGCGGGTCCAGGCGGGCTACGGACGTGCACGTAGTCCGGTATTGGACAAACTCGAGGCACGGGTACCAGTAGGTTTGGGCTGTGCATTATTGCTTAAGTGTCTGGGGTTGACACCCGAGGGCTTGATACACCCAAAGGTGGACCCAGTACAGTCAGACTACAACCATATGTGGGCCGTATGGACACCAACACTTGACGTGTTAGGTTTATAGGGAGCCGATCGACTAGACCGTTTGGGCTGGGCCTTATATTAAGGCCACTTCATGTTATTGGGTTAAAGCTTGGGCCAAGTGATCAATACCTGTTATGTTGGTTTGCTAGTACACCGTGGTGCAAAAACTTAACCTTGTTTTATGCGATGACACCTCTATCTATCTTGTAGTTAATTTATCATTCCAGTATGTTGTTATCTATGATCATCTCAGTGTCCATCATGCTGTTAACTTTATTAGTTTATAGACTGATCGTAGCAGGGCTTACTCAGTCTTTTTGACTGACCTGTTTTCTTTTCGCCTCTTTTCTTCCGTTCCCCCCCCCCCCAGGTTCTCAGGGTGGGAACATTGGTGCTTAGCTTGGATCGCTTAGCTTGCTTGCTGGATTAGCTCATGTACGCTTGGATATTGAGCCCGCTATGGCTTATCACTCTTATTTGGGGATAGTACTTATGTATTTCAGTTTATCAGATGATGTATTTATCTAGACTTGTAATTTTGGGAAAATGACATTTTGATGTACCAGACTTGTGTTTTGAAATGGTTTAAAAATCTTCCGCTGTTTTATCTACTTACTCTGTTTATATATATATGTCATGTCCTGCCTTGTTATATCATTATGCATGTTTACCTTGTTTTAAAACGCCCCACCAAAGTCAGAGTTGCTTGCAAGAGCCACCCTGGCGGAGGTGGGGTGTTACATTTGGTATCGGAGCATATGGTTTGCGAGAAGGGATAGAAAGGTTTTTAAAACTTTTGAAAAACTATTTTCAAAACCAAGTATTAAGTATTTTCCAAAGAAAGTCTAGTTATTTTTAAAGGCTATTCCCCAAAAGCCATTAGCACTATCCTTTGACCCCTCGTTTGAACTCTTTTCTTTTCGTTTCCAGCATGTCTGATAATCTCATCTTACCCGAAGGGGTAACAATACCCGATTGGTTTCGTCGGTACTTGGAAGTCACGGCACCGGTCCCAGGTGTCTCTAATGTTGTCTTTCCAGTCAAGGCCGCTGTTCCTCCTCCTCCTTCCGTAGCTGATGTTCCTCTTCTCCCTCAGCCTCCACAAGTGGATTTTGCGGAAACTTGTAAGAATTTTAAGAGGATGGGTGGCAAGAATTTTAGTGGAACGGAGACTTTTGTAGAGGCAAGGAATTGGTTGAAAGAGACCGAAGATCTTTTAGCCACCTTTGATATAGGTGACCGTAGGAAGGTTTTATTGGCAGTATGGTTGCTAAAGGAAGAAGCTGCCCGTTGGTGGGTAGTCACCACCACTACTAGGCCAATTAAGACTTGGGATGATTTTAGAGGGAGGTTTGGACTGAGGTTCTTATCACTGAAGCAAGGGGACATGACTATTATGGAATACATAGATAAGTTTAATCAACTGGCTCGGGTCGATTTAGACTTGGTTAATACAGCTCAGAAGAAGGCCCTACACTTTGCTCTAGGATTAAATGAGCCATTACATGGTTTGGCCTTGTCTCATATACCCTTGGGGGCGACTTTCGAGAAATTGGTGAATATGGCCCTACTTCAAGAAGAAGATAACAATGACAAGAAAGAGGTCAAGGCGAATGAGTCTAAAGGCAAGAGGGTAAATTCCGGGAAACGGGGCAAGAATAACAACAAACGCAAGAACAAGCCAAGAGAGAATAGGAAATGCAACTTCTGTGGTAAAGTTGGACATATAGCCAGGGAATGTAGGAAGAAGGAGAAAAGAAAGCGGGGCGAATGCTTTCATTGTTGTGAGTTTGGACATCTCAGCAAGGATTGCCCAAGGAAACAAGGGCAAGGTCAGACTCAGTGTGCAGGACTATCTGGAGGGCGAGTTCATCCCCTCAACCTCGTTCTTCCAGCTCATGATAGAGGTAGTGCTTCTGTTGAAAGTCTTGTCTACATTTTCTGATTTTCCCTGTTCGTACTTTGTTTGATTCTGGCACATCGCATAGTTTTATTTCATCTAATCTAGTTGAAGTTTGCACCTAAGTACTAGCCTAGTTGATGATCCCGTATGTGTTTCAAATCCAATTGGGGGTTCTGCCCGTTTGTCTGTGGTCTGAGTGGATTTGAAAATTTCTATCTTGAGTATAGAATTTTCGTGGGATGTTTATATTCTCGGTTTCAGGGGATATGGGTTGGTTTTGGGCATGGAATGGTTGTCCTGTTTTGGAGCCATTCTTGGTTTTTGTGTATAGGGTTGTGAGGCTCATGACTCGCCTCGGTAACACCCTAGAAATTTCTAGCAACCCTATGGGTCCCGTCATGTTATGTTATCTTGAATCCCTCAACTCGTCTATCGATAGTTTGCAATCTGAGAGGGTGGTCCGAGAATATCCCGATATCTTGGGGAAAGTGAAGGGGTTACCCTTAGACGTGGGATAGATTTCCACATTATCTGGTTGGTAATACCAAGCCAGTTTCGTGACCGGTTAGGCACATGACCTCACGAGATGAGAGTTAAGAAAGCAAGTCAAGGAGTTGCTTGAGAAGAACTTCCTGAGACGAAGCATTTTCGAGTAGGGTGCTCCAGTAGTACTTGTTACTGATATGGGCAGTTTGCTTTGCTTATGTGTTGATTATCGTGAGAAGAATAGACAACCGTTATCAAGGATCGATGATCTGTTCGATCAGCTTGTAGGAGCATCTGTTTTCTTTTGATCTAGCTACCGGATTCCATCAGCCTAGGATGGCTGAGGATGGAATTGACAAGACTGCGTTTAGGACTCTAGATGGATTTTTAGAATGGCTAGTCATGCTATTTGGTTTGACTAATGCACCCGCATATTACGTGAACTTGATGGGTAGGGTGTTTAGGGAGTCCTTGAACAAGTTTGTCGTGGTCGTCGTAGACGATATTTTGATCTCCTTAAAGGAATGAGGAAGAGCATGCTAGACATCTCAAAGAGGTGATGGATACGCTTAGAGCGACCAGTTGAAGGTCAAGTTCTCCAAATGTCACTTTGGAGGAAAGAAGTTGGATTTCTTGGGCACATAGTTCCTAAGTAAGGCTTAACGGTGGACTCCGCTAAAGTGGTTGCGGTTTAAGACCGGAAAACTCTGAGGAGGGCAATTGAAGTAAGAAGCTTTCTCCGTTTGGCTAGTTAGTTAGCAATCCCTGAGCTTAGACTCACTCTTCTGGATCAATAAAGGGGGTTTCACAGGAAGAAGACCCGCAGTTAGTCAAGAACGTGGACCAGATGATTCGAGGCGAGATGTTAAGTCACCTCACTAGATATATTATAGATGACAAGGGATGACTAAGGCGCGATGAGAGATTATGTGTTCCTCGAGTGGAAGACTTGGTAAAGAAGGTTCTTGAAGATGTGCATCACTCGAGGAGGTGGCCGAGTTGGTCTCAGGATACATGTTGTGCCACCAGGTTAAGGCCAAGTCATAGAAGCCCAGTGGGCCATTACCTCTATTGGAGGTTCCGCAAGGGAAGTGTGAAAACATCTCGATAGATTATGTGGATGGACTACCTAGATCAAAGAAAGGGGATACATGTATGAGGGTCATAATAGGTAGACTCACGAAGAGTGCTCAATTCAGACCTGTGAAGAGCGAGAGGACTGCATCATAGTTAGCAACGGTTTACCCTCAAGAAGCTGGCCAGTTTTGAAATAGCCTACAGGAAGCCATGGGTAGGCAACGGAATCTAGGTATGGCCTATCACTCATAGGCGGATGGTTCATTTCGATTAAGCATGAGTTATAGAAAATCACGTTTATAAGGGCAACTGGCAACGTAGATTGGTATTTTCAAGAAAAGTTCTGCTGCGTGGAATACTTTATAGTAAGTAGACGAGATCCAGGATTCACTAGTGAATTTTGGAGAGCTTGTATGAAATCATGAGGTTACAGTTATGTTTAAGCCAAGTATACAGAGAGAAGAATAAGTGGAAAAGGAGGACGAGAGGCAATAATGAAATGAGTTCCAACTCGAATTTGGGAAACAGGAGTTAGGAAGCCAAGAAATCATGAAGTAAAAGACGGTCAAAGCACAGTGGAGTTAAGCTCAAGGAAACGTGACTAAGAAGAGTGAAGACTAGATACACGCATCATATCTTTTTTTAAGAGTGCATCCTTGATCCTTTTTTTCCTGTGGAGCTTGCTTGCAAGTTATCTTTTGTATATATATCCTCTCGGTCCCATTTTCGGTCCTATTTCTGTCAGGAGGTATGGCTTATTGGTTAAATAATACATGTCAGGGTTAGGAAGGGATTTCTTGTAATCCAAAAGGAGTATATCTTGCTTACCCTCCCGATCTTTTTAGCGTACCTCTCTGTCCATGTTTATCGAGTTTATCTAGTTTATCGTGTTTATCTTGTCATGAGAACCTTAGGTAGAAACCCTTTGGTTGAAACATGTGTTTGAAACATGTTATGCTTGATGTTTGCAAGTGGTTGCAAGTGTTTGCAAGTGGTTACTCGTGGATGCATTATACACATTAGGCACTAGATCGGCTCACACACTCTTCATGTTGCATATGCATGAGTGTTTACGCTTACTCATGATTGGAACTTGATTGTGCCACCACATGGATGTTGCATATGGATGAATGTTATGTGCACTCATATAAATACTATGAATTTAGGAATTTGCATACATATGGATTCATTTCACTGACATACATATGCATTAAGGAGGTTTACTGTATCAGTAACCGCCTGATTTACATACATATGCATTAAGGAGGTTTACTGTATCAGTAACCGCCTGATTTTTGCATTAGGTAAGTACATATACACACACCTTTGCATATGTTCATACCACATTTAGAATCCTTTAAGGACAATGATTGCTCGTGGATGATGCTTTGAGTAGATGGATGGTAGGATACGTTCTTCCTAACTTGAAGATTTCGGGGACGAAATCCTTTAAGGAGGGGAGAATGTAACAACCCGTATTTTCAATAACCTGTTATAGCATAAATCGAGGCAGAATTAAATTATAAAATGGGAATCAAGGGAAACGGGCTATGCCATTGCGTTCGTCTCGGAAAAATACGCGAAATAGAGTCCGAGTTTTCGAAAATCGGAGTCCGTATGACCAAGTTAAGGCCCATTGAAGTTTTCAGAAAATTCCTAAGTAAAAACAGATTTAAATTTGTTATTTAAAAAGCAAGGGTTAGGGAAAACTGGCGCAGGCGGGAAAATTCCCGCCAGGACCCGCATGTCGACAGCCCTGTCGACAGGGTCCCCAGGGTGTCGACAGCCCTGTCGACAGGGGGTGGCCGGGCTGTTTAGCCTGGTGCACCATTTCTGATTTGGGCTTGGTCTTGTGGCTTGGTTCTAGAGAATTCCGAAATCTGATGGACCTAATTGAATCTAGGGTTAATCATATGGTCTAAATCACTAGCCTAATCTATAAGTAAGACCCTAACCTACCCTAAAACCCCATTATTCATTCTAGCAACTAAACTATGGCAAAATCTAAACTCTCATGGCCTCCACTCTCTTCATACAAATTCCTAAATTAATTCCTAAGTGATTTTCCATGCATACAAGTATATTTAGGCTTGTATGATCCTCCTTAGCTTGCATTAAAGGCTTGTTTCTCTATTTGGCGTCATAAAGGAGGAGTCTTGATCAAGTTTGCTTGCATTTTTGGGGTTTAACTAGTTGCTTAAGGGGCTTCTTACATTTGCTATACTCATTTGAGTCCGCATAAGCATTGTAAGCCCTCTTACCTTCATTTTAGAAACTCTAAAGTTAATGTGTGATGAAAGTTGGGGTTTATGCATGTTTGATAAGTTATGCATGTTTATGCAAGTTTGCTAAGCCACGATTTGTATGTTTATTGAGTTATGCATGTTTATGCAAGTTTGCTAAGCCATGATTTGCAAGTTTATTGAGTTATGCATGTTTGACAAGTTATGCATGTTTATGCAAGTGTACTAAGCCATGATTTGCAAGTTAATTGAGTTATGCATGTATACTAAGCCATGATTTGCAAGTTTAACAAGTTATGCATGTTTATGCAAGTTTACTAAGCCATGATTTGCAAGTTTAACAAGTTATGCATATTTATGCAAGTTTAAAATGACAAGTTGTGCATGTTTGACAAGTTGTGCATGTTGACAAGTTATGCATGTTTATGCAAGTTCACTATGCCATGTTATGCATGTTTAATAAGTTATGCATGCTTATGCAAGTTTAAAATGACAAGTTGTGCATGTTTGACAAGTTATGCATGTTTATGCAAGTTCCCTATGCCATGTTAGGCAAGTTTAACATGTTATGCATGTTTATGGCAATATGCAAGTTCACTATGCTAAGTTATGCAAGTTTAACATGTTATGCACGTTTATGGTAATATGCAAGTTCACGATGCTAAGTTGTGCAAGTCTAACATGTTATGCGTGTTTGTTGTGGGACGCAAGTCCATCATGTATGTTGCGCCAAGTTCCCTCTTTCTATCCTTTATGCGTTATGACGAATATGTAAGCGATAGAATGACGTTGGGGGTTTTGGGTGAAAACTTAAAATACATAAAAATATAAGATTGGGAATTTACCTATTAAGTTAGGTCTACCCCTTGGGAATTTACCTATTAAGTTAGGTCTACCCAAGTATTTGTTGAACTTGTAATTATGTTTTGAAAATGAAGTGGACATGACACTTAGAAAACATAAGTGTGGCCAATTCGAGGTTGGGTTGAGTTTGTAGCATAATTCTACCCGGAACCTACCGGCTTAACTAGTGGCTACAAACAATAGGATCCAATGTGAGAAGTTGGTCATGTGGTGCCAAGACCCGAGGTTAGACCTAGTTGTGGTATAAAGCTACCCGGAACCGACCGGCCTAACTAGTGACCGCAACAAAGTCTAATGTGAGAGGTTAAGGTGCAATAAATTAATTAATGCCTCGTGATTAGGGTTAAGTCAGGGTCCACTAATACTTAACCAATTTGGGGATTCGAGGGATGGAAATGGGGTTAAGTTACACTTAACCAATTTAATCCATTTGGGGATACGAGGGATTAGAATGGGGTTAAATTGTGAACTGTCGGTTACACTTAACCAATTTAATCCATGATTAGTGAGGGGTTAAACCACACTTAACCCTCTTAGAAAACCCTAGCAACGTGGTCTGTTCCAGCAGTAATCCCAGTTTGGTATCATTCACAACCCTAGAAGCTAGGCTAGGGCGGGGCACGATTACTGGACGGATGTAAGCGACCAAAGCGGCGGCTGAGTGGTACAGCGGTGCGGGTCCAGGCGGGCTACGGACGTGCACGTAGTCCGGTATTGGACAAACTCGAGGCACGGGTACCAGTAGGTTTGGGCTGTGCATTATTGCTTAAGTGTCTGGGGTTGACACCCGAGGGCTTGATACACCCAAAGGTGGACCCAGTACAGTCAGACTACAACCATATGTGGGCCGTATGGACACCAACACTTGACGTGTTAGGTTTATAGGGAGCCGATCGACTAGACCGTTTGGGCTGGGCCTTATATTAAGGCCACTTCATGTTATTGGGTTAAAGCTTGGGCCAAGGGATCAATACCTGTTATGTTGGTTTGCTAGTACACCGTGGTGCAAAAACTTAACCTTGTTTTATGCGATGACACCTCTATCTATCTTGTAGTTAATTTATCATGCCAGTATGTTGTTATCTATGATCATCTCAGTGTCCATCATGCTGTTAACTTTATTAGTTTATAGACTGATCGTAGCAGGGCTTACTCAGTCTTTTTGACTGACCTGTTTTCTTTTCGCCTCTTTTCTTCCGTTTCCCCCCTCCCCCCCAGGTTCTCAGGGTGGGAACATTGGTGCTTAGCTTGGATCGCTTAGCTTGCTTGCTGGATTAGCTCATGTACGCTTGGATATTGAGCCCGCTATGGCTTATCACTCTTATTTGGGGATAGTACTTATGTATTTCAGTTTATCAGATGATGTATTTATCTAGACTTGTAATTTTGGGAAAATGACATTTTGATGTACCAGACTTGTGTTTTGAAATGGTTTAAAAATCTTCCGCTGTTTTATCTACTTACTCTGTTTATATATATATATATATGTCATGTCCTGCCTTGTTATATCATTATGCATGTTTACCTTGTTTTAAAACGCCCCACCAAAGTCAGAGTTGCTTGCAAGAGCCACCCTGGCGGAGGTGGGGTGTTACAGGTGGCCATGAATTAGAAGAATACGGCGGCTGTATATATGAGGAATAGGGTTTCGTATAGGATGGAATTTATACAGTATACATAGCGTATTTTCCTATTTAATTTATTTAATTAATTCAAAAATTCATGTTTATCTATACGAACACCGAATCAAGCCCAACGAGTGTCGCCGCTAGCTAATAACCCCCATCCCGGACACAATGAAACATGTTTCGTAATCCAATTCGACTGTTACGATATGTTTTTCTTAAATTTTAATTATAAATCATTTAGTTATTTAATTTAACCGTACATATAAATTCACCGGGGCCACATATGGACTCTAAAAATTACAGAAAATTATTTCTGGCTTTCTTTGGTCGATACGGTCCTAACAAAACTAATTTCGTCGAATTCTGAGACTGTTTGAAAAATGGCTATTTTTAAGCTGTTTAAATTTGAACGAAAACTGACAAAACACAGTTTCTTTTGCCACGCTCACATATTAATTCGAAAAATTCTGGAAAATTAAACTTAACAATAATTTGACATTCCGGTTCCAACAAAGGTGGTTTTGTCGAAAACCGAGGTCGTTTGCAAAATAGCTATTTTTAAGGCCAATGTATAATATTAAAATATATATATATTCTACAGGGACTTTTCTAAATTTTAAACTGGATATAAATTCTAATTTTTAAAACGAAATTTCAATTTTTCAGATTCTTTAGAAAGATATGAATAATCATATTTAAATATTTCTGGTTTCACTAAAATCCGATTTATTTTGAATCCTGTACAATCAGTCAAAGTTCAAATTTCAAATTTCAAACTGCAGCGCTGTTTTAAACTCCTTTTATAATTAAATTAAAATTTATTCGTTTTAACTTCAATTAAAATAAATTTTTCGTCGTTATTATTTTAAAATAAATCATTTTAAATATTCAATTTTACTTAAAATTTCTAAAATAAAAATTTTAAATTGGCCCCAAAATTCAGGGTTGTTACAGTCTCCCCCACTTAAAAACTTTTCGTCCTCGAAAAGGAACGAAGCTAAAAGTTGCTTAATTGCCTAACTCAATTTTTTATTCTTTATTATTCATTCATTGGTTTAAATAAATTTATAGTTGATTAAGTTTTCAAAAATATATTCAAAAATCATATTTTCTAAAATAGACTATAATTACAAATACGTATATTATAAGCTTGTTACTCTCAACTCATTTAGGGCATTACTAACCCCATCTCTAATGAGTTTTCTCATTCTAGGATACTGCTAATCCTATCTCTAATGAGTATTCTTATTGGATATTACTAATCCAATCTCTGATGAGTTTTTTGCTCCGTTCTAATGAGTTGTATCCCAAAGATTTGAGCGAACCAAAGCTCTGATACCAACTGGAACGCCAGGGTTACGCCAGACCCGATCGATCGCAAAATCGACCAAGACCGTTCAAAACCCGAGTACGTTAACTTTGGGAATACTACAACATCAGAACAATAACATCAGTCTTTTATAAACATTACAATAATGTTACATCAGAGTACAGAATATCAGAGTACATTGAATAAAATACAGCGGAAGATAAATTACAATATTATAATACAATACAGTGCAGCGGAAATAAAATAACTAAGGCAATAACTAAGGCAGCGGAAGACAACTATGCTCTGGACACAGCTTTAAGCTTCAATCTAGCATCCTGCTCGAGATAAGGACCTGTAGACAAACTACTCGACTGCCCGTGTGGAAAAGAGGGCACCCGAGTTTGCAAAGGTGGAAACAAACAACGGGTCAGTCATGGGACTGGAGTGAGAACTCTTAACTAATTTAACTAATAGTAATAGGGCAAATCCAAGGGCCACGCCGCTAACGCGGAACGGGTTTACTCCATTGGATTGCTAGTGCGTAAAATAAAGTAAATCGTTAAACAATGCAATGCTTTTTAGAAAAATGAAACCATTATAAGACCCAAGTCCCATCACACAATGCAACGCAAACCGGAGGATACGGTTTTACCTTATAATGGTCAAAAGATGCTTGATACGATAAAAACAGATTTATATTATTATTAGTGTATACATGTTTCAAAAACAATTTCAATCATAATGTATCAATCCTAGATGGCATGGGTACCATATATCATGTCACCATACTAGTTCTACAATCAAAACCGCATGGTGTAATATTGGAAATTGGGTTTCCATCATGAGTCAAGGCTAGGGAGGAGCTCCTTACCGATTCAGACACACTAGCTAATGTCTCAGGATCCCCCGCAGTGAACCCTTGGATAGCTGCAGGGCCAATCCACACATAAAGCTTCGTGGATTGGCAATTCCTGAACACACGTTTCCCGGTCCTATAGGACCTATCATCCGAGGCGCCTCATTCCATCATCCAAATAAGTAAAATGTCGGGCTGTATTAAAACCCAAACACCACTTCTAGCTAGAAAGAAACTTGCTGCTCTCCCTGCGTTCCCTTCTCCCGTTTTAGACTCCACCGGTGTGTGAGGCTCGCGAAGTCACGCTATACACAAATCTATGCCTAAACAGGCTATGCTTTGATCATCCCACAAGGCCTGCTTTTCAACAAAACCTTGATCATATGCATCTTAGCATGCCACATCGTCACTCCATATCACACTACCAATCCTTTGCTAAAATATATGAAAGGGTGTTAAGCAAGAGAATAAATTCTCCGCCACCAAACATTCATACATTCGACAGAAAATCAATAAATACAATATAAAGGAGTACAATGTTAGACACACATTCCATTTATAAGCCTATGCTCTAGGTCTGAGCGAAAGCCAAATCCGTACTAATCAACACTACGTCCGGACGGCCACCACTGTAGCCCCTTCAAGGTAGCTACTCCAATCACGGGCATCAGCAGTTGTCATCCATTCGATGTGAAGATCGTTGGTCTTCAATCACCATCTTCAACTCTTCAACTTTCATTCGTCGTATGATCATTTGAAATGAGATTGAACTCGGACCTTTCAAATGATCCTCACATATATATATATTTAAAAATCATTTCATATCGTTGATATTAATTTATAACGATCAACCTTTATTTTCGTTTATATAAAAATAATTAAATTCCATTTAACGACGCTCCAAGTCAAAAGGCGACCATGGCGCTGTTTTCACCCAAATTTGTTTTACACATTTCTCTAAATTTATTTAACATAATTTATAACGTTGGAAAGATCTTCCCAAGCCGAACCTAACGGTTACAGATTTGGGAAAATCCGACGGTCGGATATTTCGGTATAACCAACTAAAAGTATTCGCTCAATTGAAATTTATTTATATATATGATTATATATACATACAATTTCTTCGGCCATTTCATTATTGTGATAATCATAACAAGTAGAGAACACTTGGTTTCTTAACATTCTGATATATAACATACCACACAATGATGTTTGTTTTATTTTAATTCACACACACATCCTATACATGCAATGTATTTTTTTATTTTCAATCTATACAAACATGCAATTTCTTGTGCGTCATTTCTAATTCAACAAAAATGATTATTTTGTGTCATTCTTTTCTTTACAAGCAAAATGATATTCTTGCTTTAATCTTTACACATGAAAATGTAAATTTCATGTCTTTAATCTTTTTAATGAAAATCTAATTCCTTAAAATATGAATTTCATCGTTATAATCTTTACTGAAATTCTTTTACATGACTATGTAAATTTAAAACCATTGTCCTTTTTAATAAAAATTCAATTGATTAAAATGTAAATCTTCTTCTTTAAGTTCTACTTACATGAAAATGTAATTTTCTCCTTCTCTTATTCACATTAAAATGTAAACTTTTCTTTTTACATTAAAAATGTAATTTTCATCTTTTTAATTTTATTTACATTAAAAATGTAAACTTTATTTCAATATATTATTATATTGAAAATGTAACTTTTGTTTCGTATCCTACTTACATTGGAAAATGTATATTTCTAATCATTCTTTTATTTTATATTGAAAATGTAAATGTCTATTTCACATTTTATTTACATATAAAAGTGTAACTTTTATTTCATCCTTTATTTACATATAAAATGTAAATTTCTATTTAATCTTTCATTTACATATAAAATGTAAATTCCTATCAAACCTTTTTATTTACATTGGAAAATGTAAATTCTTTAACTTCTTTTTATTTACATTGGAAAATGTAAATTCTTTAATTCCTTTTCATTTACATTGGAAAATGTAAATTCTTTAATTCTTTTTATTTACATTGGAAAATGTAAATTCTTTAATTCCTTTTTATTTACATTGGAAAATGTAAATTCTTTAATTCCTTTTTATTTACATTGGAAAACACAAATAAAAAGATGCACTTTTATTTCCATGTCATATTTGCATTGTGGAATGCAAATAAAAAGGGAATTTTATTTTCTATGTTATATTTGTGTTAGAGAACACAAACAAAAGACCGTTTATTTTCCTAAATTATATTTACATTAAAAAGAATAATTTAATGTACTCACATATTTTTATATGTGTTTCCTTTTTCTCTTTTCAGCATGTTAAAATTAATGTTTTTAACATACGAATATTTTCTAACATGTATTTTAGCAATGTTAAGAATATGGTTTTTTTTAACCTTTTATATTTTCTAACATGTTCTTCTAGCAATGTTAAAAATAATGTCTTTAACATACTTATCCTTTTCTAACAAAATTTCTTTCCTTTCTATACAAGCATATTGAAAATAATGTTTTCAACATATGAAACTTTTCTAACATTACATGTAAACAATGAAAAGAATATTCTTAATGTTTAACAATTCTAACCATTCATATTAACATAAAAATAATGTTTATGTTACATCATTTCTAACACTTCATATTAACACAAAAAAATATTTTTATGTTAAATTGAATCTAACATTTCAACAAAACAAATATAAGTGATATTTTGTCAACTCGACATTTTATACTAAAATGTAATTTTTCTTTATACATCTTAACATTTTATAACTACAATGTTATTTCTCTTTACTTTAACATTTTATACTTATAATGTTATTTTTCCTCTACTCTAACATTTTACCTGTTGACAATTTACTATGTATCTAATATCATATAAATGAATATTTATATGTTGGCAATTTCCTATGAATTATAAATAAAGAAATATTTGTTCACATAACATATTTTAATGTTTAACATGGCAAATAGAAGAACATTTTATATGCATGCATTCTTGATGTTAACATAACAAATAAAAAGTAAATTTTTATTTGTATAACAAATTCTACATTTCGGATGACAAACAAAAAGTTAATTTTATTTGTATAACCAATTCTACATTTCTAATGACAAGTAAAAAGTGAATTTTGTTTGTATACATTTTTGGCATTTGACAAAATAAATATTTTTGTCCTTTTTGTTTCAACCAATATATTTGACAAAATTTGCATAATTTGTTTCAACTAGCGTAAATTAACAAAAGTGCTTATTTTGTATTTCAATTCTAAGATAATATAAAAGTACTATATCTTGTTTCATTCTTTTAATTTAGATAAAAATGAGTATTTTTGTCTACTTTGACTTATATGATAAAAAGGAATGTTTAGCTATTCATTTTCTTCCAATGACAAAAATGAAACATTTTCAATTCGTTCATTTAAAGTGACAAAAATGAATGTTTTTATTTTAATAACTATATTTCGACAAAAAACATGTTTTAATGAAAACAATAAAAACGAACTTTTTATTGAAATCCAAATTTTAGACAAGACAATTCATAACTAGGTGGCACATTAATTTGACGACAATTTTCTATGTATTCTAATGACAAATAAAAGAAAATTTTGTTTGTTTACATTTTTCCATGTGTTCTAATAACATATAAAGAGAATTTCATATGTTTACATCTTTCTATGTATCCTAATAACATATAAAAGAATATTTCATATGTATATATTCCTCTATGTATTTAAATAACATATAAAAGAATTATTTATATGTAAACATTTTTTTATAACAAATAAAAGAACAATCTATTTGTCAAAATTTCTAAGCTAACTTAGCAATGAAAATGCTATTTCTATTTCAACGAGATGTGTAAAACTTGTTTCAATAACATATTTTGACACAAATGAATAATTTATGTGATTACATTTTTCTAAATATACTTATTACATAAAAAGAGGTATTTCATGTGTGTACAGTTTCTATGTACACTAACAACATATGAAAGAGTATTTTATTGGTTCACACTTTTCTATGTGTTTCAATGTCATATAAAAGAATATTTCCAATGTCAATATTTTCTAAGTATTTCAATAACAAGTAAAAGGGATTTTTATTTGTAGACCAATTTCTACACTCTAATATGACAAATAAAAGAGATTTTATTTATCAAAACAATTTCTTTATTCTAATATGAAATACAAAATAAATTTTATTTATAAAATAAATTTAATAGACATGAGACACACAAATCCATCCAACGATACATCGCAATCATACAACAATTAACACTGAAATAATATATACGCAACATCAACTTGATTTTCATATAGAATAAATATAAATTACACCGTAGAATAGATAATAAATTTTAAAATTTTAAAATATAGAATTCTCACCTCGCTTTAACTGAATTCCTATTCGCGTTCAAAATTATCTGAATTTCCAAAGTGCTTGTTTTCAGATCCGGTCAGTTTCACCGTGTAGATCTGATCAATACGAGTCCAACGCAACTGAAATCGTTTGATTTCGATTCTGTTTGAAAAAGTTATCGGAGTTTAAACTTTTATAATCTTAATTAATATTAAACATAATTAATTAAAAACTAATTACATAGTTAGGCCCCTAAGCCTTTGTTTTCACCTTTAGATAACAACCGCATGTTTTCAATTTCGTTCAAAACTTCAAATCCAATTTTCTTCAAATCTGTTGTACGAAGTCCAGATCGGTTTGCACGAGGTTGTAGAGCTAGGGGAGGCGCATGAACGCTGGTGGTGGTGTGGCGTTCGGCGGCGCAGGGTGGCCGGGGCGGAGCTCGAGGCGGCGGGACTTTGGGGGCGCGGTTCTCGGTGCACGTGCGTCGATAGGTGGTGAAATTCGTATGGATTTGAAGGTTGGAGGGAGGACAACAAATTTGGCCAAAGGATGGAGGAGTTCCATTGAGTGGATTGTGAGAATTTAGAGGAAGAAGTATGGAGCTACGGTGGCCATGAATCAGAAGAATACGGAAGCTGTATATATGAGGAATAGGGTTTCGTATAGGATGGTATTTATACAGTGTACATAGCGTATTTTCCTATTTAATTTATTTAATTAATTCAAAAATTCATGTTTATCAATATGAACACCAAATCAAGCCCAACGAGTGTCGCCCCCATCTAATAACCCCCATCCCGGACACAATGGAACATGTTTCGTAATCCAATTCGGCTGTTACGATATGTTTTTCTTAAATTTTAATTATAAATCATTTAGTTATTTAATTTAACCGTACATATAAATTCACCGGGGCCACATATGGACTCTAAAAATTGCAGAAAAATTATTTCTGGCTTTCTTTTGTCGATTCGGTCCTAACAAAACTAATTTCATCGAATTCTGAGACTGTTTGAAAAATGGCTATTTTTAAGCTGTTTAAATTTGACCGAAAATTGACAAAACACAGTTTCGTTTGCCACGCTCACATATTAATTCAAAAAATTCTGGAAAATTAAACTTAACAATAATTTGACATTCCGGTTCCAACAAAAGTGGTTTCGTCAAAAACCGAGGTCGTTTGCAAAATAGCTATTTTTAAGGCCAATATATAATATTAAAATATATATAAATTCTACAGCGACTTTTCTAAATTTTAAACTGGATATAACTTCTAATTTTTAAAATGAAATATCAAATTTTCAGATTCGTTAGAAAGATATGATTAAACAGATTTAAATATTTCTAGTTTCACTAAAATCCGATTTATTTTGAATCCTGTACAATCAATCAAAGTTCAAATTCAAAATTTCAAATTACAGCGCTGTTTCAAACTCCTTTTATAATTAAATTAAAATTTATTCATTTTAACTTCGATTAAAATAAATTTTTCGTCGTTATTATTTTAAAATAAATCATTTTAAATATTCAATTTCACTTAAAATATCTAAAATACAAATTTTAAATTGGCCCCAAAATTCAGGGTTGTTACAGTCAAATTATTGCAAGTTTCCAATTTTTATAATTTTTGGAATCAATATGTGAGTGTGGCAAAAGAAAACATGTTTTGTCAATTTTAGTCAGATTGGATCGACCTGAAAATGGCCATTTTTCAAGCGGTCTCCAAATTCAACGAAATTAGTTTTGTTAGGACCGTATCGTCAAAACATAACTAGAAATAATTTTTCTGTAATTTTTAGAGTTAGTATGTGGCCCTGGTAAATTTAAATGTACAATCAAATTAAATTAATAAATGATTTATATTTTAAATTTAAGAAAACAAGCTGAAATCAATTGATTGGGCTGACTAGACATGGCCCATTGTGTCCGGAACGCGGATATTTGGCTAGGGGCAACTCTCATTGGGCTGAAATTCGAGCTGAAATGTATTAACAGAGTTTTATTTGTAAATTGGACCATTTAATAATAAAATATTATAAATTAAAGGCTATGAAACCCAAACCCTACATTATACCAGCCGCCACCATCAAATTCAATGGCCACCATCATCCTAAATTCTTGCCAAAATCATTCCTAATCTAGTCAATAAATTTATGGAACTCATGAACAAAAATGGAAGAGAATTCTATGAGCTTTAATCTAGTACGGGTACGATCGGATTTCGTGAAATGGTTATCTCCATTTTTTTCCCAAAGGGGCCACGCACGCAAGCAATTTGGGGGCGTAGGTCATGGCCGAGCTGGCCATAGAGGAGGGCGTTGGGGAAGCTCGAGAAAGCTGACAACGTAGAAGCTTCAAATCGACAGTCTAATGTCCGGTGGAGGCACGGTGGGTGAACACTAGATTGCAACGAAATGGGTTTTGTCTGGAGTATGAACGACGAGGAAGGAGGGAGCCAAACAATAGCATTTGGTAAATGTAATTAAATATATTAATTTTGTAATTAAGCCTTAATTAAATTCTTTAAATTAAAACTCAAATATCTTTTTATCAGATGACCAGAATTGAACAATTTTCGAAGCGTTGGACTCGCAACGGAAAATTCTACGTTTCAGAACAGACCAAAGCTGAAACGGAGCAATCTAAATTTTTGCAGAATTCAAAATCCCCAATGTGAGATTACTATTTTCAATAATTAATTAAAATTTAATTATTTCTCGCTATTTGAAATCCATGTATGTATGATTATAAAATCAGATATGTGATGTTTGGATTGGAATCAGCTGATTGTTGATTGTGATGGATTGTGATGCTCATGTTTGTTAGATCTGGATTTACAATAGAAATTCTTTCTTTCAGTTGAACATAGAATTATTGTTAGATCTCGATTTGAAATAAAAAAATTATTTTTATTTCAGATCTATGAATAATGATTGGGTTTTATAATATGAGTTTCATCTTTTACTTAGATATATGAAACATGGTTTTTGTCAAAATTAGATTTACAGTAAAAATCTCATTTTTATTGATTACATGAAACATGGACTTTGTCAAAATTTTGTTTTCATTTCAATAAAGGAAATTATAATAAAAAGATTGCATTTTTACTTCCACTTCATTTCAATAAAAGAAATTATAATAAAAAGATTGCATTTTTACTGTCACTTCATTTTCAATAAAAAAATTATAATAAAAAGATTGCATTTTTACTGTCACTTCATTTTCAATAAAAAAAGATTATAATAAAAAGATTGCATTTTTACTGTCATTTCATTCCAATAAAAAGATATAATAAAAAGCTTTCATTTTTGTTCTCACTTTGTTCAACAAAATAAAAAGAGTAGAATAGGAAGATATGTTTTTATTCTCATTTAGTTACATTAAAAAAAAGTAGAATTAAAAGATATGTTTTATTTGTCATTTAGTTACAATAAAAAGAGAAGAATGAAAAGATATATTTTTATTGACATTTAGTTACAATAAAAGGAGTAAAATAGAAAGATATGTTGTCAATTTTGGTCGCAATAAAAGATTGGCTATTAAAGAATATATTTTTACCATAATTTTTTTTACTATAGAAAGACAAGTTATAAAAGTGGAAATCAAATTTGTCACTTTTGTCGAATTATAATAGTTGAAACCCAATTCGTCATTTTTGCTAAAATGTAATAGTTGAAACAAAATTTGCCATTTTTTCAAACTATAATAGTCGAAATAAAAATGAGCATTTTTGTGAAATTAGAAGTGTTGAAACAAAATGAACATTTTTGACAAATTAGAAAAGTTGAACTAGAAATATACATTTTTGTCAAAATATACATTTTTGCCAAAAAGATTAGTTGAAATAAAAATATACATTTTTGTCAAATAGAATTGTTGAAACATCATTTTTGTTAATTAGAATATTTGAAACAATAATTGACATTTTTGTTAATTAAAATGGAGTTAAACAAAAATCATAATTTTTGTTAATCAGAATAGTTGAAACAATAAGTAACATTTTTGTTAATTAGAATTAAGTTAAACACAATATACATTTTGTCAAAACATATTAGTTGAAATAAAATATACATTTTGTCAAATTAGAATAGTTGAAAAGGAAATATACATTTTGTCAAAACATATTAGTTGAAATAAAAATGTACATTTTGTCAGATGTGATGGTTGAAAAACAAAAATTACGTTTTTGTTACATAAGATTAGAATAAAACAAAAAATTACATTTTTGTTAAACAAGGTTAGAGTTAAACAAGAATTACATTTTTGTTAAATAAGATTTGAACTATGGCAAAAATAACATTTTTTTTGTTAAAGAGATTTGTGGGTGAGCAAAAATACAAATTTTGTCAGACTAGAATTGTCAACATAAATGCCACTACACTTGTAATCATTTTGTTAAACTAGATTTGTTAACAAAATGAAATTATCACTTTTAATCATTTTGTTGAAATAGAATTGTCAACAAAATGAGTGTATCACTTTTTATGCATTTTGTTGAAATATAATTTATATGCAAATATAAGAATCATTTTTATTTGCAAAACATACAATAGAATTTATATGCAAATATAAGAATCATTTTTATTTGCAAAACATATATTAGAATTTTATGTAAATTAAAGAATTATTTTCATGGTCAAAACATACAATAGAATATGTATGTAAACTAAAGACTCATTTTCATTGTCAAAACATACATTAGAATTTATATGTAAATTAAGTGACATTTTATTGTTAAATTATACAATAGAATTTGTATGCAAATCAAAGTGACGTTTGTATTGTCAAATAATACATTAGATAAATTTAGGTAAATTTTGCGAGTAAAATACATTTTCGTTTGGCATTAGGAATATAATAACATGTTTGTTATTTATCATCAACAAGTTAGTGGAATTAAAATTGGTTAAATTCATTAACCAATGATTTATTTAGACGAACTGTTGTTGGCTGAAAACCCCACACGAGTATTGGGATGATATTTGACATACATTAGTCCTAATATTTAGTTTTATGTTAATCGATGGATTGAAAGACTGCGATGAGCGTTATTTATTCATTTTAATGCTCACACAGTTATAAGTTCCACTCTGGATGTGAATGGATTGTTTAATGATTATTTATCATTGTTGTCGTGTACATGCGATGTATGAAATCCATATAATCGAAGTTATATGGTAAATGATTGAGTCGCATTCCGATTAAGAATATCTTTTAAATAAAGAATATTTTAAAATAAAAACAATATAAAGAATATTTTTAAATAACCAATATTTTAAAATAATATACAACGAAGAATAAAATGATGATTTCTATGTCCGTTTTTGGATGGACAAAGGATAAAAATATATTTTTATCGAAATGAACTAGTTATTAACTAGAATAAATCCTTTAAATTAAGATTTAATGAAGTCTACCAATTAATTAATATTTAACTAGAATTAAATAAAAAATTAGATTTTGGGTTGTCGTGGATGGTGTCTTAAATAACACTGTTCTTAAACCCCGTATGAAAAGAATAAATCTTTTAATTAAGATTATAGAGTTTCCAATTATATTTAGTGATTGGAATAAAATGATATGTGAATTGGGATTATTGTGAACTATGTTTTAAATTATCATTAGTTCTTTAGCCCAGTTAACAGTAAAAATATATTAAACAGAAATTGAGTGGTAATTCGATTTGATAATAATCGAGATAGGCTTCTGTAAAAGAGGATTGTTACTATATAAGGAATTTAAAAGGCTTTGCTGTTACTCCATTAATATTATTAGTCTGATACGGAAATTTATATCGATTATATATTGATTTGATTTCTGTGAAAATTCCATATTTAATCGAAGTCGATTTTGGGTTTATCGTGAACTGTGTTTTAAATGACATTGGTTCTTTAACCCAGTTAAAGATAAGATTAATTTCTTAAAAGTTGAATAATCATAAATTAATGATTTTTGATATTAAAATCAAATTGGAGTTTTTATGAATCTTTAAAAAGAAGATTAAAGAATAAATTTAAAAGAATTTATCTTTGATAATATTAATGGGAACCTTTTCCTAATAATATGAATATTTTATTAAAAGAATATTCTTAATTGGAATGAGGCGTATGATGTGTCATTATAACACTTGATTTTTGATTATAAAATACGCGAGTTATTCGGAAAGACTGAGTTTAACTCATTCTGAATAATTACAATGACGATTAAAAATCAAAGACATTGAAGACGGTGATTGCAGACCGGCGATCTTCACATCGAATGGATGACTACTGATGCCCGACACTGGTTCGCTGTTAGGAAAGGGTTAAAGTGGTAGTTGTCCGGACGTACTTGTTGATTGTCCAGATAAGCGAGCACCTCTCTTCCGTATTGGACATACGGTACGAGGAATAAGGTGTCTCCGGTTTCGTTCAGACCCAGAACGGGCTTGTAAATGGATGTGTGTCCGACATTGGATTTTATTCCATGTAAATTGATTTCTATTTAATATATATCTGTTGGTGGCGGAGAATTTATTCTCTTGCTTAACACTCTTCTCTGAGACGCACAAGCTCAGAGGTTATATATTGGTAGTTATCGATCGCATGGCCTGAATTGTCAATGTGGTATGCCAAGATGCAAATGATCAGGGCTTTTGTTGAAAAGCAGAGTCTTGTGGTTGATGATCAAAACGTAGCCTATTTCGTCATAGCTTTGTGTATAACGTTACCTCGCGAGCCTCACACCCCGGCAAGAGTCAGAACGGGAACAGGGACCCAAGGAGTGCATGAATTTCTTTCTAGCTAGAAGTGGTATTAGGGTTTTGCAAGCCATGGCATTTTACTTATGTGGATGATGGAATGAGGCGCCTCGGTTATATTGGTCGATAGTGACCAAATTATAGGTTCAATAGGAACGGGAAATCGTGTGTTTAGGCATAACTAATCCACCAAAGTATTTGTGGACCGGCCTTGGAGGATCCAAGGGCTCGCCAGCATCCGAGTCCTAAGACATTGCTAGAGTGTCTCGAATCTGGAAAGAGATCGTCCCTAGCCTTGACTCATGATGGAAACCCAACTTCCAATATGACACTGTACGGTTTTGAATGTAAAACTAGTATGGTGACATAGTATATGGTAGTTATGCCGTCTATGATTGGTACATTTTGATTGAAATGTTTTTGAAACATATATACACTAATAATAATATCAAATCCGTTTTACCGTATCAAGCATTTTTGACCATTATAAGGTAAAACTCTATCCTCCGGTTTGCGTTGCATTGTGTGATGGGGCTTGAGTCTTATAATGGTTTCATTTTTCTAAAAAGCATTGCATTATTTAACGATTTACTTTATTTCATGCACTGGAAATCCAATGTAGTAAACCCGTTCCGCGTTAGCGACGTGGTCCTGTGATTAGCCATATTGTTAGATAAGTTAGGAATGATTTCTCATACCAGTCCCATGACTGACCTGTGGTTTGTTTCACTTTGCAAATTCGGGTGCCCTCTTTTCCACACGGGTAGTCGAGTATCTTATTTTGCAGATATATTGAGAAGTATTCTGGATCGAAACTTAAAGCTGTGTCCAGAGCATTGATAGACTTCCGCTGCATCAGTTTATTGTTTCCGCTGCATTGTATTAAATCTGTTGTAATTTAACCTTCCGCTATTGTACTATTATATCGATGTACTCTGATACTTTGTACTCTGATGTGACATTATTATAATGTTTATAAAAGTCTTTTGTTATTTGTCCTGATGTGTTGTATGCCCAGAGTTAGTGTATTCAGGCTTTTGAAAGGTCTTAGTCAATTTTGCGATCGATCAGGTCCGGGAAAAATCTGAATCATTACAACTGGTATCAGAGCTCTGGTTAGCTCAAATCTGTGGGGTACAACTCGTTAGGACTGAACAAAAGATTCATTAGAGGTAGTATTAGTAATATCCTATAAAAGAATACTCATTAGAGATAATATTAGTAGTATCCTAGAATGAGAAACTCGTTAGAGATGGGGTTAGAAATGCCTTAGAATGAGTTGAGAGTGATAAGTATATAATTAACGTATTTGTGATCATAAATATATATATATATATAATCCGATCTTAG
The DNA here is from genome assembly GCA_030737875.1 of Allium sativum. Lineage (NCBI taxonomy): Eukaryota > Viridiplantae > Streptophyta > Magnoliopsida > Asparagales > Amaryllidaceae > Allium > Allium sativum. Next base: position 19,871,131 of record CM060911.1, read on the forward strand.
AAATTATGATTTTTGAATATATAAAAGTTATATATTTGAAAATTTAATAAACTACTGAAGTTATTGAAACCAATAAAAATAAAAAAAAATGAAAATTGAGTTGGTTAATTAAACAACTTTTAGCTTTGTTCCTTTTCGAGGACGAAAAGTTTTTAAGTGGGGGAGATTGTAACAACCCGGAATTTTGGAATCAATTTAAAAATTTTATTTTAGAAATTTTAATGAATTTTAAATATTTTAAATAATTTATTTTAAATAATAACGATTAAAAATTTATTTAAATCGATGTTAAAACAAATAAATTTATTATAACTATATAAGGAGTTAGAAATAGCGCGGCAGTTTGAAAATTTGAATTTGACTGAATGTACAGGATTCAAAATAAAACAGATTTCAGTAAAACCAAAAATATTTGAATCTGTTTAAAAATATCATTCCAAAAATTCGAAAAATTGAAATTTCATAGCGGGAATCAAAAGTTATGGCCAGGTGAATATCCAGAATAGTCGCTATGGAATTTAATATAATATATAGCCTTTAAAAATAGCCATTTTGCAAATGATCTCCATTTTCGACGAAACCACCTTGGTTGGATACAGAATGTAAATTATTGTAGGATTCCAATTTTTATAATTTTTGGAATCAATATGTGAGCGTGGCAAAAGAAAACGTGTTTTGTCAATTTCAATCAGATTGGATCGACCAGAAAATGGCCATTTTTCAAGTGGTCTCCAAATTCGACGAAATTAATTTTATTAGGACCGTATCGTCAAAACATAACTAGAAATAATTTTTCTGTAATTTTTAGACTTAGTATGTGGCCTTGGTAAATTTAAATGTACGATCAAGTTAAATAAATAAATTATTTATATTTTAAATTTAAGAAAACAAGCTGAAAACTATCGATTGGGCTGACGGGACCTACCCCCATTGTTTCTGAAATGGGATATTTAGCTGGGGGAAACTCTCGTTGGGCTGAAATTAGAGCTGAAATGAATTAACAAGGTTTTATTTGTAAATTGGACGATTTAATAATAAAATATTATAAATAAAGGGTTATGAAACCCTAACCCTACACTATACCAGCCGCCACCATCTAATTCAATGGCCACCATCGTCCTAAATTCTTGCCTAAATCGCTTCTAATCTAATCGATAAATTTACGGAACTCATGAACGAAAATGGAAGAGAATTCTACGAGCTTTAATCTAGTACGGGTATGATCGAATTTCGTGAAATGGTTGTCTCCAATTTTCTTCCCAGAAGGGCCACTACAAGAAAAATACCCTATCGCAACAGGCAAAATCTATTGTAGTAGGCCTATTGCAACAGGCCAGCGCCTGTTGGTATAGCCGAAGTTGCCAAAGGTCTGCAATAGTTTTTGCCCGTTGCAATAAGATGTTGCGGTATATCTTTTTGCAACGGACTTTTGTTGTTGCAATATCTCCTTTTGCAACAACAAATGACCGTTGTATAGTCCATATTAAGTATCAACAAACAAGATACCACAACTATTTTAGACAGTTGCAGTAAGTCAAATTACAACAGTTATTAACCGTTGCAATAGGTAATTTTAATTTTTAGCAGATAGTGATACCACAACTGTTTTTGACCGTTGCAATAGGTAATTTTAATTTTTAGCAGGTAGTGATACCACAACTGTTTTTGACCGTTGCAATAGGTAATTTTAATTTTTAGCAGATAGTGATACCGCAACTGTTTTTGACCGTTGCAATAAGTTCAAATACAACTGCTATTTACTGTTGCTAATGACTCAACTGCAACTGACATTTGCAGATGCTACATTCAATTCATTAATATCTAAATTCGATAATTTACTGTAGTAACGATAAGACATTACAAATAAATACACGTGCATTCGAAAAGACATTGACAAAACAATAGATTCAATAACTTTAGAACATTCCAAAACATTAGTTGAAGTTACATTCCAAAATTAGCATAGTAACAAACGTGATCCATACATAATATAAATGCATACCGTTACACCGTACCAACAATTCCAAAATATAGCATAACATAACATCTAAAAGCTAAGCAGCACATATTACTCTAGTGAAATGAAGTCTTTGTGCCACGTCACGGTTGTTCCAACGGCCTCTTTAATGGTGTTTATCTCCGAATTAGGCCTAAGTAGAGAAGCTTCAGGATCCACGGCTACGTTAACCCATACCTTCCAAAAGCAATACAATACACATTAAAATTCTAATTTTAACGCAAATAGTGAAAGCAAAGACCAACATACTGGAAAAAAAAGTGGATTAGAAAGATAGCAGCTCTGAAAGTTGCTTTGTGTCTCGCATCTTCTTATTTATAATTTAAGTTGAGCAATACAAGAAAAATATCACAAAAGAAACCTGAAAACCATAAATAGTTTAACTAGCAAAAACAATACAGCTTGCACAAAATTTGTAGAGGATAAACATATAATATTGCTGCATATATACTTGCTAATAGCATTTCAGACGATTAATTAATATTAATCGATAATCATACTATAGTTATGAAGGTATTGGATCATCTCTGCTCTGATGATGAAGGGTTAACCCATTGATAATGAAGTATATATGCACTCAGATTTGTTAGTGCAGTTGTGCCACATCAAATAGAAAAATGCTTCGGTTCTCCTCCATATGTGACATGTTCAAATGTTTGTAAAGATATTTTTTTTTCGACTTGCAGTTGAATTTTTTGTACATGTTCTGTCAACTAATGATAATATAATAAACAAACTGTAAGCTATATTAACATGACAAGCTTTTAACTTGCAAGCATAAAAAACCGGAACACTTATTTGACGAGTTTATATCTTACGGTATGAGTAACTGTACAAATTCCAATTTTTCTTAATAAAACCACTTACTACCCAGAACACTAAGATCAAGGTGATATCACATTATTAACCCATACCTTCCAGAAGTCGTGCCCAAGTTTCATAAAGTGTACCGTAGCATTCGGATCGGTGCTTGCAATCGTTCCTTCTGCAACTATGTTCTTGCTCAAACCCAATAGCTTGCACTTCCTTTTAAGCAAACTTTCGGGACTTTTTCTATTTTGACGATCTTCAATTTGCACATTATTACTTTCACGGTGCGACTACAAAAAAAAATGGCTGAAACAGAGCTGAAAAAATTGGCTGGATGCTTGGGTACACTAATTTGCTTTCTCCTGGTAAAACATACATTCAAGTAGTATTTATACCTAATTTGTGTTTCCTACAACCAAATCATAGTTGCTGCCATGCCTTTGGAAGAATAGAATCCACATAATAGACACAAATAATGATAAGCATTTGATTATTCAGAAAACTAATAATAATCTGTACTGCAAATAATGATAAGAATAGGATCACTGTCATAATTAACATCTGGTCCCTTATTGTTTTGCCTACCCACTTTTGACTTCATCATTTTGTAATGTAACAGTGCCTGCACTATGCTGTAATGCACTGCATATGGCCAAGACATCAACAATTATGTCGGAAACCAAGAAATCAACAATGTTTATTTTTGTTTATGGCGTTAACTGTGAACTTGAAGCCATAAACTTGAAGTTTATGACTTTGTAATGTAACAGCCCCTTATTATTTATTTTTGTAATGTAACATTAAGGCCAAAGTCTATTTTAGTGAGGAAAGCAAGATAAACTATGCATGAACTTGCTGTTTATCCATAAAACAATGGAAACTATGAATTGGCTTCTATGTATATTCTATGTACTTGCTAATATTAGAACCATGATGCTGCATATCCAAGTACAGCCCTCCTTTCCTTCTAGTGCAGGTTTTATTTTATCTTCTTTTTTTCTCTAAATTGCTGCTGTCTTCGTGGCAGCAGACTTGTAGCAGCAGCGACCATGCTGTTGCGCTACTCTTCCCCTTTTCTTTTTTTTCAGTTTTCACTTATATATATATATATATACACACACATTGTTTTCGCTGGTTTGGTAGTAGACGCTGCTGTAGTTGTTGCGGCAACCTTACCTAATGTAGTCGTCGGTCAATCATGATCGTACAACATGGGGCAGCATAAGGGCAAAGCGAGTTTTCCAAGGAACGCCATTTACTGACTCAGTTTGGATTTGCATATTGATAAAACGATGATCAATTGACAATTGACGGATTCCTCTAATGTTACTTCTTGGAGTAGTTTATCTATGCCTTATCATTTTCAATTATAATCACTACAACTTAATATCATAATCTGGTATATTTAGTATTTCTCCAAGTAAGATTTATTTCTCTGAGAATTCATTTCACTATTAATGCAAGCGACAATTTTTGTTAAATTATAGCGAATTCACATTCAATTTCTTCTATACAGTTCCAAAAAGAAAGAAAAAATAGTCTTCTCACCACTTGACTTTATTTGGGATTGCAAATCTAAACGTATATAAATCAAAAATGTAAGAATATGGACTGTTACACATGATTACTTAGCAAATCAGCTTTCCATCCATGTCTGGAGTTCTCAATTCGCTTAAATTTCATAAGTTGCATGTAAAATCTTCATATAACAATATCCTAACCCCCTTTTCCCATACACATAAATTGAACGGACAGAAAACTTTTATTGATAAAGTTTTTACATAGTTTGATTAAATCCAAAGTCATACTAATCATATCAAGAAGTAAATTAGTGAAAAAATGGGTATGTACAAAGCTTAAGTTCTGGAACTGAGGATCTATTTGCAGCAAGGCTTTTATTTCTACTATTCTCAAATTCCTGAATCACCCTTTCAATTACTCAAAGCTTACATCTTCATTTCATTTTAGTATGCATCCAAGACTCATTCTCATAAAAGTTTTAATAACCAGTTCCTCCTGAAATACAGATCACCATGCTATTTAGACTTTGTGTATCCATTTCAACTAAGATTGGTTGGATTCACCTACTTATTATTTTAATTATCACAGGTTTAACTTGCCTTTAATATAACTTCTCAAGTTAAATATTTTCTTCAAAACACTTTGGATTGAGCTCTAATGAACATAAATAAAATTTTCAAATCGTAATGTTATTGACTAAAAAGATAAGTGTTTATTCAAAAGTCGTCGATCGAATATTCAATAAACCAAGGATGTGAAGCATTTCATTTTTTTGGTTGTTTGTTTTATAATATGCTTGATTACATATATCCACACACTTTTTTGTAAATGGTTCTACAATTAGTGTATTCATCTCTTAACCTATAAAGATGCAGTTGATGATATTTGTGGTTTTCAAATCATATGTTCATCGTTTATTTATACTACAATCGATTTCTTGGAACTTCTAAATTCAAAAATAGATGATCAAATAGTCAAATAAACCAAGGGTGTGAAGAGCATTGTTTTTTGCCCCAAAATGAAACGTTAATTATTTTTTTTGTGCATCATGCGACTGTTTTTTTTTTTTACTCTAATGTAATTTTATTTTTGCTCTCACCTGAAAAAAATATTTATATTGTTTTGATGCTTCTCATTTGAAAGAAAAGAAGTATTTGCCTTATATTTTTCCAAATCATTTTGGGGTGCTAATCTCATTTTTCATGCTATGAACATACATGAAGCGGGCATCTTCTGTCATATGCAAATGCCTACATTTGTACTGAGATGATTTGGCCAAAGTTACGCTATTTTATATCAAAATTCTTAAAAAATATATCCAAAATCTGCTGTCTTATAAATTTTTGTTTCATTTTATTTGTTTTTTTAGTTAACTTTGAACTCAATGTTTGTTCTCATAACTTTTAAGCACGAGTCTACCGATTTCTTCAACACTGATTTTATGACTGACTCATCTATTATTGAAAATGATGAAAAACATATATTGGAATCAATGGTTATGGATACGGTTGAAGCCACTATCTATTGGTTTCTATGTTTATGGAAAGATACAGAAAAAACTTAAAGAAATTTAATGTTTTATTGCAGTAGCATGCACAGTTTGCTCTTATGTGCTAAAGTGACTTGATTCTGGCCCTTATGTGCTAAAGCAGCAGTTTGCTCTATATAAGGTGACTTGATTCTATCCCTTATGTGCTAAAGTAGCAGTTTTGAATCAATAATCATTACTATAATTAATCATCAATTATAATTTAATATGTAGCATATATTGATTTGTTAGATGCCGTTTTTAAAGGAAATCCATTCATATCAATGTCAAGCCAACAATGTTTCTGCATGAACTTTTTTTTTAAAAGAAAACAAAACCTTTGTTTTTATAGTAGTCAAACTTTGATCTTTTCAACCCTACCATTTTCTAATAATATGCCATTTTCATCAATACGTTCTTATAATGAACTTGGATGAATTTTTAACATTGTTATTGTCAATGTCATTCAGGATCTAAGACAGCAATTTTCTCTTTTCTCCATTGTAATGTTTCCGAATAAATACTAAAGTAGACAACTGTAACAACCCGCAAATTCTGGGCCAGTTTAAAATTTTTATTTTGGCAATTTTAGCGAATTTTGAATATTTAAAATAGATTATTTTAAATAATATCGACGTGAAATTTATTTTGAATATAATTAGAACGTATATATTATACGCGTCGTCGTTAGAATATAATAATTATATATAATTATAAATAGAATTGAAAATGGCGCGGTAGTTCGATAATTCGATTTCAAACTTCAATTGAATGTACCGGGTGCAAAACAATCCGGATTTTAGTGAAACCAAAAATCATAGGATCTATTTGATAATATCTTTCCAACGAATCCGAAGAATCGAGATTTCATCTTAGGAATGATAAGATATGTCCAGTTGAAAATTCTGAATAGTCGCTATGGAATTCAGGCCCTTAAAAATGGAAATTTTGCAGATGACCTCGGATTTCGACGAAAACAGTTTTGTTGGGTCCGTGATGTCAAGTTATTGCTAGATTCCAAATTTCATAATTTTTCGAATCAATATGTGAGCGTAGCAAAGGAAAACGCGTTTGACCAGTTTCAGTTGATTTTAATCGACTGAAAAATGGCCATTTTTCCAACGGTCTCAGAATTCGACGAAACCAGTTCTGTTAGGACCGTATCGTCAATACGAAGCTAGAAAATATATTTTTTGGAATTTTTAAAGTTCGTATGTGACCCCGATAATTTGAAATGTACGTTTAAAATTCAGTATAGAGATTTAAATGTAAATTCAACGGAAACTGATTGTAACGATCGAATCAGCCTACGATACATATTCCATTGTGTTCGGAATGGGGGTGAAACGTTATGGACGACATGCGGTGGCCCTCGTTTCGAGTTCGTTTGTAAAAGTCAACTTTTTAAATTAATTAAATAAATAAAAAAAAAAAAAAACTCTTTCTCCCCCTTTATTTCGTTCTGGCCCCTCCCCCCCCTTTTTATTATTTCCAAATCGATAATATCAGAAAAAAAAAAAAAAAAAAAAGAGAGACGGACGGAGTCCCCCATCGCCGAGCTCCGCCCGCGCCACGCCTCGCCTGGCCAACGCGCCGCTCGCCTCCCCCGCGACGCCAACACCCGCGCCGTCCTCCAGACCCGAATCGAAGTCGCCAGGAAGACCCCCCCCCCTCTCGCGATCCACCACCCCGCATCCCCTCCGCCTACTCGAGAGCCCCCTCCTCTGGCGATGCAGGAAGACCCCCCACCCCGCAGCGACGCCGCGAGCCACCCAGAAACCCCCCCTATCGCGAAGCAGTCCCCCCCCCCCCAGACCCGATTCGACAGCCCCCTGTAAGTCGTTTTTTTATTTTTTTTACTTGTTTTATTTTTATTTTATATAAACAGGAAAATTGAAAATTGATTTTTATAGAAAATGAAAACTGATTGTTTCAGATTTTAAAAACTGATTTTTAAGGGATTTTAAAATTGATTTTTATTCTAAGGTTTGAAATTGAAAAAAAGGGGTTTAATCTTTCTAAAGAGAAAGATTTAAACTTTAGAAGTAGAAAAGATTTAAACTTTAGAAGGGAAAAGGATTTAAACTTTAGAAAAGAAGTAAAATGTGATTTTTATATTTTTAAAGTATTAAAAATATAATCTTTACTATATAGAAATATTAAAAATAGGATTTTTATATTTTTAAAGTATTAAAAATATAATCTTTATAGGATAGAGAATATAAAGATATCATCTTTGTGTATGTAACGAAATAAAAATCTGATTTTTATTTTATATACGTTAAGATAAAGTGATGATTTTTATAAAGATGAAATCTATATTTTTGAAAAGGCGAAATCTTTATATTGAAAATTCGATTTTTATATATTGAACTTTGAAGTAAAAATTCGATTTTTATATATTGAACTTTGAAGTAAAAATTCGATTTTTATATATTGAACTTTGAAGTAAAAATTCGATTTTTATATATTGAACTTTGAGATAAAAATTCGATTTTTATATATTGAACTTTGAAATAAAAATTCGATTTTTATATATTGAATAGCAAAGTAAAAATTCGATTTTTACATATGTAGAGAATACGGGCGAAAGCGACAAAAAGCGAGTTGGCGGAGATTTCCTGCAAAAGAAGAGCCATGGAGCTAGGATAGCTATATGTGAGAATTTCTCACCTTTCAAATTTATTTTCTAATTATATATATACTAGGATGCAGACGGTGCTTATTAGAAGCACCCGACACCCGTCCACATACCATGGACTTGTTTGTTTGGTTGTGTAGTTGGTTAGATTATTTGATTTGGATTTGATTGATTGGTTGAATTGGAAATTGATTAAAATTGATATGTGAATGGCGTGGGCCTTCACTAGACCGGGGATAAGGCTAGGCCTTGTCCCGTTTCTGGTATCGTGCCGTTATGCCGCCGAAATTTTCTAAAACATGTTAGAAAAATAAAAATATCATTTTATTGAATAAATGAATTGAATAGAAATTCATAGGTTGAAATAAAATGTTTTATCGTTAAAAATATAATTTTTAACGTGAATATGAAAAGAGTGAAGTGAATAAATAAATATTCATTTACAAACCAGATGGTTTGTTTATGTACACTTATTTGAATGACATTGTTTGGGTCGATAAATTTTACACATCGCCCAACTGCACAATTAAAATCTGTGTTTGATTGTTTGAAACCCCACACGGGTGTTGGGATGAAATTTGAAGTTCACTCATCCTGATTGATTAAATATGTCGATCGATTGATTGACAGGCTGTTATAAGCGTTGAATATCTATATTTGATGCTTATACAGTGTAGTGCACTTTGGTTGATGGTTGATTATTTTCAAAGTTATTATATACATGTGTTGTATGAAAATCCATATAATTAATTTTATATGGTAATTGATTGGGCCTCATTCCAATCGTGAAAATAAAGAATATTTTGATAATAACAAATATTTTGATAATAGGAAATATTTGAAATAGAATATTTGAAAATAGAAATTTATGAAGCCGTGTTGATTAGATTGACGCCATTTTGACGTAAACGATATTTATATCGATTTTATTCATTTTAAAATGAATATTGAAAAGTAATCTCGAAATCGAATTTTTCGAAATGAATTGAATTGAAAACGATTTCGAAATGAATTGAATTGAAAACGATTTCGAAATGAAATGAATTGAAAACGATTTCGAAATGAATTGAATTGAAAACGATTTCGAAATGAAATGAATTGAAAACGATTTCGAAATAAATTGAATTGAAAACGATTTCGAATTGAATTGAATTGAATATGAATTCAAATTGAATTGAAATTTGAATTGAATAGAAATGAATTTTAAAACGAATTTATAAAGAAGAATTCAATTTTGCCTTGAATTGAAATGGAAGTTGAAATAGATTTTGAAACGAATTTTAAAACTATTTATATAATTCGTTTTAAATAGAAATCGACGAAGTATATATTATATATATTATATATATAATATAATGGCCTGAATAGAACGCGCCGCGCCGCGGCAGTTCGCGAATTTCGACCATTTATTTCAAACGGACATTACGGGAGATCCGACCGTCGGATTCTCCTAAAACCGGAACCGTTGGGTTCGTATCGAAAAGAGCTTTCTAACGAATATTAGAAATTTGAAATCTAACGGTTGGATTTGGAATTATGTCCAAATCAAATTCGAAAAAGGTCGCTGTAAGTGCAGTTCGATGGCCATTGATGGAAATCGACTGTACGGGCCTTGATAAAATTATTAAAAATAGTAATAATTTGTGTAAAATCATAAGAAATGATTTAGAAAGAATTAGGATGAAAAACTCCATACTTGAAAAGATAAAAATAGATTTTTATCGAAATGAACTAGTTTTGAACTTGAATTATAATTTTATTTATTTTTAAAATAAATAAATTGAATTCGAAAAGGGTTTTAAAAGTAACCAAAATTCCAATGATTGCATTGGAGTGGATTTGAATCGAAATTGTCTTCGGAATATTTCGATGTTGGGATTCGTGATTATACAGATGTTGATATGGAAATTTGAAAGATATATATTTATATCGTTATTTCCAATACGACATTTGTTAGTCGTAGAATTCGATATTGAATATAAGCCGATATATTTTCTATTCAGAGCCTTGTATTGAATATCGAATGTGATTTGGGTTTGTCGTGAATGGTGTCTTCATTAACACTGTTCTTGAACCCAGTTGAGAAAAGATTAAATCTTTTTATTTAGATTTAATGAAGTGTACCAATTAAATAATATTTAATTGGAATTGAATTGATATTGATTTTTGGGTTTATCGTGAACAGTGTTTTAAATAACACTTGTTCTTTAACCCGATAATTAATGAATGTGATTTGGGTTTGTCGTGAATGGTGTCTTCACTAACACTGTTCTTGAACCCAGTTGAGAAAAGATTAAATCTTTTTATTTAGATTTAATGAAGTGTACCAATTAAATAATATTTAATTGGAATTGAATTGATATTGATTTTTGGGTTTATCGTGAACAGTGTTTTAAATAACACTTGTTCTTTAACCCGATAATTAATGAATGTGATTTGGGTTTGTCGTGAATGGTGTCTTCACTAACACTGTTCTTGAACCCAGTTGAGAAAAGATTAAATCTTTTTATTTAGATTTAATAAAGTGTGCCAATTAAATAATATTTAATTGGAATTGAATGGATATTGATTTTTGGGTTTATCATGAGCAGTGTTTTAAATAACACTTGTTCTTTAACCCGATAATTAATGGGATGTGACTTTGGGTTTATCGTGAACCGTGTTTTAAATGACACTGATTCTTTAACCCAGTCACAGATTAAAACTAAGTGGAGTTTTAATGAATCTTTAATTAGATTGAAAAGATCGAGAATGGAGTATCACCAGTTTTGCTCCAGGCGATAGTTAAATCTTTAATTAAATTTGAATGTGAAATTTAGAAACTAACTGGCGGTTAGCCAAGCAGAATGGTTTTCTGGATATTGATCTGATGTTGGTTTCGGCCTTCGGGGTTAATATTTGGGGAATTATTCTCTTGATTAATTTACGGTTAGTGACTAATGAATTGGAATGAGGCGTATGTTGTGTTTGTGTAACACTTATTTAAAATATACGCGAGTTATTCGGAAAGACCGGGTTTATCCCATTCTGAGTAACTGATACGACGATAAGTCGAAGATGTAGACGATGGTCGAAGACCGGAGGTCTTCACGTCGTTTGGGGGATAACTGATGATCTTGATTGGGCTGTACACCCAAGAAGATGGAAACAGTTAGTGATCGTCCATACGTACTTGGAGATCGATGGATATGCGGGGTACTAGGTGCCTCCGGTTTCGTTCAGACCCAGAACGGACTTGTAAATGGACTGTGTGTCTGACATTGGATTTTAGTCCGTGTGATTGATCTCTATTAAATATATATCTGTTTGGCGGCGGAGAATTTATTCTCTTGCTTAACGCCCTTCTCTGAGACGTACGAGCTCAGGGGTTATATATTGATGGATATCAAACGCATGGAGTGAATTGCCTGTGTGGCATGCCTAAGTGGCTATTGATCGAGGCTTCTGTTGAAAAGCAAAGTCTTGTGGTGATGATCAAAGCACGGCCTTTGTGGCGTAGCTTTGTGTAACGTTTACCTCGCGTGTTTCACACCCGGTATGAACCAAAAACGGGAGAGGACGTCAGGGAGGGCATGCGTTTCTTCCTAGCTAGAAGTGGCGTCAGTGGTTTTACACGCCCTGACGAGTTTGACTTATGTGGTTGTTGCTGTTGCGAGGCGCCTCGGATTGATCGGTCGTTCTCGAACCGATGGAGTCATTTAATTGGCTCGTTTACGCCCCATAGGGCGGAGAAACGCATGTTCAGGCATTTTAATCCACTCCGTGTGGACCGGCCCTGAGGATCCAAGGGTCACTCGAGCTCTGATCCTGAGACTCGGGCTAGGCAGTCTCGAATCGGTTGAGGATCTTGCCCCTAGCCTCGGTTCATAGACGGAAATCCAATTTCCAAATACGTGACATTTGCGGTTTTAATTATAATCCTATATATGGCGACATAGTGGGATGGGGCGCTTATGCCGCCTATGATTGATACTTATGATTTGAAGTTGTTTTATACACTTATTATAGTATCAAATGATTTGTTTTAAAACGTATCAAGCATTCTTTGGCTGTTATAAGGGAAAACCCTATCCTCGACTGCGTTGCATTGTGTGATGGGACCTGGGTCTTATAACAGCTTCATTTTTCTTTATTTAGCATTGCGCTGTTTGTTTTATGCACTGGTATTCTTGGGAGGAAACCCGTTCCGTGTTATACGGCGTGGTCCCTTGATTTACCTAATGATTTAAAATAAAGATTAATAACTGTTTTAATTCTCACACCAGTCCCATGACTGACTTGGAGTTTATTGTTTTAACCTAAACTCTGGGTGCCCTTATTTTGACACGGGCAGCTAGTAGTTTTGGTTTTGCAGATTTTATTCACAGGATCCTGGTTTACAGCTGGAACGATATCCGGAAAGCTTTGTATCCGTATATCTTCTTCTAGTTGTGTATTGTATTATTTTCCGCTGCTATGTATTTAAATGTAATTTAAATCTCTGATATTTCTGTGTAATATTCTTTTATACTCTGTATATCCTTGTAATCTGATGCATTGTTGTTATATACAGTGAAACGTTCTTCTGTATGCGTTCTGTTGTGGTTTGTTCTCGAACTATCCGACGCTTTCCTTTACGGGGAAGTTGCGGGTCTTCACAGTTGGTATCAGAGCTTTGGTTTACAAAGCTCAGAGAACAAGGCACATTAGAAACATACGAAAGAATTCATCAGATATTGGATTAGTAATATCCAATTAGAATGACTCGTTAGAGATGGGATCAGTAGTATCCTAGAACGAGTGTGAAGAGTATATTTTTAAAATAAAACCAATTTTGTTTTGAAAATTTAAATCAACTATTCGTATTTGATTATTTATTTATATTGATTTTGGACAATTCAGTATATAAAGAATTTGCATATACGCCTTGCAAACGTATATTCAAAGTTTTAATATATTGGATAGATATAGCATCGCACTCTAGTCGCCCGGAGATGATATTGATGATAGCGATCGCATCATCAACATTTATGTTCGAGTTTCGAAGGTGTGATATCTATATATTTCCATTAGACTGGTGTGAGAACCAAATCTTATATAGCTAGAACACTTTGTTGTGAATTGACATCAAAAACATGATTTTTGTATATGTATCAAAATTATGAATTTGAAACTCTAATTCACTAATTGATTGATGTTTGTGTTGGTTGTTTATTTGTTTGCTAATTTTTAGCCATTTACCCTAACTAAATCAAATATTGAATTGTATTGAAAATTGGTCGCATTTGCTTGCATATACATATACTTATATTGAACAGGTCATAGCAAGGAGGCTAGAGCCAGAGAATAAAATTTGTTTGCCCGACAAATAGGTACACGTTTACTACATAATTTCCTGTTTTGTTTGGGTGATGATGATTTTGTGAGCCTATTGGCTAGCCGCTTGGCTTTTTCTTTTTCTTTTTGAGATCTGAAGGACCGGGGAAGCTATTTGAAATTCCCCGATGCTCCCGGTGCAGGAGAGGTTATGGCGAAATTTTTCGAAAATTTAGGGTGTTAGCCAAATTTTTGAAGTTTTGAAAATTCTCAGAAACTAAAAAGTTGGAGAACGAAAGCCAGACCGAGCGTAGAGCTGAATAATCAAACCACTTTCGACTTTGTTCCTTTTCGGGGACGAAAAGTTTTAAGTGGGGGAGATTGTAACAACCCGCAAATTCTGGGCCAGTTTAAAATTTTTATTTTGGCAATTTTAGCGAATTTTGAATATTTAAAATAGATTATTTTAAATAATATCGACGTGAAATTTATTTTGAATATAATTAGAACGTATATATTATACGCGTCGTCGTTAGAATATAATAATTATATATAATTATAAATAGAATTGAAAATGGCGCGGTAGTTCGATAATTCGATTTCAAACTTCAATTGAATGTACCGGGTGCAAAACAATCCGGATTTTAGTGAAACCAAAAATCATAGGATCTATTTGATAATATCTTTCCAACGAATCCGAAGAATCGAGATTTCATCTTAGGAATGATAAGATATGTCCAGTTGAAAATTCTGAATAGTCGCTATGGAATTCAGGCCCTTAAAAATGGAAATTTTGCAGATGACCTCGGATTTCGACGAAAACAGTTTTGTTGGGTCCGTGATGTCAAGTTATTGCTAGATTCCAAATTTCATAATTTTTCGAATCAATATGTGAGCGTAGCAAAGGAAAACGCGTTTGACCAGTTTCAGCTGATTTTAATCGACTGAAAAATGGCCATTTTTCCAACGGTCTCAGAATTCGACGAAACCAGTTCTGTTAGGACCGTATCGTCAATACGAAGCTAGAAAATATTTTTTTTGGAATTTTTAAAGTTCGTATGTGACCCCGATAATTTGAAATGTACGTTTAAAATTCAGTATAGAGATTTAAATGTAAATTCAACGGAAACTGATTGTAACGATCGAATCAGCCTATGATACATATTCCATTGTGTTCGGAATGGGGGTGAAACGTTATGGACGACATGCGGTGGCCCTCGTTTCGAGTTCGTTTGTAAAAGTCAACTTTTTAAATTAATTAAATAAAAAAAAAAAAAAACTCTTTCTCCCCCTTTATTTCGTTCTGGCCCCTCCCCCCCTTTTTATTATTTCCAAATCGATAATATCAGAAAAAAAAAAAAAAAAAAAAGAGAGACGGACGGAGTCCCCCATCGCCGAGCTCCGCCCGCGCCACGCCTCGCCTGGCCAACGCGCCGCTCGCCTCCCCCGCGACGCCAACACCCGCGCCGTCCTCCAGACCCGAATCGAAGTCGCCAGGAAGACCCCCCCCTCTCGCGATCCACCACCCCGCATCCCCTCCGCCTACTCGAGAGCCCCCTCCTCTGGCGATGCAGGAAGACCCCCCACCCCGCAGCGACGCCGCGAGCCACCCAGAAACCCCCCCCCCCTATCGCGAAGCAGTCCCCCCCCCCAGACCCGATTCGACAGCCCCCTGTAAGTCGTTTTTTATTTTTTTTACTTGTTTTATTTTTATTTTATATAAACAGGAAAATTGAAAATTGATTTTTATAGAAAATGAAAACTGATTGTTTCAGATTTTAAAAACTGATTTTTAAGGGATTTTAAAATTGATTTTTATTCTAAGGTTTGAAATTGAAAAAAAGGGGTTTAATCTTTCTAAAGAGAAAGATTTAAACTTTAGAAGTAGAAAAGATTTAAACTTTAGAAGGGAAAAGGATTTAAACTTTAGAAAAGAAGTAAAATGTGATTTTTATATTTTTAAAGTATTAAAAATATAATCTTTACTATATAGAAATATTAAAAATAGGATTTTTATATTTTTAAAGTATTAAAAATATAATCTTTATAGGATAGAGAATATAAAGATATCATCTTTGTGTATGTAACGAAATAAAAATCTGATTTTTATTTTATATACGTTAAGATAAAGTGATGATTTTTATAAAGATGAAATCTATATTTTTGAAAAGGCGAAATCTTTATATTGAAAATTCGATTTTTATATATTGAACTTTGAAGTAAAAATTCGATTTTTATATATTGAACTTTGAAGTAAAAATTCGATTTTTATATATTGAACTTTGAAGTAAAAATTCGATTTTTATATATTGAACTTTGAGATAAAAATTCGATTTTTATATATTGAACTTTGAAATAAAAATTCGATTTTTATATATTGAATAGCAAAGTAAAAATTCGATTTTTACATATGTAGAGAATACGGGCGAAAGCGACAAAAAGCGAGTTGGCGGAGATTTCCTGCAAAAGAAGAGCCATGGAGCTAGGATAGCTATATGTGAGAATTTCTCCCCTTTCAAATTTATTTTCTAATTATATATATACTAGGATGCAGACGGTGCTTATTAGAAGCACCCGACACCCGTCCACATACCATGGACTTGTTTGTTTGGTTGTGTAGTTGGTTAGATTATTTGATTTGGATTTGATTGATTGGTTGAATTGGAAATTGATTAAAATTGATATGTGAATGGCGTGGGCCTTCACTAGACCGGGGATAAGGCTAGGCCTTGTCCCGTTTCTGGTATCGTGCCGTTATGCCGCCGAAATTTTCTAAAACATGTTAGAAAAATAAAAATATCATTTTATTGAATAAATGAATTGAATAGAAATTCATAGGTTGAAATAAAATGTTTTATCGTTAAAAATATAATTTTTAACGTGAATATGAAAAGAGTGAAGTGAATAAATAAATATTCATTTACAAACCAGATGGTTTGTTTATGTACACTTATTTGAATGACATTGTTTGGGTCGATAAATTTTACACATCGCCCAACTGCACAATTAAAATCTGTGTTTGATTGTTTGAAACCCCACACGGGTGTTGGGATGAAATTTGAAGTTCACTCATCCTGATTGATTAAATATGTCGATCGATTGATTGACAGGCTGTTATAAGCGTTGAATATCTATATTTGATGCTTATACAGTGTAGTGCACTTTGGTTGATGGTTGATTATTTTCAAAGTTATTATATACATGTGTTGTATGAAAATCCATATAATTAATTTTATATGGTAATTGATTGGGCCTCATTCCAATCGTGAAAATAAAGAATATTTTGATAATAACAAATATTTTGATAATAGGAAATATTTGAAATAGAATATTTGAAAATAGAAATTTATGAAGCCGTGTTGATTAGATTGACGCCATTTTGACGTAAACGATATTTATATCGATTTTATTCATTTTAAAATGAATATTGAAAAGTAATCTCGAAATCGAATTTTTCGAAATGAATTGAATTGAAAACGATTTCGAAATGAATTGAATTGAAAACGATTTCGAAATGAAATGAATTGAAAACGATTTCGAAATGAATTGAATTGAAAACGATTTCGAAATGAAATGAATTGAAAACGATTTCGAAATAAATTGAATTGAAAACGATTTCGAATTGAATTGAATTGAATATGAATTCAAATTGAATTGAAATTTGAATTGAATAGAAATGAATTTTAAAACGAATTTATAAAGAAGAATTCAATTTTGCCTTGAATTGAAATGGAAGTTGAAATAGATTTTGAAACGAATTTTAAAACTATTTATATAATTCGTTTTAAATAGAAATCGACGAAGTATATATTATATATATTATATATATAATATAATGGCCTGAATAGAACGCGCCGCGCCGCGGCAGTTCGCGAATTTCGACCATTTATTTCAAACGGACATTACGGGAGATCCGACCGTCGGATTCTCCTAAAACCGGAACCGTTGGGTTCGTATCGAAAAGAGCTTTCTAACGAATATTAGAAATTTGAAATCTAACGGTTGGATTTGGAATTATGTCCAAATCAAATTCGAAAAAGGTCGCTGTAAGTGCAGTTCGATGGCCATTGATGGAAATCGACTGTACGGGCCTTGATAAAATTATTAAAAATAGTAATAATTTGTGTAAAATCATAAGAAATGATTTAGAAAGAATTAGGATGAAAAACTCCATACTTGAAAAGATAAAAATAGATTTTTATCGAAATGAACTAGTTTTGAACTTGAATTATAATTTTATTTATTTTTAAAATAAATAAATTGAATTCGAAAAGGGTTTTAAAAGTAACCAAAATTCCAATGATTGCATTGGAGTGGATTTGAATCGAAATTGTCTTCGGAATATTTCGATGTTGGGATTCGTGATTATACAGATGTTGATATGGAAATTTGAAAGATATATATTTATATCGTTATTTCCAATACGACATTTGTTAGTCGTAGAATTCGATATTGAATATAAGCCGATATATTTTCTATTCAGAGCCTTGTATTGAATATCGAATGTGATTTGGGTTTGTCGTGAATGGTGTCTTCATTAACACTGTTCTTGAACCCAGTTGAGAAAAGATTAAATCTTTTTATTTAGATTTAATGAAGTGTACCAATTAAATAATATTTAATTGGAATTGAATTGATATTGATTTTTGGGTTTATCGTGAACAGTGTTTTAAATAACACTTGTTCTTTAACCCGATAATTAATGAATGTGATTTGGGTTTGTCGTGAATGGTGTCTTCACTAACACTGTTCTTGAACCCAGTTGAGAAAAGATTAAATCTTTTTATTTAGATTTAATGAAGTGTACCAATTAAATAATATTTAATTGGAATTGAATTGATATTGATTTTTGGGTTTATCGTGAACAGTGTTTTAAATAACACTTGTTCTTTAACCCGATAATTAATGAATGTGATTTGGGTTTGTCGTGAATGGTGTCTTCACTAACACTGTTCTTGAACCCAGTTGAGAAAAGATTAAATCTTTTTATTTAGATTTAATAAAGTGTGCCAATTAAATAATATTTAATTGGAATTGAATGGATATTGATTTTTGGGTTTATCGTGAGCAGTGTTTTAAATAACACTTGTTCTTTAACCCGATAATTAATGGGATGTGACTTTGGGTTTATCGTGAACCGTGTTTTAAATGACACTGATTCTTTAACCCAGTCACAGATTAAAACTAAGTGGAGTTTTAATGAATCTTTAATTAGATTGAAAAGATCGAGAATGGAGTATCACCAGTTTTGCTCCAGGCGATAGTTAAATCTTTAATTAGATTTGAATGTGAAATTTAGAAACTAACTGGCGGTTAGCCAAGCAGAATGGTTTTCTGGATATTGATCTGATGTTGGTTTCGGCCTTCGGGGTTAATATTTGGGGAATTATTCTCTTGATTAATTTACGGTTAGTGACTAATGAATTGGAATGAGGCGTATGTTGTGTTTGTGTAACACTTATTTAAAATATACGCGAGTTATTCGGAAAGACCGGGTTTATCCCATTCTGAGTAACTGATACGACGATAAGTCGAAGATGTAGACGATGGTCGAAGACCGGAGGTCTTCACGTCGTTTGGGGGATAACTGATGATCTTGATTGGGCTGTACACCCAAGAAGATGGAAACAGTTAGTGATCGTCCATACGTACTTGGAGATCGATGGATATGCGGGGTACTAGGTGCCTCCGGTTTCGTTCAGACCCAGAACGGACTTGTAAATGGACTGTGTGTCTGACATTGGATTTTAGTCCGTGTGATTGATCTCTATTAAATATATATTTGTTTGGCGGTGGAGAATTTATTCTCTTGCTTAACGCCCTTCTCTGAGACGTACGAGCTCAGGGGTTATATATTGATGGATATCAAACGCATGGAGTGAATTGCCTGTGTGGCATGCCTAAGTGGCTATTGATCGAGGCTTCTGTTGAAAAGCAAAGTCTTGTGGTGATGATCAAAGCACGGCCTTTGTGGCGTAGCTTTGTGTAACGTTTACCTCGCGTGTTTCACACCCGGTATGAACCAAAAACGGGAGAGGACGTCAGGGAGGGCATGCGTTTCTTCCTAGCTAGAAGTGGCGTCAGTGGTTTTACACGCCCTGACGAGTTTGACTTATGTGGTTGTTGCTGTTGCGAGGCGCCTCGGATTGATCGGTCGTTCTCGAACCGATGGAGTCATTTAATTGGCTCGTTTACGCCCCATAGGGCGGAGAAACGCATGTTCAGGCATTTTAATCCACTCCGTGTGGACCGGCCCTGAGGATCCAAGGGTCACTCGAGCTCTGATCCTGAGACTCGGGCTAGGCAGTCTCGAATCGGTTGAGGATCTTGCCCCTAGCCTCGGTTCATAGACGGAAATCCAATTTCCAAATACGTGACATTTGCGGTTTTAATTATAATCCTATATATGGCGACATAGTGGGATGGGGCGCTTATGCCGCCTATGATTGATACTTATGATTTGAAGTTGTTTTATACACTTATTATAGTATCAAATGATTTGTTTTAAAACGTATCAAGCATTCTTTGGCTGTTATAAGGGAAAACCCTATCCTCGACTGCGTTGCATTGTGTGATGGGACCTGGGTCTTATAACAGCTTCATTTTTCTTTATTTAGCATTGCGCTGTTTGTTTTATGCACTGGTATTCTTGGGAGGAAACCCGTTCCGTGTTATACGGCGTGGTCCCTTGATTTACCTAATGATTTAAAATAAAGATTAATAACTGTTTTAATTCTCACACCAGTCCCATGACTGACTTGGAGTTTATTGTTTTAACCTAAACTCTGGGTGCCCTTATTTTGACACGGGCAGCTAGTAGTTTTGGTTTTGCAGATTTTATTCACAGGATCCTGGTTTACAGCTGGAACGATATCCGGAAAGCTTTGTATCCGTATATCTTCTTCTAGTTGTGTATTGTATTATTTTCCGCTGCTATGTATTTAAATGTAATTTAAATCTCTGATATTTCTGTGTAATATTCTTTTATACTCTGTATATCCTTGTAATCTGATGCATTGTTGTTATATACAGTGAAACGTTCTTCTGTATGCGTTCTGTTGTGGTTTGTTCTCGAACTATCCGACGCTTTCCTTTACGGGGAAGTTGCGGGTCTTCACAGTTGGTATCAGAGCTTTGGTTTACAAAGCTCAGAGAACAAGGCACATTAGAAACATACGAAAGAATTCATCAGATATTGGATTAGTAATATCCAATTAGAATGACTCGTTAGAGATGGGATCAGTAGTATCCTAGAACGAGTGTGAAGAGTATATTTTTAAAATAAAACCAATTTTGTTTTGAAAATTTAAATCAACTATTCGTATTTGATTATTTATTTATATTGATTTTGGACAATTCAGTATATAAAGAATTTGCATATACGCCTTGCAAACGTATATTCAAAGTTTTAATATATTGGATAGATATAGCATCGCACTCTAGTCGCCCGGAGATGATATTGATGATAGCGATCGCATCATCAACATTTATGTTCGAGTTTCGAAGGTGTGATATCTATATATTTCCATTAGACTGGTGTGAGAACCAAATCTTATATAGCTAGAACACTTTGTTGTGAATTGACATCAAAAACATGATTTTTGTATATGTATCAAAATTATGAATTTGAAACTCTAATTCACTAATTGATTGATGTTTGTGTTGGTTGTTTATTTGTTTGCTAATTTTTAGCCATTTACCCTAACTAAATCAAATATTGAATTGTATTGAAAATTGGTCGCATTTGCTTGCATATACATATACTTATATTGAACAGGTCATAGCAAGGAGGCTAGAGCCAGAGAATAAAATTTGTTTGCCCGACAAATAGGTACACGTTTACTACATAATTTCCTGTTTTGTTTGGGTGATGATGATTTTGTGAGCCTATTGGCTAGCCGCTTGGCTTTTTCTTTTTCTTTTTGAGATCTGAAGGACCGGGGAAGCTATTTGAAATTCCCCGATGCTCCCGGTGCAGGGGAGGTTATGGCGAAATTTTTCGAAAATTTAGGGTGTTAGCCAAATTTTTGAAGTTTTGAAAATTCTCAGAAACTAAAAAGTTGGAGAACGAAAGCCAGACCGAGCGTAGAGCTGAATAATCAAACCACTTTCGACTTTGTTCCTTTTCGGGGACGAAAAGTTTTAAGTGGGGGAGATTGTAACAACCCGCAAATTCTGGGCCAGTTTAAAATTTTTATTTTGGCAATTTTAGCGAATTTTGAATATTTAAAATAGATTATTTTAAATAATATCGACGTGAAATTTATTTTGAATATAATTAGAACGTATATATTATACGCGTCGTCGTTAGAATATAATAATTATATATAATTATAAATAGAATTGAAAATGGCGCGGTAGTTCGATAATTCGATTTCAAACTTCAATTGAATGTACCGGGTGCAAAACAATCCGGATTTTAGTGAAACCAAAAATCATAGGATCTATTTGATAATATCTTTCCAACGAATCCGAAGAATCGAGATTTCATCTTAGGAATGATAAGATATGTCCAGTTGAAAATTCTGAATAGTCGCTATGGAATTCAGGCCCTTAAAAATGGAAATTTTGCAGATGACCTCGGATTTCGACGAAAACAGTTTTGTTGGGTCCGTGATGTCAAGTTATTGCTAGATTCCAAATTTCATAATTTTTCGAATCAATATGTGAGCGTAGCAAAGGAAAACGCGTTTGACCAGTTTCAGTTGATTTTAATCGACTGAAAAATGGCCATTTTTCCAACGGTCTCAGAATTCGACGAAACCAGTTCTGTTAGGACCGTATCGTCAATACGAAGCTAGAAAATATTTTTTTTGGAATTTTTAAAGTTCGTATGTGACCCCGATAATTTGAAATGTACGTTTAAAATTCAGTATAGAGATTTAAATGTAAATTCAACGGAAACTGATTGTAACGATCGAATCAGCCTACGATACATATTCCATTGTGTTCGGAATGGGGGTGAAACGTTATGGACGACATGCGGTGGCCCTCGTTTCGAGTTCGTTTGTAAAAGTCAACTTTTTAAATTAATTAAATAAAAAAAAAAAAAAAAAACTCTTTCTCCCCCTTTATTTCGTTCTGGCCCCTCCCCCCTTTTTATTATTTCCAAATCGATAATATCAGAAAAAAAAAAAAAAAAAAAGAGAGACGGACGGAGTCCCCCATCGCCGAGCTCCGCCCGCGCCACGCCTCGCCTGGCCAACGCGCCGCTCGCCTCCCCCGCGACGCCAACACCCGCGCCGTCCTCCAGACCCGAATCGAAGTCGCCAGGAAGACCCCCCCCCTCTCGCGATCCACCACCCCGCATCCCCTCCGCCTACTCGAGAGCCCCCTCCTCTGGCGATGCAGGAAGACCCCCCACCCCGCAGCGACGCCGCGAGCCACCCAGAAACCCCCCCCTATCGCGAAGCAGTCCCCCCCCCCCCCCCAGACCCGATTCGACAGCCCCCTGTAAGTCGTTTTTTATTTTTTTTACTTGTTTTATTTTTATTTTATATAAACAGGAAAATTGAAAATTGATTTTTATAGAAAATGAAAACTGATTGTTTCAGATTTTAAAAACTGATTTTTAAGGGATTTTAAAATTGATTTTTATTCTAAGGTTTGAAATTGAAAAAAAGGGGTTTAATCTTTCTAAAGAGAAAGATTTAAACTTTAGAAGTAGAAAAGATTTAAACTTTAGAAGGGAAAAGGATTTAAACTTTAGAAAAGAAGTAAAATGTGATTTTTATATTTTTAAAGTATTAAAAATATAATCTTTACTATATAGAAATATTAAAAATAGGATTTTTATATTTTTAAAGTATTAAAAATATAATCTTTATAGGATAGAGAATATAAAGATATCATCTTTGTGTATGTAACGAAATAAAAATCTGATTTTTATTTTATATACGTTAAGATAAAGTGATGATTTTTATAAAGATGAAATCTATATTTTTGAAAAGGCGAAATCTTTATATTGAAAATTCGATTTTTATATATATTGAACTTTGAAGTAAAAATTCGATTTTTATATATTGAACTTTGAAGTAAAAATTCGATTTTTATATATTGAACTTTGAGATAAAAATTCGATTTTTATATATTGAACTTTGAAATAAAAATTCGATTTTTATATATTGAATAGCAAAGTAAAAATTCGATTTTTACATATGTAGAGAATACGGGCGAAAGCGACAAAAAGCGAGTTGGCGGAGATTTCCTGCAAAAGAAGAGCCATGGAGCTAGGATAGCTATATGTGAGAATTTCTCACCTTTCAAATTTATTTTCTAATTATATATATACTAGGATGCAGACGGTGCTTATTAGAAGCACCCGACACCCGTCCACATACCATGGACTTGTTTGTTTGGTTGTGTAGTTGGTTAGATTATTTGATTTGGATTTGATTGATTGGTTGAATTGGAAATTGATTAAAATTGATATGTGAATGGCGTGGGCCTTCACTAGACCGGGGATAAGGCTAGGCCTTGTCCCGTTTCTGGTATCGTGCCGTTATGCCGCCGAAATTTTCTAAAACATGTTAGAAAAATAAAAATATCATTTTATTGAATAAATGAATTGAATAGAAATTCATAGGTTGAAATAAAATGTTTTATCGTTAAAAATATAATTTTTAACGTGAATATGAAAAGAGTGAAGTGAATAAATAAATATTCATTTACAAACCAGATGGTTTGTTTATGTACACTTATTTGAATGACATTGTTTGGGTCGATAAATTTTACACATCGCCCAACTGCACAATTAAAATCTGTGTTTGATTGTTTGAAACCCCACACGGGTGTTGGGATGAAATTTGAAGTTCACTCATCCTGATTGATTAAATATGTCGATCGATTGATTGACAGGCTGTTATAAGCGTTGAATATCTATATTTGATGCTTATACAGTGTAGTGCACTTTGGTTGATGGTTGATTATTTTCAAAGTTATTATATACATGTGTTGTATGAAAATCCATATAATTAATTTTATATGGTAATTGATTGGGCCTCATTCCAATCGTGAAAATAAAGAATATTTTGATAATAACAAATATTTTGATAATAGGAAATATTTGAAATAGAATATTTGAAAATAGAAATTTATGAAGCCGTGTTGATTAGATTGACGCCATTTTGACGTAAACGATATTTATATCGATTTTATTCATTTTAAAATGAATATTGAAAAGTAATCTCGAAATCGAATTTTTCGAAATGAATTGAATTGAAAACGATTTCGAAATGAATTGAATTGAAAACGATTTCGAAATGAAATGAATTGAAAACGATTTCGAAATGAATTGAATTGAAAACGATTTCGAATTGAAATGAATTGAAAACGATTTCGAAATAAATTGAATTGAAAACGATTTCGAATTGAATTGAATTGAATATGAATTCAAATTGAATTGAAATTTGAATTGAATAGAAATGAATTTTAAAACGAATTTATAAAGAAGAATTCAATTTTGCCTTGAATTGAAATGGAAGTTGAAATAGATTTTGAAACGAATTTTAAAACTATTTATATAATTCGTTTTAAATAGAAATCGACGAAGTATATATTATATATATTATATATATAATATAATGGCCTGAATAGAACGCGCCGCGCCGCGGCAGTTCGCGAATTTCGACCATTTATTTCAAACGGACATTACGGGAGATCCGACCGTCGGATTCTCCTAAAACCGGAACCGTTGGGTTCGTATCGAAAAGAGCTTTCTAACGAATATTAGAAATTTGAAATCTAACGGTTGGATTTGGAATTATGTCCAAATCAAATTCGAAAAAGGTCGCTGTAAGTGCAGTTCGATGGCCATTGATGGAAATCGACTGTACGGGCCTTGATAAAATTATTAAAAATAGTAATAATTTGTGTAAAATCATAAGAAATGATTTAGAAAGAATTGGGATGAAAAACTCCATACTTGAAAAGATAAAAATAGATTTTTATCGAAATGAACTAGTTTTGAACTAGAATTATAATTTTATTTATTTTTAAAATAAATAAATTGAATTCGAAAAGGGTTTTAAAAGTAACCAAAATTCCAATGATTGCATTGGAGTGGATTTGAATCGAAATTGTCTTCGGAATATTTCGATGTTGGGATTCGTGATTATACAGATGTTGATATGGAAATTTGAAAGATATATATTTATATCGTTATTTCCAATACGACATTTGTTAGTCGTAGAATTCGATATTGAATATAAGCCGATATATTTTCTATTCAGAGCCTTGTATTGAATATCGAATGTGATTTGGGTTTGTCGTGAATGGTGTCTTCATTAACACTGTTCTTGAACCCAGTTGAGAAAAGATTAAATCTTTTTATTTAGATTTAATGAAGTGTACCAATTAAATAATATTTAATTGGAATTGAATTGATATTGATTTTTGGGTTTATCGTGAACAGTGTTTTAAATAACACTTGTTCTTTAACCCGATAATTAATGAATGTGATTTGGGTTTGTCGTGAATGGTGTCTTCACTAACACTGTTCTTGAACCCAGTTGAGAAAAGATTAAATCTTTTTATTTAGATTTAATGAAGTGTACCAATTAAATAATATTTAATTGGAATTGAATTGATATTGATTTTTGGGTTTATCGTGAACAGTGTTTTAAATAACACTTGTTCTTTAACCCGATAATTAATGAATGTGATTTGGGTTTGTCGTGAATGGTGTCTTCACTAACACTGTTCTTGAACCCAGTTGAGAAAAGATTAAATCTTTTTATTTAGATTTAATAAAGTGTGCCAATTAAATAATATTTAATTGGAATTGAATGGATATTGATTTTTGGGTTTATCGTGAGCAGTGTTTTAAATAACACTTGTTCTTTAACCCGATAATTAATGGGATGTGACTTTGGGTTTATCGTGAACCGTGTTTTAAATGACACTGATTCTTTAACCCAGTCACAGATTAAAACTAAGTGGAGTTTTAATGAATCTTTAATTAGATTGAAAAGATCGAGAATGGAGTATCACCAGTTTTGCTCCAGGCGATAGTTAAATCTTTAATTAGATTTGAATGTGAAATTTAGAAACTAACTGGCGGTTAGCCAAGCAGAATGGTTTTCTGGATATTGATCTGATGTTGGTTTCGGCCTTCGGGGCTAATATTTGGGGAATTATTCTCTTGATTAATTTACGGTTAGTGACTAATGAATTGGAATGAGGCGTATGTTGTGTTTGTGTAACACTTATTTAAAATATACGCGAGTTATTCGGAAAGACCGGGTTTATCCCATTCTGAGTAACTGATACGACGATAAGTCGAAGATGTAGACGATGGTCGAAGACCGGAGGTCTTCACGTCGTTTGGGGGATAACTGATGATCTTGATTGGGCTGTACACCCAAGAAGATGGAAACAGTTAGTGATCGTCCATACGTACTTGGAGATCGATGGATATGCGGGGTACTAGGTGCCTCCGGTTTCGTTCAGACCCAGAACGGACTTGTAAATGGACTGTGTGTCTGACATTGGATTTTAGTCCGTGTGATTGATCTCTATTAAATATATATTTGTTTGGCGGTTTAGAATTTATTCTCTTGCTTAACGCCCTTCTCTGAGACGTACGAGCTCAGGGGTTATATATTGATGGATATCAAACGCATGGAGTGAATTGCCTGTGTGGCATGCCTAAGTGGCTATTGATCGAGGCTTCTGTTGAAAAGCAAAGTCTTGTGGTGATGATCAAAGCACGGCCTTTGTGGCGTAGCTTTGTGTAACGTTTACCTCGCGTGTTTCACACCCGGTATGAACCAAAAACGGGAGAGGACGTCAGGGAGGGCATGCGTTTCTTCCTAGCTAGAAGTGGCGTCAGTGGTTTTACACGCCCTGACGAGTTTGACTTATGTGGTTGTTGCTGTTGCGAGGCGCCTCGGATTGATCGGTCGTTCTCGAACCGATGGAGTCATTTAATTGGCTCGTTTACGCCCCATAGGGCGGAGAAACGCATGTTCAGGCATTTTAATCCACTCCGTGTGGACCGGCCCTGAGGATCCAAGGGTCACTCGAGCTCTGATCCTGAGACTCGGGCTAGGCAGTCTCGAATCGGTTGAGGATCTTGCCCCTAGCCTCGGTTCATAGACGGAAATCCAATTTCCAAATACGTGACATTTGCGGTTTTAATTATAATCCTATATATGGCGACATAGTGGGATGGGGCGCTTATGCCGCCTATGATTGATACTTATGATTTGAAGTTGTTTTATACACTTATTATAGTATCAAATGATTTGTTTTAAAACGTATCAAGCATTCTTTGGCTGTTATAAGGGAAAACCCTATCCTCGACTGCGTTGCATTGTGTGATGGGACCTGGGTCTTATAACAGCTTCATTTTTCTTTATTTAGCATTGCGCTGTTTGTTTTATGCACTGGTATTCTTGGGAGGAAACCCGTTCCGTGTTATACGGCGTGGTCCCTTGATTTACCTAATGATTTAAAATAAAGATTAATAACTGTTTTAATTCTCACACCAGTCCCATGACTGACTTGGAGTTTATTGTTTTAACCTAAACTCTGGGTGCCCTTATTTTGACACGGGCAGCTAGTAGTTTTGGTTTTGCAGATTTTATTCACAGGATCCTGGTTTACAGCTGGAACGATATCCGGAAAGCTTTGTATCCGTATATCTTCTTCTAGTTGTGTATTGTATTATTTTCCGCTGCTATGTATTTAAATGTAATTTAAATCTCTGATATTTCTGTGTAATATTCTTTTATACTCTGTATATCCTTGTAATCTGATGCATTGTTGTTATATACAGTGAAACGTTCTTCTGTATGCGTTCTGTTGTGGTTTGTTCTCGAACTATCCGACGCTTTCCTTTACGGGGAAGTTGCGGGTCTTCACAACAACTCTAGATCTGCCATTTTCATCAATAAGTTCTTACAATGAACTTGGATAAAATTTTAACATTGATACTGTCAATGTCATTCAGGATCTATATGATACCGATTTTCTCTTTACTCCATGATAATGTTTCTGAATAAATACTAAAGTAGACAACTCTAAATTTTCGGGAACGGTTTTGGTTTCAATGCATTGCTACATGTTATTTATATGGTATCTTATATTTGCATGCAACTATATTGTTGAGTCGTCAGCTTTAAGGGAAAAAAAAGGACAAAAATTTATGGTGTTGTAGCCAGTCTAAACGCAAATTAGCTTAGTCATCAACTAATTTGTAAAATGTAAATAACGCATATGATGCATCATAGGTTACCCAATCCAAAGCCAGTCTAAACGCAAATTAGCTTAGTCATCAACAATACGTGACTGAAGGCTCTAAACGGCTGTTTTGATGGTCTTATCCTATAACCAAGCCAAACATCATTAGAATAGAACCATCAAAATATTTTTTGAAATTAAATCATATATTACCTGTGTCGTATGAGCACGAGGAGTCTCTGAATGTGGTGCATTATCGATCCTCTTTCCATTCGTGTTCTGTAAAATGTATAATGTTAAAGACTATAACTTACTGTAACATATCATATATTCATAAATATGGCTAACTATCTATAACTTACTGTAATGACCAATGTAGTTAACTCTTCTACTTTAGCCGTCAAGCTAGCAACTTGGTTTTCCAATACAGACACCTTTTTTGAATTGCTTGCACGAATACCAATTCGAGATGGTACAATGCCAAAGCCTAGTCCTCTCACTCTTCCCTTATGCTCGGTGCCAAAAACCTTCGACACTCCATCTTCACCTATCGATGACACTCCCTGAGAGCTATGAGTGCTACTCTTATGCTCTTCTATCTTAGCCTGCAGATTTTTGTAAAAAAACATTAAAAAATGAAATATGTACTGCTGCTAACTATCTAGATTGGCATGTAATCCAGTAAACTAATGTGTCCACTATAACAGAGACTATATTGTTGGAATTGCAGAAAATCCTTTGACACTCTTATTCATATGATCATAAAGTATTTCCAACTAATAAAAACTAATTATGGTATCAGTTATTCACCTCCAGAATCATCATCTTCATCACAAAAAGAGAAAACGGAAGCATGTATGTAACAAAGTTACAATATTAATATAAATAAATTCTTACAATGCAGTTAGCCACAACAGAATTCAGCAGCTTTCCATTTTTTTTGATGTGGGCTTTGCACCATAGATCGTCTCGGCTAACATCCGATGTTCCACTTTCCATTTTCTACCCAAAAAAAAAGTAAGAAACGAGGAATATATATATATATAATGGATGTAAACATAACCCAAACATGCATTTTCTTACCATTTCTTTTGCTAACCTTGCGTAGCCCTTTCTACCCATTGTGTGTGGAGTTTTGTTCTTTTCTCTAATTGCTTTGAATTTATTGCTGGTTTGCTACACAAGACAATTTCGTTAGTAAAATGTAATTTACATTTGAATTTATAACCGATAAATCTTATTACCTCAAAGTTTTCTGACAGTTTTTCCTTTACAAAGTCATTCCACTCTTCATCACTCTTTATGTTAACTGGTTTTAGCATGGCTAACCTAGAAGAAGAGTCGGGAGAAGCAGACGCCAATTTAATAGCAAAAACCAATCTCGATTTTGACTCTTTCCATCGTGCTCCCATCATCTGAAACAGCAAGTCCTTGTAAACTGCATCTACCTTGAATCTCGTTTGCACAGCAGAAACAGCAATAAAAACGCATCATATTATTGAAAGACTTCATGATGTATTCATAGTTGCCTTTAGAAAAAAAAATTAAAAAAAATGTATAACTAACGAATTGCTTTGCATGTTCGTTAGATTTAATCTTCTAATGCCATTGATAACAAATGCGTAGATACACCGCCTACACAAAGGGAAACAACATGCCAGTAAAAAAAAAAAATTGATCGACTATATGCAAACTAAATACGCAAAAGGCCAAGCCAACTATATGCAATACATATTATCCATCGAAGGCATTCTCTAAATACAGTTGGGGTTTCTTTGAAGGAGAAATTTTTAGATATATATAAAGATTTGGATAAAAACAAAAGTACTTTGACCGAAATAAACAAAATTACACTGAAACATGTTCAATAAGATTGACAATCATAATAAATAACATATTAGAAAAAACCGAAAGTAGAAAAAGGGAAAAAAGAAAAGAAATTGAAAAGACAGCTCCCTAATGATTGTACATGGGTGAAATAAATGACAAGCAAGATCAGTAGATCTTCATATACATATAGCGTACAGAATTGATACCAAGCAAAGAGGCATTTTGAACCAGTTTATAGTTTATTATCCAAGTAGATATAAGAAACAAATTGATTATGTATCGGATCGTTGATCAAAGGATCAAGGTTTGCTAACATCATATTGTCTTTGTGCATACAAAGCCATGGAGGAAAGTTGTACGCAACAAGAAACACAGGCCAACAACTATATTTACTGTTCCAATTGCCAAAGGGATTAAAACCATCACTTGCAAGACCAAGCCTTAAATTTCGTGAATCAGATGCAAAAATGGATACATCCTATCAATTGTAGCCCACTGAGAAGAATCCACTGGATGACGTAATTTATCATCTTCACTCTTATGGTTGCTATGCCATCTCAATTGCTCTGATGTTTCTAAGGACGTGAACATTCTTTTCAATCTAGGAATTATTGGAAAGTATCTCAAAATCTTCATAGGTATTTTGGCATCCTTTTCGTCTGTCTTTGTCTTGCTTTTTTTCCAACGAGACTTACCACATTTAGGACAAAAATCACTATGTGCAAGCTCTTTTCGAAATAGACAACAATCATTCACACATGCATGTATTTTCTTATAGCCTAAACCAAATGATTTAAGCAGCTTCTTTGTTTCATACATGGAATCGGGAAGCGTGTTTTCTACAGGCAACATATCCTTCAAAAGTTTAAGAAGTTCCGTAAATGCTGTGTCAATTAAACCATTTCGAGCTTTGTGTTTATAAAGAAGTATTGTAGCTGATAGCTTTGTGTAGCTTGCACACCCGGGATATAAAGGAATTTCAACATTCTTCAGGATCTCATTAATCCCTTCTCCATGTCTTACATTAGCATGACCTTCCATCTCCTCATTACATATTTGTGTATCCAAGTACATTCTATATGCATCTGACACTTCATTACCTTGATTACCTTCATTTTGTGAAGGACGTTCTTCCCCATGAAAAATCCAAACATCATATGTTGGGTCAAATCCATAACAAATCAAGTGTGACACAACATTCCTTGGCGATTCCCTGTTAAGATTCCGACATTCTAAGCAAGGACAAATAATTTTCTCCGGATTTCCCTCCCTTTCTACATGCCCATATACAAAATTCCAAACAACTTGCTTATATTCTTCTGTCATTCTATAAAACATGAAGATATTGGTAATCAATCTTAAATAATTGCAACTATGAAATTAATAACCAAAACTAACTAAACCTTGGTAGATAGATCCATGTTTTGTCCATCTTGACGATCCTCTAATATCTTAGCCTTTCCTAAAAACCTGAAATTCCCAAAATCGATCAATGGTGTGAGTGATAAGTGGGTAGTCGGAACCTAAAACCCTTTCAACCCATAAAACGAGCCATGTTTTGCCTGCAGCCTAGAATGTTTATATTTTGTACTTGAAACCTAATCCGACTAAATTAAAAAAAAAACTAATTCTTGGTTTCTAACTAAAGAATATCAAACTTTGGTTTATTTGATGATGCACATAAGCAAACTACCTACAAATTTTTTTTCCCATCTTTAAGGAAAACCTCCTATGCTAGTTAAATTCACTCCAAGTCATAGCCTCTTGGAATACTACTGATATTAGGGAGACCAGTAGAACTTGCGCATTACGTATTTATGTTGAATTCTGGTGCATAAACCATGATGCACACACATAATCTCTTTGATGTTATCCATTTGATGTTCAAGCGGGATTGAAATAAAGATTGGAAAAGTATAAGTATTAATTTATACCATGATCACATAATTAATTTTTCATTTTTACCTGGGTTAGGTCACTGCTTAGATATATAGTTTCACCTCTCCTTATATAACACTTTTTTCATTTTAATTTATAAATTAATAGTTGAATAATATACACTCACCCACATTAGCAACTGAAGATACAAGCAGACATGTTTGATGCAGCTGTGATAATCTTTAAAAAATGTAGCAAAATTAAAGATGTGTTGTGAACAGAAGAGTGGTTCAAATTGATAGTTAAATGTGCACGGAGTATATTCAAGTCATAGTTGATATAAGATGTATCAAGCTCATGTGTTCTAATAGATCTGGCAATAGTTTATCCAGTTGATTGTGCAAGTTTGCAAAATATAATTAAGAACATATGAATTATGACTATCTACATGGATGAACGTGTTTGTTAAATTAAAGATTAAGATGGTAACAATTTGTTTTAAGCTACATAAGATAGAACAATGGAGAAAGATACACGTAAAACTCAAATTTACATGCACGGATGCTATTTTTAATTTTAGAATGTGATTTTAAATTTACATAATTTTGTAGTCGTCAAAGCATATTTACAACTATTAACTAAAATGTCTCAAAAAATGAAATAAAATCAAGGTGGATATCATATATTAGAGTGTGTTATGATAATAGTGTATTATTGGAAAGAAAAATGGTTACAGTGTTTTATTTGATCCTGGGAAGACGAGTCTAAGTAAATATATTAGTAGTACAATGAACAGCTAGTAATATTTCAGTTTGCATTTTGGCAGGCCTGCATTTCAGTGAAATCAGTTTCTCATATAGACTACTTGTCATGCCTCCCAAAGATTATCTTTTTGAACATTGCACACAATAGGAACACGGAACTTCCTACTACTCTTAAGTGGAAGAAAAACTCCATTCCATATCAGGAATCAAGATGCTTATAGTGTGCAAGGTGATATCACATTATACTAACGAATTGCTTTGCATGTTCGTTAGATTTAATCTTCTAATGCCATTGATAACAAATGCGTAGATACACCGCCTACACAAAGGGAAACAACATGCCACTAAAAAAAAAATATTGATCGACTATATGCAAACTAAATACGCAAAAGGCCAAGCCAACTATATGCAATACATATTATCCATCTAAGGCATTCTCTAAATACAGGTGGGGTTTCTTTGAAGGAGAAATTTTTAGATATATATAAAGATTTGGATAAAAACAAAAGTACTTTGACCGAAATAAACAAAATTACACTGAAACATGTTCAATAAGATTGACAATCATAATAAATAATATATTAGAAAAAACCAAAAGTAGAAAAAGGGAAAAAAGAAAAGAAATTGAAAAGACAGCTCCCTAATGATTGTACATGGGTGAAATAAATGACAAGCGAGATCAGTAGATCTTCATATACATATAGCGTACATAATTGATACCAAGCAAAGTGGCATTTTGAATCAGTTTATAGTTTATTATCCAAGTAGATATAAGAAACAAATTGATTATGTATCGGATCATTGATCAAAGGATCAAGGTTTGAATTTAATCCATGTTTTGGTATATTACTATTTAATCCTGCACATCAAGCTGAAATAAAATTGGCCTAGTTGCATATAAGAGTTATTTTTTTCCATTTCATTGCTATTGTGTAAATCAAAAGGACAATATCTAATTGTACTTTCATGCACTGCTGTAGATTCTATCATAAGCCAAATTAAAATGATAGATGCATGATATGTGAAAATTCTATTAGCTTAAGCTTGAATGAAGAATTTTCACCCACTCGATATCACACAAAAACTTGAAATTACGAAATATGCATGTATTAAAATTGTAGTCGTCTTTATGGTAACCATAGTAGTTAAGGCGCTAAGGCGCACGGCTTGAGCCTTGGGCTTTTTTGTGGGACTTTTAAAAATAGGCGCACTGCATATATTTAAAAAAAATAAAAATTCTGCAGCATATATATATTTTTAAAACATAAAAAACTGCTGCAAAATAAAAAAAACTGTTGCAAAAAAAAAAATACTGCTACACACACACACACACACATATATATATATATATAACACTGCTGCATATATTTTAAAAATAAAAAAATGCTGCAAAACCAAAAAAACCTACTGCATATATTTAAAATAAAAAAACTCTGCTGCATATTTAAAAAAAAAGAACTGCTGGAAAACAAAAACCAAAAACTGCAGAAAAATGATCAATCGAACAAAATGGTTGAAACCCTAAGTCGAATTGGATGTCGACCTTGCTCAAATTCAATGTCGAGTTCGAATTTGCAAACCCTAAAGAGAAACCCTAAAGCAGCGACACTTTTTTTTTTCTTTTTTCGATGTCGAGTTCGATGTCGACCTGGTTGAAAACCCTAAATCAATTTGAGGCGCGCCTTTCTGCGCCTCGGAGCCTCAGAAAAAGGCTCCAAAGGCGCGCCATTCGTGCGCCTCCGTTAGAGGAGGCGCCTCAGCCACCAGGAAGGCGCAGGACCTGTGCCTGCGCCTTAGGCGCGCCTAGGCGCGCGCCTTAACTACTATGATGGTAACTATAAATTAAGAAAGGAAGATGGAACTTTTTACCCGCTAAGCTACTTGGATTGTCTCCCAACCACTAAATAACTAAACAATTGCTATTAATAATACATATTAAAATAACAATGATTTAATTTATTCATCCGCAAGTGGTAGCCAAATGATTTATGCAGGTTTCACAGGGGTAGATACCTAAATATATGTGCATTCCTTGAATTGTGAGGTAAGCAAACACTTCACTTATTCAAATACATTTAGTATACCATACCCTTTCAATAAACTGATAAACATACATTTAGAATCAAATATATCATAATCTTTTAATGTCTTTGAGGACAGTAATCTTGCTATGGATTTGACACAACATGCTAACAGTAAAGAGTATTTAACTTCATTAGCTCAAGAGTAATCTTTCCTTTCAAGTTATATCTAGCAAAAGGTTAATAAAATTCTCACAGAGACCAATCTCTGCTGATATGGTCCCAAAAAACATGTGAAACAGTAAGGGTCTCCGATTATTTTCCAAAAAGGTTTGCATTTATATTTGAACTAATAATATAGGCCTTAGTTTTAAATCTTCTGATGATTTTAGTTTATGAATATATGCAAAGCTAATTACAAATTCCATGAAATTTCTGTGCTCTAGTTCAGCCACTGCCATAGTAATTTATTTGACCGACATTAAAATAGCTTCTACATTAAAACAAAATTGAGAACAGCTTCAACATTAAAACAAAACAGTTTCATAAATAATAGTTTCATACTGATTTGAGAACAGCTTCTACAGTAAAACAAAATTGAATCTTAAATTCGTTTCATCACAGATTTAAATAGGATGGGGATTAATCGAAATCGAGCAAACAATTACAACGAAGGAAACATAGGGTTTTGAATTTTACCTGATACCAGAACGCCGACACGAAGTGGATCGATTTTGAGATTGGAGATTGAACGTTGGCACGAACTGAGAGCTCCTGGACGGATCGATTGAATGAGATGTCGAATGGCGGCGGATCGATTGAATACGGAGGAAACGTGGGATCGCAAATTAGGGTTACGAAGTGGAAAGCTTTTAGGATTACGGATAGATTGATAAAGTTTCACGAAACAGAAGGGTTAAAAACTTAAACCCGTTATTACTTAGTGGAGTGCTCCTGGACGGCGTATATACTTTTGAAATTCAATAATACGTTAAGTATATACTTTTGAAATTGAGTTGCTGTAGTGCTTCTGGACGGATGACTAATTGCATAGGAATGGAATCATTTAATTTACTATTTTTTATTACTTAGTGGAACTAAATTATGATTATCAAATATCATACATTAATAAATATTATGCTAATTACTTAGTAAAATATAACTCATTATTTACTAATTTTTATTGATTACTTGTTATTTCGGAACTATTATGTTAATCATATAATTTTCAAATATTATAACTCATATAATATAACTCATAAATATAACTCATAAATATTATGTTAATCATATAATTTTCAAATATATACACATATATATATATAAACTATTATGCTTATACTTCTTATATTACAACCGAATATTACTTGGAGAAAAAATAATTTTCAAAAGTACGTTATTCGCAACAGGCTTTACCACTTGCAAAAAAATTACAGTTATCGCAACTGGTAAAGACAGTTGCTAAATATATATTTCTTGCAACTAGTTTGAAAGTGTAGTTGCAAATAATATTCCTATTGCAACAGGAATGGAAGTCCAGTTGCTAAAAGTATGTTTTTGCAACAGGCCGTATGTTTTTGCAACAGGCACGAAATCGCTGTTGCGAAAAATATGCTTTTCGCAACAGGAAGAATAAGCCTGTTGTTAAATCTTATCTATTGCAACAGCAATAAAAGGCCTGTTGCTAAATATCATTTACTGCAACTGTCATTTGAAGCCTGTTCCAAATAGCTAGTTGCAATAGGGTATTTTTCTTGTAGTGGGGACACGCGCGCAAGCAATGTGGGGGCGCAGGTCATGGCCGAGCTAGCCATAAAGTAGGGCGTCGGGGAAGCTCGAGAAGGCTGACAATGTGGAAGCTTCAGTTCGGCAGTCTGATGTTCGGTGGAGGCACGGTGGGTGAACCCTAGAAAGCAACGAAATGGGTTTTGTTTGGAGTATGAACGACAAGGAAGGAGGGAGCAAAACAGTACAGTTTGGTAAATGCAATTAAATATATTAATTTTTTAACTAAGCCTTAACAAAATTCTTTAAATTAAAACTCAAATATCTTTTTATCAGATGATCAGAATCGAACGAATTTCAAAGCGTTGGACTCACAACGGAAAATTCTACGTTTCAGAACAGACCAAAGCTGAAACGTAGCGATTTAAATTTTTTCAAAACCCAAAATCCCCAATGTGAGTTTTATATTTTTAATAATTAATTAAAATTTAATTATTTCTCGCTATTTGAAATCCATGTCTGTATGATTATAAAATCAGATCTGTGATGTCTGGATTGGAATTAGATGATTGTCGATTGTGATGGATTGTGATGCTCATGTTTGTTAGATCTGGATTTACAATAGAAGTTCTTTCTTTCACTTCAATCTAGAATTATTGTTAGATCTCGATTTGAAATAAAAAATTTATTTTTATTTCAGATCCATGAATAATGGTTGGGCTTTATAATATGAGTTTCATCTTTTACTTAAATATATAAAACATGGTTTTTGTCAAAATTAGATTTACAATAAAAATATCATTTTTATTAATTACATGAAACATGGTCTTTGTCAAAATTTTGTTTTCATTTCAATAAAAGAAATTATAATAAAAAGATTGCATTTTTACTTCCACTTCATTTCAATAGAAGAAATTATAATAAAAGGATTGCATTTTACTGTCAGTTCGTTTTCAATAAAAAGATTATAATAAAAAGATTGTATTTTTACTGTCACTCCGTTTTCAGTAAATAAGATTATAATAAAAAGATTGCATTTTTATTGCCACTTCGTTTCAATAAAAAGATTATAATAAAAAGCTTTCATTTTTGTTGTCACTTTGTTCAACAAAATAAAAAGAGTAGAATAGAAAGATATGTTTTTATTGTCATTTAGTTACAATTAAAAAAATAGAATTAAAAGATATGTTTTATTTGTCATTTAGTTACAATAAAAAAAGTAGAATGAAAAGATATATTTTTATTGTCATTTAGTTATAATAAAAGGAGTAAAATAGAAAGATATGTTTTTATTGTCAATTTTGGTCGCAATAAAAGATTGGCTATTAAAGAATATATTTTTACCATAAATTTTTTACTATAAAAAGACAAGTTATAAAAGTGGAAATCAAATTTGTCACTTTTATCGAATTATAATAGTTGAAACCCAATTTGTCATTTTTGTTAAAAATGTAATAGTTGAAACAAAATTTGCCATTTTGTCAAAATATAATAGTTGAAACAAAAAAGAGCATTTTTGTCAAATTAGAAGTGTTGAAACAAAAGTGAACATTTTTAACAAATTAGAATAGTTGAATTAGAAATATACATTTTTGTCAAAATATACATTTTTGCCAAAAAGATTAGTTGAAACAAAAATATACATTTTTGTCAAATAGAATCATTGAAACAAAAATCATCATTTTTGTTAATTGGAATAGTTGAAACAATAATTAACATTTTTGTTAAATAAAATGGAGTTAAACAAAAATCATAATTTTTGTTAATTAGAATAGTTGAAGCAATAATTAACATTTTTGTTAATTAGAATTAAGTTAAACATAATATACATTTTGTCAAAAAATATTTGTTGAAATAAAATATACATTTTGTCAAATTAGAATAGTTGAAAAGGAAATATACATTTTGTCAAAACATATTAGTTGAAATAAAAACGTACATTTTGTCAAATGTGATGGTTGAAAAAAAAATTACATTTTTGTTAAATAAGATTAGAATAAAACAAAAAATTACATTTTTGTTAAATAAGAATAGAGTTAAACAAAAATTACATTTTTGTTAAATAATATTTGAACTATGACAAAAATAACATTTTTTTTGGTTAAAGAGATTTGTGGGTGAGCAAAAATACTAATTTTGTCAAACTAGAATTGTCAACATAAATGGTACTATCACTTGTAATCATTTTGTAAAACTAGATTTGTTAACAAAATGAAATTATCACCTTTAATCATTTTGTTGAAATAGAATTGTCAACAAAATGAATATATCACTTTTATGCATTTTGCTGAAATAGAATTTATATGCAAATATAAGAATCATTTTTATTTGCAAAACATACAATAGAATTTATATGCAAATATAATAATCATTTTTATTTGCAAAACATACATTAGAATTTGTATGCAAATTAAAGAATCATTTTCATGGTCAAAACATATATTCGAATTTTTATGTAAACTAAAGACTCATTTTCATTGTCAAAACATACAATAGAATTTGTATATAAATTGAGTGACATTTTATTGTTAAATTGTACAATAGAATTTGTATGCAAATCAAAGTGATGTTTGTATTGTCAAATTATACATTAGATACATGTAGGGAAATTTTGCGTGTAAAATACATTTTCGTTTGGCATTAAGAATATAATAACATGTTTGTTATTTATCATCGACAAGTTAGCGGAATTAAAATTGGTAAAATTCATTGACCAATGATTTATTTAGATGAACTGATGTTGGCTGAAAACCCCACATGGGTATTGGGATGATATTTGACTTACACTAGTCCCAATATTTAGTTGTATGTTATTTGATGGATTGACAGATTGCGTTGAGCATTATTCATTCATTTTAATGCTCACACAGTTATGAATTCCACTCTGGATGTGAATGAATTGTTTAATGATTATTTATCATTGTTGCTGTGTACATGCGATGTATTAAATCCATATAACCGAAGTTATATGGTAAATGATTGAGTAGCATTCCGATTTAGAATATCTTTTAAATAAAGAATATTTTAAAATAAAGAACATTGTAATATAAAGATTTTTTTTTAAAAAACGAATATTTTAAAATAATATTCAATGAAGAATAAAATGATGATTTCTATGTCCGTTTTTGGATGGACAAAGGATAAAAATATATTTTTATCGAAATGAACTAGTTATTAACCAGAATAAATCCTTTAAATTAAGATTTAATGAAGTCTTCCAATAAATTAATATTTAATTAGAATTGAATAAAAGAATTAGATTTTGGGTTGTCGTGGATGGTGTCCTAAATAACACTGTTCTTAAACCCCGTATGAAATGAATAAATCTTTTAATTAAGATTATTAGAGTTTCCAATTATATTTAGTGATTGGAATAAAATAATATGTGAGTTGGGCTTATTGTGAACTGTGTTTTAAACAACATTTGTTCTTTTTCCCAATTAATAGTAAAAATATGATTTAGAATTAATAAAAAAAATTATTAATATTTAAAAAGAAAATTTCCAAAGTCAAGTTTTTCCAATTTAATATATTAAATTGGAATTGAGTGGAAATTCGATTTGATAATAATCGAGATAGGCTTCTGTAAAAGAGGATTGTTACTATGTATGGAATTTAAAAGGCTTTACCGTTATTCCATTTATATTATTAGTCTGATGTAGAAGTTTATATCGATTATATATTGATTTGATTTCTGTGAAAATTCCGTATCTAATGGAAGTCGATTTTGGGTTTATCGTGAACTGTGTTTTAAATGACATTGGTTCTTAACCCAGTTAAAGATAAGATAAATTTCTTAAAAGTTGAATAATCATAAAGTAAATATTTTTGATATTCAAATCAAATTGGAGTTTTAATCAATCTTTAAAAAGAAGACAAAAGAATAATTTAAAAGAATTTATCTTTGATAAAATTGATGGGAGCCTTTCCCTAATAATATGAATATTTTATTAAAAGAATATTCTGAATTGGAATGAGGCGTATGATGTGTCTTTATAATACTTGATTTTTGATTATAAAATATGCGAGTTATTCGGAAAGACCAGGTTTAACCCACTCTGAATAATTACTACGATGATTAAAAGTCAAAGACATTGAAGTTGGTGATTGAAGAGAACGATCTTCACATCAAATGGATGAATATTGATGCCTGACACTGGTTCGCTCCTAGGAAAGGGTTAAAGTGGTAGTTGTCCGGACGTACTTTTTGATTGTCTAGATAAGCGAGCACCTCTCTTCCGTATTGGACATACAGGACGAGGAATAAGGTGTCTCCGGTTTCATTCAGACCCAGAACAGACTTGTAAATGGATGTGTGTCCGACATTAGATTTCATTCCATGTAAATTGATTTCTACTTAATATATATCTATTGGTGGCGGAGAATTTATTCTCTTGCTTAACATCCTTCTCTGAGACGCACGAGCTCAGGGGTTATATATTGGTAGTTATCGATCGCATGGCGTGAATTGTCAATGTGGCATGCTAAGATGCAAATGATCAGGGCTTTTGTTGAAAAGAAGAGCCTTGTGGTTGATGATCAAAACATAGCCTATTTCGGCATAGCTTTGTGTATAACGTTACCTCGTGAGCCTCATACCTTGGTAAGAGTCAGAAACGGGACAAGGGTCCCAAGAAGTGCATGCGTTTCTTTCTAGCTAGAAGTGGTATCAGGGTTTTGCAAGCCCTAGCATTTTACTCATGTGGATGATGGAATAAGGCGCCTCGGTTATATTGGTCGATGGTGACCAAATTATAGGTTCAATAGGACCGAGAAATCGTGTGTTCAGGCATAACTAATCCACTAAAGTATTTGTGGACCGGCCTTGAAGGATCCAAGGGCTCGCCAACATCTGAGTGCTGAGACATTGCTAGAGTGTCTCGAATCGGGAAGAAGATCGTCCCTAGCCTTGACTCATGATGGAAACCCAACTTCCAATATGACACCGTACAGTTTTGAATGTAAAACAAGTATGGCGACATAGTATATGGTAGCTATGCCGTCTACGATTGATACATTATGATTGAAATGTTTTTGAAACATATATACACTAATAATAATATCAAATCCGTTTTATCGTATCAAACATTTTTGACCATTATAAGGTAAAACTCTATCCTCCGGTTTGCGTTTCATTGTGTGATGGGGCTTGAGTCTTATAATGGTTTCATTTTTCTAAAAAGCATTGCATCAATTAACGATTTACTTTATTTCATGCACTGCTAATCCAATGGAGTAAACTTGTTCCGCGTTAGCACCGTGGTCCTGTGATTAGCCATATTGTTAGATAAGTTAGGAAAGATTTCTCGTACCAGTCCCATAACTGACCCGTGGTTTGTTTCACTGTGCAAACTCGGGTGCCCTCTTTTCCACACGGGCAGTCGAGTAGCTTATTTTGCAGATATATTGAGCAGGATTCTGGATCGAAGCTTAAAGCTGTGTCCAGAGCGTTGATAGACTTTCGTTGCATTAGTTTATAGTTTCCGCTGCATTGTATTAAATTTATTGAAATTTAACCTTCCGTTGTTGTACTATTATATCGATGTACTTTGGTATTCTGTACTCAGATGTAACATTATTATAATGTTTATAAAATTCTTCTGTTATTTGTTCTGATGTGTTGTATGCCCAGAGTTAGCGTATTCGGGTTTTTGAACGGTATTAGTCGATTTTGCGATCGATTAGGTCCGGGCAAAATCTGAATCGTTACACCATACCATTTTCAACAAACTCGATCGCCTCAACAATATCGCATCGAATAGGAAAACCCCCAACTACTGTACACGTGCAACATCAAAACTCCTGGAATCCAACTAGAATCCTCCTACAAGCTTGAAGTCACCTCTTCTTTCCAAAAACTCTACCTAAATCACGCACTAAAGCAGATATTGCTCCCATACATAAACCCTAAGCCACATACCCAAGAATACAGCGAACCCTACTAGGTTCGAACCCCATGAAATCGATACCGCAAGGAAGAGAAATGCTTGAGCATTGCAACCATATAAGTTTCAGGATTTATTGAAATTTATTTTGGATTATTATGATTTTATATTCTTGCGTTTTGAGCTTAGAGGATTTGTACTGGCGGTAGAAAATTGTTTGACTGAGAGAGAATGAAGTCTAGGGTTAGGAAGGGTGAACGACTATTTATAGGACAGATAAGTAATTTTTTTATTGATTATTTTATTCCATTTTAATCAACCGCTATATGTATTCGTCATTTAAAAATCCTCATGATCACACATGATATCCAAAAATCATGAAAATAGGCATGCAGCTACAATTCGACAATACTGACCCAACGAAACTGGTTTCGTCGAATTCTGAATCCATTTGCTCACATAGCATATTTTAAAGTCAAATTATCGACTATTTTTCACATTAAAATCCCGTACGGCCACATACTCACTCCAAAAATCACGAACATTGAAATCTAACAATAATCTAATATTCCGGATCCAACAAAATTAGTTTCGTCAAAAATGGCTATTTTTAAAGCTTTAAATAAACCAATTTAAATATAAATATTTAAAAATAATTAAATTAAATATTAATAAATAAATATTATCATATATATTCACATAGAATATAATACAGCTCCAAAATATTCCTATCTGAATTTATAACTCGACATTTCAAATCCAGATTAAATCAGTATTCAATTTATATTGAAAAATCCATTTATAATATATATAAACAAATCATTATAAATTATAAAGGAATTCCATAGCGACTTTTCGAAAATTTGATTTG
Organism: Allium sativum; assembly: GCA_030737875.1. Classification (NCBI taxonomy): domain Eukaryota; kingdom Viridiplantae; phylum Streptophyta; class Magnoliopsida; order Asparagales; family Amaryllidaceae; genus Allium; species Allium sativum. The sequence continues at coordinate 19,915,100 of CM060911.1, forward strand.
ATCATAAATCAAAATTTACACAATGAAATCCCGATTTCTCTCTTCTATTAGAAAAATATACTTTACCAGCTCTGAACGTTTCTTATTTCATAGAAATCCGACTTTAAACGCATTCTGTATATTCATTTAAAGTTCGAATCGCCAAATTACAAACTGCCGCGCCATTTTGAGCTCGATTATAATATAATATAATTATACGTTCAACTGTTGTTTATATAACATATTCATTAATATAATTCAACTCTAAACTGAAATATATATTATAAATGATCCAATTCACACAATATTGTGAACTCCACTATATCCGACTATTTCGAAAATTAAATATATTATTCTATTATTTATATTAATTAAATATTCAATATTATTTAATTCTGATCATTTTAAATTACCAAACCATTATTTAAATAATTAAATAAAATTAATTATTAAATCCTAAAAAAGGGTAGTTACAATAAAACTCTATCCTCCGGCTTGCGTTGCATTGTGTGATGGGACCTGAGTCTTATAATAGCTTCGTTTTCTTTAATTAGCACTGCGCTATTTGTTTTATACACTGGTATTCTTGGGAGGAAACTCGTCCCGTGTTATACGGCGTGGTCCCTTGATTTAATTAACTGTAAAATCAATTTTGATAACTTTTTAAGTTCTTACGCCAGTCCCATGACTGACTCTGAGTTTATTGTTGTAACCTAAACTCTGGACGCCCTTATTTTCCACACGGGCAGCTTGTAGTTTTGGTTCAAGATCCTGGTTTACAACTGGGGATATATTCGGAAAGCTCTATATCCGTGTATTTCTTTCAGTTGTGTTGTGTATTATATTTCCACTGTTATGTAATGTATTATAAATCTCTGATATTTTCTGATCTATATTATTTATTCATACTCTGTTATATTTGTGTACTCTGACGTAATTGATGTAATAAGTAATGAAATGTTCTATTGTTTGTGCTCTGATTTGTCCTGTTCTCAACTCAATCTGGGCTTTCCCATAAGGGAGAGTTTGGGTCGTTTCATTGTGGTATCAGAGCTTTGGTTTACAGAACTCGAGAACAAGGCACATTAGAACCAAACGAAAGAATTCATCAGAGATTGGATTAGTAATATCCAACGAGAATGACTCATTAGAGATGGAATCAGTAGTGTCCTAGAACGAGTGTAAAGAGTGTTATTTTTAAAATAAAAATGTAAACAAATTTTATCTTGAAAATTTAAACCTTATTATATGTATTTGAATAATTTATTTTAAATTGATTTGGACTATCGGGTATATAGAGATTTTAATATACGTCTTATCCACATGTATTTGAAGACTCAAATACACTGGGTAGATATAGAATCATGCTCTAGTCGCCCGAAGATAATTCTGGTGATGCCGCGGCATCATCAGTATTTATTTTCGAGTCTCAAAAATGGGATATCTATATATTTTCAATTGACTGGTCTGAGAACTAAAACTGGTTAGGACTTATGTTATGATTTGGCATCAAAATATGATTTTTGACTATAAAAATAAAAGTTATATGATTGAAAAGCTAATTAACTAATTGATTGCTGGCTGTGATGTTTGATTATAAGTTTAACTGATCGAAATATTACAGTAGTAAAACCAATAAGAGAATGTAAGGTAAATTTAGCCAAATCGAATCAAATATTGAACAGAATTGAAAATTGACTGGAATTGTATACATGTACATATATATGTGTGAACAGGTCATAGTAAGGAAGCTAAGAAGAGGAATGAAATTGTATGCCCGACAAATAGGTACATGTTGAGACGACCCCAAACCCCGTACTGACGGCGGCAAGGGTAGTCCGTGGAATATAACACAGAAACAGATAATAGCAGAACAGAATTAAATAAATACACCAGATAATGCACAATAGAATATACTGGATAAACGTAATCATCATAGTTACACAGTATATAGGATCATACTTAGTACAAATACAGTTCAGCTATACATAAATGTCCACAGCGGAAAACAAACATAATGTACAATAGGAGCTGAACAGCATAAAAAGAGATAAATAATAGAATCCATCTTTAGCTCCAGCTATCCAGAAAGAACCAGCTAAACCTGAACACAAGGCTGCCCGTGTAGAAAGAGGGGCACCCGAGTTTGAAAGTGAAACAAACTACGAGTCAGTCATGGAACTGGTATGAGAAATCTACTCAACACATTTGAAATATGGCCAATCACAGGACCACGCCACCTTCGTGGAACGGGTTTTCTCCATTGGATTGCCAGTGCTTTAAAACAAACCATTCTTTTAAACATCGCTATGTTTTTTATAAAAATGAAGCCATTATAAGACTCAGTTCCCATCACACAATGCAACACAAACCGGAGGATAGTGTTTTTTCCTTATAACGGCCAAAATACGCTTGATACGAATAAAACAAAGGCATTTGCTATTATTACTAGTGTTTATATGTTTTGAAAACAATTTCAAATCATAACTATCAATCATAGACGGCATTAATGCCCCATATCACTATGTCCCCATATATAAGTATACAATCAAAACCGCACAGTCATGTATTTGGAAATTGGATTTCCGTCATGAACCAAGGCAAAAGATAGTCCTTACCGAATTCGAGGCTGCCTAGCCCGAGCCTCAGGATCAGAACGCATCGACCCTTAGAGCGACAGAGCCGGTCCACACGGAGTGGATTAAAATGCCTGAACACTGCGTTTCGCCGCCCTTTGGGGCGTAAGCTAGCCAACAAATGACTCCATCGGACCCGGATCGTCCGATCTAACCGAGGCGCCTCGCAACAGCAACAACCACATAAGTCAAACTCGTCAGGGCGTGTAAAACCACTGACGCCACTTCTAGCTAGGAGGAAACGCAGGCCCTCCCTGAGGTCCTTTCTCCCGTTTCTGGTTCATACCAGGGTGTGAGGCTCGCGAATTTACGTTATACACAAAGCTATGCCACACAGGCTGTGCTCTGATCATCACCATAAGACTTTGCTTTTCAACAGAAGCCCTGATCCTTTGCCCCTTAGGCATGCCACACTAGCAATTCATGCCATGCGACTGATGTCCATCGATATACAACCTCTGAGCTCGTGTGTTTCAGAGAAGGGCGTTAAGCAAAAGAATAGATTCTCCGCCGCCAAACAGATGTATATTTAATAGAGATCAATCAACACAGAATAAAATCCAATGTCAGACACACAGTCCGTTTACAAGTCCGTCCTGGGTCTGAACGAAACCGGAGGCACTAAATACCTCGCAAACCCATCGATCACCACGTACGTCTGGACGATCACCACTCATTATCCATATTTCGGGATGCCTCCCAACCAGGACCTCGGTTACCATCCAGACGAGGTGAAGATCTCCGGTCTTCGACCACCGTCTTCATCTTCGATTTCTTATCGTCAATTCAGTTATTCAGAATGGGATAAACCCGGTCTTTCTGAGCAACTCGCGTATATAATAAACAAGTGCAACACTAACATATACACGCATCATTTCAATGCATTAGTCACTAACCGTCAATCAGTAAGAGAACGATTTCCCAAATATTAACCCTGAAGGCCGAAACCAACATCAGATCAACACCCAGGAAACCATTTGACTTAGCCAACCTTCAGTTAATTTCTAAATCACATCCATATCGTTTATAATATTTTATAACGATTTATCGCTATTTTTATTTATTTTAAAATAGCCAATTTATTCAAAACGACGCTTCGGGCCATAACGCGGCCGTGGCGCTGTTTTTCTTCAGATTTGCTTTACACATATCTGAAAATCTAACCGTTGGATCTTCACAAAATTTACATCAATAGAAAGATCTTTTCAAAACGAATCCAACGGTTCCAGTTTCGTGAAATTCCGACGGTCGGATCTCCCGGTATAATCATTTGAAGTTTCGATTTCAAAATACAAACTACAACGTCGTTATTCGATTAAATATAATTATATAATTATATATATATATATATATAATCGATTCTGGCGCGGTTTTTCTTCAGATTTGAATTAAACATCCCAGACAATCCAACCGTTGGATTTTTACAAAGTTGGTGCCATTGGAAAGATTTTTCCAAAGCGAACCCAACGGTTGCGATTTCAGGAAAATCCGATGGTCGGATCTCCCGTACTAATCGTTTGAAATCACGGTTTCAAAATACGAACTGCAGCGTCGTTATTCGATATATTTCACTTCTATTTATATATATATCGATTCTTCGATTTCAAAACTATATTCTTTTCATATATTGGATAGAAATGATATTTTTATCTAATTGTCTTCTATTTCAACACTTCACCATTTTAAACAATTCATTTATATAATAAAAATGTGATTTTTATTGTAAAACAATTCATTTCTAAACTCTATTATTTTATATAGTTCATATAGGTAATAAAAATAGGATTTTTATTATAAAACAATTTCTTTCAAAACGGGATTAGTTTATACATTTCATATAGATGATAAAAATGTGATTTTTATTATAAAACAATTTATTTCAAAATATGAATACCATTCAACACATGAATTTCAATTCAACGAATGAATATCGATTCAACACATGAAGGTTTCCTATAGTTTATATAAATAGATAAAAAGGTGATTTTTATATTTAAAACACGAATACCATTCAATACATGAATTTCAATTCAATGAATGAATATCGATTCAACACATGAAGGTTTTCTATAGTTTATATATATAGATAAAAATGTGATTTTTATATTTAAAACACGAATACCATTCAACACATGAATTTCAATTCAACGAATGAATATCGACTCAACACATGAAGGTTTTCTATTCAAAAAATAAATATAGTTTCAACAAATGAAAATAATTCAAACACATGAATATTATTCAAAATTTCGGCAGCATAACGGCAGGGTAGTTAAAACCGGGACCGTCCATAGTACGACTCCTCGCTCTACCTTAAAACCTCGCGGTTTTTCACAATGGGGATCATGTATCTAGTTCGCACGCAGGCGGCATGTATATATTTATTTCATTTCCACAAACTAATCCTATGTGGTTTCAACCAAATATTTCTCAACCACAAATGGGTATTTTTCAACCACAATCAATCAATATCAACCACAAACAATTCCAATCAACCATTCGCTATCAATCAATTTTCACACCAATCACAACCAATAAATATCGTCCATGGTTTGTGGACGAGGGGCGTATATATATATATATATATATATATATATATATATAGCAATTCACTTCTATTTCAACACTTATATAATTTTTACAACGCATATACAACTTATACATCGAACGTACAACTTATACAATGCTTATACATGAGGTGTACAACGCTTATACAACTCATACATCGATTATATAATTTATACATCGTCGTTTTCCATATCGTTTATAAATTAGAAATCTCACATTGGGTTCCACTCCACCAAAAATAGCATAAGGCTCAGAAAAATATGCGGTTTCTTCTAGAAGGTAGAAGATTTCCACACGAGTCCACTGTCTCTTGTTTCACTGGATTTCGACAAGAAACGAAAAAGATATGATTTTTCAAAGTTTGCAATGGTTTTAAACTGTTAAAAACAGTTTTAAATTAAACAGCCGTATATCTTTATTTTTCTTCAAAACTAGGTTTACGATTTGCAATCAATCCGTTGATCTTGAAGCCAATCAGGTTATACACCATCGAAGAGCTACGGAAGGGCGTCCCTGCGCTGGTGGTTGCACCTAGATCGGCGGTCCCAGGAATCCTCGGCGGCGTTCGAAAGTCACCGACTTTGGGGACTCGAATCTCACTCCACACTCGACGATAACTGGCGAGACCAGTCTTGATTCGAAGCTAATGAGAAGATCTTCAAAATCTTGTAAAGGATCGAAGGGTTTTATTGTGTAGAATTGAAGAAATCGAGGGGAGAACGATCGTGCTATTTCCGTCGTTCGATATAGATGAAGGCGGCTGTCGGGTTTGGGAGAAAGAATTATGGGCCAATGAGGTTTTTTTATTTTATTTTATAATTTTTAAAATCTCCAAAATACCCCTATCCCACACGAACCCCAATTCAAACCCAACGACTGTCGTTCCTAGTGTTTTACCCCCATTCCGAACACAATGGGATATGTTTCGAAGGCCCATTCGAATGTTTCAGTCGGTTTTCATTCAAATTAAAATATAAAACATTCAATATTTGATTTGAACGTACGTTTCAATTTGCCAGGGCCACAAACTGATTCGAAAAATTCCAGAAAAATAAATATGGCTATGTTTTGACGATACGGTCCCAACAAAACTAGTTTCGTCGAATTCTGTGACCGTTTGCAAAAAGGCTCATTTCTGGTCGATCCAATTTAACTGTAATTGACCAAAACACGTTTTCCTTTGCCACGCTCACATACTAGCTTCAAAAATTATGAAATTTGAAACCTAGCAATATCTTCACATCCCGGATCCAACAAAAGTCGTTTCGTCGAATTCCGAGGTCGTATGCAAAATGGCCAATTTCACGGGCTATATAAATTCCATAGCGACCTTTCTGAAAATTCATTTGGCCATAACTTTTTCTTTCCGCTATGAAACTTCGATTTTTCAGATTCGTTATAAAGGTGTTCACTAAAAAATTTAAATATTTTTGGTTTCACTCAAATCCATTTTGTTTTGCACCCGGTACAGTCCGACAAAGTTTGAATTCAATTTTTGAAACTGCATTGCCATTTCAGGCCTTGTTTATAATTAGAATTAATTATATTCATTTTCAAACGTCGATTCAACTCACTTTTCATCTCTATTACTTAAAATATTTATTTTAAATATTTAAAATCCATTATTTAAGCCAATTTAAAATTTTTAAATTGGTTCAGATTTTCTGGGTCATTACAATCTCCCCCACTTAAAACTTTTCGTCCCCGAAAACGAACAAAGTCGAAAGTGGTTTGATTAATCAACTCTACGTTCAATCTAGCTTCAATTCTCCAACTTTTCAGTTTCTGAGAATTTTCAAATTCTTCAAAAATTTGGCTAACACCCGGAATTTTCGAAAAATTTCGCCATAACCTCCTTTGTACGGGGAGAGGTTTGGAAATTTATTGGGCCATATTAGGTACCCAATAAATCCTAATAAGAATACACATATTTATAGTGATATATTCTGGTGTTTACAGGGGAGCGTGTAGTGTATTGATAATAACTCCAGAGAATAAATTCTCATCACCATGTCAAAGCCTGAGGGAGTGTGTATTTTAAATGCTCCGGAGGATAAATCCTCATCACCTCGTCCCGTGTGGGAAATAAATAGTCCATGTGCCGTATATAATAACTACAAAGACGTGATTATTGTCAACTCCAGACCCGTGTGGGGTTTTAATTACTCTGGCAATTTTATCATTACAATTTAAATAGTCCATATCAGTCACCAGTTCAACCTGTAAAATACAGTCATCACCATACAAGCCTCTCGCTCGTATGGTAAATCTTCCACCTCGTCACACAAGCTCCAAATGCTTATGTGGTATATGATGAAGTATGCCTATCTTCAGAAGTATGCCATGCAGTGTAGTTCAAAATTAATTGTTGCTATCCTATGGCGACGTTTATTTTTACACACAGAATAACCAGCACTCCGCATCCAATGGCATTCACAGGAGTTGATATAATAATATTTCGCATCCAACTCATTAAGGTTTACCTATTTGTCGGGCACGCAAATAAAATCTTTACTCAACAGCTAATCCATTTACCTGTTCAAACATATATAATGCACATGTATATATTTCTGTCTATTTTCTACTCAGTTCAATGTGTGATTTAAATGAATAAATCCTACCATTGTTCTACTGTTGATTAAATTAACTATCGTTTCAATAATTCAATTAATCAAATTTACTATCACACAACACAAACAACAAGCGATTTGTTTTTAACTTTTCAAAATCATAATGATCAATTTCTATACTCTTTTAAAATCATTCAGACTATAGAATTAAAAGTGCACATCCATGGAAAGAAAATAATCAACGGAGTAGAGAACTTATTGGTAATGTAAAGTAGGGTAAATATACCTTGCACCGGAGTCAATCAGAGATATCCACTCGGCATCTAGGATAGGCTTTCTGAATGCTCTCCTCAGTTTCCCAAGTACAATCTCGTGGATCTCCACTCCATTGCACTTTGACTAAGTGAACCTTCGTGTTCCTCAGCTCTTTGGTTTCTTTGCCGATAATCTTTAGCGGCTCTCTTCTCACAGCTAATTCTGGAGTAATTTCAATATCTTGTTGAGCTGCTTCTTCCACGATCAAGTCTGGATCATGAACGTGCTTTCGAAGTTGAGATATGTGAAATACATCATGAACTCCAGGCAACCAATCTGGAAATTTAACCCTATAAGCGAGAGTTCCGAACCATTCCAGAATAGGAAACGGACCAATGAATTTGGGTGCCATCTTTCCAGTCTTACCGAACCGGATAACTCCTCTCATCGGCGATACTTTCAAATATACATAGTCGCCAACAGCAAAGGATATATCTCTTCTTCTTCTATCGGCATAGCTCTTTTGTCGGCTTTGAGCGGCGAGTAATCGCTTCTTAATAAAATCGACTTTGTCGGCAACTTCTCGGATCATATCTGGTCCCAACACGAGTCTATTACCGGGTTCGACCCAACAAGCAGGAGATCGGCACGGTCTACCATACAACGCTTCGAATGGCGACATTGTCAGGCTCGCCTAGTAGCTGTTGTTATATAAGAATTCAGCCAAATGTAGATGATCTTCCCATGATCCACTGAAATATAGAACACAAGCCCGCAATAGATCTTCCAGTATTCGATTCACCCTCTCAGTCTGACCGTCTGTCTGAGGATGATAAACGGTGCTTAGATTCAGATTTGTTCCCAGCTCTACTTGAAATGCCTCCCAGAATTTGCTGGTGAATATTGTATCTCTATCACTGACTATACTGAGCGGCACTCCATGTAGTCTAACTATTTCCTTGAAGTATATCTGCGCTAGACTCTGAGCAGTTCTGTTTGATCTGACAGGTATGAAATGGGCGGTCTTCGTGAAGCGATCTACGATCACCCAAATACTTTCATTCCCTTTTCTGGTTCTGGGCAGACCATCAATGAAATCCATAGAAATATGTTCCCACTTCCAACCAGGAACGTCTAGCGGTTGTAACAGTCCAACAAGTTTCTGTTGGTCGCTTTTGACTAGCTGGCAAGTAGGGCATCGGCTAACATATAAAGAAATGTCCCTCTTCATCGACTTCCACCAGAAAGTGCGTTTGATGTCATTATACATTTTGCTTACTCCCGGATGGATACTCAGTTTGGACTTGTGACACTCGTCTAACACTTCCCTTTTTAACTCTGGGATGTCAGGAACACAAATCCTCCCTTTCAACCTCAAGGTCTCGTCATTATCTATTTGAAAACACGAGGGTTCGCCTTTCTGAATCCTTTTGATCATATCCTTAATAAAGTTATCCTCCTTCTGAAGAATAGATATTTTGTCAATCAAGGAAGTCGTAATAATAAAGCTGGCGATCATTACATTCTTTCGACTCAGCGCATCGGCCACAACATTGGCTTTCCCTGGAGTGTATATAATCTCAAAGTCGTATGCTGCAAGAAACTACAGCCAACGCTGCTGCCTCAGATTCAAGTCTTTCTAGGTGAACATATACTTCAACGACTGGTGATCTGTAAACAGTTCAAATCTCTCACCCAGAAGATAATGTCTCCAGATTTTCAAAGAGAATACGATAGCCAATAACTCAAGATCATGAGTTACATAGTTTTTCTCGTCCGGCTTCAGTTGACGGCTAGCATAAGAAATCACTTGGCCCCTTTGCATTAACACTGCGCCAAGGCCTTCTCTAGAAGCATCAGTCCAGACTTTCAAATCCTGATCGCCATCGATGATGGTTAACACTGGAGCTGTCGTTAATCTTAACTTTAGCTCTTCAAAAGCCTCTTCACATTCTGGAGTCCACTTGAATTTAGAATGCTTCTTTGAAAGCTTCGTTAAGTGACGAGATATCTTCGAAAAGTCTTTAACGAATTTCCGGTAATAACTAGCCAATCCGAGAAAAGTGCGGAATTCTGTAGGGGTACTGGGCTGTTTCCAATTCTGAATAGCTGTGATTTTACTTGGATCCACAGCAATTCCTTCTTTAGATACGACATGGCCTAGAAATTTCACTTCATCTTGCGAGAATATACATTTGGATAGTTTGGCTTTTAATACATTCCTTCTGAGGATTTCCAGTACCTGTTCCAAATGCTTTTCATGTTCGGCCTTTGATTTAGAGAAGATTAGAATATCATCAATGAAAACCAGAACAAATTTATTCAAAACCCCTCTGAACACTCTATTCATCAGATCGACGAAGTATGCTGGAGCGTTACATAAGCCGAACGGCATTACTAACCACTCGTAGAATAAGTCGGACCTCTAAATGCTGTCATTGGAACACACTCTTCGGCAATTCGAAGTTGATGGAAGCCTGTCGCTAGGTCCATTCTTGAGAATACCTGTGCTCCATTTAGACGATCCAATAAATCATCAATTCGCGGCAATGGATATTTGTTCTTTATTGTCTGCTTGTTCAAATCACCATAATCCACACATAGCCGTAGAGTACCATCAGATTTTGGGACTAACACCACTGCTGCTCCCCAATCAGAGAAACTAGGCCTGATCAGACTCTTCCATACTAGCTGTCGTGTTTGATTGTCTAATTACTCCTTCTCTTTCAAGGACATCCTTCGAATAGTGTGAACTACCGACCTTGCATTAGGAATTAAAGCAATTTTGAAATCTATTTCTCTCTGCGGAGGTAAGCGAACAACTTCTTCGAACACATCCACGTAATTTTTTACGACAGGAATATCTTTCACAAGGTCGGGAATGTGCTCTGTGACTTTGGGGATATTTTCTATTTGAGCTGGAGAAACATCCAAAGCTGCCCAGAAGTCCTTTCTATTTGAAGTCGGGCCTTCACATGGTATGGTTATATAATTCCCCGATTGGGCCTTTGCCTTAACAACTCTCTCGGCGCATCTAACCTCTACTTCATATTTGGTTAACCAATCCAATCCCAGAATGAGATCGAATTCATTAAAATTCATGACGATAGAGATAGTAGGGAATTTATAGCAGGAAAAAGAGACAGGTACTACACAAACCCAACTGAAATTGATGGAACCCCCAACTGGATTGTGGACAGTCAATTGTTCTTTGAACTTCTTTAATTTCAAATCCAACTTCTTGACTGCACTCTTTGCAATAAAGCTTCGTGACGCGCCTGTATCAAACAGTACTTTAACTGGAATGTTCTTGACATTAAGCGTGCCTTCTAAAACATCAGATCTTCCCTAGCTATCTGAGGGCTCAGATGTTTCTGCTACTTCATTTATATGTACTACTTCAGATTTTACGAACATCGGGCAATTTTTCGCAATATGACCGGTCTGGTGGCACTTATGGCATCCTATGCCCTCATGAACCTTCTTATTGGGATTAGATCCACTCTTGATTCGTTTCTTTAAGGGTCCGCAATTTATCGACAAATGCCCTCTCTGGTGGCAGTTATTACATACCGCGGTCGTTACTGGTTCCTTCTCGGATTTAGCCCATTTTCTCTTAGCACTGGGCTTCTTACTGACCTCAGACATTGTACTGGCCTCAGGACGATCAGTTTCAGACTCATTTTTATTACTAGAGCTGACTTCCTCTTCGTACTGTAACAACCCTTTCTTGTCGAGATCTTCGTACTGGTAAGCCATATAAATCATTTCTGAAAAAGGAAGCTTTACATGCCCCATTACTTTATTCTGGTATTTCCATTGAAGCCCATTGATAAATCTCAAATTCTTCCTCTTCGGATTTTGAATTAGATGAGGAGCAAAGTGAGAAAGTTCGTTGAATTTCTTATGATATTCTCGGATGGTCATATCACCTTGTATCAGATAAGAAAATTCATCACACAATCGCTCAATCGCTTCCGGAGGAGTAATTTTTTCCAGGAAAATCACTTTGAATCTGTCCCAGGTGATATCACCCTCTAGATTATTCTCTATAACCGAATCCCACCAGAACAAAGCTTCGTCTTTGAGTGCCCAGGAGGCCAGTAATCTTTTCTGGTCATCCCTCAGCTTTAATGCTTCGAAGATTTTCTCAGCAGAGCGAATCTAAGCTTGTGTCTTTATAATAGATTCTTCACCAGAGAACGGTATTCCACCCATATTTGGATATTTGATTAATATGGCCTCAATATCCGGTTCTGCATTCCTTCTGTTTCTGACACTCATTTTCTAGTACTTCTGTAAATAGCAGATCAAGTGTCAGGTCACAGAAAAGATATTTTAAAACATAAAACAAATACTTCAAATGTAAATGTGTCTATCGAGGTGTAATTTCATTCTGCTTTACTCATACTAGGATATTACGGATCCTATCTGTATAGAGTCACCCGTCCTAGAACACTAATGGTTCTATTTCTGACTAGTTCGTTAATATGTTATATTCCAGAACTAAGCTTAACCAAAGCTCTGATACCAAATGAGACAACCCCAAACCCCGTACTGACGGCGGCAAGGGTAGTCCGTGGAATATAACACAGAAACAGATAATAGCAGAACAGAATTAAATAAATACACCAGATAATGCACAATAGAATATATTGGATAAACGTAATCATCAGAGTTACACAGTATACAGGATCATACTTAGTACAAATACAGTTCAGCTATACATAAATGTCTACAGCTGAAAACAAACATAATGTACAATAGGAGCTGAACAGCATAAAAAGAGATAAATAATAGAATCCATCTTCAGCTCCAGTTATCCAGAAAGAACCATCTAAACCTAAATACAAGGCTACCTGTGTAGAAAAAGGGGCACCTGAGTTTGAAAGTGAAACAAACTACGAGTCAGTCATGGAATTGGTATGAGAAATCTACTCAACACATTTGAAATATGGCCAATCACAGGACCACGCCACCTTTGTGGAACGGGTTTTCTCCATTGGATTGCCAGTGCTTTAAAACAAATCATTCTTTTAAACATCGCTATGCTTTTTATAAAAATGAAGCCATTATAAGACTCAGTTCCCATTACACAATGCAACACAAACCGGAGGATAGTGTTTTTACCTTATAACGACCAAAATATGCTTGATACGAATAAAACAAAGGCATTTGCCATTATTGCTAGTGTTTATATGTTTTGAAAACAATTTCAAATCATAACTATCAATCATAGACCGCATTAATGCCCCATACCACTATGTCGCCATATATAGGTATACAATCAAAACCGCACAGTCACGTATTTGGAAATTGGATTTCCATCATGAACCAAGGCAAAAGATAGTCCTTACCGAATTCGAGGCTGCCTAGCCCGAGCCTCAGGATCAGAACGCATCGACCCTTGGAGCGACAGGGCCGGTCTACACGGAGTGGATTAAAATGCCTGAACACTGCGTTTCGCCGCCCTTTGGGGCGTAAGCGAGCCAACAAATGACTCCATCGGACCCGGATTGTCCGATCTAACCGAGGCGCCTCGCAATAGCAACAACCACATAAGTCAAACTCGTCAGGGCGTGTAAAACCACTGACGCCACTTCTAGCTAGAAGGAAATGCAGGCCCTTCTTGAGGTCCTTTCTCCCGTTTTTGGTTCATACCGGGGTGTGAGGCTCGCGAATTTACGTTATACACAAAGCTACGCCACACAGGCGGTGCTCTGATCATCACCACAAGACTTTACTTTTCAACAGAAGCCCTGATCATTTGCCCCTTAGGCATGCCACACTAGCAATTCATGCCATGCGACTGATGTCCATCGATATACAACCTCTGAGCTCGTGCGTTTCAGAGAAGGGCGTTAAGCAAAAGAATAGATTCTCCGCTGCCAAACAGATGTATATTTAATAGAGATCAATCAACACAGAATAAAATCCAATGTCAGACAAACAGTCCGTTTACAAGTCCATCCTGGGTCTGAACGAAACCGGAGGCACTAAATACCTCGCAAACCCATCGATCACAATGGACGTCTGGACGATCACCACTCATTATCCATATTTCGGGATGCCTCCCAATCAGGACCTCGGTTACCATCCAGACGAGGTGAAGATCTCCGGTCTTCGACCACCGTCTTCATCTTCAATTTCTTATCGTCGATTCAGTTATTCAGAATGGGATAAACCCGGTCTTTCTGAGCAACTCGCGTATATAATAAACAAGTGCAACACTAATATATACACGCATCATTTCAATTCATTAGTCACTAATCGTCAATCAGTAAGAGAACGATTTCCCAAATATTAACCCTGAAGGCCGAAACCAACATCAGATCAACACCCAGGAAACCATTCAACTTAGCCAACCTTCAATTAATGTCTAAATCACATCCATATCGTTTATAATATTTTATAACGATTTATCGCTATTTTTATTTATTTTAAAATAGCCAATTTATTCAAAACGACGCTTCGGGCCATAACGCGGCTGTGGCGCTGTTTTTCTTCAGATTTGCTTTACACATATCTGAAAATCTAACCGTTGGATCTTCACAAAATTTACATCAATAGAAAGATCTTTTCAAAATGAATCCAAAGGTTCCAGTTTCGGGAAATTCCGACGGTCGGATCTCTCGGTATAATCGTTTGAAGTTTCGATTTCAAAATACGAACTACAACATCGTTATTCGATTAAATATAATTATATTTATATATATATATATATATAAGAATATAATCGATTCTGGCGCTGTTTTTCTTCAGATTTGAATTAAACATCCCAGACAATCCAACCGTTGGATTTTTACAAAGTTGGTGCCATTGGAAAGATTTTTCCAAAGCGAACCCAATGGTTGCGATTTCAGGAAAATCCGATGGTCGGATCTCCCGTACTAATCGTTTGGAATCGCGGTTTCAAAATACGAACTGCAACGTCGTTATTCGATATATTTCACTTCTATTTATATATATCGATTCTTCGATTTTAAAACTATATTCTTTTCATATATTGGATAAAAATGATATTTTTATCTAACTGCCTTCTATTTCAACACTTCACCATTTTTAACAATTCATTTATATAATAAAAATGTGATTTTTATTGTAAAACAATTCATTTCTAAACTCTATTATTTTATATAGTTCATATAGGTAATAAAAATAGGATTTTTATTATAAAACAATTTCTTTCAAAACGGGATTATTTTATACATTTCATATAGATGATAAAAATGTGATTTTTATTATAAAACAATTTATTTCAAAATATGAATACCATTCAACACATGAATTTCAATTCAACGAATGAATATCGATTCAACTCATGAAGGTTTCCTATAGTTTATATAAATAGATAAAAAGGTGATTTTTATATTTAAAACACGAATACCATTCAGCACATGAATTTCAATTCAATGAATGAATATCGATTCAACACATGAAGGTTTTCTATAGTTTATATATATAGATAAAAATGTGATTTTTATATTTAAAACACGAATACCATTCAACACATGAATTTCAATTCAACGAATGAATATCGACTCAACACATGAAGGTTTTCTATTCAACGAATAAATATAGTTTCAACAAATGAAAATAATTCAAACACATGAATATTATTCAAAATTTCGGCAGCATAACGGCAGGGTAGTTGAAACCGGGACCGTCCCTAGTACAGCTCCTTGCTCTACCTTAAAACCTCGCGGTTTTTAACAATGGGGATCATGCATCTAGTTCGCATGCAGGCGGCATGTATATATTTATTTCATTTCCACAAACTAATCCTATGTGGTTTCAACCAAATATTTCTCAACCACAAATCGGTATTTTTCAACCACGATCAATCAATATCAACCAATAACAATTCCAATCAACCATTCGCTATCAATCAATTTTCACACCAATCACAACCAATAAATATCGTCCATGGTTTGTGGATGAGGGGCGTGTGTGTATATATATATATAGCAATTCACTTCTATTTCAACACATATATAATTTTTACAACGCATATACAACTTATCCATCGAACGTACAACTTATACAACGCTTATACATGAGGTGTACAACGCTTATATAACTCATACATCGACTATATAATTTATACATCGTCGTTTTCCATATCGTTTATAAATTAGAAATCTCACATTGGGTTCCACTCCACCAAAAATAGCAGAAGGCTCAGAAAAATATGCGGTCTCTTCTAGAAGGTAGAAGATGTCCACACGAGTCCACTGTCTTTTGTTTCACTGGATTTCGACAAGAAACGAAAAAGATATGATTTTTCAAAGTTTGCAACGGTTTTAAACTATTAAAAACAGTTTTAAATTAAACAGCCGTATACCTCTATTTTTCAAAACTAGGTTTACGATTTGCAATCAATCCGTTCATCTTGAAGCCAATCAGGTTATACACCATCGAAGAGCCACGGAAGGGTGTCCCTGCGCTGGTGGTTGCGCCTAGATCGGCGGTCCCAGGAATCCTCGGCGGCGTTCGAAAGTCACCGACTTTGGGGACTCGAATCTCACTCCACACTCGACGATAACTGGCGAGACCAGTCTTGATTCGAAGCTAATGTGAAGATCTTCAAAATCTTGTAAAGGATCGAAGGATTTTATTATGTAGAATTGAAGAAATCGAGGGGAGAACGATCGTGCTATTTTCGTCGTTCGATATAGATGAAGGCGGCTGTCGGGTTTGGGAGAAAGAATTATGGGCCAATGAGGTTTATTTTATTTTATTTTATAATTTTTAAAATCTCCAAAATACCCCTGTCCCACACGAACCCCAATTCGAACCCAACGACTGTCGTCCTTAGCGTTTTACCCCCATTCCGAACACAATGGGATATGTTTTGAAGGCCCATTCGAATGTTTCAGTCAGTTTTCATTCAAATTAAAATATAAAACATTCAATATTTGATTTGAACGTACGTTTCAATTTGCCAGGGCCACAAACTGATTCGAAAAATTCCATAAAAATAAATCTGGCTATGTTTTGACGATACGGTCCCAACAAAACTAGTTTCGTCGAACTCTAAGACCGTTTGCAAAAAGGCCCATTTCTGGTCGATCCAATTTAACTGTAATTGACCAAAACACGTTTTCCTTTTCCACACTCACATACTAGCTTCAAAAATTATGAAATTTGAAACCTAGCAATAACTTCACATCCAGGATCCAACAAAAGTGGTTTCGTCGAATTCCGAGGTCGTATGCAAAATGGCCAATTTCACGGGCTATATAAATTCCATAGCGACCTTTCTGAAAATTCATTTGGCCGTAACTTTTGCTTTCCGCTATGAAACTTCGATTTTTCAGATTCGTTAGAAAGGTGTTCACTAACAGATTTAAATATTTTTGGTTTCACTCAAATCCGTTTTGTTTTGCACCCGGTACAGTCTGACAAAGTTTGAATTCAATTTTTGAAACTACAGCGCCATTTCAGGCCTTGTTTATAATTTGAATTAATTATATTCGTTTTCAAATGTCGATTCAACTCACTTTTCGTCTCTATTATTTAAAATATTTATTTTAAATATTTAAAATCCATTATTTAAGCCAATTTAAAAATTTTAAATTGGTTCAAATTTTCTGGGTCGTTACACATGTTTACCATTTTCTTAGGTTTTTGAAGATTTTATGAGCCGATTGGCTAGCCGCTTGGCTTTTTCTTTTTACTTTTGATTGGTGAGGGCCCTGTGAGGCAAGCTCCGTTCCTTTTCGAGGACAAAACGATTTTAAGTGGGGGAGACTGTAACAACCCGGATTTTCAGAACCAATTTTAAATTTTAATTTTAGCTATTTTAATGGATTTCGAATATTTAAAATGATTTATTTTAAATAATAACGATATAAATCTTATTTAAATCAAAGTTAGAACATATAATTTACTTTAATTATAAAACGAGCTTGAAATGGCGCGACAGTTTGAAAATTCGATTTTAAATTTCAAACGAATGTACAGGATTGAATATAAATCGGATTTCAGTAAAACCAGAAATATTTGAATTTGTTTAATTAAATCTTTCTAATGAATGTGAAAAATCCATATTTCATAATATAAATTGAAAGTTATATCCAGTTTAAAATTCAAAATAGTCACTATGGACTTTATATATATTTTAATATATATATATAGCCTTTAAAATAGCCATTTTGCAAACGACCTCCGTTTTTGTTGAAACCACTTTTGTTGGATCCGGAATGTCAAATTATTGGTAGATTCCAATTTTCATAATTTTTGGAATTAATATATGAGCGCAGTGAATTAAAACGCGTTTGGTAATTTCAGTTTGAATTTAATCGACTGGAAAATGACAATTTTTCAAACAGTCTCCAAATTCAATGAAATTAGTTTTGTTAGGATCGTATCGTCAAAACATAGATAGATTTATTTTTCTGTAATTTCTGGAGTCAGTATGTGGCACCGATAAATTAAAATGTACGTTTAAATTCAATATGTATTAATTCATATTTTATTTTTTTATGAAAACTGATCGAAACAGTCGAATTGGCTTATGAAACAGATTCCATTATGTTTGGATTGGGGGTATTAAGCTAGGGGCGATAATCGTTGGGATTCGTTTGGAGTTCGGATGTGAAAACTGGAATTTTTGGAATTAAAACAATTAATAAAATATTTATTATATAAAGTCAAAATCGGTCAAAACCCTTCCATTTCAATTCCACGGTCAACCTCTCTTTCGCCGCTCCTCTTCTGAAAACAACGCACGAAAAGCACCGATCTTCATTCAAATTTTAATCCCAATCCCTTCAAAAAAAAAATTAAACTCTTTAAACAAAATCAAAGACCTAATCGAGGTCTACAAAATATGCGATTAGGATCATTTTTCAACTGATGGCTCGCGAGTTATCTCGCCACGAACATGCGCCGACCGAATGTATTTTCCACAATTCAGGGGGGACCGAGCTTCATGAAATTCAAGGCGGTGGAAGGAGGCATGGCGGCGCTCCGTGCGGTTCCCAGTAGCGGCAAATTCCAGCCCTGGTCGACGTCCAGTTTGGGTTTCACGGTTTGAAGCCGTAATCAGGGAGATGGATTAAAGATTTTGATTAGGTAAATTAATTAATTAATTGTATCATTAATTTATTATCTGATTTTAATTATAAATAGCATGGTAATATAAAAATGTAATTATTATATATTAAGCATTGTTTTAAAAATATATATAACATTGTTTTAAAAATATGATTAAAAAATATATAAAAATAGAATTGTTTTAATATATATATATATATATATAGAATGGGTTTTAAAAATATAAACGGAATTGCTTTTAAAATAAAAATAGAATTGTTTTTAAAATATAAATAAAAATGTGTTTTTAAATTATAAATATCGTTGTTAAAAATGTCTTTTTAAATTATAAATAGCATTGTTAAAAATGTTTTTTGTATAAAACATTGAAATAAAAATATGATTTTTATTATATGTAGCAATATAAAAATATGATTTAAATTATATATGTAGCATTATAAAAATAACAAGGTATAAAAATATGATTTTTATCGTATAAAGGAAATATTTTTAGTAAGTAAAAAAATATGATTTTTAACTAGTGCATGACATGAAAATATTTTTAAAAAGATAAAAATATGATTTTTAGCTTATGTATACTATTTATAAAATGGTCATACAAAGGAAAATTGTTTCTTAATTAAAAACATAATTTTTAATGTATGTATGTTATTATAAAATAGACATGCTTGATTTCTGGGAAGATTTAAGATTGACAATCAAAGAATGATGGAGTGGAAACCAAAGGTGAGAACTCCTACTCACTCTAATTTAGTTTACAGCTAAATATATACTAGGATGCAGACGGTGCTTAGTAGCACCCGACACCTTTGATTGAAATCATGATTGTTGTTTAGATTGAATGGACTGTATTGTGTTGTGATTGTGATGTGAAATGGAATATAAAATATTCATGTGTTGAATAAAATATGTAATCAATAAAAATATTATTTTTATTGAACGAATGAATTATATAAAATATTCATGTGTTGAATAAAATATTTTATCGTTAAAAATATAATTTTTAACTTATATATGAATGACATAAAATTTTCCTGAAAGAAAATATATATTCATTTACAAATCGGACAATTTGTTTATGTACGCACATTTGACTAATATTGATTGGGATGATAAATTTTACACATCGCCCAACTGCACGAATAATATTCGGTATTTGTTGGTTGAAACCCCACAAGGGTATTGGGATGATATTTGACATACAATAAACCCAATTGTTTAGTTGTATGTCGGTCGATTGGTTGACAGACTGTTGTAAGTGTTAATTATTTATATTTAATGCTTATACAGTTGTACAGTGCATTAGGGATGATGGTTGATTGTTTATCATTGTTGTTGTATACATATGATGTATGAAATCCATATAAATAACATTATATGGTGATTGACTGGGTCTGATTCCAATTGAAAAAGAACGAATATTTTAAAATAAGGATTATTTTGAAATAATATTGAGTAAAGGATTAAAATGTGAATTTGATGTCCGATTTTGGATTGGCACAAAATTATTGAAATATATGAAGCCATGTTGATTAGATTTGTGCCATTTTGACGCGAACGATATTTATATCGATTTTACTCACTTTTTTATAATGAACATCGAAAAGTAAACGATTTCAAAATCTGATATTTTGAAAATATTATCATTTATATATTATAATTATATGGAATATTCAATTTTGATTTAAAATTGAAAATGAAGTTGAAATCGTTTTTAAAACGAACTTAAAACGATTTATAAAATACGTTTTAAATAGGAATCGATGAAATATATATTATATATATATATATATTATACATTTAATGGCCTGAATAGAGCGCGCCACGCCACGACCATTGGCGAATTTCGACCATTGACTTCAAATTAACATTACGGGAGATCCAGCCGTCAGATTCTCTTAAAACTGGTACCGTTGGGATCGTATCGAAAAGAGCTTTCCAAAGAATATAAGAGATTTGAAATCTAATGGTTGTATTTGGAATTATGTCTAAATCAAATTTGGAAAAGGTCGTTATAAATGCAGTTCAATGACCGTTTATGGAAATCGACTGATAGGGCCTTAATAAAATTATTAAAAATATAAATAATTTATGTAAAATCATAATAAATGATTTGGAAAGAAATTAGATGAAAAATTCCACGTTTGTAAAGATAAAAATATATTTTTATTAAAATGAACTAATTATTAACTAGTATAATAATCCAATATTTTTAAAAGAAATAAATTGGATTTGAAACGGTTTTAAATAACCAGAATTTTCCAATGAATAAATTGGAATGGATTTAGAATGGAAATAATCTTCAGAATATTTCGATATTGGATTGCGTGGTTATATGGATATTGTTATGGGAATTTGGAAGATACAGATATCGTTATTCCCAATACGATATCCATTAGTTTCAGAATTTGACATTGAATATAAGCCGATATAATTTCTATTCAGAGTCGTGTACTTAATATTAAATTGGATTTTGGGTTTGTCGTGAATGGTGTCTTTATTAACATTGTTCTTAAACCTAGTTGAGAAAAGAATAATCTTTTAATTAAGATTTAGAGAAGTTTACCAATTAATTAATATTTAATTGGAGTTGAATTGAAATTGGATTTTTGGGTTTATTGTGAATGGTGTTTTAAATAACACTTGTTCTTTAACCCAATTAATAGTGAAATGTGATTTGGAATTTATAAATCTGTTTATTAAGATCTAATGGAAAATTTCCAAAGTAAAGTTTTCCAATTTAATATATTAAATTGTAATTGAATGGAATTCGATTTGGTAATAATCGAAGTGAGCTTTTGTGGAAGAAGACTGTTAATATATAAGGAATTTAAAAGGCTTTGTCAATATTCTATTTATATTATTAGTCGGATACAGAAATTGATATCGATTATATATTGATCTGTTTTTCCGCGAAGATTCGATAATTAATGTAATGTGATTTTGGGTTTATCGTGAACTGTGCTTTAAATGAGATTAGTTCTTTAACAGAAAAAAGATAGGATTACATGTCTAACATTGTATTTCGAACTGTATTTGTTGATCTCTGCTAAATATATATTTGTTTGGTGGTGGAGAATTTATTCTCTTGCTTAACACCATTCTCTAAGACGTACGAGCCTAGAGGTTATATATCGGCAAAAATCAATGGTATGGTGTAGATTGTCGATGTGGCCTATTTGATTTCCCAAAGTTAAATAATCAATAAAATTGATTTTTGGGAAGATTAAAACTAAGTGGAGTTTTAATGAATCTTTAATTAGATTGGAATGTGAATGTGATAATTTAAATTATCAAATTTGGGAAATGATCGATAATGGATTACCACCAGTTTTACTCCAGGCGATAGTTAAATATTTAATTAGATTTAAACGGAAAATGGTAATTGAATTTACTGATAACACTGTGGTGTTAGATATGGAGCATTACTAGTTTTTCTCCATGGGATAAATAGGTTGGGATTGGAAAATAAAACAAATGATTACTTTGGTAAGGTGCGCTAATCCCGACTAGTTTAGATAAACCTTAATTTGGATTGAATTGATATCCAAAGGAAGATTAAAGAATAAATTTTAAAAAAAATTATCTTTAATAAAATTAATGGGAACCTTTCCCTGAGGATATGAATATTTGAATAAAAGAATATTCAGAATTGAAATGAGGCGTATCTTGTGTTTTTATAGCACTTGATTATAAGATACTTGAATTATTCGGAAAAGCTGAGTTTATACCCATTCTGAATAATTGATTCGATGATAAGTCGACGATGAAGACAGTGGTTGAACACTGGAGTTCTTCACATCATTTGGATGATTACTGATGTCTTGATTGGACTGTACACCCAAGATGAGGTAATAAGTGGTGATCGTCCAGCCGTACTTGGAGATCGACGGATATGCGAGGGCCTCTCTTCCGTAATGGACATATGGAACGAGGAATAAGGTGCCCCCGGTTTCATTCAAACCCAGAAAGAACTTGTAAATGGTGTCTGACATTGGATTTTATTCTGTGTTAATTGATCTCTATTAAATATATATCTACTTGGTGGCGGAGAATTTATTCTATTGCTTAACACCCTTCTCTGAGACGTACGAGCTCAGAGGTTATATATTGATAGGCATCAGTCGCATGGCATGAAATGCCTGTGTGGCATGCTGAGATGAAAATGATCAAGGCTTCTGTTGAAAAGCAGAGTCTATTGGTTGATGATCAAAGCACGACTTTAAATAGCATAGCTTAGCATATAGCATTAATTCGCGAGTCTCACACCCCGGTATGAACCAGAAACGGAATGAAGGACGGCAGGTAGGACATGCATTTCTTTCTAGCTAGGAGTTGTGTCATGGTATAGAGCACAGAAATTTTTACTTATGTGGTTGTTGGAAAGCGAGGTACCTCGGATATATCGGTCACTACACGGCCGATGATGGATTTACGCTATAGGGAGGGGAAACATATTGTTCAGGGATTACTAATCCACTAACGTAAGTTGTGGACCAGCCCTGCATTTTCCTAGGTGCAGTTGCGGCTGTATCCTGAGACTCGGGCTAGAGAGTCTCAAATTCGGTAAGGACGTTCCCTTGCCTTGGTTCATAATGGAAATCCAACTTCTAATATGACATTTCAGTTTTAGTTGTAAAAATAGTGTGGCGACATAGTGGGATGGAGCACTCATGCCGTCTATGATTAATACATTTATATTTGAAGTTGTTTTTGACACTATACACTTATAGTAATAATAAAAGATTAAATTTCGTGTACCAAGCATTGTTTGGCTATTATAAGGTAAAACTCTATCCTCTGGCTTGCGTTGCATTGTGTGATGGGACCTGAATCTTATAACAGCTTAATTTTCTTTAATTAGCATTAGGCTGTTTGCTTTATGCACTGGTATTCTTGGGAGAAAACCCGTTACGTATTATACGGCGTGGTCCCTTGATTTACCTAACTGTAAAATCAATTTAATAACTATTTTAGTTCTTACACCAGTCCCATGACTGACCCGGAGTTTATTGTTGTAACCTGAACTTTGGGTGTCCTTATTTTCCACACGGGCAGCTAGTAGTTTTGGTTTTTGCAGATATTTCTTTTTGGAATCCTGGGATTGGGGCTATATTCGGAAAGCTCTGTATCCGTATATTTCTTTCAGTTGTGTTATGTATTATATTTCTGCTGCTATGTAATGTATTTTAAATCTCTGATATTTTCTAATGTATATTATTTGTTCATACTCTGTTATATTCTTGTACTCTGATGTAATTGTTGTAGTAAGCAATGAAATATTCTATTGTTTGTGCTCTGATTTGTCGTGTCCTCAACTCAATCCGGGCTTTCCCGTAAGGGCGAGTTTGGGTCATTTCAGGTAACGTGACTGTTGAAAATTCCAATTCTGAAATGGTGTGTTACATGGCTGTTGAGAATTAAAAATTCTTATGAATACATGGTATGAATCAAAAAGAGGACAAGGGTAATGATGGTTGGTGAAAAGACATCAAGAAGAAATGGATATATATATAATGTAAACCAGCAAAGAAATGGGTACCAGATCAATTTATAACCTTGGATTTTCATCTAGAACTTATCTTCATACTGTACTTCTCTTAATATTCTTCGTAATGCCGCTGGTTTCATGAGAATCCGTCAATAATTGACCAAGTAATGATCAAACGAAGTTTTGGTGAATAAAGAGAGAAGGAAACCAAAATTGTCGACGGTTATCTTCAAATTGCATCCACAGGATAGACTATTTTCTCCCAAATCCTTTTCCCAATTTTAGTTCTTGTTCTTGCGGTCGTTTTGATGGGTAGATCGTCAAATTTCGATAAAAATTGAGTGATATATGACTAATTGAAGTTGGCTATGCAAAACTAAAAAAATGTTACTGGATTTCATGCATCTCTCTTACTTTTTTAACTTATTGCACCCTAATACCATCCAAATTCATCCCTAAGCTATTACTAGATCGTATTCCTTGAATTCCTCTTTGATTTTCCGCCGATTTCGTCCAATTCCATCAAGAAATGAAGAAGTTATGCCTCTTGAAAGTTTGATTGAAAATGAAAAACGAGGAGGAGAAGAAGAAGAAGAAGAGAAAAGGTTGTGAAGAGACATGACTTTTGGTTCTATTTATAATTGCTGAAGTGTCTTTTCACTCCAATTCAAAATTTTGGTGCCAAGTTGGCTGAACTACTAAATCTTCAATATATTTCTCATATGTTGTTCAAATTCAGCAAATGAATATACTATCCTGA
Organism: Allium sativum; assembly: GCA_030737875.1. NCBI lineage: Eukaryota > Viridiplantae > Streptophyta > Magnoliopsida > Asparagales > Amaryllidaceae > Allium > Allium sativum. The sequence goes on from CM060911.1 coordinate 19,940,420, forward strand.
TCAAAAAACATGCCCGTCGCGATAGAGCATATTTCAATGCCAAATTCCGAAAGATGTGAACATGTGGTTCATAACAATGGAAGCAAAAAAAAATGGAGGATTGCAAAAAGAGGTACGCTTTGCAATAATTTCCTAATTATCATTACATTTAGGAATATACATTTATGCATATGGATAGGTATAGAAAATTATATCTTTTATAATTCTAGATATTGCGATTCATATTTCGATACACTATAATATACATATATACCGGTCTAATTAAAATCTCTTCTTATTCTAAATTTAAATTTCACTATTCTTTGTTTTGGTTATGAAAAATTGAAAGGACATCTTTTCAAAATAAAAATGTCAGTTCAAATTTTAGTTATTAATTTTGTTTATCTATGTTTCAAAAATGTATATTGAAAGTATATATCAATTGAATTATATAGATATGTTAATATGCTTTGAATAATTAAAATTTTCGAACATTTGATAATGGTTATAAAATATAAATTTATATATTTTGTATATGAAATTTAAAACATACATAGTTTAACTTTTAGTTTTTATACATAATCACAAATACTATTTGTAACTTGATATTAATTTTGATTTCTTATTAAGACTTGTAAAATTTGTATATTTAACTTAATATTTTGGTATAATATATGATTTTTATGTATTATATATTTAGTTATAGTTTTACAATTATATTACCAAGTTTCATAAAAAAATTATTATTATTCATAACTATAGATTTCTTTCGATGCTTTAACATATAAATGATTTTTTAGCAAATTAATATATTTTGATTTGTAAAGTTCAAATTTAAAATTGATTTATATCAAAAGTAAAATAATAAATTAATTTTTAATTCCTTTTTAAGTCAGTTTTTATGTACAATTATTAGTATATGTTTATAGTTTACTTCGTATGCTAAAATTATATATTCTCTTTAAGGATCTTTAATGTTTACTATATTACTTTTAAAGAAGCACTCTACTAAGATTATATAAATCCATATTTCTCATAGAATTATTTTGAATATTTTTACTACTTATCATGTTTTTATTCATCTATACTATTCTTTCAATCTGTTTCATAAGTATCATTAACCTAAGTGTAGAAATTAATATATATTATCTTTGTTTGATTTGAATAATTTATAATATATATGTATATGTGTAATAGTTAGATATTACTTTAAATATATATCATCATTAAATCATTCTATATATTATTGCCATAATATCATTACACATCTTACTTGTAATAACCCGAAAATCTGGGCCAGTTTAAAATTTTTATTTTGGCAATTTTAGCGAATTTTGAACATTTAAAATGAATTATTTTAAATAATATCGACGAGAAAATTTATTTTGAATAGAAATAACGTATATATTATGTACGTCGTCGTTAGAATATAAATAATTATATATAATTATAAATAGAATTGAAAATGGCGCGGTAGTTCGATAATTCGATTTCAAACTTCAATTGAATGTACCGGGTGCAAAACAATCCAGATTTTAGTGAAACCAAAAATAATAGGATCTATTTGAGAATATCTTTCCAACGAATCCGACAAATCGAAATTTCATAGCGGCAATCAAAAGATATGTCCAGTTGAAAATTCTGAATAGTCGCTATGGAATTCAGGCCCTTAAAAATAGCCATTTTGCAAACGACCTCGGATTTCGACGAAACCACTTTTGTTGGGTCTGTGATGTCAAGTTATTGCTAGATTCCAAATTTCATAATTTTTCGAATCAATATGTGAGCGTGGCAAAGGAAAACGCGTTTGACCAGTTTTAGTTGATTTTAATCGACTGGAAAATGGCCATTTTTCCACCGGTCTCAGAATTCGACGAAATTAGTTTTGTTAGGACCGTATCGTCAATACGAAGCTAGAAAATATTTTTCTGGAATTTTTCGAGTTAGTATGTGACCCCGGTAATTTGAAATGTACGTTTAAAATTGAATATATAGATTTATGTTTTAAATTCAATGGAAACTAATCGTAACGAGCGAATCAGCTTACGATACATATCCCATTGTGTTCGGAATGGGGGCAAAACGCTAGTGGCGACAGTCGTTGGGTCTCGTTTGGAGGTCGAAGAAAAAGTCAACCTTTAGAGGAAAAAAATATAATATAAATTAATTTATATAATCCTTTTTCCCTTTCCACCCTCTCACTCATCGATCAGAAGAAGAAAAAAAAATGAAAAACCCCAAACCGCGACAGACGACCGCCGCTCCCCGTCGATCCAGCGCGCCGCCCCATCCTTGTCGGAGCCGCCCTCCACCGATTTCCACCCCTCCCCCGCCTCTCTCCTCCCTCCGCTCTCCTCTTCTATTCCAGCCCGCAAACCCCGACCCCCATATGAAACCGCGCCACCCCGACACCCTAGGCCCACTGCCGCTTTCTCCTCCACTCCGCCAGCCTCCGACCGCGCCCTTTCCTCTCTCTTCTATTCACTTTAAACCCGACGCAGCACCCCTCTCCTTTTCAATTTAAAGAAAGGTGCGATTTTTCTTTAATTACTTCTCTATTTCTTTTTCTTCTTCTACGATGTAATTAGATTAGTTTAGATAAGAATTTTTTTTTAAACTAGTATGATAATAATAATAATATGATAGTTATATATATTTTGTTAAAATAGAAAAATTTAGATTTTTAAAATAGAAAAGTTTAGATTTTTAAAATAGAAAAGTTAAGATTTTTAAAATAGAAAATTTTAGATTTTTAAATAGAAAAGTTTAGATTTTAGCATTGTAAAAATAGAATTTTTATCTATATAGTAACGATGTAAAAACAGAATTTTTATCTATATAGTAACGATGTAAAAATGGAATTTTTATCTATATAGTGGCGATGTAAAAATAGAATTTTTATCCTTATGGAGTGATAATAAAAATATGATTTTTATATATTGAATAGCGAAGTAAAAATTTGATTTTTATATATTGAATAGCGAAGTAAAAATTCAATTTTTATATATTGAACAGCGAAGTAAAAATTCGATTTTTATATATTGAACAGCGAACTAAAAATTCGATTTTTATATATTGAATAGCGAAGTAAAAATTCGATTTTTATATATTGAATAACGAACTAAAAATTCGATTTTTATATATTGAATAGCGAGGTAAAAATTCGATTTTTATATATTGAAAAGCAATATAAAAATGTGATTTTTATATATGTAGTGGCTACGGGCAACGAAAGTGACAAAAGGGCGAGAACGACGAAGATTTCTATAAATGAAGTATCGTGGAGTTGGAATATCTATTGGTGAGAACTTCTCACTCTAAATTTCTTTTTCTAGTTATATATATATATATATATACTAGGATGCGGACGGTGCTTAGCAGCACCCGACACCCGTCATCCACAGACCATGGATGGCTTGTTTGTTTGATTGATATTTGTGAAATAGATAATGAAATATATTCATGTGTTGAAATAAATTAATTATCGGTAAAAATATAATTTTTAACGTGAATGTGAATAAATAAATATTTATAAACAAATCGGCCGATTTGTTTATATACACTAATTTGACTGGTATTGATTGGGTCGATAAATTTTACACATCGCCCAACTGCATAAATAAAAATCTGTGTTTGTTGATTTGAAACCCCACACGGGTGTTGGGATGATATTTGGGCACACTAATCCCAATTATTTAATTATATGTCGATCGATTGGTCGACAGACTGTGTAAGCGTCGATTATTTATATTTGATGCTTATGCAGTTGTGTGGTGCACTTTGGATGATGGTTGATTATTTATCATTGCTATTATATACATGTGTTGTATGGAATCCATATAATTAACATTATATGGTGATTGATTGGGCCTCATTCCAATCGGGAAAATAATGAACATTATAAAGGGGAAATTCATGTGTTGAATATAAAAATAGTCATGTGTTGACGATGTTCATGTGTTGAAACTATTCATATGTTGAGTAAAATATTTTAACAATAAAATTTACATCTTTATCATATTTAAAATTAGAACTACTTCACGGTGGAGTCTAATTAAAAATCAAACGATAGATACCATGATTTTATAAAATATTTTACATAACAAAAATAGTCGTGTGTTGAAAGAAATATAAATTCATGTGTTGAATACAATATATATTCATTTGTTGAATAGAATAACGAAGTTTTTGAAAAATATAAAGCCGTGTTGATTAGAGATGCGTTATTTTGACGCGAACGATATTTATATCGATTTTATTCGTTTTATAATGAATATTGAAAAGTGATTTCAAAATTTAATATTTTGAAATGAAATTCAAATTAAATAAAATTGAAATGAATTCGAATCGAATAGAAAATGAATTCGATTCGAATTGAATAAAAAGTGAATTTGAATTCAAACTGAATAGAAATGGATTCAAATTGAATTAAATTGAAATTGAATTAAAACGAATTGAAATCGTTTTGAATGAAATTTAAAACGAACTGAAATTGAATTGAAATCAATTTGAAATGAATTCGAATTGAATTAAATAGAAGGTAAATTCAAATTGAATTGAATTGAAACGAATTAGAATTTGAATTGAATTGAAACGAATTTGAATTCGAATTAAATAAAATTGAAATGAATTCAAATTGAATTGAAATCAAATCGATTTGAAATTGAATGTAGCGTTGAAATGGTTTTGAAAACGAATCTAAAATGATTTATAAAATACGTTTTAAAAGGAAATCGACGAAATATATATAATATATATTATATATATAATGGCCTGAATAGAACGCGCCTCGCCGCGGCAGTTCGTGAATTTCGACCATTGACTTCAAATTGACGTTGCGGGAGATCCGACCGTCGGATTCTCCTAAAACCGGAACCGTTGGGTTCGTATCAAAAAGAGATTTCCAATGAATATTTGAAATTCGAAATCTAACGGTTGGATTTGGAATTTTGTCCAAACCAAATTTGAAAAAAGGTCGTTGTAAGTGCAGTTCGATAGCCGTTGATGGAAATCGACTGTACGGGCCTTGATAAAATTATTAAAAATATCTATAATTTGTGTAAAATCATAAGAAATGATTTGGGAAAAATTGGGCTGAAAAATTCCATATTTGAAAAGATAAAAATAGATTTTTATCGAAATGAACTAGTTTTGAACTAGAATTAAAATCAATTTATTTTTGAAATAAATAAATTTAATTTGAAAGTGATTTTAAAAATAATCAGTATTCCCAATACGTGGATTGGACTGGAGTTGAATCGAAATTATCTTCGGAATATTTCGATGTTGGATTTCGTGACTATACCGATATTGTTATGGGAATTTGAAAGATATATTTTATATCGTTATTTCCAATACGATATTTGTTGGTTTCAGAATTTGATATTGAATATAAGCCGGTATATTTTCTATTCAGAGCCTTGTATTTAATATCAAATGTGATTTGGGTTTATTGTGAATCGTGTTTTAGATGACATTGGTTCTTTAACCCAGTTAAAGGCAAGATGTTGATTTTTGAAAAGATTAAAACTAAGTGGAGTTTTAATGAATCATTAATTAGATTAAAATGTGAATTGATAATTTAAATTATCAAATCTGAAAAGTGATCGAGAGTGGAGTATCACCAGTTTTGCTCCAAAGCGATAGTTAAATCTTTAATTAGATTTGAACGTGAAATGGTAATTAATTTTACCGATAACACCGTGGTGTTAGGTATGGAGTATTACCAGTTTTGCTCCAGGGGATGAATAGGTTGGGATTGGGAAATAAAATAAATAATTACTTCGGTGTGGTTCGCTAATCCCAATTAGTTTGAAATGATATCCAAAGGAAGATTAAAGAATAAATTTAGAAGAATTTATCTTGGATAAAATTAATGGGAACCTTTCCCTAAGAATGTGATTTCATGAATAAATAATATTCTGAATTGGAACGAGGCGTTTGTTGTGTTTGTGTAACATTTGTTTATCATATACGTGGGTTATTCAGAAAGGCCGGGTTTATACCCATTCTGAATAACCGATTCGACGAGATGTCGAAGATGAAGACGGTGGTTGAAGACCGGAAGTCTTCACATCATTTGGGTGATTACTGATGATCTCGATTGGGCTGTACACCCAAGATGAGGGAAACAGTTGGTGATCGTCCAGACGTACTTGGAGATGGATGGATATGCGAGGAAAGTGCCTCCGGTTTCGTTCAGACCCAGAACGAACTTGTAAATGGATTGTGTGTCTGACATTGGATTTTATTCTGTGTTGATTGATCTCTATTAAATATACATCTGTTTGGCGGTGGAGAATTTATTCTCTCGCTTAACGCCCTTCTCTGAGACGTACTAGCTCAGAGGTTGTGTATTGATGGACACCAGTCGCATGGAATGAATTGCCAGTGTGGCACGCGTAAATGGCAATTGATCAAGGCTTCTGTTGAAAAGCAAAGTCTTGTGGTTGATGATCAAAGCACGGCTTGTGTGACGTAACTTTGTGTATAACGTGAATTTGCGAGCCTCACACCTCGGTATGAGTCAAAAACGGGATAGTGACTGTAGGGAGAGCACGACGTTTCTTTCTAGCTAGGGTGGTGTCAGTGACCTACCAGCCCTGACATTTATATACTTTTCACCTGTGTGGTTGTTGGATATGAGGCGCCTCGGATATAGGTCTGTAAGGACCGGGAAACCTGTGTTCAGGAATAATTAATCCTCAAAAGTAAGGGAGGACCGGCCCTGAAGATCCAAGGATCAGAGTGGGGTCCTGGGACATTTGCTAGAGTGTTTCGAACGCAGAGAGGAGCTTGCCCCTTGCCTCGACTCATGATGGAATCCAATTTCCAATACGTGATAGTGCGGTTTTATTTGTAGAACCTAGTATGGCGACATAGTGGTATGGGTCATTCATGCCGCCTATGATTGATATTTATGATTGAAATTGTTTTGACACTATACACCTATAGTAGTATCAAATAACGTGTTTTAAACGTATCAAGCATGCTTTGGCTGTTATAAGGTAAAAACCCTATCCTCCGGCTTGCGTTGCATTGTGTGATGGGACCTGGGTCTTATAACAGCTTCATCTTTCTTTATTTAGCATTGCGCTGTTTGTCCTATGCACTAGTATTCTTGGGAGGAAACCCGTTCCGTGTTATACGGCGTGGTCCCTTGAATTACTATCCATTAAAGTAAAGCTTTAAATAACTGTTTTAGTTCTCACACCAGTCACATGACTGACCTGGAGTTTATTGTTTTAACCTAAACTCTGGGTTCCCTTATTTTCGACACGGACAGCTAGTAGTTTTGGTTTTGCAGATTTATATTCACAGGATCCTGATTAACAGCTGGAACGATGCTCGGAAAGCTCTGTATCCGTGTATCACTTCTAGTTGTGTTTTGTATATTTTTCCGCTGCTATGTAATTTATTGTAATCTCTGATATTTGTTGAATGTAATTTATTCATTTATACTCTGTATATTCTTGAATCTGATGGGTTGTAATAACAATGAAATGTTATTATGTCTGCGTTCCGATTTGTCTTGTTCTCAAACGATCAGGGGTTTTCGAACGGTCTTAGTCGGTTTAACGATCGATTCGGATCGAGCGAAATTCCTTGCCGTTACATTACTTCATATCAAACATCATTATTATGAATTACAGTGCTTCTCAAATAAAAACAATTCGCATCATAAGTTGCATTTCACTTAAATATATCATTTCATACTATTTTGCATATATGACATACTGCATTATAACCAACACACTGCACACACTGCATTACATGTTAACTCTAACTCCACATAACAAGTATACAATATAAGAAGCTTTTATCTAGTTAGAAATATAGGATTATTAATCAAATACATAACATTTTTACTTAGTCTTTATTAAATAGACTTGCTTGAATTGATTGCATAAATTGATTGTTTGAATTTCTTGTTTGATTTGATTGTTTGTATTTATTGTAAATATTGATTGGATTTCTTAGTTTATTAGACTAGTCATAATTTTAGGGGGAGTTATAATCATTTAGGCATAGAATCATAGATTTAGAGGGAGTATTTTATTGATTTAGGACTCAGAGGGAGTACTTTACTTTAGTATAGGAATTATTTAGATAGTTATAGGATTTAGGGGGAGTAGTTTTAGAATTTCTTTTTGATAATGCCAAAGGGGGAGAAATTATAAAATATAGAATTAGTTTATAGGATTCATATAGATAGGGGGACTATTAGAAGGATCATCATCAACAGGTATGAAAAGGTATGATATTTTATAAACTAAGGTTGTCATCATCAAAAAGGGGAAGATTGTTGTAGAATGGAGTTTTGATGACAACAACCTTATTTCAATGTTAATTGATTATAAAATATATACTAACATTTTTATCTAGAGTGTATGTGTGTGTATATATATATATATGTATACATATGCAGGATTTATATACATTTTAAGAGCTTCTAGAGATTCAAATTTCGCAGATGATTCGAGACTCATAAGTAATAAAGATTTCAAGATTTCAAGATAAAGATAGTAATAGATTCTAGTTTATGTAAGACTCTGAATAGCACTCCAGGTTCAAATTCAAATTCTGTTTTTTCAATTTCTGATTTCAAATTCTATCTTCAATCTCTATCTTCTCTATTTTATTTTCTTTATTTTACTTTTGATTTTAAACTAAAGTTTTATAGTTTATAAGTATTATAGTTTATGTATTATATATGCTTTATATTTATATGGTTTTAAACTCTATAATTTTATAAATATGTTCATATATCTTATATTTATGTTTTCATATGATTTTCCACTTTATAATACTTATTTATAACACTATGTTTTAATTCAAGAAATTCCAGAATTATATATATATATATCAAAACACTTGAAAATTGCTCAAAATTCAAATTTACATAGTGATATGTCGACATACATATATGTCTATATCGACATATAACTGTCACTTTTTCAAAATTGAAAGGAAATGTCTTTTCACTATTTGTAACATTCTAGAAGCATTGCAACCTTTCAAATCTTATAAATAGGGGCTGATTTCGAATTTTTCATCATTCTTCGTCTCCATCTTCATTCCCTTTCTTTACACCATTATACTTTCTTATGTTTATGATTTCTACACTTATACTCTACCGGATTTATTCTATTTTCATCAAACTTCTTCTCTCTCTCTCTCTCTACTCATTACTCTCCGAATCGAAGTGCTATTAAAGAATTATAGGGCTATTGTAATCATTTGGGAATTGTTTGAGTAATCAATGTTACCCTTGTAACCGTGAAATCAAGAAGAGTGGAATCAGTGTTACCCTTGTAGCCATGAAATCAAGGATAGTATACTTGATCAAATGTGTGGAATCAGTGGTATCCCTTGTAGCCGTGAAATCAAGAAGGTTGTAATTGGATATTGATATAGTAATAAAACTCTGCGCAATCCAGCTTTGCGTGGGATTGGACGTAGGAGCAATTCCGAACCTATATGAAATTCGGTGTATTCTTTCCTTTTCTGCATTTTATTTTTATTTATCTTTTTGTTTGTGTTAGATACTGTGTCTGTGATTGTTTCTGTGGTGTTTGATTCATATAGTAGATCATATAAGTTTTAGATTTTGTTTAAATTCTCAAAAACACTATTCATCCTCCCTCTGTTGTTAGTTTTGTCTTAACGATCCATTCCGCATTCCCTAACATTACCTTATTATTAAACTGTCTTATTTGTTTGTGAGCTAGCAGGATATTTTTGGCTATGTATCTACCAGAAATAAAAGCAGACTGGTTATCAAAAATTAAGTACTTGAGGTGTGGTTTAATTCTATTGCAAAGCACTTTAGTAATAATTTTATAAATCACATTGCAACACGCAATGGGTCTATAATCAGATCTATCTCTAGGTTTTTCAATTTTTGGGATCAAGGTTATAGAAGTGTTATTAAAACCCTCTACGAGTTCCCTATACTAAAGACCTCTTGAATCATCACCTATATGCTCTCTTTAATCTCTGCCCGATGAACTTTAAAAAATTTAGCAAAGAAAACATCAGGCCCTGAGCTTTTGTCATGAGGAATAAAAAAACAGCTACTCGAATTTCATCTAATCTCACATTATCAGCTAGATGTCTTATACCCATGTCATTGATAATATTGGTAATTAATTTCCAGAAAAGAATCAATCATTGAAGTTTCGGAATTAAAAATTTCAGAAAAATATTTAATTGCCTCCCTTTCAACAAAATCAACATCATGGACAGGATCATCATCCCTCTTAAATAAATTACACCAATTATTGGTATGTTTTTTCAACAACGTTTTAGCATGGAAAAATTTAGTATAGGAATCCCCTTTAGTAAGCCAGTTAATTTTAGCTTTCTGCTTCGCATTACGGGCTTTAATTATGTTTTGATCCTTCCATTTTATTATAGGCTTCTCTGAGTTTCTCAAAATTATATAGATCAGTGGGATTTTCATCAATAACAGCAAGAATATTACTGTTTTTTCCCTCCATCATCTTGAGATAGTTTCCATCTTTCAACCTCTTGTAATGCCATCCTTTCAAGTTGAATTTCCAAATTTTCATAAATACCTAAAACTTGTTAACTTTTAAGCCTTGTAAACTGGAAAAAGGAAAGTTTTGATAGCTTGGTTAATTGTTTCCCTGTACCCTTCAGTAGAACTCCAAGTGTTAATATATTTGAATGGCACGTTTCTTATCACATTGCTTTTCTTCATAAATTTGACACAGATGGGAATATGACCGCTAATAGGATTAGCAATCCCAAAAGCATTAATCTCAGGAAAAATGATAAGAAAATTATGCTTACAGAAAACATTGTCAATTTTAGTTGTTACACCTTTTTTTTCTCCACGTATACGTAAACCTAGAGATAGGAATTTCCATTAACCCAACATTGGAAATGCAATCAACCAATCCAACAATATGTCTAAACGTGACTATAGAACCCCCTTTTTTATCGTTTAGAGATAGAATATTATTGAAATCCCCTAGAACAATCCACGTAAGATTTACGTTATTTGCTTCTTTAACAAGTTCTTTCCATAACTTTTCTCCGTCGAGGAGGAAATTACTAGCATATATACAAGTAATTCTACAAGAAAAACCTCCAACATTACCAATCACAATTGAAATGTGTTGATAAGATATAGTTTCTTCCTTAATAGTCCAAATATTCAAGTCCCACATTAATAGATTTCTCCCCTTGCACCCACTATTATTATTATCAACATAATCCCAGTTTCTCCATAGTTCATTTTATGAAATTTGAATCATGTCACTATTCAACTTATTCTCCAGAAGGCCCACAACAGATGGCCTAAATTTGTTAAGGAATTTAAAAACTTCAAACTGTTTTTTTGGAGCGTTTAATCCCCTAACATTCCAAGTAACAATGTTCATTTAATTTTACTTTGGCTCCTAGTCGACACTTTAGAAGGAGCATTAGAGATAACTTTGCTTAATTTCTTTTTATTCTGTCTATTTGAAGTTACCAATTCATCCAAGAACTTTTTATTTTTATCAATGTGGTTTGAAACATCTAGATCATTTGTAGGTTGTTCTAAGTTTTCCTCTGAAATGGAAATTTGATCAATGAGGTTATCTTCCTCCGAGTCTACCTAGTTTTCATCTAATCCATCCACGTCCACCAACTGATTTTGGACCTCAGCATCTCCATCACGCAAATCTTGAAGTGTTTTAGTTGAACTTTCCAATGTCACATTTAATTTAATACTTTTCTGCTACATAACTTGGTTATCAAAACCCCTCTGCATATGTGTATCTATTACTTCAGGTAGACGGTTATTTAAATTGCTACTCTTAGTGTTTCCAATATTAGTCATTTCATTTTTAGAAATGTGTGAGTCTTTCTCGTTTGAAACTAAACTAGTAGTTGCCACTTGATTAGACTTTGCAAGATTTATTATTTTCTTTGTTATTTGGGGCAACATTTTTTGCAATATCACTAGACTCAACAAAAATAATTATTTGATTCAAACTGCCTTGTATCACAATGTCTTCATTTCCTCTGAGTACCTCAAATCCATTACTAAGTATAAAAACATCTCTGTTTGTGAGTGAATTATCTTCTTCAATAGCTTTCCGATCTGCATTATCGCCTATTGGGCTACTTATTATTTTCTTTGTTATTTGGGGCAACATTTTTCGCCTTATCACCAGACTCAACAAAAATAATTATTTGACTAAAACTGCCTTGTATTACAATGCCTTCATTTCCTCTGAGTACATCAAATCCATTACTACTTATAAAAACATCTCTGTTTGTGAGTGAATTGTCTTCTTCAATAGCCTTCCGATCTGCATTATCGCCTATTGGGTTACTTATTATTTTCTTTGTTATTTTGGGGAAACATTTTTTGCATTATCACCAGACTCAACAAAAATAATTATTTGATTCAAACTGCCTTGTATCACAATGTCTTCATTTCCTCTAAGTACCTCAAATCCATTACTACTTATAAAAACATCTCTGTTCGTGAGTGAATCATCTTCTTCAATAGCCTTCCAATCTGCATTATCGCCTATTGGGTTACTTATTATTTTCTTTGTTATTTGGGACAACATTTTTCGCATTATCACTAGACTCAACAAAAATAATTATTTGATTCAAACTGCCTTGTATCATAATGTCTTCATTTCCTCTGAGTACCTCAAATCCATTACTACTTATAAAAACATCTCTGTTCGTGAGTGAATTATCTTCTTCAATAGCCTTCCGATCTGCATTATCGCCTATTGGGTTACTTGTTATTTTCTTTGTTATTTGGGGCAACATTTTTCGCATTATCACCAGACTCAACAAAAAAATTATTTGATTCAAACTGCCTTGTATCACAATGTCTTCATTTCCTCTGAGTACCTCAAATCCATTACTACTTATAAAAACATCTCTGTTCATGAGTGAATTATCTTCTTCAATAGCCTTCCGATCTGCATTATCATCTATTGGGTTACTTATTATTTTCTTTGTTATTTGGGGCAACATTTTTCGCATTATCACCAGACTCAACAAAAATAATTATTTGATTCAAACTGCCTTGTATCACAATGTCTTCATTTCTTCTGAGTACCTCAAATCCATTACTAATTATAAAAACATCTATGTTCGTGCGTGAATTATCTTCTTCAATAGCCTTCCGAGTTGCATTATCGCCTATTGGGTTACTTATTATTTTCTTTGTTATTTGGGGCAACATTTTTCGCATTATCACCAGACTCAACAAAAATAATTATTCGATTCAAACTGCCTTGTATCACAATGTCATCATTTCCTCTGAGTACCTCAAATCCATTACTACTTATAAAAACATCTCTGTTCGTGAGTGAATTATCTTCTTCAATAGCCATCCGATCTGCATTATCGCCTATTGGGTTACTACAATTCTCTTTCCAATAGCCTTCCGATCTGCATTATCGCCTATTGGGTTACTACGATTCTCTTTCCATCATCATTCATATCAACACAATTATCTCTAGACACTGGTACTCACATTTTAAATTTGTACTATGAATTTGATTGACCATATACACCACAAGCTTTACAATACAAAGGCTTATATAAATATTCCACGTTGACCTTCAATTCTTCTCCTGTATGCATCAACTCATCCACTTCTCTAGGAAAATCAGATCCAGCATTTATTCCAATTAATAACCTATTGAAGGCTGCTTTAGATTCATCTGCCGTAATTTTATCCATCTTTATCGGTCTTCCCAAGACACTAGCTATGGCACTTAGTGCTACCTTGTCCTATAATTCTAGTTCGAGATTTGTAAATTTAACCCATAGAGGCATAGATGACAGTAAATCTTTTTTAAATCTCATGCCCATGTTCCATTTCTTTAGAATAATAATTTTGTTGTCAAATAGGTATGGTCCCCCATTTAAAATTCTATCATAGTCTAGGCTATTATCGAAACGAATAATTAAAAAAACCGTTCTCTTTGGATAAAAGTTGAGACTTTCCTGTCGGTTTCCACATTCGTTCAACATAATATTTCAAATGGAGATGATAAGGTTTTGAACCATATACATAGAAAATAATGGAGTTTTTCCATTTATTAACTAATCCGTGCGCCGCTAGTTCAGAAATGATAGCTTTTTTTTTCAAGTTAAAAAATTTGGCTTCAACATAACTTAGATCTAAATATTCAGCACGTTGTTGTCCAGTTCCTCCTGCCGTCGCCTGAATCTAAGATTTTTCTCCTCTTGTGGCAACCTCTAACTGAATCTTTTGCCAATAAAAATCATTATTCCCGGTACCTTTGCGCTGAACCTGGTGAACAGTAGCTCCAGATCTAGCATTCGCTACCCCCTTATACTGCATTCGAGGAAGACGTACCGCCGCCGAGACAGTATTTTGAAGATCAGAAGATCCTCTGTCACTCCGCCGGTCAGATCGCGGGTACTGAACGAAATCCTAGGAGCTCTTCCCCCTCTCGCAACCGTCACCCAGTCGTTATTCGCCCTTCCCTCATCAGACCCTACTTCGCGCACCATCTCCTTCCCTAGCCTCCGATCTGGAGGTCTACCTGAATCGGTCGTAACCCTAGAAGTATTAGTGTTCTCCGTGGTCGCCATTATAATATAAGAAAATTTATAACGACATAAAAGCTAAGCCATTATTTAAATTATATATATAGTACATAGATATGTTAATATAATATATAGAACTTGAAATAATTTAAAATTTTCAAACATTTGATATTGTTATAAAATATAAATTTATATGTTTTATAAGTTGTTTAAACATACATAGTCTAACTTATATATATACACACAAATATATATATATATATATATATATATATATTTCTCATAGAATTACACAAAAATTTGGGTTACATTATCATAAATACTATTTTAACTTAATACTAATTGTGATTTCTTATTCATATTAGTTTTATAAAATATATTTATCTTAATATTTTTGTATGAAAAATGTTTTTATGTCTTAAATATGTAGTTTAAATATAAGATGTTAAAATTTCATAATTTACTTTATATTACCAGATTTCATCGATAATAATTTTGTTAAAATTATAGATTTTATATTATCAAAAAAATTTAAGTTGTAACATTTAAATGTTTCTTTAGTAAATTAATTTATTTTGATTTCTAAAGCATAAATCCAAAATTAATTTTTATAAAAACATTTATGTATATCTCACGATATATTAAATTCATAACATTAGTTTTTATATTTTTATATATAATTATGAATATATCATTATAGTTTACTTTATATGATAAAATTTTATATTCACTTTAAATAGATCTTCAAAATTTACTATAGTATTTTTTTAAAAGAAGCACACTAATAAAATAATTTAAATTCATATTTCTTCGAAAATTATTTTGAATACTTATTTTTGATTACTACATGTCATAAATACGTATTTTCTCAATAATTTTTAAACTTTTATCTTTACTATCCTTTTATTCTCTTTCACTAGTATCACTAACCTAAGTCTAGAAAGTAATGTATATTACCTTTATTTGACTGAAATAATTTATATTTTATATGTACATGCATCATGGTTAGATATTACTTTGAATATCTTTTATCGAAATACATATCATCGTTAAATCGCTCTGCATATTATCGTCGTTACACATCTTATTTCATATCATATCACATTATAAATTGCAATGCATGTCAAACTAAAATCACTCACATCACAAGTCGTATTCCATTCAATATTTCATCTCATATTGCTTTGAATATGGCGTACATTTCATACTGCATTATAACCAACATATTGGACACACTGCATTACATGTTAACTTTTAACTCCACACATAACAAGTATACCGTATAAGGAGTTTTTGTCTAATTAGAATTATATAAGGATTATGTTGGACCAAAAAGTGGTTCTAACATCCAACTGACTAGAAATCGTGAAGGATTATAATATGAAAACAGATAAAAGCAATCGATACACAAAATTTAGAGTGGTCCAGCGTTAACGAGCCTACGTCCACTCTGTAGTTCTTTGATTGATGAATTGTACACAAATACAAGGCAAATGTTTACTCTCCCTCACGAATACAATTAATAATCTGTAACAGCCAGCATTTTACGTATTAGATGATCGTAAAATATTTTTATTTTATTCCCTGATGGTTGGATCATTCTCATATTTTAATATGTTGCTTATGGGGATGTGAGGCATGTCCATAATTTTTACCAATTTTGTTTGTGACCATTTTATCACTGTCAGTCTTGTAAAGGATATAAATTTTGACTCTGGTCGAATCAGTTGGTGAGACTTGTGCCATTGGAAAGGAAATGATGATTGCTTTTCCGTAGAGTAGTTACACTAAAATTTTAGATCAACAGTTTGGGAGGAATCGCTGTTTTAAGGTTTTTCATTTGGCTGTTCAGGTATTGGGAGCCACAATGGGCTGATTTGGGAAGGCCCATTAGTGGCCTAGTGGAAGGGTATAAATAGGGAGTGGGAGGTATGAGAAATGTTTTAGTTTCTCTGTTCTCTCATTTGGTGGCCTATGTTCCTCCTTCCTCTAACACCTTTCCACCATTAAAAATCAAAATCTAAGGAAGAAAATCGAAGATCTACAACATTGGAGGCTAGATCTACATCATTTGAAGTAGGAATTCATTGGATCACGGGGTTTGTTTGAATTGCTTGCTGCCCGGTAACTTAATTCATTGATTTTAGCTTGTTATGGAGAATCAGTGAGTGATTTGCATCTCTCACATGGATTCAATGAACTAGATGATCAAGTTTTTCATCAAATTCAAGTGTTTTACCATAGATCTACACCATGATAAGTTCATTTTCATATGAAACACCCTAGGATCTAATTTAGCAGGTAATTTCTATGCCATTTCATATGCATACGCAAGTTAGATCCATAAATTTGTTCATATGTTCATTATCATGATTTTTTTGAAATGTATATAACTTGTGATTAAAATCGTCATTTTCGTGTTGCTAGTGATTTCATATCATGTTTGTGGTCATATTTGATGAGTTAGACGAGTTGGTTTCGTCGAATTTGTCATTTGGCGAACTTTTGGTCGAAATCGGAGTTGGATTGGAGCTATGCAGGAAATGGGTCAGTCCTTCTTTGGTCGGTCGGTGTAAATCTAGTCGGTAGGAAATGGTCTGGTCGGTCAGTGTCTGGCTTGGAGAACAAGTCAAAGTTTGTTCGGTCAGAAGCAGTTCGGTCGGTCGCGGTTGTTCGGGTCGGGTTGGTCTTGATGGCAGAACCAGGTCGATCGGTTGCAAAATGTGAAGTGGTGAAGGTGTAGGATCGGTCGTTGCCAGTCAGTCGAGACACATGCTTAATCGGGTCGGTCAGAACTGAAGGAGATCAGTCCAAAGTGGTCGGGTCGGTCGGTTGAGTGGCTTGGGATCAGGTCGGTCGTACCCTTTTCTGAGCGGGTCGGTTGTGATTTTCTGATCGAGTCGGTCGTGCATTTCTGAGTGGGTTGGTTGTGTATTTTTTGATTGGTTCAGTCGCGCCTATTCTGAGTGGGTTGGTCGTGCCTTTTTTGAGTGGGTCGATCGGCTCCAAGAGAGTGGGTAAGTTGCACAGGGTCATTTCTTAAAAAAAATTGTATTTTCGGGTATGACCCAGATTTGAACAAAAGGGATTGAAAAAACATTTTTCGGGGCCAACCCCCCCCCCCCCGAACTCTAGCCGCAGCGCACTGATGTAATTTGGCTTGGAGATGGTGTGACTTCGAATGAATTTCAAGTAGGAAGGTTCGAAGTGTTGAAAGGTGTTCATTGATTGATAGAACAACGAATGAGGTGACAACTCAAAGGTCATGAGTTGGTGGATAATGATTGCTTGAGAAGGTTACTTGAGCTATGAAAAATCATCGGGTTGGATTACTAGAGATGCAAACGCCGAGAGATTATTGTTGTCGTAAGCTCTAGCAGGTTCAAAGCAGGGGTACAATAGGGGCACCTAAAAGACGGGTTGTAGGTCGAGTACCCTGGATATCGTTGAAAGGCCTAGTTGTCAAGGTTGGACAATCATACATATCGTTGAAAGGTGTATGGAGTTTATTCTTGAACTGGGGTTACCATTAGCCCATGACATATGGCAAGATTAGCCGTCACATGATTAACGATGGTTTCAAAGTAGGATTGATGGTGATAGCCAGAGTCAGTCATGGATGATTGATTGTTTGAATGCTCTATTTGTACCATGTAACAACCCGTAATTTTAAAACATGACATAAGGGATAACTAAAGAATAATTAATTATAAAAGAAGAATTAAGTGAAACGGATTACGCCATTGCGTTCATCTTGGAATTCTGCTTGAGTTAGAGTCTGAGTTTGCGTAAAACGGATACCGTATGAAGGAGTTGTGGACGATAGAAGTTGGGCGGAACAATTAGGAAATGGGCCAAAATAACTGACGTACTTGTGAAGTGCGCCAGAACAAAATTGTACTGGCGCACCTGGGAAGTGCACCCAGGCCGAGCCAGATCGGCAGAATTCTGGAGAGTTCCATGATGATGTGTTTTGCTGGGATTGGCTGGATGACGTGTTTTTCTAGTCTGGATGTTTCAAATGGTTCCTAATCTAATCTAAAGGTCCTAATTCACCTAATACATCTATAAATAAACACATAAACCTAACCCTAATCTCATTGCTATCATCCATGGCGCCTCCATGTTGCTTTAATCTAAATTAAAACAAGCCTTTCCTCTCCATCAACTCAAATTACAAGATCAAATTCTACAACAAAGGTTTAGCTAACCAAATTCAGAATTCATAATTCAGATCTATTCTCTCTCAATTCTCTAGACCTAACGCTGTGAGTTTCAAGATTACTTTTAGGTTTAGACAAATAAAAGTATGCTTTGATAGACAATGAGTTGGATATGTCGTAAAGTATGATTCTGTGTTGATATGAAACTTTATCCTATGTCATGACAAGATCTAATTTCGTAGATCTAATATAATTGTGGTGATTCGATTATGACGGTTATATGGATCTTGACTTGTAACCATGTTATAATGGAAGTACATCTATTAATTTAGATAATTATGACATCACTTGGATCTAGAAATTTATGCTAATAACCTTTCACTTGTCATATTGTGATACACTGATATATGTTGTAAACTTGACATGTGAATCTACCTTTTGATCTAAACATGTTGCCATGACTATGCTAGATCTAGGTAATTGAACACCTAATATTAGATCTAGATCTCATTATGCTTGCTTAAACATCATAGTAATTGCCACAAGTTATTAATTATGCCCACTTAGTTATGATGTTAATCACATGTCCATTCACTTTGTTACTATGCCAGTTTATGATCATGTTTATGTCATGATACATTGAAACTATAACCCTCGTCATATTCCCTTTTAATTATTATATCTAGGCAACTTTATAGCCTAGATGACGCCAAAATACATACGAATACGTTAGAGAGAAAACAGGGAAAAAGGAACTAAAATTGGCTTGATTTATGTAATGTTTAATAGGAAATGGGACATGTAAATCAAATGGGGAAACATAGAAATAGTTACCCATAATGACATAGATAGATTTGAATTAATTTGAAACGTTCAGTAATTTACAATTAGGAATCATAAATTGTACTTATGACACGAGGTTAGGTTACATTAGTGGCGGAAGTCTGCCCGGACTCGATCGCAATATCCAGCAGCCACTAGTGTTGAACCTAATGTGGGAGGTCTAAGTACGCAAATACGAATTGGGCTAAGACATGAGGTTAGGCCCAACTGTGGAATAAGATTACCCGGACCCGACCAGCATATCCAGCATCCACATATTTTAGGCGTAATGTGGGAGGTCTAGCCCACTATAACCATAATTGGACATGGTAAAGAAATGGACTACATGACCTAATTTAATATGACTATGGATTTAAGTTAGGGTTAAGTAAAATTGGATGGGTAGTGGGGGGTTAAGTAACTTAGAGGGGATGGGTAATATATATATATATATATATATATATGCCCACATACTTAATCCAATAAGGTTATGTAATTAAAGACACCTAGTGGTATACATAACTAGTAGATAGTGTAACAATGTTATGTAATTAAAGACACCTAAGTGGTATACATAACCGTTAGATGATGTAAGAAAGTTATGTAATTAAAGACAACCTTTAGGGTAAGCATAACTAGTATAGGGCTATGTAATTAAAATCACCTAAGGGTATGTATAGTCAGTAGAAAAACCTAGTGGGGATACAAGACAAGGGGGAGAGCTTGTATCATATTGAGAGGGACCCATTTCGGTTAGTAACCCGAAGTTGTATCAAGTAAAGACCTCCGTACTAGGCGGAGAAGGGTCACGCTTACTGATTGATTGTAAGAGATCCAAACGGGGCGGGTGGTGTGGGCGGTACAAACCGACCGGGGACATGTGCATGCATGTGCTGGGCAGAGGGGGCTAAGACGACTGTGACACCAGTAGATATAGTTGTGAACACCATGGATTTCACTTTAGGAAGTGATACCTCCTACTGTAGGGCCAGTACAGGATATCTATAAGGTAGGGAGCCGATCGATTAGGGTAGTGGTTAAGGTATACTTGGACATATGACCTAAGCCTACCAGCTTAAAGTGGAAGGGATCATTTCATTTCAGTTATACTAGTAATAATGTAGAGTTATCATTAGTAAGGCACATATACTTTAACTTGCTTACCTCGTCACACCTGCCATTTATGTAGTGATTTCTCTCGTATCCACTTTATATGCCTATCGTGTTGCTTTTAATTATCTACTGGCTAAATTAACTAGACTCACCAGACTTTATGTCTGACCCTATTGTTTCTCCTTCTTTCTTCTGTTTCCCCCCAGGTTTTCAGGGAGGAAATAATCAGACTTAATTAGGAATCAGATATCATTTTGCTAGGAGCTACTTCTGAAGTATGGCTCAAGTTCTTGACTCTACTATGTCTTAGCTCTTTTTATTAGGGAAATGATGCTTTTTATTTACTTATGTACTCTGACAGTGTAAGACAAAAGTATTTTTATTGTAATGGTTTTCATGGCTTATGAAATTGTGGACCAAGAAGTTATGAATTATGTTTGAAATAAAAATTTAAATTTTCCGCTGCTGCCTTATTTATCTCTATCTTGTAATTATTCTGTGTCTGTTTACCTATAGCGCTTCACGAAACTTAATGCATTCCCTTAGTGAGTAACATTAACGGACGTGGGTTGTTTCACTTGGTAACAGAGCTGAAGGTTACCAGACTAGAAAAAAGTTTCTGATTTTTTTTTTCCAAAGAGGTTTTAAAGAAAGCATTTTCAAAAAGAAAATTCTGTTTTGAAAAACATTCCCCAAAGAGCCATATATAGTATCCTTTGGTCCTCTATCTAAATTTCTTCCTTTTCCTTTTTTTTCAGTATGTATGGGGAACAAAACATCCCTTATATCCCAGAGGGCGTCACTATACCCGGATGGTTCCGTAGGTATTTGGAAGCCACGGCGCCAGCCGAAGGCCAAAGAGACGTTCCTCCCCCGGATGAACCAGTCATTCCTCCTCCTCCCCCTCCAAGAGCAGATAACTTCGCCAAGATCTGCAAGGACTTACGTGCTATGGGAGGGAAGCCATTCCATGGGAACGAGACATTCGTAGAAGCTCGGAACTGGCTCAAGGAGGCCGAGGACTTATTCCTAATCTTTGAAGTGGGGGATCGAAGTAAAATCCAATTAAATGCTTGGCCGTTAAAGGACGAAGCCTCATTTTGGTGGGAAGTCACCCAAGCTAGACGTCCAGTAGAGGCTTGGGAAGACTTTAGACAGAGGTTCGAAATAAAATTTCTTTCCCAAGCGGAGCAAAGCATACAAATGGAGAGGTTCTTTGCTCACAAACAAGGAAATTTGACAATGAAGGAATATGTGAACAAGTTCAACTAGCTGGCAAGGTTCGGTTGAGTTAGTGGATACCCGCATAAAAGGGCTTTGCGGTTTGCTAAAGGGCCGAGTGTGCCTCTGCATGGGTTAGCAATGTCCCATATTCCAATGGGGGCCACATTTGAAAATCTTGTTGATATGGCCCTAATGGATGAGGAGGACAAGGGAGAAAAGAAGGAAGTGAAAGCTGAGGGGACATCGCAGAATAAAAAGTTATGGCCCAAGAAGGGGCAGCAACAGTTACAATAACACCAGCAATAACAGAAGAAAGGTGGGAAAGATGTTAAAGGCAAGGATAAGAGAAAATGTCACAATTGTGGAAAGAAGGGCCACCTGATCAAAGATTGCAAGAGAAGGAAGGCCAGTTGCTTTAACTGCGGAGAGGTTGGACACTTCTCTAAGGAGTGCCTGAAGAACCAGATATCGCAGGGACAAGGGCAAAGAGCAAGGACTTATGGAGGGCAAGTGGATGCTCTCGCGATCGGTGCTCCTCGAAGAGGTAGAAAAATTTCTGTAAAAACTTTAGTTTCTCTTTCAAACTTTCCAGTTAGAACACTTTTTGATTCTGGTGTTTCACACTCGTTTATATCTAGTTCTGTGGTTGAATCTCTGCATTTAATTACTAGTATGGTAGTAGATCCTGTAGTTGTTTCAAACCTCATTGGTGGTTCAGCTCATTTGTCGATGATTTGTCGGGGTTTGAAAATATCTGCGTTGGGCATCGAATTTGAATGCGACGCATATGTGCTCAGGTTTATGGGCTATGGGTAGATCCTAGGAACGGATTGGCTTACCACGTATGGGGCCATTCTAGATTGTAAGAAGAGGGCTGTTAGACTCCTGACTCATTATGGGAAGACCCTCGAAGTTTCTTATGACCCTCAAGGGCCTGTTATGCTTAGCTTCCTAGAGTCTCTAGATGCATCCATAGATGATTTGCAAACTATTCCAGTAGTTCGAGATTATCCCGATGTTTTTGATGAGTATGGGGTTTACCTCCAAGATGTGAGATCGACTTCCGCATATACCAGGTGGACAATGCAAAGTAGTTGCATTACCAATGCGCCACATGGCTCCAATAGAAAGGAGGGAGCTGAATGAGAAAGTAGGGGAGCTACTTGAAAAAGGGTTTATCAGATATAGCATATCTGAGTGGGGTGCTCCAGTAGTTTTCGCAACTAAAGAGGATGGTTCTCTTCGTTTGTGTGTTGACTATAGAGAGTTAAATAAGCTCACCAAGAAGAATTGGCACCTTCTTCCGAGGATTGATGATTTATTTGACCAGCTTGTTGGTGCCTCGGTATTTTCTCAATGGGACTTGGCTACGGGTTTCCATCAGCTGAGGGTGGCTGAGGACAGCATAGATAAGACTGCTTTCAGAACTCCAGACGGTTTCTTTGAATGGCTAGTTATGCCTTTTAGGTTGACAAATGCACCTGCCTATTTTGTGTTTGATGAGTAGGTTTTTCGGGAGCTCCTAAACAAATTCGTCATAGTCTTTGTTGATGATATTTTGGTCTTCTCTAAGAGTGAAGAAGAGCATGCCCAACATTTGGGAGAAGTTCTGAGAACTCTCCGTGACCATTAGCTAAAAGCAAGGTTCTCCAAATTCCATTTCTGGAGAAAAGAGGTGAGATTCTTGGGGCATGTAGTATCCAAAGAAGGGATAGTTGTAGATCCCGCGAAGGTTGTTGCAGTACAAGATTGGCAGATTCCTAAAAATGCAACTGAGGTGAGAAGCTTTCTTGGGTTGGCGGGTTATTACAGAAAGTTCATTAAGGACTTCGCAAAGATATCAACCCCTCTCACCAGGCTGACAAAGAAGAATTTGACATTTTCATGGGACATAGACTGTGGCATTGCTTTCCAATGACTAAAAAAGGCTCTGACAACAGCCCCAGTCTTGACCTTGCCCGATGGGAGTAAAGTGTTTACTGTTTACACTGATGCGTGCGGTACAGGGCTTGGTGCAGTTCTGATGCAAGAAGGAAAAGTAATATTTTATGGGGGTAGATAGTTGAGAGTGAACTACCCCGCGCATGATCTAGAGCTAGCGGCCATATTATTTGCATTAAAGATGTGGCATCATTACTTACTTGAAGAGAAGTTCGAGTTATACACCGATCATGAATCTCTCAAGTATCTATTCTCCCAGAAGGATCTAAACCTAAGGCAACAATGATGGATGGAGTTCTTAGCCTCATATGATTTTGAGATTGCTTATACCTCCGGCAAGGGTAATGTGGTGGCAGACGCACTAAGTAGGCAGAGGGTAGCCCTGAGTCCTCGGTTTATGGAAAGAAAGAATTTGGAGTTCATATCAGTTTTTGATTTTAGACCCTCCATCGAAGTTTTTCCTGATTTATTTGCATCCTTGGAGATACGACCGACTCTTGTGGTGCAGATGGGAGCTTCGCAACAAGGTGACCCACAGATTCTAGACATCGTGGATAAGCTCATAGAGGGGAGACTTCTAGTCACCTCAGTAGGTATGCCTTAGATGAAAAGGGGTGGTTGCGACGAGATGGAAGGCTTTGTGTTCCTCAAACTGGAAGCTTGATAAAGGCAGTCCTAGAAGAAGCCCACCATTCTAAGATGACCATACATCCAGGCGGTGACAAGATGTACAGAGACATGAAGAGAGTTTTCTTTTGGGCTGGGATGAAGAAGGACGCAGCTGAATTTGTTTCTTAATGTTTGGTTTGCCAGCAAGTCAAAGCTGAGCAAAAGAATCTCGATGGATTACTTCATCCATTGTAGGTTCCGTAATGGAAATGGGAAAGCGTCTCTATGGATTTCATAGATGGTTTGCCTAGATCGAAGAAAGGTAGTACCAGTATTTGGGCAATAGTGGACAGACTCACCAAGAGTGCTCACTTTATTCCAGTTAAAAGTAAAAGGACGGCACCATGGTTGGCAGTAATTTATGTTCGTGAGATAGTTTGTCTCCACGGAGTTCCTTCCAACATCGTGAGTGATCGTGACCCCATCTTTACTAGCAAATTTTGGAGGAGCTTGCTAGAAGCATTGAGTACACAGTTGTGTTTAAGCACCGCTTATCATCCTCAAACCGATGGGCAGACAGAGAGGGTGAACAAAATTCTAGAAGATTTTTTAAGTCTATGTATCCTCGACTTCATAGGGACTTGGGAAGAGCATCTTCCTTTAGTAGAGTTTTCCTACAATAACAACTATCAGGCTAGTATCGGTATGGCACCCTTTGAAGCATTGTACGGACGACCCTGTAGATCGCCAACTTGTTGGTGGGAATCTACAGAAAGATTATTGCTTGGACCAGATATGGTTAGGGAAACGTCCGAAAAGATTGACCTTATTCGACAATAGATGAAGACAACTCAAAATAGGCAGAAGTCATATGCAAACAAGAGATGGACTGACATCGAATTCAAAGTAGGAGACCTTGTTTTTATCAATGTATCACCTTTGAGGAATGTGGTTCGCTTCGGATCAGTAGGGAAGTTGGCACCTAGGTTTGTGGGACCATTTCCCATAACCGAGAGGATTGGCCAAATGGCCTACAGAGTAAAGCTCCTAGAAAATTTATCCGGTGTTCATAACGTTTTATATATCTCTCATCTA
Organism: Allium sativum; assembly: GCA_030737875.1. NCBI lineage: Eukaryota > Viridiplantae > Streptophyta > Magnoliopsida > Asparagales > Amaryllidaceae > Allium > Allium sativum. The sequence continues at coordinate 19,965,934 of CM060911.1, forward strand.
CAGAAGTGCCTATATGACACCGTGGAAGTTGTTGAAAGTGTGTACGTGTACTCGCTGAGTATAATACACACAAGGATCGTGTAATATGACAAACAATATACAAGTATAAAGTAATAACTATTCGCAGATAAGTAAATATAGTAAATGCAATAAAAAGGAAAAATCACACCAGGGATTTTTATACTAGTTCGGAGCACCGTCCTACGTCCAGTCCCAGACCTCTCTCTGGATTTTCACTAATCAACAACCTCTCTTCAACCGGAGGAACAGGTTCATAACACTACTTGATTTACGGGCCACAAGCTTACCCACTTGATTTCACGGGCTACAAGCTTACCCACTTGATTTCACGGGCTACAAGCTTACCCACACAGGACAATTACAAGAGTTTGACTTTTGAATGTGTTCTTGCCTCAACACTGATTAGTCAATAATTGAGTACACCGTTCCTATAATCTTATCCTCAAATGTAATTTGATGTTTGTGAAGATTCGGAAGTGGATTATCGTTGAATCACAAGTGTATTAAATATGCTTGGAGATTCAAACGATAATATAATGATTTTGAGTGCTTTTTGAATGCAAAATAGAATGCAAAGTAGATCAGAGAATAGAGAGTGAAATTCAGTGATTTGGATGAATGAATCACGATGTATTTATAGTGATTGAAAAGTTATAATCATTAGTGAAAAGTTGAATCAAAAGAGATGATTCCTGATGAAGAGAAATGGATGCAACCTTTCATAAAAGAAGATGACTCTTCAAAAATATGCTTTGTTATTCAAAAAGCTGTTGACAGGTAAAATGTACAGGTAGACCGGTTTTTGACCGTTACCTTTTAAAAAGCTGTTGACAGGTTAATTTTTACAGGTAGACAGGTTTCATTTGAAATCCCGTTGACAAGTTAGAAATAACCTGTTGACATGTTTTTTGTCAACTTGCTATAGAAAAGAGTTTTCATGAATATTTTTAAAAGAAATGAGAAGTATGATTATTTGAGGATAGATTTTAACATTTATAACTCTAAATAACCAAATTCTAACCTACGAAAAAAACATCAATTCTCCTTTTTGTCATCGATTCTCTTTTTGTCGATCATGAACTTCTTCTTGTCGTTAATCAAAATAATTATTGAAATCTTTTAATCAACATTCTCCCCCTTTTTGATTGATGACAATACTGCTTGATATTTCAATCTCCATTGCTATCTCCCCCTGTTTATATGCTCCCCCTGAATTATATAACTAAATCACTGCAAGAAGGAATGTTAGTAACATTTTCTCCCCCTTTGTCATCGACAAAAAGGGTACACAACAGTGAATGAGATTATAGTCGTAACATCACAACATTATGTAGTTAAAACATAGAACATCACACATAGATTGTAACGCATATTACAAACCATACCAGACCAAACATACCAAACTAAGTTATGTAGCATACATACTTAATTAAAACACAACACTAATTATGTACAAGTGCTGATATAAGTGTTTGAAATTAAAAGCATAACATCACAAAATCTAAACAGAAGGAACTACTCAGATGGTCAGTCAGAATCGGTTTCTTCTTCTTCTTCTTCTCCTTCTGTGTCTCCTTCTTCTTCACTTTCTTCCTCGTCTCTGTCTTGTTCTTCCTCTTCCTCATTTCCACCTTCTTCAATATGTGACGTTCCACGACCACGACCATGTTGGGTACTTGCTCCAGAACTAGTGCCTTCCTCCGAAGTTGACCATGTAAATGTAGGAGGCATTGGACGTTTTCCCGGATCTTGAGAAAGTGTGTTAGAGGATGAGGCACAAGAAATTGCTTCCCAAATTATACCGAAGAAAGACTTGAGTTTATTAAACCGCTTATCGAGTTTTATGTCCAAACGATCAAGCTTATTATCGGTTCTTTTAAGTCTTGCTTCTAGTAAAAATTGATTTCTTGAAATTTGCTCTTGAAATTCTTTTGTTGACGAAGTAGGTGGAGGAATTCTAACGTCTTCCGGTCTTTGCGTAGTAATTTGTGAGGAAGAAGCCTCTGGAGGACCTTGGTGTACATATTGCTCAAAAGGAATAATGTTTAAGTATGGCTTGGGAAGTTTCATTCTCTTCTTTGATGCCTTATTAATACACTTAGGTTTTGAAATTTTGGACTCGGGAGATGGAATTCTGCAATCCAATAGGAGGCGCATAATATATTCGTTGTAAAACAGATGTGGTCGAGAAAGTTTGTTTACCATTGAAATCACATCAAAAATCATTTCAACCCAATTAACGCTGACATCTCTATAAATAGAATATAATTCCTTAAAATTTTCTCTATAAACGGCATCGAAATTTCCAGTCCTTGGCAACAAGGAATGCGTGAAACAGAGATGAAGAATCCTAGCCGGGGGTCTTAAATTGATTCCTTTTGTACTTGACTTATGATCTTCAATGAACAAGTGACTAATTTTATCTCTAATATGAATAGGATAGAAATCACTAGAGAATTTTATACCATTATTTGGAGAATGAAGAACTTGTCCCATTCTATCTTTGGAGATAAAAACATGTTGTCCACAAACTACTGACCATAAACAATCTGATGGGTTATCCGGTTTAAATTTCTCTAGGTTAAGATTAGCGTAGAACAACTTAATCATTATATGATTAATTTCTATGTTGTTGTCATCAAAATTAAGGAGAGAATTAATACCTGCTCTATTCGCTATATCTCTAACATCATAGAGAAAGAAATCAGAGAACTTTATGAAAGATCCTTGATGAATGGTGTAATCCTTCATCTTATTCCATCTTTTCACAGCGATAGGATCCATTATCCAATGTTTAATGTGTGAATCGATAGGTTGAAGATGTGAGGAAGAAGAAGATGTTTTTGTTTTCTTATGTTTTGGAGCCATTGGAATATGATTTGAATTGAAATTGAAGATATTAGGGCTGATAGGAATGGTTGTTTGAGTTTAAAGGGAGTTGAAAACGAATTGGTGTGTTGGATTTGATTGTGAGCCGACGTTTGTATATATAAAAACAGAATTATTCGCGACCGGTCGACAGGGAGGAATAGGGCGTTCGACAGGAAATGTTTCTGGTTTGAAATTGAAAAACAGAAATTGGTCGACGGGGGGCATAGGGCGGCCGACAAGAAATGTTTCTAGTTAGAAACAAAACAGTTTAAATATAAACCGGTCGACAGAAAATTTCCTACCGGTCGACATGGTTTTTTTCTAGTTTTAATTTTGTAAACAGCGGTCGACAGGTGATGTGCAGGTGGTCGATAGGAAAACTCTCTGGATTGTAATTGAATAAAACCGGTCAATAGGTTATTTTGTTCGGTCGATAGGTACTGTATATTTTTCTTTTCTCACTTCTCTTGTTTATATATTCGAACTCTATTAAAACTTTATTATAAATTATAATAAATTATGAGGAATAAAACATAAATACACCAAATAAATCAATATAAATGATCTCCTTAAATACGATATATAGAAATTATTTTTTTGGTTCCCAAGGAGATTTTCCGCTTGCTCCTTCATTTTTGTTGTAATTCCTATCCCATGAGTTGGGTGTTCTTGATGATGATGGCATATGTGTGGGCTTATGAACGTTGTGCTTATTAGAGCTACAGAAGAATGAAGCTATTTGTTCGAGATACTTGAGCCGAGAAGCTGTTAACTTCTGCTCGTAATACATCTCCCTCTGGAGATCAACTTGATGCTTTTGATAATGGTGTATCTCATCTATTTTCTCTTGTGTACGTGGAGAACAAAGTAACGCTTTCTTGCAACGTTTTGAGTTAGGTGTGGTTCCAGGTGTACGTGAGTTTTGATGGAAACCAGGAGGATGTTCCGGTGTCTTCGGGGAGTAGTGCTTGTCTGATTCAGAGCTCGTTATGGTGATGTGTGATCTTCGAGCACATTCTTCGCAAATATGAGGCATTACAAGATGAATGAAGATTGAAAGGATGAATTTAGAAAGCACTCAACGAAGAGGTATATAAAAGACTACTTCTATTTTTAGAAGTGGTACATATTAATCTCACCACAAGATAACACTTTATTTTAGGAGAGAAAATAGTTAAGTAATAACTATCTGTATTAGACAGAAAAGAACTCTGCTTCGTTTAAAATATAGTTTAATTTTCAAGTTCCTTTCTAGATAATAAGCCTAGCTCTCTACGTAATTTTATGAAACTTGATTCGAGTAGAGGCTTGGTAAATATATCAGCTAGTTGATTCTCTGTGCTTACATATTCAAGATTTATATTTCCTTTTTCAATATTATCTCTTAGAAAATGATGTCGATATGTTTAGTCCGAGAGTGGTTAACCGGGTTTTTGGATAAGTTTATCGCACTTGTGTTATCACAATATATGATTGAATTTGATAAATTTATTCCAAAGTCATTAAGTGTTTGTTGCATATATAAAACTTGTGTACATGCAAGAGCCGTTGATATATACTCCGCTTCACACGTCGAAAGTGAAACACAATTTTGTTTCTTACTAAACCAAGAAACAAGTGACTTTCCAATAAAATGGCAAGTACCACTTGTGCTTTTTCTATCCGTTCGAGATCCTCCGAAATCAGCATCACTATATGATACTAACTCAAATGAACAATCTTTTGGATAGAAAAGACCAAAATCTTTGGTATTATTAAGATAACGAATTATACATTTCACTGCTCGTAAGTGTGATTCTTTAGGATTGGCTTGAAATCGTGCACATAAACAAACACTCATCATAATGTGAGGACGACTAACCGTTAAATAAAAAAGAGAACCTATCATACTACGATATGTCTTTTGGTCTACACTTTTTCCATTTTCATCTTTTTCAAGATGAGTAGATGTACTTATAGGAGTAGTTTTTCCGGAAGTATTTTCAAATCTAAATCTTTTAACAAGATTTCCACAATATTTTTCTTGATTTATGAAAATACCATTCGGAAGTTGTTTAATTTGAAGACCAAGAAAGTATGATAATTCTCCCATATGTGACATTTCAAATTCTTTGGTCATAACTTCTGCAAATTCTTTACAAAGTTTTTCATTTGTTGATCCAAAGATTATATCGTCCACATATATTTGAATAACCAATATGTCTTTTTGCGAATGTTTAATAAATAATGTTTGATCAACCTTCCCTATATGAAAACCCAAATCAATAAGATAATTTCGTAAACGTTCATACCAAGCACGTGGTGCTTGTTTTAAGACGTACAAAGCTTTTTAAGTTTAAATACATGATCCGGATATTTTACATGTTTAAATAAAGGAGGTTGTTCAACATATACTCTTTCTTTTATAAACCCGTTTAAGAATGCACACTTGACATCCATCTGATATAATTTAAAATTGTGATGACAAGCAAAAGATAATAAAATTCTAATAGCCTCTAGTATTGCGACAGGTGCGAATGTTTCTTCATAATCGATACCTTCTTCTTGATTATAACCTTGTGCTACTAACCGTGCTTTATTTCTAGTGATATTCCCTTGTTCATCAGCCTTATTTTTATAAACCCATTTAGTTCCTATAACCGATTGGTCAGTTGGCCTTGGAACAAGTTCCCATACATCATTGCGCTCGAACTGATTTAGCTCTTCTTGCATGGCAATGATCCAGTAGTCGTCGGTAGAAGCTCCCTTAGGATTTTTCGGTTCGATATTCGAAATAAATGCAACATGACCCATTTGATTAAGTTGACTCCTTGTCCTAATCTATGAGGTTACTTCTCCAATAACATTTTGAACCGGATGATCTCTTAGAATTCTCGGAGGAGATCTAAATCTAGGTGGAGAAGGTGCCACAGCAGGTTGAGGAATATCTTCAATAATTTCTGAGTCAGAGTCATTATTTGTGATGGTAGGATTATTAGTGACTATATTTTCTTCGTCATCTGATATATTATAAGATGGCTTATAAAATTTGTCAAAAGATACATGAAGTGATTCTTCAATAGTTTTAGTTCTCTTATTGAATATACGATAGGCCTTGCTTCGTTCCGAATATCCGACAAATATACCTTTATCGGATTTTGGATCAAATTTTCCCAGATGGTCTTTCGTATTTAAAATAAAACATTTAGAACCAAAAACTTTGAAATATGAGATATTTGGCTTTTTCTGATTAAATAGCTCATAAGATGTATTTTTCGTGAGAGGTCGAATAGATACATGATTCAAAACATAACACGCAGTTGCAACAGCTTCTGCCCGAAAATGTTTTGGTAAAGTGGATCCATTTAATAATGTTCTTGCACATTCTTGTAAAGTCCAATTTTTCTGTTCTACAACTCCATTTTGTTGTGGAGTTCGAGGAAACGAAAAATTATGATTGATACCTTTCTTTGTACAAAAATGTTCAAATTCATTATTTTCGAACTCTCCGCCATGATCACTTCTTATATTCTTAACTTTAAGTCCTTTTGACTTTTGAATTTTCTTGACGAAGGATTTGAAATGATTAAACGTGTCACTTTTATTTTTCAAGAAAATTACCCATGTATAACGAGAATAATCATCAACAATTACAAACACATACCGACTATGATTTATTGACTGAACCAGTGTTGGTCCGAATAAATCCATATGTAATAACTCAAGTGGTTGTAATTTTGATATGACTTTCTTAGGTTTGAAAGATGATTTAGTCAATTTTCCTAGTTGACTTGCATCACAAATATTATTAACCGTAATGCTCATTTTGGGTAGTCCTTTAACTAGATCATTTTTGGCTAGCTTGTCAATAGTTCTGAAGTTTATGTGACAGAAACGTTTGTGCCATAGCCATGGATCATTATCATTTGCTACAAGACACATATCTGAATTATGATTGATGTTCATATTCAGAATATATATTTTTGTCTCTGTAACCATCAAAAACTAGATTTAGATCTTTAACTAAAATACTACATTTATTATCCGAAAAAGAAATGATAAAACCTTTGTCACACAGTTGACTAATACTTAGTAAGTTATGTTTCAAGTTTTTAACTAGCATGACATTAGTAATTAGAGGTAAGTTAGATGTACCGTAATTGCTCACATCGCCTTTGTCGATGATATAGCCTTTTGAATTATCTCCAAAAGTGACAGAGCCACCATCTGAATAAGTGATATTTGTTAATAAGCTTTTGTCTCCAGTCATATGCTTCGAGCAACCACTGTCCAGTATCCACTTTCCTCTTTTCTTGAGTGGGTCCTGCAAAAAATAAAATTAAGCCCATGGTACCCACCTTTCTATAGGGTCCTAAGAGTTAGGTCTTAGGAGTCCAAACCCATACGGGTCCGGTATCCCCTTTATATAAAAAATTTGGATTATGATGCATAGAATTCAAAAAAAATTGAATGTACTTGTTCCTAATCAAATTGTTATTTGTTTTAGGAACCCATATTTGTATAGTTTTGACATTCTTCTTTTGAAATTTCACAATCGATTTTGGTTTGGAATATAATAAACTAAGATTTTTCTTAGCTTCAGTTTCTTATATTACCTTATTTTTTCTTTTTCTTTTACCAAGATGTTTCTTAATAACTTGTTTCTTATATGCCAACCCTTGTTTATTTATAGCAGATTGTGAACTTTCAATAATTTTTGCCAAATTTTCTCGACCTTTATTAAAGTTAGAAACATTTTGAGTAATGTCGTCTAACTTTGTTTGTAAACTAGCTTTTTCAAGGTCTAGCATTTTGACTTTTGCCTTAAGCTCATGATTTTCGGTAGTAAGAGCATCATTTTTCTCTTTTTGAGTTTCAATTTCCTGACTCAAAAGAGATAGTTGAGAATCAATATTAGATGATGATTCTTGAGCTTTTTCAAGTTCCTCCTCTAATATTTTCTTCTCGTCTTTTAGCATATCACGCTCCAATTCTGCTCTACGTAAGTCTGCTTGAGCTTGTTTGCATTGTCGTTTCATATCTTTGAATTTATATATCAATTCAGCATTTATATCAAGAACTTCTTCAAAAGAAGGAATTTGTACCTCATTTTCTTTTGCCATAAAACATACATTTGCTTGTTCATCATCTGAGTCACTTTCACTATCAGACGAAGATGAGTCTGAATCATCCCATGTTACTGAGAATGCTCGTTTCTTTGACTTGTCCTTCTTGTGTTTAAATTTTTCATTTTCTGTCTTCTTCTTTTGCTCCGGACAATCCTTTTGCATATGTCCCTTCTATTTACAGTTGAAGCATTTTACATTTGATGAAGATGGTTATTTGATCCGAACTTCTTTCTGTTGTAACGACTAGCCTTTCGTTGCTTTAAGAATTTCTTGAATCCTTTTGCAATGAATGCTAGATCTTCATCTTCAGAATCTGAGATTTCTTCATCCTTTTCGGCATGAAATGCTACATTTTTCTTTTCTTCTTTTTTTTCTTTTCTAGCCTTCAAATTTGCTTCATAGGACATTAGATTTCCTATCAATTCATCTGGCTTCATGACAGAAAGGTCATTAGCTTCTTCAATCGCTAATACTTTTCCTTTCCATTCACTAGTCAGAGAATGTAGGACTGTCGAAACTACATCAAAATCAGAATATGTTTGCCCTAATCCAATAAGTGAATGATGAATGGTTTGAAACCGTGAATACATCTCATTGATAGTTTCATTTGGCTTCATTTTGAAAATTTGAAATTGACTTTTCAACAAAGCTATTTTTGCTTGTTTAACCTTGTTAGTACCTTCATGATTAGATTTTAGCATTTGCCAAATTTGATAAGCAGTGGTACAAATACTAACACGATTATATTTGTTTTGATCTAATGCACAAAACAACATATTAATTGCCTTTGCTTTTACAGCAGCTGCGGTTTTCTCAGCAGCCGTCCATTCTGCGTACTCAGTCGTTGGATTGACTATTTCTTTCTGAGTAGCATTCCAAGCATCATAGTTAGTTGATTACATGTAAAAAGCATACGTGTTACCCAATAACTATAGTTAAGACCATTGAAGAAGGGAGGTCTTTGTGTCGATTGACCTTCAGTGTAAGTGGTGTTAGTGCTACTACGTGGGTTATTCGCCATATTACTAGAATATATCAAATAACTGTGTTACGGTTATGAGATGACCTTGCTCTGATACCAAATAAAAGTGTGTACGTGTACTCGCTGAGTATAATACACACAAGGATCGTGTAATATGACAAACAATATACAAGTATAAAGTAATAACTATTCGCAGATAAGTAAATATAGTAAATGCAGTAAAAAGGAAAAATCCCACCAGGGATTTTTATACTGGTTCAGAGCACCGTCCTACGTCCAGTCCCAGACCTCTCTCTTGATTTTCACTAATCAAAAACCTCTCTTCACCCGGAGGAACAGGTTCACAACACTACTTGATTTACGGGCCACAAGCTTACCCACTTGTTTTCACGGGCTACAAGCTTACCCACTTGATTTCACGGGCTACAAGCTTACCCACTTGATTTCACGGGCTACAAGCTTACCCACATAGGACAATTACAAGAGTTTGACTTTTGAATGTGTTCTTGCTTCAACACTGATTAGTCAATAATTGAGTACACCCTTCCTATAATCTTATCCTCAAATGTAATTTGATGTTTGCGAAGATTCAGAAGTGGATTATCGTTGAATCACAAGTGTATTAAATATGCTTGGAGATTCAAATGATAATATAATGATTTTTAGTGCTTTTTGAATGCAAAATAGATCAGAGAATAGAGAGTGAAATTTGGTGATTTGGATGAATGAATCACGATGTATTTATAGTGATTGAAAAGTTATGATCATTAGTGAAAAGTTGCAATCAAAAGAGATGATTCCTGATGAAGAGAAATGGATGCAACCTTCCATAAAAGAAGATGACTCTTCAAAAATAGTTATTCAAAAAGCTGTTGACAGGTAAAATGTACAGGTAGACAGGTTTTTGACCGTTACCTTTTAAAAAGCTCTTGACAGGTTAATTTTTACAGGTAGACAGGTTTCATTTGAAATCCTGTTGACAAGTTAGAAATAACTTGTTGACATGATTTTTGTCAACTTGCTATAGAAAAGAGTTTTCATGAATATTTTTAAAAGCAATGAGATGTATGATTATTTGAGGATAGATTTTAACATTTATAACTCTAAATAACCAACTTCTAACCTATGGAAAAAACATCAATTCTCCTTTTTGTCATCGATTCTCTTTTTATCGATCATGAAGCTTCTTTTTGTCATTAATCAAAATAATCATTGAAATCTTTGACTCAACAGTTGTTGAGCCGACCATGTTGGAAGAAGTCGAAGTGGATCGGGAGGCGACAATCAGACGGGTCCCCACCCGTATTCTTGGGTCAGAGATTAAGAAGCTGCTCAATAAGGAAATCAAGTTGCTAAAGGTTCAATGGGGAGATAACCGAGAAGATGCGACTTGGAAGCCTAAAGATAAGATTCGTGCTTCGTACCCTTTTCTTTTCGAGGGTATGTTCTTAAGTCCTTTCTCTTAAATCTTATCAGTACTTGTTTCTGTTTATAGAGTATGTCTTATCCATGGTATTTTCGACTTTTAGATAGGAATCCTATGGATGTAAACATGTGTTTGAAACATGTTATGATTGATGGATGCATGTGGATGCAAGTATTTGCTAGTGGTTGCCTGTTGATGCATATACACACACATTAGGCACTAAGATCGGCTCAATCACGCTCATATTGCATATAAATGTGTGCGCATTTTCTTTTCTTTTATGGATATAAATGGATGAACTGGCATATGGATGTTGCATTCGGATGAATGGTTGTGCACTCATATAGAAATGATATGTATCATTAGGATTCTCTTGCATACATAATGGACGCATGGCACTATCAAGTTTTTCATTAAGGAGGTCGACTGAATCAGTAGACTGCCTGATTTTGCATTAGGATAAAGACATATACACGCACTTTGCATGTGTTCATGAAAGCATTAGAAAGCTTCTAAGGACAATGGACACCCGTGATTGATGGATGAGTAGATGGATGATGAATGGTAAGACATACATTCCTTTCAGCTTCAAGATTTGGGGGACGAAATCCTTTAACTAGGGGGAATGTAACAACCCATAATTTTAAAACATGACATAAGGGATAATTAAAGAATAATTAATTTTTAAAAGAATAATTAAGTGAGATAGGTTATGGCGTTGCGTTCATCTCGGAATTCTGCTTGAGATAGAGTCCGAGTTTGCGTAAAATGACAACCGTATGAAGGAGTTATGGATGATAAAAGTTGGGCAGAATAATCAGGAAATAGGCCAGAATAACTGGTGCACTTGTGAAGTGCGCCAGAACAAAACTACACTGGCGCACCTGGGAAGTGCGCCCAGGCCAAGCCAGATGTGGATAATTCTGGAGAGTTCCATGATGATGTGTTTTGCTGGGATTGGCTGGATGACGTGTTTATCTGGTCTGGATGGTTCATATGGTTCCTAATCTAATCTAAAGGTCCTAATTCACCTAATACCTCTATAAATAAACAACTAAACCTAACCCTAATCTCATTGTTATCATCGATGGCGCCTCCATGCTGCTCTAGTCTAAATTAAAACAAGCCTTTCTTCCACATCAAGTAAAATTAGAAGATCAAATTCTACACCTGCGGTTTAGCTAATCAAATTCAGAATTCAGATCTATTCTCTCTCAATTCTCTAAACCTAATGCTGTGAGTTTCTAGATTACATTTAGGTTTAGATAAATAAAAGTATGCTTTGATAAACAATGAATTGGATATGTTGTAAAGTATGATTCTGTGTTGATATGAACTTTATCCTATGTCATAACAAGATCTAATTTCCTAGATCTAATATAATTGTGGTGATTCGATTATGATGGTTATATGGATCTTGACTTGTAACTGTGTTATGATGGAAGTACGTGTATTAATTTTGATAATTGTGACATCACTTGGATCTAGACTTTTACGCTAATCACCTTTCACTTGTCATATTGTAATACATTGATATATGTTGTAAACTTGACATGTGAATCTACCTTTTGATCTAAACATGTTGCCATGACTATCCTAGATCTAGGTAATTGAACGCCTAATGTTAGATCTAGATCTCATTATTCTTGCTTAAACATCATAGTAATTACCACAAGTTATTAATTATGCCTACTTAGTTATGATGTTAATCACAAGTCCATTCACTTTGTTACTATGCCAGTTTATGATCATGTTTATGTCACGACAATTTAAAACTATCACCCGCGTCATATTCCTTTTTAATTATTATAGCTAGGCTACATTATAGCTTAGATGCCGCCAAAATACGTACGAATACGTTAGAGAGAAAACGAGGAAAAAGGGAATTAAAATTGGCATGATTTATGTAATGTTTAATAGGAAATGGGACATGTAAATCAAATGGGGAAAACATAGAAATAGTTACCTATAATGACATACGTAGATTTGAATTAATTTGGAATGTTTAGTAATTTACAATTAGGAATCAAAAATTGTACTTTTGACATGAGGTTAGGTTACATTAGTGGCGGAAGTCTGCCCGGACCCGACCGGCATATCCGGCAGCCACTAATGTTGAACCTAATGTGGGAGGTCTATGTATGCAAATGCGAATCGGGCTAGGACGCGAGGTTAGGCCCAACTGTGGAATAAGACTGCCCAGACCCGATCGGCATATCCAGCATCCACACGTTGTAGGTCTAACGTGGGAGGTCTAGCCCATTATAACAGTAATTGGACATGGTAAAGAAATGGACTACTTAACCTTATTTAATATGACTATGGACATAAGTTAGGATTAAGTAAAATTGGATGGGTAGTGGGGTTTAAGTAAGATAGAGGGGATGGGTAATATATATGTGTATATATATATATATAGAGAGAGAGAGAGAGAGATAGAGTGGCCCACATACTTAATCTAATAAGGTTATGTAATTAAAGAGACCTAGTGGTATACATAACCAGTACATAATGTAACAGGGTTATGTAATTAAAGACACCTAAGTGGTATACATAACCAGTAGATGATGTAAGAAAGTTATGTAATTAAAGACACCCTTTAGGTTAAGCATAACTAGTATAGGGCTATGTAATTAAAGTCACCTAAGGGTATACATAGTCAGCAGAAAAACCTAGTGGGGATACAAGACAAGGGGGAGAGATTGTATCATATTGAGAGGGACCCATTTCAGTCAGTAACCCGAAATGGTAACAAGTAAAGACCTCCATACAAGGCGGAGAAGGGGCACGCTTACTGATTGATTGTAAGAGATCCAAACGAGACGGATGGTGTGGGCGGCGCAAACCGACCGGGGACATGTGTGTGCATGGGCCGGGCAGAGGGGGCTAAGACGACCGTGACACCAGTAGATATAGTTGTGCACACCATGGGTTGCCACTTTAGGAAGTGATGCCTCCTACAGTGGGGCCATCATAGGATATCTACAAGGTAGGGAGCCAATCGATTAGGGTAGTGGTTAGGGTATGCTTGGACATATGACCTAAGCCTACCATCTTATAGTGGAAGGTATCATTTCATTTCAGTTATACAAGTAATAATGCAGAGTTATCATTAGTAAGGAACATATACCTTAACTTGCTTACCTTGTCACACTTTCCATTTATGTAGTGATTTCTCTCGTATCCATTTTATATGCCTATCATGTTGCTTTTAATTGTCTACTGGCTAAAAGTAACTAGACTCGCCAGACTTTATGTCTGACCCTGTTGTTTCTCCTTCTTTCTTCCATTTCCCCCCTCCCCTAGGTTCTCAGGGAGGAAATAATTATACTTAATCAGGAATCATATACCATCTTGCTAGGAGCTACTTCTAAAGTATGGCTCAAGTTCTTGACTCTACTATGGCTTAACTCTTTTTATTAGGGAAATGATGCTTTTTATTTACTTATGTACTCTGATGGTGCAAGACAAAAGTATTTTTATTATAATGGTTTTTGTGACTTATGAAATTGTGGACCAAGAAGTTATGACTTATGTTTGAAACAAAAGTTTAAATTTTCCACTATTGCCTTATCTATCTCTGTCTTGTAATTATTCTATGTCTGTTTACCTATAGCGCTTCAAGAAACTTAATGCATCCCCTTAGTGAGTGACATTAACGGACGTGTGGTTTTTCATACCGTTTCATGTAGATTGTCCAATGTTAGAGGAGATGTTCCTTGGGTGCTTGTCTGATATTGGTTTAGACCTCTGGGGCTTGTGCTTGAGGGATGTTGAATTCGATTAGGATGGTTTGCATGAAATATATAATCTGGATATCATGAGTGCTTTACCATGATTGAATGGGTGTTAGGTTTCCATGGATGAATGGTTGAATTGTTTAATGTAAAGGCTATCACTGTCCGATGTGGGGAAGACGGGAGTTGTGTTCTTCTCTGGTGTTTGGTATATTGGTTTGTTAATCTACCTATTCTCATATGCTTTATTGGTGAAGTTTGTTAGTTGTTTTATCGCTCACTAAGACTGTTGTCTGACTCAAGGTTTTATGTTTCCCTCTTATTACCTAGGGATGTTCATCCGGTTGTGGATGGGCAGACTAGGTGGCAGGTGACAGGTGATCGCTTAATGAGGACGATGTTGTAGTTCGGTGGCGAGCTAGAGGCTTATGTAACAGTTTTATTACTATCTAGTATTTATGTTTTCGGTGTTTAAGTTGCTCTATGAGTATTGTAGTGAGGCCTTATGTACAAACTTTGGCATTTCCTATTATGTTTGGATAATCTTTCAGGATGTCGCTAAAGTTTCAAAAGTTTGTTATGTGATGGTTCACTATTATTGCCTCTTGTATATTTTCTACTATACTTTATCCTTGCGCTGTCAGTTCTACGATAGGTTCCGCTTGTGTTTACCTACTCTGATGACCGTCCATAGCTGTCGTGCGCACCTTTCAGCACATTATTCCTCTTATTATTGCGGGGATGTGGGCAGTCGTCACATAATCTCTCCAAATCTATATGATTATCCTCAGGAATTTAGAGTACAATCTGAATAAAACAGAGGGTTATTGTCAATGGTGGAGCTTGAGTACCTAGAATGCCAAAGATCAATCAAAATGGTGAGTTCTGGTGTATTTATAGGTGGAGACTACAGGCAGGTCGAATGCTACGTGGGTCCCATTTGCGAAATCTTGAATTTGGATGTGGGATAGTGCAGACAACACATCAAGATTGTGGGTTCATAGGTAGTAACCGCCAAGATATTCTAGGAACGTGGAGTAATTGCTTCAGGATAGCAGGTATAGGGTTGGATCGGTATCCATACGACCCGATCCACTTTGGTAACCGTGGGAGACTTCGTTGTTTCATGCGTTGAGGGGGTCGGATACTGGGTGACCGACCCGAACCGGTGCTCATTTGCTGGAATTGAGTTTCTTTTGCACGTGAAGGGACCGGATCAATAAGGTTCCCCGATCCAATCCGTCCTTGTTCAGCATCTTTTGGTATTCGATATCCCTCCTTGACTTAAGGCTCTTTCTTCGATCTACTCTGATTTTGTTGCTCATAAGTGACCGGTTGGACTTTGTGTGGCCTAGTTACAAAGTACGCCAACATTTTACCCCTCGAAGTACGTTTTATTGGACGTAGGATGTGCTTCGAAACTGTCAACCCATCTGTTCCTGAACTGGTGATAATCAATGGTCGTGTCTGTTTGTAGAGTCATGATGCTTAGAGAAACTGTGTTTCCTGATTCTTGTGTCACATATAAATACGGGGTTTGACTCGTGGTCATTTCCATTGAGCTTAACAAAATGGAGCTTTCAACCAGAATATAGGCGAGTTTCCAGGTAAATACAGTAACTTCTATTGTCTCAAAAATTTATAATTACTCAAATCGATGAAATTTCCCTATCTATTTGCATTCACACATTTATGCAACCTCAAGTAATTTATTTGAATTTTCCTTATTTCCAACCTTGCTTGACTTTATTTTTATATCATCGGATTGGAGTTTGCGAAGCAGACCAAGACAAGATCATTCGACCTGCTTATATACACGAACCAAGTGAATTTTGGTCCATTTCTGTTTTTAGGATGATGGGTCGAATTGGGCCATCACTTCCAGTAACATGAACGACCCCC
This sequence comes from Allium sativum, assembly GCA_030737875.1. Taxonomy (NCBI): domain Eukaryota; kingdom Viridiplantae; phylum Streptophyta; class Magnoliopsida; order Asparagales; family Amaryllidaceae; genus Allium; species Allium sativum. The sequence goes on from CM060911.1 coordinate 19,981,981, forward strand.
TCGACTTGGTATATAAATCAATGAACTCTCTTTCCTCCTTCACTTTTACTGCTGCAGATTTACCTTCAATTCACCAAAACCCTATTCCTGATTCATTAATTCTGTCTCATTTTTCAGATTCGAATATAGGTGGGTTTAGATTCTTTATCCTATACTCTTTAATCCTCAATTTAGAATAAACAACATTTGAATCATCGTGTTACTCTGTGCGGCTCTACCCAAATCAATGGCGGTACTAGTATCGAGGCCATCTGGTCCACCGCCGTCGATGGCGAAATCATCGTCGCCTCAGAATGGCTGTTGTGATGAGCTATTCTCGACGTTGAGGATCCGATGTATGGGTGTGTTTCTTACTTTGATGAAAAGGAGGCGATGGCGATTTGGTCCTTAGTGTGATGAAAGAAGGAAGAAGTCGGTGAGTCGGAAGGAACAGGGACTGGTCGGACCGGGGTAGGCGACGTTAAGGCCAAGTTCCGAAATGCTTGAGTGAATGAAATGGGTCACAACAAATTGGATCGGTTCGCGTTGGGCTTCTCCGACCCACTTTGGTGGTTTTAAAGTTATCCCGAGCCGATCCGTTGTTACTTCCCATTGCAGTCCGATCCGAACTGATGTGGCTCCTCTTAAAGCTCTGAACCGATGTAGCTTCCCATAACACTCCGATCCGATCCGCGCGTCTATAATGTGGAACATATGCACAACTTAACACTGTTGTACTTGGTTGAAACTACGACTTTGACGATGCGGACTAGTAATCCAATCTTGCACATAATTCAACCAAAAATCAAATAAAACTTACAGATTTGCAGACAGTTTGGATAGAGCCTTCGAAGTCGAACGTCCAGGACATCTGCATAAGATTGCTCAACAATTCAAATGCATATCAATTATTCGCTTACTTCTTCTGCTTTTCTTATATCTGCATTGCATACATTGGCACATGCTAGCACACACACATGCGGGGCACGGGAAATTATACTCTAATCTTGGCTATCTCTTGGATAGTACAGCGATCACGTATGAAAGATGCTCAACAAGATTGTTAGAGAAGACTACAGCTCCAGGATCATCTGATAACCCTAATCTCGAGGATATCTCATCAACTTCATATCCAAAGTGGGATAGCGCAGTTCAGACTTTGAAATAGAAATCCATGAGAGTTCAGGATCATCTGGAGGTGAAGTCTCCATGGATGAGGAAGAGGAAGGGGGAGTAGGAGACAATCGTGCCCCCGATGAATTCAGGAGTGCAGTGATCTTAGAGACACCCAATGACCCCGTTTGTTCAATAATCGATGAACCCATACTTAGGCGAATATGTTTGAAATATGGTATCCTTTGGGAAAAGGTCAAAGTAGCAACCGAAACAGATAAACCTCATAGTCCACTAAAGGGGTACATGGCGATGAGCTGAATGATGTGTATTGTATGGGGCATTCCTCCATTTCTGCCATTCATCGTCGATTTTCTAAGACGAATGCGGATTTCCCTCATGCAACTCTATCCTAATGCTTATGCCTATCTGTATACATTACACATTGCATATAGGGAAATCTTAGGCATGGAGGTCATTTTTGAAGATATAAACATCCTCTATCACTTTAAGCATCGAACAAAGGAAACTCTATCCTTTATATACTTTGAGTCTATGCCAAAAAAATGTCAATGAAGGATATAACAAAGTGGGAGATGTGAAGCCTGAATGATTTTACATCAAGCATCAAACTGGATGCTCTGGGCGATGACTTCAAAAGAGTAAGCTTAAAACTTTGACACTCTCATTTTAATCGTCATATCGAATGTGCTAATTCATTTTATTCTTTTGCAGTTGCGAACTCGAAGAAGGAAGAAAACCAAGCATATTGGGATCGTCTAAGTCGTCTGCTAAATGGTGGCCCAGATCTCTTAAATGTAAGGAAGTGCATGGTTGATGAATACCTTCATCGTCATGTTGTTCTTATCATGAGTCGAGTATAGGCCATGGAGGAGGCGCTTACGTATACGTGCCCCCAGCTCAAATTCTTCACATACCAGCGGAAACCAGCAACATGTCCCCAGCCGAGGGACAAGTTATAACTTCAGTTGAGAAGGGAGAGAGCTCCAGAGCCTAAGAACTTTCAGGTCCCGGGGAAGTACCATAATCGGGAGATAAAGAGACGACTCCCACACATGATCCAGACACCTTCCTCAAAAGTCCTTATCCACTTTATATCCAAGATGATGAAGTTTTGAACCGGCTATTTGAGGGAGAGCCCTAGAACGCTGACTCGAAGGATGCTTCTGTTTCAGAAAGACAACCCTCACCAAAGATACCATCTCCAGTTAAGTCTCATATTGATGATCCTCAACTTAACGATTATATATTAAGGGATATGAGCAAGCTTCTTTTGCCTGACAACCTCTATACTTCTCAGGATATCGGGACAAGCTCATTCTTCACCACCTCTAAAGAGGATGTCACTTCTGCGAAATTCGGGGAAGCCACGCAGACAAGCCTAACTTTGGGTTATGATCTGTCGGGGGAATCACTTAGGACACATACTGCTCCAACACGACATGTCACAACACTTATGCAATATCTTAGTTCTGAATTCTAACATTTGTTTGTTTTGATTTGTAGAGAGAATGCATCGCCACCGTTATTTTATCAAACATGTTCATGCAAGCATGCCCAGGTCTGATTCTGATACTGAGTTCGATCGTGGTGACAGCCGCAGAAGAGATACCAGGAAACATTATGATTCACAATGCTCTTACTCTTCACACTCTCGTTCCCCTCGCAAGTCAGATACTGATAAGCATAAGAGCCACCAAGACCGTCGTGAGGGGGATAAGCCACTATCTAGGGCTCTAACCCTTCCAAAGGAATCATACTCTCAGGAGAAACCTCTATCGAAGCACTCTGACCCATAGGACAAAACCAAGGATTTAGGAAAAGAGCAGGAAAAAAGAAAAGCGTCCCTTGTGCCTACCAGGCAGTGAAATATCAATATCACTAAAATTAGGCCCGTGATACTTGACCCCGAGAATGAGGCTAAACTGAAGATTCTGAGGAAGCAATTTCCAGATCATTATTTTAGGAACATGTATTTTGTCTCAACCCTTGAGTCGGTACCTTCGAAATGGGCGGGTGAAAAAGCTAAGATAGATCTGGTGGACAAGCAATACAATGAAATAAGCAAGTATTCGCTAAATCTCTCCAAAATCATCTGAGATTCATTAGCCGACGTAAGTGACATGAAAGAGACAGCTGAATATGATGAGATATCCATAGAAAATACAGAGAAAGAGCTTGAGGATGCGCAGGCCAAGCTTGCCCTCGCACAGCGTGACATTGAGAGTTACAAAAAGTCGCACGAAGAATTGTAAAAGAGATAATATACCAAGATCGACTCTCATAGTCAGGAGCGCACAACCTTAAAGAAGCAAGTTGAGGATGCTAAGTCAAAGAGTACAGAGGCGAAGTTATCTTGTACTCACCTCGAACAGGAAAAGGAGGAGTTAGAGAAGAAGAAAGAAAGTATGGAGGCTAAGTAAGCAGAGGTCGAGGAAAGGGCGGTCTTAGCTGAGGGGACGCCAATATTGCTATTAAATCTGCTGCTGATTCTAGTGTCCAACTTGCCGAAGCCCAGGCGGATTTAGACGGTTACAGCGAGCTTATGATCAAATTCTTTGCTTAGGTGATCTGAACTCGGGACACTTCTTGGACCAATGATTATCCGACAACTTTGGTTGATTTGTGGGATCAGATCGTTGATGACAAAAAGCGACGGCTTAAGGTTGACACTATTGATGAGGAAGAGCTCATGAGAACATATTTGAGAGGCGAGGAGATGGAGCATATGGCCAAAGAGAGGAAGCTGATCCGTGCAAAATGGAGGAGGATAGACGCCAATCCAAGGGGAAGGATGCTAATAAAGGAGGCTCTAGTTCATATGTCATTCCTGAAGCTACTAAAACAGAGAGGTATGACCCCGATCGTCCAGGGATCCTAAAGGCAGCTCTCCTATCTTCAATTGTCGAATTGGCTCCTGACACTTCTGCTGCACCTGCTGACAAGTCACCCAAAGGTATCTCCACCTTCTCGCCTTAATTTTTAAAGCTATAATAGCCTGTCATCGCATTGTAGATCAAACAATTAAAAAACCCATATTCTCTCCCAAACTAATAACTATTGCCTCTCGTTCTTTAGGTGTAAAACCTGTTGAGGAGACTGGAGAGAAGCATGGAGAGGTAGCTGACAAAGCCATTATGTCGTCCAGTGCTGAAGTTCCCAAGGACGGAGATATAATAGATGCATTGAAAGACGTTGTCAACGACAAAGAGGACGAGGAAGATGTTGTTGTGACTGGGGACTCGGGCAAGACTGAAAACATGACTTTGGTGGAAAGAAAGGCAAAGAATGATGAGCTTTTGAAAGCCAAAGCTGAGGAGGAACCCCTCAACTTTGATCTCATCCAAGTGATTGCTCCCGGGTCTAGGTTGATTATCAAGCTTTCTTCTTGGTCAATCACTGGAGAGTTAGCTCAGAAATCCTCTGCTAATCCAAGTGCATCTTCCTCGGACATGAAAAGGAAAAAACGTATTCTCACTGATGCTGAGAGTGAGAAGAAGGAAAAACTTAAAGCCACCAAGAAATCCAAGTCTTCCTCGAAGCCCAAGTGAAACATTGTCTAGTCTTTTCATTTTGTTTTCCACTAGTCTTATGTTATTGTAGTGAGTAAGGCCCTCGGTTAGTACCTCTGTATAAATTTGCACTTTTGTAAATAAAGCAGTTTCCCTGAAATGTCATATATTTGCAAGTTTATCATTTATTTTAGTCAACTGTAGTTGCAATTAAAACACTACTATGCCAAGTAATAAACAGTAAACCACATAACAAGCCAAACACTACAAGAAAAATGATTTTTTGTAGCGCTCAAAAAATGCCACCAAGCATTTTTGGTGGTGTTTTGATAATCGTTACGAGAAAATATGCCACTAAAAATTGTTGAGTATTAGTTGCACTTTTTTCAACGCCACTGTAAATACTTTTATTTTAACATTTTCCAAAAGCCACCATAAATATTTCTGTAGCGCTTTAAAAACGCCATAAAAAAGCTTTTTGATGCTACTAATAAAATGTCCAATTTTATCCCTGATTTACGGTTGCATTTACTCAACGCCACTACATGTATTTCTGTAGCATCTTTTAAAATGCTACTAAAAATTATTGATTAATTTGTTGTATTTTTTCATGCAATTATTTCTTGTTACTAGTCTATTTTGTTTCTACAATATCAAACAATAATCATTCACATAATCATCATGTTCAATCATTTAGAAAAACAATTAACCATATAATCGAGTAGAATATGCATAACCATTTCAATACAATAGTTTTCTGAATAAATGGCCAAATTCACATACAATAACCGTTGATATACAAATTTACACATCTAGTACAAATAAAATGTTATACCTAACTAGTACTTACAAAATGCTTGACTACCCATAATTCTTTGTTGTATGCACAAGTGAAACCTAGCACCATAAAAGTTCAACTTGCTCTTTGAACATTCAATGCTTGCACAAGTGAAATCTGTAATGACCCAGATTTTCGGTCATTTTAATTTGGGTATTTTTTTTAAATATTTTAATTGGGATATTTAATGATTTTTAATAACTAATTCATTTATTAAAACGAAGTTTAAATGTTATAATTTATATTTAATTATAAACGAGCTTGAAATGGCGTGGTAGTTCATAATATTTAGTTTTGAACTTCAATTGAATAAACATGATCCGATATAAGTTGAAATTTCGTGAAACGAGAAACGTTTGAATCTATTTGATTATAATTTTCTATTAAAAGGGAAAAATCTGGATTTCAGTTTATAAATTTTTAGTTATGTCCAATTCGAATTTTAAAATAGTCGCTATGGAAATCGTAAATAAACGATAACATTTATTTAATAACGTTTTCCATATAAATTAGATATCGGTCGACTCGAACTTCTTGATGTTGGGTTATAATTCGATATTGATTAATCGAAAGTGAGGTACTATTCCAGTCGGGTATATCTAACGATAATTTATTTATTTATTTTTGAATTTAGTAGTTTTGGGATTTATTTAAATATTTATCGATAATATTTTATAAACTATTTATATATTTACAGACCTTACTGTATAATGGCAAAACGATATGACATACACAACGATATAAAATCATTTTATGGTGAAAGTAAAATCCCCAAGCTATGCGTAACAAATCAGAGAGACAATGCAGTATACATAAAGGAGATGAATCATGATAATCAAGCATGTATGATTTTTTCCACTGAAACAATCAATGTATATTTACAACATCAAATAGAAATTCCAACCCAAATTCATTCAATAACAAAGCTAAGCAACAAATCAAATAAAGGAAAAAACAGTACAAATAAAGTAGGGAAAGGAGAAGATGTATATATTGACAGATTATTCACATGCGTGTACTCTAGTACAAGATCTTTTGGCTAAGACAAATTAAAGTACATGAACACATTCCAAAACAACAATGAATAAAGAAGTAAAGTATAAATACAACTGTATATCTTTTGCTAAGCCAATTGACAAACTAATGGGAATAATAAAAAGCAAAGTACCATAGCAAATTGAATAAAGTGGAAGAAAGAAAAATATATAATAAGATAAGTATAGTTCTGCATGTCCATATGCTAGTGTACAAAGTCTTAGATATTTTTACAAACTTTAATAGTGGCGCAGACTCCTTCCATACCTCAATCAAAGACATGTTCACTTACTTTGACAAAATTTCACCATCACAAATGTTGATGTATGACAATACTCTGGAAAAAATGTCTTCTTGTACAAAACGTCATGGCCAAACTGTCCCTCTCAGTAGCACTAGCACACCTACTCTATGGTAGAACAGTGCAGCACTTGTAGGCCTAAACTACCTTTCCAATAGCACATACCCTATTGAAGAAGACAATACATCTCAACTATCACCCTGTACCTTGTTTTTTCCCCCTCTTGTCACATCAACCGATCAATGCACAGCAGTTGCTATGTGAAGGGAAAACATATAGCTATCCAGACCCTATTGAACAGACGTCGATCTCATCCCAGAATCTCATTCACCTATATATACATTGCCATACCAATACTTGCCAAGCCAAAACGAGCTCACTGTGTCCACTTTTCTCAGTTCACAACTGGGTTAATTCGTGATCAGAAAACCCAATTTTAAGTCACAAAGTAAGCAATGAACTGCAATAACCCATTCGATTTCTCCTACCCATAAAAAACTCTTATTGTATCCATTTATTTACCAAACATTTAATAACAAAAATATAAATGATGATGTGATCTATGCGCTAACCTTTTTTGTGGAATTCGAATGGATATAGAGAACGGAATTCCACTTGAAAGGCGTGAACTTTGGGCCAAACTGTGGTTTAACGAAGGAGCTAGGAGGGATGAGGCTCAAGCTGTAGGGGTAGCGGATCAAGGCGCTTGATTTGGAGGTGTCTGGCGGAACTCCGGTCAATGAAGGAGGGAGGGGGGACTGGAATTGTCTTTAGCAGAGAACGGTTTTATTTTGGATGATAACAAATGAGGAGGAGTTGACTAAAATGATGCGGCTCCGTTCTTTTAATTGTGGGAAGGGTATAGGACGTGGACGATTTGGATTTCAATGGGTTGGACAATGGGCTTTAATACTTGTGGGCTTTAAGACTTATGGGCTTGCAATACGAAGGAATCCAATTCGATAATGAAAATAAATGGCCTATAAGGTTTATCTACTAATAGTTAGTTCAACCTTTAGTAAATTTATTTTACTTTTAAATTGTTATTAATTATATTATTTAAACCATGATAGAGTTTATAATAATCGGGCTAGGGTCCTGGATTTCGGTCACGGGTTGGAACAGGGCAGGCACAGACGAAGTGGTGAATGAAGAAGTCAAGCTGCAATATTTTAAAACATAGTAATTAGTTCGTTAATTTAATTTATTTATAATTAGTTATTTAAATTAGAGTTTAATTTAAACCTTAACAATGTATTCACATCTTATCAGAATTGGCCGATACGAGATAAACTAGAACTGTATTTATGAACAAGCAAGACGTTATGGAACGGAATTTACTGGATGGGGTTGGAATTAACTGGAATGAGCTGTTTATATAACGCAGGCCAAGTGAGTATAACTCACTCAGTTCACTCACTTATATTTTATAAGTAGGGTTTAATTTTTGTGTGCTATGGTTGTTTACTATTGCTGATTGTTGAAAGATACTTTTATTGATTGAATAAATTAAATTAGATGTTTATTTAATTTAATTGAAAACCCAAATCATTATTCTAATGATTGGAATCGATTGCGGTAACTTACCCGATTGGTCGCGTTTATATTTTTATAAATGCGTTAAATTAAATGGTTGACGTTAAATTATCATTGTTGAATGGTTATTGAAATTATCAGTTTAGTTGATTATTCCCATTATTAGTGATTATATTGAAATAAAAAATTTGTATGCAAGGAAGGACAGGTTGGAGGAATCCAACCAGATTCCTCAAACTTATTATTTATTTTCATATGATTATTATATGAATTGTTAAACCCCATATGATTGGATTATTGAATTGTTATTGGTTGCTAAACCCAAATACAACATTTGTTTGGTTATTAACCAATGGTGATATTGATTGAGTAATTTATAGCAGATGGCCAAAATACAATCTGTTTTATAAAGTTTGATTCACTGTCAGGTGAATCGATAGAAATGAAGCTCTGAAATCTATTTGTACTGAATACAGATTTTCTTTAAATATATATATTTTTAAATGAAGTTATAAAAGGAAATAAACCAACTATATATATATATATATTGTTTTAACCACGAATCACTATTTTTATACCAAAATCTACCGTGTGCGAAGCACGTGCCTCATCTTAATTACTAAATAATCTTTCAAAATTGATTCTTATATTAATAAGATTGATAAGCAAGTGGGCTGGAATTAACATGACGATTAATAATCGAGGTTTATTTTTTTTAGAAACAATTAAAATGAGATTTATTTAGAAATAGATTATTGTTTATTTAATAATAATCGAAGTAAATGAGTTTATTTGGATTAATAATGTTATTGAAAAGACAAGTTAGAGCTGATCAATCGGTTAATCGTGTTTTAAGATTTACCAATCCAACTATTTTAACGGAACTTGATTATTAAATTAAATTAAATTGTGCCAATTAATCTAATGAAATAATTTAGCAAATAGTTGTTTACTTAATGAGATTTTAAAAAGGGAATTTAATTCCAGTTAATGATGAAGTAAATTAAAAAAATTATTTAATTTAAGGAATTATTTTTTAAATGAAGTTCATTCAAGTCAGTAATAGAAGTTAGAAATGAAATATAATTGAGTTTCGAAGGAAGTTTATGAACGGGTTTATATTTAAACCAAATTTGGTAAATGAAGTTATAAAGTGATTTTAAGCGAATACGGTAAGCTTAAGATAAATATTACTTAATATTTTGAGTAAGGAATCGAGATGGCAAAGGGCTTTTTATTAAACCAAAGATGTGTAAACAAGTTGTGAATGAGGAGATAGGGAGTTAAAGCATTAAATTGTAAATTGACGTTACATAATAATGGCCTTAAGTTTAATGGATAAGATTGAAGTAAGATTTCCCAAAGGAAATGATTTAAAGAATTAAAAAAGGGATTTCTGTAATTAAATTTGGTAAAATGTTTAGTAATAAGATTTGAAATAAAAATCCAGATAATAGGACAAATAGTTTTAAAGAAGTTAAAGTTTAAAAGTTAATGTCACTTACTAAATCAATGAATTTAGTAATAACCATATATTTGAAAAGGAATTTTCAAAGGTAAGAAGGTTTTATAAAATCATATGTTAATACAACAGTGCAGTGGTATTAAAATAAAGACGGGTTTTTGAATCACGATTCATATTTATCTTAAGATAAGAACGTTGTTGATCAAGGTCTGAGAGGTAATTAAAATACCCAACCTTGAACAAATTCAGGATTGTCAAAGGACGATATGAGTCGTGATAATGGAAATGTTAAAGTAAATTGTTTTGGAAAAGTATTAGTGTAACGTTATTTAAAGAATTTGTGTGTGTATATATATATATATAATGGGATTTCGAAACAAAAGGAAATAAAGAAGGGCTTGAGAATATGAAATGATATTTCCATAATGACGAAATAACAGGGGATTTGTAACTATTGTTTAAGATGGTAAGTGAATTGATCCCGATGATAAGTAATGTGGTGGAAAATGTTTTGAAGGATAGTAATGGGAAATTGGACAAGATTTGTAACGACCCGTATTTTTATGGATAATAATTAATTAATTAAATTATTTAATAATGGTTTAGAGAATTAAAAGGTTATTTAATTAAATAATATTGAATATTTAATTAATATAATAATTAAATAATATATTAAATTCTAAAATAATCAGAAATAGTGAATTGACAATATAATGTGAACTGGACAATTCAAAATATATAATTCAGTTTGGAATTGAATTCGAATAATGAATATATTATATAAACGACATTTTGAACGTATAATTATATTATAATTAAATTTGAGCTCAAAATGACGCGACAGTTTGCTATTTGGCGATTTGAACTTCAACTGAATGTGCAGGGTCCGTTTTAAATCAGATTTCTGTGAAACAAGAAACGTATGGAGCTGGTGAAGTATATTTTTCTAATGGAAGAGAAAAAACAGGATTTCATTGTGTAGATTTTGATTTATGCCCAAATCAAATTTTAGAAAAGTCGCTATGGAATTCCATTATAATTTATATTTATTTATATTTTTAAAAGGATTTTTCAATATAAATTGAATATCGATTCAACCGGGATTTGAATATCGAGTTATAAATCCCATTGGAGCTGTATGATATTCTAGTGTGGATATATACGATAATATTTAATTTTAAATATTTAATTTATTATTTTTAAATATATTTATATATTTAAATGGGTTATTTAAAGCTTTAAAAATAGCCAGTTTTGCAAACGACCTCTGTTTTCGACGAAACTAATTTTGTTGGATCCGCAATATTGAACTCTAGCTGCATGTCCAATTTCGTAATTTTTGGATACCGTGTGTGAGCACAAGGATTTTTAGAATGCAAATACAAGTGATGTAAAAATAAATAAAAACATTGAATGTATAAGGCTCTTACAACAAGCCACATTTTGCACTATAAATACCCTCACATTTTATCTTCTAAACCTAACTTCTCTGGTCAACAGAAAAGCACCGCAACTATTTCTTTGTTCAACGTAAAATCTCTATCTTCAAAAATCAAAGTAAAATGGTAGAAAGTACTATAAATCTCGTGATTTATACATTTGAAATCATCACAACTAGTTCTTCAATTTCATATGAATTTTGGGTTATTCGAAGTCCTACTCGTTCGCTGGAAAGTATTGATGTCAGTTAGTGTTCAACATCGCGGAGGATTTAAGCTTTAATCCTTGAATTGGATATCGTTCTTGAAATCAGAAGATCGAGTAGCTTTGTCTTTGTTTTTTTGGGATTTTTCAAAAATAAAAAATGTCGATCTTTTGTTTGAGCATCAACAAGCTTCAGAGAATGGACTCGCCATCATTGGTGCGAGCTGAAGGATGTTTACACAAGGAAGAAGAGGAAGGAGAGAGGTGAATTTAGATGGTTTTTGTTTGATTTTTAGTGGTGTAATTAAGGAGTATGGAAGGAGGGAAAGATCGATAATGGCACTTTGGGTTTGCAGGTTCGAACGTTTTACTGGAATGGTGATGGATCTTGGGTGACACGGTTTGAAAAATTGGAGTGCGAGGTGAACGAAAATGGTATGGAGAGGAAGAGAATGAGATGAGGTAATTATTGGTGATTTTCATTTTATTTTAAAATGGAAGATGGTGGAGACTAGGGTTTTGAAACATATGGAAATGGTGGAGGGAGAAGCAGCTGTCGGGTTCGACAATTTTGGGAAGAAGCAAATTCGGGTGCGGGTTATTTTGGTTTGGCAGATCAGTATGAGATGGGCCAAATGGTTGGTAAAGCCCAATTAATTTAAAAAGAAATTTATTTTATTTTAATTAACGATGTACAAACTTGTGTAAGCTATAACTTTATCATACATTATCAGAATTGGACAAAACAAGATCCGATAAGATCGTATGGACGAACACTACCCAATGGAACTGACTGGGAGTGGATTGGAGCTCGTTTGAATTTATGGCGAAATAAATTGTTTGATTCAAATCAAACAACAGTTTATCGTTCTTTAACGATGAACTGCCAATGTGAGTAAAACTCACCAACTCTGAACAGTTATATTTCTATAATGTATTCTTAGAACTGATAATTATCTGTTGATTGCTGTGTGTTAACTGTTTGGTTGAATTGCTTATGTATTGGTTGAAATTATAGATAACGATATACATATATAAATCATTAATCAAATATTGATTCTGTTTAGTAGAATATTTCATAGTGAAATGAAGTAGATGTTAATTATATTCTTTAACATCTGTGGATGCAGGGAAACAGGTCGGAGGAATCCAACTGGATTCCTCAACATTTATTTTACTCTTTTTCATATATTTTGATATATGATGTGATATACAATCTGTTGTTGACTGTGTGTGTTTGGATAATATTGATCAGTAGTATATGGTATGTTAAATACCATAACAAATACTAGAATATGAAAAGGGAGTTTTCAATGTTATATTGGAATTGAAATCTTTATAAAAACAAAGGATTTAATATAAAGGAATATTTATAAAATCAAGGGATTTTATAAAGGAAATTAGTTGTAAAACAAATGTAAAGGAAATTATTTGTAAAACAAAGATAAAGGAAAGTATTTGTAAAACAAATATAAAAGGGAAATATTAGTAAAACAAATAGAAAGAGGAATATTTGTAAAACAATCACAAATAAAATAGAAAGGGAAATATTTGTAAAACATTTACAAATAGAATTATAAAACGAAAAGGATTTTATAAAAAGAAATAATTATAAAATCAAAGAGTTGAAAAGGGAATTATTTGTAAAACAAATATAAAGGAAAATATTTGTAAAAGAAATAAAAGCCAAATATTTGTAAACCAAATATAAAAGGAAAATATTTGTAAAACAAATAGAAAGAGAAATATTTGTAGAAAAATTTACAAATAGAAATAAAAAGGGAAATATTTGTAAAACATTTACAAATGGAATTATAAAACGAAAAGGATTTTATAAAAAGAAATAATTATAAAATCAAAGAGTTGAAAAGGGAATTATTTGTAAAACAAATATAAAGGAAAATATTTGTAAGAGAAATAAAAGCCAAATATTTGTAAAACAAATATAAAAGGAAAATATTTGTAAAACAAATAGAAAGAGAAATATTTGTAGAAAAATTTACAAATAGAAATAAAAAGGGAAATATTTGTAAAACATTTACAAATGGAATTGGAAAGGGAAATATTTGTAAAACATTTACAAATAGAATTTAAAACGAAATATTTGTAAAGCATTTACAAATATATTAAATAGAAATATTTATTTAGAAAATAAATAAAGTTATAAAACAAAATATTTACTTAGGAAATAAATAGAATAATGAAAAAAGAATTATTTGATAAATAAATAGAATTGTATAAAAAGAGAGAAAAGAGAATTTTACACTAGGAAAGTTTAAACCCGTGCTTCGCATACGGGTATAACATGATATGGATTTAAAGTAAAGATTTTAAATAGAATCTGTTGTAACCAGTAGATTGAGAAGATTAATTTATAAATAATGTTTTATAAATTAAATAAAATATTTATCATTCGATAAATAGAATATATAAGTCAGGGCTTATATAGAGAAGTAAGAATCGATTTCAACATCGATATTTGAAACTGAATATGGACGTAGAGTTAATCAAAGGAGTTAATCAAAATGTGTTAATCAAAAGGAGTTAGAGGATTTAATCGAATTATAGTTAATCGATTAGAGTTACAGTTAATTGATTAGAGTTAGAGTTAATTAGTTAGAGTTAACCAGTTAGAGTTAATCAGTTAGAGTAAATCGATTAGAGTTAAATCGAACTAGAGTTATTCGAATAAAGTTAATCGAACGAGAGTTAGTCGAATATTTGTTATATTGAATAGAGTTAATTGAATTAGAGTTAGTCGGATTTGATTTATTCGAAGATAGTTTATTCGAAGAAGGAGTTGTCGAATAAGGTTATTCGAAGAAGAGAATTAATCGAATATAGTTTATTCGAATAGAGAAAGAAATTATCGAATATTAGTTATTCGAAAGGAGTCATCTAATATTAGTTATTCTAAAGAAATTATCAAATATTAGTTATTCGAAAGGAGTTATCGAATGTTAGTTATTCGAAAGAAATTATCGAATATTAGTTATTCGAAAGGAATTATCGAATATTAGTTATTCGAAAGGAATTAACGAATATTAGTTATTCTAAAGGAGTTATCGAATATTAGTTATTCGAAAGGAGTTATCGAATATTGGTTATTCAAAAGTTGTTATCGAATATTCGTTATTCGAAAGTAGTTATCGAATATTAGTTATTCGAAAAGATTTAACCGAATATTAGTTATTCGAAAGGAGTTAATCGAATATTAGTTATTCGAAAGGAGTTAATCGAATATAGTTTATTCGAAAGGAGTTAATTGATAAGAGTAAATTAGTTAGAGTTAATTGAATAGAGTTAATCCAGTAGGGTAAATCAAATAAAGTTAATCCAATAGAGTTAATCAAACAGAGTTAATAGAATTGAGTTAATCAAATAGAGAAAACTTATAAGAGTAAATCGATTAGAGTTAATCGAATAATGTTAATTGAGCAGAGTTATTCGAACATAGGTTATTCGAAGAAGAGATAACATCGAATATAGTTTATTCGAAGGAAAGAGTTATCGAATAGAGATTTATCCAAAAGTGAGTTACATAAGGAAGTTTGTTAAAGATTTAAAAGATAAACTTTGACTATTTCGAAGTTAAAACGTGGTTCAGTTAAGGTCTGAGAGGTAATTATACCCCAACTTGATTGACTTCCTTCTTAACTATGGAATGGTAAGGTTTGATAGTGAATGATGGTTAAGTCAATTTAGTTAATGAGTGAAATGGTTTGAGTTGGCATGGCGATGTTTGATTTAAACATCAGTTTAAATCCAGTGAAGGAGTTTTGGAAATGTTTTCCAAATGAGAATTAGAAATGTTTTCTAATAATAGAAAATAAGAATTTATAATATATGGAAACAGGAGATAAGTAAATTAATGAACTAAAGAGATAAATGTTAAATGATGATTGATGATTGATCGATAAAATTTCCATCTGGAAATAATATCATTGTTTGCACACGTGTTTTTCTTTGATAGTTAAATCACAAATTATCGAAGTTTTGAACATTTTTTCTGTCGTCAATACGGAGAGACCGGTTGGATTATTATCCGAGAACCACTCCATATGGGCGTTAGCGTTTCGAATCAAATAGATCGAAGACAAATTGAAGACGAAGTTATGCAAGGGCTATCCTGTTTACAGAATAGTGCCTTCGGTTTGTCCAGTCCCAGGACAACTTGAATGGATGAATGTTTGACAGAATATATCTGGTAGATCACGTAAGTTGATCGTTTCAAATGTATTTACGTTGGTGACGGAGGAATTCGTTTCTCTTAGCTTATACCCATGGTATTTTTAGGGAAATCAATTTGTGATTTGACGGGTATGACGATGTGGCATTCAAAGTGAATGAATGAGTAATCTGTTGAAAGATACGTTATGACCTCCAGCCTCATCAACTGGGAAATGGCAGAAATCGGGCAAGCAGCATGGCTAAATGGTTCACAACCAATTAGGGTATATTGTCACCATCTAGAGAATATTCATATTTATTACTTCTTTCAATTCTCTATCTCCCGGGAACGGTTATGTTGGAATACTAACCGAGGGTGGAAATATATTCGATACACTCAAGTGAAATGAGTGGTCAGTCATGTGTGGCTGAGTTGCAAGATGTTCTTGTTGAACTCCAGTGTACCGCTTCTAGAGTACACTAATCGGAAGGTGGATCCATACCTTGTCATAGTTGGAAATCCATTACCCAATAAGAGCCCATGGTTTTGATTGTATATTATATATGTAGAATGTTAGATGCAAGCATTTCTACTAGATTGATATTACTTGTGTTAGACATTATTATAATATCAGAATAATATTGTTTTACAAATGATTATCCTTTGTTTCAAAAGGATTTTTGAAAGTTAAATCAAATAATTTGAGTTTACTCACACCATTCACATGACTGACCCAGAGTTTATTTTGTTTTGTTTTCCCTAAACTCTTGGGTGCCCAATTTTGTACGGGCAGCAAAGTAGTCAAGATTTACAGATACTTGAAGAGCTGGAGCAGGAGGCTTCAAAATTATATAGCTATGGTTTTTCCGCTGTGTCGTAAGTGCTGTACTTTGGAAATGATATGTATATTCAAGTACAAATTTATACTTCAAAGTTATATTATGAAATATATTTATTCGTTCCGCTATGAGATTCGTGTTTACTCTGATGTTGTATGTTCTTCTTCTTCTTCTATTCTGAGTTTCTATCTTATCTATCCTCACCCTCTAATTTCTTTCATGGACTATCCGGTGTTTCCGATGCTTGAATAGTCGACATAGTGTTGTATGCCGATATACAGGATCGCGAAAACCCCGGGTCGTTACAGTGGTATTAGAGCAAAGGTTAAGTAATTACCTTGGCTCTGTGGCGTGTCCCAGTAGAGATGGGGTTAGCGATACCCTAGATTGAGTTAAGTGTATATATACGAGTGAACATATTTGTTATTCAATATAAAATGGTTTTATATTGTGGAGATATATTGGTTGAGTTGTTTATGGGTTCTGGTCGATCAGTTTGATCCACTGTATTGGTAGGGGTTTATAAACACTCGAATACGATGGGTCGACACGATATGTTTGAAAAAGAGGGTAAATGAAATAATTTTACCCAAATTATATTTTGATATAAAGGAATTATATTGAAATGATTATAATATATTGGATATATTGGTTGTTATTATAATCGAGTAAGATTATAATTGAGCGGTTATGTAAATAACCAATCAGAATTCACGTAAGTGTAATATATGAAATAAGATGAAGTAAATCTGAATTTAGAATCAGAATTGGAATTAAAAGTTGGAAAAGTGGTTGTAAATGGAATTGAATTGAATATATGAGAAATTTAAAATCCTGGGAGATTTTAAATTGGTTACAAGCATTGAAAAGGATATTTTGAAATGAATTTCAAAATGGAAGTGTTTAAATATGGTTTTAAAATTGTTATAGTATTGAACTCACTTTGATAGCTGGGAAATAACTCTGATGATGCTGGCCACATCCTTAGTGTTCATTTTCAAATTCTAAAGTGACGGATTACTACGAAAGATATTGTTTTTGAATTGAAATTTGGAAAAGCAATTGGAATTAAATTGAAATCAATTATGTGAAAATTGAATTGAATTAGAAGATAATGATATCGAGTAAGTTGAATTATTGAGTAAGAATTGTAGATTGAGATTGGAATTGGAGTTTGAATGGAATTCGACTTGATAAAGCAAATGGTTGTATTTGAGGATAAATTGATCAGAGTTTGATTTGATTAATATTGGTATATGCTAAATTGGCAGCAGATGGAAAGGATATAATGATATGCCCGACAAAAAGGTACAAGTTTATATTTGATATAAGCATGAGATTTATGAGCCGATTTGGCAAGCCACTTGGCTGTTTTATTTTCTTTTGGGTTAGAGAAGGCCTAGAGAAGCGAATGGTAGTTGTACCGAATGACCAGTACAAAGGAGGTGCTGGCGAAATTTTTCGAAAAGTTAAGGTGCTAGAAAATTTTCAGGATTTTCGAAAATTTTCGTTAGTAGGAATGAATAAATATTTAATTGACAATAAATTGATTTAGTTGAAACTGGAGTTAAGAAGTGAACAAATAAGTTCTAACCAGTTAATAGGGTTAGTTTTTTTACTTTAGCAATTTCGAGGATGAAATTATTTTTAAGGGGGAAGAATGCAACGATCCGTATTTTTACAGATAATAATTAATTAATTTAATTATTTTAATAATAGTTTAGAGAAATAAAAGATTATTTAATTAAATAATTGAATATTTAATTAATATAATAATTAAATAATGTATTAAATTCTGAAATAATCAGAAATAGCGAATTGACAATATAATGTGAACTAGACAATTCAAAATATATAATTCAGTTTGGAATTGAATTCGAAAAACGAATATATTATATAAACGACAGTTTGAACGTATAATTATATTATAATTAAATTCGAGCTAGAAATGGTGCGGCAGTTCCCTATTTTGCGATTTGAACTTCAACTGAATGTACAGGGTCTGTTTTAAATCGGATTTCTGTGAAACAAGAAACGTAGGTGTGACGACCCTATATCCCGCACTGACGGTGACAAGGGTAATCTTTGGAATATAACACAGAAACGGATAATAGCAGAACAAAATTAAATAAATGCACCAGATAATGAACAATAGAATATACTGGATAAACGTAATCATCAGAGTTACACAGTATACAGGATCATACTTAGTACAAATACAGTTCAGCTATACATAAATGTCTACAGTGGAAACAAACAAAATATGTACAATAGGAGCTGAACAGCATAAAAATAGATAAATAATAGAATCCATCTTCAGCTCCAGCTATCCAGAATGAGCCAGCTAAACCTGAATACAAGGCTGCCCGTGTAGAAAAAGGGGCACCCGAGTTTGAAAGTGAAACAAACTACGAGTCAGTCATGGGACTGGTATGAGAAATCTACTCAACACATTTATAATATGGCTAATCACAGGACCACGCCACTTTCGTGGAACGGGTTTACTCCATTGGATTGCCAGTGCTTTAAAACAAATCATTCTTTTAAACATCGCAATGCTTTTTATAAAAATGAAGTCATTATAAGACTCCATTCCCATCACACAATGCAACGCAAACCGAAGGATAGATTTTTACCTTATAATGGCCAAAATATGCTTGATACGAATAAAACAAAAGCATTTGATATTACTACTAGTGTTTATATGTTTCAAAAACAATTTCAAATCATAACTATCAATCATAGACGACATGGGTACCATATATCATGTCACCATATATATACACAATCAAAACCGCACAGTCACGTATTTGGAAATTGGATTTCCGTCATGAACCAAGGCAAAAGATAGTCCTTACTGAATTCGAGACGCTCTAGCCCGTGTCTCAGGAACAGCCGCAACTGCCCCTTGGATCATCAGGGTCGGTCCACCGATGTGGATTATTATGCCCGAACAATACGTTTCCCCGCCTTATGGGGCGTCAATGAGCCAACGAATGGCTCCATCGGTCCCGGATCGACCGATATATCCGAGGCGCCTCGCTATCCATCATCCACATAAGTAAAATGTCAGTCCGTGTAAAAACACCAACACAACTCCTAGCTAGAAGGAAACGCATGCCCTCCCTGAGGTCCTCCTCCCGTTTCTGGCTTATACCTGGGTGTGAGGCTCGCGAATTCACGTTATACACAAAGCTACGCCACACAGGCGGTGCTTTGATCGTCACCACAAGACTTTGCTTTTCAACAGAAGCCTTGATCATTTGCCACTTAGGCATGCCACACTAGCAATTCATGCCATGCGAATGACGTCCATCGATATACAACCTCTGAGCTCGTGCGTTTCATAGAAGGGCGTTAAGCAAAAGAATAAATTCTCCACCGCCAAACAGATGTATATTTAATAGGGATCAATCAACATAGAATAAAATCCAATGTCAGACACACAGTGCATTTGCAAGTCCGTTCTAGGTCTGAACGAAACCGGAGGCACTATATACCTCGCAAACCCATCGATCACCACGTACGTCTGGACGATCACCACTCATTATCCATATTTCGGGATGCCTCCCAATCAGGACCTCGGTTACCATCCAAACGAGGTGAAGATCTCCGGTCTTCGACCACCGTCTTCATCTTCGATTTCTTATCGTCGATTCAGTTATTCAGAATGAGATAAACCCGGTCTTTCTGAGCAACTCGCGTATATAATAAACAAGTGCAACACTAACATACATACGCATCATTTCAATTCATTAGTCACTAACCGTCAATCAGTAAGAGAACGATTTCCCAAATATTAACCCCGAAGGCCGAAACCATCATCAGATCAACACCCAGGAAACCATTCGACTTAGCCAACTTTCAGTTAGTTTCTAAATTTCACATCCATATCGTTTATAATATTTTATAATGATTTATCGCTATTTTTATTTATTTTAAAATAGCCAATTTATTCAAAACGACGCTTCGGGCCATAGCGCGGCCGTGGCGCAGTTTTTCTTCAGATTTGATTTACACATATCTGAAAATATAACCGTTGGATCTTCACAAAATTTACATCATTAGAAAGATCTTTTCAAAACGAATCCAACGGTTCCAGTTTCGGGAAAATCCGATGGTCGGATCTCCCGGTATAATAGTTTGAAGTTTCGATTTCAAAATACGAACTACAGCGTCGTTATTCGATTATATATAATAATATTTATATATATATATATATATAAATTAGATCGATTCTGGCGCTGTTTTTCTTCAGATTTGAATTAAACATTCCAGACAATCCAACCGTTGGATTTTTACAAAGTTGGTGTCATTGGAAAGATATTTCCAAAGCGAACTCAACGGTTGCGATTTTAGGAAAATCCGATGGTCGGATCTCCCGGTATAATCGTTTGAATCACGGTTTCAAAATACGAACTGCAGCTTCGTTATTCGATATATTTTAATTCTATTTATATATATATATATATATTGATTCTTCGATTTCAAAGCTATATGATTTCCATACATTTGATAAAAATGATATTTTTATCTAACTGTCTTCTATTTCAACCTTTCACTATTTTTAACAATTTGTGTATATAATAAAAATGTGATTTTTAATGTTAAACAATTTATTTCAAAACACGATTATTTTATATAGTTAATATAGGTGATAAAAATAGGATTTTTATTATAAAACAATTTATTTCAAAACAAGATTATTTTATACATTTCATATTGATGTTAAAAATGGGATTTTTTATTATAAAACAAATTTCTTTCAAAATATGAATACCATTCAACACATGAATTTCAATTCGACGAATGAATATCGATTCAATACATGAAGGTTTTCTATTCAACGAACAAATATAGTTTCGACAAATGAAAATAATTCAAACACATGAATATCATTCAAAATTTCGGCAGCATAACGGCAAGGTAGTTAAAACCGGGACCATCCCTAGTACGGCTCCTCACTCTACCTTAAAACCTCGCGGTTTTTGACAATGGGGAATCATGCATATAGTTCGCATGCAGGCGGCATGTATATATTTATTTCATTTCCACAAACTAATCCTATGTGGTTTCAACCAAATATTTCTCAACCACAAACGGGTATTTTTCAACCATAATCAATCAATATCAACCACAAACAATTCCAATCAACCATTCGCTGTCAATCAATTTTCACACTAATCACAACCAATAAATATCGTCCATGGTTTGTGGACGAGGGGCGTATATGTATGTATATATATATATATATATATAGCAATTCACTTCTATTTCAACACATATATAATTTTTACAACGCATATATAACTTATACATCGAACGTACAACTTATACAACGCTTATACAAGAGGTGTACAACGCTTATATAACTCATACATCGACTATATAATTTATACATCGTCGTTTTCCATATCGTTTATAAATTAGAAATATCACATTGGGTTCCACTCCACCAAAAATAGCAGAAGGCTCAGAAAAATATGCGGTCTCTTCTAAAATGTAGAAGACGTCCACACGGTCACGATGATTCCTGTTTCATCGAATTTCATCAAGAAACGAAAAAGATATGATTTTTATAATGAAAACAAAAACCGTAGCGCTTAGAACTGCTATAATATATTTTAAATTATTTTCAGCCGTATCTTTTCAAAATTCTTCAAAACTAGGTTTTCGATTATCTTCAATCCGTTGATTGTTGCTTCGATCGGCCAGCGCCACCTTGTCGGGCTAGGAGAGGCGCACGTGCGCCAGGAGGTGGGGCCAGTTCGGTGGTCCCTGTAGGCGGCGGCGGCGAATTGAAGTCGTCGACTTCGAACTGGTAGATCTCGACGCTGGGGCAACTAGAAAACACGAGGTCAGTCTTGATTTGAAGAGGGGGAAGAGACCTTTGAAAAGTTCAACTGGAGGGGGTGGCGAAAACGCCTGTGGCGGTGGCGATCGGGCTAGGAAGCTTCGAAGGTGTTTCCGTCGTTCGTCGGGAGAGAGAAATAGTTTTTTTTTTATAAAAATTATGATTGGCCGGTGGGTTTTAAAGGGATTTTCTGACACGACCACCAATCTAAACCCAACGACTGTCGTCCCCAGCGTTTTACCCCCATTCCGAACACAATTGGATATGTTTCGTAGGCCCATTCGACTATTTCAGTCAGTTTTCCTTCAAATTAAAATATGAAACATTCAATATTTGATTTGAACGTGCATTTCAATTTTCCAGGGCCACAAACTGATTCGAAAAATTCCAGAAAAATTAATCCAGCTATGTTTTGACGATACGGTCCCAACAAAACTAGCTTCGTCGAATTCTGAGATCGTTTGCAAAAAGGCCCATTTCTGGTCGTCCAATTTAACTATAATTGACCAAAACACGTTTTCCTTTGCCACGCTCACATACTAGCTTCAAAAATTATGAAATTTGAAACCTAGCAATAACTTCACATCCCGGATTCAACAAAAGTGGTTTCGTCGAATTCCGAGGTCGTTTGTAAAATGGCCAATTTCACGGGCTATATAAATTCCATAGCGACCTTTCTGAAAATTCATTTGGCCATAACTTTTGCTTTCCGCTATGAAACTTCGATTTTTCAGATTCGTTAGAAAGGTATTCACTAACAGATTTAAATATTTTTGGTTTCACTCAAATCCATTTTGTTTTGCACCCGGTACAGTCCGACAAAGTTTGAATTCAATTTTTGAAACTGCAGTGCCATTTCAGGCCTTGTTTATAATTCAAAGTGATTATATTTATTTTCAAACGTCGATTCAAACTCACTTTTCATTGCTATTATTTAAAATATTTATTTTAAATATTTAAAATCCATTATCTTAGCCAATTTAAAAAATTTAAATTGGTTAAGATTTTCTGGGTCGTTACAATCTCCCCTACTTAAAACTTTTCGTCCCCGAAAAGGAACAAAGTCGAAAGTGGTTTGATTAATCAACTCTACGTTCAATCTGGCTTCCATTCTCCAACTTTTCAGTTTCTGAGAATTTTCAAATTCTTCAAAAATTTGGCTAACACCCGGAATTTTTCGAAAAATTCCGCCATAACCTCCTTTGCACGGGGAGAGGTTTGGAAATTTATTGGGCCATATTAGGTCACCAATAAATCCTAATAAGCATACGCATATTTATAGTGATATATTCTGGTGTTTACAGGGGAGCGTGTATAGATAATAACTCCAGAGAATAAATTCTCGTCACCCTGTCAAAGCCTGAGGGAGTGTGTATTTTAAATGCTCCAGAGGATAAATCCTCGTCACCTCGTCCCGTGTGGGAAATAAATAGTCCATGTGTCGTATCTAATAACTAGAGAGACATGATTATTGTCAACTCCAGACCCGTGTGGGGTTTTTATTAATCTGGCAATTTTATCGTTACAATTTAAATAGTCCATATCAGTCATCAGTTCAACCTGTAAAATATAGTCATCGCCATACAAGCCTCTCGCTCGTATGATAAATCTTCCACCTCGTCACACAAGCTCCAAATGCTTATGTGGTATATGATGAAGTATGCCTATCTTCAGAAGTATGCCATGCAGTGTAGTTCAAAATTAATTGTTACTATCCTATGGCGATGTTTATTATTTCACACAGAATAACCCGCACTCCGCATCCAATGGCATTCACAGGAGTTGATATAAAAATATTTCACATCCAACTCATTAAGGTTTACCTATTTGTCGGGCATGCAAATAAAATCTTTACTCAACAGCTATCCATTTTCCTGTTCAAACATATATAATGCACATGTATATATTTCTATCTATTTTCTAATCTGTTCAATGTGTGATATAATCGAATAAATTATACCAATCATTCTATTATTGATTAAATTAACTATCATTTTAATGATTTAATTAATCAAATCTACAATCACACAATACAAACAACAATCAATTTGTTTTTAACCTTTCAAAAATATACTAATCAATTTCTATACTCTTCTAAAATCATTCAGACTACAGAATTAAAAGTGCACATCCATGGAAAGAAAATAACAACAGAGTAAAGAACTAATTGGTAATGCAAAGTATGGTAAATGTACCTTGCACCGGAGTCAATCAGAGATATCCACTCGACATCTAGGATAGGCTTTCTGAATGCTCTCCTAAGTTTCCCAAGTACAATCTCGCGGATCTCCACTCCATTGCACTTTGACTAAGTGAACCTTCTTGTTCCTCAGTTCTTTGGTTTCTCTGCCAATGATCATGAGCGGCTCTCTTCTCACAGCTAATTCTGGAGTAATTTCAATATCCTGCTGAGCTGCTTCTTCCACGATCAAGTCTAGATCATGAACGTGCTTTCGAATTTGGGATATGTGAAATACATCATGAACTCCAGGCAATCAATCAGGCAATTTAACCCTATAAGCGAGAGTTTCGATCCGTTCCAGAATAGGAAACGGACCAATGAATTTGGGCGCCAATTTCCCTGTTTTACCGAACCGGATAACTCCTCTCATCGGCGATACTTTCAAATATACATAGTCGCCAACAGCAAAGGATATATCTCTTCTTCTCCTATCGGCATAGCTCTTTTGTCGGCTTTGAGCGGCAAGTAATCGCTTCTTAATGAAGTCGGCTTTGTCGGCAGCTTCTCTGATCATATCTGGCCCCAATACAAGTCTATTACCGGGTTCGACCCAACAAGCAAGAGATCGGTACAGCCTACCATATAATGCTTCGAATGGCGACATAGTTAGACTCGCCTGATAGCTGTTGTTATATGAGAATTCAGCCAAATGCAGATGGTCTTCCCATGATCCACCGAAATGTAGAACACAAGCCCGCAATAGATCTTCTAAAATACGATTTACCCTCTCAGTCTGACCGTCTGTCTGAGGATGTTAAGCGGTGCTTAGATTCAGCTTTGTTCCCAGTTCTACTTGAAATGCCTCCCAGAATTTACTAGTAAATATTGTATCTCTATCACTGACTATACTGAGTGGCACTCCATGTAGTCTAACTATTTCCTTGAAGTATATCTGCGCCAGACTCTGAGCAGTTCTGTTTGATCTGACAGGTATGAAATGGGCGGTCTTCGCGAAGCGATCTACGATCACCGAAATACTGTCATTTCCTTTTCTAGTTCTGGGAAAACCATCTATGAAGTCCATGGAAATATGTTCCCACTTCCAACCAGGAACGTCTAGCGGTTGCAATAATCCAGCCAGTTTCTGTTGATCGCTTTTGACTAGCTGGCAAGTAGGGCATCGGCTAACATATATAGAAATGTCCCTCTTCGTCGACTTCCACCAGAAAGTGCATTTGATGTCATTGTACAATTTTCTTACTCCCGGATGGATACTAAGTTTTGACTTGTGGCATTCATCCAGTACTTCCTTTCGGAGCTCAGGAATGTTAGGGACACAGATTCGACCCTTCAGCCTTAGAATCCCCTCATTATCAACTTGAAAACTCGAGGGATCGCCTTTCTGAATTATCTCTCTGATCTTCTGAATGAAGTGATCATCCTTTTGAAGAGCAGATATTTTATCTATCAATGAAGTCGTGATAATAAAACTGGCGATCATTTCATTCTTTCGGCTTAACGCATCAGCCACGACATTGGCTTTCCCTTGAGTGTATATAATCTCAAAGTCATATGCTGCAAGAAACTCCAGCCAACGTTGCTGCCTCAGATTCAAGTCCTTCTGGGTGAATAGATACTTTAACGACTGGTGATCTGTAAACAGTTCAAATCTCTCACCCAGAAGATAGTGCCTCCAGATTTTCAAAGCGAATACTATCGCCAATAACTCAAGATCATGAGTGACGTAGTTTTTCTCGTGCGGCTTCAGCTGACGGCTAGCATAAGCAATCACTTGGCCCCTTTGCATTAACACTGCGCCAAGGCCTTCTCTAGAAGCATCAGTCCATACCTTTAAATCCTGATTGCCATCGATGATGGTTAACACTGGAGCTGTCGTTAATCTTAACTATAGCTCCTCAAAAGCCTCTTCACTTTCTGGAGTCCATTTGAATTTAGCGTGCTTCTTTGTAAGCTTCGTTAAGTGACCAGATATCTTCGAAAAGTTTTTAACGAACTTCCGGTAATAACTAGCCAATCCGAGAAAACTACGAACTTCTATAGGGGTACAGGGCTGTTTCCAATTCTGAATAGCTATGATTTTACTTGGATCCACAACAATTCCTTCTTTCGATACGACGTGGCCTAGAAATTTCACTTTATCTTTCCAGAATATGCATTTGGATAGTTTGGCTTTTAATACATTCCTTTTGAGGATTTCCAGAACCTGTTCCAAATGTTTTTCATGTTCGGCTTTTGATTAAGAGAAGATTACAATATCGTCAATGAAAACCAGAACAAATTTATTCAAAACCCCTCTGAACACTCTATTCATCAGATCGACGAAGTAAGCTGGAGCGTTACATAAGCCGAACGGCATTACTAACCAATCGTAGAATAAGTCAGGACCTCTGAATGCTGTCATTGGAACACACTCCTCGGCGATACGAAGCTGATGGAAACCTGTAGCTAGGTCCATTCGATAAAATACTTGTGCGCCATTTAATCGATCCAACAAATCATCAATCTGCGGCAATGGATATTTGTTCTTTATGGTCTTCTTGTTCAAATCACGATAATCCACACATAGACGTAGAGTACCGTCAGATTTTGGGACGAACACCACTGCTGCTCCCCAATCAGAGAAACTAGGCCTGATCAGACCCTTCCATACGAGCTGTCGTGTTTGATTGTCTAATTCCTCTTTCTCTTTCAAGGACATTCTTCGAATAGCGTGAACTACCGGCCTTGCATTCGGAATTAAAGCAATTTTGAAATCTATTTCTCTCTGCAGAGGTAAGCGAACAACTTCTTCAAACACATCCGCATAATTCTTGACGACAGGAATGTCTTTGATGAGGTCAGGAATATTCTCTGTGACTTCAGGGATATTTTCTATTTGAACAGAGAAACATCCAAGGCTGCCCAGAAGTCTTTCCTATTAGCATTCTGACCTTCACAGGGAATGGTTATATAATCACCTGATTTAATCTTCGCCTTAACGACTCTGTCGGCAAATTTTAACCTCAGCTTCATACTTGGTCAGCCAGTCTAACCCCAAGATAAGATCAAACTCTGTAAAATTCATGACGACCGCGATGGTAGGGAACCGATAACGAGAAAAGGAAACCGGCACTCCACAAACCCAACTGAGATCAATGGAACCCCCAACCGGATTCTGGACAGTCATTGGTTCCTTGAGCTTTTTCAAATTCAAATCCAGCTTCTTAGCTGCATTCTTGGCAATGAAGCTTCGTGACGCGCCTGTATCAAACAGTACTTTAACTGGGATATCTTTGACAGTTAGTGTGCCTTCCAAAACATCTGGCCTTTCTTGAATAGCTGAGGGTGCTGAAGTTTCTGCTACTTCATTCACTTGAACTATTTCAGTCTTTTTCAATTGCCAACAATCTTGCTTTACGTGACCATCCTGATGGCAGAGATTGCATTTTCTATCCTCTTGAAATCCCTTCTTGGATTGAAGCCCACCTTTTAATCGCTTCTTCAAGGGTCCGCAGTTTATCGCCAAATGCCCTGGCTTCTTACAGTTACTGCATACGGTAGCCGTTACTTGCCCTTTCTCAGATTCATCCCTTTTCCGATTTGCTTTGGGCTTCTTGCTGACCTTTGATATCGTGCTGGCCTCAGGACGATCAGTTTCAAACTCAATTTTATTAATATAGCTGACTTCCTCTTCGTACCGTAACATACCTTTCTTGTCTAGATCATCGTACTGGTAAGCCATGTATATCATTTCAGAGAAAGGAAGCTTCACATTCCTCATTACACTGTTCTGATATTTTCTTTGAAGCCCGTTGATAAATCTCAAATTCTTCCTCTTCGGATTTTCAATTAGATGAGGGACAAAGTGAGAAAGTTCATTGAATTTCTTATGATATTCGGGAATGGTCATATCTCCCTGTATCAGATAAGAAAATTCATCACATAGTCGCTCAATTGCTTCTGGAGGAGTAAATCTTTCCAGGAAAATCACTTTGAATCTATCACAGGTGATATCACCTTCTGGATTATCCTTGATAACCGAATCCCACCAGAACAAAACTTCGTCTTTGAGTGCCCAGGAGGCTAGTAATCTATTTTGGTCATCCCTCAGCTTTAATCCTTCAAAGATTTTCTCAGCCGAACGAACCCATGCTTGTGTTCTCATAATAGATTCTTTGCCCGAGAACGACTTTCCACCCAGATTTCTATATTTCATATATAGGGCTTCAATATCCGGGTCAGTATCACTTCTTCTGTTTCTGGCACTCATTTTCTAGTTCTTCTGCAAATAGCAGATCAACTGTCAGGTCAACAGAAAAGATATTTCAAAATACACAGACAAATACTTGAATGTAAATGCGTCTATCTAGGTCTTATTTCATGCAGCTACTCATACTAGGATATTACTGATCCTATCTGTATAGAGTTACCCGTCCTATAACACTACTGGTTCTATTTCTGACGAGTTCGTTCATATGTTATATTCCATAACTAAGCTTAAACAAAGCTCTGATACCACGTTTTGACAACCCCATATCCCGCACTGACGGTGACAAGGGTAATCTTTGGAATATAACACAGAAACGGATAATAGCATAACAGAATTAAATAAATACACCAGATAATGAACAATAAAATATACTGGATAAACGTAATCATCAGAGTTACACAGTATACAGGATCATACTAAGTACAAATACAGTTCAGCTATACATAAATGTCTGCAGCGGAAACAAACAAAATATGTACAATAGGAGTTGAACAACATAAAAAGAGATAAATAATAGAATCCATCTTCATCTCTAGCTATCCAGAAAGAGCCAGCTAAACCTGAATACAAGGCTGCCCGTGTAGAAAAAGGGGCACCCGAGTTTGAAAGTGAAACAAACTACGAGTCAGTCATGGGACTGGTATGAGAAATCTACTCAACACATTTATAATATGGCTAATCACAGGACCACGCCACTTTCGTGGAACGGGTTTACTCCATTGGATTGCCAGTGCTTTAAAACAAATCATTCTTTTAAACATCGCAGTGCTTTTTATAAAAATGAAGTCATTATAAGACTCAGTTCCCATCACACAATGCAACGCAAACCGGAGGATAGAGTTTTGCCTTATAATGGCCAAAATATGCTTGATACGAATAAAACAAAAGCATTTGATATTACTACTAGTGTTTATATGTTTCAAAAACAATTTCAAATCATAACTATCAATCATAGACGGCATGGGTACCATATATCATGTTGCCATATATATATATATATATATATACACAATCAAAACCGCACAGTCACGTATTTGAAATTGGATTTCCGTCATGAACCAAGGCAAAAGATAGTCCTTACCGAATTTGAGACGCTCTAGCCCGTGTCTCAGGAAAAGCCGCAACTGCCCCTTGGATCGTCAGGGCCGGTCCACCGATGTGGATTATTATGGCTGAACAATACGTTTCCCCATCCTATGGGGCGTCAATGAGCCAACGAATGGCTCCATCGGTCCCGGATCGACCGATATATCCGAGGCGCCTCGCTATCCATCATCCACATAAGTAAAATGTCAGGCCGTGTAAAAACACCGACACAACTCCTAGCTAGAAGGAAACGCATGCCTTCCCTGAGGTCCTCCTCCCGTTTTTAGCTCATGCCGGGGTGTGAGGCTCGCGAATTCACGTTATACACAAAGCTACGCCACACAAGCCGTGCTTTGATCATCACCACAAGACTTTGCTTTTCAACAGAAGCCTTGATCATTTGCCACTTAGGCATGCCACACTAGCAATTCATGCCATGCGACTGACGTCCATCGATATACAACCTCTGAGCTCGTGCGTTTCAGAGAAGGGCGTTAAGCAAAAGAATAAATTCTCCGCCGCCAAATAGATGTATATTTAATAGGGATCAATCAACATAGAATAAAATCCAATGTCAGACACACAGTCCATATGCAAGTCCGTTCTGGGTCTGAACGAAACCGGAGGCACTATATACCTCGCAAACCCATCGATCACCACGTACGTCTGGACGATCACCACTCATTATCCATATTTCGGGATGCCACCCAATCAGGACCTCGATTACCATCCAAACGAGGTGAAGATCTCCGGTCTTCGACCACCGTCTTCATCTTCGATTTCTTATCATCGATTCAGTTATTCAGAATGGGATAAACCCGGTCTTTCTGAGCAACTCGCGTATATAATAAACAAGTGCAACACTAACATACATACGCATCATTTCAATTCACTAGTCACTAATAGTCAATCAGTAAGAGAACGATTTCCCAAATATTAACCTCGAAGGCCGAAACCAACATCAGATCGACACCCAGGAAACCATTCGACTTAGCCAACTTTCAGTTAGTTTCTAAATTTCACATGCATATCGTTTATAATATTTTATAATGATTTATCGCTATTTTTATTTATTTTAAAATAGCCAATTTATTCAAAACGACGCTTCGGGCCATAACGCGGCCGTGGCGCTGTTTTTCTTTAGATTTGATTTACACATATCTGAAAATCTAACTATTGGATCTTCACAAAATTTAAATCATTAGAAAGATCTTTTCAAAACAAATCCAACGGTTCCAGTTTCGGGAAAATCCGACGGTCGGATCTCCCGGTATAATCGTTTGAAGTTTCGATTTCAAAATACGAACTGCAGTGTCGTTATTCGATTATATATATTTATATATATATATATATATATATATGATCGATTCTGGCGCTATTTTTCTTCAGATTTGAATTAAACATTCCAGACAATCCAACCGTTGGATTTTTACAAAGTTGGTGCCGTTGGAAAGATATTTCCAAAGCGAACCCAACGGTTGTGATTTCAGGAAAATCCGATGGTCGGATCTCCCAGTATAATCGTTTGAAATCACGGTTTCAAAATACGAACTGCAGCTTCGTTATTCGGTATATTTTAATTCTATTTATATATATATATATATATATATATATATATCGATTCTTCGATTTCAAAGCTATATGATTTCCATACATTTGATAAAAATGATATTTTTATCTAACTGTCTTCTATTTCAACACTTCACTATTTTTACCAATTTATGTATATAATAAAAATGTGATTTTTAATGTAAAACAATTTATTTCAAAACACGATTATTTTATATAGTTAATATAGGTGATAAAAATAGGATTTTTATTATAAAACAATTTATTTTAAAACAAGACTATTTTATACATTTCATATTGATGTTAAAAATGGGATTTTTTATTATAAAACCATTTCTTTCAAAATATGAATACCATTCAACACATGAATTTCAATTCGACGAATGAATATCGATTCAACACATGAAGGTTTTCTATTCAACGAACAAATATAGTTTCGACAAATGAAAATAATTCAAACACATGAATATCATTCAAAATTTCGGCAGCATAATGGCAGGGTAGTTAAAACTGGGACCGTCCTTAGTACGGCTCCTCGCTCTACCTTAAAACCTCGCGGTTTTTGACAATGGGGAATCATGCATATAGTTCGCATGCAGGCGGCATGTATATATTTATTTCATTTCCACAAACTAATCCTATGTGGTTTCAACCAAATATTTCTCAACCACAAACGGGTATTTTTCAACCATAATCAATCAATAGCAACCACAAACAATTCCAATCAACTATTCGCTATCAATCAATTTTCACACCAATCACAACCAATAAATATCGTCCATGGTTTATGGACGAGGGGCATATATATATATATATATATATAGCAATTCACTTCTATTTCAACACATATATAATTTTTACAATGCATATATAATTATACATCGAACGTACAACTTATACAACGCTTATACAAGAGGTGTACAACGCTTATATAACTCATACATCGACTATATAATTTATACATCGTCGTTTTCCATATCGTTTATAAATTAGAAATCTCACATTGGGTTCCACTCCACCAAAAATAGCAGAAGGCTCAGAAAAATATGCGGTCTCTTCTAAAATGTAGAAGACGTCCACACGGTCACGATGTTTCCTGTTTCATCGAATTTCGTCAAGAAACGAAAATGATATGATTTTTATAGTGAAAACAAAAACCGTAGCGCTTAGAACTGCTATAATATAGTTTAAATTATTTTCAGCCGTACCTTTTCAAAATTCTTCAAAACTAGGTTTTCATCTTCGATCCGTTGATTGTTGCTTCGATCGGCCAGCGCCACCTTGTCGGGCTAGGAGAGGCGCACGTGCGCCAGGAGGTGGGGCCAGTTCGGTGTCCCTGTAGGCGGCGGCGGCGAATTGAAGTCGTCGACTTCGAGCTGGTAGATCTCGACGCTGGGGCGACTAGAAAACACGAGGTCGGTCTTAATTTGAAGAGGGGGAAGAGACCTTCGAAAAGTTCAACTGGAGGGGGTGGCGAAAACGCCTGTGGCGGTGGCGATCGGGCTTGGAAGCTTCGAAGGTGTTTCCGTCGTTCGTCGGGGAGAGAGAAAGAGTTTTCATTTTTTTTATAAAAATTATGATTGGCCGGTGGGTTTTAGAGGGATTTTCTGACAGACCACCAATCTAAACCCAACGACTATCGTCCCCAGCGTTTTACCCCCATTCCGAACACAATGGGATATGTTTCGTAGGCCTATTCGACTGTTTCAGTCAGTTTTCCTTCAAATTAAAATATGAAACATTCAATATTTGATTTGAACGTGCATTTCAATTTGCCAGGGCCACAAACTAATTCGAAAAATTACAGAAAAATTAATCTAGCTATGTTTTGACGACATGGTCCCAACAAAACTAGTTTCATCGAATTCTGAGATCGTTTGCAAAAAGGCCCATTTCTGGTCGATCCAATTTAACTTTAATTGACCAAAACACATTTTCCTTTGCCACGCTCACATACTAGCTTCAAAAATTATGAAATTTGAAACCTAGCAATAACTTCACATCCCGGATCCAACAAAAGTGGTTTCGTCGAATTCCGAGGTCGTTTGCAAAATGGCCAATTTCACGGGCTATATAAATTCCATAGCGACCTTTCTGAAAATTCATTTGGCCGTAACTTTTGCTTTCCGCTATGAAACTTCGATTTTTCAGATTCGTTAGAAAGGTATTCACTAACAGATTTAAATATTTTTGGTTTCACTCAAATCCGTTTTGTTTTGCACCTGGTACAGTCCGACAAAGTTTGAATTCAATTTTTGAAACTACAGCGCCATTTCAGGCCTTGTTTATAATTCAAAGTGATTATATTTATTTTCAAACGTCGATTCAAACTCACTTTTAATTGCTATTATTTAAAATATTTATTTTAAATATTTAAAATCCATTATCTTAACCAATTTAAAAATTTTAAATTGGTTCAGATTTTCTGGGTCGTTATAGTATGGAGCTGGTGAAGTATATTTTTCTAATGGAAGAGAAAAATCAGGATTTCAGTATGTAAATTTTGATTTATGTCCAAATCAAATTTTAGAAAAGTCGCTATGGAATTCCTTTATAATTTATAACGATTTATTTATATTTTTAAAAGAGTTTTTCAATATAAATTGAATATCGATTCAACCGAGATTTGAATATCGAGTTATAAATCCCATTAGAGCTGTACGTTATTCTAGTGTGGATATATAAGATAATATTTATTTTTAAAAATTTAATTTAATTATTTTTAAATATATTTATATATTTAATTGGGCTATTTAGATCTTTAAAAATAGCCAGTTTTGCAAACGACCTCTGTTTTCAACGAAACTAATTTTTTTGGATCTGCAATATTGAACTCTAGCTGCATGTCCAGTTTCGTGATTTTTGGATATCGTGTGTGAGCACACGGATTTTTAGAAGGCAAAAACAAGTGATGTAAAAATAAATAAAAGCATTGAATGGATAAGGCTCTTACAACAAGCCACATTTTACATTATAAATACCCCCACATTTTATCATCTAAACCTAACTCCTCTAGTTAACAGAAAAGCGCGGCAACAATTTCTTTGTTCAACGTAAAATCTCCATCTTCAAAAATCAAAGTAAAATGGTAGAAAGTTCTATAAATCTCGTGATTTATACATTTGCAATCATCACAGCTAGTTCTTCAATTTCATATGAATTTTGGGTTTTTCGAAGTTCTACTCGTTCCCTGGAAAATATTGATGTCAGTTAGGGTTTAACATCGCGGAGGATTTAAGCGTTAATCCTCGAATTGGATATTGTTTTTGAAATCAGAAGATCGAATAGCTTTGTCTTTGTTTTTTTTTGGGATTTTTCCGAAATAAAAAGTGTCGATCTTTTGTTTGAGCATCAACAAGCTTCAGAGAACGGACTCGCCATCATTGGTGCGAGTTGAAGGATGTTTACACAAGGAAGAAGAGGAAGGAGAGAGGTGAATTTAGATGGTTTTTGTTTTATTTTTAGTGGTGTAATTAAGGAGTATGGAAGGAGGGAAAGATCGACAATGGCACTTTGGGTTTGCAGGTTCGAACGTTTTACTGGAATGGTGATGGATCCTGGGTGACGCGGTTTGAAGAATTGGAGTGCGAGGTGAACGAAAATGGTATGTAGAGGAAGAGAATGAAATGAGGTGATTATTGGTGATTTTCATTTGATTTTAAAATGGAAGATAGTGGAGACTAGGTTTTTGAAACGTATTGAAATGGTGGAGGGAGAAGCAGCTGTCGGGTTCGACAGTTTTGGGGAGAAGCAAATTACATTATATGATGGGATTATTGAATTGTTATTGGTTGTTAAACCCCAAATGCAACATTTGTTTGGTTATTAACCAATGGTGATATTGGTTGAGTAATTTATAGCAGATGGCCAAAATACAAACTGTTTTATAAAGAATGATTCACCATCAGGTCAATCGATAGAAATGAAGCTATGAAATTTATTTTTACTGAATATAGATTTTCTTTAAAAATATATTTTTAAATGAAGTTTATAAAAGGAAATAAACCAACTATATATATATATATTGTTTGTTTCAACCACGAATCAGTATTTTTATACCAAAATCTACCATGTGCAAAGTCCGTGCCTCGTCTTAATTACTAAATAATCTTTTAAAATTGATTCTTATATTAATAAGATTGATAAGCAAGTGGGCTGGAATTAACGTGACGATTAATAATCAAGGTTAATTGTTTTTCAGAAACAATTAAAATGAGATTTATTTAGAACAAGATTATTGTTTATTTAATAATAATCAAAGTAAATGAGTTTATTTAGATTAATAATCTTAATGAAAAGACAAGTTAGAACTGATCAATGGGTTAATCATGTTTTAAGATTTACCAATCCAACTATTTTAGTGGAACTTGATTATTAAATTAAATTAGATTGTGCCAATTAATCTAATGAAATAATTTAGCAAGTAGTTGTTTACTTAATGAGATTTTAAAAAGGGAATTTAATTCCAGTTAATGATGAAGTAAATTAAAAAATTTATTTAATCTAAGGAATTATTTCTTAAATGAAGTTCATTCAAGTTAGTAATTAAAGTTAGAAATGAAATATAATTGAGTTTCGAAGGAAGTTTATGAACGGGTTTATATTTAAACCGAATTTGGTAAATGAAGTTATAAAGTGATTTTAAGCGAATACGGTAAGATTAAAATAAATATTACTAATATTTTATGTAAAGGAATCGAGATGGCAAAGGGCTTTATATTAAACCAGAGATGTGTAAACGAGTTATGAATGAGGAGGTAGGGATATAAAGCGTTAAATTGTAAATTTACGTTACCTAATAATGGCCTTAAGTGTAATGGATGAGACTGAAGTAAGATTTCCCAAAGGAAATGATTTAAAGAATTAAAAAAGGGATTTTTGTAATTAAATTTGATAAAATATTTAGTAATAAGATTTGAAATAAAATCCAGATAATGGGAAAATAGTTTTAAAGAAGTTAAAGATTAAAAGTCAATGTCATTTACTAAATCAATGAATTTAGTAATAACCATATACTTAAAAAGGAAATTTCAAAGGTAAGAAGATTTTATAAAATCGTTTGTTAATACAATAGTGAAGTGGTATTAAAATAAAGATGGGATTTTGAATCGCGATTCATATTTTATCTTAAGATAAGAACGTTGTTGATCAAGGTATGAGAGGTAATTAAAATATCCCAACTTGAACAAATTCAGGATTGTCAAAGGATGATATGAGTCATGATAATGGAGATGTTAAAGTAAATTGTTTTGGAAAAGCATTAGTGTAATGTTATTTAAAGAATTTGGATATATATATATATATATATATGATGGGATTCCGAAACAAAAGGAAATAAAGAAGGGCTTGAGAATATGAAATGATATTCCATAATAAAGAAATAAAAGGGGATTGTGTAATGAGTGTTTACGATGGTAAGAGAGTTGATCCCGATGATAAGTAATGTGGTGGAAAATGATTTTAAGGATAGTAACGGAAAATTGGATAGGATTTTAAGGTATTTCTTTTAAGAAATTTAATAAAACGATTTGAGAATATTTATATATTAAAACTAATATATTATTTTTGATATTATAACTGATATTATTTTAATGGGCAAGTGATGTTGTGTAATAAAACAATGAATTTATTTTATTTTTATGATTGTTTATTTTGATAGTTAAATAACCGACTATCAAAATCATGCCCAATGCGCTATTGTTACGGAAAGACCGGGATCAAATTTATATTCGAAAGCCATTCCGAACCAGTAAATACGTAAAAGATGCTGGTTGAAGATGGAGCAGTTGAAGACCATGGATCTTCATAAGCGGAAGGGCTACTTTATAGATTTCTCTGATTTGCAACCAGAGATATTTTGATAGCAATTCGGTCATGGTTGAAATCTATGGATTGCAAGGACAACTCGTTATTGATCCATAAGGTGATTCCTAGGATGTAGTAGGAGGGTGCCTTCGGCTTGTCCAATACTAGGACAGGCTTATATGGACGGATGTCTGACAGAGTATTTCCAAAGGGATTTCGTACGTTGATTTCTTCAAATGTACTATAGTTGGTGCCGGAGAGGGGCACTTCTCTTAGCTTAACTACTAGAATATTTTTGTGGACGTTAATTAGTGATATCTGATGGATCTGACGATGTGACATTCAAAGTGAATGGTGGCCAGATGTTCTGAAAGATAATTTAAATCTCAAGCCTCATCAACCGAGAAATGACAGAAATCAGCAGGCAACATGGCTATGTGGTTCGCCCCCATTAGGGTGTATTGTCATCTATCTAGAGAATATTCATATTTTTTTTCTTCTTTCGCTTCTGTATCTTCGGATAACGATTATGTGGGACCAACCATTGGTGACAATATATTCGTTACACTCAAGAGAAATGAGTGGTCGGTCATGTGTGAGCCGAGTTGCAAGACGTTCTTGTTGAACCCGGTGTATTCTTCTCTAAAGATACACTATCGGCAGGTGGTTTCATACCATGTCATAATCGGAATCCAATATCCAATAAGCGCCCGCGGTTTTGTTTGTATACTATATATGTGGAGCGTGAGATGCAAGCGTTCTGCTAGATCTATTTATTTGTATTTAGACACCATTATAATATTAGACAAGTATAGATTTTCAAAACTGTTTTGGGTTATCATAAGGTAAAAGCCATCCGTAATTATGTGTGGATTTGGTATTACGATTATTGTGACGGCCCGCCCCGCACCAACCGACATTTCCTCCGTAAGTGCGCTGTACACATGTCCAGCTAGCACGGGACGGTCGCCAAAGAAAAGAAAGAGAGTGAACTAATCAAGGAACCTGTAAAATGTCTCACAGCGCATAGTATAAAATATAATAATAACACAATCTTTGACATAAAACAGGCGAGACAGTGTTTAAGCTGAGAACTAAACCAACATAGCAGCGGAAATCCAAATACAGCTTATTACAACTTTTCAAATTTACTGTCTCTAAACAAAAGAAAGCTAAACTAGAAGATGCACGCTTAATGCCCAAGCAGTGATCTTCGACAACACAGGGAGAATACTATATATATCATACGTGGAAGCCTCCTGCTCGTCTCCAGATCAGCCAACCGTGCATACCCAGCTAACCTGTCTTTAGTCTGCTCGTGTGAGCACCCAGAGTAATAAGAAGAGACATAAAACTCTGGGTCAGACATAAAGCCTGGTATGAGCAATAAGCATCTAAACAAAACAATAACAGGTATAATCCAATCATACCTGGACCTGGACCTGCAACCAAAGAGTTAGCACTACATACTGTACAACACTCTAAGGTGCCATTTCAAATGGTGTAAAGATAACGGGGTGGCGGTGTGCATGACATAGTGATGGCAAACAATCAAACATAGCATCCATCCTCACATCTCTCACTCAGTGCATAAAGCATACGATATTCACCACTTGGTCACCTTGTCCTTTGGGCCATGACGGAATCCAATCCCGTGTAACTATCACTACAAGCCCACCATCCACCTCTCGGTGGTGAACCAAAGTTATGAATACCGACAACCCCTTTGCACACGTCCCGCAGCAAAGCCCAATAATGAAGTGAACTCATTGGTTCCCAACTGGATCCTGAGCTCTAACTTCCCATATTGGACTATCTTTGCATCTCGGGTTATTGGTCAATACTGGGTCGGGTCGGTTTCCCCTTCTAGCCATCGGTTCGGGTCGGGTCCACTGCGTTGCGTCGGTTCATGGTCTTCCTCTGGTAACAGTTCGGTTCGGGTTCACTGCATTGCGTCGGTTCGGGTCGGGTGTCTCACTTCGGGTCGGGTGTCCCACTTCGGGTCGGGTCGCCATCTCCCACCCAGCTCGTGTTCCCGCTCCGATCAGCTCCCTCGCCCTTCATTTGTTCCGATTCGATCCTCCTCCTTTAGCCGCTCCGATCCCCCTCCTTTATCCGATCCGATCCCAATATTGCTAGCATGGCCTTCCTTTTTGCCAGATTTCTCAAGTGTCGAGTTCCGATCCGATCGAATCCCTTTCCCAGTTCAACTTATCCGATCCGAGCCCCCACATCCATCCGATCCGATCCAGAACCTGCACGTTTCCAGCAACTTTTCCAGCAAGTGTTTTACGCCATTCGACGATGTTTTTGACCATTCTAACTATTGAAATCAATCACAAAGCATATCATACAGTCATAGCAACCTAGCAAAC
Organism: Allium sativum; assembly: GCA_030737875.1. Lineage (NCBI taxonomy): Eukaryota > Viridiplantae > Streptophyta > Magnoliopsida > Asparagales > Amaryllidaceae > Allium > Allium sativum. Next base: position 20,021,576 of record CM060911.1, read on the forward strand.
TAACCACAAACACCAAAACAATGAATTTACATGCCAAAATGGATCAAATATACCCAAAAACCCCATATTTCCCCTTAAGCACGTTTAGCAAAACTAATCATAGGGTTAACAAAACTTAACCAAATCGAACCAAATTTCTACCAGAGGCATAAAATATTATTTTCGAATTTAAAGATATTTTCCCAGAATTTATTAGTGTATAAATTCGCTAATCTTCACAAATTACCCTTAATTAACTGTAATTAGTGCAAAAACTATGCAAATCACTCACCTTGGCCACAAATAAAATTTTCAGAACTGAAACCTCGCTGATTTGGGTGAATACTGATGTCTAACAGCAGCTCTAACCTTGCTTTCGTGTTTTCTCTCCTTAATTTGATGTAGATTAAGCCAAAACTTAATTAGAAAGTGATTAGAAGGTGATTTGGGTGTTGGAGGCCATTACTAGGGTTCCAAGAATGAAAGTGGCGGCTGAAGAAATTTTTTCTAACCCTAATCAGCCCCTATACATCTCCAATCCCGAAATCCCCTTTGGGCCTAGCTTCTAATTACCCGGTTAAGCCCAATTAAGCTGTTTTTCACCATCTGAAACTTGTTTCAGCCATATCTCCCAAACAGTGAGTCCGTTTGGCTAATGTGACCACTCTACGGAATTGTAAACCATCATCCGGAGTCAATGGAAGTGGTTTTAGGTCAAAATTCCTTTCCAGTCAAAGTTATGGCCAAAACAATACCAACTAGGGGTAAAATGGTCATTTAAAAATCGACAAAAATCATGAACATGGGAAATGACCCCAATAGTCGTCTCCCAAAGTTATATGACCATACGACTTCGTATGTGAAAGAAATAAATACTCTACGATCCAATGATGCGTAGAATACGGGTCGTTACACTCCCCCCCCCCCCTCAAGAAATTTCGTCCTCGAAATTCCTTAACCCAAAACATACAAAGGATCCTGCATGCCTACCAACCATATACAATAATCAAACATGCAAAATAAACAGAACCATTCTGCCCTAACATGCGGTTTACTAATAAGGGAAGAATCATCGCCGCTAAAATCTTACCAGGCAAAGAGCGTTGGATACGACTTTCTTATGTCATTTTCTACTTCCCAAGCACAGTCGTTCTTTCGCCATCGATTCCCATCTCTACCCTAGAGATAGCTTCCAATAGGTTGGGATCGTCCCTCTAACTGGAACCGATCCACTTAATCAAGATCGATCTAATCGTCAGGCTCACTAGCGTTTCTGAATCCAATTCACACTTAGGTCTGAAGTCATATCTCGTGATATACTCTAGTTACTTCCATTCCAAAAAAATAGCCTCTAAACTGGCACGTCCCTTACTCAATGCATCAGTTATCGCACCCAGTCCGATACTATGACATTCGTCTATACTGTCATTTTCTTAGGTAATCCAAACCTATATGCCAAACTTTCAACTACATTCCAAATGTCCTTTCAAGTCCAACTTGAGTACTTCTTACATTCGTATTGCACGTCCAACGTACATTCACTTTCTAGAGGCAGACTAGACCCATCCAATGACCCTAGGCACTACACCAACATCTGTACTGTATGTCTAACGTACATTCACCTTCTAAAGCTGAACTAGATTCATCCAATGAACCCAGGTACCCTACCCATATCCGTACCGCACGTCCAACGTACATTCACCTTCCAAAGGTGAACTAGACTCATCCAATGAATCTAGGTACTCTACCTATATCCGTACTGTACGTCCAACGTACATTCACCTTCCAAAGGTGAACTAGACTCATCCAATGAATCTAGGTGCACTACCCATGAGTCCAAGTCCAACTGAAAATCCTATATCCGTTAAATCTCCAAGACAACGGACGCTCCACAATGCCCAACATACTTCAAGTCTAACGTAAAGTATCTTACACTCGTCATATCACCATGATCAACAAACTTACACTATTTCCATTCAACAGGATCCTACAGGTGATACTCAAGAGAAGAAAGGTAAGAACAAACACAACAACCATAGCATCCATCAAACAAATCCTATCTATCACCTGCTAGAGCCATGAGTACATCAATACCTATATGTCTGGTCCAACAAACATCAATAACTAATGGAAACTCTGCCTCCAAACGGACTACCGTACGTACAACGTACGTTTATCCTCCAAGGATAACTAGATCACGTCCAACGGATCCAAGGTAACGGGCGTCCCCAGATACCCCTGCTTTTAGTCCGCCTGAAACACTCGAGTCCCACCCAAGTCTATCCATTATCTTGCTTCCCTCTCGAGTCCAACTTGAGCCAATCCAATTCCTTGCAGCCTTCTCGAGTCCAAATCGAGTCAATCTATTACCTATAAACTCAGACCCAGTCTTGAGTATCCATTACCTACCAACCCTAGTCCAACATGAGTCGTCCCCCCTATTCGTTGCATCTCCAAGATCAACGAACACCCATTTTCTTTTTCGAGTTCAAGTCCGACTTGAATCGTCCTAACCTTCGTTGCATCTTCCATGATCAACGAACTCATCCTATTCCTTCAAAGTTCTACCATCCAAAGAGAACATAAGCATAGGATCCTAAAAATCCATTACTTTGCATCTTTCTCGAGTCCCAGTCGAGTCGTCTTATAACCTTATCGAGTCCAACTCGGGGCAGTCCATACCATCAAATAGTCTTATCCTGTCACAACCGCCCATTACTCCTCGAGTAAACCAAGATATCATCCAATGAAAAACACCACAACTACTTATCCCTCACGCAAACCATCCTAGTCGAACTCAACATTCCCCAAGCACAAGCCCCAAAGGCCTAAACCAATATCAGACAAGCACCTAAGGAACATCTCCTCCGAATTTGGACAATCCACGTGAAGTGATATAGCAAAACAATCTAGCACTTGAGTACTCATTTGCCTCCCAGAGACAACGATAACCTCTCAGCTTCCCTAACTCCAGTTGTTACCACCATCACTAGGTAGGTACCTAATACCACCCTATTCCCTTGGAGTAGATCGACTCCCCAAAATAATGCTAAACCCAGTAAAGCCTAAACAAAGCAAACACAAACAAACATACATCCATGACTCGATAAGACCCCGTTACGGTAAGTCATACTGAGGCTAGTCGAACCACCAATCAGGTTTGTCACTACTAAAGGTCTATCGACTAACTCAGGTTTTGTCAAACAAAACCCGATCAAAACATCTTAAATAGAAAGCATACCTAGAATAACGACACCTTTTTCCTTATGCGCCGCAGTTGGGGCATTTGACGAAGAAGGAACAGTGTTGATAGCATATGCTCTCACAATTTGCTTCTCCCTAGGAGATTCTGGACATTCATTCTTGTGATGTCCCGCTTGGCCACAATTAAAGCACTTCCTTTCCCCAGGCTTTTCCCGACAATCTCTGGCATAGTGGCCCTTCTTGCCGCAGCTAAAGCACTCGCCATCTTTCTTACCTTTCTTATTTTGGCCATCCATGGTATGGCCTTGCTTCCTCTTATTTTGGGAACTATCCTTGCCTCCATCGCCTGCTTGCGACTTTTGCTCATCCGCAGATGTAATAGCAACCTCGGTCTTTGGCTTTGGGTAAAGACTTTCCGATCTCAAAGATTTCCCCACAATCGATTCAAACGTCTCATCGATGTGGTTAATAAGCCTCTCCCCCAAGTACTGATCCAATCCAGTTATGAACTTCTCGTTCTTCTTCTCGGCAGTATCAATAAGAGATAACCCATACTTGGACAAAGTGTCGAACTCGGCAATATACTCCGAGACAGCTCTGCCATTCTGCTTGAGTTCCAAGAATCTCTTAAACAGCACTGACTTCTGAGCAGCTGGGATAAACTTGTCGCTAAAGCGAGCCTTAAACTAATCCCAAGTAACCTGATCTTCTGGAGTAGCTGTTTTAATGGCATTCCACCGATTCATCGCTCGCCCTTGCAGCTGACGAGACGGTAACCTTCTATTCATCGCATCCTCGATACCCAAGTCGTCGAAGATACGATCACAGCTATCCAACCAATCCTGAACATCTGTGGCCGACTCCGTTCCGTGGAACGGCTTCCCACCAAGGTTAGTGTAATCCTTGCACAACTTGGCAAAATCTGCCCTAGGCGCCTGCACTATTGGATCACCACCATTATCGGCATTGGGAGCTGCCCTCTGTACATCCCTAAGCATTTCTCTCATGAGGTCGGTAAACACCGTCCTCATGTTAGCAACATTCCCATTATTGGCTCCTCTACCGGCACCTCTTGGGTATTGGCTCATCGTTCAATCTGCACAGAGAAAATGATTAACCGTCCTCTTTGTGGTGTCACTGCAGTGCGACTTCATCCTTAGCTATACTAATAATATATATAGCTTTTGAAAACCAAAATAATCACAAATACACTCTCTTATATACGTACTATCTCTCCCAAGGTTAACTACGCAACCTAGAGCTCTGATACCAAGTGTGACGGCCCGCCCCGCACCAACCGACATTTCCTCCGTAAGTGCGCTGTACACATGTCCAGCTAGCACGGGACGGTCGCCAAAGAAAAGAAAGAAGAGAGTGAACTAATCAAGGAACCTGTAAAATGTCTCACAGCGAATAGGATAAAATATAATAATAACATAATCTTTGACATAAAACAGGCGAGACAGTGTTTAAGCTGAGAACTAAACCAACATAGCAGCGGAAATCCAAAAACAGCTTTTTACAACTTTTCAAATTTACTGTCTCTAAACAAAAGAAAGCTAAAGTAGAAGATGCACGCTTAATGCCCAAGTAGTGATCTTCGACAACACAGGGAGAATACTATATATATCATAAGTGGAAGCCTCCTGCTCGTCTCTAGATCAGCTACCCGTGCATACCCAGCTAACATGTCTTTAGTCTGCTCGTGTGAGCACCCAGAGTAATAAGAAGAGACATAAAACTCTGGGTCAGACATAAAGCCTGGTATGAGCGATAAGCATCTAAACAAAACAATAACAGGTATAATCCAATCATACCTAGACCTGGACCTGCAACCAAAGAGTTAGCACTACATATTGTACAACACTCTAAGGTGCCATTTCAAATGGTGTAAAGATAACGGGGTGGGGGTGTGCATGACATAGTGATGGCAAACAATCAAACATAGCATCCATCCTCACATCTCTCACTCAGTGCATAAAGCATACGATATTCACCACTTTGGTCACCTTGTCCTTTGGGCCATGACGGAATCCAATCCCGTGTAACTATCACTACAAGCCCACCATCCATCTCTCGGTGGTGAACCAAAGTTATGAATACCGACAACCCCTTTGCACACGTCCCGCAGCAAAGCCCAATAATGAAGTGAACTCATTGGTTCCCAACTGGATCCTGAGCTCTAACTTCCCATATTGGACTACCTTTGCATCTCGGGTTATTGGTCAATACTGGGTCGGGTCGGTTTCCCCTTCTAGCCATCGGTTCGGGTCGGGTCCACTGCGTTGCGTCGGTTCATGGTCTTCCTCTGGTAACGGTTCGGTTCGGGTTCACTGCATTGCATCGGTTCGGGTCGGGTGTCTCACTTCGGGTCGGGTGTCCCACTTCGGGTCGGGTCGCCATCTCCCACCCAGCTCGTGCTCCCGCTCCGATCAGCTCCCTCGCCCTTCATTTGTTCCGATCCGATCCTCCTCCTTTAGCCGCTCCGATCCCCCTCCTTTATCCGATCCGATCACAATATTGCTAGCATGGCCTTCCTTTTTGCCAGATTTCTCAAGTGTTGAGTTCCGATCTGATCGAATCCCTTGCCCAGTTCAACTTATCCGATCCGAGCCCCCACATCCGATCCGATCCAGAACCTGCACTTTTCCTGCAACTTTTCCAGCAAGTGTTTTACGCCATTCGACGATGTTTTCGACCATTCTAACTATTGAAATCAATCACAAAGCATATCATACAGTCATAGCAACCTAGCAAACTAACCACAAACACCAAAACAATGAATTTACATGTCAAAATGGATCAAATATACCCAAAAACCCCATATTTCCCCTTAAGCATGTTCAGCAAAACTAATCATAGGGTTAACAAAACTTAACCAAATCGAACCAAATTTCTACCAGAGGCATAAAATATTATTTTCGAATTTATAGATATTTTCCCAGAATTTATTAGTGTATAAATTCGCTAATCTTCACTAATTACCCTTAATTAACTGTAATTAGTGCAAAAACTATGCAAATCACTCACCTTGGCCACAAATAAAATTTTCAGAACTGAAACCTCGCTGATTTGGGTGAATACTGATGTCTAACAGCAACTCTAACCTTGCTTTCGTGTTTTCTCTCCTTAATTTGATGTAGATTAAGCCAAAACTTAATTAGAAAGTGATTAGAAGGTGATTTGGGTGTTGGAGGCCATTACTAGGGTTCCAAGAATGAAAGTGGCGGCTGAAAGAAATGTTTTCTAACCCTAATCAGCCCCTATATATCTTCAATCCCGAAATCCCCTTTGGGCCTAGCTGTTAATTACCCGGTTAAGCCCAATTAAGCTGTTTTTCACCATCTGAAACTTGTTTCAGCCATATCTCCCAAACGGTGAGTCCGTTTGGCTAATGTGACCCCTCTACGGAATTGTAAACCATCATCCAGAGCCAATGGAAGTGGTTTCAGGTCAAAATTGCTTTCTAGTCAAAAGTTATGGCCAAAACAGTACCAACTAGGGGTAAAATGGTCATTTAAAAATCGACAAAAATCATGAACATGGGAAATGACCCCAATAGTCGTTTCCCAAAGTTATATGACCATACGATTTCGTATGTGAAAGAAATAAATATTCTACGATCGTATGATGCGTAGAATACGGGTCATTACAATTATCCTTTTCTTTCGAAAAGATTTTGAGCTTAAAATTAAGTTGTGTGATACTTTTAAACTTAGTAGGTTTCTCACTCTGGTTCACCAGACTAACCCTGTATTTGTAATGCTCGAGTTTGACTAAGGTTTACAGGTTCAGGTTATCGGATGTTGTGAAGAGATGAGCTGGAGGAATTCAGACGTATGAAGTTATATTTTCCGATGTGTGCTGTATGTGTGGACATATTATTATAACTGTCCAGATGTGTGATGTACTCTGATGATTGTAAATATATCTTCAAGCTCTCAATGAAGATTTATTTCTATATTATATTTTGTTCCGCTGCGATGTGAGACTCTTTGTCATGATGGATCTTCTTCTTCTTCTATTCTAATATTTCTTTCTTTCTTATCCCATCCTCTAAATTCTTTCTAATAACTATCTGGTGTGTTCGATACTTGAATTTTGGCAAGAAATACGATACGATGTATTATTGTCGGAATTCGAGGCTCGAATCCCTACCGGGTCGTTACAAAATATCCCTCTTGGCCACCAATGACATAAAGTTTATCAATCACAACGGCACAAGCCCTAGTTAATAATAATTTCATTTAAATACTAATAATTATGATAAGCTGATCCTAACAAAAAACAATCATTCATCTTATGGAGATAATCTTAATGTATGTATTTACTTAAACATCCAAGACTGCCAATAACATGTGCGTGATTTCCCAGTTTTAATCTACAAAAGCAAGTATGTTTTGCCACTTTGTTGTTCCTTTATCTTTATTTATTTATTTAAATGATAACCAAAATTAAAAGTTATGTGTAGACTGATGATTATATTGCAGGTTCTGCCTATTATCATTTCTAGTTTCGTGGCTCTGATTGTTTTAAGCTCCAGGCTATTTATTGAAAGTAAAGATCAATTATACCAATTTATTCTGACTAGAAGAAAGAAAAAACTAATAATTGTTGCATACAAACATTCTGAACTGACAATATTATTTCTCCCCAAAGATAAAAGCCTGGATTCTCTAAGGTATCTTTAAAATTTTTGTGGATATTGCAGATAAGAAACTGGTGAATGAATGACTAACCTATGTGGACCACCACGAGGGATCAGTACTTCATTTCGCCACTCGTTCTCCAAAGCCTTCCCATTTTTTTACTGCCAATGCTCTAATCCTGGCTCACATATCAGGTTTATGGTCAATGTAAAAACTTCATAATTGAAACCATAAGCTGTGCGTGTAAACAACTTTGATGCTATAAGTTGGAAGCTCTTAAGCGAATGCACACATCCTTTCATCATAGTTAAAAACAAGAAGTTGAAATAGTAATTCATTTATACAATTATGGTCCATGTCTACTTACAAACATCAACACCTCTTCTTCGTTCGGCAAACTTTAACCATCTTGGACCAAGCTAGTAGGCTCACTTAAAACTATTTCGGCAGCTCGTATTTAGCACCTTTAACAAAAGATTGTGATACATAAAAGGTAAGAAATCATTTAGTTGAATAAGATAAAATAAGAGGATATATGCATATGTGTGTGCGCACGCGATGAAATAAGATTTTCTAACCTCTTTTATCATAATAGACAGTCAAGTTAGCATTTGCCACAATAACTCTTGCACTATCCACTATCGTTTGGGCAAGCATAAAATCGGCTTTTGCTACAGCTTAAAGGGCTTCCTAAATCTCTACCCATATAGTACTGTATTTATTTTCTCACAAAATTATATGTCATTTAACTCAAACAAATCTTGATCAATTAGATATCTGAAATATTACAACATGGAACATTAATACACTTCTATTTTCTGCAATGTAAATCTTAGGTGACCCTCAAAAAGATATTTATATTAGGGTAAATGGATGATAAGAGAGGTTGTTTATAAATATGGAATTGGAAAAGAAACCTTTTTCCTATGGATTCACTATTCCTAACGAGGTTGATCATGATGAGAAGCCATTACTGGTTATATTAAACTGTTAAACGAACACAATTATGATTTATTACCAGTTATATAAAAATAATCTCTAAAATTTTGATTATATAATATAGATTTATTCATTAACTTGACATTAAAAAATTGGGTTATACTCTAAACGACATATCCCATCACTGTTCCAAATTTAGTCAGTCTTGACCAAGATATCATTTTTGCACTTTGAGGGAGACAAAATCCAGAGCAAGATTGCATTTTGAAATATGATTCTAAGCTATATCCTTTTCATTTACATAACTTTCAATGTCTCATATGAATACAAAAATAGGTTAATCCCAATTTTTTTATCTTTTAAACCTCGGTTGAGATGTAGTAGAAACTTTTTTCCCCTTTAGTTCACGAATCAAAGAAACATTCATTTAGTACACATTCCAAAGCTGAATTGCTGGAGCATGCCTGTGAACTACGATTGTTACTTGTTTTACTATTTTTCGTTATATTTCTTATCTACTATCAAAATAAACATTCCATTATATACAACCTATTTTGCATGAATTTGAAGCAAATCACAAAACTTCGATAAGGCACACAACATGAAATGTAACTATCGATCAAACATACATATACTAGTGCATGCACAATGCATAATAGTGTACATGTATGTGCCTACAAGCAAGTATAATTTATAATTCATTTCACAAATTGAAGATATTTTCTACAATTGGCATGCACGCTAGTAGGCATTCCATGTTATGCAATAGGTTTTGCACGGGTATATTGTCTGCCAGGAGATGAGACGCAGTGCATTTATACACTACAAATAGGAAAATTAGGTTCAATTTTACATCTACGGAAGACAACCCAATTAATGCATTCAATATGGATAAAAAATTATAATGTAGTGTAAGATTCGGATTTTGCACTGTATGAGTAAAATTACAAACCAAAATGAAAAAAAGAAGAGTACCTTAGGATAGGCAAAGAAGGAAATCATGCCATTCTTTTGTTTTTGTATCCAGCACAAAGTTCCGAGCAGTTAATCCTCTACATGGCACTTAAGTACTATTTTATAGTAGATGTTTTCTTTTAGCTTCTTTTAGTGTTTCTTTCATGGATCTTTCTAGAAGTCGTGTTGACGTGCTTACTTTTAGCTTCTGCACTGAGTTTATTGAGGTATTTATGTTGTTCCTTAACTGCATCATAAATTGCTTATAATTACATTGTTTTGTACTATTGATTTGAGATGCTTTAATGAAATAATATATCCATCTATTTTCCTCCTTATAGTGTTTTCAAAGGCAAAGAGCAGAAATTCCAACTAGTTTGGTAGGACAGTACCAGCTTCAAACAGTAAAAAAGCTTGACATAGAAATAAGTTTGCTCGCCCAGCCAAATTAGATTTTTTTTATAGTGGTATTTTACACTTGCAGCCATACATATGGGTACAAAAAGCTAAAAATAACCACAATAACATATATAAACAAAAACATCCCAGTTGAGAGGAAACCTAAACCCCGAATGTTGCTTAGAATACCAAGCATAAAACATAGCCAGTGATCAACGTATGCAGGAATAATATGAAATAACAGGATTTCCACTCATTTTATGAATTACATAAGCATGTAATATTAGTTCAAATATGGTGTGCATAGAATAAACATGCACTAGTGTAAAAGAAGACCCAAGTGAGATAGCACCTGGGTCTGTAGAAAGCAGACCTTAAGCATTGGGCATCAATAGTTAACCTAATTCTAACAAAGTCAAAGAGATCGCCATTGTTTTCATTATAGATCTAGAGATAAAAACATAAAAAAAAATCTTAAGGATAGAATGATGAAAAGCGTGGAAATGCAGAAGCCTATTTAAAATTCTCCAACAATGAGAGCTTGACTGGGTTTCCAGTTACTTCACAGTCAGGAGTGATGTAAGCATTGGCTAGCTAGGGCTAATGCCCTACTTGAAAATTCCAAAAGCATTTACAAAATATTAGGTTTACCGTTTACATGTTTGGCCCTTACTGAAATTTTGTATGTCGTAGATAGGCTCAAACTCATGAACGCTTCAATGATGCATTTTTATCTGGGCCATAGCACATCAACACATTTCAGTTTTCTTAATGCTAACGAACACAACGACCCAGTAGAAATCAGATGCTAGCTCCGCCACTGTTCACAATCCAAGCTTTGATCGTCAAACAAGAGGATATGGAAGTGATTGACACTTGAATTCATGAGCAAGACTTTAGATTCAAATCTTATCATAGAAGTGAAAGATGACGGTTTACAAAAACAGAAACACTTTCGGCATATAGTTTTACAGCTTAATTTGGAGGAAGTATTGTGATGACAACTATTTAAAACTTCAAACCCTTATCGATGAGACAATACAAACGAATAAAATAGTGTTCTTGGGTGACCTAAATTGATTATTTGTACTTATATTACATTGCATTATGTGATCAGATAATTCAGCATTCACTAAAAGATTATATATGTACGCATATGTATATGTGTCTGTGTGTGTACAACTTAATCATTTGAATTATAAAACAAAATTTGACTATTAGCAATAAATAAAAAAATAAAATGATTGATAAGAGGGTAATGTTCACCTCTTTTCTGATTCCTAATATCAGGGAAACAACAGCAGCTACCATAAGAATGATACGGGTTAGATCTTTGTAAGCTTCCCACAAGAAAACCTATAAAGCATTACAGGTAATGTTAAGAATAAAATGCCATGGATCATACAATATTAGGGAAAATAGAGTTCATGTCATGGTTAATTCCATATAAGGAAAAAAGAATTCTAAGTAAACATAAAAAGATCATACCAAAAATGTTTTTCTTTTCTTTTGTGGGTACGTGTTAAACCCAAATTCATTTTTTCTATGCAACAAATTTGCTTCTTCTCCACTAATCCCCTTATCAGCATCAGTCTTTAGCTACCATTATAAGTTTAGCTAAACTGAATTTACATGTAAAAGCCAAATTAGAAGTTTTTTTTTACTCTAGCTACCATTGTTTGACTGCAAAAATAGATACTGGTTTCAGATTAACCCTACTAATTAACATTTCATCAACAAATGCTTCTTCTCAGGATCAACGTTGTATGACACGAATCCTGACAACTAGTCAACAACATAGTCAAAAATAATGAACCTGGCAACAAGAACCTGCATAAAAATCACTATAGTAGTGCCGACCGTAGGCCCATCAAAGCCAGTTGCAGAAAAAAATACACAGAGCTATATGGATGTCTGTAGTAGTCAAGTTGATCTCTCGAGCTCTTCTGAGTGGTTCCTTGATCCCCGCCCTATGCCTGTGTCCTACGCTTCCGATTAACTCCAATAGCAGCAAACTGAAGATAATAATTTGGAGAGAATAAATACCTCCGTGGAAGAGAACAATGATATTGGGATTAACTCCAACAAAACCATTTGCAATGGCTTGAACAGAGATGACACTATCATCAAGTGAGACAGAAGCTTTAGCACCAATAGATCCCAATGTAGTTAAGTCAATGTGTGTTACAACCACACTAGCTCCAATCTTAGCCATTGAAATAGCTTCAATTGGATTGAAGGCATATGGAGTCGTCGAAAGACCTAATCTATGAGGCTTTTGAATCATCTCAACCTCCAAACTTGTAATAAAATGGAACAAATTACTATCATGTAATGCAAATCAAGCGCTAAAACAAACACTATTGGAATAATAGCAGTATGAACTTATCTCAATATGGAATTCCATAGGGGTCTACTCAAACCATAATTATACCATGAACGGTATAACAATTAGGCACAATAAGCACTATACTGTCAATTCAGATTTTAAGATTACGAGCGTACAAAGTACACCAAAAGAAAATTACAGTATTAAATTTACAATGTAAACACTGAGTAAGTAAATAACCTCAACAAATATTAAATGCAGTAAAAATGCAAAATTTGAAATTCGTACCTTTACCATCAGCGAAATGAAGAATCAAAGGAAAAGTAATATCGGACTTTTGCATTTGAGGCTAAGTGGCTCCGCATTCGTAAGTACAACAATCTGATTTTGTTATTGTGCCCTAGATGCTGAAGTAGAGAGCGAGATTCACTATTCGGGTCGCTGCGTAGATGGAGATTCTCTTGACATGATTTGTTTTTATCATCTCTTTATCTACAACAATGAATTGATGCCCTAATATTTCCAGTGTTGATTTGGGGGGAAAGGGAATGAGGGTCAAAAAATTTCAAGTATGAGCGGGAGAGGAATAGAAAATAAGTGGTCACATTTATTTTGGACTGCGCAGAATATTTTTTTAAGCGGGAAAGTGAAATATTTTTGCCGCGTTTATATTGTGGGTGAAAACACCTTTGTTTGCATTTGCGAATAAAAGCCATTGAATTTTGCAACCAAAAATCATTTTTTCTTATAGTGAAACCAGGACTTATGTAACAACCCGGAAAATCTGGGCCAGTTTAAAAATTTTATTTTGGCCATTTTAGCGAATTTTGAATATTTAAAATGAATTATTTTAAATAATATCAACGAGAAATTTATTTTGAATAAAATTCGAACGTATATATTATACGCGTCGTCGTTAGAATATAAATATTTATATATAATTATAAATAGAATTAAAAATGGCGCGGTAGTTCGATAATTCGATTTCAAACTTCAATTGAATGTACCGGGTGCAAAACAATCCGGATTTTAGTGAAACCAAAAATAATGGAATCGAATAGTGAATATCTTTTCAACGAATCCGAAAAATCAAAAGTTCGTAGCAGGAATCAAAAGATATGTCCAGTTGAAAATTCTGAATAGTCGCTATGGAATTCAGGCCCTTAAAAATGGACATTTTGCAAACGACCTCGGATTTCGACGAAACCAGTTTTGTTGGGTCCGTGGTGTAAAGTTATTGCTAGATTCCAAATTTCGTAATTTTTCGAATCAATATGTAAGCGTGGCAAAGGAAAACGCGTTTGACCAGTTTCAGTTGATTTTAATCGACTGGAAAATGGCCATTTTTCCAACGGCCTCAGAATTCGACGAAATTAGTTTTGTTAGGACCGTATCGTCAATACGAAGCTAGAAAATATTTTTATGGAATTTTTCTAGTTAGTATGTGACCCCGGTAAATTGAAAAGTACGTTTAAAATTCAATATAGTGATTTAAATGTAAATTAAACGGAAACTGATTCAAATGGTCAAATCAGCTTGCGATACATATCCCATTGTGTTCGGAATGGGGGTTAAACGCTATGGACGACAGGCGGTGGGCCTCGTTTCGAGGTCGTATGTAAAAGTCAACTCTTTGCAAATTAAATAATAAATAAATAAATATATATATATAAAAAAAAAATTCCCTCCTATCTCCTTTCTGGCCCCCCCCCCCGATTCAGTTAAAACATAAATAAAAAAAAAAAAGAGGAAAAAACCCTAGCGCCGATCCAGCCCTCCCCCTCGCGAAGCAGCCGCCACCTCGAAGCTGACGCCGACGAAGACCAACCGCCTTACCTCGAACCCATCGCGTCCGCCCTGAAGACATCGACGCCTGTCACCACCGTTCGAATCGAAGCCGCCGTCTCGAGAAGCCTCCGACGTGAAACCCCACACCGCGCAACCCCCCCCCCCCCTCCGAGCACGAACCCTCGACGAAGCCGATGGCCCCCCCCCTCTTCGCATACGGTAAGCATTTCTATTTTTTTTTCTTTTATTTTATTTTTATTTCAGAGTTTAAAATTAATTTCGATTTTTAGAAAACTGATTTCGTTTTTTTAAAATAAAAACTGATTTCGTTTTTTTTTTTAAATAAATACTAATTTCGTTTTTTTAAGTATAAAAAACTGATTTCGTTTTTTTAAAATAAACACTGATTTTTCATAATTTCAAAAACGGAATTTGGAAAAAAGAAAACTGATTTTATAAATGATTTTAAAACTGATTTTTTTTGAATGAATAAAAAAGTTCGATTTTTGAATGAATAAAAAGTTCGATTTTTGAATGAATAAAAAGTTTGAATTTGAAAAAGATTAACTGTTTTTTTTATGAAATGAAAACTGTTTTGTTTTTAAAGGAATTTAAAAACAGAAAAGAATTTAAAAACAGAAAGGAATTTTATTTATAGTTTAAAACCAGAATTGTATTTATAATTTAAAAACTGATTTTTAAAAAGAATGAAAACTGATTTTTAAAAAGAATAAAAACTGATTTTTAAAAAGAATGAAAACTGATTTTTAAAAAGTAAAAACTGATTTTTTTTAACAAGGTAAAAACTGAAAATGTTTAAAGGTTAAAACTGATATTTTTAAAAGTAATAAAAACTGATTTTGTTTTAGAAGTAAAAATCAGATTTTTGGATATTGAAAGTCGAAGTAAAAATATGATTTTTATATATTGAACTTCGAAATAAAAATACGATTTTTATATATTGAACTTTGAAATAAAAATTCGATTTTTATATATTGAACTTTGAAATAAAAAATTCGATTTTTATATATTGAATAGCGAACTAAAAATTCGATTTTTATATATTGAACTTTGAAATAAAAATTCGATTTTTATATATTGAACTTTGAAATAAAAAATTCGATTTTTATATATTGAATAGCGAACTAAAAATTCGATTTTTATATATTGAATAGCGAAGTAAAAATTCGATTTTTATATATTGAACTTTGAAATAAAAAATTCGATTTTTATATATTGAATAGCGAACTAAAAATTCGATTTTTATATATTGAATATCGAACTAAAAATTCGATTTTTATATATTGAATAGCGAACTAAAAATTCGATTTTTATATATTGAATAGCGAACTAAAAATTCGATTTTTATATATTGAATAGCGAACTAAAAATTCGATTTTTATATATTGAATAGCGAACTAAAAATTCGATTTTTATATATTGAATAGCGAACTAAAAAATTCGATTTTTATATATTGAACTTTGAACTAAAAATTCGATTTTTATATATTGAACTTTGAACTAAAAATTCGATTTTTATATATTGAATAGCATAGTAAAAATTCGATTTTTACATATGTAGTGAAAGCGGTCAACGAAAGCGACAAAAGGCGAGTTGGCGAAGATTTCCTGCATTAGAAGAGCCGTGGAGCTAGGATAGCTATATGTGAGAACTTCTCACTCTTCAATTTATTTTCTAGTTATATATATATACTAGGATGCAGACGGTGTTTAGTAGCACCCGACACAATCGTCCACAGACCATGGACTTGTTTGTTTGGCTGTTTGGTGATTGATTGCGATATTGGTTTGAATGTGGTTTGTGGTGTGAAAAATCGAATCGATAAATTGGTTAGGATTAGACGTGCGCCGTTATAAGGCGAAGGAGTAAGGCTAGGTTAGATCCTTACTCCAAATTTTGTAGTTGCATAATGAAATGAATTGAACTGTTTGGTGAAATGAATGGGTTGATTGATGTGTGAATGGCGTGGGCCTTCACTAGACCGGGGATAAGGCTAGGCCTTGTCCCGTTTCTAGTATCGTGCCGTTATGCCGCCAAAATTTTCTAAAATATATTAGAAAAATAAAAATATCATTTTTATTGAATAAATGAATTGAATAGAAATTCATATGTTGGAATAAAATGTTTTATCGTTAAAAATATAATTTTTAACGTGAATGTGAATAAATAAATATTCATTTACAAACCAGATGGTTTGTTTATGTACACCTATTTGAATGACATTGATTGGGACGATAAATTTTACACATCGCCCAACTGCACAAATAAAATCTTTGTTTGATTGTTTGAAAACCCCACACGGGTGTTGGGATGAAATTTGAAGTTCACTCATCCTGATTGATTAAATATGTCGATCGATTGATTGACAGGCTGTTATAAGCGTTGAATATCTATATTTGATGCTTATACAGTGTAGTGCACTTTGGTTGATGGTTGATTATTTTCAATGTCATTATATACATGTGTTGTATGAAAATCCATATAATTAACTTTATATGGTAATTGATTGGGCCTCATTCCAATTTGAAAAATAAAGAATATTATAAAATAAAAGTTCATGTGTTGACAGTACTCATTCATTGAGATTGGTCATGTGTTGAACGAAATATTTTGATAATAACAACTATTTTGAAAAAGAAATATTTGAATTAGAATATTTGAAAATAGAAATTTATGAAGCCGTGTTGATTAGATTGACGCCATTTTGACGTGAGCGATATTTATATCGAATTGAAAACGATTTCGAATAGAAATGAATTGAAAACGATTTCGAATAGAAATGAATTGAAAACGATTTCGAATAGAAATGATTTGAAAACGATTTCGAATAGAAATGATTTGAAAACGATTTCGAATAGAAATGAATTGAAAACGATTTCGAATAGAAATGAATTGAAAACGATTTCGAATAGAAATGAATTGAAAACGATTTCGAATAGAAATGAATTGAAAACGATTTCGAAAGGAATTGAAAACGATTTCAAATTGAATTGAAAGCAAATTGAAATGAATTCAAATTGAATTGAATTCAAATTGAATTGAAATTTGAATTGAATAGAAATGAATTTTAAAACGAATTTATAAAGAAGAATTCAATTTTGATTTGAATTGAAATGGAAGTTGAAATTGCTTTTGAAATGAAATTAAAACGATTTATAAAATTCGTTTTAAATAGAAATCGACGAAATATATATTATATATATTATATATATATAATATAATGGCCTGAATAGAACGCGCCGCGCCGCGGCAGTTCGTGAATTTCGACCATTTATTTCAAACGGACATTGCGGGAGATCCGACCGTCGGATTCTCCTAAAACCGGAACCGTTGGGTTCGTATCGAAAAGAGCTTTCTAACGAAGATTAGAAATTTGAAATCTAACGGTTGGATTTGGAATTATGTCCAAATCAAATTCGAAAAAGGTCGCTGTAAGTGCAGTTCGATGGCCATTGATGGAAATCGACTGTACGGGCCTTGATAAAATTATTAAAAATAGCAATAATTTGTGTAAAATCATAAGAAATGATTTGTGAAGATTTGGGATGAAAAACTCCCTATTTGAAAAGATAAAAATAGATTTTTATCGAAATGAACTAGTTTTGAACCAGAATTAAAATTCTATTTATTTTTAAATAAATAAATTGAATTAGGAAAAGGGTTTTAAAAATAACCAGAATATCCAATGATTGCATTGGAGTGGATTTGAATCGAAATTGTCTTCGGAATATTTCGATGTTGGAATTCGTGATTATACAGGTGTTGTTATGGAAATTTGAAAGATATATTTGTATCGTTATTTCCAATACGACATTTGTTAATCGTAGAATTTGATATTGAATATAAGCCGGGATATTTTCTATTCATAGCCTCGTATTTAATATCAAATGTGATTTGGGTTTGTCGTGAATGGTGTCTTCACTAACACTGTTCTTGAACCCAGTTGAGAAATGATTAAATCTTTTTATTTAGATTTAATGAAGTGTACCAATTAAATAATATTTAATTGGAATTGAATTGATATTGATTTTTGGGTTTATCGTGAACAGTGTTTTAAATAACACTTGTTCTTTAACCCGATAATTAATGAATGTGATTTGTGTTTGTCGTGAATGGTGTCTTCACTAACACTGTTCTTGAACCCAGTTGAGAAAAGATTAAATCTTTTTATTTAGATTTAATGAAGTGTACCAATTAAATAATATTTAATTGGAATTGAATTGATATTGATTTTTGGGTTTATCGTGAACAGTGTTTTAAATAACACTTGTTCTTTAACCCGATAATTAATGAATGTGATTTGGGTTTGTCGTGAATGGTGTCTTCACTAACACTGTTCTTGAACCCAGTTGAGAAAAGATTAAATCTTTTTATATAGATTTAATGAAGTGTACCAATTAAATAATATTTAATTGGAATTGAATTGATATTGATTTTTGGGTTTATCGTGAACAGTGTTTTAAATAACACTTGTTCTTTAACCCGATAATTAATGAATGTGATTTGGGTTTATCGTGAATGGTGTCTTCACTAACACTGTTCTTGAACCCAGTTGAGAAAAGATTAAATCTTTTTATTTAGATTTAATGAAGTGTACCAATTAAATAATATTTAATTGGAATTGAATGGATATTGATTTTTGGGTTTATCGTGAACAGTGTTTTAAATAACACTTGTTCTTTAACCCGATAATTAATGGGGTGTGACTTTGGGTTTATCGTGAACCGTGTTTTAAATGACACTGATTCTTTAACCCAGTCACAGATTAAAACTAAGTGGAGTTTTAATGAATCTTTAATTAGATTTGAACGTGAAATTTAGAAACTAACTGTCGGTTAGCTAAGTAGAATGGTTTTCTGGATATTGATCTGATGTTGGTTTCGGCCTTCGGGGTTAATATTTGGGGAGTTATTCTCTTGATTAATTTACGGTTAATGACTAATGAGTTGGAATGAGGCGTATGTTGTGTTTGTGTAACACTTTTATAATATATACGCGAGTTATTCGGAAAGACCGGGTTTATCCCATTCTGAATAACTGATACGACGATAAGTCGAAGATGAAGACGATGGTCGAAGACCGGAGGTCTTCACGTCGTTTGGGTGATAACTGATGATCTTGATTGGGCTGTACACCCAAGAAGATGGAAACAGTTAGTGATCGTCCAGACGTGCTGGGAGATCGATGGATATGCGGGGTACTAGGTGCCTCCGGTTTCGTTCAGACCCAGAACGGACTTGTAAATGGACTGTGTGTCTGACATCGGATTTCATTCTGTGTGACTGATATCGGTTGCATAGGATGGCTTGCCTGTGTGGCATGCTAAGATGCAAATGATCAAGGCTTCTGTTGAAAAGCAAAGTCTTGTGGTTGATGATCAAAGCACGGCCTTTGTGGCGTAGCTTTGTGTAACGTTTACCTCGCGTGTTTCACACCCGGTATGAACCAAAAACGGGAGACGGACCTCAGGGAGGGCCTGCGTTTCCTCCTAGCTAGAAGTGGCGTCAGTGGTTTTACACGCCCTGACGAGTTTGACTTATGTGGTTGTTGCTGTTGCGAGGCGCCTCGGTTAGATCGGACGATCCGGGTCCGATGGAGTCATTCGTTGGCTCGCTTACGCCCCAAAGGGCGGCGAAACGTAGTGCTCAGGCATTTTAATCCACTCCGCGTGGACCAGCCCTGACGATCCAAGGCTTGCCTGCGCGCTTGCCTGAGACTCGGGCTAGGCAGTCTCGAATCGGTTGAGGACTATCTTTTGCCTCGGTTCATAGACGGAAATCCAATTTCCAAATACGTGACATTTGCGGTTTTAATTTTAATCCTATATATGGCGACATAGTGGGATGGGGCGCTTATGCCGCCTATGATTGATACTTATGATTTGAAGTTGTTTTGTACACTTATAATAGTATCAAATGATTTGTTTTAAAACGTATCAAGCATTCTTTGGCTGTTATAAGGGAAAACCCTATCCTCGACTGCGTTGCATTGTGTGATGGGACATGGGTCTTATAACAGCTTCATTTTTCTTTATTTAGCATTGCGCTGTTTGTTTTATGCACTGGTATTCTTGGGAGGAAACCCGTTCCGTGTTATACGGCGTGGTCCCTTGATTTACCTAATGATTTAAAATAAAGATTAATAACTGTTTTAGTTCTCACACCAGTCACATGACTGACCTGGAGTTTATTGTTTTAACCTAAACTCTGGGTGCCCTTATTTTTGACACGGGCAGCTAGTAGTTTTGGTTTTGCAGATTTATATTCACAGGATCCTGGGTTACAGCTGGAACGATATCCGGAAAGCTTTGTATCCGTATATCTTTTCTAGTTGTGTATTGTATTATTTTCCGCTGCTATGTATTTAAATGTAATTTAAATTTCTGATATTTCTGTGTAATATTCTTTTATACTCTGTATATTCTGTAATCTGATGCACTGTTGTAATATACAGTGAAATGTTCTTCTGTTTGCGTTCTGTTTTGTCTTGTTCTCAAACGATAGGGCGTTTCGAACGGTCTGGGTCGGTTTAGCGACTGGTTTGGACCGAGCGAAATTCCTTGCCGTCACAGTTGGTATCAGAGCTTTGGTTTACAAAGCTTAGAGAACAAGACACATTAGAACCATATGAAAGAATTCATCAGATATTGGATTAGTAATATCCAATTAGAATGACTCGTTAGAGATGGGATCAGTAGTATCCTAGAACGAGTGTGAAGAGTATATTTTTCAAAGTGAAAACAAGTTTGGTTTTGAAAATTTGAATCAACTATTCGTATTTGATTATTTATTTATATTGATGTGGACAATCCAGTATATATAGATTTTGCGTATACGTCTGATCCGCGTGTATTCGAAATTTTAATATACTGGATAGATATAGAATTACACTCAAATCGCCCGGAGATGATTTTGATGATGGAGCTCCATCATTAGAATTTATGTTCGAGTGACGAAAGTGGGTTTTCTATATGTTTCCTATTGACTGGTGTGAGAACCAAAATTAGATAGGGCCTATGGTTGTGATTTGGCATCAAAAATCTGATTTTTGACTATATATCAAAATTATGAATTTGAAAACTCTAATTCACTAATTGATTGATGTTTGTGTTGTTTGTTTATTTGTTTGCTAATTTTTAGCCATTATGTCTAATTGAACCAAATATTGAACGATATTGAAAATTGGTTGCATTTGCTTGCATATACATATATATCATTGAACAGGTCATAGCAAGGAGGCTAGAGCCAGAGAATAAAATTTGTTTGCCCGACAAATAGGTACATGTTTACTACATAATTTCCTGTTTTGTTTGGGTGATGATGATTTTGTGAGCCTATTGGCTAGCCGCTTGGCTTTTTCTTTTTCTTTTTGAGATCTGAAGGACCGGGGAAGCTATTTGAAATTCCCCGATGCTCCCATTGCAGGGGAGGTTATGGCGAAATTTTTCAAAAATTTAGGGTGTTAGCCAAATTTTTGAAATTTTGGAAATTCTCAGAAACTGAAAAGTTAGAGAATGGAAGCCAGATCGAACGTAGAGTTGATAGATCAAACCACTTTCGACTTTGTTCCTTTTCGGGGACGAAAAGTTTTAAGTGGGGGAGATTGTAACAACCCGGAAAATCTGGGCCAGTTTAAAATTTTTATTTTGGCCATTTTAGCGAATTTTGAATATTTAAAATGAATTATTTTAAATAATATCGACGAGAAATTTATTTTGAATAAAATTCGAACGTATATATTATACGCGTCGTCGTTAGAATATAAATATTTATATATAATTATAAATAGAATTAAAAATGGCGCGGTAGTTCGATAATTCGATTTCAAACTTCAATTGAATGTACCGGGTGCAAAACAATCCGGATTTTAGTGAAACCAAAAATAATGGAATCGAATAGTGAATATCTTTTCAACGAATCCGAAAAATCAAAAGTTCGTAGCAGGAATCAAAAGATATGTCCAGTTGAAAATTCTGAATAGTCGCTATGGAATTCAGGCCCTTAAAAATGGATATTTTGCAAACGACCTCGGATTTCGACGAAACCAGTTTTGTTGGGTCCGTGGTGTAAAGTTATTGCTAGATTCCAAATTTCGTAATTTTTCGAATCAATATGTAAGCGTGGCAAAGGAAAACGCGTTTGACCAGTTTCAGTTGATTTTAATCGACTGGAAAATGGCCATTTTTCCAACGGCCTCAGAATTCGACGAAATTAGTTTTGTTAGGACCGTATCGTCAATACGAAGCTAGAAAATATTTTTCTGGAATTTTTCTAGTTAGTATGTGACCCCGGTAAATTGAAAAGTACGTTTAAAATTCAATATAGTGATTTAAATGTAAATTAAACGGAAACTGATTCAAATGGTCAAATCAGCTTGCGATACATATCCCATTGTGTTCTGAATGGGGGTTAAACGCTATGGACGACAGGCGGTGGGCCTCGTTTCGAGGTCGTATGTAAAAGTCAACTCTTTGCAAATTAAATAATAAATAAATAAATATATATAAAAAAAAAAAAATTCCCTCCTATCTCCTTTCTGCCCCCCCCCCCCGATTCAGTTAAAACATAAATTAAAAAAAAAAAAAAAAAGAAGAAAAAACCCTAGCGCCGATCAAGCCCTCCCCCTCGCGAAGCACCCGCCACCTCGAAGCTGACGCCGACGAAGACCAACCGCCTTACCTCGAACCCATCGCGTCCGCCCTGAAGACATCGACGCCTGTCACCACCGTTCGAATCGAAGCCGCCGCCTCGAGAAGCCTCCGACGTGAAACCCCACACCGCGCAACCCCCCCTCCGAGCACGAACCCTCGACGAAGCCGATGGCCCCCCCCCTCTTCGCATACGGTAAGCATTTCTATTTTTTTTCTTTTATTTTATTTTTATTTCAGAGTTTAAAATTAATTTCGATTTTTAGAAAACTGATTTCGTTTTTTTAAAATAAAAACTGATTTCGTTTTTTTTTTAAATAAATACTGATTTCGTTTTTTTAAGTATAAAAAACTGATTTCGTTTTTTTAAAATAAACACTGATTTTTCATAATTTCAAAAACGGAATTTGGAAAAAAGAAAACTGATTTTATAAATGATTTTAAAACTGATTTTTTTTGAATGAATAAAAAAGTTCGATTTTTGAATGAATAAAAAGTTCGATTTTTGAATGAATAAAAAGTTTGAATTTGAAAAAGATTAACTGTTTTTTTTTATGAAATGAAAACTGTTTTGTTTTTAAAGGAATTTAAAAACAGAAAAGAATTTAAAAACAGAAAGGAATTTTATTTATAGTTTAAAACCAGAATTGTATTTATAATTTAAAAACTGATTTTTAAAAAGAATGAAAACTGATTTTTAAAAAGAATAAAAACTGATTTTTAAAAAGAATGAAAACTGATTTTTAAAAAGTAAAAACTGATTTTTTTTAACAAGGTAAAAACTGAAAATGTTTAAAGGTTAAAACTGATATTTTTAAAAGTAATAAAAACTGATTTTGTTTTAGAAGTAAAAATCAGATTTTTGGATATTGAAAGTCGAAGTAAAAATATGATTTTTATATATTGAACTTCGAAATAAAAATACGATTTTTATATATTGAACTTTGAAATAAAAATTCGATTTTTATATATTGAACTTTGAAATAAAAAATTCGATTTTTATATATTGAATAGCGAATAAAAAATTCGATTTTTATATATTGAACTTTGAAATAAAAATTCGATTTTTATATATTGAACTTTGAAATAAAAAATTCGATTTTTATATATTGAATAGCGAACTAAAAATTCGATTTTTATATATTGAATAGCGAAGTAAAAATTCGATTTTTATATATTGAACTTTGAAATAAAAAATTCGATTTTTATATATTGAATAGCGAACTAAAAATTCGATTTTTATATATTGAATATCGAACTAAAAATTCGATTTTTATATATTGAATAGCGAACTAAAAATTCGATTTTTATATATTGAATAGCGAACTAAAAATTCGATTTTTATATATTGAATAGCGAACTAAAAATTCGATTTTTATATATTGAATAGCGAACTAAAAATTCGATTTTTATATATTGAATAGCGAACTAAAAAATTCGATTTTTATATATTGAACTTTGAACTAAAAATTCGATTTTTATATATTGAACTTTGAACTAAAAATTCGATTTTTATATATTGAATAGCATAGTAAAAATTCGATTTTTACATATGTAGTGAAAGCGGTCAACGAAAGCGACAAAAGGCGAGTTGGCGAAGATTTCCTGCATTAGAAGAGCCGTGGAGCTAGGATAGCTATATGTGAGAACTTCTCACTCTTCAATTTATTTTCTAGTTATATATATATACTAGGATGCAGACGGTGTTTAGTAGCACCCGACACAATCGTCCACAGACCATGGACTTGTTTGTTTGGCTGTTTGGTGATTGATTGCGATATTGGTTTGAATGTGGTTTGTGGTGTGAAAAATCGAATCGATA
Source organism: Allium sativum (assembly GCA_030737875.1). Taxonomy (NCBI): domain Eukaryota; kingdom Viridiplantae; phylum Streptophyta; class Magnoliopsida; order Asparagales; family Amaryllidaceae; genus Allium; species Allium sativum. Next base: position 20,046,308 of record CM060911.1, read on the forward strand.
AATTGGTTAGGATTAGACGTGCGCCGTTATAAGGCGAAGGAGTAAGGCTAGGTTAGATCCTTAGTCCAAATTTTGTAGTTGCATAATGAAATGAATTGAACTGTTTGGTGAAATGAATGGGTTGATTGATGTGTGAATGGCGTGGGCCTTCACTAGACCGGGGATAAGGCTAGGCCTTGTCCCGTTTCTAGTATCGTGCCGTTATGCCGCCGAAATTTTCTAAAATATATTAGAAAAATAAAAATATCATTTTTATTGAATAAATGAATTGAATAGAAATTCATATGTTGGAATAAAATGTTTTATCGTTAAAAATATAATTTTTAACGTGAATGTGAATAAATAAATATTCATTTACAAACCAGATGGTTTGTTTATGTACACCTATTTGAATGACATTGATTGGGACGATAAATTTTACACATCGCCCAACTGCACAAATAAAATCTTTGTTTGATTGTTTGAAAACCCCACACGGGTGTTGGGATGAAATTTGAAGTTCACTCATCCTGATTGATTAAATATGTCGATCGATTGATTGACAGGCTGTTATAAGCGTTGAATATCTATATTTGATGCTTATACAGTGTAGTGCACTTTGGTTGATGGTTGATTATTTTCAATGTCATTATATACATGTGTTGTATGAAAATCCATATAATTAACTTTATATGGTAATTGATTGGGCCTCATTCCAATTTGAAAAATAAAGAATATTATAAAATAAAAGTTCATGTGTTGACAGTACTCATTCATTGAGATTGGTCATGTGTTGAACGAAATATTTTGATAATAACAACTATTTTGAAAAAGAAATATTTGAATTAGAATATTTGAAAATAGAAATTTATGAAGCCGTGTTGATTAGATTGACGCCATTTTGACGTGAGCGATATTTATATCGAATTGAAAACGATTTCGAATAGAAATGAATTGAAAACGATTTCGAATAGAAATGAATTGAAAACGATTTCGAATAGAAATGAATTGAAAACGATTTCGAATAGAAATGATTTGAAAACGATTTCGAATAGAAATGATTTGAAAACGATTTCGAATAGAAATGAATTGAAAACGATTTCGAATAGAAATGAATTGAAAACGATTTCGAATAGAAATGAATTGAAAACGATTTCGAATAGAAATGAATTGAAAACGATTTCGAATAGAAATGAATTGAAAACGATTTCGAATAGAAATGAATTGAAAACGATTTCGAAAGGAATTGAAAACGATTTCAAATTGAATTGAAAGCAAATTGAAATGAATTCAAATTGAATTGAAATTTGAATTGAATAGAAATGAATTTTAAAACGAATTTATAAAGAAGAATTCAATTTTGATTTGAATTGAAATGGAAGTTGAAATTGCTTTTGAAATGAAATTAAAACGATTTATAAAATTCGTTTTAAATAGAAATCGACGAAATATATATTATATATATTATATATATAATATAATGGCCTGAATAGAACGCGCCGCGCCGCGGCAGTTCGTGAATTTCGACCATTTATTTCAAACGGACATTGCGGGAGATCCGACCGTCGGATTCTCCTAAAACCGGAACCGTTGGGTTCGTATCGAAAAGAGCTTTCTAACGAAGATTAGAAATTTGAAATCTAACGGTTGGATTTGGAATTATGTCCAAATCAAATTCGAAAAAGGTCGCTGTAAGTGCAGTTCGATGGCCATTGATGGAAATCGACTGTACGGGCCTTGATAAAATTATTAAAAATAGCAATAATTTGTGTAAAATCATAAGAAATGATTTGTGAAGATTTGGGATGAAAAACTCCCTATTTGAAAAGATAAAAATAGATTTTTATCGAAATGAACTAGTTTTGAACTAGAATTAAAATTCTATTTATTTTTAAATAAATAAATTGAATTAGGAAAAGGGTTTTAAAATAACCAGAATATCCAATGATTGCATTGGAGTGGATTTGAATCGAAATTGTCTTCGGAATATTTCGATGTTGGAATTCGTGATTATACAGGTGTTGTTATGGAAATTTGAAAGATATATTTGTATCGTTATTTCCAATACGACATTTGTTAATCGTAGAATTTGATATTGAATATAAGCCGGGATATTTTCTATTCATAGCCTCGTATTTAATATCAAATGTGATTTGGGTTTGTCGTGAATGGTGTCTTCACTAACACTGTTCTTGAACCCAGTTGAGAAATGATTAAATCTTTTTATTTAGATTTAATGAAGTGTACCAATTAAATAATATTTAATTGGAATTGAATTGATATTGATTTTTGGGTTTATCGTGAACAGTGTTTTAAATAACACTTGTTCTTTAACCCGATAATTAATGAATGTGATTTGGGTTTGTCGTGAATGGTGTCTTCACTAACACTGTTCTTGAACCCAGTTGAGAAAAGATTAAATCTTTTTATTTAGATTTAATGAAGTGTACCAATTAAATAATATTTAATTGGAATTGAATTGATATTGATTTTTGGGTTTATCGTGAACAGTGTTTTAAATAACACTTGTTCTTTAACCCGATAATTAATGAATGTGATTTGGGTTTGTCGTGAATGGTGTCTTCACTAACACTGTTCTTGAACCCAGTTGAGAAAAGATTAAATCTTTTTATTTAGATTTAATGAAGTGTACCAATTAAATAATATTTAATTGGAATTGAATGGATATTGATTTTTGGGTTTATCGTGAACAGTGTTTTAAATAACACTTGTTCTTTAACCCGATAATTAATGGGGTGTGACTTTGGGTTTATCGTGAACCGTGTTTTAAATGACACTGATTCTTTAACCCAGTCACAGATTAAAACTAAGTGGAGTTTTAATGAATCTTTAATTAGATTTGAACGTGAAATTTAGAAACTAACTGTCGGTTAGCTAAGTAGAATGGTTTTCTGGATATTGATCTGATGTTGGTTTCGGCCTTCGGGGTTAATATTTGGGGAGTTATTCTCTTGATTAATTTACGGTTAATGACTAATGAGTTGGAATGAGGCGTATGTTGTGTTTGTGTAACACTTTTATAATATATACGCGAGTTATTCGGAAAGACCGGGTTTATCCCATTCTGAATAACTGATACGACGATAAGTCGAAGATGAAGACGATGGTCGAAGACCGGAGGTCTTCACGTCGTTTGGGTGATAACTGATGATCTTGATTGGGCTGTACACCCAAGAAGATGGAAACAGTTAGTGATCGTCCAGACGTGCTGGGAGATCGATGGATATGCGGGGTACTAGGTGCCTCCGGTTTCGTTCAGACCCAGAACGGACTTGTAAATGGACTGTGTGTCTAACATCGGATTTCATTCTGTGTGACTGATATCGGTTGCATAGGATGGCTTGCCTGTGTGGCATGCTAAGATGCAAATGATCAAGGCTTCTGTTGAAAAGCAAAGTCTTGTGGTTGATGATCAAAGCACGGCCTTTGTGGCGTAGCTTTGTGTAACGTTTACCTCGCGTGTTTCACACCCGGTATGAACCAAAAACGGGAGACGGACCTCAGGGAGGGCCTGCGTTTCCTCCTAGCTAGAAGTGGCGTCAGTGGTTTTACACGCCCTGACGAGTTTGACTTATGTGGTTGTTGCTGTTGCGAGGCGCCTCGGTTAGATCGGACGATCCGGGTCCGATGGAGTCATTCGTTGGCTCGCTTACGCCCCAAAGGGCGGCGAAACGTAGTGCTCAGGCATTTTAATCCACTCCGTGTGGACCGGCCCTGACGATCCAAGGCTTGCCTGCGCGCTTGCCTGAGACTCGGGCTAGGCAGTCTCGAATCGGTTGAGGACTATCTTTTGCCTCGGTTCATAGACGGAAATCCAATTTCCAAATACGTGACATTTGCGGTTTTAATTTTAATCCTATATATGGCGACATAGTGGGATGGGGCGCTTATGCCGCCTATGATTGATACTTATGATTTGAAGTTGTTTTGTACACTTATAATAGTATCAAATGATTTGTTTTAAAACGTATCAAGCATTCTTTGGCTGTTATAAGGGAAAACCCTATCCTCGACTGCGTTGCATTGTGTGATGGGACCTGGGTCTTATAACAGCTTCATTTTTCTTTATTTAGCATTGCGCTGTTTGTTTTATGCACTGGTATTCTTGGGAGGAAACCCGTTCCGTGTTATACGGCGTGGTCCCTTGATTTACCTAATGATTTAAAATAAAGATTAATAACTGTTTTAGTTCTCACACCAGTCACATGACTGACCTGGAGTTTATTGTTTTAACCTAAACTCTGGGTGCCCTTATTTTTGACACGGGCAGCTAGTAGTTTTGGTTTTGCAGATTTATATTCACAGGATCCTGGGTTACAGCTGGAACGATATCCGGAAAGCTTTGTATCCGTATATCTTTTCTAGTTGTGTATTGTATTATTTTCCGCTGCTATGTATTTAAATGTAATTTAAATTTCTGATATTTCTGTGTAATATTCTTTTATACTCTGTATATTCTGTAATCTGATGCACTGTTGTAATATACAGTGAAATGTTCTTCTGTTTGCGTTCTGTTTTGTCCTGTTCTCAAACGATAGGGCGTTTCGAACGGTCTGGGTCGGTTTAGCGACTGGTTCGGACCGAGCGAAATTCCTTGCCGTCACAACTTAGAATCCCTACCGACCAAGGAATGATTACTAAACTAAATAATAAATAGGATGTGACATTACTAAACTAAGTAATAAACAGATGTAATGTGTGTATGCCCCCAATCAATCTCGAATAAAATGTCAGGCCGGGATAATTCAGGATTGATTAGGATCGACCTTATATTGCCTCCAATCCTACAGTGGGGAGTGCGAGCTCATCCTTCAATCTCGCCACGATCCTTCAGTGGGGTAGGAACACTTTTTCTCTGGCACTTTCTCTTAGCGCCTTTATACTCTCCTGTCATGTGCCCAGTTTAGAGTGTGTCTAAGGCGATCTTTAATCCTGGTGCACCAGTCATGCCCGCTTTTATACTCACTATCGGATCGAGAGAGTTTGAGTTGACCAGGCGAACGATCATACCATTCGCTCCGACTTTCTTTCTACACTCTATTTCCAAGAGCAGGAATCCGCCGGTTTGAGCACTGCTCTCATACTCGATATTAATTCAAGCTCCATGTCTCAACACCAGGATAAAAATACTCATAGAACACAGAGAATAAATGCAAGAAATGAAAATAACACACAATATTTTTATAGTGGTTTGGCCTAATCATTGCCTATGTCCACTTTATAATCTTTTGTTTATATCAACTAGACTGTTCTAGGCAAGTCGTGTAATTTTACGTAGTTTACAAAACAAAAGAATCGATACAATTTCAAGTCAAGTAATGCCGCTGATGCTGGGCATTCCACACTCTGGGGATTTCATCGCCATCGATGGTCACTAGCTTGAAAGCTCCTTTGTCAAGCCTCGTTTCAGTACCAAGTTTCATGGCCTAAATGTTCGAGTTCGAACCTTTTGGTTGTAGTATCTAGCATTCTGATGCTGGTGTCTCGAAGCTCGTAAGTCTGCTTCATCCCTCTTTTCCTCCCTAATGTCCAAGGACTCGAAAGAAGTGCTTTATTTGTCATTGGATCATGATATGTTGTTCTTCTAGAGGGGACTTCAGTTCCACCGAGATTACTGCTTCTGATCTGAATGAAACTGAGAAAGGAGTATGGCCAGTCGCCGATTTGTAGGTCGTTCTATAGGCCTACAATGCTAAGGGTAATTCATCGACACACATAGCTCCTTCTCGTTCCACATGCTTTTGTAGGATGGACTTAATGATTTTGTTTATTGCTTCGACTTGTCCGTTGAATTTTGGATGAGCTATAGTGGTGTATCTCGTCTGTAACGAGTCAGATTTTGCCCGGCCTTAATCGATCGCAAAATCGACCAAGAGCGTTCAAATCCCAACTACGTTAACTTTGGGAATACAACACATCAATAATAAATGTTACATCAGAGTACAGAATATCAGAGTATATTGACTAATAATTACAGCGGAAGATAATTTTACATGATTTTAATACATGGCAGCGGAAACAAAATAACTAAGGCAGCGGAAGACTTCCAATGTTCTGGACACAGCTTTAAGCTTCAATCCAGGATCCTGCTAAAGAGATAAACCTGTAGACAAACTGCTCGACTGCCCGTGTGGAAAGAGGGCACCCGAGTTTGCAAAAAGGTGGAAACAAACAACGGGTCAGTCGTGGGACTGGTGTGAGAATTCTTAACTAATTAATCACTATTAATAGGGCAAATCTAAAGACCACGCCGCTAACGCGGAACGGGTTTGCTCTAATGGATTACCGTGCATAAAAGTGTCAAAAACAACTAATAATTAAATCGTACAACAACGTTATGCTTTTTAGAAAAATGGAATCACCATAAGACCTAGGTCCCATCACACAATGCAACACAAACCAGAGGATAGGGTTTTACCTTATAGTGATTAAACATGCTAAATACGGCAAATACGAGTTTAATATTATTATTAGTATATATCAAAACATTTCAAAGTAAATGTATCAATCCTAGGAAGAATAGTATCCCATACTACTATGCCTCCATACTAGTAATACAATCAAATCCGAATGGGGTCGTATTTGGATTTTGGTTTCCATCATGAGTTAAGGCTAGGGAGGAGCTCCTACCGATTCGAGACACTCTAGCTAATGTCTCAGGATCCCCCGCAGTGAACCCTTGGAAAGCTGCAGGGCCGGTCCACCATACGAGTTGCGGATTAGTTATTCCTGAACACACGTTTCCCGGTCCTATAGGACCTATCATCCGAGGCGCCTCATTCCATCATCCACATAAGTAAAATGTCAGGCCGTTTTAAAGCCCAAACACCACTTCTAGCTAGAAAGAAACGTGTTGCTCTCCCTGCGTTCCCTTCTCCCGTTTTAGACTCCGCCGGTGTGTGAGGCTCTCAAAGTCACGCTATACACAAAGCTATGCCTAAACATACTATGCTTTGATCATCCCACAAGGCCTGCTTTTCAACAAATCCTTGATCATATGCATCTTAGCATGCCACATCGTCACTCCATATCACACTACCAATCCTTTGCCGAAATATATGAACGGGTGTTAAGCAAGAGAATAAATTCTCCGCCACCAAACATCCATACATTCGACAGAAGATTAATAACATGATATTTAATGGAGTACGATGTCAGACACACAATCCATTTATAAGCTTATGCTCTGGGTCTGAGCGAAAGCCAAATCCGTACAAATCAACACTACGTCCGGACGGCCATCACTGTAGCCCCTTCAAGGTAGCTACTCCAATCACGGGCATCCGCAGTCGTCGTCCATTCCATATGAAGATCGTCGGTCTTCAATCGCCGTCTTCAACTCTTGAATTTTAAACGTCGTTCAAATTATTTGGAATGAAATAGACTCGGACTTTCCAAATAATTCTCGTATATATATATATATATAAGTTGGAAATCATTTCATATCGTTATTAGTAATTTATAACGATTTATCTTTATTTTTATATATATAAAAATAATTAAATTCCATTTCAATGACACTTCAAGTCAATAGGCGACCTTGGCGCTGTTTTCATCCAAATTTGTTTTACATATTTCTCTAAATCTAACCGTTGGACTATAACATAATTCATATCGTTGGAAAGATCTTCCCAAGGCGAACCTAACGGTTTCAGTTTTGGAAAAATCCGACGGTCGGATATTTCGGTATAATCAATTAAAAGTACAATTCTAAAATGTGAACTAGCACGCTCGATTCGATAAATTTTCATTATGTATATAAATACAATTTTATACAATTTCTATATAATTTCTATATAATTTATGAACACAATGGGACAGGTCTCGTGGCCCAATTTCGAAGTTTACAGCGTTTTTTATTTATTTATAATATAAATCCTTTAATTTTTTTATTCAACCGTACATGAAAATTCACCGGGGCCACAAATTAATTCCAAAAATTCCCGAAAAATATATTTAGCTATATTTTGACGCTGGGGACCTATAAAAATTAATTTCGTTCAGTTCTGAGCCGGTATGAATTTTTAAAGTCAAAAATTGTCCGTTTACACTGAAAAATCAATTATAATTATATATTAATTCTAAAAATTACCAAAAAATAATTTTTAGCTTTGTTTTGACGATACGAACCCGACAAAATTATTTTTGTTGAATTCTGAGTCTATCTGAAAAATGGCTATTTTCAAGGCGTATATATTTAATATTAAAAATACATTTTTAAACAAATAATTTTAGAAACTCGAAATATATAAGTGTTTACTGTTTTTCAATGCAGAAACATCATTCTGAACTCAATGGAAGTGGTTTTGAGTCCAAATTCCTTCGTATGAAAAAAGTAGCATTTTGACCTTTATAAATTTCATAGCGACCTTTCTAAATTTTAAACTGGGCATAACTTTTGATTCCTACTATGAAATTTCAAATTTTCAGATTCGTTAGAAAGGTATTTTTAAAAAGATTCTAATATTTTTGGTTTCACTAAAATCATTTAAATTTTGCATCCTGTATGGTCAGTCAAAGTTCAAGTTTGACTTTTCAAACTACCGCGTTATTTATAATTCCTTTTATAATTAAAATTAAATTATTCATTCTAACTTCGATTTAAATCAACTTTTAATCATTTTTATTTTAAATAAATTATTTTAAATATCAATAACTCATTAAAATCACTTAAAATAAAATTTTAAATTGGCCCCAAAAATCAGGGTTGTTACAGTCTCCCACACTTAAAAACTTTTCGTCCTCGAAAAGGAACGAAGCTAAAAGTTGGTTAATTAACTAATTAATTTATATATATATTTTCTCCATTGGTTTATCTAATTTTATTAGTTGATTAACTTTCAAATATATAACTTTTTATATATTCACAAATCATATTTTCCAAAATAGAGTATAATTACAAATACGTATATTATAGGCTTGCTACTCTCAACTCATTCTAGGGCATTACTAGCCCCATCTCTAATGAGTTTTCTCATTCTAGGATACTGCTGATCCTATATCTAATGAGTATTCTTATTGGATATTACTAATCCAATCTCTGATGAGTCTTTTGTTCAGTTCTAATGAGTTGTATCCCAAAGATTTGAGTTAACCTCGCTCTGATACCAACTGTAACGAGTCGGATTTTGCTCGGCCTTAATCGATCGCAAAATCGACCAAGACCGTTCAAATCCCGCCTACGTTAACTTTGGGAATACAACACATCAATAATAAATGTTACATCAGAGTATAGAATATCAGAGTATATTGACTAATAATTATAGCGGAAGATAATTTTACATAATTTTAATACATTGCAGTGGAAACAAAATAACTAGGGCAGCGGAAGACTTCCAATGTTCTGGACATAGCTTTAAGCTTCAATCCAGGATCCTGCTAAAGAGATAAACCTATAGACAAACTGCTCGACTGCCCGTGTGGAAAGAGGGCACCCGAGTTTGCAAAAAGGTGGAAACAAACAACGGGTCAGTCGTTGGACTGGTGTGAGAATTCTTAACTAATTAATCACTATTAATAGGGCAAATCCAAAGACCACGCCGCTAACGCGGAACGGGTTTGCTCTAATGGATTACCTTGCATAAAAGTGTCAAAAACAACTAATAAGTAAATCTTACAACAACGTTATGCTTTTTAGAAAAATGGAATCACCATAAGACCCAGGTCCCATCACACAATGCAACACAAACCAGAGGATAGGGTTTTACCTTATAGTGATTAAACATGCTAAATACGGCAAATACGAGTTTAATATTATTATTAGTATATATCAAAACATTTCAAAGTAAATGTATCAATCCTAGGAAGAATAGTATCCCATACTACTATGCCTCCATACTAGTAATACAATCAAATCCGAATGGGGTCGTATTTGGATTTTGGTTTCCATCATGAGTCAAGGCTTGGGAGGAGCTCCTACCGATTCGAGACACCCTAGCTAATGTCTCAGGATCCCCCGCAGTGAACCCTTGGAAAGCTGCAGGGCCGGTCCACCATACGAGTTGCGGATTAGTTATTCCTGAACACACGTTTCCTGGTCCTATAGGACCTATCATCCGAGGCGCCTCATTCCATCATCCACATAAGTAAAATGTCGGGCCGTGTTAAAGCCCAAACACCACTTCTAGCTAGAAAGAAACGTGCTGCTCTCCCTGCGTTCCCTTCTCCCGTTTTAAACTCCGCCGGTGTGTGAGGCTCGCGAAGTCATGCTATACACAAAGCTATGCCCAAACAGACTATGCTTTGATCATCCCACAAGGCCTGCTTTTCAACAAAGCCTTGATCATATGCATTTTAGCATGCCACATCGTCACTCCATATCACACTACCAATCCTTTGCCGAAATATATGAATGGGTGTTAAGCAAGAGAATAAATTCTCCGCCACCAAACATCCATACATTCGACAGAAGATTAATAACATGATATTTAATGGAGTACGATGTCAGACACACAATCCTTTTATAAGCTTATGCTCTGGGTCTGAGCGAAAGTCAAATCCGTACAAATCAACACTACGTCTGGACGGCCACCACTGTAGCCCCTTCAAGGTAGCTACTCCAATCACGGGCATCAGCAGTCGTCGTCCATTCCATATGAAGATCGTCGGTCTTCAATCGCCGTCTTCAACTCTCGAATTCTAAACGTCGTTCAAATTATTTGGAATGAGATAGACTCGGACTTTCCAAATAATTCTCGTATATATATATAAGTTGGAAATCATTTCATATCGTTATTAGTAATTTATAACGATTTATCTTTATTTTTATATATATTTAAATAATTAAATTCTATTTCAATGACACTTCAAGTCAATGGGCGACCTTGGCGCTGTTTTCATCCAAATTTGTTTTACATATTTCTCTAAATCTAACCGTTGGACTATAACATAATTCATATCGTTGGAAAGATCTTCCCAAGGCGAACCTAACGGTTTCAGTTTTGGGAAAATCCGACGGTCGGATATTTCGGTATAATCAATTAAAAGTACAATTCTAAAATGTGAACTACCACACTCGATTCGATAAATTTTCATTATATATATAAATATAATTTTATACAATTTCTATATAATTTCTTCATCCATTTCATTAACGTATTATTTTTCAATCATCTTTCGAACTACACAAAATCGTATATTCCATATACCATTACAACAAAAATAGATATTTTTGTGTTTCATTTCCATTACAACAAAAATGAATATTTCTTATGCGTCATTTCTAATTTAATAAAAATGAGTATTTTTGTGTCATATCAATTCCTAACCAAAAATGCAATATATTTTGGTGTCAACTTCATTTCTATACAAATGAATATATTTTTGTTTGTTTAATTTCAGTGTAACAAAAATAATAATTTTGCTATTCTTTTAATGTCAAACAAAAGTAATAATTCTTATCTCTCTCAGTGCAAAACCAAAATGAACTTGACTTTTTATAATGGCAATGTAAATTCTATTCTTGGTTGACATCATAAAAATGTAATTTTAATTTACAATGCAATATCATACTTTAATTACATAATAAAAATGTAATTCTAATTTACAGTGCAAATTCTCAATTATAGTTACTTATAAAAATGTAAATTTTGTTTACATAGAAAATTCTCATTCATAGCTACATTGGGAAATGTAAATTTTGTTCGCTTGCCAAATTTCATATCATAGTTAAAAAAAATGTAATTTTTATTTGCAATACAAATATTATATCTTTAGTTCAAATAAAAATGAAATTTTTATTTGCAATGCAAGTTCTCATTCTAAGTTACATAATAAAAATGTGATCTTTATTATCAATGCACATTCCTACTTTTGTTTACATATAAAAATGTTAATTTATTTACAATGCAAGTTCATACTTTTGTTTACATATAAAAATGTAAATTTCATTTGCCATGCAAGTTCATACTTTTGTTTACATAATAAAAATGTAAATTTCATTTCTAACATTTTACATTGACAAAAATATGATTTTTGTCGCTACTACTTTACATTGGCAAAAATGTTCATTTCTACCTGACATAACGTGACGGTAAAAATATTGTTTCTCTAATTAACACAACATAACCGTGAAAATATTCATTTCTAAATAATATAACATGATGGTGAAATTATTCATTTCTAAATAACATAACATAACGTTATTATCTAATGCAACACTTTATATTAAAAATGTACTTTTTCTCTACACAAAAATATTCTAACTAAATTGTGATTTTTGTGTTGACGGTTCTATCATAACATAAAATGAATATTTTACGTTGACGGTTCCAACATAACCCAAAATGAATATTTTATGTTGGCATTTCATAAAATGATATTTCTATTATATCAACCTTAAAATGACAAATTCTACTATGTCAACATTAACATGATAATTCTAACAAGTCGACATAAAAATGATATTCTAACTTGTTGACATAAAAATGATATTCTCATATGACGCTACCAACAAAATGTGCATTTTTATTCTCATATGACGTTACTAACAAAATAAATATTTTTTATTCTCATATGATGCTACTAACAAAATGAATATTTTTTATTCTCATATGACGCTACTAACAAAATGTGCATTTTTATTCTCATATGACGTTACTAACAAAATGAATATTTTTTATTCTCATATGACGCTACTAACAAAATGAATATTTTTTTTTATGTCCTAACATACTTTTATATATGTTTTCTTTTCCTCTTTTCTAGTATGTTAAGAATAATGTTTTCAACATATAGATATTGCTATTACAAGCAAACAATAAAACGAATATTTTTAATGTCTAGCAGTTCTAACGATTCCTAATAACATAAAAAGAATATTTTTATGTTCTAACATTTCATATTATCTAACATAAATGGCATTTAATTTATATGAAATGTTTTCTAACAAATGGTAATATTTTGAATAAACAAAACATAATGCAACCTTAAAATTCTATCTTTTTATTGCCTCTAAAAAGACAATAAAAATATAACATAAAAATTATTTTTTTTCTTTTTCTGCATCCAAAACGACAGTAAAATATGAATTAGCAACTCTATCATTTTAATGCTTCTAAAATGACGGTGAAATATGACATTCCAAAATGTAACCAAAAATGATATTTATAGATAAATGACAAATTTCTTTAACATGACATTATTATATGTAAAAGATATTTCCTCTAACATGACATATTTAACTGACATTACATTTTTACCTATACTGACTGTTTTTATGTTACATAATAGAATCTGACTAATATGATGTTTTATATTACATAACATAATCTAACTAAGATGATGCTTTTATATTTTATGAATCAGAATAAAGATTCAATCTTTATTTCATTCCTTTTATTTCAAAATAAAAGCCAAACCTTATTTCTTTAATTACATAGAAAAATGAAATTTTGTCTTACAAACAAAGTTTCCATCTTTTCAAATTAAAGATCTAGTCTTTATTAACTCTATTTATTTTATAACAAAGATCTAAATCCTATTTACTTGATAAATCAAAATAAAAGAATAAATCTTTATTTAAGTGGTAAATCAAAATCAAAATAAAAGAATAAATCTTAAATTTTCAACTTATTATTTTCTTAATTTAGAAACCAAGATCCAAACCTTCATTCTTTCTTTATTAAAAATAAAGATCCAAATTTATTTCAAAAAGATCCTATCATTACTTATATATAAAAATAAAGATCTAAACTTCCATTATTTTGTGAATCAAAATAAAAGGACCAAACTTTCATTATCCACGAATAAATAAATAGATATTGAATAGCGGTGTCGTAGTTTCAGATCTTAAAGAATAGATCTGAAAATAATAGATAAAAGTAACAGCGTGTGTACAAATGAAATAAAACAATATCTTGATTGCAGCGCATACAGAAAATAATGAACGTCATAATAACAACGCGATGTACATGAAATAATGAACGAAACAATAGTAACGCGCAAACAAATCAGAATAAAGAAGTACAATCCATCACAGCACAGATCAAAATTATTGCACGTATACATATATACAGAATATTATTTTATTCGAGAAAATAAATTAAAATTAAATTTTAATTTAAAATAGATCAGAAATTCTCACCTTTGTATTTGTCAGATATAGAACGAATTGAAAGTCAGTAACTTGTTCACACATATCTATGATGTTGTGTTATGTCACGTTGTTCCAAGATTGTCAAATTTGTCGGGTTCTGCATCAAATTGGATCAAAACATGTTTTTAATAATTGAAATTAAAGTTAGCAATGAAATCAAGCATTGCAAATCAATAAAATTAAAATTTATATAACCTTTGAATTGTTCAAAACTTCGAATTGCGATAACTTGAGATTGGATCAACGGTTTTGGGTGCCGTTTGTTGGAGATTGGAGAGCTTGGAGGGGTGCATCCACGCCGGGAATAGGGGGAGGTGCGATGGCATGTGCTGGTGGCGGCGGGTCCATGAAGTCAGAGGGTTTGGAGAGGTGATTCGAGAGCTACGGGCAACGGTTTGATGTGAAACTTGTCTAGAATCGAAGAGATTGAGGAGAGCTACAAAAAGTTTAACTACGGATGAGTCTAAAAGTGAGTGGATTAGGAGATAGGGAGGAGAGAAGGTGGCAAGGGGGAGGCGGCTGATGGGTTTCAGTGTGCGTGAGTTTGAGAAGAAGGAGCGTCTCGATTTCTGTGAAAGAGAGTATATTTTATATTATTTTTTTCACTAAAAGGCCCGATTAGCTCCGAACTCAGAATTAGGCCCAACGACTGTCAAACATAAGGTTTTGATGCCTTCTGAACACAATGGGATAGGTCTCGTGGCCCAATTTCGAAATTTACAGCGTTTATTTATTTATTTTTAATATAAATCCTTTAATTTTTTTATTCAACCGTACATGAAAATTCACCGGGGCCATACATTAATTCCTAAAATTCCCGAAAAATATATTTAGCTATGTTTTGATGTTGCGGACCAAGAAAAATTAATTTTGTTTAGTTCTGAGCCCATATGAAATTTTAATGAATTTTTAATGTAAAAAATTGTCCGTTTACACTGAAAAATCAATTATAATTATATATTAATTCTAAAAATTACCAAAAAATCATTTTTAGCTTTGTTTTGACGATAAGAACCCGACAAAATTATTTTCGTTGAATTCTGAGTCTATCTGAAAAATGGCTATTTTCAAAGCGTATATATTTAATAGTGAAAATTAGGCTCGCATCCCTATTTTCAAACTTAATTAAAGCCACATCCCCCCTAACTTTCCATACGTTTCCGCCCCCTGTTTTTAGCTACCGCCCACTTTTTTGTGTCCATTTTCGGACCTGCCATGAAATGTTACGTGTTTTCCAATTTTTGAAAAAAAAAGTGCGCTAGTGAGTAAAAAAAAATTCTAAAAATAGGAAATATTCTCAGGAGCATTCGTCAAAAAAAAAAATTGCATACTTCTGTGCAACAATATCTGAAAAGTAGCATACATGTATGCATATATTCATATAGTGTATTTCTGTTGAAAATATGGACCAATATACGCATACATGTATGCAACTATTAGCAAATAACTGCATACAGTTATGCATACAAAGTTGAACTGAGATTCACGTGTAACGAAAAGTTGCATACATGAATGCAACTATTATGTATATATGCATGCATGTGTGCAACAATTTTAAAAGGGACGACGGCTAGCGAATATATGCATGTATGCATGCATTTATTCTGTACAAGAGCATAAATGTGTGCAACAACGTCTGAAAACGGCGAATGCTTGAAAAAACAGGTCAAATTTGAATATATGCATAAAAGGATGCATGTAATGTAGTTTACCTGCATACATGTGTGCATTTATACTGCAGTTTGGGCGCAACACTAAAATATTAGCATGAATGTGTGCAACTATTTACAAATATGTGCATCTTTTGATGCAAAAACCTGATGTTTCGCTGATTTTGTGTTATTTTGGGTTTTGACGTGGTTTTTGATTGTTTTTCCACCTGATTTTTTTGGCGTGAACGTGTTTTATTTAATAATGAATTTTAGCGATTTTTTTATATATTTTTTATATGTTTTTGAAAAATAGGGACCTAATTTACAATAAGTTTAGGACCGGATGTGAGCCTAATTTTGAAACTTAATAGGGACCTGTGACAAACGGACCCTATTTAATATTAAAAATACATTTTTAAACAAATAATTTTCGAAACTCGAAATATATAAGTGTTTACTATTTTTCTATGCAGAAACATCATTCTGAACTCAATGGAAGTGGTTTTGAGTCCAAATTCCTTCATATGCAAAAAGTAGCATTTTGATCTTTATAAATTTCATAGCGACCTTTCTAAATTTTAAACTGGGCATAACTTTTGGTTCCCGCTATGAAATTTCAAAATTTCTGATTCGTTAGAAAGGTATTTTTAAATAGATTCTAATATTTTTGGTTTCACTAAAATCCGTTAAATTTTGCATCCTGTATGGTCAGTCAAAGTTCAAGTTTGACTTTTCAAACTACCGCGTTATTTCTAATTCATTTTATAATTAAAATTAAATTATTCATTCTAACTTCGATTTAAATCAACTTTTAATCATTTTTATTTTAAATAAATTATTTTAAATATCAAAAACTCATTAAAATCATTTAAAATAAAATTTTAAATTGGCCCTAAAAATCAGGGTTGTTACATCTTCTCGATTTTGTATTTTTGGCAGAAATCTCTGAATTCGGTGCTGTCGAATTGGGTTACATTGTCGGTTATGATTATTTTGGGGATCCCAAATTAGAAAATGATGTTTCTGTCAAAAAATTTAATCACTCATTTTGTCGTGATTGTGGTTAATGCTTCAGCCTCTGCCCATTTCGTGAAGTTATCCACGAACAAAGATCGCATACTTCGCCCCGCCTTTGGCGATTGGAAGACTTTCGATGATGTCGATCCCCTATACAGCGAACGGCCATGGACTCACCATTGTGTTGAGTTGGATAGAAGGTTCTTTGGGAATCTTTGAAATTTTTTAGCACCTATATCAGCATCGTGAATAATCAGCTCCATCTCGATTCACGGTAGGCCAAAAGTAGCCGTACCGCAATATTTTTTTCTAATGTTTGACCTCCAGTGTGATCTCCACATTCACCTTCGTGTACTTCTCTCAATACACATTTGATGTCATCATGTGCTATACACCGAAGTAGGGGCATCGAAAATCCTTGTTGGTAAAGAATTCTTTTTTGCATGGCATATCTTAGAGCTTTCCGAACGATGGCACGTATCTCGCTCTTTTTTGTCGGTAGTATTCTGTTTTGCAGGATGTTCTTTATTGGGGTCATCCATGACTCCATCTCTGGCTTGGTCTCTAGCAGTGGATCAACTTCCATCTGATTGATGCTCGGAGTTTCTATTATCTCAATCGGGACCATCTCTATCTCCTCTGGATTATCGGAGCTCGCTAATTTTGCCAAATTATCCGCCTTCTGATTCTCTGTTTGTGAGATATGGGATATGTGGTAATGGCCTAGGTTGTCCAATAACTTCTCTACCCTTTCCATGTAAGCTGCGAGTCGAGGTCCTTTGTCTGAAATTCCTTCCGAACCTTACAAACGACAATTTGATAATCACAAAAGATGTCCAACATCGCTGCTCCCAACTCCTTAGCGACCTTCAACCCAACTGTCAAGGACTTGTATTTGGAATCGTTATTGGTTGTGGAGAACTCCAATTGTAGAGCGTAGTAAATCGACCGTCTTTTAGGAGTTATTAGTAGAACTCCAGCGCTAGACCGTCGATCATTCCTAGAACCATCAGTGTATATCTTCCAGGTGCTAGATACCGGCTTTTGATTCAGGGGGCCAACATTTTCACCCGGTATATCCTCTTCGGAAATTGTGAATTCGGCAATGAAGTCGGCTAATACAAGCCCCGTATGGATTTTATGGGGAGGAAATTGAGGTCAAACTGGCTCGGTTCGATATTCCATTTAAGTAATCTTCCTAAGGCTTCAGGCCTCTGCAGGACCTGTCGTAGTGGTTGATTGTTGTATATAACAATTGGGTGAGCCTAGAAGTAGTGGCGAAGTTTCTTAGAGGCGATCAACAAGCTATAAGCAAGTTTTATATCTTTGGGTACTTGCGTTCTGCTGCAGCCAGTTTCTTGCTTACATAGTACACCGATCTCTGAATTTATCTTCCTTGCGAACAAATACAGAACTGATTGTGTGCACTGATACCGCCAAGTATACAAACAAATCTTCATGACCCACGGGCTTAGGAAATATTGGGGTTTTCTCTAAAAGGTTCAACAAGCTCTGGAAGGCTTCAACACAATCTAGGGTCCACTCGAAGTTGTGCTTTCCCCGTTTTGTCAAAACGAAGAAAGGATAATGAGCGGTCGACCGGTCAGTGTGTTTTTGCACATAACGGCTATTTTTCTGGAA
Source organism: Allium sativum (assembly GCA_030737875.1). NCBI lineage: Eukaryota > Viridiplantae > Streptophyta > Magnoliopsida > Asparagales > Amaryllidaceae > Allium > Allium sativum. The sequence goes on from CM060911.1 coordinate 20,064,713, forward strand.
GTTTTAATTTTAATTAAATTCAACCAGTCAATCGGTGATTTTCAGCCAGTCGACCCTTTTGAAACGGCAAGCTTTTTCTGAAAGGTTGCTTCTATTTGTGAAGAGATTTTTATTCAATAACCAAAGGAATTGGACTTAACTTTTTATAGAAACTCTTCATGAAGAATTACTACCTTTCTACTATTAAAAAACAACTTCAGACTTGTTTTAAAATCACCAAATCATTCTATATTCTCTCTAATTTCTGAATTGCATTTTCATACTCCTTGCAAAACAAAATCTCTCCAAATTCAAATACTTGTCGAATCCTTGAATAAATTTAATATCATTTGATTCAACAAGAATTCTACTTTCTTAAATCTACGCATTCAAAGTATATACTCGAGGATCAGATTATAGAAAGATTTTACTCAAACTGTTGACTATCTGTGTAGAATCAAGAACACAAAGCAGAAGTCAAAACCATTGTATTAGTTGAAGTCCTGTGTGTGATCACGCAAGTGTTGAAGTCCTCGTGTTGTTAGAAGCGTGAAATCCCGTTCGGCTGCTCGGGTGTTGTATACCTGTTACTCCAGGTGAAGTGAGGTGATTGTTAGTAAAAATCCAGATAGAAGTCTGGGACTGGACGTAGGACGATGCTCCGAACCAGTATAAAAATATCTGGTGTGATTTTTCTATTTTACTGCATTTACTATTATCTGTGATTTGCTATTATTTCATACTTAAGTGTTATACACCATATTACACGATCCTTGTGTACTACACTAGCACGCATACATTTTCATTTGGTATCAGAGCACGGTCATCTTAAAACCGTAACACAGTTATTTGATATATTCTTGTAATATGGCAAGTAACCCAAGTTCTAGCACTCAAAACACTACTTACACGGAAGGTCAATCAACACAAAGACCTCCATTTTTCAATGGCCTTAATTATAGCTATTGGGCAACACATACGTCATTTTACATGTAGTCAAATAGCTATGATGCCTGGAATGCCACACAAAAAGAAATAGTGAATCCAACAATTGAATATTCAGAATGGACACCGGTTGAGAAAACGGCAGCAGTCGTAAATGAAAAAGCAATAAACATGTTGTTTTCTGCATTAGACCAAAATGAATATAACCGTGTTAGTATCTACACCACTGCATGTCAAATATGGCAAATGCTAAAAACCACACATGAAGGTACTAACAAGGTTAAACAAGCCAAAATAGTCATGCTGAAAAGTCAGTTCCAAAATTTCAAAATGAAACCAAATGAAACAATCAATGATATGCATTCACGATTTCAAACTATTCATCATGCACTTATTGGTTTAGGACAAAAATATTCAGATTTTTGTGTAGTCTCGACAGTCCTACATTCTCTGACTAGTGAATGGGAAGGAAAAGTATTAGCGATTGAAGAAACTAATGACCTTTCCATCATGAAACCAGATGAATTGATAGGAAATCTAATGTCCTATGAAGCTAATTTGCAGGCTAGAAAAGAACAGAAAGAAAAAAAGAAAAATGTAGCATTTCATGTCGGAAAAGATGAAGATGAATCAGAATCTGAAGATGAAGACTTTGCATTCAGTGCAAAAAGTTTCAAAAAAATTTTGAAACAACGAAAAGCTAGTCGATATAACAAAAGGAAATCTGGTTCAAATAAACCTTCATCATCAGCAATAGGGTGTTTCAACTGCCATAAAAAGTGGCACATGCACAAAGATTGTCCAGAACAAAAGAAGACGTCAGAAAATGACAAATTCAAATACAAGAAGGACAAATCAAAGAAACAAGCTTTCTAAGTCACATGGGATGATTCAGACTTGTCTTCATCAGAGTGTGAAAGTGATTCAGAAAATGAACAAGCAACGTTTGTTTCATGGCAACAGAAGATGAGGTACAAATTCCTACATTTAAAGAAGTTCTTGATATTAATGACAAATTGATAATTAAATTTAAAGAAATTAAACGACAATGCAAAGAAGCCAAAGCAGATTTGAGTAGAGCAGAATTTGAACGAGATATGCTTAAAGATGGGAAGAAAATATTAGAAGAACTTGAAAAACTTCAAGAATCATCATCTAATATTGATTCTCAATTATCTCTTTTGAGTCAAGAAATTGAAACTCAAAAAGAGAAAAATGATGCTCTTACTACTAAAAATCATGAGCTTAAGGCAAAAGTCAAAATTCTGGACCTAGAAAATGCTAGTTTACAAACTAAGTTACATGATATTACTCAAAATGTTTCTAACTTCAACAAAGGTCGAGAAAATTTGACAAAAATCATTGAAAGTTCACAACCTGCTTCAAATAAACAAGGTTTGGGATATAGAAACAAGAAACCAATCATAGAAATAGTAATAGATAAGCTTTTATGTACAATAAGAATATCACTGCTAGTACTAATGTACATCCAAGACCCAATTATTATAGAAATTCGAATACATCTATGTCTAGCGGTATTTACATTAAATATAGAAGTACAAAAAGAAATATCACTAGAGATCACTTAAGTATTTGGTTTCCTGTAAGTTGGAAAAACAGAGAAAATTATATCAATGATTATTTTGATACAGTAGTTAATAATGAAAATTTTATCTTTAAAGGTTCCATTAAACCCTCTTGGGTATGGTTACCTTCCATCTAACCTATGGACCCAAACAAAGCAAGTGGGTACCAAAACTATATATGTCATATTTTTTGTAGGTACACCACAATAAAGAGGAGGTTATTCGGTATCTCTAAATATCTTTGAAAATTCAGCTTATCAAAAAAATACATGATTCAATATCTGCTAAAGGTGCTATTTATTTGTATTCTCTACTACTCTCGATTACTGTGTCTATTATGGTATTTTTCTTTTTAATCGATGACAAAGGGGGAGAAATATTTTCTCTCATGATGATACATATCATTCATGTTACATATACTATCATTTAAATTTATGTGCTTAACATGGTAATAGTATATGTGCGTTGACATTTGTTAATGCAGGAATCAAAAGGAATCAAAAGGAATCAAAAGGTAAGATTATTTATATTATGAACTAACAAATGTCGCAGAAATTTTGGGGGAGCTTTATATTCAGAGGGAGAAAATCCAAATTGTTGTCATCAATCAAAAAGGGGGAGAATGTTGAGAATAAGTTTTGATTGATGCCAACATATAAAGTTGCAAAGAAGATCATTTCATAGAGATAAGGTTATATATATACACACACTTTGAGTCGTGTTGGAAATATGTTAAAATATATCCTCAAAGTATAACATGAATGCACAAAACAATTTATAAAGTTATATCATATCTTCATTGCTGAAATCTGTATATTTAAGAAATTGAAAAGTCATAGAAAAAGCCCAAACGGCCCAAGCTCCGACCGGGAAAGGGCGCAGAGCGATCTGGGCTGTGGACCGAGGTCCTCTGGTCCACAGCCATAACATGGTCGACTGGTCCAAAATGGGTTGTCGACCGGTCAGTGTGTTTTTGCATATAACGACTATTTTTCTGAAAGTTCTAATTTTAATTAAATTCAACCAGTCAACTGGTGATTTTCAACCAGTCGACCATTTTGAAATAGCAAGCTTTTCTGAAAGGTTGCTTCTATTTGTGAAGAGATTTCTATTCAATAACCAAAGGAAATGGACATAATTTTTTATAGAAACTCTTCAAGAAGAATTACTACCTTTCTACTATTATATAAACAACTTCAAACTTGTTTTAAAATCACCGAATCATTCTGTATTTTCTCTAATTTCTGAATTGCATTTTCATACTCTTTACAAAACAAAAGCTCTCCAAATTCAAATACTTGTTGAATCCTTGAATCAATTTAATATCATTTGATTCAACAAGCATTCTACTTCCTTAAATCTATGCATTCAAATTATATACTCGGGGATCATATTATGGGAAGATTGTACTCAAACTGTTGAGTATCTGTATAGAATCAAGAACACAAAGCAGAAGTCAAAACCATTGTATTAGTTGAAGTCCTATGTGTGATCAGGCAAGTGTTGAAGTCCTCGTGTTGTTAGAGGCGTGAAATCCCGTTCGGTTGCTCGGGTGTTGCATACCTGTTCCTCCGGGTGAACTGAGGTGATTGTTAGTGAAAATCCATATAGAAGCCTAGGATTGGACGTAGGACGATGCTCCGAACCAATATAAAAATCTCGGGTGTGATTTTTCTATTTTATTGCATTTACTGTTATCTGTGATTTGCTATTATTTCATACTTAAGTGTTATATACCATATTACACGATCCTTGTCTATTACACTATCACGTACACATTTTCACAAAGCTCTGCACATCTCTGATCTTCCGCGGTTCGCTAATATTCCTGATTATTGCAATCTGGTCGGGATTAATTTCAATCCCGCGCGAGCTGACGATAAAGCTAAGGAACTTTCCTGAAGTAACTTCAAACGAGCACTTTAACGGGTTAAGCTTCATTCCATAACGCCGAAGTATATCAAACATTTCTGTTAAGTCCGTCGTATGGTCGGAGGATCATTTGTACTTTACAAACATATCATCCACGTACACTTCCATAGATTTCCCAATTTGATTGTAGAACATTCGATTCACCAAGCGTTGATATGTTGCTCCAGCATTCTTCAATCCGAAGGGCATTACCACATAACAGTACAATCCGAGGTCGGTGATGAAACTGGTACGCTCTTGATCTGGCACGTGCATGGGAATCTGGTTGTAACCCAAGTATGCATCCATGAAAGGGAGGAGTTCGTGTTCCGCCCTCAAGTCCACAAGTTGATCAATCCTTGGCAACGAGAAGCTATTTTTTGGGCAGGCTTTGTTCAGATCCAAGAAATCGATGCATATACGCCACTTTCCATTTGCTTTCCTGATAATGACGGGGTTCAATATCTAGTCGGGATACGTTGCTTCTCTGATGAATCCATTGTCTCTCAATTTCTCCATATCCTCATTTAAGGCAGTTGACCTCTTTGGGCCCAACATATGCCTTTTTTGCTTTACAAGAGGATGCTTCAGGTTTATGCTGAGTGAATGACTCATTATTGATGGTAAGATACCACACATATCTCCATAGGTCCAAGCGAATACATCTAGGTTCTCCCATAGAAAGTCCGCCAGCTCCTTAGTTAGAAGGGGATCCAGGTGAGATCGGATCTTCAACACCTTTTTCGGGTCGCGGTTGCTGATCGAAATGTCTATGGTTTCCTCGTTAGGCGTCACCCTTCTGCATTCCGGATCTTCATCCTCTTTGGGATCTATGTCTCTAGGAAGAACGTCGGGCAACTTCTTTGGAAACATTTCCTTTATTTGCTATGTTGAACCTTCCTTCGCAAGAGGGGAGGTATTCTTCGATTCTATGCTATTTCCATTGCGTAGAATTTTCAACTCAGCCATGTAGCATGCTCTTCCATTAACTTGATCACCACGGACCATTCCTACTCCGGCTTTGGACGGGAATTTTAACAATAAACACCTGGGAGTAATGTAGGCTCTGAACTCCACAAGAGTCGGTCTACCCAAAAAGGCATTATATGGTGAATCATTATCCATAACGACAAATGGAAGGATTCGTACTCTCCTATGTTCTCCTTCTCTAAGCTCCACAGACAATTCCACTACTCCTACAAGAGATGTAGATAACCATTGAAACCACATATCCATCATGTGCATGGCTTCAAATCTTTAGTCTCCAATTTCATTTGGTCGAAATCTTTTTTAAACAAGATATTGACAGAACTCCCGCAATCAACATGGACTTTCCGTATAAGGGATGGACCAATGATATTTGTAATTACCAATGGGTCGATACTCGGAGTCTCTACTCCCACACTTTCTCTCTCTGAATATAACTTCATTTGCCATTGTCTTATGCTGCTTTACAGGAGCAGTATCCTCGAGGGAATCGCACTCCCCCACTTCTAGATATTTAGCAACATTGACGTACTGCTCCATGGATCTGTTGCTAAATCCGACTGGATGTGGTCCATCGACCACAGTTTTAATGACTGTGCCCTTCCCCTTCTGTTGAGTAGTAGGTTTATGGGCAGTTTGGTTCTGATTCGATGTTGGTCCTCCTTGCCCCTATCTTTAGGGGCAACCTTATACTCGTCTAACTTCCCTGCTCGAAACAACTTTTCCACAACATCCCTCAAGTGGCGACACTCATTCGTAGAGTGTTCGTAAGTCTCGTGAAACAGATAAAATTTCCCAGTTTCACGCTCTTTTTCAGTTGAATCTCTGGCTGGAGGTTTCTTGTATTGGATAACATTATAGATATCCAGAAAAATATTCTCCAAGGTTTCATTCAACGGTGTGTAATTGTCAAAAGAATGAAATCGAGGCCTCTTTTGGGATCATTCCTTCGATTTCTGCCTCTCCTATTTCTGTTCCCACCTTGGTAGTCATTTCCTCCACTCTTGTTGCCAACATTCACTTCAACTTTCCCTGCATTGTCGCCAGACTGCTTGGTAGGCTCTGGATATCTTCTCTCGGGATTTCCTCATATTTTCTTTTTCGGTTGGCATATACCCTTCTGCCATAGACGAATGTTTGCCTTTTCAAAAAAAACGATTTTCTAGTCAATGGTGGTTTTCCGAAGCCTCAATCAGAAGGTCACCAAGAGACCACTTAGTAAGAAACAAATAGAGCATCAGAAGCAACTTTCCGAAAAGCCGATACACACTTCAGCAATATACCGAAAGGCAAGCTGGAACCTCGAAGAGAGAAGCTATCCACACTAATTTGCTTAGTGTTGATACTGACAGGGATAGCAGATCTGAAACCATACACTTTACGCATGAAGACAGGTTTCATGAAGAACTAATTGCAATACCAAAAGTCCATGACTGAAAGTTTATATCCAGAAGACTATATATCCAGAAGCCTACATCTGGAAGGAAATATCCGGAAGCCTGCATCCGGAAGCCTGTATCCGAAAGCCTATATTCAGGAGCCATCCCAAATCTATCCACAGCGATAGGCATGGTGTTGATAAAAAGAAGATAGATATGACAATCAAAAAGGAGTTCCAAAGACCGGGATCATCAGTTCGAGAGCCGAAACCGACACCTTTAAAGCAATAAGCAAAGCTAAAAGCGGCCGAAAGCTAAGGCGCTCGGGACTAAACGGAGAAGCGACCGATAGGGGCTTCTGCTGGCCCAATAGCAAAGGGGCCCCCGATTTGTCTATAAATAAGACCCCAGGGTCTCATTTTCGGGGCGATTTCCTCATTTCTCATTCTTGTACTATTTTTCTCTAGAGTAAACCCTAATTCCTAAATCAATTTGGGGATTTCAGTTGTAATCACTTGTGTACTTCAAATTAAAGATCAATAAAGAGTGGATTAACACTTAGCACATTTCCTTACGAGTTTCTCATGTAATTTCTTAGCTATCTCCTGCGCAACATATTATATGCTTTGTACATACTCACAAGTTACTACTCAAGGCTAGACCCTTCCGCAAAGGTAGTGCAGAATCCCTTCCTTCAAGCCGTTTAGCTCTTTAATCGAGGGTTGAGCTTAGGGAACCTTGTCCCAAGATAAATGTTGGTTCTTGAGTCGATTAAGTGTGATGCTCACCTCATTGAGGGAAGAGTAACTAATCTTTTGGGCTCTAAACCTTGGTATATAAGTTAACTAACTCAGACACGTGAAAGAGAAATAACCCCATTTTTTGCCTTATGTCCACTTCCATAGATATATCTCCAGTGTTAACAAAAAATATCGTTAACATTTTGGCGCTAGAAGGAGGGCTTGGACCTCCGACCTTGTGGTTAACAGCTACATATCTAACTGTGTTGTTCCATCCCGGATTGGACTAAAGCTTTGAAAAAGCAAGATTATGGGTAAAAGATCCCAACAACAGTCTTCTGGATCTCAGATGGTAAGTTAAGAACCACTGACCCAACAGTGATGGAAGAACAAAGGCTGAGTATGGAAGCCTTGCGAATAATCAAGCAAAATAGGAAAGCAATATAATTCTAACTATTGGAACGACGTCCCTTCCTACATAGAACAAACCCTAACCTTTCCTCTATGTGGCTCTACATCAAAGGAATGCAATACCTTGTCTCATATATAAGAAGTGCACTCCATAAGAAAATCAATGGGATGGCATTTAAACGAGAAATAACTGACGATTTCAACCACTTTGCTTCCAAATATACTAAAAGGATAGCACTCCAATCACAGCATGCTTTAAAAAGAGGAAACAAGGATATGAATGAAACAACAAGGTTCGATAACAGAAGGGCTAAGTTCCAACAACAAGAAAGGAAGTTTACACCAAAACTACCTAAATGATACTACCTTAACACATCAATGGAAAATATCTATTTTCTAACTTAGCAAGAACTCGACTATTGGTCGTTCGCAAAGAAGAAGCCCAAGTATGAAAGGAAATTGGGAGGGCCTTACTGTCGCCATCACATGATGAATGGACACGAAACTAACCATTGTATAATCCTCGAAGGGGTGACCAATAAGTTCCTCAATCAAGGACATTTACAAGAATTAGTAAAAGGAACAAACTAAGTTTAATAAAATCCTTAGGAAAAGGATTATCTATGTAACTAAGAGAACAGAAACCCTCTCCAGAACTCTAAATAACACAAGGTGGGTTAAATCGAAAAGGGATAAAAACCCTTGTCACCGCCGAGTTAGTCAGGGCAAAGCACCCCCCGGAAGGGGTGGTGTGTAAGCCTTTCACCGCGCCAAAATTAGAAAGGGCCAGGTTAATGCATCAAAAGCATAAGCCTCCTTCCCATACCAGAAATGGTTGTGACGGAGCCTCTAACTAGCACGCCCAGCCTCTGCTCGCAGAAGAGTACGCTCTGCCTCTGCTATGAACTAAGCACGTCCTACCTCTTCTTATGTTCCTCATTACTCGCAGAAGGGAACGCCAACCCTTAACATCACCTACGATGGCCAGGATAAGGCACCCCTTGGAGGAGGGTGGAATGAAAGCCTCTATCACCGCCTACGATGGCCAGGGTAGAGTATCAAAAGAGTAATCCTTAATTCCGCATCTACGATGTCCTAGATTAAGCATCTAAGACCTTACCATCGCCTATGATAGTCAGGATAAGGCGCCTTCAGGAGGTAGGTCGAGTAAATCCTTGTTCCCTGCTTATAGATAAGCTAGCCAAACGCGCTGGACGCACAAGCCCAGAGAGTGGCCAACAAAACACATGCATCCCTTGATTTTACAATCAAAATCTTGGGGAGTGGCTTAAGAAGCACGTACATCCTCTACTTCTTTAAAAATCAGACCCAAAAGGGGGTAATTTCTATTAATACCAGAAGTGGATTTTGGGTCTCCAATCTTTAATACCCGAATAAGGGTTGGTTCGGGACTTCTAATAATACCAGAAGTGGATTTCTAGTCTTCAATATTTAATACCCGAATAAGGGTTGGTTCAGAACTTCCACTAATATCAGAAGTGGATTTCTGATTTTCTACCCCTTAAGCACCTGAACCTGGACTAGTTCAAGATTTTCACTAATTATCAGAAACAAGGGTTCTGATCTCTCATCCTAAATACCCGAATTAGGGTTTGTTCGAGATTTCTATTGTTACCAGAAAAAAGTTCCTGTTATCTCCTTCTAAATAACTTGAATCTGGGTTACGGTGAAGATTCCTAAATAACAGAAGCAGATTTATAGTCTCATACCCTCAATGCCGGAACAAAAATTAGATCAAGGCTTCAATCATGATCAAAGGGAAATTCTAGAATGTTATCTTAAGTACCCTAATCTGGGTCGCAAGATTCAAACTAATCCCAAAATAAGGGATCAGCTACCAGTACCTAGGATGATGGCATTAGCCTACCATTCAAGAGTCTTCGATCGAAGATAGGGATCTTTCATCTTGCTCAGGGAGGCTTCTTTAACTCATATATATGTCAAGTCCTTAGTTACTATGTCAAAACACATACATGATATGAATAGCCACACCACACTAGGAAACAAGCTCAAGGAAAAGCTCCAATAAGTATACGTTTTTCTAATAAACCGCGCAACAAAGATTACATTTTTACCAAATGGGTCACGAAGGGAAAACCCTTGGAAATATTTCACTAAATTGGGTTTTCTTATTTACGTACGAGAAACAGGAGAGTCATCATGCACATTCTGTAAGGGTTAACATTGCGTCATATGTGTTGAGTTTATTCAATGTAGCTTAATAGGACATTTGAAAGGGATCATCTCCGTCATAAGCTATGACTATGCGTTAGGTGACACCTTTATGAGTCATAGCGTCATAAGCACCATTACTGCAGATCATTACATATGAAGTATAATACACCAAGTGCCTTGCATCCTGCATGATTATTTACAAAAAGATTTTAATAAAAGTATATTTCCAAGAAAAAACATCCTAATTCTAGCATTGTTGCTCATATGTAAACATAATCTTGTGCTCAAAAGTGACATTACAGGTGGTTGGTATAATTTTCAGGGCGAAAAGCAACTTTCCTTTTTTTACTGAAGGTTTTGCATAAAGATTAAGAGAGGAATCAAATGGAATCCCAAAGCCATCAGGTGTGTAAACCAGAGGACAAGTGTGGTAGTCCCATTCTTCGGGGGGTGGGCTATTATAACCCCGAGTCATCTTCTTCCGATATATGCGGATATCCCTTAAGAGTTCATCCTTTTCTCCTCCAAGAAAATCAAGGTGGATCCAAGGATATTGAGTATAAACCTTCTCAAGGTCCCTTAGGAATCAATAACGTGCTAATGAAGAAGACTTAATAAGAGAAGACTTATCCCCGTATTCTCTTTTCAACTTAACGTTGTCTTTTAAGAAATCCTTAGAAGGCAATCCTGAAGTAGAGGACAGATTCCAAATAAAAATATTAAAGGAAATTAGAGGAAAGACAATTTATTGCATCATAAACTAAGCAAGTACATTCATTACAGATGGTCCTCCTGCTCATACAAGATTGATCTCTTAAAAGTATCAGACACAAATCTATGCTTATTATACTTAAGTTTGTCTAAAGGCAATTCTCTGGGAACAATGTAACTCGAGGAAGGTTCCACCACTCGCCCAAGTGGAGGTCCACCCCACGTTCATCTAGGCACCTTTTATGGAGACGTCTAAGAAAGCCCCTGCTATGACCACCTGAAAAGGAACAATCCACTATTTCATATCTATTGTAAATTTGGTACAAAAAGTTTACTAAAGTGTCCTTGTCATTAATTAACATCCAGAATAGGGTCATGAGCTTGGCATTTTCTTTTAAAAGCCTCTTGCATCGCAATCGAGCAGTTATCAACCTAGGGGCTACTTCCTTCTCTTTAAAAAGCAATAGTTTCGCAGAACTTTTATCAAGGAGGTGGTATCTGTTGGACAAGTTGTTATACTCGTTTGTCCAGCTTACTAGTGAGACAAATCACTTCCAACTGAGCCTTTTTAAGAATGGAACACCTAAAACTTAATTTTTTCCTTCTCGCCTAAGCAAAAAAGGTGCATAGACCAATTATTGAAAAGGAGTAAAAAGAGTATATATCATAGAAGCTGTTATACCTCAAAAACAGGAGTAGAAACTTAAGAAGTTTCAACGGAAGTAGCATACTTGAAGCTTGGTTCTTTCCCCGTCTTTTGTGCTTTAAAAGGTTCAGGAGGGTCAACCAAAACAAGGCCACCTCCGATGATTTCATTATCCTTGCCACACGCTTCATCTCAGCTATCAAGGGACAAAAAGGTACAACAAACACCTGCATAACCGCCAATATGTTCTTCTTCACCCATAACAACATTTACGAACTTGGAATTGTCATCATTAGAACGAACAATCTGTGATACCTCAGCAAGGTCTCTCTTATTGTCATCATGTGGCTCCTCAAAAGGAATATCTTCAATAAACAACAGCTCGGCCACGTCAATCTCCTTCCTCGTAGGAACTTTTTCTTTCTTCCTCGTACAGGATATCTTGGACATAAATCTTTTCACCAAAGATGGGTCGAGAGAAGAGAAGTTTAAATCCGAGCACCTGTCCGTATTGTCTGCAAAAAGAAGAAGGAAAGCATCATCAGAAGAGTTAACCATAATTTTGTCTTAAGTGGTCTGAAGGAAATAAGAGATCCTCCGTTTGGCATCACTAACTATACCAACGGACTTGGCGAGTAAGGCCTTCTTCCTACTGAGCTTGGTCCTGAGAGAATCATTCTCTTTTTCTAGAAAGGAATTGTGTTTTTGTAAGGACATGAAACGAGAATCAAGCACGTCAATCTCTCATTTGGACTTTTCCAAAGTCCCCTTTAAAGCCTTAACTTCTTCAGCCAAGGCCAGTTGGGATTCTCTTCCCAAGGCAATTGAGTTTTTCACCTCTGTCAGAGAAGACTCCAACCTATTTCGCTCCGCAACTAAACCTTCTTTAACAAGAATTAAAGCATCATTTTCCTTACTCAAATACGTGTTCTCTTCCCGAAGGCTCGATAACTCAGAGGATGGTTCGAAAGCATTGTCTTGCATCACAAACCACCGCTTGATAGCCTAAGAAGGACACAATGGTCATGTAAAAAAACAATCGAAAGAAGGACAAGAAAACGAGAGATATAAAAAAATTATACCGAAAGTAGTTGTTCAATCAAAGCTTGACAAATACCGGGGGAGGGGGGTTAAATGAAAAAACAAAATTGGGAAAAGGGGAAGAAGAAATAATTTGTCGAACTAATTCATCGAATCTTTCGCCATTATGGGGATTGGTAAAGTCAGGAGGGGCAATTTCTTTGGAAAAGGAGGAAAAACCCATCGCATAATGCAACTTGTTAGAAACTTCAGAATATCCGACATGACGAATGTTTAGCTAGGAAATTCATCAGGGAAGTAATCTCCGGGGAATCAAAGGCCACATCAGAACGAAGAGCTGGACCTGCCACATCCATAGACCTATTTCAACGAAGAATCTTCTAAGCTCCTTCCTAAAAGCTTTCTTTTTACATTCTCTCTAGACTTTAACAGTGCATCCTTAAATGAAGAAACTCCGGCCCTTGGAACCAAGGAAGTGGAATTGGTCTTACCAGACCCAGTGCGGATGACTCCTAATATACTATGAAAGAAAGCGGAATTATATTCTAATTATGCCTTCGTTTTAAAAATGTCACATAAAAAGTATACCTAGATTGTCAAGAAATAAAGGAGAGATAGGGAAAAAGGAGCATTCCTTCCCAGTGACAAAGAAAGAGTCCCTTTACTAAGTAAGACCAATGGTGCCTGCCCAATAATGGATTGGCCGACTGGTAACAAGGAATGCCTTCGGAGAATAGAGGAGGTGAGTAGCGAAGACCTGTTACCATATTTCCCAGAAGTAGTGCCAAGGAGATCAGTTACCTCCTTATCCGCGAAACTCGGTAGTTTGGGTGCAGCATCTGTAGGAAGAAAGAAGAAATACATAAGGTAAGGTGACATTCCATTTTAAAAAAAAATAAAAAAAATAAAGTGCTTTCGAATATGAATACTTGGAGTATGGAAGCTGCCGGAAATGCCGGGAGGGCATCAGATAAAGAAAAAATGACTCTCCCAGTCTTTAAATCTTGTTGTTCCTTCAGATAACAATTTCTTTGTGGGATTTGCACAAAAAATCTGAGGATTCATGTCACTAAGTTTGGAAGGGCGAACTAAGCAATCAAGAGTAGAAGGGCTTTAAGAACCATTACCCGATTATAAGGATAAGAGTTCTAAGCCTAACACGTATGTGTAAGTATTGGGAGAAAGGTGGATGGGAGAAATTACCAAGTGTTGGAGATACTAGCAAAGGAAATCAAGAAAGGGGATAAAACCCTCAAGCCAGATATGAATGGCAGTTTAGGGAAAGTAGCATTCCGAAGGGGAAGAAATGGTGTCCATTTCACGAGGAGGAATAGCTTCAACGCTACAAAAGCTAAATTCTTGAAGAATAGCACTAACTTGCTCTTGCGACGAAATCAGGGAATGCTTCTCAACAGCGTTAACCTTCCTAGAAGCAAAAAGATCATTCAGCAAAGGGGCGTTCCTATCAGGTTTAAAAGCAATATGTTTATTTCCCATGATCACAGGTACAATCTATTTAGTTTCATGAAACAAGGTAGGAACAATACTCGAAGGGGCAGAAGTCTTATTCTCCTAAAGATATGTTAATAATGATTATAACTCGATACTCGGATATCTTCAGCAGAATAAAACCAAATAAAATTCAAATTAAAGCTATTGAGTAAGTTTGGAATTGATTGCCGAGAACTGATAATTATGAAACTAAGATCAGTTTGTAGCAAGCGAACCCAATAATTACCATAGGTGGAGATTAGCTAACAACATTCTAATCATAAAGAAAACATAAATGACTTACCAAGATGCTTTTTTAAAGATTGCTAATGCTTTTCTGAGGTAAATTTTTCAGGTAATGATAAAGAAGAAAAAGAGCTAATAAAGCGAAGTAAGGAGGATATATAAACAGGAAGAAAGAAGCAATTAATCCATTCAAAAGTTTGACTTGAAAAGTTGAAAATACCCCTTCACTAAGAGGGGCAAATGTTACTACCAAAATTAACACCGAAACAGGTTGACAGTGAACGTGTATCGGATCGTCACAGACAAAGAAAATAATCCATAAGCAGAAGGTATGGCTAAGGTAAAACCGAAAACCTAAAAGAAGTCTCCGGAAGGGTAAGCAACCGACACCCTCAACAAAGAAGGAACCTCAAAATCCAGTACGAAGAGGAATTACGGGCAGGGTAATTCCAACAGGAAGGATAACCAATAAGAAGTCGTTCAAAACCGAGAGCTAATGAAGAGGAAAGCAAAAGACATAGCAACTCGAGACTTGGAAGTACGAAAGGGCTATTGGTATTAACTTGCTTAACACTGATACATTAAAGAACAAGAACATAAAGGGATTATTCGGGAGACCTCGACCGAAACATCAATCAGTTGGTCACCAATAGGTCACTTAGTAAGAAACTAAAAAAGCATCAGAAGCAGCCTTCTGAAAAGCTGAGACGCACTTCAGGAATCTACTGAAAGTCAAGCCGGAACCTTGAAGAGAGAAGCTATCCACACTAATTTGATTAGTGTCGATACCGACAGGGTTAGAAAACCCGAAACCATACACTTGACGCATGAAGACAAGTTTCATGAAGAACGAATAGGAAGACCGAAAGTTCATGACCAGAAGTTTATATCCAGAAGACTATATATCTGTAAGCCTGCATCCGGAAGGATATATCCGGAAACCTATATCCGAGAGCCATCCCAAAGCTATCCACACCGGCATGCTTGGTGTTGATACAAAGAAGATAGATACGACAATCAAAAAGGAGTTCCAGAGACTGGGACCATCCGTCTGAGACCCGGAACCCACACCTTCAAAGAAATAAGCAAAGCCAAAACAGCGGCCGAAAGCTAAAGCACCCGGGACCAAAGGGAGAAGCGGGTGATAGGGGCTTCTGTTGGCCCAATAGCAAAAGGAGTCCTAATTGTCTATAAATAAGATCCCAAGGTCTCATTTTCAGGCCGATTCCTCATTTCTCATTCTTGTATTCTTTTTCTCTAGAGTAAACTCTAATTCCTAAATTAGTTTGGGGATTTCAGTTGTAATCACTTGTATACTTCAAATTATAGATCAATAAAGAGTGGATCAACACTTAGCACATTTCCTTATGAGCTTCTCATGTAATTTCCTAGCTATCTCCAGTGCAACATGTTATATGCTTTCTACATACTCACCAATTCCTACTCAAGGCTAGACCCTTCCGCAAGGGTAGTGCAGAACCCCTTCCATTAAGTCGTTTAACCCTTTAATCGAGGGTTGAGCTTAGGGAACCCTTGTCCCAAGATAATTGTTGGTTCTTTAGTCACTTAAGCGTTATTCTCACCCCATTGATGGAAGAGTAACTAATCTATTTATTAGGCCCTGGTCGAAGGTTTGATTTCTCTTTTTAACTTTTCTATTAGGACCTTGTTTGATTCTGGTGCTTCACATTCTTTCATTTATACTTCATTAGTTGATTGTCTATACCTTAGTGTCTCTCTTTTTTCCGATCCAATAGTAATTTCAAACCCGATAGGAGGTTCAGCTCATTTATTTATGATGTGTAAGGGTTTGAAGCTTTCTATTTTATGCATCAAGTTTTATTGTGACGCTCATGTGCAGGATTTTTGGGTATGGTATTATTCAAGGGATGAATTTGTTGGCCATGTATGGTGTCATCCTTAACTATGAGAGGAGGGTAGTATGGTTGATAACTTGTCATGGTAGGATCGTCGAGATATCTTGCGACCCGCGAGGGTCAGTCAATTTGAGCTTCCTAGAATTCCTAGTTACTTCTATCAGTGATCTAAGCTCGGTACCGGTGGTGAGAGACTTTCTGGACGTATTTGAGGAGGTGAGAGGACTAGCTCTGAGGTGAGCGATCATGTTCCAGATATGCTTGATGGAGAATGCTTAGCCCGTTGCGTTGCCTGTGCTTCATGTGGCTCTGAGTGAATGGAAAGAATTGAGTAAGAAAGAGGTCGAGCTATTGGAGAAGGCATTATTAGACGGAGTACATCTCAGTGGGGAGCACCAGTTGTATTTTATACTAAGGCAGATGGCTCCCTCCATCTATGTGTGGATTATAGAGAATTAAATAATCTCACGAAGAAGAATCGACACTCACTCCCTCGGATAGATGACTTGTTTGATACGTTAGCTGGTGCACCTATTTTCTCCCAGTTAGATTTGGCGACTGGGTTTCATCAGCTCCGAGTAGCAAATGACAGAGTAGACAAGATAAATTTTATAACTCTATACGAATTCTTTGAGCGGCTGGTTATGCCTTTTGGTCTAACCAATTCCCTGGTATATTTTGTTGATCTGATGAGCCGAATGTTTGGGAGTTCCTGAACAAGTTCATAGTGGTGTCGGTAGATGACAACTTGATATTCTATAGAGACGAGGATGAACATGTGTGGCATTTGGGAGAGGTCCTCTACACTTTGAGTGCCCATCAGTTAAAAGCAAAGATTTCAAAGTGTCACTTTTGGCGAAAGGAAGTGAGGTTCTTGGGGCATGTAGTTTCAGGTGATGGTATAGCGGTGGATCCTGCTAAAGTGGTTGCAGTGCAAGATTAGAGGGTACCCAAGAATGCGACCGAGGTAAGGAGCTTTCTAGGTTTGGCAGGATTTTATAGAAAATTTATTATGGATTTTGCGTGGATCTCTGCTCCGCTTACCCGTCTTATGGAGAAAACCTAGTATTTGCTTGGGATGTGGATTATAGGGAGTCATCCTTGAGATTAAAGAAGGCTCCCACATCAGCATCAGTGTTGACTCT
The DNA here is from genome assembly GCA_030737875.1 of Allium sativum. Classification (NCBI taxonomy): domain Eukaryota; kingdom Viridiplantae; phylum Streptophyta; class Magnoliopsida; order Asparagales; family Amaryllidaceae; genus Allium; species Allium sativum. Next base: position 20,082,004 of record CM060911.1, read on the forward strand.
TTCTGGTGGTACAAAGATGTTTACCATATATACAGGTTCTTGTGGCATGGGGTTAGAAGCGGTGCTTATGCAGGAGGGTAGGGTTGTCTGCTACGGGAGTACGAAGTTGAGGGTGCATGAAAGGAATTATCCTACCCATGATTTGGAGATAGCAGCGATAGGGTTTTCATTTAAGTTTTGGAGACATTATTTACTAGGTGAGAGGTTCGAGCTATATATAGACCATAAGTCTCTCAAGTACTTATTATCTCAAAATGATCTTAATTTGCGACAGCAACACTGGATGGAGTTTCTTCCATCTTGTGACTTTGTGATAGAATATACCCTAGGTAAGAAGAATGTAGTAGCAGATGCAATGTGCAGACAGAGGATGACTTTTAGTCCATTTTTTGTAGAGTGGTAGAGTTTGGAGTTTATCTCATCATTTGATTTTAGGCCATCTACGGCTTATGCGCCAGGATTGTTGGCATTATTGGAAGTGTGACCTACTATCTTAGAGCACATTGGATCCAGTCGGCACGAGGATCAATAGTTAGCCAATATCATAGATCAACTCAGTAGAGGAGAGGCATTTAGTCACCTTGCTAGGTATTTGGTAGATGAGAGAGGGTGACAACATCGTGATGGGAGATTATGTGTTCCTCGAGTTGAGGATTTGTTGAGCTCGGTTTTAGAGGAGGCTCACCATTCTCGAATGACCATCCATTCGGGAGGCGATAAGATGTATAGAGACATGACGAGAGTTTTTCATTGGATTGGGATACAAAAGGATGTGTAAGAGTACGTAGCTAGATGCATGACTTGCTAGAGAGTGAAGGCTGAGCAGAGGAACCCTGGTGGATTTCTCCAGCCTTTAGACGTATCAAAGTGGAAGCGGGAGAGTGTCTCGATGGACTTCATAGATGGATTGCCTAGATCGAGGAGGGGCAACACCAATATTTAGGTTATGGTCGATAGGTTGACTAAGAGCGCTCATTTTATCCCGGTTAAGAGTAAGCGGATGGTAGATTGGTTAGCATCAGTATATCTTAGAGATCTCATCCGACTTCATGTAGTTCCTTCCAGTATTATTAGTGATAGAGACCCCATCTTAACCAGTGAGTTTTGGAAGAGCCTGCGGGAGGCATTGGGAATGCAGCCATGACTTAGCACTACCTATCATCTTCAGATAGATGGACAGAGGGAGAGGGTTAATAGGATTTTTGAGGATTTATTGTGGCTGTGCGTCTTAGACTTTGGAGGTAATTTGGAGGAGCATCTTCCATTGGTAGAGTTCACTTACAATAACAACTACCAGATGAGCATAAGTATGGATCCCTTTGAGGCATTGTATGGACGACCCTATAGATCACCAACTTATTGGTAGGAGACTACAGATAGACTTCTTCTTGGACCTAAGATGGTTAGGTAGACCTTAGAGAAGATAGAACTGATTCGGAAGCGAATGAAGGTAGCACAGGACAGACAAAACTCATATGCAGATCATAGGAGGATAGACCTAGAGTTCAAGGTAGGAGACTTGGTTTTTATTAAGGTGTCACCTTTGAGAAGTGTGGTTTGGTTCGGCTCAGTAGGGAAGTTGGCACTGAGGTTCATAAGGTCATTCCATATAGTAGAGAGGATAGGTTAGACGGGCTACAGAGTTAGACTAATGGAGTGGTTGGCTGGAGTTCATGATGTATTCCATGTTTCGTACTTGTAAAAGTGCTTACTTGATTCTGCGGTACTAGCAAAGCCGAGTACTCTATAGGAGACCGAGGCAAAGAGGAAGCATCGATCAGGCGAGTTCTTACATGGATACTAGCATCTACGGTGAAGAAATTGCAGAATAAAGAGATCAAGATTGTTAAAATTCAGTGGGGAGAGGATAGTGTGGGCGCGACTTGGGAACCAAATGATAGGATTCACGCTTCTTTTCCATTTCTCTTTGACAATACGCTCTTGATCCTTTCCTAAGCTTTGAATTTGTATATACTTTTCCTATCATTTGAATCATAAATCAAAGGTAGAAGCCTATGAATGGTAGGAAATGATTTAAAACATGTTAATAGAACATGTTATGGTTGAATGGATTCACTTGGATGCAAGTGTTTACTAGTGGATGCATATACACACACTAGGCACTACTTAAATATCGATAAACTGGGACACTTACATACTTGCATATGGATGTGTATTCATTTTATTTATTTATTTATTTTAAAATGGATGAAATGGTTGAATCATCACTTAAATGTCTCGTTTTAGTGAATTATTGTGCATGCATATAGAATCATATGTATTAGGATTCCTTTGTATATATATTGGTGCATAACACAGACATGAAATTGCATTAAGGAGGTCAACTGAATCAGTGGACCGCCTAATTTTTGCATTAGTCTAGGGACATATACATTGCACCTCCTTCATATGTTCATAAAAAGCATTAGAAAATCTAATGACAATGTATGTCAGGGGTTAATGGTAGAGTAGATGGGTGTAGATAATGGTTGATAATATTTATGACATTTTCTAGCCTTGGAGATTTCGGGGACGAAATCCTTTAAGGAGGGGAGAATGTAACAACCCGAAAATTTAATATAGAAAATTAAATTAAAATATTAATAAAGTAAATATTAATCAAGAAATATTATGAAATAGACAATGGGGGTTGTGCCATTGAGTTTGTTTCGAAATTCTGGCTAAGACAGATTTTTGGTCTATTAAAATCAGACTTAAAATGGAGAAAAAAATAAAAGAAATAAGTTTGAAATTCGAATTACAAATACAGCAACGTTCGAAATAATATAAATTAAAATCCAGAGTAATTAATGGAAGGTGGGCCCAGCCTAGTATATTGGTCGACCCAACCGATCGATTTTTTGTGACTTTTGGATGAGATGTTCTAGTGTATTCCTAGATCTAATGGCCTGAAATATAAACCTAAAATCTAAACCATCTAAACACCATAGCTCTATTTTAAATAGCCTCCAAGACCAAACCAAATCTCACTACTTTATTCCTCTTCCTCCCTCTCAAATAACCCTCTTCTCCGATAAAATTATAATTGAGCCATGATTCCACATATATTTTTGGAGGATATTCATAGCTAGAGACTATCTACTGGGGCTTGATTCGGATTGCTTGGGATTTTTAGTATATTTCAGTGATTGCAAGATTTGTAAAATTTAAGGTTTCTTCTTGATAGTAATAAGTCGTAGATTTCTATTCTCTCTTCTATATAAATCTGATTCTGCTTCTATCCACTTCTTGTTAATTTTTAGTAAATTCATTATTGTTGTTTTATTCAGTTATTTATACCTTTGTTCTTCATATGAAATTTTATTTCAGTTTTGTATCATTCCTAATTTTATTTTAGATCTACCTCTGTCTATCTGAGCCTAGGCTACACAAGAGCCTAGGCCACTTCCTTTATTTTTAACGTTGAGTTTAGGCATTTTTGAGCCTAAACCTTTCATTTTATCTTATTTATGCGCAAATTGGGTTAATACACGTGATTGAACAATAATAGCGCAATTGGATAATGATTAGAAATATGTATAAAAGGGATGAATTGGAAAAAATTGAGATAGTGCAATAGAAAAGAAAACTGAAATTGTAACTTTTTAACTGAGTAAATGTTAATTGGACAGAGGCAAATGACAGGGATTGGGTTGCACAATTGAATTTAATGAAAGGGATGATTATTTACAACCTATAAATGAAAGTTTACATGCAACCTATGAAATGATAGAAAAGTTACATAAAGGGAACAAGGCTTATTAATAAACTTAGGGATGGCATTAAGTTTATTTATTTAATTAATAAGAAGGCATAGTTGGAGTCTGTTCTGGCAGGGACGACTGATTAAGGAAAATAAGAGGTTCGTACTATTGGTCTATTCCAGTAGTAAGAGCAGATAGATTAGGGAAAATAAGAGATCATTTAAAATGATTAAAATGAGAAATAAGCCTAGGGGTGGCTTATGTCGAATTGCACATTTTTGGCGGGCATCTATGTCAGTCGGTATTCCTTTTCATCACTACGCCGAGGTCTCACAAGGAGGCGAAGACATGCTTATATTAAACTGGGTAGTAAAAGGTCCAAATCTAGTGGGTATGGGCGCATTTCGGTGGGGCAGTGAGCGTGCATTGCACCAATTAGGGAAAATAAGAAGTTATGACACTAGTGATACTCGCTATGTCCTTAGAGATGATGGGTCGGGTCTGATAAACCCGAGGCCATAGTCAGCATAGGTTATCACAATTGTGGTTTAGGAGCCGATCGATGGGTAGAATTTGGTTTTATCCTAATTTATAAATTATGGAAATTGGTGCAGAAATTCGAATGATTTGATAATCAACTATCTTGTAGAAATATACTCTCGTTCTTTATTACTATTTTTAGCTTCAGTTTATTATTCAGTCTAGATTTCCTCTTTTTTACTTATGCCAATAATTACTGAACTCACTAGGCTTTATGTCTGACTAGTTTTGTTTTCTCTTCTTCCTTCCTTCCCTCTCCAGGTTCTCAGGGTGGAGGACTTAGTACTTGAGAAAGCTTTGACCCAGCTCAGTCCTTTGGAGATTATCATCTTCCTTGTTCTTTGTGCTTACATTTATTTTTCCACGTTTTATCTATTTTTTGTACTTGAAGAGGATGAGTATACTTTTTATTTTGTTACTCCGATTTGTTGTTATTGTTGAGACATCTAAGGTTTTATGACTTATGATATAATGACACTTCTTCTTTTGTTATAAGTAAAATCCCACTATATTTAATTATTGCTATCTTGTGAATTCTATCCTCTGTGATGTTATTTCACACATATATTTTCCATGTTTCTTTATAAAATCCTCATAAGGGTCTTGTTAAAAAAATGTTGGGTGTTACAAGTTGTTTGATCACAACTAGAGGTGATCATATTCGGTGCTATCCGGTAAGGCATAGGGTTGATCCTATGTAGTTGAGGTACAGCGTGATATAACTTCTCATACATTTTATTTAGAGATGTGTACAGCGTGATATAACTTCTCATACATTTTATTTGGAGATGTACTGTAGTGACCCTCCTTCTCAGTCGATCCAAATCGATCGTTAAATCGACTTAAATCGAACCAAAAAGACGGATACGCTAATTCTGGGCGCACAACACTTCAGAACAATCAACAAAAGTCTTTTATAAACGTCATAGTAATGTTACATCAGAGTACAGAATATCATAATGTTGAAAATAATATACAGTGGAAAATAAATTTACAACGAATGTAATACAATGTAGCGGAAACAAATAAACTAACACAGCAGAAGACTATCAATGCTCTGGACACAGCTTTAAGCTTCGATCAGAATCCTACTAAAAGAAATAATCTGCAAAACCAAAACTATTGATTGCCCATGTGGAAAATATGGCACCCAGAGTTTAGGTAGAAACAATAAACTCTGAGTCAGTCATGGGACTGGTGTGAGAACTCAAAACAGTTATTAAACTTTACTTTAAAATAAGATAAATCACGGGACCACGCCGCATATCATGGAATGGATGAATACCCGTGCATAAACAATAACCAATAATAGTCATATGGATCTACAATGCATCATACAACATGCAATTCTTCAATCTACCTATTTAGGCTTAATCCCAAATTTAGATTTTCAAAATCCAATTCACTTTACAGAAATTATTCCTTTGGACTTTATTTCCCGATTTCTTATTTCAAATCATTTGAAATACTCATCTAGCTTTATATCAAAGTAGATTTCACTTCGGGATCTCAAACCAAAATCTTTGGAAATATGAACTCCAAAACATCACAATGCATACAAACAAGTATGCAACCAAATGTCTGGTTCCCCTCATAAAGGCAAAGGGTACGTACCTTACTAACTCGATATATATATGTGCACCTCCCTCTATTGAACAGGCTACACTGACGATGCATAATCCCATACCCTCGGAGACTACACCGCTATCTCACCCATGCTTTTAGTCCTCAGGTTTACCCGAATCTTTAACCACATACTAAACCATTTCATATCACGAAGTAGGGAAAATCATTTCACAACATAATAATCACAAGTACTTTCCAAAATATAGTACTCTACATCAGTAGTTCACACATATATGTTTAGTCACTATTAATCACATAACGTTTGAGCTCGTACGTCTCAAAGAAGGGTGTTAAGCATGAGAATAAATTTTCCGCCACCAAACAGATATATCATCAATAACAACTAATCGGGTATGTGATGAACTACAATGTCAAACACATAATACATTTCAAAATCATTTCGACAATATCGGGTTTAGGCCTCGAAATCCTTTCTGTTTTATAAAACATTTTTATAAAACATTCCATATCCAATATCGGGAATACATTTCTTTTCACTTAAGAAAATATCATTTCAAAATCATTCATTAAATTTTAAATGAACTCAACAACATCGCTAAACATCTCATAGTCAAATCGTGAAGTGTTTCACAAGATGTTAGCATATAAATATTTCTATGCAACCCAATTGTAAATGTAAAAGCATATTTTGCTTATAAACTGGTCGAGCACAATCCAAACAATCCATCGATCACAATCAATATCCATAACCAAGTATATTTATTTGATACCACATCTCATGTTTTGGTAAATTTAATCACCATTCATTCATTCAAATCTAATTAAAAATTTAACTATCACATGAAGTAAAACTGATGATACTCCATTTTTCGAACACTTCTCAAATTTGGCAAATTTAATTACTGCATTAACATTACAATCTAATTATAGATTTATTAAAACTTTAACTTTGTTTTAATCTCAAAAATCATTACTTAATGATTATTCAACTTTAAGGAAAATTTATCCTGTCTTTAACTGGGTTAAAGAACCAGTGTCCTTTAAAACAAAGTTCACGATAAACCCAAAATCATCTTCCATCAAAATGGAATCTTCACGGAAATCATAACAGTATATAATCGATATAAATTTCTGTAACAGACTAATACTATAAGTGGATTTGGCAAGGCCTTTTAAATTCCCTAGATAGTAACGGTCTTCATTCACAAAAGCTCATCTTGATTATTACCAAGACGAATTCCATTCAGTTCCAATTTAATATTTTAAATTGGAAAACTTTACTTTGGAAAATTTACATTAAATCTTAATAAAAAGATTTATGAATTCTAAATCATATCTTCACCGTTAATTGGGTTAAAGAACTAATGTTATTTAAAACACAGTTCACGATAAATCAAAAATCCAATTTCAATTCCAAATAAACTAATTAATTGGTAAAACTTCTTTGAATCTTAATTAAAAGATTTATTCTTCTCTCAATTGGGTTTGAGAACATTTTTAATGAAGACACCTGTGACAACAAGGAATTTCGCTCGATCCGAATCAGTCGCTAAACCGATCTAGACCGTTCGAAACGCCTGATTGTTTTGAGAACACGACAAAATAGAACGCAGACGGAAGAACATTTCATTGTATATTACAACAATTCCATCAGAATACAAGAATATACAGAGTATGAATAAATATTACATAGAAATATCAGAGATTTAAATTACATTTAAATACATCGCAGCGGAAATAATACAAAACACAACTGAAGGAGATATACGGATACAAAGCTTTCCGGATATCGTTCCAGCTGTAAACCAGGATCCTGTGAATATAAATCTGCAAAACCAAAACTACTAGCCGCCCGTGTCAAAATAAGGGCACCCAGAGTTTAGGTTAAAACAATAAACCCCAGGTCAGTCATGGGACTGGTGTGAGAACTAAAACAGTTATTAATCTTTATTTTCAAAGTTAGGTAAATCAAGGGACCACGCCGTATAACACGGAACGGGTTTCCTCCCAAGAACACCAGTGCATAAAACAACAGCGCAATGCTAAATAAAGAAAAATGAAGCTATTATAAGACCCAGGTCCTATCACACAATGCAACACAAGCCGGGGGATAGGGTTTTCCCTTATAATAGCTAAAGCATGCTTGATACGTTTAAAACAAGTCATTTGTTACTATTATAAGTGTAGTGTTTTAAACAATTTCAATCATAAATATCAATCATAGACGACATGGGTACCATATATCATGTCGCCATACTAGGTTCTACAATCAAAACCACAAATATCACGTATTTGGAAGTTGGATTTCCATCTGTGAACCGAGGCAAAAGATAGTCCTCTACCGATTCGAGACGCTCTAGCCCGCCCCTCAGGAACAGAACGCATCGTCCCTTGGAGCGACAGGGCCGGTCCACCGATGTGGATTAAAATGCCTGAACACTGCGTTTCCCTGCCCTTTGGGGCGTAGGTGAGCCAACTAAATGACTCCATCGGACCCGGATCGTCCGATCAAACCGAGGCGCCTCGCAACAGAAACAACCACATAAGTCAAACTCATCAGGGCGTGTAAAACCACTAATGCCACTTTTTAGCTAGAAAGAAACGCATGTCCTCCCTGAGGTCCTCTCCCGTTTTTGGTTCACCACCGGGGTGTGAGGCTCGCGAATCAACGTTACACAAAGCTATGCCACACAGGCCGTGCTTTGATCATCAACCACAGGACTTTGCTTTTCAACTGAAGCCTTGATCAATTGCTACTTAGGCATGCCACACAGGCAATTCAATCCATGCGATGGATATCCATCAATATATAACCCCTGAGCTCGTACGTCTCAGAGAAGGGCGTTAAGCAAGAGAATAAATTCTCCGCCGCCAAACAGATATATATTTAATAGAAATCAATCCCACAGACTGAAATCCAATGTCAGACACACAGTCCATTTACAAGTTCGTTCTGGGTCAGAACGAAACCGGAGGCACCTAGTACCCCGCATATCCATCGATCTCCAAGTACGTCTGGACGATCACCAACTGTTTCCATCTTCTTGGGTGTACGGCCCAATCAATATCATCAGTAATTATCCAAACGACGTGAAGACCTCCGGTCTTCAACCACCGTCTTCACCTTCGACTTATCGTCGTATCAGTTATTCAGAATGGGATAAACCCGGTCTTCCCGAATAACTCGCGTATATGATAAACAAGTTTTACACAAACACAACATACGCCTCATTCCAATTCATCAGTCACTAACCGTAAATTAATCAAGAGAATAATTCCCCAAATATTAACCCCGAAGGCCGAAACCAACATCAGATCAATATCCAGAAAACCATTCTGCTTAGCTAACCGACAGTTAGTTTCTAAATTTCACATTCATAGGGAAAGGTTCCCATTAATTTTATCAAAGATAAATTCCTTTAATTTATTTTTTAATCTTCTTTTGAATTTCGATTCAACTAGTCGGGATTAACGAACCTTAGGGTGATAAAAATATGACCAACGCACGTAAATTTTATCAAAGATAGTCCTCTACCCATAATGTATCCCCAACGCACGTAAAATTCGCATCAACACAAGTGAATCAAGGAACATAAAAATATGACCAAGAGGGGCATAAGGTGGGTAAAGTTGGTCATAAGCCAAACATGATGATATTTGAGGCAAAGGTGTTCATCACAACTAGCATATAGGGTTATTGGCCTCAAAACATGCATGACATCAAGCTTAGCAAATAAACTAGCATGTAGTTCAACATCATAGGCAAAGGTGAAACATGATAATAGTTGACATAGGGTGATAAACTTGTGGGTAGCATGTAGTTCAACATCATATGCAAGTTAACATCAAGGTTAGGAGAGGTTCTATGTTGCACTATGCATAACTACCAAGTTCTATGTTGCATTATGCATAACCACCAAATAAAGCTCATAGCTTTCTACCCAAAAATCAAGGTAAATGGTACAGGTTCATGATAGTGCCACAATCATAGATCAAAAGAGTCATAAATGGATCTATGCATATAAATATAGCCCCAAGACAAGTATTATACCAAAAGTCCCATTTCAACTTGCTACATGATCATATTAACTTCATAGTTTAAATCTAAGAGTAGAGTGGGGCTTACAAAGCGTGGCTATGAGAACTAGAACCAAATAGAACAAGATAGAACGTTGTAGGAGCTCTAGGAATGATGTAGCAACACAAATAGCCTTGAGAATAAGTAGCTCCTTTGATTTGATGAAGAAAGATGGCTCCTTTTTGCCTTAGAAGCTCTCAAGATGAAGATGGAGGCCATTATTAGGGAGCATTTTGGCAGAATTTAGTTGTTAGGATGATTTGTGATGGTTTAGGCTAGGTATTAGGGTGTTTTTATAGGTGTAGAGAGTAGTTTTGGCTATAGGATTAACCCTAGTTTAGATCTGAACCATCAAATCCCGTCACAGGCTAAGCAAACAGATCAAAGGAGCAAACTGGTGCACCTGACCAGCAGGGTCCGACCAGGGAGGTCGACCCCCAGGTCGACACCCAGGTCGACACCCCAGTCGACCTGGGGGGGCAGGTCGACTCCCCAGTAGACCCCCCTGTCGACCTGGGGTAGGGCGGGAAAATTTCCCGCCCAATCGGTTTCTGTCTGGTTTTGAATTTCGGGCTGAATTTGAATTTTCTGAAATCTTCTATGGGCCATATCTTGGTCATACGGACTCCGATTTACGAAATTTCGGACTCGTTTTCAAGTAGAATTTCGAGGCAAATGCAATGGCGTAACCCGTTCCAATTGATTCTTAACTTATAATTAAATTCTGCCCTGATTTCTTGTTTTAACATGTTATTAAAAATTCGGGTTGTTACAACTATTATAAGTGTATAGTGTCAAAAACAATTTCAATCATAACTATCTATCATAGACGGCATGGGTACCATATATCATGTCGCCATATATATATACAATCAAAACCGCACAGTCACGTATTTGGAAATTGGATTTCCGTCATGAACCAAGGCAAAAGATAGTCCTTACCAAATTCGAGACTGCCCAGCCCGAGCCTCAGGAACAGCCGCAACTGCCCCTTGGATCGTCAGGGCCGGTCCACTGATGTGGATTAAAATTCCTGGACACTGTGTTTCCCCGTCCTTTGGGGCGTAAATGAGCTAACGAATGACTCCATCGATCCCGGATCGACCGATATAACCGAGGCGCCTCGCAACAGCAACAACCACATAAGTCAAACTCGTCAGGGCGTGTAAAACCACTGACGCCACTTCTAGCTAGGAAGAAACGCAGGCCCTCCCTGAGGTCCTCTCCCGTTTCTGGTTCATACCGGGGTGTGAGGCTCGCGAATTCACGTTATACACAAAGCTACGCCACACAGGCGGTGCTTTGATCATCACCACAAGACTTTGCTTTTCAACAGAAGCCTTGATCACTGCGTCTTAGCATGCCACACAGGCAATTCACACCATGCGACTGATGGCTATCAATCACACCGAATAAATTCCAATGTCAGACACACCGTCCATTTGCAAGTCCGTTCTGGGTCTGAACGAAACCGGAGGCACTATATACCTCGCAAAACCATCGATCTCCACGTACATCTGGACGATCACCACTCATTATCCATATTTCAGGATGCCTCCCAATCAGGACATCAGTTACCATCCAAACGAGGTGAAGATCTCCGGTCTTCGACCACCGTCTTCATCTTCGATTTCTTATCGTCAATTCAGTTATTCAAAATGGGATAGACCCGGTCTTTCTGAGCAACTCGCGTATATAATAAACAAGTGTAACACAAACACACATACGCCATATTCCAGTACATTAGTCACTAACCGTAAATCGGTAAGAGAACGATTTCCCAAATACTAACCCCGAAGGCCGAAACCAACATCAGATCAAAACCAAGGAAACCATTCGACTTAGCCCACCTTCAGTTAGTTTCTAAATTTCACATTCTTAGGGAAAGATTCCCATTAATTTTATCAAAGATAATGTCCTTTAAATTTATTCTTTAATCATCCTTTGAAAATCAATTCAAACCAAATTTTGGTTTTATCCAAACTAGTCGGGATTAACGAACCTTACCGAAGTAATCATTGTTTTAATTTCCCAATCCCAACCTATTCATCCCATGAAGTAAAACTGGTAATACTTCATATCTAACACCACGGTGTTATCGGTAAATTCAATTACCATTTCACGTTCAAATCTAATTAAAGATTTAACTATTTCCTGGAGCAAAACTGGTGATACTCCATTCTTGATTATTTCAATCTAATTAAAGATTCATTAAAACTCCACTTAGTTTTAATCTGTGACTGGGTTAAAAAATCAGTGTCATTTAAAACACGGTTCACGATAAACCCAAATCACATTTGATATTAAATACAAGGCTCTGAATAGAAAATATATCGGCTTATATTCAATATCAAATTCTACGACCAACAAATATCGTATTTGAAATAACGATATATATATCTATATCTTTCAAATTTCCATAACAACATCTGTATAATCACGAAATCCAACATCGAAATATTCCGAAGGCAATTTCGATTCAAATCCATTCCAATGCAATCATTGGAAATTCTGATTATTTTCAAAACCATTTCAAATCCAATTTATTTATTTAAAAATAAATAGAATTATAATTCTAGTTCAAAACTAGTTCATTTCGATAAAAAACTATTTTTATCTTTTCAAATGTGGTGTTTTTCATCCCGATTCTTCCTAAATCATTTCTTATGATTTTACACAAATTATTACTATTTTTAATAATTTTATCAAGGCCCGTACAGTCGATTTCCATCCACGGCCATCGAACTGCACTTATAGCGACCTTTTCCAAATTTGATTTGGACATAATTCCAAATCCAACCGTTAGATTTCAAATTTCTAATATTCGTTAGAAAGCTCTTTTCGATTCGAACCCAACGGTTCCGGTTTAAGAGAATCCGACGGTCGGATCTCCCGCAATATCCATTCGAAGTCAATGGTCGAAATTCGCGAACTGCCGTGGCGTGGCGCGTTCTATTCAGGCCATTATACTATATATATATATAATATATATAATATATACTTCGTCGATTTCAATTCAAAACATGCTTTATAAATCGTTTTAAATTCATTTTCAAAACGGTTTCAACTTCATATTCAATTTCAAATCAAAATTGAATATTCCAATATAAATTCGTTTTATATTTATTTCAAATCGATTTCAATTCAAATTGATTTCTAATTCAATTTCAGTTCGTTATCAATTCAATTCAATTCATCTCTATTCGAATTCATTTCTATTGAGTTTCAGTTCGAATTTCAATTCTTTTCAAAATATCAGATTTTGAAATCACTTTCGATATTCATTATAAAATGAATAAAATCGATATAAATATCGTTCACGTCAAAATGGCGTCAATCTAATCAACACGGCTTCATATATTTCTATTTTCAAATATTCTATTTCAAATATTTCTTTTTCAAATATATCTATTTCAAAACTGGAATGAGGCCCAATCAATTACCATATAATGTTAATTATATGGATTTTCTACAACACATCTATACAATAACAACGATGAATAATCAACCATCATCCAAAGTGCATTCTACACTGTATAAGCATCAAATATAAATATTCAACGCTTATAACAGTCTGTCTATCAATCGATCGACATACAACTAATTATTGGGATTAATGTATGTCATATATCATCCCAATACCCGTGTGGGGTTTCAAACAATCAAACACAGATTTTATTTGTGCAGTTGGGCGATGTGTAAAAATTATCGTCCCAATCAATATCAGTCAAATGTGTGTATATAAACAAATCGTCCGATTTGTTTATTTTTATTTCATTTCATATACACGTTAAAAATTCTATTTTTAACTATAAAATATTTTCCACTATAAGATATTTTATTTCAACTATATAAATATTTTATTTCAATTCACATAACATCACACAATCAACTACACATCAAAATCAAACAACCAAGCATACAAGCCGTCCATGGTCTGTGGACGACGGGTATCGGGTGCTACTAAACACCGTCTGCATCCTAGTATATATTTTTAACTAGAAAAACAAAATTAAAAGGTGAGAAGTTCTCACAGATGGCTAATCCAATACCACGACTCTTCAAATGTAGAAGTCTTCGCTGTTTCTTCTTTCGTCACTTTCTTTGCCCGTATTCTCTACAAATGTAAAAATCGAATTTTTACTTCGCTATTCAATATATAAAAATCAAATTTTTACTTTGCTATTCGATATATAAAAATCAAATTTTTACTTCGCTATTCAATATATAAAAATCGAATTTTTACCTTGCTATTCAATATATAAAAATCAAATTTTTACTTTGCTATTCAATATATAAAAATCGAATTTTTACCATGCTATTCAATATATAAAAATTGAATTTTTACTTTGCTATTCAATATATAAAAATCGAATTTTTACCTTGCTATTCAATATATAGAAATCGAATTTTTACTTCGCTATTCAATATATGAAAATCGAATTTTTACTTCGCTATTCAATATATAAAAATCGAATTTTTACTTTGCTATTCAATATATAAAAATCGAATTTTTACTTCGCTATTCAATATATAAAAATTGAATTTTTACTTTGCTATTCAATATATAAAAATCGAATTTTTACTTCGCTATTCAATATATAAAAATCATACTTTAGACAATGTTATATAATTTGAAAATTCAATTTTTATACTAGGATATATATATTTTTTTTAAAAAGAAAACTGCTTTTGAACAATGCATTTAAATTAAATTGATTTAACTTTAAAACTTACTTTCCATTTTCTGTCTACAACAAATTCCAGTTCACCTTGCCCGGCTTAGGGTTTCAGCTCGCAGGTGGGAGGCGGTGCTCTGGCCGACGTCGGCGGTCCCTAGGAGGTGGAGGCGTAGTCTTGGCCGCTAGGGTTTCAGGGGGGTCCACGTCTTCGAAGGGGAGAAAGGGTACGGGGGCGCTAGATGGAGAAGGAGGGCCTGGGGGGAAGGGCGGCAGGGTCGGCTGGCCCACTGCGGCGGTGACGCGTCCAGGTGCGGCGGCTTCGATGGTTGGGCGACGGGGATTTGGGGATAACCGTTTTTTTTTTACTTTTCTTTTGAAACTGAAATTAGCGTTGACCGTGGGGTATAAGGAGGGGGAAGAGATATAAGTATACTCAATTAATTATTTAATTAATTTATTCTCCAAGGGGTAAGTTTTTCATTCGAACTTGAAACGACACCTAAAGACTATCGTCCCTAGCTAATTACCCCCATTCCGAACTCAATGAGATATGTATCGTTGGCTGATTCGACCGTTTCGATCAGTTTTCATCAAAATCAACATATAACTCTATATATTGAATTTGAACGCGCATTTTAATTTACCGGGCCCACATACTAACTCGAAAAATTCCCGAAAAATATTTTCTAGCTTCGTATTGACGATACGGTCCTAACAAAACTAGTTTCGTCGAATTCTGAGACCGTTTGAAAAATGGCCATTTTCCAGTCGATTAAAATCAACTTAAACTGGTCAAACGCGTTTTCCTTTGCCACGCTCACATATTGATTCAAAAAATTATGAAATTTGGAATCTAGTAATAACTTGACATCACGGATCCAACAAAAGTGGTTTCGTCGAAATCCGAGGTCGTTTGCAAAGTTTCCATTTTTAAGGGCCTGAATTCCCTGGCGACTATTCAGAATTTTCATTTGGACATATCTTTTGATCCCCGCTATGAAATTTCAATTTTTCGGATTCGTTGGAAAGATATCCTCAAATAGATCCTATTATTTTTGGTTTCACTAAAATCTGGTTTATTTTGCACCTGGTACATTCATTTGAATTTTGAAATCGAATTATCGAACTACCGCGCCATTTTCAATTCCTTTTATAAATATAAAATAAATATTTATATTCCAACGTCGAGCTATATAAATATATGCGTTTGAATTCTATTCAAATTAAATTTCTCGTCGTTATTATTTAAAATAATCTATTTTAAATAATCAAAATTCAATAAATTGGCCAAAATAAAAATTTTAAACTGGCCCAGATTTCCAGGTTATTACAATCTCCCCCACATAAAACTTTTCGTCCCCGAAAAGGAACAAAGCCGAAAGTTGTTTCACAAATCAACTCAACTTCCTGTATTTTCACTACGGCTTAAGTTCTTCAACTTTTCAGCTTCTAAGAACTTTTCAAAAACTTCAAAAATTTGGCTAACACCCTAAATTTTCGAAAAATTTCGCCATAACCTCCCCTGCACCGGGAGCACGGGAAAATCCCGAAATTTCCATACAGGCCTTCTGATCTCAAAAAGAAAAAGAAAAAGCCAAGCGGCTAGCCAATCGGCTCATAAAATCATCATCACCTAAACAAAACAGTAAATTATGATAAACATGTACTTATTTGTCGGGCAAACAAGTTTTTATTCTCTGCTCTAGCCTCCTTGCTATGACCTGTTCAATGTAAGTACATGTATATGCAAGCAAATGCGACAAATTTCAATACAACTCACGATCTGGCAAAATGGTTCTACATTTAATTAGTCAAACAATAATCAACAACACAACCATCAATCAATTAGTTGTTTAGCTTTTCAAATGCATAACTTTGATACATAGTCAAAAAGTCAGATTTTTGATGACAAATCACAACAATAAGCCCTATCTAGTTTCGGTTCTCACAGCAGTCAATTGGAAATATATAGAAATCTCACTTTCGAAACTCGAAAATAAATACTGGCGGTGGTGCCCCGTCACCAGAATTATCCCCGGGCACTAGAGTGTGATCCTATAACTATCTAGTACATTAAAACTTCGAATACATGTTTGCAAGACGTATATGCAAAATCTTTATATATTGGATTGTCCAAATTCATATATAACAAATGATCAAATACGAATAAGCGATTTAAATTTTCAAAACAAAATCTGTTTTCACTTTTATTTCAAAAACATTACTCTTCACACTCGTTCTAGGATACTACTAATCCCATCTCTAACGAGTCATTCCCATTGGATATTACTAATCCAATATCTGATGAATTCTTTCGTATGGTTCTAATGTGCCTTGTTCTCTGGGCTTTGTAAACCAAAGCTCTGATACCAAATGTGACAACAAGGAATTTCGCTCGATCTGAATCAGTCGCTAAACCGATCTAGACCGTTCGAAACGCCTGATTGTTTTGAGAACACGACAAAATAGAATGCAGGCGAAAGATCATTTCATTGTATATTACAACAATTCCATCAGAATACAAGAATATACAGAGTATGAATAAATATTACATAGAAATATCAGAGATTTAAATTACATTTAAATACATCGCAACGGAAATAATACAAAACACAACTGAAGGAGATATACGGATACAAAGCTTTCCGGATATCGTTCCAGCTGTAAACCAGGATCCTGTGAATATAAATCTGCAAAACCAAAACTACTAGCTGCCCGTGTCAAAATAAGGGCACCCAGAGTTTAGGTTAAAACAATAAACCCCAGGTCTGTCATGGGACTGGTGTGAGAACTAAAACAGTTATTAATCTTTTGATCCCCGCTATGAAATTTCAATTTTTCAGATTCGTTGGAAAGATATCCTCAAATAGATCCTATTATTTTTGGTTTCACTGAAATCCGGTTTATTTTGCACCTGGTACATTCATTTGAATTTTGAAATCGAATTATCGAACTACCGCGCCATTTTCAATTCCTTTTATAAATATAAAATAAATATTTATATTCCAACGTAATATATGCGTTCGAATTCTATTCAAATTAAATTTCTCGTCGTTATTATTTAAAATAATCCATTTTAAATAATCAAAATTCACTAAATTGGCCAAAATAAAAATTTTAAACTGGCCCAGATTTCCGGGTTATTACAACACCGTTCACGACAAACCCAAAATCCGATTTGATAATAAATACATGGCTCTGAATAGAAATTATATCCGCTTATATTCAACATCAAATTCTGAAACTAACGGATATCGTATTGGGAATAACGATATCTATATCTTCTAAATTCCTCAACAATATCCGTATAATGATGGAATTTAATACCGAAATATGCCGAAGATTATTTCAATTCAAATCCATTCTAATTTATATGTTGTAAAATTCTAGTTATATTAAACCCTTTTACAAATCCAATTTATGAGTATAAAAACCATTGGATTTCTAATCTAGTTTATAACTAGTTCATTTAGATAAAAATGTATTTTTATCCTTTCAAAACTTGGAATTTATCACCCAAAATCTTTCCAAATCATTAGTTATGATTTTGCACAATTTTTTCATATTTTTAATAATTTAATTAAGGCCCTTGCAGTCGGTTTCCATTATTGGCCACCGAACTACATCCATAGCAATCTTTTCCAAAACTGATTTGGACATATCTTAAAATCTAACTGTTAGATTTCAAATCTATTATATTCATTGGAAAGCTATTTTCGATACGAACCCAATGGTTTCAGTTTTAGGAGAATCCGACGGCCAGATCTCCTGTTACGTCAATTTGAAGTCAATGGTCGAAATTCGCGAACGGTCGCTGCACGGCGCGTTTTATTTAGACCATTTAAATATATATATAACATATTTCATAGATTTCCATTTAAAGTATTTTATTAATCGTTTATAAGTTCATTTTAAAAATGATTCCAACTTCCATTTCAATTTTATACATTGTATACATATGTTAAAAAACATATTTTTAACCATTCAATAATTATTCCAGTACATGATAATTTTATACATTTCATATATATGTTAAAAATTATCTTTTTTACAAACAAATAATTATTCCATTACGTGCCCATTTTATCCATTTATATTTTTATACAACGCATATATATTTTTCACCTCACATATATATATATATATATATATTTCACATCGCAGATATATAATTCTGGAAATTCACATCAAGGACCTACTACTTGGTCCCAAATATTTAGTAGGACACGCATTTTAAATAATTAGTGTCCAGGACAAAAATTAAAATGCGAGTCTTCACCTTCTTAAATAACCATCGTATCTTCGGAAATAACGTGCTCGTGGAAATTAGGTCAAAATAAAGCCTTTTTTTGGGGAAATCAAAGTGGTCGTTAATTTTTTGGGAAAAAATTAGGCTTGTTCTGAAATCAAATTTGAGTTTAATTATGTGAAATATTGAGGCAAATTTGTTCATTTGGATAGGCTAATCGATTTTCTCTGTTGGAATGCTTGTTTTTTGGTGAGTCTCTATTTTATTTGTTATTTTTCATTGTAAATACGATGTTTTATGTCTTTTTTCATGCTCTTTATATTTCGTATAATGAATTATTCAATGTTATTCGAGAGCCAGTGTAACGGCCCGGGGGATTTTGCGATCTTGCTAATCGACATACAACACCATGTTGACTATCCAAGAATCAAAAATACCAGAACGTCAATAGAATGAAGCTAGAGGGTGAGAATAGATAAGATAGAAAATTAGAATAGAAGAAGAAGAACACAACTACAAAAACATCAGAGTAACACGAATCTCACAACGGAACGAATAAAATATATTATATAACATAACTTTGGAATAAAATAGCATCGGTATACAATACTACTATCAGAGTACAACACTTACAACACAGCGGAAGTAACAATAGCTATATAATCCTGAAGCCTCCTGCTCCAGCTCTCCAAGTATCTATAAAATCCCAACTACTTGACTGCTCGTACAAAATTGGGAACCCAAGAGTTTAGGGAAAACAAAACGAAATAAACTCTGGGTCAGTCATGTGACTGGTGTGAGTAAACTCTAATCATTTCGGTTTAACTTTTCAAAAATCCTTTTCAAGGAATGATAACCGTAAGACCGATCCACACATAAACACGGATTGTTTTTACCGTACGATAACCCAAAACATTTCTATAAAACAATATTATTCTTATATTATAATAGTGTCTAATACAAGTACATAGAAATCTAGCAGAACACTTTCATCTCATTTTCTACATATATATTATGCAATCAAAAACCGCGGGCTCTTATTGGATAATGGGTTTCCAACTCTGACAAGGTATGGAACCAGCTTCCGATCAGTGTACTCTAGAAGCGATACATTGGAGTTCAACAAAAACATCTTGTAACTCAGCCACACATGACCGGCCATTCATTTCGCTTGAATGTTCCGAATATATTATCACCTTACAGTTGGTATACCAACATAACCATTCCCGGGAGATACAGAATTGTAAGAAGTAACAAATATGAATATTCTCTAGATGGTGACAATATACCCTACTTAGGTGTGACCCACTTAGCCATGCTGCCTGCTCGATTTCTGTCATTTCCTAGTCGATAATGTTTGAGGTTATAATGTATCTTTTAACAGATCACTCCTTCATTTACTTTGAACGACACATCGTCATACCCGTCAAATCACAAATTGATTTCCATAAAAATACCATGGGTATAAGCTAAGAGAAACGAATTCCTCCACCACTAACGTAAATACGTTTGAAACGATCAACTTACGCGATCTACTAGATACACTCAGTCAGACATTCGCCCATTCAAGTTGTCCTGGGACTGGACAACCCAAAGGAATTATTCTGTAAATCCACCTTAGGAAATTTCTACCTACGATTTACTGAACAGCCCTTGCATAACTCCATCTTCAATTATCTTCATCATATTTGATTCGCAAAGCTAATGCCAAAAGGAGTGGTTTTCAGATAATATATTTGATCCCGGTCTCTTCGTAATGACAACGGAAATGGTTAAAATCTTTGATAGTCGGTGATTTAACTATCAAAGGAAAACATGTGTACAAACAACGGTCATATTCCCAAATGGAAATTTTACCGATCAATCATCATTTCATTTCCCAATTTCCCATTTATCGTTTCCATATGCTCATAAATTCCTTATTTTCTAAAATTAGAAAATATATGTTATTAACTTCGGAAAACATTTCCATTTCCGATTCATGCATCAATATCTTCCGACCTCTATCAGTCTCTAACTATAAACTAGTAAGAGAACAATTTCTCAAGTATAAACGCTGAAGGCCGAAACCAACATCAAATCGATACCTAGAAAGCTATTCAACTCAACTAATTTCCAGTCAGTTTCTAATTTCAGTAATTCCATTTAAATTCCTAATTCAAACCCCAAATTCCTTTATAATATTTTATTTGCTAAATATTTACTTTAATCTAATTTTTCACATAGAATGTGAATAATATTTCTTTATATAATCAAAACAGTTTGATTTCGTATTTAAAAAACAATATCTCAAACCTAAATTCTATTTATATTTTTATTTGCAGAATTATTCATATAAATCTTATATCATTTCCAACATTTATAATCTCATTGCAAATGTCCTTTATAACTACTACGTTCACATTCCATTTCAATTATCGGTGTTAAAACCGATTTTACTTTTCTATATTAATTCAGATTTATATATTCAGTTTATCAAATGATAAATATTTCCTTAATTTATAAACATCGCTTATAAATTACTCTCCATAGTTTATCTGTTAAAACAGGTTTCTATTAAATATTTACTTTAAATCAAAATCATGTTACAACCGTGTGCAAAGCACGGGTCTAAACCTTCTTAATGTAAAATTCTTTTTTTATAAAATTCTATTCATTTTCCAAATATTTCCTTTTTTAATTCTATTTACTTTCCAAATAAATATTCCTTTTATAATTATACTGATTTTCTAAATAAATATTCCTTTTATAATTATATTTATTTTCCATATAAATATTCCTTTTATAATTATATTTACTATAAATATTTCATTTATAACATCATATTATTTCCTATAAATTTTCATTTTCAAAATACACTTTGAAAATTCGCTTTTTACATTCCAGTATTTCTTATGGTATTTAAATTACCAATTAAATAGACCAGTGTCATCATAATCAAATCACAGGTTTTATATCACATCATATATCACAATACATGAAAACAAAAAGTATTATAAATATTGAGAAATCCAGTTGGATCCCTCTAACCTGTTTCCCTGCATCCACAGATGTTAAACAATATAAGTAACATCGATTTCATTCCAATATGAAATATTCTGATAAAAAGAATCAATATTTGATTAATGATTTATATATATATATATATATGTATCGTTATCTATAATTTCAACCAATAAATGAGTAATTAAACCAAACAATCAACACACAGCAATCAATCATCATTTATCAATACTATATTATATTTATAAAAATATAAACTGTACAGAGTTAGTGAGATTACTCACATTGGACGGTCATCGTTAAATAATGATAATTGTCAATTGATTTAGACAAACAATTTATTTCGCTATAAATTGTAACGAGCTCCAATTCACTCGCAGTCAGTTCCATTGTGAAGCCCTCGTCCATACGATCCCAATGAATCTAACCCTTCGAAATTCTGATATAGTATGAACGAGATATTTAATTTACAAGTTCATTAATTATTTGAATTGAACTAAATATAAATATACTCAAACTTTGGGCCTCACCCTCTTTTTGTTCTTCGGCCCATTAAGGAAGAACCCGCCTGCTCAAATCCTTTCTTCCCTACCGCAACACTTTGGACCAGCAGCATAACTTACGCCATTTCCCTAACTTTGTTCAACTCGTTCTCAACCATTGCTTCATGAAATCCTACATTAAGATCACCGCTAGCTTCCCCACAAAAATCTCGACACACCCATACTCCTTACACCAAGCTCGATCTCCTCCTTCCAGTTCCGTCCTCATCGCCTATTACAGTGACTACGTCACTTTTATCCAGCAAAACACCCCAAAATTTCACGCTAGGTGCAAAATCCCACCTCGTGTCTGAATCTACAAACAGTTCCACACATCGTTGCCAAAATCAAGTCCAAAACTAAACCCTAGGTGACGCTGCGTCACCCAGACCCAACCATGACAGGTTCGAACTCCATGAATTTGGTACCAGTTTGAAGGGCTTCACTACTGTAATCCAAAAACAGGACTTCGGTGATTTATAGATTTATATTTGAATTTATACGAATTTAGAAGATTGCCTGTAACACCCCGTAATTCTGTTAATATTAATATTCACAAATTAAAGAATAACTAATCTCAGACGTGAGAATTGTGGGAAATGGGTTGCGCCATTTGTTCGTCTCGGAATTCTGGTTGAAATAGAGTCCGAGTTTGCGTAAATTGGACTTCGTATGAAGAAGTTATGGCCATCGGAAGTTTCAGAAAATTCAAAAGATTTCAGAAATTTAAAATTCAAAATTCAGAGTCAAAACAGGCAGGCGGGAAAAATTCCCGCCAGGCCCAGGTCGACCCTAGGGTCGACTGGGCAGTCGACCTGCCTCAACCAGGTCGACTATAGAGTCGACCTGGGGGTCGACTATAGAGTCGACCTGGGGGTCGACCTGCCCCCCCCCCCCCCCACCGAGCAGTTTTTGTTCTGAGCCTGTTTTTGACTGAGTAATGACCCATTAGGTTTTGACCTAATCTGGTTCGCTGGGATTAGTTCTGAGTTGATCTGACGGTCTAAACAAACCCTAAACTCTATAAATACCTAGGTAGTCTCTCACTCTAATTCACAAGAAAAATAGAATAGCTACCGTCATACCGCCGCCATGGGACTCAGTCTAGCCGCCGCCAACTAAGAAGGAAGAAAAGCTTATCAAAACCTAATTCTACTCAACTCTAAAGCAAATCAAGGCTACCTTTCTCTTCTAATTGTGAGTATGATGATCTTAACAAGATTATTGTTAAACTAATTAGATTAAGTTATGAATGGATTATAAGTAAATGATGTGGATTGTCATATATGTTGTTGTAAACCTTATGCTATCATGTATGTTATAAATCTTATGCTTTGTGATGATGATATCCTATATGTTGTAAATCATGCTATGATGATATTGTATAGGTTGTAATTTTCTATGCTAAGTTGTGATAAATCATACATGCTTTAAAGTCATGATGCTATTATCTATGCTAATTAGTTCATGTTAACCAAATCATGATGTTTGGGCTATGTTGATCTATATGACAATCATGTATGCAAGTTTAGACTGATTAGTAAAGACTATGAACATATGCCATGACATCTATTTAGATCTAGAATTATGACACCTAGAATCATGCTATGACATATGTGAATTCTATGTATTAGATGCTAGTCACACCATCATTATGTTGCATAAAACCCCATATGCAAGTTTATACATGAATTTGGGTTATGATCATATCATGTAAATTGTGACATTTAACAAGCTGACACCTTTAGATCCTTAACATGTGTATTTATGCAAGTTTCACCCCTATTATGATTAGATTTATTTTATTTGTCTATATGTTGTGATAATTTATCTTTGTGCTATGAGTTAGACTACTCGAGTATAACGTATGTTTTGCGTTGAATAAGCGAACGTATAATGTGGGGTAGGGGTAATGTTAAGGATTTAATATTAAGAAGTTGGGGTGCAATTGATATGATTTTGCATGCCATGAATGGATGGCCATTATTGAGTCAATTATGGACATCATTAAAATTGGAGTTAATTAATAATTTGAATAGGGAATTATTAAAACTGGGGTAAAAGATTATAAGTGATAATCAATGCTTAGGACACGAGGTTGGACTCGTTTGTGACGTAAACCTGCCCGGACCCGCCCGGCAAATCCAGTAATGTCAGCCCAATGTGAGAGGTCCTAGGCCTAAACTAAAGCATAACAGTTGTAAAGACACGAGGTTAGACTCTTTTATGGTGTAAGACTGTCCGGACCCGCTCGGCAAATCCAGCTGCCATAAATGCCAGTCTAATGTGAGAGATCTTTATGAGGTTATGGCCTGAATGAATTAAGAAATAATTAACCAGATAAACATGTAAGGGGGACATGGGGGTTAAGTAGGTGCCTTGGGTGGCATGAGGAATCTAGTGGTTGCCTTTAGTGGCATTTGAAATACGATTAGTAAGACTTAACCAAACACACATGTAAATGAACATGACTAAGAGGGTTAAGTGGGATATACTAGTGGTGACAAGCTTAGGTGCGTAGCTTGTGGGGGGCCATTTCAACCAGTAACCCAAACGTATCTTTGTGGGCTCGACCCAAGTCGAGGACGGGACACGCATACTGGGTTTGACTATAAGAGGCCAAAACGGGGTAGCGGTGGCAACGCAAGTCCAACGGGTTTCATATGCGTGTGTGGACCCGGGCTGGTAGGTAAGACGTTGTTGCATCGTGTAGGTATAAGCCGTGCATTCTCAGTTGTATCGGGTTGCCACTTTAGGGGAGTGATACACCCCACTATGGAGCTAGCACGGGTATCTATGAGTAGGGAGCCGATCGAAAGTGGGTAATGGGGTACACCTAGTGGAGATAGGGGCAGACGGCACCTATGTAGTCAGCTAGGGGTACGCAAGGCTATTTATATAGTTTTTGTGTGAAGCAAGTGGGATCAACCTTTAGGGTGACTGGTGCGGTGCAGTGTAGTAATGTGCGGTGCAGTGTAGTAATTATTCGTTAGTAATTAGGTATGCCTTTAACGTTATCTTTAACGTTATCTTTATCTTCTTTTCCATACCCAATAGTTCATAGACATTTCCTTGTTTTCCAGCTTATGCCTTGGTCTAGTTACTTTGATAATAGTATTGTTAGAATTATCATACTCGCCAGACTTTATGTCTGACCCCCCTCCATTCTATCCTTTTTCCCCCTCCAGGTCCTCAGGTTGGACCCAGCTCTAGTGGAGTTTGATTGGATTGTTTTATCTCTCTCTTGGAAAGCTTGGACCGCTGAAGTAAAGTCCAGCTTGTTATCTTCTTTAATGGCCATTTATGTAATGGGATTATGTATTTTGTTTTATCAAGATGGATATTGTACTTGACTCTCATTTATGATTTTGTGATGTAACAAACATGTTTAAATTCCGCTGTAATAAAATGAAGTTTTAGATTTCCAAGTACTACTTATTATCTGTCTTGTTGTAATTTTTCTGTTCTATATTCACTATTAACCTCCATGGAAGTTAATGCATTCCTTTTGTGAGTGACATTAATGGACGTGGGGTGTTACATTGCCGTTTTTGTTTGCTGAGGAAAAATGAAATGCGGTGGATTGTTTTGACCAAAGAAAATGAAGTACTAGGGTTAGGCAAAGTTAGTGGATATTTATAGGAATAAGAAAATATTTTATTTTATTTTTAATTGATTATTTAATTCAGTTATAATCAATCGTTGTTTGTATTTACCGTTTAAAAATTCATACGATCACATACAACATCCAAATTCGTTGCAAATGGACAGGCAACTACAGTTCAACATTACGGATCTAATGAAATTTGTTTCATCGAAATCCAAATCCGTTTGCTCACACAGCATATTTTTAACCATTAAAATATTGATTGTTTTCACATTAAAAATCCATATGGCTACACACTAACTTCAAAAATCACGAAAATTGAAATCAAACAATAACTTAATATTCCGGATCCAACAAAATTAGTTTTGTCGAAAACGGAGGTTGTTTGCAAAAATGGCTATTTTTAATGCTCTAAATAAACCCTTTTAAATATTAATATATTTAAAAATAATTAAATTTAATATTAATAAATTAATATTGTCATATGTATTCACATAGAATATAATACAGCTCCAAAATATTCCTATTTGAATTTATTACTCGACATTTCAAATGCAGATTAAATCAGTATTCAATTTA
Organism: Allium sativum; assembly: GCA_030737875.1. Taxonomy (NCBI): domain Eukaryota; kingdom Viridiplantae; phylum Streptophyta; class Magnoliopsida; order Asparagales; family Amaryllidaceae; genus Allium; species Allium sativum. The sequence continues at coordinate 20,108,575 of CM060911.1, forward strand.
TATTGAAAATCCTTTTATAATATAAATAAATCGTTATAAATTATAAAGGAATTCCATAGCGACTTTTCAAAAATTTGATTTGGACATAACTCATAATCTACACAACGAAATCTTGATTTTTCTGTTTCATTAGAAAAATATAATTCACCAGCTCCGAACGTTTCTTGTTTCACAGAAGTCCGACCTAAAACGGATTTTGTATATTCGTTTAAAGTTTGAATCGCCAAATTACGATGCCATTTCGGGCTCGATTGTAATTATAATATAATTATACATTCAAATTTGTTATTATAAATAAATTCGTTATTATAATTAAATTCTAAACTAAATTAAATATTATAAATAATACAATTCACGCAATATTGTCAATTCTGTTATTTTCGATTATTTCGAAAATAAATATAGTATTCTATTATTTATATTAATTAAATATTCAATATTATTTAATTAAACAATGAATTAATTCCCTGAATCACTATTTAAATTAATTAATTATTATATCGATAAAAATACGGGACGTTACGGCCAGTTTTGATCTATTAGAAAAATGTTTCATTTGCTTTAGGTCGAATAATGAACTCTGAAATGTATTCTTCTGATAAAAAAAGCAATGTGTATTTGGCATGCTTTCATTATTCACTTTAGATTATGATTTTTGTATATACACTATAACTTCAAATCTGTCTTGAGCAATCATACTAGTTTTTTTTGTCATTCAATTATGTTTGTACTCACTTTGAGTATGAAATTGTATATTAATTAATATTAGTTGGTGACGCCTGTTATTCAATTCATGGTGTTTTGTGATCTGTAAAAAGATAAATGATTTTATCTTTTTTTTAAAAGTAGGATAGAAAATGATAAATAGGTGAGATTCTTTACAGAAAATGATTATTGGGACCAAAAATGATAAATGATTTCACTTATTACTGCATTTCAATGTATATTTACAAAAGAAGGTCAATGTATTTATATTAACAAATAATGCATTTTAATGTATAGATACAAATGTTGAATATACAACCATGCCCCTTCTTAATGTAAGATAACCCAAAAACATTTTGCATAGTTTTTACTGTTGTATGTATATTTGATCCAAAACAAAAACTGTAAAAGATTTAATGTTATTTAATTTAATATACCCGATGTTACTGTATACAGGAGTTAAAAAAGATACATGCATATATCTTTTTATAAGAATAATGAAATAAAATATTAAGCCGTACTTACATATCATAGTTACTAGAGAAAAAAAGATAAATACATTACAAGTTACTAGAGAAAACAAAGGTCAATCAATTTCAGTAATACATGAGCTGTTTTTATTCCCTTATAGCGTAGATTTTGTGATCATCAATAATATTAACAGTATGTGATTGCATCTTCGTATAGTCGTGATAATGTCTATTCAAACAACATAACAGATGTTATTTGATTAAAAATAATAATTGATTTTATTTTTTTCAATATGTACGCAATAAATGGCCTAATGCAATGAATTTAATTTTTTGTAATGTTGATTATTTGGCCTAATGTAGTTGATTTGTGCATTTTGAGTTCAATGATGACTCCTTTAAATTCTACTTCAAATTCAACATCAGCATTCGGAATTAAGCTTTGCCACCATAGAATCCCACCAAAGATAAGGACTGTGAAGTCAGGGGTGAATGTGAGGAAGAAGTTTTTTGGTTGCTCCATGTGGCCTGTAAGTATAAATTAAATATTTTTTGTTGCTTTGTCGATTATCGTATTTTTCAGTGATGTTTTAGTTGAGATTTTAACATATGTGCAGAAAGACGATTATGGATATTTTATGTGGCATGAAGAAGTGTATAAAATCAATAACAATGTTAAAATAGAAAATACTACTGTTAAATTGATGGAAAAAGACAATATTACATCACAATTGCTCATGGAAAGGAGGACACTTAAAGACAAGTTGCTGAAGCAGAAGCAATAAATGGCAAATGCTGATGAGATTGTTGCTAATATGAAGGTAGAGATGGCTTTAATATGCGTTAAATGTGGAAATCACGAGAAAGGGAAAAAAATTGCAAGAGCTTTAGCTATGTCATAGATCATGTTTGGGATTATTTTATGTATGCTTATGGCAATGTAATGCACTGAAGTACACTTTTTCTTCATATTTTTTTTTCATGTTTCATCTTTTAGGAGTTCATGAAATGTGATGTGTAATTTTATATGTTTAAAACAATTATATGAATGATGTTTTATTATGGATACTATGGTTATACTGATGTAGAAAGAAGATAAGTGATTTTATCTTTTATTGACAATAATTTCAGTTTAACTGAATTTAGTGATGATATTGTGATGGCTGATGTTGAAAACTTTATGATGAATTAGATAATTAATTTCTTCTATCTGATAATGTTATTCAAATAACTGAGCATGACTTGTTATATGTAATATGATTATTTTGATTTTTGAAAAATGATATATCATTACATCTTTTATTTATATTATATTTAAGGCTGTGACATAATATGTTATTAGAAGTATATTATATCTATATGAGGATACTGTATATAATATTCCTTGTTCTTATGTTTATAAGGCTTTATAATACTATTGTGTACTAATATATTTTCAACAAAATATAAAAGCTTTTATCTTTCTTAGCTTAGTAGCAGAATAAAAATGAGTATCGAAAATTCATTATCATTTATCATAATTTATCTTCAAATTAACATAAGTTGTATTATAGCTTGGTAGTTAATATTATATATAACATATTAACTGTTATATGGAGGATATTGTTGGTAATTATTTTAAAAAAGATAAAATGGTATATCTTTTTTATTTCAAATACAACACAGTTCACATAATTTAATAAGTAAAAGAATATCGATTATATCATTTTAGCAGTAAATCAGTTTTATATATTATACTAATTCATTTTAAATGCAAGTCACGTTACAGTTGAATTATATCATAAGATAAATGAACTTTGTTTTCGGTTATGGGGACGTTCAATTCATAATGGAAATTTAAAAAAAATTCAATCTCTTATTTTGGATCTTGTTTCTTTAACTAAATTTCTTTATCACAAGATGACAAGCAAAGGTGCAGACAAAACTGTTCCATATTCGTACAGGTATGCTATTTTGAAGACAGGTATAAAGGGATATGCATATTTGAATGAACTCAAAAATTCCTCCTATCAACCGTCGCCTTGAAATTATAATCATTGTTCTGAAAATATTAATTACATCAAATCGATCAATGGGTGCTTCAGGTGTGGCTCTTCAGATAATTGGGTTTGCAGGCGTCGAAATCCAAATTTATGTTTTAGATTTAACAAAACAAAGCACAACGCTTTTTATTTTATATCTCATATCAAATATCCCCAAAGAATGGCTAACCCTAAAAAAATACTTATATTTCAGCCGAGACATTTTCCAGTGATTTTAATTGGGCTAGATCTATGGTGATGGTCTCCATAGCTCATGGAGCTTTCTTTATCATCGAACTTGAAGATCTCATCATATCCAAGTTCGGTAAGAGTTTGCCTTATTGGAACTGGACTGTTCGAAGAATGGGCGATAATTTTATTGTGAAATTCCCTTCTTCTTTGTTGACTGATAATTTCTGCTATTCTTTTGTTATGACGAAGAGGATTGTGAATCTAAAGAGGTGGAGTCCAAAGGTTGGCAGCATAGCCAAGAGGAAGGTTGAAGAATGGATTAGCTTGAAGAACTTGTCGGTTGTTTGCAGACGTTTGGAAGTGCTCAATGCAGTGCTGGTGGATTTGGGGATGTGAAGAGACTTTGATACAGATCTTTGCATGCTACAGATTATTCTTCGTTGAGGGCCTTGATTCTGATAGATGAAGATTTGGTACTCCCGCCTTCGATTATCATTCCCATAGAAAACTACGATCATGAGGTAACAATTATGAAATTTGATGGAGAGTCTTTTGAGGAGTTTGACATAAGAGAGCTTAGAAGAACTGTTTTTTTTTTCCAGGGGTGAAGATGGTAGTCTGATGGCTCTGAATTGTAGGAGAGAGAGGAGTGGCTCTACCAGCGCTCCAAATGTTCCACCTATAAATATCCCAAGTGCTAGTGTGCCAAATGTTCTTTTGTCAGAAGAAGTGAATAAACCTGATTATGTTGAACAAAGGGGGTATGTTGATAATGCTTTTGTGAATTATGAAGGGGAAGCTCATGTACAAGTTGATGCAGGTGGAAACATTATGGGAGTTGGTAATGCACAGCCATATGATGCAATAGGTTTGGATGATATTGGTGTGACGACCCCAAAACCCGTACTGACGGTGTCAAGGGCAATCTTTGGAATATAACACATAAACAGATAATAGCAGAACAGAATTAAATAAATACACCAGATAATGCACAATAGAATATATTGGATAAACGTAATCATCAGAGTTACACAGTATACAGGATCTTACTTAGTTCAAATACAGTTCATCTATACATAAATGTCTACAGCGGAAAACAAACATAATGTACAATAGGAGATGAACAACATAAAAAGAGATAAATGATAGAATCCATCTTCAGCTCCAGCTATCCAGAAAAAGGCTGCTAAAAACCTGAACACAAGGCTGCCCGTGTAGAAAGAGGGGCACCCGAGTTTGAAAGTGAAAAAAACTACGAGTCAGTCATGGGACTGGTATGAGAAATCTACTTAACACATTTAAAATATGGCTAATCACAGGACCACGCCACTTTCATGGAACGGGTTTACACATTGGATTGCCAGTGCCTTAAAACAAGTAAATCTTTAAACATCGCAATGCTTTTAATAAAAATGAAGCCATTATAAGACTCAGTTCCCATCACACAATGCAACGCAAACCGGAGGATAGAGTTTTACCTTATAATGGCCAAAATATGCTTGATACGAATAAAACAAAAGCATTTGATATTATTACTAGTGTTTATAGGTTTCAAAAACAATTTCAATCATAACTATCAATCATAGACGGCATGGGTACCATATATCATGTCGCCATATATATATATATATATATATATATACAATCAAAACCGCACAGTCATGTATTTGGAAATTGGATTTCCGTCATGAACCAAGGCAAAAGATAGTCCTTACCGACTTCGAGACTGCCTAGCCCGAGTCTCAGGATCAGAGCTCGAGTGACCCTTGGATCATCAGGGCCGGTCCACCGATGTGGATTAAAATTCCTAAACACTGTGTTTCCCCGCCCGTTGGGGCGTAAGTGAGCCAACGAATGACTCCATCGATCCCGGATTGACCGATATATCTGAGGCGCCTCGCAACAGCAACAACCACATAGGTGAAAATAATATAAATGTTAGGCAGTTTAAGCACTGACACCACCTCTAGCTAGGAGGAAACGCATGCCCTCCCTGAGGTCCTCTCCCGTTTCTGGTTCATACCGGGGTGTGAGGCTCGTGAATTCACGTTATATACAAAGCTACGCCACACAGGCGGTGCTTTGATCATCAATCACAAGACTTTGCTTTTCAACAGAAGCCTTGATCACTGCTTCTTAGCATGCCACACAGGCAATTCACGCCATGTAACTGATGGCTATCATTCACACAGAATGAATTCCAATGTCAGACACACAGTCCATTTACAAGTCCGTTCTGGGTTTAAACGAAATCGGAGGCACTATATACCTCGCAAACCCATCGATCTCCACGTACGTCTGGACGATCACCACTCATTATCCATATTTCGGGATGCCTCCCAATCAGGACATCAGTTACCATACAAACGAGGTGAAGATCTCCGGTCTTCGACCACCGTCTTCATCTTCGATTTGTTATCGTCAATTCAGTTATTCAGAATGGGATAAACCCTGTCTTTCTGAGCAACTCGCGTATATAATGAAAAAGTGCAACACAAACACACATACACATCATTTCAATTCATTAGTCACTAAACGTAAATCAGTAAGAGAATGATTTCCCAAATATTAACCCCGAAGGCCGAAACCAACATCAGATCAAAACCCAGGAAACCATTTGACTTAGCCAACCTTCAGTTAGTTTCTAAATTTCACATTCCATATCGTTTATAATATTTTATAATGATTTATCGCTATTTTTATTTATTTTAAAATAGCCAATTTATGCAAACGACGCTTCCGGCCATAACGCGGCCGTGGCGCTGTTTTTCTTCAGATTTGATTTACACATATCTAAAAATCTAACCATTGGATCTTTAAAAAATTTACATCATTAGAAAGATCTTTTCAAAACGAATCCAACGGTTCCAGTTTTGGGAAAATCCGACGGTCGGATCTCCCGGTACGATCGTTTGAAGTTTCGATTTCAAAATACGAACTGCAGCATCGTTATTCGATTTAATTTAATTATATATATATAATTGATTCTGGAGCTGTTTTTCTTCAGATTTGAATTAAACATTCCAGACAATCCAAACGTTGGATCTTTACAAAGTTGGTGTCGTTGGAAAGATATTTCCAAAGCGAACCCAACGGTTTCAGTTTCGGGAAAATCCGATGGTCGGATCTCCCGCACTAATCGTTTGAAATCACGGTTTCAAAACACGAACTGCAGCTTCGTTATTCGATATATTTTAATTATATATATAATCTATTCTTCGATTTCAAAACCATTTTCTTTTCATATTTTTGATAAAAATGGTATTTTTATCCAACAGACATTTATTTCAACACTTCACTATTTTTAACAATTCATGTATATAATAAAAATATGATTTTTAATGCAAAACAATTTATTTCAAAACACGAATATTTTATATAGTTCATATAGATGATAAAAATATGATTTTTATTATAAAACAATTTCTTTCGAACCTGAATACCATTCAACACATGAATTTCTATTCAACGAATGAATTTCGATTCAACACATGAATGTTTTCTGTAGTTTGTATATGTAGAGTAAAAATGTGATTTTTATTGTTAAAACAATTTATTTAAAACACGAATACCATTCAACACATGAATTTCTATTCAACGAATGAATTTCGTTTCAACACATGAATGTTTTCTATAGTTTGTATATATAGAGTAAAAATGTGATTTTTGCTGTTAAAACAATTTATTTAAAACACTAATACAATTCAACACATGAATTTCTATTCAACGAATGGATTTCTATTCAACACATGAAGGTTTTCTATAGTTTGTATACATAGAGTAAAAATGTGATTTGTTGTTGTTAAAACAATTTATTTAAAACACGAATACCATTTAACACGTGAATTTCTATTCAACGAATGAATTTCTATTCAACACATGAAGGTTTTCTATAGTTTGTATATATAGAGTAAAAATGTGATTTTTGTTGTTAAAACAATTTATTTAAAACACGAATACCATTCAACACATGAATTTCTATTCAACGAACGAATTTCTTTTCAACACATGAAGGTTATTCAATATATGAAAATAATTCTAAAACATGAATATTATTCAAAATTTCGGTAGCATAATGACAGGGTAGTTAAAACCGGGGTCGTCCCTAGTACAGCTCCTCGCTCTACCTTAAAGCCTCGCAGCTTTTGACAATGGGGATTCATGCATCTAGTTCGCACGCAGGCGGCATGTATATTTTTTTCATTTCCACAAACTAATCCTATGTGGTTTCAACCAAATAATTCTCAACCACAAACGGGTATTTTTCAAGCACAATCAATCAATTTCAACCACAAACAATTTTAATCAACCATTCGTAATCAACCAATTTTCACACCAATCACAATCAATAAATATCGTCCATGGTTTGTGGACGAGGGGCGTGTATATATATATATATATATAAGCATTGCACTTTTATTTCAACACATATATAATTTTTACAATGCATATATAACTTATACATCGAACGTACAACTTATACAATGTTTATACATGAGGTGTACAACGCTTATATAACTCATACATCGACTATATAATTTATACATCGTCGTTTTTCATATCGTTTATAATTTAGAAATCTCACATTGGGTTCCACTCCACCAAAAATAGCAGAAGGCTCAGAAAAATATGCGGTCTCTTCTAGAATGTAGAAGACGTCCACTGTAACAACCCGGAAATGCGAGCCAGTTCAAAAATTTTATCTTGGCAATTTTAACGAATTTTGAATATTTAAAATGAATTATTTTAAATAATATCGACGAGAAATTTATTTTTAATAGAATTAGAACGTATATATTTTTATACGTCGTCTTTAGAATATAAATAATTATATATAATTATAAAAGGAATTGAAAATGGCGTGGTAGTTCGATAATTCGATTTCAAACTTCAAATGAATGTACAGGATTCAAAATAAACCGGAATTTAGTGAAACCAAAAATATCTGAATCTAATTGAGAATATCTTTCCAACGAATCCGAAAAATCAAAATTTCATAGCGGGAATCAAAAGATATGTCCAGTTGAAAATTCTGGATAGTCGCTATGGAATTTCGGCCCTTGAAAATGGCCATTTTGCAAACGACCTCGGATTTCGACAAAACCACTTTTGTTGGATCCGCAATGTCAAATTATTGCTAGGTTTCAAATTTCGTAATTTTTCGAATCAATATGTGAGCGTGGCAAAGGAAAACACGTTTGACCAGTTTTAGTTGATTTTAATCGACTGGAAAATGGCCATTTTTCCAACGGTCTCATAATTCGATGAAACTAGTTTTGTTAGGACCGTATCGTCAATACGAAGCTAGAAAATATTTTTCCGGGATTTTTCGAGTTAGTATGTGACCCCGGTAATATGAAATGTACGTTTAAAATTCAATACAGTTATTTAAATGTAAATTTGACGAAAACTGATTGTAACGGTCGAATTGGCTTGCAAAACATATCCCATCGTGTTCGGAATGGGGGTAATTAGCTATGGGCGACAGGTGGTGGGTCCCGTTTCGAGTTCGAAAATAAAAGCACCTTTATGAAATTAAATTAATTAAATAAATAAAAAATACCTCCCTTCTCCTATATGCCTTTAGCCCCCCCCCCCCCCCCCCCCGGTCACTTTCGATTTCGATTAAAGAAAAAAAAGAAAAAAAACCCTAACACCATCGCGTCGCTCACCCCCTGTACTGCCGCCGCCGCCGCTTCTTCTTCCCCCTCCTCCCTCTGCGCCGCCATCCCTCTTTCTCCCCTCCCTTCAATCTCTCTCCACCGAACCCTCTTCCTCCCTGTTCGTTCGAAGGACCCCAGACCCGAAGGAACCCCACCGCGAGCCACCCAAACCCCATCGCCACCCTGAAGCCGACCCCCTCCGCCTCTGATCGACAGTGGGCCCTCCTCCATTTGAAGCAAACCAGTCCTCTCCTCCTCCAAACGATAAAAACTGTGAGCCTCTCTTTTAATTTCATTTTAAATTCGATTTTTATTAGGAGGTAGAGTATAAAAATATAATTTTTATATGATGTAGAAGACAAAAATATGATTTTTACATTATAGAAGTATTAAAGATTTGATCTTTATATGTGTAGTGAATCAAAAATATGATTTTTACTTGTGTAGAGTATTAAAAATATGACCTTTATATAGTAGAAGATATAAAAATACTATTTTTATATAAGTAGTGTATTGAAAATAAAATTTCTATATAATAGAGAATATAAAAATATAATCTTTATATTTGAAAAGGCGAAATCTTTATATAGAGAATAGCGTGATAAAAATATAATCTTTATTATATAAACATCATTGTAAAAATAGAATTTTTATCTATACAGTACCGATGTAAAAATAGAATTTTTATCTATATAGTGGTAGTTCAAAAATATAATTTTTATATACATAGCATCAATATAAAAATGTGATTTTTATATAGGTAGTGGCTACGGGGAACGAAAGTGACAAAAGGCAAGAACAGTGATGATTCCCTACATTTGAAGTGTCGTGGAATTGGGATAGCTTTGGTGAGAACTTCTCACTTTTAATTTTTCTAGTTAAAATATATACTAGGATGCAGACGGTGTTTAGTAGCACCCGACACCCGTCGTCCACAGACCATGGACGGCTTGTATGCTTGTTTGTATGATTTTGATGTGTAGTTGATTGTGTGTTGTGATGTGAAATGAAATAAAATATTTATATAGTTAAAAATATTTTATAGTTAAAAATAGAATTTTAACGTATATATGAAATGAAATAAAAATAAACAAATCGGACGATTTGTTTATATACACACATTTGACTGATATTGATTGGGACGATAAATTTTACACATCGCCCAATTGCACAAATAAAATTTGTGTTTGATTTTTTGAAACCCTACACGGGTATTGGGATGATATTTGACGTACACTAATCCCGATTGTTTAGTTGTATGTTGATCGATTTATTGACAGACTGTTATAAACGTTGAATATTTATATTTGATGCTTATACAGTGTAGAATGCACTTTGGATGATGGTTGATTATTCATCGTTGTTATTGTATACATGTGTTGTAGAAAATCCATATAATTAACATTATATGGTAATTGATTGGGCCTCATTCCAGTTTTGAAAAAGAAATATTTGAATAGAAATATTTGAAAAAGAAATATTTGAAATAGAATATTTGAAAATAGGATATATGAAGCCGTGTTGATTAGATTGACGCCATTTTGACGTGAACGATATTTATATCGATTTTCGTTTTTATAATGAACTTCAAAAGTGATTTCAAAATCTGATATTTTGAATAGAAATGAATTCGAATTGAAATTGAATAGAAATGAATTCGAATTGAAATTGAATAGAATTGAAATTGAATAGAAATGAATTCGAATTGAAATTGAATAGAATTGAAATTGAATAGAAATGAATTAGAATTGAAATTGAATAGAATTGAAATTGAATAGAAATGAATTCAAATTGAAATTGAATAGAATTGAAATTGAATAGAAATGAATTTGAATTGAAATTGAATAGAATTGAAATTGAATAGATTTGAAATTGAATAGAAATGAATTCGAATTGAAATTCGAATTAGATTGAAATAGAATTGAAATCATTTTGAATTGAGTTTAAAACGTATTGAAATTGAACTGAAAACCGATTTGAATTGAAATCAATTTGAAATGAATTTATGTTGACAAATTTCGATTTTGATTTGAATTTGAAAAGGAAGTTGAAATCGTTTTGAAAACGAATTTAAAACGATTTATAAAATACGTTTTAAAAGGAAATCGACGAAGTATATATTATATATATAATATAATCGCCTGAATAGAACGCGCCGCGCCGCGGCAGTTCGCGAATTTCGACCATTGACTTCGAACGGATATTACGGGAGATCCGACCGTCGGATTCTTCTGAAACCAGAACCGTTGGGTTTGTATCGAAAAGAGCTTTCTAACGAATATTAGAAATTTGAAATCTAACAGTTGGATTTGGAATTATGTCCAAATCAAATTTGGAAAAGGTCGCTGTAAGTGCAATTCGATGGCCGTTGATGGAAATCGACAGTGCGGGCCTTGATAAAATTATTAAAAATAGTAATAATTTGTGTAAAATCATAAGAAATGATTTGTGAAGATTTGGGATGAAAAACTCCATATTTGAAAAGATAAAAATAGATTTTTTTTATCGAAATGAACTAGTTTTGAATTAGAATTATAATTCTATTTATTTTTAAATAAATTAATTGAATTTGAAAAGGGTTTTAAAAGTAACCAGAATTTCCAATAACTGAATTGGAATGGATTTGAATCGAAATTGTCTTTGGATTATTTCGATGTTGGATTTCGTGATTATACAGATAATGTTATGGAAATTTGAAGGATATATATATTGTTATTTCCAATACGATATTTTTTGGTCGTAGAATTTGATATGGAATATAAGCTGATATATTTTCTATTCAGAGCCTTGTATTTAATATCAAATGTGATTTGGGTTTGTCGTGAATGGTGTCTTCATTAACACTGTTCTTAAGCCCAGTTGAGAAAATGATTAAATCTTTTTATTTAGATTTAATGAAGTATACCGATTAAATAATATTTAATTGGAATTGAATTGGTATTGATTTTTGGGTTTATCGTGAACAGTGTTTTAAATAACACTTGTTCTTTAACCAGATAATTAATGAAATGTGATTTTGGGTCGTCGTGAATGGTATCTTCAATAATACTGTTCTTAGACCCAAAGGAATTAAGAAAATCAGAAACTAACTGGAGATTAGTTAAGTTGAATGGTTTCTGGGGTATTGATATGATGTTGGTTTCGGCCTTCGGGGTTAATACTTAGGGAATTGCTCACTTACTATTTTACGGTTAGAGACTGATGAAATGTGATGTGATTTTGGGGTTTATCGTGAACCGTGTTTTAAATGACACTGATTCTTTAACCCAGTTAAAGATTAAAACTAAGTGGAGTTTTAATGAATCTTTAATTAGATTGAAAAGATCGAGAATGGAGTATCACCAGTTTTGCTCCAGGCGATAGTTAAATCTTTAATTAGATTTGAACGTGAAATGGTAATCGAATTTACCGATAACACCGTGGTGTTAGATATGAAGTATTGCTAGTTTTACTTCATGGGATGAATAGGTTGGGATTGGGAAATTAAAACAATGATTACTTCGGTAAGGTTCGTTAATCCCGACTAGTTTGGATAAAACCAAAATTTGGTTTGAATTGATTTTCAAAGGATGACTAAAGAATAAATTTAAAGGACATTATCTTTGATAAAATTAATGGGAATCTTTCCCTAAGAATGTGAAATTTAGAAACTAACTGAAGGTGGGCTAAGTCGAATGGTTTCCTTGGTTTTGATCTGATGTTGGTTTCGGCCTTCGGGGTTAATATTTGGGAAATCGTTCTCTTACCGATTTACGGTTAGTGACTAATGTACTGGAATATGGCGTGTGTGTGTTTGTGTTACACTTGTTTATTATATACGCGAGTTGCTCAGAAAGACCGGGTCTATCCCATTTTGAATAACTGAATTGACGATAAGAAATCGAAGATGAAGACGGTGGTCGAAGACCGGAGATCTTCACCTCGTTTGGATGGTAACTGATGTCCTGATTGGGAGGCATCCTGAAATATGGATAATGAGTGGTGATCGTCCAGATGTACGTGGAGATCGATGGTTTTGCAAGGTATATAGTGCCTCCGGTTTCGTTCAGACCCAGAACGGACTTGCAAATGGACGGTGTGTCTGACATTGGAATTTATTCGGTGTGATTGATAGCCATCAGTCGCATGGTGTGAATTGCCTGTGTGGCATGCTAAGACGCAGTGATCAAGGCTTCTGTTGAAAAGCAAAGTCTTGTGGTGATGATCAAAGCACCGCCTGTGTGGCGTAGCTTTGTGTATAACGTGAATTCGCGAGCCTCACACCCCGGTATGAACCAGAAACGGGAGAGGACCTCAGGGAGGACCTGCGTTTCTTCCTAGCTAGAAGTGGCGTCAGTGGTTTTACACGCCCTGACGAGTTTGACTTATGTGGTTGTTGCTGTTGCGAGGCGCCTCGGTTATATCGGTCGATCCGGGACCGATGGAGTCATTCGTTAGCTCATTTACGCCCCAAAGGACGGGGAAACGCAGTGTCCAGGAATTTTAATCCACATCAGTGGACCGGCCCTGACGATCCAAGGGGCAGTTGCGGCTGTTCCTGAGGCTCGGGCTGGGCAGTCTCGAATTTGGTAAGGACTATCTTTTGCCTTGGTTCATGACGGAAATCCAATTTCCAAATACGTGACTGTGCGGTTTTGATTGTATATATATATATATATATATATGGCGACATGATATATGGTACCCATGCCGTCTATGATAGATAGTTATGATTGAAATTGTTTTTGACACTATACACTTATAATAGTTGTAACAACCCGAATTTTTAATAAGATGTTAAAACAAGAAATCAGGGCAGAATTTAATTATAAGTTAAGAATCAATTGGAACGGGTTACGCCATTGCATTTGCCTCGAAATTCTACTTGAAAACGAGTCCGAATTTTCGTAAATCGGAGTCCGTATGACCAAGATATGGCCCATAGAAGATTTCAGAAAATTCAAATTCAGCCCGAAATTCAAAACCAGACAGAAACCGATTGGGCGGGAAATTTTCCCGCCCTACCCCAGGTCGACAGGGGGGTCTACTGGGGAGTCGACCTGCCCCCCCAGGTCGACTGGGGTGTCGACCTGGGGGTCGACCTCCCTGGTCGGACCCTGCTGGTCAGGTGCACCAGTTTGCTCCTTTGATCTGTTTGCTTTGCCTGTGACGGGATTTGATGGTTCAAATCTAAACTAGGGTTAATCCTATAGCCAAAACTACTCTCTACACCTATAAAAACACCCTAATACCTAGCCTAAACCATCACAAATCATCCTAACAACTAAATTCTGCCAAAATGCTCCCTAATAATGGCCTCCATCTTCATCTTGAGAGCTTCTAAGGCAAAAAGGAGCCATCTTTCTTCATCAAATCAAAGGAGCTACTTATTCTCAAGGCTATTTGTGTTGCTACATCATTCCTAGAGCTCCTACAACGTTCTATCTTGTTCTATTTGGTTCTAGTTCTCATAGCCACGCTTTGTAAGCCCCACTCTACTCTTAGATTTAAACTATGAAGTTAATATGATCATGTAGCAAGTTGAAATGGGACTTTTGGTATAATACTTGTCTTGGGGCTATATTTATATGCATAGATCCATTTATGACTCTTTTGATCTATGATTGTGGCACTATCATGAACCTAGTACCATTTACCTTGATTTTTGGGTAGAAAGCTATGAGCTTTATTTGGTGGTTATGCATAATGCAACATAGAACTTGGTAGTTATGCATAGTGCAACATAGAACCTCTCCTAACCTTGATGTTAACTTGCATATGATGTTGAACTACATGCTACCCACAAGTTTATCACCCTATGTCAACTATTATCATGTTTCACCTTTGCCTATGATGTTGAACTACATGCTAGTTTATTTGCTAAGCTTGATGTCATGCATGTTTTGAGGCCAATAACCCTATATGCTAGTTGTGATGAACACCTTTGCCTCAAATATCATCATGTTTGGCTTATGACCAACTTTACCCACCTTATGCCCCTCTTGGTCATATTTTTATGTTCCTTGATTCACTTGTGTTGATGCGAATTTTACGTGCGTTGGGGATACATTATGGGTAGTTAGGCAAACTTGAAATAACATGAAAAACATGACTTGAAATATGGCATGAAACCTTATTATGCTTGGAAACTTGAATATGGTGACGACATGTAGAAAACCATAAAGTGGCCAACTCGAGGTTGGGTTGAGTTTGTAACGTAAATCTGCCCGGAACCGCCGGGCAAATCCAGTGGCTACAAACAATAGGACCCAATGTGAGAAGTTGGTCATATCGCGCTTGAAACCCGAGGTTAGACTAGGTTGTGGTGTAAAGCTGCCCGGACCTGCCCGCCACATCCAGTAACCACAACAAAGTCTAATGTGAGAGGTTGGGTGCATTAATTAATTAATTAATTAATGCCACTTGTTAGGGTTAAGTCATGAACCACTTGGAAATACTTAACCAACTTGATACATGATTGGATGGGGTTAAGTCATGAACCACTTGGGTACACTTAACCAACTTGATACATGATTGGATAGGGTTAACCACACTTAACCCGTTAGAAACCCTAGTTACGTGGTCATTTTCAGCAGTAACCCTCTTGGATGTATCAACGATACCCTAGGGACTAGGCTAGGGTGGGGCACGATTACTGGGCTGATTGTAAGCGACCAAAACGACGGCTGAGTTTGGTGCGCCATTATAGGTTCAGGCGGACTATGGGCGTGCACGTAGTCCGGAGTTGGAAAAACAGGTGTGGGCACCAGTAGTTGTACACTGTGCGTGCTTGGAATGGTGTCAGTGGTTGGCACCCTAGGACTTGATACACCCTAGGGTGGACCAAGCACAGAGTAGCTACATTCGTGATTGGGCCGTATGACACCGACACTTGACGAGTTAGGCTTATAGGGAGCCGATCGACTAGACCGTGTAGTTGGACCCCGACTTGGGTCATCTCATGATATTGGGCCAAGGGATCATTTCTTGTTTATACTTGACATGGGTTGGATTACTAGTACTATTGGTGCAAAACAAAACCTTGTATATGCGATGCCACACTTGATCTACCTTGATTATCTATTTATCATGCCAGTTAGTTACCATCTTTATGTTTCATCTCAGTTTCTCATGTTAGTTAACTTCATTAGTTTTTATACTAATAGTAGGTAGGACTTACCAGTCTTTATGACTGACCCTTTTTCTTTTGCCTCTTTTCTTCCGTTCCCCCCCCTCAGATTCTCAGGGAGGGAACACTAGTGCTTAGCTTGGACATTTGGCTTGCTTTCTTGACAGCTCATGTACGGTTTGGACTTGAGCTTGCTATGGCTTCACCACATATATCTTGGGGATAGTTTACTTTATGTTATCTTCAGTTTATGTTTTCTAGACTTGTGGTAGTTGGAAAATAATGACTAAGTACTTTGATGTAAGTTGACTATTTGGTTTTGAAATGGTTAAGTATGGTTTTTAAATTTCTACCGCTGCTTTACCTATTTATTTATCAATGTTCTGTCTTGTGATATCTCTGTGCATGTTTACCTAGACAACACCCCTCCAAAGCTAGTGCCAGCACTCGTGAGTGTGGTCCTGGCGGAGGTGGGGTGTTACATTTATTATCAGAGCATGAGGTTTACTAGACCAGACAAAAGTTTTAAAAACCTTTTTGAAAAACTATTTTCAAAACCAATTAAGTATTTTTCCAAGAAAAGTCTAGTTTATTTTAAAAGGCTATTCCCCAAAAGCCATTAGCACTATCCTTCGTTTCCTCGTTCTAAATCTATCTTTTCCTTTTTTCAGCATGGCCGATCTTAAACTTCCCGAGGGAGTACCCATACCCGGATGGTTCCGAAGGTACTTGGAAGCTAGGGCCAATGATGCGGGCCCAGCAAACACTCCCACTCCTCCTCTTGTACCTGAGGTTCCTCCTCCTCCTCCTCCTGAGCGTCCACAAGCGGATTTCGCGAAGATTTGCAAAGACTTTAAGGCGATGGGTGGCAGGAATTTTGTTGGGACAGAGACTTATGTGGAGGCAAGAAATTGGTTAAAGGAAACTGAAGACCTTTTTGCTATCTTTGATGTGGAAGACCGTAGGAAAGTCCTGTTATCAGTATGGCTATTGAAAGAGGAAGCTGCTTATTGGTGGGAAGTCACCAACGCTACTAGCCCTATAGAGACTTGGGCCGACTTTAGGATGAGGTTTGGGCTTAAGTTTCTATCATCTGCTGAAGAGAATTTGCAATTGGAGAAGTTTATATCTTTGAAGCAAGGGGACATGACCATGAGGGAGTATGTGAATAAGTTTAACCAGCTTGCTCGATTCGGTTTAGACATGGTTAACACACCTCAGAAGAATTCTCTACGCTTTGCTAGAGGATTGAATGAGCCATTGCATAGTTTGGCCATGTCTCATATACCCATGGGGGCCACTTTTGAAAGCTTAGTGGATATGGCCTTGCTTCAAGGAGATGATAAGAATGGCAAGAAAGAAGTTAAGCTTAATGAGACTCAAACCAAGAAGGCGGACTCCAAGTGGGGAGGCAACCAGAATAATCAGAGCAATCAGAGCAATCAGAACAACAAGAATAACAAGAAGAACAAGGGTAAAAAGGCCAACAACAACAAGGCAAAGGAGACAAGGAAGTGCAACTTCTGTGGGATCACTGGACACATAGCCAAAGATTGTAGGAAGAAGAAGAGGAAGTTGGGAGAATGCTTTCATTGTGGAGAGTCTGGACACTACAGTAAGGATTGCCCAAAGAAGCAAGGACAAGGGCAAGGACAGACTCAGCGAGCAGGACCTTCTGGAGGGCAGAAGCATGCTCTCAACACTACTCCAGCTTCGGACCGAGGTAGTATTTCTGTAGAGAGCCTTGTTTACATTTCTGGTTTTCCAGTTCGAACTTTATTTGATTCTGGCGCATCGCATACCTTTATTTCTTCTGACATTGTTGAAAGTTTGCACCTAAGTACTAGTCTAGTTGAGGATCCCGTTAGTGTTTCAAATCCAATTGGGGGTTCCGCCCATCTATCTATGATTTGTATGGATTTGAGGATTTCTATCTTGACCGTAGAATTCACATGTAATGCTTATGTTCACGGGTTCATGGGATACGGGTTGATTTTGGGCATGGATTGGTTGTCCAGTTATGGAGCCATTCTCGATTGTGAGCATAGGGTAGTGAGGCTTGTGACTCGCATTGGCAATACCCTAGAGATTTCTTGTAACCCTCTGGATCCCGTCATGTTATGTTATCTTGAATCCCTCGACTCGTCTATTGACAATTTTCAATCTGTGAGGGTGGTCCGAGAATATCCTGATGTTTTTGATGAGGTGAAGGGGTTACCCCCTAAACGCGAGATAGACTTCCGTATTTATCTTGTTGATAATGCCAAGCCAGTTTCATTGCCTGTTAGGCACATGGCCCCGCGAGAAAGAAGAGAGCTTAGCAAGCAAATCAAGGAGTTGCTTGAGAAAAATTTCATTAGGCGAAGCATTACTGAATGGGGTGCTCCTGTGGTATTCGCTACTAAGGCGGATGGTTCGCTTCGTCTATGTGTTGATTATCGTGAGTTAAACAAGCTGACAAAGAAGAATATGCACCCGTTACCGAGGATTGATGATCTCTTTGACCAGCTTGTTGGTGCTTCTGTTTTCTCTCAGCTCGATCTAGCCACCGGATTCCATCAGCTTAGAGTGGCTGAGGATAGTATTGACAAGACTGCGTTTAGGACTCCAGATGGATTCTTTGAATGGCTAGTCATGCCGTTCGGTTTGACTAATGCACCCGCATACTTCGTTGATTCGATGAGTAGGGTGTTTAGGGAGTTCCTTAACAAGTTTGTGGTTGTATTCGTGGATGATATTCTGGTCTTCTCTAAGGATGAGGAAGAGCATGCTGTACATCTCAAGGAGGTTATGGATACGCTTAGAGCTCATCAGTTGAAAGTCAAGTTCTCCAAATGCCACTTCTGGAGAAGGGAAGTTCGGTTCCTTGGGCATATAGTTTCTAAGCAAGGCATAGCTGTGGATCCCGCTAAAGTAGTGGCGGTGCAAGACTGGAAAGTTCCGAAGAATGCAACTGAAGTGAGAAGCGTTCTCGGTCTGGCAGGATTTTATAGGAAGTTCATTAAGGACTTCGCTAAGATTTCAGCCCCTCTTACTAAGTTAACGAAGAAAAACTTAGTCTTTGCATGGGACTTAGAGTGTGAGCTTGCTTTTCAAAGGCTCAAGAAAGCCCTCACCACAGCTCCAGTTCTAGCATTACCAAATGGAGGGAAGTTGTTTACCGTGTACACCGATGCATGTGGCACGGGATTAGGCGTTGTCCTGATGCAAGAAGGGAGAGTGATATGCTTTGGGGGTAGGCAACTCAAAGCTCATGAGAAGAACTATCCCACTCATGATTTGGAGTTGGTGGCGATTGTCTTTGCACTCAAATCTTGGCGCCATTATCTTCTAGGCGAAAGGTTTGAGCTATATTCTGATCACAAGTCGCTCAAGTACCTCTTCTCGCAGAAAGATTTGAATCTAAGGCAGCAGAGGTGGATGGAATTCTTGGCATCATATGACTTCGATATAGCTTATACCCCTGGCAAGGGTAATGTTGTGGCGGATGCGCTATGTAGAAGAAGGTTGACTTTGAGTCCCTTGTTTGTTGAGATGAAGAGCCTAGAGTTCTTGGCAACCTTTGATTTTACACCTGCTGTTGAGTCGATGACTGGTTCGTTAGCATCCCTTGAGCTTAGATCTACACTTCTTGATCAAGTTGGGGCTTCACAGAGGGAAGACCCGCAGATAGTCGAGATCATGGACAAGTTGATTCGTGGTGAGACGTCAAGTCACCTCGCTAGATATGCTATCGATGACAAGGGATGGCTAAGGCGTGATGGAAGACTATGTGTCCCACGAGTGGGAGACTTAGTACATAAAATTCTTGAGGAGGCACATCACTCGAGGATGACCATACATCCCGGAGGGGATAAGATGTACCGGGATATAAAGCGCATTTTCTTTTGGGATGGGATGAAAAAGGATGTTGCAGAGTTTGTTTCTAGATGCATTGTTTGCCAACGAGTAAAGGTCGAGTCGAAGAAGCCCGGTGGGCTACTGCATCCATTGGAGGTCCCGCTATGGAAGTGGCAAAGTATCTCTATGGATTTTGTGGATGGATTGCCGAGATCAAGGAAGGGGAATACTAGCATATGGATCATAGTGGATAGACTCACGAAGAACGCTCATTTCATTCCAGTGAAGAGCAAGAGGACCGCATCAGGGACAGCATCTGTTTATCTTCGAGAGATAGTGCGATTACATGGAGTTCCTTCTAGCATAGTTAGCGATTGTGACCCAATCTTCACTAGCCAATTTTGGAATAGTTTGCAAGAAGCGATGGGTACGCGATTGAATTTAAGTATAGCCTATCACCCACAGACTGATGGTCAGACCGAAAGGGTGAATAGGGTACTAAAAGATCTGTTAAGGCTATGCATTCTTGACTTTGGTGGCACTTGGGAAGACCACCTTCCTCTCGTAGAGTTTGCTTATAATAACAGCTACCAAGCAAGCATAGGGATGGCACCATTCGAAGCTTTGTATGGGAGGCCGTGCAAGTCACCAACATGTTGGTGGGAGACGACGGATAAGCTTATACTTGGGCCCGACATGATAAGGGACACATCCGAGAAAGTTGAGTTGATTCGAAGGCGGATGAAAATGACCCAAGACAGACAGAAATCCTATGCAGACAAGCGAAGGACAGACTTGAAGTTTGAAGTTGGAGATATGGTCTTTGTGAAGGTTTCTCCTTTGCGAAATGTGGTTCATTTTGGAGCAGTTGGAAAGCTAGCACCAAGGTTCGTTGGACCCTTCCCTATCATCGAGAAGATTGGGCAAATGGCTTATAGGGTGGAATTGCCCGAGAAGCTGGCTGGAGTGCACAATGTTTTTCATGACTCACATCTCCGAAAATGCCTACATGAGTCAGCCGAAGTAGTTGAGCCTAGCATTCTTGAAGAAGTGGAGGTAGAGAAAGAGGCAACCCTGAGGCGAGCTCCGATTCATATCTTGGGAACGGAGATCAAGAAGCTGAGGAATCGAGAAGTCAAGTTAGTAAAGGTTCAGTGGAGTGAAGCCGATGAAGATGAAACTTGGGAAACCGAGGAGAAGATGCGTGGGCTTTGTCCATTCCTTTTTGAGGGTACATTCTCGATCTCTTTTCCTAATTAGCATATCTTTCTTTTTCTATCCATGTTTATCTTGTTATCTCGTTAATCTTGTCATGAGAACCTTAGGTAGAAACCCTTTGGATGAAACATGTATTTGAAACATGTTATGCTTGATGGTTGCAAATGGTTGCAAGTGTTTGCAAGTGGTTACTCGTGGATGCATGATACACGTTAGGCACTAAGATCGGCTCACACACTTTCATATTGCATATGCATGAGTGTTTATGCTTATTCATGGATGGAACTTGTTATGCTATCACGTGGATGTTGCATATAGATGAATATTATGTGCACACATGTAGAGATTATAAATTATGTTAGGAATTTGCATACATTTGGACTCATTTCACTAACATATTCTGCATTAAGGAGGTTTACTTAATCAGTAACCGCCTGATTTTCGCATTAGTTAGGTGCATATACACACACTTTTGCATATGTTCATACAACATTAGAAATCTCTTAAGGACAATGATTTCTCGTGGATGATGTTTGAGTAGAAGGATGATGGATGGTAGGATACGTTCTTCCTAACTTGGAGATTTCGGGGACGAAATCCTTTAAGGTGGGGAGAATGTAACAACCCGAATTTTTAATAACATGTTAAAACAAGAAATCAGGACAGAATTAAATTATAAGTTAAGAATCAATGGGAAAGGGTTACGCCATTGCGTTCGTCTCGAAATTCTACTTGAAAACGAGTCCGAAATTTCGTAAATCGGAGTCTGTATGACCAAGATATGGCCCATAGAAGATTTTAGAAAATTCAAATTCAACCCGAAATTCAAAACCAGACAGAAGCAGATTGGGCGGGAAATTTTACCGCCCTACCCCAGGTCGACAGGGGGGTCGACTGCGGAGTCGACCTGCCCCCCCCCCCCCAGGTCGACTGGGGTGTCGACCTGGGGGTCGACCTCCCTGGTCGGACCCTTCTGGTCAGGTGCACCAGTTTGCTCCTTTGATCTGTTTGCTTAGCCTGTGACGGGGTTTGATGGTTCAGATCTAAACTAGGGTTAATCCTATGGCCAAAACTACTCTCTACACCTATAAAAACACCCTAATACCTAGCCTAAACCATCACAAATCATCCTAACAACTAAATTCTGCCAAAATGCTCCCTAATCATGGCCTCCATCTTCATCTTGAGAGCTTCTAAGGCAAAAAGGAGCCATCTTTCTTCATCAAATCAAAGGAGCTACTTATTCTCAAGGCTATTTTTGTTGCTACATCATTCCTAGAGCTCCTACAACGTCTCTATCTTGTTCTATTTGGTTCTAGTTCTCATAGCCACGCTTTGTAAGCCTCACTCTACTCTAAGATTTAAACTATGAAGTTAATATGATCATGTAGCAAGTTGAAATGGGACTTTTGGTATAATACTTGTCTTGGGACTATATTTATATGCATAGATCCATTTATGACTCTTTTGATCTATGATTGTGGCACTATCATGAACCTAGTACCATTTACCTTAATTTTTGGGTAGAAAGCTATGAGCTTTATTTGGTGGTTATGCATAATGCAACATAGAACTTGGTAGTTATGCATAATGCAACATAGAACCTCTCCTAACCTTGATATTAACTTGCATATGATGTTGAACTACATGCTACCCACAAGTTTATCACCCTATGTCAACTATTATCATGTTTCACCTTTACCTATGATGTTGAACTACATGCTAGTTTATTTGCTAAGCTTGAGGTCATGCATGTTTTGAGGCCAATAACCCTATATGCTAGTTGTGATGAACACCTTTGCCTCAAATATCATCATGTTTGGCTTATGACCAACTTTACCCACCTTATGCCCCTCTTGGTCATATTTTTATGTTCCTTGATTCACTTATGTTGATGCGAATTTTACGTGCGTTGGGGATACGTTACGCGTAGTTAGGCAAACTTAAAATAACATGAAAAACATGACTTGAAATATGACATAAAACCTTATTGTGCTTGGAAACTTGAATATGGTCATGACATGTAGAAAACCATAAAGTGGCCAACTCGAGGTTGGGTTGAGTTTGTAGCGTAAATCTTCCCGGAACCGCCCGACAAATCCAGTGGCTACAAACAATAGGACCCAATGTGAGAAGTTGGTCATATCGCGCTTGAAACCCGAGGTTAGACTAGGTTGTTGTGTAAAGCTGCCCGGACCCGCCCGGCACATCCAGTAACCACAACAAAGTCTAATGTGAGAGGTTGGGCGCATTAATTAATTAATGAATTAATGCCACATGTTAGGGTTAAGTCATGAACCACTTGGAAATACTTAACCAACTTGATACATGATTGGATGGGGTTAAGTCATGAACCACTTGGGTACAGTTAACCAACTTGATACATGATTGGATAGGGTTAACCACACTTAACCCGTTAGAAACCCTAGTTACGTGGTCTTTTTCAGCAGTAACCCTCTTGGATGTATCAACGATACCCTAGGGACTAGGCTAGGGTGGGGCACGATTACTGGGCTGATTGTAAGCGACCAAAACGACGGCTGAGTTTGGTGCGCCATTGTAGGTTCAGGCGGACTATAGGCGTGCATGTAGTCCAGAGTTGGAAAAGCAGGCGTGAGCACCAGTAGTTGTACACTGTGCGTGCTTGGAATGGTGTCAGTGGTTGGCACCCTAGGACTTGATACACCCTAGGGTGGACCTAGCACAGAGTAGCTACATTCGTGATTGTGCCGTATGACACCGACACTCGACGAGTTAGGCTTATAGGGAGCCGATCAACTAGACCGTGTAGTTGGACCCCGACTTGGGTCATCTCATGATATTGGGCCAAGGGATCATTTCTTGTTTATACTTGACATGGGTTGGATTACTAGTACTATTGGTGCAAAACAAAACCTTGTATATGCGATGCCACACTTGATCTACCTTGATTATCTATTTATCATGCTAGTTAGTTACCATCTTTATGTTTCATCTCAGTTTCTCATGTTAGTTAACTTCATTAGTTTTTATACTAATAGTAGGTAGGACTTACCAGTCTTTATGACTGACCCTTTTTATTTCGCCTCTTTTCTTCCGTTTCCCCCCTAGGTTCTCAGGGAGGGAACACTAGTGCTTAGCTTGGACATTTGGCTTGCTTTCTTGACAGCTCATGTACGGTTTGGACTTGAGCTTGCTATGGCTTCACCACATCTATCTTGGGGATAGTTTACTTTATGTTATCTTCAGTTTATGTTTTCTAGACTTGTGGTAGTTGGAAAATAATGACTAAGTACTTTGATGTAAGTTGACTATTTGGTTTTGAAACGGTTAAGTATGGTTTTTAAATTTCTACCGATGCTTTACTTATTTATTTATCAATCTTCTATCTTGTGATATCTCTGTGCATGTTTACCTAGACAACACCCCTCCAAAGCTAGTGCCAACACTAGTGAGTGTGGCCCTGGCGGAGGTGGGGTGTTACAATAGTATCAAATGATTTGTTTTAAACGTACTAAGCATGTTTGGCTATTATAAGGGAAAACCCTATCCCCCGGCTTGCGTTGCATTGTGTGATAGGACATGGGTCTTATAATAGCTTCATTTTTCCAAAAAGCATTGCGCTGTTTTGTTATATGCACTGGTATTCTTGGGAGGAAACCCGTTCCGAGTTATACGGCGTGGTCCCTTGATATATCTGATTTAAAGTAAAGTTTTAAATAACTGTTTTAGTTCTCACACCAGTCCCATGACTGACCTGGAGTTTATAGTTTTAACCTAAACTCTGGGTGCCCTTATTTTCGACACGGGCAGCTAGTAGTTTTGGTTTTGCAGATTTATATTCACAGGATCCTGGTTTACAGCTGGAATGATATCCGGAAAGCTTTGTATCCGTATATCTCCTTCAGTTGTGTATTGTATTATTTTCCGTTGCTATGTAATTTATTGTAATCTCTGATATTTCTGTGTAATATTTATTCATTTATACTCTGTATATTCTTGTATTCTGATGGAATTGTTGTAATGTACAATGAAATGTTCTTCCGTCTGCGTCCTGATGTGGCTTGTTCTCGACTCAATCCGGGCTTTCCTCACCGGTGAAGTTCGGGTCGTTCCAGCGTGGTATCAGAGCTTTGGTTTACAAAGCTCAGATAACAAGACACATTAGAACCATATGAAAGAATTCATCAGATATTGGATTAGTAATATCCAGTGAGAATGACTCGTTAGAGATAGGATCAGAAGTATCCCAGAACGAGTGTGAAGAGTATATTTTTAAAATGAAAACAAGAATTGTTTTGAAAATTTTAATCAATTATTCGTATTTGATTATTTATTTTATATTGAATTTGGACAATCCAATATATAGAGATTCTGCATATATGTCTTGCAAACGTGTATTCGAAGTTTTAATGTATTGGATGGTTATAGAATCACACTCTAGTGCCCGGGGATAATTCTGGTGACAGGGCACCATCGCCAGTATTTATTTTCGAGTTTCGAAAGTGAGATTTCTATATATTTCCAATTGACTGGTGTGAGAACCGAAACTAGATAGGGCTTATTGTTATGATTTGGCATCAAAAATGTGATTTTTTGACTATATATCAAAGTTATGCATTTGAAATGATAACCAACTAATTGATTGATGGTTGTGTTGTTTGATTATGGCTTGATTAATTAATTTTTTAAACCATTTAGCCAAATTGACCAAAAAGTGAATTGTATTGAAATTTTATCGCATTTGCTTGCATATACATGTACTTACATTGAACAGGTCATAGTAGAGAGGCTAGAGCAGAAGAATAAAATTGTTTGCCCGACAAATAGGTACATGTTTACCATAATTTACTATTTTGTTTGGGTGATGATGATTTTATGAGCCGATTGGCTAGCTGCTTGGCTTTTTCTTTTTCTTTTTGAGATCAGAGAGCCTGTATGGCAATTTCGGGATTTTCCAGGTGCTGGGGGTGCAGGGGAGGTTATGGCGAAATTTTTCGAAAATTTAGGGTGTTAGCCAAATTTTTGAAAAACTTGAAAGGTTCTTAGAAACTGAAAAGTTGAAGAACTTAAGCCGTAATGAAAATATGGAAAGTTGAGTTGATTAGTTAAACAACTTTTGGCTTCGTTTCTTTTCGGGGACGAAAAGTTTTACATGGGGGAGATTGTAACAACCCGAAAATGCGAGCCAGTTTAAAAATTTTATTTTGGCAATTTTAACGAATTTTGA